>CM060436.1:131127831-132377831 GCA_030545235.1 Helianthus tuberosus | reverse complement strand
TTACGTTTGTTTTTAGCAGCGTTCCAATCCCCATCAGAAGGTTTAACCTTGGGATTCACATTCTTCATTGCCTTAGGTGATGATACCTTCATTGGCTTGGAATGATTGTTATCCTTTGATGTAACCCTCTGATTTTGCACATAATACGGTTCATGGGGACGATGTGTGCAATTTCGAGCAATGTGACCAGCAATGCCGCAATTGAAGCATGTTTGTCTCTTCACGTAGAAGGCATTCTGATCAGTTGGATTTGCTCTTGCAGGCCTTGAAGGACGAACCGGTCCTCTCTGTGCTTGTTTGTGTTGCACATTTCCTGCAGACGAAGATGAATTTGGGTGCCTGTACTTGTCGTTTGCAGGGGCCTTCTGTGGTGGAGATTTCCTTTGATTCTTCTTGTTTTCCTTAGACTGCAAGTCTTGTTCAGAAATCTCACCAGTCTTTCTGAAACCCTTGTTAGCACAGTCAAATGCATATTTCTCACATTTGCCATTACAGACTGGCTTAACAAAGACATTTTTCAAATCACGGGCCTTTTGAGGACTATTACTGCCCGTTGAGGACTGTGGAGAGCCTGATCGTCTTTGATGTTTAGGCTTCTTATTTCCGCGTCCTTTACCTGCTCGCTTCGGCTCTTGTTGCTTGATCTGAACTTTGTCATCACTAACAAAAGGTTCAGATTGTTTAGCTTGCGCACTTGGAGCCTTGTTCACGCATGTCTTCTCTTCATCCTTCATGTCATCAGCTTTGACAGAATCGGAGAGTTCTGGTTTGTCGGAAGAAATACCAGAAACTTTAGGAGAAACTTCAGCTGAAACATTTGATGAATTTTCAGCACAAGACGGTTCTGCACATGACACCCTTGAGCTGAATTCACTAGAATCAACCGATTCCAATTTCTCAGAATCAGCTGCTTCAGGTGATTCGCATTTGGAATGAGATGGTTCAGCTGGCTCATTTGTTTCGTTTGCCATTTCAGTCTCTGTTACACAAGCATCAACGTTTTGGCCCAAACCATCAGGCCTGAAATTAATCATAGAGTGAAAAAATGAGCCAAAAATGTCACACACATGAGAATTTGATGCTTGTTCATCTCCAACGACACCTTCAACTTTAATTTCATCTGCAGGGGAAGACGAAGCATTAGGATCAAAAGTACCCTTTGAAATAAAATTTACCGAAGGAGTCGCTCATTTATTAACAGGTCAGCTGTTAATTGATGACTTATCAGTTTTAGGACCGTAAGCCATCTTGTCCTCATTCATCAATTCCTCCTCAGTCATGGGTAAATATGTGTAGTTATCATTGTAAGGAGGAGGAGCCTGATTGTAACCCAATCCACACCCTTTCTTTTCCTTGTATGCGAGCTGTTGATCACACAAGTTTTTGACTAATTTGCTGGAAGAATCAAATTTCTTAATATTAAGCTCATTTATTTGATATCTATCTCTGGTATCTTCCAGTTCCTTAGTCACAGCACACAGTTTCTCCTGAACATAAAAGAGTTGAGTGGATTTCACACTTACATCATCCTTGAGTTTGACGATGTCTTTTCGCTGAGCTTCAATTTATCTTTATAAAGCTTTTCATTCTTTGATAAAGTAAAATTTTTATTTTTTATGTCGTTGTAGTCTTGAATCAACTCAGCGTTGTGTAACCGATATGCCTCATTTCTTTCTCTACACTCAGGAGTGCAAAAGACAGAAAGTATCTCTTCACGATCACGAGTAACTTCTTTAGCCAGGGCTTTGTTAAACATAAATACTGAATTTTGTGTGGATGAGCAAATAGCAGCAGATGTGTTGGCTTGAGTAGACTGCTTGTCAGCATTGTCATATGATTTGATGAGTGAGATTAGCTCATCTGACTTCATTTTGAAACAGCCGCAGTCGGTTGTCACTAATATCTGATTAACATTGCGAAACCAACTACAGTTCGCCTGATCTGGAATCCCTTTTATAGCATCCAGAAGCTTTCTGTTGCTCATGCGAGTAGACACCACCATCTCTGCCTTCTCCATTTCAGAGAGCAGTTTAACAAACCGACCTGTAAGTGCTTCTATAGATTCACCATATAAGTATCTGAATCCTTCGAGTTCTTGCTCAAGCACCTCTCTCGTAGAAGACATTTTTAAGATGTGATCCCCCAAAAAAAATTGTGATCTCCGAAAGTGTGATCCCTTGAAAATGTGCGCTTTTAACTATTTCCTCAACACAAGTCCAAAGCGAGAACCCGTGTACTCGCTAAGTCAAACCTTTGTAGGCGAATGAACCCACTTTCTGAACTGCACTTCAAAACCTGTCAAAACTTTTCACACCAAACAAACCTCCTATTTTTTTTTAATTAGAAAAAAAATTGTTTTATTATTAAGTAAATACTTATTATTATATTATTATTATTATTAAGAAAGCAATGATTATATAATAATTACATATGATTAATATTATAATAATAATAAACAATAAAAACCTAAAGGACAGTTATGTTCGTTGTCTTCTTCGTTACACAAACAATAACCAAAACCCTATTTCCTTTTCAGCCGCTACCAATCGTTTTAACGATGACGATGACAGAAAAAGATGATGAAGAAGGTCGTGGAGGTTGACGGATGAGGTAATGACGGTGGTTGGAGAATGACGGAAGAGATCGGAGTCGGAGAAGATGACCGGATATGCAGGTGGTGTTCGGCGTGGTAAACGTTGAATGACGGACGTGGTGGTTATGGATATGACAACGGTGGTGATAGTGACCGGAGAAGGAGTTGCAGGTTCCGTGATTATTGTTGAGACTCGAAATCTGTAGATGATTATGATGGTTGCGACTCGAGAGAATACAACTCGAGACCTTGTAGAAGATGAATGGAGGTTGCGACTCGAGAACTCGGAATTGGAAAGTTGGTTGCGAGTCGGACAAGTCGGAACGGTGGTTGCGACTCGAGACCTTCTATGAAGATGTGAAGTTCAATGACTCGAGACCTTGTGTGACTCGAGACCAATTGAAGAAGTTAGTCGAGACCTTTGATAATATGAAGATGGGAGTCGAAACCGTTGAAGATAGATGAGTCGAGACCAGTGAAGATGACTCGAGACCAAATTGTTGAAGACTCGAGACCTCGGTTGCGAATCGGAACCGTGGTTGCGACTCGAGACGGTGTGGTTATTGACGATGAGCTGTAACTAAAAATAAAATATGGAAATCTCAATCTCACCAAAAATATCAAGTCAACAAATCTCCGAAAGCTGTGTAAATTTTGAAACAAGATATTTCTAAAAATTTCGAAAATTTTGGTTTATCTTATAACAACTTTCAAAACAAATCAAAACACCAAAATATAGTGATTTTTTTTTTTTGATAAAATTTCGATGAACTCTCCGAAGAACACGAAGAACGCGAAGAACACCAACTCAAAAATAACGAAAAACTTGAATCTTTGATATCACACCGAGCCTAGAAACAGGTTCTAATGTCTCTGATACCACTTGTAAGTCCCGTGAAACGGATCTTTCAATGATATCAAACAATCACCAAGTTTGTGCGGAATCCAAACTAGGTGAGATTCAAGAAATAAAACCAAAACCAACAAGAAATATGTACAACGAAGAACAAACCGGAATCACTTTCAAACTTGCACACGATTCTATTACTATGAACTAGCAAAATCGTTTGGTACAAGCTCACTACTACCAATCGATCGTCTCCCTCTCTAGAGAAATTGTAACAATGAGGTTCCCAAGGTTCCAACCTAAAAACAAGTTAGAAACTTGTTTTTATACATAGGCAAGCCCACTTCCCTACATGGGCTCCCCTTGGGTCTGCTTGGCCCACATGGCCTAAAGCTTAGCCCAAGTGACCTATAAAGATCCACAACCTAATATAAACTAACACAGTAAAGCCCAGTTCGTAACCATGGTCCGTTGTATTAATTTGATGCGTCAGTCTCACACTTTAGGGCCTAACACTTATCAACCATACTATTTGAGAATTGAAATATGACAATTTTTCAAGAATACTACCACTTGTAGGTTTTCCAAACAAACATTTCAAGAATGATGCCGATTCCTGCTCCACGATTACCAACTTGGGAGCTCCGGCAAGTCCAAAGTTTAATCATGATAAGTTCTATCCCAGTTACTAACCTGGGATGAACCATCTTCATCTGGTTTCTTCGTTTTCTTCTCATAAAATTCCTTTACCCCTTTGACCTTCCCGTCAATCATTTTTCCGAAAATGTTTTTAACTGTGGGGTTAAAGGCCTTTTCAACATCAAATTCTTTCTTTTCAGAAAATAATTGATTTTAAATTTCAACTTTTCCAATTTTTGATTTTAAATTTTCAGCCCGCAATGGTGGAAAATTTGCATCATCAAACGGCGGAACTGATTTTTCTTTTTTTAACACAACTTGTGGCTCCTCTGACTTTGACGAGTCAGAATCATCGCCAAAACTAGCATCAGATTTCTTAACCACCCACTTTTGGTTGTTAAGCTTCACTGTTCTCCTGTAGAAACTCTTTGAACATTCACCAACCTCAAACTTTGATTTTTTGAAAACTTTAAATTGTTTGGTTGGTGGTTCATTTTCAACCATCTTTCCTTTTAGTTTGTTAGAGACTCCCTATTTTGTTTGGATTGCCTTTAGACAATTCCTGGCAATATGACCAATTGTTTTGCATTGAAAACAGGTTCTTGTCTCCTTCTTCTGAGCAATATCCTTCTTCATTTCTTCTTGCTTCTTAGCAAGGAATTCTTTGTTTGTCTGCTTTCTGAATAATTGCTCTTTTTCTTCTTCAGATGATGTCCCTGAAACAAATACAATTTTTGGTTTATAAATTTTCTCATTTTTATGATTTTTCGGTGGAATAAAGCCAAGACCTTTCTTTTTGAAATTACCGTTATGGTTTGGTTTCTTTTGAAAACCAGAACCAGAACTGTAACCTTTTTTCTTGTTTAACCTTTGTTTATCTCTTGAGGTGTATTGTTTAGGTTTTCCAGAAAGATTTACATCTTTTATTTCAGAAATATTAATTTCTGTTAGTTTGAAAATCTTTTTGATCATTTCAGATTTAACACCTCTTATTGGAAATTCTTCATCAGAATATAATTTGTCAGAATCACTCAAAGTATATGCAACTTTGAATGTTTTGTCATTCAAATTATTTTGTGATAACAGAAAATCTTTATTGTAAACCCATTTACCCTTTTCGACTGATGGACTTGACGTGTCGAACTCAGACTTTGACTCTGATTTTGACTCCTCCATTTCATCTTTATCCAACACCAGATCGACAACTTTCTTAATTATCTTGGACTCATGATCAGTGTCAGATGATGTAAAAGTGACGTCAATGTTGTCTGGAAAATTATCTGAAGACTCAGATTCCCATTGTAAGTTGGTTGCCTTTTTGACTATTTCTGAATTTGGATTTCGTGGAGAATATCCATTTTCAAGCGGGGGTGGACACTTATTATTGCCAAAACTTTGTTTCTTGCCAGAAATCTTCACTTCAATATCCTCTTTTGTTTCGGAATTCCTTTCCTCAGATGTTTCTTTTTCAAACACCTTCATGCCTTCAACTGTGGAGTAAATCCTGTCAATCACATAAGAAGAACATGAGTAACTTTTCAACAATTTGTTTACTCTCTCAGTTTCGATTCTCTGAGTTTCCAATTTCTGTTCAAGCTCAACACACATCCCAATGTAATAATTGACCATATCCTGCTTTATCATGTATGCTCCATTGAGTGTCTTCATGGCTGTAGCTTGTTCACTGCTTGTCTCGTTATATTGATTCATGGCTTTGTTCAAGACATCATATGATTCTTTCAATCTGTTCATGTTGTGAATTAACTCATTGTTTTGCTTTTTCATAGTCTCATAATTTTCACAATTCGCAGACACTTTTTCTGCAACAGCTTCCTTTTTAATCTCGAAAGCTGGAATTTCTTTCTGCTTTATCACTCTAACTTCTTCTTCATCTTTCTTACCCTTCCTTCTTTCTTCGTCTCTCTCAGCTTGAAATTTTAAAAGCTCTTTCATTCTTTCTGCCTCATACGAATAATCATCATCACGATCATCTTGTTTTTCAACCTTCTTCTTTGCCATTCGAGCCCTTTTAGCATTTCTCTCAGCTAGATATTTTAAATGCTCTTTCATACTATCTGCCCAATACGAATTATCATCATCATCACTGTTTTTAACGACTTGAGCAACAAAAGCTTTAGCTTTTAAGATCTCTTCATCCGGACAATATTTATCCTAGCTAAAACCTTCTGGCAGTCTTTCATCCCCTTGATTAACTAGATAAGCTTTCTTTGGTTCTTCAATCTTCTTCCTTGCATGTGAAGTTTATGGTTGTTGATATGGCTGTTGTGCAACTTGATGATAAATCGATTTTCGATAATAATCATTGTTAAAAGGATTTTGAGCTCCACTTGCTTCGCGGTTTGTGCATTCTCTCTTGAAATGCCCTTTTTCCCTGCAACAAAAACAAGTAACTTTAGATTTATCAAATCCTAAAGTAGAAATATTAGCATCACGGAAATCATCTCTTCCCATAATTTGTTTAAACTTTTTAGCTCTTCTCAACACGCTCGCCAAACACCACTTTATATCCATTAATTCCATCTCCTCAGCATCAATCTGATCGAAATCCTCTTTTGTCAACGTTGGATTTCCGATTCTTCCTGCAACTAAACTCCCATACGACTCTAACACAGTCACCAACAAAGACATGTGACTTTTTGCAACTTCTTTCGAGTAATTTTGATCATTCTCAAGATTTAGTGCAATGTTGCATTGTAGAACTTTGCCACTTTTGGTTGCTGAAAAAATTTGGATCAAACGATGGATATGAAGAAAATCCCGTTTTGCTACTTGATCCTTGAGATGAACTTTCAGAAGAACTTTTAGCATTGAAAGCAGTTTCGATCTTTGGTGCAATGTTGGTCTTATCACTAATACCTCCTTTGTAATACAGACCAATGTCTTGTTCACCATCATAGTTTTTCATTCTCGCTATCTTTCTTTGTTCCATCTCTTGAGCTTCGAGTTGTTCAATAAAATCACTCAGCGTTAGATTGTCAAATTCAGGTTTATTTTTCAACATCATAAGATACGTCCCCCAAACATCATGTGGCAACGCATCGGCCAACTTTTCAATCAATTCTTCTTTATCTTTATTGATGTTCAATCTTTGCATATTCTTCACCAAATTGCAATATCTTTCTATAATCTGCTTGGTGTTTTCAGTTCTTAATCCACAGAATAAATCAAATTCTTTTTTCAAAAGCGACATTTTGTTCTTGATCATTTCTTTACTTCCAACAAACTTTGATTTTAATTCTTTCCATATCGAATGAGCACTTCCGTTGTGTTGAAGTAAAATCAAGATTTATTCCTTAATAGCTTGCTGCAAGAGACTAACCATCAACTTTTCATTTTTGTATTTCTTTTTCTCATCAACATCTAGATCTCTAATGTCAACTTTCTGTCCGTTGTCCTTAACCGGTCTAATATATCGAAATTCAGTATAATCCCATGCATTTAGGTAATATGCTTGAACCCAATTTTCAAAACGTTCTGCCCATCCACTGTACTCCTCAATACTCATGAGCTTAGGCGGTTTTTGCGTTGTGCCCGTTTCATTTTCTAGCATTGTATTCTGAGCGATAGTAATCGGGCTAGCAAAGGCATTGTATAACTCGTTCTCCATGTTTCAGTTACAAAAATTCACAAACTTAGACTGTTCAAACGAAATGGAATTTCTGGAACACTTTCAAGCGAAATAAACACTGTCAAAAGGAATGGATCTTTCACACGGAATGAACTTTTCAAGCGAAATGAGCTTTCAAGCGAAATGGACCCTTTCAAGCGAAATGGACCCTTTCAAGCGAAATGGACCTGTTTCCCACTTCGTGCGAAATGAAAGACTGTTTCAAACGGAATGGCACTTTGGTGCAAAATGGAGGCTGATTTCGTGCGAAATGGCTGCAAAGTCAAACAATCTGATATCCCATTTCGTGCGAAATGGTGATGACGTCACACTTTCGAACAGTTTTTGAACAAATTGATCAAGTTTTAAGCCGATTTTTAAAACACTGTTTCTCATGTTATATTTGAAAATCAAGCCATTTTATCCGTGAAAACTTAGTTAATTTTGAAAAGAAGGTGTAGAAATCAGAATTTTCAGCTGAAATGGTAAGAACTCTTCCTCCTGAGCTCTGATACCACTAGTAGGATCGTTTGCACGACCAAAACGAGTCGTTCAGAAGAGTTCTATCCAATACGAAAGGCTGAATCAGACGTATCAGAGTTATTTCAGCTGGTTTGCACTTAGAATCACTTTAAACTATCTCTGTATTGATATCAGATCGTTTTACAATGCTGGAGACACTTCAGTAGAGCTTCGCTACCGGAATCGAAAACGTTACAAATGATTTGAACAAGGCACTATTTATAGGCATTGCCATTCCGCACGAAACGGTTCATACGAAATGGCTTCTCCATTTCGTACGAAATGGCCATAGGCATTTCATGCGAAATGGACCATCCTACATGATTTCAACATTTTCTCGTACAACGTGCCCTGATCTAACCAACCTAATACAAGACTCGATACAAGACGAAGCCGACAGACATATGCACCAACAGTGGTGTTGGTTGGTGTAACGTCATGAGGTGGAGTAGGATTGGTAGTGGTATTAGGCATGGTGGTATTTGGTGAAGGTTGTGTGGAAGTAGGAATGAATGATGAGGTCGTTTGACCTGTTGTGGGTGGTACTTGGGTTTCTTGCATGATGTTTCTTGTTGTAATAGGTGAAGTGGGTGAACTAATGATTCTGTTTTCTCGTACCAAAACTAGATTTTGCCTTAGCGTTCTTTCAATTTCTGGATCAAACGATAGTGGTGATGACTTGTGAGAGCCCCTAGTATGCATACACCTGAAGTACCTGCACACTAAACATAACCAGCGTAAACCCGAAAATAACAAAACAAAACTATTAAACTAACACACGTTGCGCACTACTCCCCGGAAACGGCGCCAAAATTTGACGTGATGTCGTAGTCACACGCAAATTTAATCCAAATACTATTATATAGATAGCGGTAAGTGGGTATCGAACACAGGGAGTTTGTGGAAAATGCGTTGATTCTATAGTCTTGTAAATTAACTACAGTTAATCTAATATGCAGAAATTAAATATCAAGAGTTTGGATTGTTTGATTTAAAAACTAAATTATTAACTAATTACTAATCAAAATTGGATTGTTAATCAAATTATGAGAAAATGACCATCTTAGGTTCCGGTTTCTTGTAACAATTGTGCATAATTCCAACTAGAAAGAGTTACATAGACATAAATCATGCATAAACATTTGTTGTGATAAAAGGGAACAAAGTACTCGGATTATATTAACGCGAGGTTGTTTCCCGATGATCAATTAATCAATATCCAACCCTAACCCTTCCCGTGATATCTCGATTGTCATCGACACCAAGAACGTACGATATGGACTAGAATTAAAACATTAATTAACAAGCTACAAACAAACATTCATACACCATGATAAGCATAGCAAACACACCAAGTTATCATTCTAGAAATTGAGGAAAAACACACAAGAGTCATAGAAAAACCTTCACCTAAGATGATCACCAAAAGCTTAGCCGGACATTGCTTGGTGGATCATCATAACATCAAGTTTATAGTTCATACGAATCGAAAGACAAACCAAAATGTTAGAAATTGTTCACAAACACTCTCCAAAGCCAAAATTCGCCCAACAAGTCCAGAGAAACGTCTCCAATGATGAATGACATGAAAAGACACTTGAAAACGGTTTTAATTGGGCAGTTACGTTTTTTCCTCGCTGGCTCTACCGTAATTTACGGTAGGTACCGTAAATTACGGTAGACTTCAAAGTGTTACGGTGCATCTCTACTGTCTTACGGTGGAGTTCTGGAAGCTTTTAGGGGCTACCGTAAATTACGGTAGCCACCATAATTTACGGTGGGCCCCTGGATCTCTTGTTTTGTTTCTTCTATCCATCCTCGTGTGACTCGTTCTACTCCATTCCATCCGCAGTAGCGTTATCTCACATTTTAAGCTCCAAAACACACCTGAAACATAAGCAACTGTAGTCATCTAATTCAAGATAATTACACGATCAAATGAGGGATTAACACATCTTTTAACACCATAAAGGGTTGTCCTATGGACCACCCGTCAATCTACGGAACCAAAGCGTAGCCTACGGTTTTCATCTTCTGTCCATTTTGTTGTTTACCCTTTTTTTTGCTTATCATATATCAACCGTACCCTACGGTTTTACAACCGTAGGCTACGTCACAAATCAAGGCCATCATACTCCAACTTCTATATAATGACAATTGGCCCCTTGACTTTATTCTTCTCTATTACTCGCAACTCCAAGCTAGTGTTTGGCCCGAACACATCCCGAATTATATGATTTCTCTCAATAATCATCCTTGCTTGTTCCTCTTCTATTCTATGCACCTTAATTTCTCCGAATTATGCCGATTAACCTGTAACACCACAAAAGCTTGTAGTTACTATATTCAACGAATATAATCGCATAAACCGCATTAAATCCCACAATCTAATACACTTAAGGCTCATGTTTCACACTCCCCATCAATTTGTTTCCCTCCATATATTCCTTTTAGGTAATAATGGCTGCCAACAATGTACCTTACTTTTAGGAACTGATTTAATCAATGTTGAGATAATAATTAGATTATTAAATAAAAAAATTGTGAAAATTCTATAAAATTTTCCCTCCAAAAAGAATGCTAGGTGGTCACCCAAAGATCTTTATTTATTAGAATAGGATAGATTTGTCATTAACTTATTTTGACATGTTAGAAGAATTTGGAAGTGATAATATGATGAGGTCTTTAGATGTCTACATATGTTCTCCGTTACTGATGCGTGCGAAGTGTTACTTATATTAGGTGTATATTTTAAGCCCTTTTTAACACTTATTTTAGCCAAGTTTTAAATTTATAAAACACGATATTTCACTAACACTAAACACACATATGGGCAAGTGCACCCATCGTTGAATGTAGCATAGCGTTGGTAAGATACCGAGGTCGTCCAAGGACACAAGAGCTTTTAGTACCGGTTTATCCTCAACGTCTAACCAAAACAAAAGTTTAGAAAAATGTTTTAAACTAAGAAAAATAAAACTAACTAAAATGCTGAAAATAAAAATAAAAATAAAAACAGATAGACAAGATGAATCACTTGGTTCCGACTCGTATCTAGTATAACCTTTGATTATTTCCGCACTTTTGCACATAATTAAGAGATTATCTTAGTTATTGTAGTAGGCCCCTCTTTTGAAGGTGACGTTACCCTCACCCCAGTAGTTTGAGTCAGCAGGGATACAATCCTAAAGGGGTGGATTATTGGAAGATAATGAATTAAGTTATTAATGCAGTATTGTGGTAGGCCCCGCTTTTGGCGGTGACGTTACCCTCGGCTAAGTAGTCTGAGTCAGCAGGGATACAGTCCTAAATAGCCGGGTTATAGTATTAATAGTAGTTAACTTATGAGGGGATCAAAGAGTTTGGACCCCCGCCATCCAATACCGTGAAGTATTGAAGGAGGTCCTACTAAATTTGACCCAGGTCCATTGCAGGACCTCTAAACGCTGAACAATGGCAAGACCTTTACCAAACCGTTCCCTTAACCCCCCTACCAGGTAGCCAACATACCTCCATATAGACCGTGGAGATATGAATGGTGAAAATCCTTTATTTTATATAGACAGTAAAATAATGCCAAGACACCACGGACAAACGATAAGGAAAGATCACCTTCAACATAAATAACTAGTTATTAAAGTCATTAATACAAAACCAAATAAAAAGTGCAAAAGATTAGAAATAAAAAGTATTATACTAGACACTTTGTCTTCACCAAGTGATGTAAGAGACTTAGGCAAACATGGCCTTGATTGTCAAGAACTCTTACGATCAATCTTGGATCCCGAGACGACTCACACACTCTACGATGGACAATGGATGATGGTGGTGGATGATGGTGTTGTGATGGTGGTGGGTGGTGGATGAAGTGTGAGAGAGGTGGTGTGCCAAGGGATGAGATGAAATGAATCCAAGCACTCCTATTTATAGGCTGAACAGAGAGCTGGACACGGCCCCGTGTCCGCTGGGCACGGCCCCGTGTCCGTCTGACACTCTCTCTCCTCATTAATTGTAATTCGCAATTACAATAAATGCGCCTGTTGTACTTTCGACACGCCCCCGTGTCCGCTGAGCACGGCCCCGTGATGGGCAATAGAAGCTTCTATAGGTTTGTCTTTTCTGCTGCTTCTTGGGCACGGCCCCGTGCTGGCTGAGCACGGGGCGTGTTCAGCCTTCTGTTTTCTCTATTTTGATTTGGAAGGTGCCGTTGAGGGTTCGGGCAGTCCACTAATGTTCCTTTTCTTGTATTTATGTTGGATTTAGCTGTCTTTTTGCTTCTTTTGCGTTTTTGAGCTCATTTAATCCTGAAAATACAAAAGGAAGACAAAAACACTCTTTTTCCAATATTAGTACTAAAAAATGGTTAGTTTTATGCCTCATTTGATGTAATTTATATGTTGCATTTTACACACATCAAATACCCCCACACTTGAACTTTTGCTTGTCCTCAAGCAAAACTCTTTAATATGTGGCTTACACTCCCAAATGGAATAGGTAGAAGAGAAGGTTTTGGGCTTGTCGTAGAGTGTCGGGATTTCCAAGATCTTTTTGGGTTTTATTTTTATTTATTTACACTCCTATTCGTAATGATTTATTTAGAACTGTTCATAAAAGAAATTACTTATTTGGGCATAACATGTCTTTTTAAAATACTGTTTATATACAAGTTCACATACCTCGCGGGGAAATCACTCACACTCAGCCGAATGTGTATTTTTAGTGAATCACTCGAGAGCGGCACGGAACTTATTCCTACCATAGGCTTGCCAAGAAATCAATCCTCCTCCTTTTTAACTTTTATACCTTTGTAGATATCAAGAGGATTTTGCGGGTTAAGGGTTGGCTAGGGTTAAAGGTAGGTGGTTGGGTTAGTGGTTAGTAGAAAAAAAAGGCTAAAAGCGTAACAAGTGTCGGTTTTCGTGTTTTTGCAACTTTTTATTTTTAATGAAGCTTTTATTCAAACAAAGTTATTTTTGATTACTTTGTTTGTTTATTTTCTTCTTTTTTTTTTTCATTATAAATTTTTTTTTTCACGAAGAACCGAACTTGTTACTAAAATAAAGGGTTAAAAATGAAAAAGGTTTTGGTGGGTGAAAGGGTTTTTGTTTGGGTGATGAAACGAAAAGGTTTAGGCTCAAAGGGGCTAACTAGGGGGATTTTTGGGTAGGTGGTAAAAGAAAAAGAAAAATAATGGTGTAGAAATGAAAAAGGTTAGTCCTAATGCCTCCAACATTTACTTACTCGGGTTTAAGTTGATAAGGACCGGGAATGTATTGTCATGGCAAGTTCTAGAGTCGTAAGAACCAAGCAGCTATTCACACAAGAAACGAAAAATGAGCATTTAGTCAAATGATATGTAATTGTGTGCTCAATAAAGGCTCAAAACTCACTTTTGTGGGAATGGGTTTTTATGTGATCAAGTATATATAATCAAATTTTAAATAAGTTTGTCATGCCTTTTCATAATTTTCTTATGTTGGTTCTTTTTATCACTACGCTATCGGTTGTAAATTTGTAAAAATATAACCTTTTTGAGAACTTGAATTTCCCGAGTTAAACCTAGACAAGTAAAAAAAAATGAAATTTTTGAAAAAAATTTGGGGTGATTAGCGGTTCCAATAGAGTTTTGTGTAAGGCTTGTATTTAGGACTTGCAAAATTCAAGGTTTTAGTATCCCCCCCACACTTAAATTACACATTGTCCTCAATGTGTCCCAAAAATAAATTTTTAGGTTGATTAGATGTGTAAAATAGTGTTTAAAAAGCAAAAATGTGTGTTACTGGGCACTGAACACGGCCCCGTGTTATCCGGGCACGGCCCCGTGTTCAAGTGCCAGTAACAAAACTGAAATAAGAGAAACAGAAGACTGGACACGGGGGCGTGTTGAGTGAACACGGCCCGTGTCCAGGTACCTGTACTGGGCGTTTTTGTGCAGGTGGTTCGACACGGGGCCGTGTTGGTTGAGCACGGCCCGTGTTGAACCTTCTGAAATGGAGAAAATTGTCGGGTTGCCTCGTTCTTGTGCATGGGATCATTTTTTCTCGTTCCCCTTTTCATCCTTTACCACCATGAGTGTGTTTTACTCATTATAAACCATCCAAACTTTAAAACCATCATTTCATTTCATCATAGAGAGAACTTACATAATCCTAAATTAAACTAGATAAAGCAAAGAAATAACAAACCATGGAGTCCTAGCCTTTACTTTATTTTAATTTAGCAAAATTTCCAAGAAGTAATTAATCTCGGTTAAACAAGGCCTTTTTGAACTCCTTTTTCCGAGTGCGGTTCTCCTCAAATGTCGGCGAGCCATTCTTCTACCTCCCTTGGAAGGAGAAAAGAAGGCTCATTGGCATTAGTTTGAGGAGTTTCAACTTCCACCGGGATCTTTTGTTGGTGCTCCATGGGAGGTTCCGCCGGAAAGTCTTCCCACCCGGTAGGGTTGTTAATTCCGAGTGCCAGGTTCCAATCCTGTTGAGGAAGGACTGGTTCCATTGGAGGTGCTACAAGAATATTTAACCTTTGGTGCAAGAGGTTAATTTCTTGGAAGCTGCTTTCAAGTCCCATCGTAAGATCGTTAATACGGTCGATTAGGACCTCCTCTACTGAAGTCATTTCGTCGAGAGCCTCCCTTAATGCTATCACATAGTGTACAAGTGTAGCTTCAATGGAGGGTCTTCTTCCTCTACGGCTGTTTGGCGAATGCACAGGAGATGTTTCGCTGTTTTCACTCGTCATCCTACGAAAAATAAACTAAAAATAGTTTATTTAATGAAAAAGTAACCGGACACGGCCCCGTGCTCACTGAGCACGGCCCCGTGTTCATCTTTCTGCAGAGTTTTGGAACAAGGAAACTTGGATTTTTAAGTTATTTTTTTTTTTGAACGTTGTGGGGCCTTTTTGGCTACTAATAACTTAAAACAATGTTTCATAACATGTTTTTACCAAGATTCTTTGAACAAAACTCATTTATCCCTACCATAGAGTTGGAGGAATTCCAAACTTTCAATGGTAGCTCTTGGAGAAAGATGAAGAAGAAGGAAATTACTAAAAGAGGAAAGGACAAGATGGGTTGTTTGAACCTTCTTTTAGACTTACCTAGGATAGTTTAAGAGAAGATTCCTGCAAATCTCTGCCCCAAGTTGGTCCAAATGTGCAGAATTCTTGGCTGCATTTATAGAAAATGACAGCAACCTGGACACGGCCCCGTGTTCATTGGACACGGCCCCGTGTGCAGGTGGAGTTCTGACACAGTTTGTCCGTATTCTGACGTACTGATCAGAATGGAATCTTTCGATGGACACGGGGGCGTGTTGGCTGGGCACGGCCCCGTGTCTAGGGACTGTTTTATGAAGTTGTCTAGTTTAAGGAACTTGTTAGTATCGGGTGGCTCCTGACTGGTTGGAACAACCCCAAAGTGCCTAATATACCTTAATTGTCCTAGACTAAGGCGAGAACGCAAGAGGTTGTCGGTGAGGGTAATTCCTATTTTCATTCTAAGTGGACAAGTCCAACCCTTTTCCGGGCTCTTGTTAAAGAAGGTATATGCCGAATCGCTCAGGTCTATGTATGCACCGAACGAAGTCGATGGAGAGTCCTTCACGGCACAATCGACACAGGGACGACTATCGTCCAAGTCTTTGCTAGGTATGAAGGTATTTTCGGGAGCAACGAGGTTGTCGGAATGCGGTTCCAACATTTCTTCATGGGTATCGTCTTGGGGTGGATCAATAAAATCCTTCCCAAGCTCTTCTATCCATTTTAGAATTAGCTCTTCTAGTTGAAATAACTCGCTAAGGAGCATTTCCCCTAGAATATCTGGCTGGGCGCATTCGAGGGAGAAATAGTGCTTATTTTTACTTTCGCCCCTCTTAAGGTTGTGAGAAGATGGTGGGTCTATGTAGTGGGGCCTATAATTTAGGAAGTAGCATTTTACTTCTTCATGTTCGCCACCACATAATTGACACCACGTACCATAAGAGTGCCGAAAGTAAAAATAATTACTATCACTCATGTTTATGTCAGAAATTACCAACCGTCGGGATCTAACGGTTCTGTTTTCAGTAACTGAAACTTGGGCACGGGGGCGTGTTGAGTGGACACGGCCCCGTGTTCAGCTTACTGTCTGATGTAAAACAGGATTGCCAGTTCCAATGATTGAGCACGGGGGCGTGTTCAGCGGGCACGGCCCGTGCTGAGCTCTGCAGAAGCTGAAAAACTAAGAAAATCCTAAAAAAATAAAAAGAAAAATAAAAGATGATTAGGCCGTTGATTCCTAACTTTCTTAAAATCCTTGTGTCCCCGGCAGCGGCGCCAAAAACTTGATGCGTGCGAAGTGTTACTTATATTAGGTGTATATTTTAAGCCCTTTTTAACACTTATTTTAGCCAAGTTTTAAATTTATAAAACACGATATTTCACTAACACTAAACACACATATGGGCAAGTGCACCCATCGTTGAATGTAGCATAGCGTTGGTAAGATACCGAGGTCGTCCAAGGACACAAGAGCTTTTAGTACCGGTTTATCCTCAACGTCTAACCAAAACAAAAGTTTAGAAAAATGTTTTAAACTAAGAAAAATAAAACTAACTAAAATGCTGAAAATAAAAATAAAAATAAAAACAGATAGACAAGATGTATCACTTGGTTCCGACTCGTATCTAGTATAACCTTTGATTATTTCCGCACTTTTGCACATAATTAAGAGATTATCTTAGTTATTGTAGTAGGCCCCTCTTTTGAAGGTGACGTTACCCTCACCCCAGTAGTTTGAGTCAGCAGGGATACAATCCTAAAGGGGTGGATTATTGGAAGATAATGAATTAAGTTATTAATGCAGTATTGTGGTAGGCCCCGCTTTTGGCGGTGACGTTACCCTCGGCTAAGTAGTCTGAGTCAGCAGGGATACAGTCCTAAATAGCCGGGTTATAGTATTAATAGTAGTTAACTTATGAGGGGATCAAAGAGTTTGGACCCCCGCCATCCAATACCGTGAAGTATTGAAGGAGGTCCTACTAAATTTGACCCAGGTCCATTGCAGGACCTCTAAACGCTGAACAATGGCAAGACCTTTACCAAACCGTTCCCTTAACCCCCTACCAGGTAGCCAACATACCTCCATATAGACCGTGGAGATATGAATGGTGAAAATCCTTTATTTTATATAGACAGTAAAATAATGCCAAGACACCACGGACAAACGATAAGGAAAGATCACCTTCAACATAAATAACTAGTTATTAAAGTCATTAATACAAAACCAAATAAAAAGTGCAAAAGATTAGAAATAAAAAGTATTATACTAGACACTTTGTCTTCACCAAGTGATGTAAGAGACTTAGGCAAACATGGCCTTGATTGTCAAGAACTCTTACGATCAATCTTGGATCCCGAGATGACTCACACACTCTACGATGGACAATGGATGATGGTGGTGGATGATGGTGTTGTGATGGTGGTGGGTGGTGGATGAAGTGTGAGAGAGGTAGTGTGCCAAGGGATGAGATGAAATGAATCCAAGCACTCCTATTTATAGGCTGAACAGAGAGCTGGACACGGCCCCGTGTCCGCTGGGCACGGCCCCGTGTCCGTCTGACACTCTCTCTCCAAATTAATTGTAATTCGCAATTACAATAAATGCGCCTGCTGTACTTTCGACACGCCCCCGTGTCCGCTGAGCACGGCCCCGTGATGGGCAATAGAAGCTTCTATAGGTTTGTCTTTTCTGCTGCTTCTTGGGCACGGCCCCGTGCTGGCTGAGCACGGGGCGTGTTCAGCCTTCTGTTTTCTCTATTTTGCTTTGGAAGGTGCCGTTGAGGGTTCGGGCAGTCCACTAATGTTCCTTTTCTTGTATTTATGTTGGATTTAGCTGTCTTTTTGCTTCTTTTGCGTTTTTGAGCTCATTTAATCCTGAAAATACAAAAGGAAGACAAAAACACTCTTTTTCCAATATTAGTACTAAAAAGGGTTAGTTTTATGCCTCATTTGATGTAATTTATATGTTGCATTTTACACACATCAGTTACAAAATGATAAGGACATCAAAGAGACTTCGTATAGGTGGATTACAAACAGATCCTAGAGGAAATACATATCGTGTAATTTTTTAAAAAGAACATTTGTTTTTACAAATTTTAAATGGTACAACCAGGCCCGGCCCAAGGGTAAGCCAAATGAGGCTTGGGCCTTGGGTGTAAGGACCTGCACGAAAAAGTCCCAAGACACTCCGTAACTAGAAACCCGGACCCCTAAAACCCTAAATTCCATGAAAAACCAAGAAAATCAAGTTTTATTAGTTGGTCGCGGACCGCGTAAGAATTAATCAAAGCTTACGTGGGGCGCGACAGCCCATTGAAACTCCGGATAAGCTTTAGGGCCACGTGTCAGACACGTGGCAGACCTATGGGGTGACACGACAACCCAAGCCGTAGCTAGGGTGGCCCTCGCGGGCCGCGTAGGATTCCCTTTGAGTTTACGCGGGCCGCGAGAGGCTCAATTTTCAGCTATAAATTGTACGTTGCATGGCCATTTCCGTCTGCTCGAGAATTCACACACACAGCCTCCTTTCTGCTCGAGAATTTAATTTTAATAGGGAAACGCCGCTACGATAACAGGGTAATAACTCGATCACTGCTACGATACAATGTCCGATTGATTGAAACCGATCCGATGGATGTTAAAGTGCTGCCTGAATTCGGGCTATACTTTGTCATTCGTCGTGAGGGTTTTGATTTCGTGAGTTTATCATAAATGTTGTATTAAGTTACTAACCTAGTTTCGTTTGCATTATTTAACTAGGTTACCAAGCTTAATCAGTAGGCTAAACTCTATCCAACTAAACTTGCAATGTGAGTCATTCTCTTTTTATCAAAAGTGCTTTACAATACCTAAATGCTTTCCAGTTATATGTTACAGGGATTAAGTCTTCGTTATCTTAAATTACTGGCAGTAAGTGGGGTATTGTGCACAATTACTACTGTTTTATCACTTTTAGGTGAAGGGACCTAAATAGTGATACACATCACTTTTGGGTGAATGGACCCAATAGTGGTATGACCACAGTCATAGATCCGGTCTAGTGACAACTGAACCAGCTAATTATAAGATAGGGGCAATTGTAATCGCTCTTAATACTGTAATCTATAACAATGTGTAGTTTTATGCAAATTGAGTGACTCGCCAGTATTTCCCCGCTGATAAAATCTTTTTAAACATGTTTCAGGTGATTTACTGTGATCAAGAAAAAGTGCCGCGTAGCACTCCAGCTTGAATGAAGTGGCTCAGTAAATAAATAAACATGTTTTGTAACTAAGGGGTTTCCAAGTGGAATTCCTTTATTGTAAATTACGGGGCTTGTCCCGAAATTTGGAATAAAATAAATGTGTGTTTTCAGTTAAACGATCCTGTTAAAATTTCCGTTGCCTAATTAAACACCAATACCACGGGTTTTCTGTCCCGCGGCTTCTGAACCGGGTAAAACCGGGTCGGGGGCCGTGACAGAAAAATGTGGTATCAGAGCCACTGATTTAAGCCAATTAAGTATTTAGAAATACTTAATTTTTTCAGATTGCCATTTTGTGATTCTGTGAAAATTTAAGTTACAATAAATAAAATTTTAACTTGAAGTTTTGTGTGTTTCTTCATGTGTACCTAACAGCATGAATGAACTGTCAGAAGCACTACAAAACTTTACAATCCATACGACTGATATGGATATAACCGGAACCCAGACAGGTTATCAAGCTGACACTGAGGAGCCAATAGTGTTCCATGCCCAGCCGCAGGAGAAACCAAAACCTAAAAAGAGGAGAAGACTCCTGGACTGGAAACGCGGACGAAGGAAGAAGCCAGCTGCCCAGAAGGTGAAAAAGACAGAGGATCCAAAAGACAAAGGAAAAGGAAATGAAGTAGGGGAAAGTTCCGGTTAAGCCCAGGAGATGCCACCTTGGGAAGAACTTGATTGGAAACTGGCGAATTGTGACCTCATCGGACCTGTCGACGAAAACCTTTTCAATTTCCCTGCCCAATCACAACTTCCAATTAATTTGGAACCTGCTATTCCAGACCCTATTATCAACCCTCAACCTTTCACAGGGCAATTGGAAGAATGGTGGACGAGCGACTGGCATTTTCAGAACTTCATGAATAACCCCAATGTTTACTTTCCACAGTTTGATCCTGAACCTGCGCCATTCCCACCTATGAGCTCGGAAAACGTTGCCGAATTACGCCGCTACGGCGAGGAACTGGTGGAAGCGGGAAACCGAATTCGGGAAGTAGGGGAAAACAATACATGGAAGTACTACGAGAGGGAGCGTCGTTTCTGAAGGGCCAGTTAACCAAGATGCATGTTTTGTATAATAGTAATATGTGAATATATATATATATATATATATATATATATATATATAATATATTAATAATAATAATAAAATATGTATAATATTAATAATATAATAATTAAAATAAAACTTTTGTAAATTAGACGGTTTGTATTGATGCATAATATATATAAAAATATGAATGTCGCAAAGTCGACGATTTTGGCTATATGTGTGTTAACTTAATTATGTTGTGATTGCCATGTTATGTTTGGTTGTTATCCATTTTGTGACAATAATATATATTATTATTAATGATTCAGATGGAAAACGCGGAAAACCAACCGGCAAACGAAGTTAATCAATCTGAACAAAATAATGAAGACCATTTTCTTAATAGGCAAGATATAGAAAATATTGTTGCTCAGGGAATAGCCAACGCTATCCCTGCCATAGTCGCTGGTGTTAAGAATCCTGTTGAACCTTCCCAAGCCAACCATAGCAAGCGCACCCGCGACGATAATTTCAGTAACAGTGTAAACGGTGGCGGCAATAATAATAATAATAATAATAATGTGGTTCAAGCCCCATGCCTTAAGAAAATGAAAGTTGCAACACCTGGTTGCACCTACAAAGAATTTCTGGTCTGTAAGCCAGTTGTATTTGCAGGCTATGAAGGGGCGACTGCCACACTGCGTTGGTTAGAAAAGACCGAAGCAGTAATTAAAATCAGTAAATGTGCTGAGGAAGACAAAGTTATGTATGCATCCCACCTTTTCAAAGAAGAGGCGTTAGAATGGTGGAACACGGTGCTACAAGTTAAAGGAAGTGACGTGGCTTATGCCATAAGCTGGGAGGAATTTAAGGAATTAGTGGAAAGAAAGTTTTGTCCCTCCTATGAAAAGGAACAAATGACAAATAAGTTCCTGAATCACCGGATGGTGGACGTGGATTGTCAGGGGTATACTTCGAAATTTTTCGAGTATGCTAGAATTGTACCAACTCTGGCCTCGCCAGAACCGGTACATATTTCTCGCTATATCTGGGGACTAATTAGCGAGATTCGTGACATAGTCAAAGCTGCTAGATCCCGCACGATTGACGATGCGGTTGAATTGGCCAACACCTTAACTGACGGGCTGGTACGCACTAGAGAAGAGAACAGGAAAAAGGAATTGGCCCAAAAGATTACTCAAGGTTTTCGTGGGGGTAGTAATGCTAGTAATTTCAAGAGAAAGGGAACCAGGCAATCCTCCACTGCTCCAGTTTGCAGTACCTGTAAAAGAAAGCATTTTGGAAAATGTAAGGGGTACTGTAATTTCTGCAAAATCCCGGGGCACCAAGAGGAGAATTGCAGGAAGAAATCCATGATCTGCTACAATTGCGGAGAAACAGGGCACTTCAGGCCAGAATGCCCAAAATTGGTCAAGCCATCTGATAACAAGGCCAAAGCTGCTGAAGGAACTAATATCAAAAATGCAAGAGCCTTCCAGCTAACTACCCAGGAAGCGAATCTGATTCCAGATGTGATAGATGGTACGTTCCTTGTACATGACGTTTACGCAAAAGTATTATTTGAGTCTGGTGCAAACCAAAGTTTTATAAATACTTCATTCTGCCAAGCTCTTAAGCAACCTTTAACCAAACTTAGGCAGATCTATACGGTAGAAACATCAGATGGTAATTCTATTAAAATAGATAAGGTCTTGCAAGAAGGAAAGATAGAACTTTCAGGACATAAATTTTCTGCAAATCTTCTACCTATGAATTTAGCTGGATTCGATGTCGTGCTAGAAATGGATTGGTTAGTAGCCAACCATGCTCGAATCCTCTGTGATAAGAATTCCATAGAAATTCATACGCCAATAGGAGAAGTAATTTTGGTAACAGGAGATAAGCCACATAAACCAATAAAGTTCATTTCGGTAATGAAAGTTGATAGTTATGAACGAAAACAAGGAATAGTGTATATGATTTTGGTAATCATTAACACTAAAGGTAAGGAACTTAAGGATATCCCAGTAGTGTCAGAATACCCGGATGTATTCCCAGAAGAGTTACTAGGATTACCGCCCAATAGAGAAGTAGAGTTTAGAATTCATCTGATTCCTGGAACTACACCAATAGCTAAGGCACCTTATCGATTAGCACCCACAGAAATGTTAGAACTGAAAAAGCAGTTAGATGAATTGCTAGGCAAAGGATTCATATAACCTAGTTCATCCCCTTGGGGAGCACCAGTGTTGTTTGTAAAAAAGAAGGATGGTTCAATGCGAATGTATATCGATTATATGGAATTGAATAAGGTTACAATTAAGAATCGATACCCATTACCTAGGATTGATGATCTTTTTGATTAACTTCAGGGAGCTAGATACTTCTCTAAGATAGATTTGCGCTCCAAATACCATCAACTGAAAGTACAGGAAGAAGACATACCTAAAACTGCTTTCAGGACTAGGTATGGTCACTACGAGTTTACAGTCATGCCATTTGGGTTAACGAATGCCCCTGCAGCATTCATGGACATGATGAACAGAATATGTAAGCCGTATTTGGATAAATTCATAATTGTCTTCATCGACGATATACTTATTTATTCCAAAAGCCAGGATGAGCATTGTGAGCACCTGCATGCACTCTTAACCCTGTTAAGAAAAGAAAAGCTTTACGCCAAATTTTCGAAGTGTGAATTTTGGCTACAAGAGGTGCAATTTTTAGGACACATGGTGAATCACGAAGGTATTCACGTAGATCCCTCCAAGATAGAAGCAATCACCAATTGGAAGGTCCCACAATCAGCTACCGAAGTTAGAAGTTTTCTGGGATTAGCTAGATATTATAGGCGTTTTATTAAAGACTTTTCTAAGATAGCTGTTCCACTAACTAAGCTAACCTATAAAACGGTTAAGTTTGAATGGGGAAATAAGCAAGAGGAAGCCTTTAAAATCTTGAAACAAAGGTTAACAAATGCCCCAATTCTGGCCATACCCGACGGAACCGAAGATTTTGAAGTTTACTGCGATGCTTCTAAGCTAGGATTAGGATGTGTGCTAATACAACGTAAAAAGGTAATTGCGTATGCATCAAGGCAATTGAAGAATCACGAGGAAAATTATACGACACATGATTTAGAATTAGGAGCAATAATTTTTTCCCTTAAGATTTGGAGACGTTATCTGTATGGAAGTAAGTTTACTGTCTACACAGATCATAAAAGTTTAAGGTACATATTTGGGCAAAAAGAATTAAACATGAGGCAAAGAAGATGGATGGAAATTCTAAGTGACTACGACTGTGATATTCAATATCACGAAGGAAGGGCGAATGTAGTAGCAGATGCCTTGAGTCGTAAGTATCATGAAAAGCAGAGGCGAGTTCGTGCTCTTAGATTAAATCTCCAATTAG
Source organism: Helianthus tuberosus (assembly GCA_030545235.1). NCBI lineage: Eukaryota > Viridiplantae > Streptophyta > Magnoliopsida > Asterales > Asteraceae > Helianthus > Helianthus tuberosus. The sequence goes on along the minus strand of CM060436.1, from coordinate 132,353,871 downwards.
ATTTAATGGAACAACTCAAGAACGCTCAAGAAACAGCAATCAAGGATGATGCTGAAGGAATGAAAGGACGGATAAAAGAAAATTAGAGCAAGGGACTGATGGAATTTGGAGATTCCATAAGGAAAGGATTTGGATACCTAGGCAAGGAAATTTAAGAGATAAGATTCTAGAGGAAGCCCATAAGTCTAGGTATACGATGCACCCTGGTAATAACAAAATGTACCAAGATTTAAGAAATAACTTCTGGTGGATAGGAATGAAAAAGGATATAGCCAGATACGTTTCTAAGTGTCTAACTTGTTCGCAAGTTGATGTGGAAAAAGTAGTCCAACTAAATAAACTAAAATTATCCTAAATTAAGACTCAAGTAATAAAAATCTAGACTCTCTAACTTGACTAAACTACTCACCGGCAAGTGAACCGGTCGACTCTAGCACAGAAAAGTAAGTCCGGATGTCGAACCCACAAGGACTCTAATGAATTACGTTAACGACTCTATTTAGACTAGACACTTACTCGACTTAATAATTATTGTGTTTTAGGGGGGGGGGGGGTTTACTAAAATCCTAAAATTGCAATAAAAATGAAATTAAGCTAAGACACGAACGAAGACTAAGATTTGATTCAGATGAGATTAACGACTACCTAGACTCGAATCCAGTTTGACTGGGAATGGACTTCTAACGGTATTATTGTTGTATGGAGCCGGGATCGTAAAATACTAAACCTTAAGGTATTTCAATGCTAAGACTTCCCGACCCTTCTCAGGAAGAAACCTAGGAAATCCTACAAGGCTGTTATGAACACCGACTGTTAGACTTCCTCTCAGTCCTCTAACGACTCTAAAAGTGCCCTAATACGACTATCTACCTCTCAGCGCGATAATCTAAGGCAATTCTAGGTTCTAACTTGGTTTACTTGACACAAATGCAATTAGGGAACTAAGATTGACTTCTCTCAAAACCTATCTTAGATATATACTGCACCGCGACCTAATAACTAACTCGAGCCTCTCAGCGACAAGTTAAGCAAAATACCTAATTCTAGTTGTATTTTAATTACTGTTTCTAAGGCTATCAGCCGATTTACCCAAAGATTACCCGAACCCGCAAGGATGCATTTAATCAACACAAATTTATTATGTGAAAGACATTCACCAAAATCTATGTGAAACAATAAATAATCAACAATCAAAAGTAAATACGCATGTGCACCAAATCAGAAATTCTAGAACACTTTACTTTTAAAGATCAATCCATAATAAAACAATAATAACCGTTAAAAGATCCAAACTTTAATCAAACCATCATCTTGTCTAGGTAGTATCTAGGGTTTAGCCAAGAAACATGATGTCTAACATAAACAAATCAAGTTCAACACAAGAATTCATTGGAAAATATTGAAAACACGAAATTAAAGAAAACCGGGAGATAAAACCCGAACAATCTTCACTTCCACGCTCCAAGCTTCAACCAATTGATTCCCACAAGCTTAAACACTCCAAAACCTCAAAATCTGCTTCAAAAATCTCCCTAGGGTTTCTTGGTTCGTAAGATAATCCTTAATGATCATTAACTCATGATTATATATGAAACCCTAGCAATAAACACCTAATTTCGCCAGCCAACCCGTGGTGTAGCGCGACGGGGTCTTCCCTTTGTGCTGGTGCTACACCAGCACCTCCAATATCAGATTTTTTGTTGATTGTTGGTGGTGTAGCGTGAGCAAGTGACCTCCTACCCGTGGTGCTACACCACGGGTGTTTTTTCACAGCAACTTGCATCCTGAAATCAACTTTCACTCCCAAAAGCTTTCAAGAATTATTCTAACTCTTTGTGACTTGTTCCAAGATGTAATGCTTCAGCAATATAGCTCGTTTCCACTCAATTCTCAGCCACGTAACGTATCAAAACCTGGAAAAATGAACTTGATCAATAGCACGTAATTCTAAATAAAACTAAACTATAAATAATAATAAAATGTACAAACTATACACGAATAAAGGATGTATTTTGCAATACATCAAATATCCCCACACTTGCTCTTTTTTCGTCCTCGAAAAAGAATTGTGCAACGGAATCAGAGACGAACAATCACTTGGGTCAAGAATTAGTTATATCTTATTAAAAACCAAGGCTTATGTTAGTCGCGATTGCGAATATACTTATCCCTTTAAACCCGAATCCAATCCTAAGCCCTTATCATGTAAATTTAATTCAAGTGCGGTCAATCCACCTAGGGTCTCACACTAGAATTTACGGTCTACCTAATCCCACCTCAAGCTTATATGACTAAGAGAACGATCACTGGACCAATTCCCAACCGTCTTATATCAAAACCAAGAGAGTTTACAATCAATTTTTTTCTCTTTTCCCATTTTTTTTTCGCTTCCTTTTTTTTCAATCGTGAGTCTAGACGATGCTTTCCCTAACCAAGAGGCAATCCGGCTGTAGAGTCGCTATCCCCAACCACAGATTACTTAAGTTTCGGTACTTTTTTTCTTTTTGCACGGTCGATTTCACACACCCTAGCGGTAATCCTGCTGTAGAGTCGCTATCCCCAGCTCAGATTACATAGGAATGCATTACTTTCATTTAGTTTCTAGCTCACTTTTTATTCTATTTTTTTTTCTATTTTCCGCATGATCACAAACTCTAACAGTTTTAACTTATAACGGCGCCCCTTATACTATTTTCGGCAGTTTTGATTTCCCATATCTCCCAGGCGAAAACCCACTAGCAGACCGACAATTAAGGTATATTAGATCAAAGGGATTTAAAACCAAACCCGGGCCTATCCACATATCCCTAACTAGACGCAAGCTCGATTTATTATAATCTCATATTATTATTATTTGAACCCAAGCAAAAATTCACCTTTTCTATCATTTTCCGTTTTAAATATGCAAACTTCTTATTTCAAAGGACATTTTTCTGATTTTTCAATTTTTTTTGGATTTTTTTCAATATAAGACTCGATTATTTACATGTATCCCATCCCCACACTTGAAGATTGCATTGTCCCTAATGCAAGAATGGAAATACGACTCAATACCTAAACAACTACTAAACTACTAACTAACTACTAAATAAATAACGACTAACGACGAAATAAATAAAAATACAACAACAAAAAGGGAAACGACTTAGCTGATATGTGAGACTGTCAAAGTGCCAGTCATTTCCACATAAGCCCTCCAATTCGAAACGCGCTCAGCAAACAACTCTAATCTCGGACACGTGAACTATAGGACCGGTTTTGACTCCGAAACGATTGCGAAACGAACGTGAAACGTGCGGAATCCATACACGAACACGACCTAACACACACGATGTAATATAAACGTGATTCTATTATAAATCTAACAAGAACAAGCACCTTGAATCACTTTCTCTCTCTAGATTCTCTCTCTAGATCTAGAGTTCTCCTAAACACAAATGAGCCAAAAGTCTCTAATCTAAACATAAAGCTGCTATTTATAGGCCTTGGCTTTTAATGAGATTTCTCATTAATTACAATATTGCCACCTTGCCTTTTGTCTAGATATTACATCATAACGACTCGTTTCCTTCTGTTTCTCGCTACTGCTCGGATTGACGAAGGCGATAGACATAAATGCACTAACAGACTCCCCCTTGGATATTGCCGTAGTCAATCTCGATCATTGAATCAAACTCGTAGCGTCTTTTTTTTCTCTCTCTCTCTTTGAATCTTCTTGAATAGAATCTGTCTTCAGCTTCAGCTTCTCCTTTTTGTAAACTCTTTTCTTCATCAGGCTCCGCCTTTTGTCAAGCTTCCGTGCTTTGGGATCGACACCTTGCTTTCCGTATACAAGCTCTTCTGGAATAGTCACATGGCTTCTTGAATCCACACTTCCTTTTGTGTTGAGCTCGTCTTCAGACTCCCCCTTAGACTCAGCTTCCGGGATCGTAGTCTGGTATTACATCTGCAATCACTCAAACATTTATAAGTAACAATGTTTTGAATATTCAATTTTCCAGAAATCGTAATCTGGCAATTCAATCTTCTAAAACACTCCTCCTATCAACAATCTTTACAGATTTGGCAGTGTTAAGTATCCAAAATCCCTCACAGTTAATCATCCAAGTCCAAACTAATGACCTTGGAGATATCACAAACTGTTTTTTATTTTTGATTTTTAATTCAAGTTTCAAATTAATGAACTTGTTTTATTTTCAGAAACACAATCAGCTTACTTAGATTTTGAAACTCAGCATTTCAGACATCGGTTGTCGAAAATAAAGCAGAATCAAAAATCTTTTTGTATTTTTCTGAAAATATAAAGCAATAAAGAAATATGTACAAACATATTTACAGACAATATTTTTGTTTGAGTATGCGTCAGAGGATCATATCAGTTTTTGACAAGTCACAAGTACCGTTGAGCTTAGTTACACATTAAGAATTAAACAATTCACTTAGATTGTCGATATACTGATCCACTTAAATTTTCACACAAATTTCAACTGATTCAAGATACGAATTAAGTGTTTTAAGAACTTAAACTCATTCATGTGTCCCACCTCTTGAATATACTCCCGTATCCAGATCCCAATATTCAGTCTTACAGGTGAGTATACCTAGATGATATCTGTAAGGGGAATAAATTATAGTACGAAACCGTGAGAGCTCAGGTCAAAACTTCCGTTCAGCAGAGAGATAACGGCTCGACTTTTGGTGTGTCCCCTTTAGAGGATCTTTTGTATTACAACAGCAATGACTAACAATTTTATTGTTTCATCAATTTGCTGAGGGCGGCGCTATATTTCAAGCATGCGGAAAGTATTCTCCGGGGAATAGGCCATTGCTTCGGCAAAATCAGAAGTCCCGGGATAATACCCCAGATATCACTAAGCATAAAGACCTAGTATCTCAGAAAGAGGGACCTTTCAAACAAGATTTCAGGGGTTACCTATATATCCAAGTAGTGTTCCCCACGAAATAAGCAAGTTTGAATTTAAGTTTATATCCCGAAAAAGTTTACTAAATGTATGAAAACCTATCGGCATATCATCAGTGAGACTGTTTAACGCTATTTAAACATTACATTTCTTTAGCATACTGTAACTGTCTACTGATGTACTATCATTTCCTCTTTTTACACAAAAACTCAATTTTTGAATTTTATCATGTTTTTGGCTTTTTCAAATTTTCTAATTACTCCCCCTAAAATGCAAAACCATTTAAAGAAAATTTGACAAACCGACACTGATAGCTTTGTCTCGCCATCCATTTTCTACTTAAAGTGCTCTGATTTGCAGAAAATATACGCATGAGAAGTTGAAATTATAACGTACCCCCATGATTTACAACACATTGATATTTTACAGTTTGAAAACCGTTTTTCAATCTTGTGAAATTAATCATGTTTGTTCAGCCGTGAGGGTTTCGGCATATTCAATCAATGCATATTTTTGTAATTTTCTATTTTTGACAAAAATTAAAAACAAACATATTTTTGGTTTTTCAAGTTTTTAACAAACTAAAACATATTTTTGGTTTTTAATTTTTCAATTTTTTAGGGTTTTTGAAAATATTGTTTATTTATTTACAGAAAAACAAATAAACTCCCTGTTCAACCAAACCAGGGTCCAGCAGCAGCCTCCTCCTCTTGTTGTGCCAGGCTGCTCTGAATTCCAAACTCACAATCTTCAAATTCCATGAGCACCTGCACAAACAAACTACTCAATTACTTGAACAATTTAGCCCAGGTCTGTTGGACCTTAGGCATTTCAACACAATAATTTTCATTTAACTTCGGAAAATCTTTCTCATCAAAGACTTTTTCAACTTTAATTTCATCTTTTTCATCTTTTACCAAAGTGACTTGTTTCCTAACACTCCAAGTTTGACCTTTTGGAGTACCTCTTTTGTAAAAATGAGACTCTTTTTGAACATTTTGTTTTTGAACAACTTTTGGTTTCCAAAACGCTTGTGGTTTTGTCATATCAACAGTTGTTTTTCAACTTTGAGTTGTTCTGATTCTGGGTGTGTGAGAATTCCAGGTCTGTCTCGAATCGAACGTGTTAGAGTTTGATTTCCAGTTTTGAGTCGAAGCAAACTTGTTTGTGTTATACCTCCAAGTTTGTTTTGAGTCAAATCTGGTTGACCTTTGTCTCACATTCTTAGATTTTTGTTTCTCAGCATCAATCTTCTTTATGTCAACATCCACAGGTTTCAGATTTGGACACTTGCGTGCAAGATGTCCTTTTTTATCACATTTGAAACATGTTCTCATGGATACATCTTTGACCTGTGGTTGTTGCTTTTTCTTTTTAGCAAAGAACTCATCATTAGACTGTCTCAATTTGAGTTCTTTTTCTTCTGCTAATCTGTCTCCTTGAACAAAACTCATTTTTGCTTGATAAGTTGGCACTTCATTTTTCTTCCAATTCTGTTTCTTCTTATAACCCAAACCAGCCTTCATGTTTTTCTTTTTGTAACCATGTTTGTTATACGAACCTTTATGACTCTTACCAACAAACTTTGAAATCTCAGACTTCTCAATCTCAACCATTTTGAACACTTTATCAACCTTTTCTGAAATCACATTCTGAATCGGGAATACAACATCTAAGAACAATTTGTCCGATCCAATCATGGTATAAACCAATCCTTTTGAATCATCATTCAAACTTTTCTCGGATTTTGTGTTTTTCAGATAACTATCATGAAGATTTCCTTCATCTTCATCCTGTGATTCAGATTTACCTGTATCAATGAACTCTTCTTTCAACACACTTTCAACGACTTTACCTACCACTTCTGAATCATGAGAATCATCAGATTTGGAATAGGTTATGTCAATGTTTTCTGGTAATTGATCAACCATATTGAAAGCTTTTTCGACCTTTTCATCATCATAAAACACAAACCGGTGGTGGAATTTGATGAAACTCTGAGCCAATACCTTTCGTGTTTTGTTCAGAATCTTTCCCATCCGGTTTTATGTTGAAAATACGTTCAAGCACATATGACGACGCGTGATAACTTTTTAGTTTGTTGTTATCCTTTTCTAAATCAGCAATCTTACGCTTAAGTTTAGCAACATCTTCAATATAAGAATTCACAACTTGTTGTTTTATTTCATACATTCGTTTTAGTTCCTTTGATGTTTCAGAACAGTATTTCAATCTTGATTGAACAAGTTTCATTTCACTCTTTACTTTTTCATATGATTCCTTTGTAATGTGATAAGCCAATTTTATTGAATCATATTCCTTTTTCATTTCTTGGCAAATATTTTCTTTTTGAAAACATTCTTCTGTCATTTTAGAAACATCTTCTTTTAAAATTTCATTCTCTTTTTCTAATTTTTTACATTTTTCTGAAAGTGTTTCATTATTTTCTTTTAAAACTTTTTCATTTTCAAACATTTCTTTGCACTTGTTCTTGAAAACGTCTTCAAGTTTTGTGAAATCAAGATCTCTTGTTATGATCTTTTCATCTTTTTCAGTACAAGCACTGCATGTTTTCATGCATTTCTTGCACTGTTCAACAATTTCAGTCAAGATGTTAGAATCAGAATTTACCTCAGTGATTGGCACTTCGGTGTTTGTTTCAGTCTCTGTCTGCTTCTGATCAGCATCATTCTACTTTTCTTCAACACTAACTTCATCACCAGCATCACCAGCTTCCAAATTCTCATTCTTGACTATTTCAACTTGCTGTTCTTCAATAACAACCTTCTCTTTCTCAACTACCTTCTGTTCTTCAGACGTCTTCACATCCTCAACTTTCTGAATTCCATCTTTCACTTCTTCAATCTTGACTTCCTCAGCGGCCTTCTTCAATTCATCAACCATATTCTCAATATTCTTCTTCATTCTTTCTTCATTTCTCTTTCTCAATTTGATTGTCATAGCATCCCTGATGATTTTATCCAGCCTTTTCACATATGTCTTGTCTTTTGCAACATTTGAGTAGTATTCACCGGATCGAGGAATAACAAGAAGAACATCATCATGAACTATGTCACATCTGGGAACAACTGGTTCACCTTGTTTGTTGACATAACATTCTTGCTTTTTTATCCCATCGTTTGTTCGCAACAGCATTCTCATATTCTTCCTCCATTTTCTGCATCCTGCATCCCACAATAAATCTTTCTCTCTCAGTTTTCTCCTTTAAAATCTCTTCCCGAGTTCTCTCTTTGACTTTAACAGTGCCTTTTTCTTCTTTAACATCTTGTTTAATTTCAGCTACAAAAACAAACTTTCTTTCCTCTGTCACAGCTCTGCCACGAGCTGTTTTTCGAACATTTTCCAAACGATCTTCTTCTGGACAAATTGAGCTCCAGTCAAAACCTTCATCATCGTGAATTACAAAACAAGCTCTTGATTTGGTTTTATCTTCAATCAATTTCGGCTCTTCTTTGCTTCGGTGGTAGATCGCTTTTCGATAATAATCATCGTTGAAAGGACGTTCATTTCCTTCAACAACTTCAGAATTTCTACATTCTCTTTTGAAATGACCCTTTTGCTTGCATCTGAAGCAGGTCACTTTGGATTTGTCAAATCCAAGTTTCGTTGAAGGACCACCCAAAGATTGTTTCCCTGTAATCTCCATATATCTCTGAGCTCTGCGAATGCAACTTGCCAAACACCAGCAAATGTCAATGAGTTCCATCTCTTCCGGATCAATCTGGTCGTAGTCTTCTTTGGTTAATTCGGAGTTTCCAATTTTACCAGCCACTAGACCTTCATACGACTCCAGAACAGATGCAAGAAAACTCATTTGCTGCTTAGCTGCATTGATGCTCATTGCAGGAGAATTCTTCAGTTTAAGAGCAATGTTGCACAGAATCTCCTCAGCTTCATCAGAACTTGATTTTGAAGATGAATGATATCCAGAATGGTAACTTAACGAAGTTGTTTGTGGTTCTTTCATCTTCTCACCACTGAATGCTGTCTTTGGTGAACTAACACCTTTCTCCGAAGGTACACTCCCTTTGAAGTACAAGCCAACATTTTGTTGATGAGATGAACCACTCATCTTGTTTTGCTTTTGTAGCTCCAGATCATGACTCTCAATCTTTTCTAACAATGCATCAAGAGAAATTGTATCAAATTTAGCATCATTTTTCAAGATAAAAACAAACGTTTGCCACTGATCAGCTCGTGGTAACGCTTCAATTACTTTATCAATTATCTCTTCTCTTGTTTTCACAATTTTGAATCTTTCAAGTTCAATTTTTAAATGGCAAAATCTCTCAATCATTTTCCTCCCTGTCTCTCCCTTTAAACTGTCAAACAAATCAAATTCTTTTTTCAATAATGCTATTTTGTTTTTCTGAATTTGTTTACCCCCCTTAGCTTTTACTTTCAAAGCTTTCCATACAGACTTTGACGACCCATCATGAACTAATAATGAGAAAATATCATCTCGAACTGATTGCTGAATCCAAGCAATCATCTTCTGTTCATAAGAAAATTTCTTTCTGTCATCTTCTGAATAATCTTTGATCAGAATTTCTTCTCCTTTGTCATTTACTGGGCTCTCATAACCAAACTTCAAACAGAACCAACTCTCATGTGCATATGCCTTCGCCCAATTGATGAACCTCTCCTTCCACCAGACATAATCTTCAATGTTATCCAGCTTCGGAGGTTTTGAATAGGTTCCATAAAAGTTGTCATGTTTGATGTTATCCTTGATCGTCTTAGTTATAGCTTTGGGTGTAACCTCTGATGATTCTACCATATCTGATGTAAACGCATTGTAGAACGTGTTGAAAAATTCTTCGGCCATAATTTGCAATTCTTGTATAACCTTGAATCAAACAAACAAACAAACACTAATCAGTTTAAACACTATCAAATAACTGAATCAAAATAATACTCGAACTGGTGAATTTTCTGTGCGGACTGAATGTTGACAAACTGTGCGGACTGCTATGAACCGAATCAAATTCAAATGACCTGACTCTACTCCCAACAATCTGACAAGGTTCAAGCGAACTGGACCTTTGAATGATCAAACTGTGCGAATTGAACTTAAGTCCAAATGACCTTGATGCAATGAACCTTGACTTTCAATCCATCCAAACTAACATATCTCATGCACACACTTGAATCAATGCCAACAAAACGTGAATGGGATATTCAATCAAATTTTATCACATGCAATTCTTGATATTAGCAAAAATAATTGTCCGACAACACTATGCTGACACCTATTCAGAAGTTTTGATATTCTCAATTAACATGGCAGACAAGTTTTTATTAACCATCAATTTTATTGAGCCAATGTTATAGATCTGATCAAATCAAGTGTATCACGTGATAACAGTTTGAGTTATTATATGCTGACAACAACTAAAGAATACTAAATTCTCATTGGGCCGCTAATATATGAATCATGTAATATAGTTGTTTGAAGTTTATTTCGATGATAAAGTTGACTAAGTGGCCGACAAACTGTAATTGCACACTAAATCTGATTGAACCGAGAATTGTAGTTGACTGTTACTTATTTTTTTTATGTTCACATGCACATCAATTTCACAATTAAAACATCACATGGCAATGTATGAACAAGAGCCGACAACAGTTCAAAGTATTTTAATATCTGATTGGGCCTCAACAATAATGGCTGACTCTATATCTCGAGATTCTGCAAAAAACAATTCACGTGAACAACTGAACTACTTTCAAATGAACATCGTGTTTCAAACGCTACCCTCAAACGGTCACACCCTCAAACGGTCACACCCTCAAACGGTCACACCCTCAAACAGACAGTTTTCAAACGGGAGTGTCATTTTCAAATGGGAAGTGTCAGTTTCAAATGGGAAGGTATCAGTTTCAAACGGAAGTCATGTATTTTCAAACGGTCAGTCAGATTCAAACGGACTCTCGCTGTTTTTCAAACGGAAACGGACCTAAAAACTCAGATTTATCCTAAAAGGCTAGGAATTAGGATCTGAAACTTGGTAGGGTTATAGATCAGGTGTTTTCGCAAAACATATCAAAAAATCAGACGATTTGGACCGTAAAAACCCGTTCAATTTGACGAAAATCAGTGAAAAAGATGAAGAAGTGATGCAATTCGGATATGAAATCTGATGATTTTCTGCGCGGAAATGTGTGATAGATCAGTGCAATCGAGCTCCTGCTCTGATACCACTTGTAGGACCGGTTTTGACTCCGAAACGATTGCGAAACGAACGTGAAACGTGCGGAATCCGTACACGAACACGACCTAACACACACGATGTAATATAAACGTGATTCTATTATAAATCTAACAAGAACAAGCACCTTGAATCACTTTCTCTCTCTAGATTCTCTCTCTAGATCTAGAGTTCTCCTAAACACAAATGAGCCAAAAGTCTCTAATCTAAACATAAAGCTCCTATTTATAGGCCTTGGCTTTTAATGAGATTTCTCATTAATTACAATATTGCCACCTTGCCTTTTGTCTAGATATTACATCATAACGACTCGTTTCCTTCTGTTTCTCGCTACTGCTCGGATTGACGAAGGTAATAGACATAAATGCACTAACACGAACGAAAGCGGCTAACATACTCAACCTATCTGAATCAAACCAACTACCAAAACATATCATCATATATATATCAAAAACATCAGTAGTTCATCAGTTTCATCACATCAACCAACCCAGCCATCCCTAACCAACCTGTTTAAAGTGTATGAATATCAATACAGACCAAAAGTGAGGATCAAAACAGCACAAATTAAAAATAATCAGCAAAAGATATAATCGTCAGCTGCTGCTCCTGCATCCTCGTGCCATCCCCACACTACTCCTGCTGCTACCCAGCTGCACCACTGCTCTCTCCAACTACCTGAACTGGAAACTCCGGATCAACTCTCGCATCCGCACCAACCTGGCCCTCCTGCTCCTTGAACTACTAGCCATGCCTGCAAAACAGATAAGATCAAGACAAAACAGGCAGACAGTCAGTCATAACAAACTATTTTTGGTATTTTTAAATTTTATAATTTTTTTGAATTTTTTTTTTTCAGAAGATTAGCTGTATAGCATTTCGTTCGCGGCTAAAACAACCGGGCTACTTTTTACAATTGCTAAGTGGTGGCTAAACTCGCCCGAATGGAGATTGAGTACGGGCGAGCTTAAACCACTTGTACGTGCAAGTAAACCCAAATAAGACTAAATATGTAGTAAAACTATGCTAAAACGACTCAAGGACGACGCGAAACACTAAACTAGACTCAATGTACACTACCCCCCATCAACACTTTGCTCGCCCTCGAGCAATCTCAAGTGCCGATTACTCATCAAACAAATCATAAGCGTGGAAGTAACGGAAACGGGTCGAGTATTTGATGAAAAATTACATTCTTATGTCAAAACGTTTCGACCCGTTTCCCCACACTTGATTTTTACCACGCCTAAATCAACTATACCCGCAATATTCCAAGCAACTTAAGCAAACCACCCCATTGTTCATATTAAAACTTGACCCGTTAGAAAGTACATCCAAATAGAACAACACAACCACCCCCATCTCCTATCATTAATCAATTCCAAAATCAAATCAAACCAAACAACTCGAACCAACCCATGCCACCCGCAACCATGCTAAACTCGAACACCAAACCTGCATATAAGTGACACCAAATACGCGACAATGACATAGACGAGTGAAACTACCATAATCCTGACTCGACATAGACGATCCCAAAGACCTAAGTAGACATATTTCAACTTGACATCACACAGATTGGACAATGACACTAACACGGAGGTGACTCGAAGACGCAAAAACTGAACCAACGCGCGACTCAACAAAGACTATTGAATTAACACACTAAGCTACGACGACTAAACTCAACATCAACATAACAAAACTGATGCGAAACAGGACTCACCTATAACCCGACACCAACCTGAAACAAACCAACAAGCTTACAAGCGATAAATCGACTCACACGATTGACTCACCAAGACTACTGTAACATACTCGACAGTTAAGACTCATAGCTGACTCAACAAATCACGGACTCCAACCACAGACTCGACAACCAACTAACACACCAGGACTAACTCGAACAATATTACCCGAAAGACGCACAAACCCGACAGACATAAACGCAGATAAGATTCAATCACTGGACAAAACTAATCAGAACCCTAAGACTCACAAACTGACTGAAACAGCAAATAAAAGAGAGAAATAAAGAAGAAAATTCCTGAATCGTCGATAATAGGAAGAAAAATTTATACTTTGTATGCAAGGTAAAATCCAAATCGGACCGAAACAACAGCCGGATGTTGATTTGTTTCTGGGGGTGTTGTTGGTGGGCGAAAACTGATCACGGAGGTGTTCGAACGGAGGAGAACGACGGTCGGAGATGGTGGAAAATGGTGGTGATGTACGGAGGTCGTCGGCGGAACAAGGATGAGGACGAGGGTGGTAGGGTTTTCAGCGGTGTGGTGTTGGTAGGCGGAGAAGGGTAGTCGGCGATGGTGGTGGAAGTGGAGGTCGATTGGTGTTGTATGGAGGTGTAATGGAGAGGAGATGGTGGAGAGGGGTGTCGGCGATGGGGGTAAAGGAAACAAGGGTTGGGCTTTGTGTTTTGGGTAACTGGTGAGTGGGGAGGGTTTATTTTCGAATCAGATTATAAGGTTTAAATGGTTGAGGGTTCAAAAGGGGTTCACAAGGTTCAAAAGGGGTTCACAAGGGTGTTTATATGACCCGTATAGTGGCGTAGCGTGAGCATGGGATGTGTATGTTGGTGGCGCTACGCGACGGAGCTTTTTTAACAGAAAGTCACGTAAATTTTTGATGTTTTTGCCTTAGAAAATTTTCTAACATTCCCCAAACCTTCCCAAAAGCATCCCAAATTTTTTCTAAGTATGGGACTTACCTGGAATGATTTTTCTTCGCGTTTTCAGCTCCTCAAAGGTACATTTCCTGCAAATTCACTCACAAACACAAAACACAAACACGAAAAACTGCGAAAAATACGAAAGAAAATGAAATTTACAAACGGTACAAACTCTACAAACGAAACCTTTCGCGCTCACTGCTCGGTGAAGGTGGGTGGGTCCTCTAGAGGAATTTCTTCCTCTTCGGTAGTATCAATGGGACCTCCCAAGTAGTGTTTCAAGCGATGACCGTTTACCTTCCATACTCCTTTGTCGACTTCATCGTATAACTCAACCGTACCGTATGGAAACACCTCCTTTACCACATACGGTCCACTCCATCTTGATTTTAGCTTCCCTGCTATCAATTTCAACCTCGAATTGAATAGGAGCACCTTATCACCTACCTTAAACTCCTTCAAACCTCGCAATCTCCTATCATGCAATGCCTTAGTTTTCTCCTTGATATTCCAAGATCGTTCATAGGCAGCATCCCTCAAAGATTCCAACTCATGAATTTGGAAGAATCTCCTTCTAGTGGCTTCGGTAAGGTCAAGGTTAACGGTTTTCAAGGCCCACAAAGCTCTATGCTCTAATTCAACCGGAAGATGGCAAGCTTTGCCATAAACGATCATAAAGGGTGTTGTTCCTAACGGTGTTTTGTAGGCGGTACGGAATGCCCACAAAGCGTCGTCGAGCTTTTCCGACCAATCCTTTCTACTTTTTCCTACCGTTTTCTCTAGAATTCTCTTCACCCCTTGGTTAGCATTCTCTACTTGGCCAGTAGTTTGCGGGTGGTATGCGGTTGAAACACGATGAGTGACACCGTAACGTGCAAGTGCCTTTTCCATGGCGGAATTGCAAAAATGCGTGCCACGGTCACTTATGATATCTTTAGGGACTCCGAAACGCGTGAATAGCTTTTTAAGAAATCTCACCACCACTCGGGCATCATTAGTGGGCAAAGCTTGAGCTTCCACCCACTTAGAGACATAGTCTATGGCCACGAGGATGTACCTATTCCCACTTGAAGATGGGAAAGGTCCCATGAAGTCAATGCCCCAAACGTCAAAGGTTTCGAGAACTTGGATGGGATTTTGGGGCATTTCATCCTTAGATGAGATGTTGCCGGTACGTTGGCAACGGTCACATGTCCTAACAAACTCTATGGCATCCTTCACTACCGTTGGCCAATAAAAACCACTATCAAAAACCTTTTTTGCCGTCACATTCGCTCCGTGATGGCCTCCCGTTAAACCCTCGTGCACATGTCTAAGGATGTCTAAACCATCCTCCTTTGAAACACATCTTCTAAGCACTCTATCTCCACTTATCCTAAATAGGTACGGGTCATCCCAAATATACTTCCTAGCATCCCTAAGAAGCTTTTTCTTTTGTTGATATGACATACCCCTCACAAGATCTCCGGTCGCTAAATAATTTGCCAAATCCGAGAACCATGGCAAACCCTCAACCTCGGCACTAACAAAATCTATGGTTTCATGGGGAAAAGTATCTCCTATGGAATCCTCACGAACTTCCTCTCTCTTTGGATCCTCTAAACGTGACAAATGGTCGGCGGCCACGTTTTCCGCTCCCTTTTTATCCTTAATTTCTATATCGAACTCAGAGAGCAAAAGAATCCATCTAATAAGACGCGGCTTCGCGTCTTTCTTTTGGAATAGAAATCGCAAAGCGGCGTGGTCGGTGAACACAGTTGTTTTGGAAAGCATGAGATATGAGCGAAACTTATCAAACGCAAACACTATGGCTAAGAGCTCCTTTTCCGTGGTGGTATAGTTCTCTTGAGCATCATTTAGAGTTTTGCTCACATAGTAGATTGGATGAAAGTGTTTATCGACTCTTTGACCTAGGACCGCACCTACGACATAATCGCTTGCATCGCACATGAGCTCAAACGGCAAGCTCCAATTAGGTGAAATAAGTATCGGGGCGCTAACAAGTTTTTCTTTTAAGAAGTCAAACGCCTTGATGCACTCCTCGTCGAAGACGAAAGGTACATCCTTCTCTAAAAGTCGGGTCATGGGGGGGGGTAATTTTGGAAAATCCTTTATGAAACGCCTGTAAAAGCCCGCATGACCTAAGAAGCTCCTAACGGACTTGACACTAGTAGGTGGAGGCAATCTACTTATGGTATCTATTTTGGCCCTATCCACCTCTATACCCTCTCTCAACACCTTATGTCCTAAAACTATCCCCTCCGTCACCATAAAGTGACACTTCTCCCAATTCAACATAAGATTTGTTTCTATGCACCTCTTAAGCATCCTATCGAGATTTAGAAGACATTGTTCGAAAGTGGTGCCATAAACCGAAAAGTCATCCATGAAAACCTCCATGAAAGTCTCAAGCATGTCTTGGAATATAGAAACCATGCACCTTTGGAATGTAGCCGGAGCGTTGCATAACCCGAAAGGCATGCGGCGATACGCATAAGTGCTGTAAGGGCATGTGAACATCGTTTTATCTTGATCCTCTGGGGCGATGGGGATCTGAAAATAACCCGAAAATCCATCGAGAAAACAATAAAATTGTTGACCCGCTAGACGCTCCAACATTTGGTCAATGAATGGTAAGGGGAAATGGTATTTCCGGGTGGCGTCGTTTAACTTTCGATAGTCTATGCATACACGCCAATCGGTAACGGTACGAGAAGGGATCAATTCGTTCTTTTCGTTCATGATCACCGTCATCCCACCCTTCTTTGGGACGACTTAGGTCGGACTAACCCATGGTGAATCGGAAATAGGGTTTATTACCCCGGCATCTAACAATTTAAGCACTTCTTTCTTGACGACCTCTTGCATGTTCGGATTTAGGCGCCGTTGAGGTTGCACCAGCGACTTATAGTCATCTTCCATGAGTATTCGGTGGGTACAATAGGCGGGGCTTATGCCCTTGATATCCGAAAGACGCCATGCAATGGCTTCCCTATTCACTCTCAACACCTCTAACAACCTACCCTTCTCTCCCTCTTCTAACTTAGATGAAATAATGACGTGAAACTCGGACCCCTCACCTAAAAACACGTACTCTAAGTGGGATGGGAGAACTTTAAGTTCTAGTGGGGCGGGTTTCTCTATAGGTGTACTCTCACTCTCACTTTTGACCTCACTCAATTCTAGCACTTCGGGGATCCACTCGTTCCCTTCTACCTCCTCACTCTCACTCACAACCTCCTCTACCCTCTCAACTACCTCATCTATCTTACTCTCAACTAGATCGGCTCCACTAATATAGTCAAAGCAATGGTCGACACAAGATAAGAAAGACTCTATGAAATAGACCGAATGACAAGGACTACTAAGGTCATCGGAACCACTAGGGTGTTCCATGGAGCGTGCTATCTCGAAAGTAACTCTCTCCTCACCGACTTGAAGTGTGATTTTCCCGTCAAAGACATCTATGATAGCCTTGGCGGTACACAAGAATGGGCGTCCTAGAATGATAGGAACCTTTTCGTCGGCTTCCATATCAAGGACGACGAAGTCTACGGGAAAGACGAATTTATCCACTTTGACTAGAAGGTTTTCAATTATGCCACGTGGATACTTTACGGATCTATCGGCTAGAGACAAAGACATACGTGTAGGGGACAACTCTCCTAGGCCTAACCTTTCATACATAGAATATGGCATCAGGTTTATACTCGCTCCTAGATCGGCTAGGGCCCTACACTCGGTATCACTCCCAAACAAGCACGGGATGGTAAAAAGGCCCGGATCCGTCAATTTTTCCGGGACCTTGTTCAACACTACAGCGGAACACCCTCCACTAAGGGGGATGTTAGAAACCTCTCCTAACCTATCCTTACGTTTTAGAAGATCTTTTAAAAATTTCACATATTTAGGCATTGATTGAAGGGCTTCTATGAAAGGAAGGTTGATCCTAAGTTGCTTAAAGATTTCTAAAAATTTCCCGTACTCTTTGGAATATGTTTGGTTTTTAAGACTGGAAGGGAATGGAGCACAGGAAATATCAACATTGGGTGATGGAACAACTTGAATGGGCTTTTTACCTACGTTTTTCTCAATTGAAGGCCCCCCGGTGTGTGCGGTACTTACTGGGCTTAACCTAGGTTGCACTTTACCGGGTGCCTCCATTTCAATCTCCTCATCTACGGGGTCCTCATCTTCTACCTCGACACATTCGGGTCTCACTACCTCTCCTAGAGTCCTACCACTACGGGTCGAAATTTCCTTCAAAGAGCCAGATGGGTTGGGCTTTGTGTTGCCCGAAAATTGACCTAGAGGTCGTTCTTGCAACTGGCGTGCAATATCCCCAACTTGCCTTTGAAGATCTAAGAAATTTGAGTGGTTATTCTTTAAGAAAGTAGCATGTTCTTCTAAAGTACGCTGGGTAGCTTGATCCTTAACCACTAGCTGGGTAAGAAGGTCCTCTATCCTAGACAGACTACTATTTGACCCCTCATTCTTAGGTTGAATCTCTTGGTGTGACCCCTCACCTCTGAACTGTGCACCTGAACTTGAACTAGCAAATTGACCTGTTTGACCCGACCCCCCACTAGAATAGAAACCTGGCCCCCTGCTTTGATATTGACCTGATGGAAAACCCGGGGGTTTACCTGAAGAGCGATAACTATTAGCACGCCAATTAGAGTTACTATTATTGAACGGGTTCGTTGGACCCCTATTTTGACCTGCTATATACTCGACCTGTTCTAGGGTAAGTGTTGGGCAATCTATGGTGTCATGTCCACCTCTACAAACTTCGCACCTATCGACCTTCTTCTTAATTTCTAGCAACTCTTTGGTGATATAGTGTAGTTGAGATACTACCTTTGAGTCTGAAACGACTTGGTTCACTCCTCGAGAAGATGAGGAAGTAATCACAGGATTGGAATTCCTGCTGGTAGCACTATGATCTATATCAGCATGAGCGAAGCTCTCAAAGAGATCATTGCAGTCAGCCACAGTTTTCTTTCCCATTAGATGGCCTCCTGCAGATGTGTCGAATCGGGCCTTGCACTCAGGGATAAGGCCATTGTAAAACTTTTCTACTAAAGCCCAATCCGACAGCCCATGTTGGGAACAACGCGAGAGTAAAGTTTGAAACCTCTCCCAAGCTAAGTGATATGGTTCGTCAGGTTCCATTCTGAAGGAATGGATCTGATCTCGAAGGCGAGAGGCCTTCGCAGGTGGAAAATACTTAGCAAGGAAGGCATCCCTAAGTCCAGCCCAAGTAGTGTAAGTACCTGCTGGCTGCGAATCGAGCCATGTGGTTGCGCGGCCAGCAAGCGAAAAGGGGAAGACTTGGAGAAAGCGGGCATCAAGATTAACACCTTCGATGTCGAAGGTGCTACACAGACGGGTGAGACGGTTGATATGTGCAGGCGCATCCTCATCATCACGACCGTGGAACTGACAAGAGTTGTTAATGGCGGTCATGATGTATGAGGGAATTTTCCAGGACTTATCATTGGTGATTTCAGGGATGGTGATGGGTGAATTTGCGGTGAAACCTGAGGTGGAACGCTGGTGAACAGTTTGGTTATCGGCCATTTGGTGAACTGGTGGTGGACTAGGGTGACGGGGGGGTGGTGGGGAGTTGTGGGGTGATGACTTCGGGGTGAAGTCGTAGTTTGGTGGTTTAGATTGAAGTGTAGAGTCAGAAGGGGCTGAAGATGAAGTTGAGGATTTTTTTACCTGAATACCGGGTGTGGAGAAGGAAGACTTGTCAATCGGTGGTTTCACTGGTCCCTGCGAACGCGTGTGGGGCATGAACTGCAAAACCGAAGACAAACAAGTAAGACAACTCCAACACAAGACTCTAAAAATACGAAAAAGACACTAAAATTACTTGGACTCCTACAACTCACAAACACACAAAAAGCACGTAACGATATCAGTTGAAATCCAAACAAAGTAGTCAACGCAATTGCCAAGAGATCCCCGGCAACGGCGCCAAAAACTTGATGTGGAAAAAGTAGTCCAACTAAATAAACTAAAATTATCCTAAATTAAGACTCAAGTAATAAAAATCTAGACTCTCTAACTTGACTAAACTACTCACCGGCAAGTGAACCGGTCGACTCTAGCACAGAAAAGTAAGTCCGGATGTCGAACCCACAAGGACTCTAATGAATTACGTTAACGACTCTATTTAGACTAGACACTTACACGACTTAATAATTATTGTGTTTTAAGGGGGGGGGTTACTAAAATCCTAAAATTGCAATAAAAATGAAATTAAGCTAAGACACGAACGAAGACTAAGATTTGATTCAGATGAGATTAACGACTACCTAGACTCGAATCCAGTTTGACTGGGAATGGACTTCTAACGGTATTATTGTTGTATGGAGCCGGGATCGTAAAATACTAAACCTTAAGGTATTTCAATGCTAAGACTTCCCGACCCTTCTCAAGAAGAAACCTAGGAAATCCTACAAGGCTGTTATGAACACCGACTGTTAGACTTCCTCTCAGTCCTCTAACGACTCTAAAAGTGCCCTAATACGACTATCTACCTCTCAGCGCGATAATCTAAGGCAATTCTAGGTTCTAACTTGGTTTACTAGACACAAATGCAATTAGGGAACTAAGATTGACTTCTCTCAAAACCTATCTTAGATATATACTGCACCGCGACCTAATAACTAACTCGAGCCTCTCAGCGACAAGTTAAGCAAAATACCTAATTCTAATTGTATTTTAATTACTGTTTCTAAGGCTATCGGCCGATTTACCCAAAGATTACCCGAACCCGCAAGGATGCAAATAATCAACACAAATTTATTATGTGAAAGACATTCACCAAAATCTATGTGAAACAATAAATAATCAACAATCAAAAGTAAATACGCATGTGCACCAAATCAGAAATTCTAGAACACTTTACTTTTAAAGATCAATCCATAATAAAACAATAATAACCGTTAAAAGATCCAAACTTTAATCAAACCATCATCTTGTCTAGGTAGTATCTAGGGTTTAGCCAAGAAACATGATGTCTAACATAAACAAATCAAGTTCAACACAAGAATTCATTGGAAAATATTGAAAACACGAAATTAAAGAAAACCGGGAGATAAAACCCGAACAATCTTCACTTCCACGCTCCAAGCTTCAACCAATTGATTCCCGCAAGCTTAAACACTCTAAAACCCTCAAAATCTGCTTCAAAAATCGCCCTAGGGTTTCTTGGTTCGTAAGATAATCCTTAATGATCATTAACTCATGATTATATATGAAACCCTAGCAATAAACACCTAATTTCGCCAGCCAACCCGTGGTGTAGCGTGACGGGGTCTTCCCTTTGTGCTGGTGCTACACCAGCACCTCCAATATCAGATTTTTTGTTGATTGTTGGTGGTGTAGCGTGAGCAACTGACCTCCTACCCGTGATGCTACACCACGGGTGTTTTTTCACAGCAACTTGCATCCTGAAATCAACTTTCACTCCCAAAAGCTTTCAAGAATTATTCTAACTCTTTGTGACTTGTTCCAAGATGTAATGCTTCAGCAATATAGCTCATTTCCACTCAATTCTCAGCCACGTAACGTATCAAAACCTGGAAAAACGAACTTGATCAATAGCACGTAATTCTAAATAAAACTAAACTATAAATAATGATAAAATGTACAAACTATACACGAATAAAGGATGTATTTTGCAATACATCACAAGTTAAGGCAGAACACCAGAAACCTTCAGGTTTACTTCAACAATTAGAAATGCCTGTATGGAAATGGGAACTAATAATAATGGACTTTGTTACTAAGTTACCCAAAGCCAGGAAAGGAAACGATGCAATCTGGGCGATTGTAGATCGATTAACCAAATCAGCTCATTTCCTGCCAATGAAGGAAATCTTTAGCATGGAAAGGTTAGCAAAGTTGTACGTAGATGAGGTAGTATTCTTACGTGGAGTCCCACTCTCCATTATGTCAGATAGGGATAGTCGTTTCACTTCGCATTTCTGGACAAGTTTCCAAGGAGCAATGGGGACCCGACTAAATTTAAGTACTGCATACCATCCCCAAACAGACAGACAAAGCGAAAGGACGATCCAAACCCTTGAAGACATGCTCAGGGCATGTGTAATAGACTTCGGTGGAAACTGGGAGGGGCACTTACCACTAATAGAATTCTCCTATAACAACAGTTATCATACGAGCATCAACGCTGCCCCGTTCGAAGCACTATATGGACGAAAGTGCTGAACCCCAGTTTGCTGGGCAGAAATAGGAGAAAGTCAATTATCAGGACCCGAGATTGTACAAGAAACCACTGACAAGATAACTCAAATCAAGGAAAGACTGAAAATGGCCTGAGATCGCCAGAAGAGTTATGCAGATAATCAACGTAAGCCGTTAGAATTCCAAGTTGGAGACAAGGTACTCTTGAAAGTTTCTCCTTGGAAAGGAGTAGTTCGGCTCGGTAAGAAAGGAAAGCTAAGTCCAAGGTACATAGGACCATTCACAGTTACCCAACGAATTGGACCAGTTGCTTATAAACTACAACTACCAGAAGAATTAGCTGGGGTACATGATGTGTTTCATGTAACTAATCTCAAGAAGTGTTTATCTGATGAATCACTGGTAGTACCTCTTCAAGACAGAGGTAAATGAAAATTTGAAATTCATTGAGAAGCCTCTCCAAATCGAAGACAAAAAGGTCAAGTTCCTCAAACATAAGAGATTGGTACTAGTCAAAGTCAAGTGGGATTCAAAAAGAGGACCTGAGTATACATGGGAACTGGAATCAGAAATAAAACGGAAATACCCTTACCCGTTCCAGTAAATCTCGAGGACGAGATTTTAGATAAGGTGGGGAGGATGTAAGGACCTGCACGAAAATGTCCCAAGACACTCCGTAAGTAGAAACCCTCCCCCCTAAAACCCTAAATTCCATCAAAAACCAAGAAAATCAAGTTTTATTAGTTGGTCGCGGGCCGCGTAAGAATTAATCAAAGCTTACGCGGGGCGCGACAGCCCATTGAAACTCCGGATAAGCTTTAGGGCCACGTGTCAGACACGTGGTAGACCTATGGGGTGACACGACAGCCCTAGCCGTAGCTAGGGTGGCCCTCGCGAGCCGCATAGGATTCCCTTCAAGTTTACGCGGGCTGCGAGAGACACAATTTTCAGCTATAAATTGTACGTTGCATGGTCATTTCCGTCTGCTCGAGAATTCACACACACACAGCCTCCTTTCTGCTCGAAAATTTAATTTTAATAGGGAAATGCCGCTACGATAACAGGGTAATAACTCGATCACTGCTACGATACAATGTCCGATCGATTGAAACCGATCCGATGGATGTTTAAGTGCTGCCAGAATTCGGGCAATACTTTGTCATTCGTCGTGAGGGTTTTGATTTCGTGAGTTTATCGTAAATGTTGTATTAAGTTACTAACCTAGTTTCGTTTGCATTATTTAACTAGGTTACCAAGCTTAATCAGTAGGCTAAACTCTGTCCAACTAAACTTGCAATGTGAGTCATTCTCTTTTTATCAAAAGTGCTTTACAATACCTAAATGCTTTCCAGTTATATGTTACAGGGATTAAGTCTTTGTTATCTTAAATTACTGGTAGTAAGTGGGGTATTGTGGACAATTACTACTGTTTTATCACTTTTAGGTGAAAGGACCTAAATAGTGATACACGTCACTTTTGGGTGAATGGACCCAATAGTGGTATGACCACAGTCATAGATCCGGTCGAGTGACAACTAAACCAGCTAATTATAAGATAGGGGCAATTGTAATCTCTCTTAATACTGTAATCTATAACAACGTGTAGTTTTATGCAAATTGAGTGACTCGCTAGTATTTCCCCGCTGATAAAATCTTTTTAAACATGTTTCAGGTGATTTACTATGATCAAGAAAAAGTGCCGCGTAGCACTCCAGCTTGAATGAAGTGGCTCAGTAAATAAATAAACATGTTTTGTAACTAAGGGGTTTCCCAGTGAAATTCCTTTATTGTAAATTACGGGGCTTGTCCCGAAATTTGGAATAAAATAAATGGGTGTTTTCAGTTAAATGATCATGTTGAAATTTCCGCTACCTAATTAAACACCAATACCACGGGGTTTTCTGGTCCGCGGCTTCTGAACCGGGTAAAACTGGGTCGGGGGCCTTGACATTGGGCCATCAAAACTATAGGGCCTCCATGTTAAAAAAAATATATTATATGTATTTGACTCAAAACTCTGGTTCGCATGTTCGTATAGGTTAGGGCGGCCTTATGACAGCGGCATTATGGCAGGCGACAATCTCTAAACGAGCAGACTCCATTCCGGGAAGAGAAACAGTCGGGCCTCATCATCTTCTTCAAGTCTTCAAGACTTCAAACGGTAATTTTATTCATCTTCTTTATATTTATCGCTGGCTCGCTGCATCCTTCATCCTTGTCGCCTAATTTACTGATTCATCTTCTTAAATTGCTCCCTAATTTACAAAATCAAGTCACTGATTCATCTTCTTACAAAATCAAGTAGCTCTGTCGCTGCATCTTCGCTGAATCGCTGCATCATTGTCGATTTGTCGCTCAGTCTGTTGAAGACTTGAAGGTATAGCCCTAATTTCCTAGTTGCCTAATTTTCTAGTTAAAATCTGTTGCCTAATTGAAGTTTCAAGTTTGTGATATTAGCCCTAATTTCCTAGTTGCCTAATTTTCTGTTTGTTAGCGAGTTCCGAATTTGTGATAGATTTATAATTTCTAATAGATATCGTAAACATGAATCCGGCCATTAAAAAAGCGGTTCAAAATGTCACTAAAACTTGTCGATCTCATCAGTATTTTCGTCGAGAAACCTACCAAACCGAACCATGAACACCCATGTTTTTCTCAATTTTTTTTTTGGAAAAAGGCCACAAGCTTTTACTTCGCTTTAGGCCACCAAAATGGTTGAGCCAGCCCTGGGTACAACCCATGAAGTTTACAACCCATAAAGTTCTTCATTTTCTAGAGCAAGTTACTTATATTAATTTATTATTTATGAGAATCTTATCTCTTCTTATAGCGAACGCATTTAATATGTCATAATTTTCTTATGATTTTAAGTATGTATCAATTATAAATAATAAATTAATATAAGTAACTTGCTCGAGAAAATGAAGAACTTTATAACATGTCAATAAGTTTATAAGAATGTCAATAACTTAATAACCTGCGTTAAAAGTTTATGAATAAGTTTATATGTGTGTTGCATCTCACAACTTAATTTGTCAATTTTTAGTATGATATTCATTGTAATTAATAGAGTAAATCGCCAAAATCGTCTTGAAGTTTAGGCATGTTTGACAGTTTCATCTAAAATAATTTTTTTTGTACCATATTGTCCTTTACTTCTGAGATTTTTTGCCATTTTCATCCAAATGTCTAATTTAGATTATTATTATTATTTTGTCATATATTTGGATGACAATGGCCAAAAATCACAAACATCAGGGATGATTTTAGCAAAAAAGTTAAACGTTTGGATGAAAATGACAAAAAATTCCAAAAGTAAAGGGCAATATGGTATAAAAAAAGTTGTTTTGATGAAACTGTCAAATATGCCCAAATATCAGGGACGATTTTGGCAATTTACTCTAATTAATATAATAATTTCCTCTAACCCGTGTCGCACACGGGTAATAACCTTGTATAGTCCTATAAATAGTGTACTACAGTTTAGTTTTTTATGATTTCATAAATAAAATTACATATTATTAATCATGAATTTATAATGGTTTTATTATTAATTTATTTACTTGTCTTTCTTTAAAGTCACCAATATTTTCGTGTGTATGTGTATATATATGATGAATAAAAAAAATGTTTGAAATAAAAACTAAAGGAAGGAAGATATCTCTCAATTTTGTTCCTCTCCACTCTCTTCTTTGTTATATTCTCACCACACCACACTCTCAAAGCATATTTAAGCCAAGTGTGAGTTCTGAAAATGGGTTTCAACAAAACCTCAAACAAATTTTCACAAGCAGCAGTTTTGAAGCACATAGTGAAGAGGTGTACCTTGGGTGGAAAACATCACTACGAGGATGTCCCCAAAGGCCACTTTGTTGTATACGTTGGCCAAAACCGCAGCCGGTACATCATCCCCATATCTTTCTTGTCGTGTCCCAAGTTCCAGAGGCTACTTCAACAAGCAGAAGACGAGTATGGGTTCGATCACGACATGGGTCTCACCATTCCTTGCGAAGAACAAGTCTTTGAGTCACTTACTTCCATGCTTAGATAGATATATTGTCAGCTTTAAGGACAAGGAGCTTACGGGTTTGTCTTTGTTGCCGAGTGGTAACATCATTTCTAGGTCACAGGGGCGGACCCACCCTTTGTGGATCGGGGTCACGGGACCCCAATGTTTTTAGAAAACGTAGTAGAGTCGGTATGTTAAATTTTTAAAGGACCCCATAAGAACTTATAGATGGAACCCATAGTATCAAAATTAAACTTGTTAGAGTGGCATATCTCTTGTTTTCCAACCAAGAGGTCATTGGTTCAACTCTTCTTCATCACGTTTTTTGGCTAATATTTTAAAATCCAGCTTTAATTTCTCTTTTTTGTTAGATATTTGATGTTTTAAGATGTCACATATAAAACTAGAAGATATGAAGAAATATTTTTTGTTACCTTTTTTTTTATATTTCTTCATATATAGTCAAATAATGTTGAGGAAATGCCTATTGTTCTTTATTACACTTTTCGCCAGACCCGACCCGAATGACGACCGACTCGAAAATTCTAACGTTGGGTTGTGAAAAATCTTAAGACCTGAAAAAAGCGGACCCCAATGAAAAAAAATCTTGGGTCCGCGGTCACCCATCATGGATTGCTCACTCAAGTACGCTTGCTATGGAGTTCTTCTCTCATAATGTGACCAATAAATGTCCGTCGTATTTTTTAGGTGTACATTTCCTTATAGCATAGTGTCTCTCATGTACTGAAGAAAACATGTTGTCTAAAGGGTCACTACTATGTTAATTTTCATGTAAACATATGTTAATAGTATAAGTTATGAGTATGTTCAAGTTTTTAGTCAATCATAATATGTACTTTGTGTGGTATTAGAAATGTTGAAATTTTGTGTGCCAATCAGGGCGAATACGTACATTATATCTATGTATGAGATCTAGGGGGTGATATGTTGCTAATAATTAAAGAAAGGATAACATGACAATTACAATACATATATCTTAAAAACAAAGGTCGGTGGTGTTTGCCACCGACCTAAACACACCCCTAAACTTTGAAAAGGAATCACTTTCACACCCTAATATTCTGCCTAATTTGCTGCATCACATGGCTTTTTTTTTTGGCTTTTGTTTCCATTCTGTTCTATCCAGACTCTCAAATACCATCGCATAAACCCAAAACCTTTAGCGGACTTTGCTGGAAAATTGAGGGTAGTTAAACTACATCAACAATTGTTATTAGTTAGATCTCGCCAGAGGTGCGACATTTTGACCAGAACAGGAACCGTCACGTTGTCGGGATCACCTTTCGTCTCTGGTTACCTCGGTCTGAACCCTTACCGCAAACGTATGGGGCTACCGACAAACCAATCCGGGTACCAGACCATATCGTATATGTATCCAGCATGGCGTCTGCTGGGGGAAGAGATCACCGGAACCGAGTTGAGGTCGTCGCCGATAACCAGAGCGTAACTGAAAGTCCGTCGGACTTTCTGTCTCCCTCAGTTTTCATGTGTTTTTTTGGAGTTGTAAATTAATATTGTGGGCTCAATTCAAGGATGAATTGGGACTTAACATGGAGGATGGGATTTTGGATGAGACAGACAATAAGTTGTTTTGAAAAAATAAATTAATGGTTTTAATTAATATTGTGGGCTGAATGGTTGATTTATTTAAAATAATAAATAAACAATAGTATCTAAAGGGATCTAGAACTATTTTACCAAGATTCATGCTTTATAGAGTTAAATGACATTTTAGTCCATACGGTTTGGGCCATTATACCAGTTTAGTCCAAAGGTTTGAAGCATTGCTATTTTAGTCCAAACACTTTTAAACGTTACCATTTTAGTCCACTGAGTTAACTCCAGCCCTTTATTTTGTTAAATAGAAGTGCATTTCGGTCATTTTATATGTAATTCTGTTAACTAGAATGAAAATTCGACCATATAAAATGATCGAATTAGGCTTCTAGCTAACATAAAAAATGGACTGAGTTAACCGGGTAGACTAAAATGGCAACGCTTGAAACTATTTGGACTAAAATGGCAACGTTTCAAATCTTTGGACTAAACTGGTAAAATGACCCAAATCACAAGTACTAAAATGGAATTTAACTCTACTTTATATTAGTAATAATAAGTACAACAAAATTTAAATGTTTTGTTTTATTAAAGTATTAATTTATTCAGCTTTTTCACTAGATTTGATTAAATGTTTTGTTTTACTAAATTTTTTAAAGTATTAATTTATTCGGGTTTTGTCAGTGGATTTGATTTTTAATTTATTATATTCATAGTGAAGTTTATTAGTATATATTGACGGTGGTGATGTACGTGATGCTAATTTTTAACACGGACATGTTACACGTGTAACGGATAGATATATGTAATATATAGAGACAAGAACGATTATAAGACTTTGAACAAATAAAAAAATGTTCGGAAACAAGTCAGTTAAATATTTAACCATATAAATTCGAGTTATTTTAAGTTTCGATACCGCCGCAACGCGCTGCGGGTCGTAATACTTGTATTAGAATAAAGACAAATGGTAATACAAGTGGATGGGAAGGATCATGCCGCTTCTAGGGTATACATATATAAAAGTCAATATTTTACAGCTCTTTTATTTGAAGCCGATTTGGCTGATCTTTAAATAAAGGTGCTACTTTCTACACCCTCCTATTTACTTTTTTCACCCCTCTCCTCTCACATACTTACAGGGAGGGCCTGCGTGAGACCGACAGTTTTCCTCTCAAAGGGGGGTGTAATCAGGAAGAGGGGAGTGTGTATAGAATGAGCCTTAAATAATTAAAAGTATCACATCAAAAAAAACCCAACATTATTTATTATTTTTCATGAAAACGTTACTCAACCCATTATCCATATGCTAAAGTCTCTAAAACTGTAGAGAAAAACAATGAAAGCGTCACTTACAAAATTTTGTTACCTTTAATCTATCGAAAACAAAATGATACGGGAGAGGGTTAATCGGGGAACACTTTTAAAATTCAACTTAACATGTTTAAAATCATGTTTTATTTTTTTAAATTTCGACGCTTATCGTTATAAATACATGTAAAAGCATTTTTAATAAAAAAATCTAAAACTTAAAATATAAAAAAATGTTTAAAAACAATTAAAAAAAGGCTAGTTTTTTTTTTACAAAAAATAATTTTTTATTGGAATAATTTCTACCTATTTTTATAAGGAAAAGCGTAGAAAAAAATAATTTCTAAATGTTAAGTTGAATTTTTTTAAAATGGTCTCCGATTCCCCACTTTTTAAGTGTATCCTAATTAACTTCACACACACAATATATATATAGATATTATGGAGATGACATGTGTCCTAAATCTAAATTAATTCAAAAGGGTAAACAAGTAATTTTATCATTAATTCAATTAATTAAAAATTTCCCATAACCGTCACCTTAATTATAGGAACTGGATTTTTTTAAAAGATCTCTAAAAAACACTACGAATAACACTGCAACCACCATTCATCACATATATAACACCATTCAATAAGTATATAACATCTCCCTATCATCTTCTTCTCCACTACCGGCACCACCACTGTCGTCTGCCGTCGTTGGGAGGTGGTCAGCGTCGCCTCTCTATGAGGAAAATGATCTGATTGAATAAAACATACCATCATGGTTCCACCAGAAACCACTCAGTTAATTTTCGAAAGTCCACAATTGACGTTGCGATGGTGGCAAGATGGTGCGGCGGTGGAAAGGAAGTGCGACAATGCGGTGGTGGCAAGGTGCCGCGACGGTGGTGTGATGGTTGTTGATGAAGATGATTCGAATTGGAGGAGGAGGATTCAAATTCTGGAACAAGAAAGAGAAATCGTAATTTTAGGGAACTGATTTACAGTTTCCTAAAATCAAGTGGATATAAAAGATAGAATTGCCCATAGAATTTTCAAATCAGTCAAAACTAATAAATTTTTTTTACAATTTGGTCCCTATTGATCTCAACCATTAGATCAAAAGATCTAGTGGCTGAGATTATTTCTTACCCTTCTCACACTTTTGGTCTTTTTTACAGGAACCTCAATCTATATATATATATATATATATAGAGAGAGAGAGAGAGAGAAACGGGTTCAGGAGAAAACGACAAAAAGTGTGAGAACGGTGAGAACGCATCCTGGCCCAACACGTGGCGCGGGGCATGATCAGGGTCCGAGAGTTTTTTTTTCTTTTTAGTATTCTTCTCCTTTCACGATTTTCGCGTTTGACATGTTGCTTTATTTTTTGCATGCAGGATAATTTTGGCGTTATCTACAATTATTAATTATTTAGCGTTTTACTGTTTTTCTCAGATTTCTTCTCGTTGAATTAATTCTTTTTGTGTCACATAGTTAATTTTTTGGCGTTATGGCTTTTTCCATGTCATTTTTGGCGTTTTGTATCTTTTTGTTAATAATTGATTACCATAGATTAATATTTTATAAAATTACAATAACACGAAATCAAAATAAACTAATAGTCTTCCGTAGATGGGATTACATCAGAGATGTACCCATCGCTTTGTTCATCACTTTCTTCAGATTCTTCATCATCAAATTTCATATTTGCGTATAAAGCCATTAGCTCGTCTCTTCTTTGTTGCGGCCTATTCTTGAATATTACTGCATCCTTGGATTTTGGATCGTTTGAAGGTGCTAAATCACAAAGTTGTTCAATGATTGATAACAACCCTTTCTTCAACATTTCTTCCATTGGCCTTGAATATTGCACCCCGTTTTTATAAGTCACTTCAAGTGTTCCTTCTTCCTAATGCAATACCCAACTGCTAAGTTTTGGTATAGGAGTATCGTCAATATCATCATCATCTTCATCATCTTCTGCCGGAAATTTTTTCTTCAGTC
Organism: Helianthus tuberosus; assembly: GCA_030545235.1. Taxonomy (NCBI): domain Eukaryota; kingdom Viridiplantae; phylum Streptophyta; class Magnoliopsida; order Asterales; family Asteraceae; genus Helianthus; species Helianthus tuberosus. The sequence goes on along the minus strand of CM060436.1, from coordinate 132,322,917 downwards.
TTTTTATTATAGTTCTGGTTCTTTCACAATCGTTGTCCATTGGAACCCCAAGGGCAAGGATATCCTTCTGAACATTTTCATTCATTCCAAGCATGGCTTTGATTGTCCTTACCTTTACCCTTCTCCTATCAGAGAACTTTATGATGAATCGTTTCTCTTTTCTTTCAAATCTCCATGAAATAACCTTAGCCATTTTTAATTTTTTTGACGTTTTGGACAATATGTGGCGTTTTAGTCAAAATTTTTGGCGTGTTTGAGCTTGTGTTCTCATGGTCTTCTTTTATATTGACTTTTTTTCCCGCGCATGACAGGTAATTATGGCGTTTTGAAAAAGATAAATAAATATAATAAATGTTAGTAATTATGTTTTCTGTCGTTTCATTTTACTGTTTTTTGCAGTTTACCGTGTTTTGTTTTCAGACTCAATTGTTTTTATGGTGTAACACGTCAAATCTTGACGGCTGTAATTATGGTGTTTTGTTTTCCAATGGCGGTTAGATAACAATTGGACTTCTTTTGTTTTATATTCTTTGCACATTGTTTCACGTTTTTTTTATAATAGTAGTTGTTCGAAGTAATTTTATTATAGTTTGGTAGTTTTTTGGGACGTTTTTATGGCATGATGGCGTTTTACAAGCATTTGTTCATTTTGGCGTTTTATTATATTTTTCATTATAGTATAAGTATTCTTTTGTTGTTTATTAACTGAAATTACAAAACAAACAACAGATAAAGAAACTTAAAAAAAAACAAAGTAGAAGCAATTTATGATTTTAAATCTTCAGTGTCATCAGTCTCTTTTTTCTTTTGAAACTACAAAAACTGTGACAAATAAATGGCGTTTTTTGGGTTTGGCGTTGTTTATTTTCTTTATTCATGTGTTGAAGTGTCTTTGTGGATGTTGGAGACATAGATCCACCTCGTGTGGGTGGATGCTATCTGTCTGTCGTCTTCATTATAATCATCGAGGCCAAAGTAGCATTTACACTGGTATAGGTCTCTTCTTATCATCCAAACATTCTTCAGGAACAAAGATGACAGTATGACATATGGGTGTCATCAGTCCCTCTTTTTTCAATTTTGTCCATCTCATGCAGCAAAATCTTACTACACTCACGTAACAAATCATTCAGCGAAGTTTCATGCAGAACATTACTGAGTATCAAAGAAAAGATGATTGTCGTCGTTGTATTTTTTGGTGTTTTACATTGAGTTGTATTTTTTTAGCAACCACTGTGTGTTTTTGTGTGTTTTTTTTCGTGTGATAAACGGAAGGTGGTGAGACGTTTCTATTTATATAATTTTTTTTGGCGCGTAGTTTAGGCGGGATGTTATTTTTATAACAAAAAATGTAATTAACATTTATCCGGATGTAAGCTTTGGCGTTATATATTATGGCGTTTCATATTTTGTGGCGTTTTTGTAGCCAGAGAGCTTAAATAAAAACACAGAAAAAAGTACGCAGTGATAAAATTGGCGTTTTATATTTATTTGGCGTTTTATTTTTCAATGGCGTTTTATGTGAGAAATGGTGTTTTACCTTTTTTTACCCTTAATGAAGCGCGTCCACGTAATAAAATTGGTGTTATTTACGAAAATGCCACCACGCCAATCTAATCCATAGATTGTTTTGATCGGACGATAAATAAGCGTTATCACCGTTCTCACACTTTCTATCATTTTCTCTAAATCATGACCCTATATATATATATATTGTTTCGTTACTAATCAAAAACAAAATGATATATATTTTTTTAGTGTTTCGTTACTAAATTAAATTTTGGGTAGTTTAAAAGATAACAACTAACAAGTCATTATTTTAACAACTCTTTTACTAAAGCATTCACACTGAAGACTCTGTTTCCATCTATATAAACACTAGGTTATAACCCGCAAGTACTCGCGGATCAGATATTTAAATTTTCTTAAACACAATTTTATATATATTTTAAATAATAAATAATGCGTGACTAATAAGGTATATTAATTAAATGTTAACGTCTTCAAAATTAAAAATAATTTTCAAATATAGATTAGTTGGACAATTAAATTTAAAGACAAATGCAACTCTGCTTTTATTCAAAATTTTATGAGTTGTTGGAAGCATCTCTTCTCTTGACATAAGGTGCTTCAGATATCAGTTATCATACTAAAAGCATCTAATCATAATCAGTCTCATACTAAGAGCATGCAGAACGCTGGTTAAAGCCCAAAATCCAAACCCGTCACATCACTCGCCACATCATTCCAAACCTCAACCATTAGGGTGAGAGGGGCACTCCTCTCTTAGGGGAGTCCCCTCTCTTACGCAAGCCCAATCAGCACGTGCCATGTCAACTCCCCTCTTAACTTCCCTCACACCCTCAATTTGATGGCGGCACTCCTCTCTTAGGGGACTTGCTTTTTTTTTTCTTTTTTTTGTTTTTTTTTATTTGTTGTAATTATGCATGTTTATAAACTAAACAAATATTAATAAAAAATAAATAAAATTTAATAAAAGACATTTCATTAAATTAAAAATAAAAATTACATTCAAACTAGATAAATAAAAAAACAAACTACTCGTCTTCGGAACTCACTTCAAGGTGAGGTAGATCTAAACGTCCGAGATGCTCAACGAGATCGTGTTTTAGTCTCCAATGCGTTTCTTCGTCAATGAGCTCGCTATAAGCTGTATCATCGAAGACGGGTTCGACTGGAGGATCTTGAATGTGTACCGGTGCTATCGCCCTTCCGTCGTCTTTTATAATCATGTTATGTAAAATAATGCACGTATACACGATGGACCTTATCTTTTTCACCGTTTTGGAACGCATTGGACGATTTAGTATTCCCCACTTCGCCTTTAGCACACCAAACGCCCGTTCCACATCTTTTCTTGCGGCCTCGTGTTGCCTCTTGAACTTTTTTCATTCGGGATGTGAGGATATGGAAAAGACTTCACAAACACGGACCAGCTAGGGTAGATCCCATCAGTAAGATAATACCCGCGTTTGTATAAGTGGTCGTTCACTTGAAATGGACAATTTGGCGCCGTTCCGTTTCGTTGAGTAAGAAATAACGGAGATTGTTGGAGCACGTTGATGTCGTTTTGTGAACCCGCCGGGCCACAAAAAGCATGCCAAACCCACAAATCTTGAGACGCCACCGCCTCTAACATAACTGTCGGGTATTGATGATTGCCTCTCATATATTGTCCACGCAATTCTGTGGGGCACATTCTCCAGACGAAGTGTGTACAATCCAGACTACCCAACATACCAGGTAGGTGATGTCTCTCCTCATGAGCCTGATACAATAGCGCAACGTCGTGGCTCGTTGGTCTACGTAAGAATTCACCGGCATACATTGTACAGACCGTCTCGCAGAAATATTCAAGGCACTCACGAGATGTCCTTTCAGCCATATTTAAATACTCGTCGTTTTCGTCTGGTGGGTTACCGGTTGCAAGTTATTTAATCGCAGAAGTAACCTTTTGCAACGGCGTGAAACTTTTCTTCATTCTCCCGTCCAAGCCCTCTTGAAACCACTCGTTATTCGCTTCCACGTCACTAACAATTTTTAGGAACAAAGACTTGGACATACGAAACCTCTGACGAAAAATATCGGCATTAAATTTTGGATTTTCGACAAAATAATCGGCCATGAGTGTTTCGTGGCCTCCCACACGATCTCGACGGACAAATTTTTTTTACTAGACGATGTCGTGTCTAGTAGCTCCGCTTGTTGGATGAGATTTTGGAAGAAAATTAAACTACCATCGTTTGACGATGAATCTTCATCGTCGGGAAAGTCGGGCAGGGGAGAAAAAAACGGGAACTTGGAATCCATTTTTTTAAAGATTGGTTAAAAAATTAGATGAGTTGAATGGGTGAGAGTTGTTTTGGGTTTGAAAAATAAAAAGATTAAGAAGTAGTATTTATAGGGGTTAGGAATTTTTTTTATGTATAACGGTATATAGCCGTTTAAAGTTTGAATCCCTCATCGGTGAATACACACCGATTCCATTCACCGAATTGCATCACCGCGGTGATGGCGGCGGTGTTCCCGCTCGGGGAATAGGGTCACCGCATGCCTCCCCGAGAAGTGCCCCGTATACCCTTACAAACTTACTTTTTCTTCCAACACTAAACCATTCAAAAACTCCACGCCACACCTCACTTTTACAGTAAAAATAAATAAAGAAAAGCATGTGTTTATGTAATACCATTTAATCAAACCGAATTTGTTAGCTAAACCAAACCCAACCACCATAGTCAACCTCATATAACGTGGGGTGGTCTACAATTAGTTGGTTTGTGTTGTTGCATTAACAACATTTATTCTCTAAATGAAAATTACACCTGATTTTAGTATTATTACTGTATAAATTAAGAATTAAATTCATAATTATCAAACCATTTCATTATTATTAAATAGCTTATCTAACATGAGGTTGTTAATGTGCAAATCACTACGATATAAACCAAAGAAACAAATCCAATACAAAACTGCAGAGTTTGGGTAAAAACTATTTAACTCTTATTTAATTATAAAAAAACAAATATTTATCTTTTTGCTAATCTCATATATAAAGAATAAGTTATTACTTTCAAATGCTATTGGTCTTAAGTCTTAACTGAATTTATAATTAATAATGTTATTTTTTCAAATCAAAACACATATTGATTAGTATTCAACTTATTGAAGTTGAGTTGTTTAATTCACATGACCTCAAGAGCATTCATGGACCTAATATCATGAAATGAACCCAAAAGATCAAACTATCAAGATACCTGCAAATTTTGAGTTTCAACATAATCAAATGATTCATTAAAGATTACCACTTTGGTTGTCGAGGCAGTCCTGCATCAGACACACCCAACTATGACGTATGAAATGTGGTCTCGCATCGTTACTTCATTTTGATGCTCTTTTGGTACAACTTTTTCAAAAGTTTAAGCCTTTGGTGAGTGAAAATAAAGTCGGTTCCCTAAAACATAAATTCTTACACAAACCATCGTAATAACATATTCCTCAAAACCCAAAATCCCATGGCTGATAATATTCGATCGATTAATTAAAGACTCGTATACATGCCCCAATCAGTTTTAATACTTGGAGTTTAAACGATTTTAAAGGCACAAATTTTAAACCCAAGCTAATGGCTTACTTACTTTTAAATACTTGAAATTCATCCATTTTTAAAGGTCTAAATTTCAAATACAAAATCCAAAGTCGCTAGAAGAGTCGCAAACTAATGATATAGGTTATCACCCATGAGAGCATCTCGGGCTCGAGGAAATTACTTATATAACTTTTATTTATGGTTAATATATACTTAAAATTATAAAAAGTATGACATGTTAAATAAAATGATACAATAGAGAAATCGCATTCTTGACTTATGGCATCTTTTCATATTGCATCGAAATTCAATGTATGGTTCGGATACTTCTAAAGGTGATGATGACTTTTCCTTTTTTATCTAGAATCTAATATGGCATTTGTAAACCCAATATATGGTATGACAACATACTGAACTACTTCAACATGTAACTATTGATAATTATTAGGAATCAAATTTATGTGTATATTAGGAATCAAGTATTTAGTTAAGGACTATGTCTAAGAGGTAGATTCTAACACATGCTCAAATTATTATTATATTCTAACCATCATTTTACAACCACCAAAGAACCATTAACCATCCACACTTAAATTATTGTACTTTATCACCCAAAACCACGCATTATCCTTCATAGAAAGAACCAGAGAATATTCATAATGAATAACTTTAAAAAAAAATAAAAATCAAACTGGTATCACTATCTACAGTGCAATAACAAAAGATAAAAGAATACTCTTAGTAGAGGCCAACGGTCTTAACAACAACATCTAGTGTATCGATTTAGGGTTAATAAAAAATGGAGCCGTTTGATCGATTTTGTAACGGTGAAAAGAGGTTCTTTCAAGTTCATATTGGTTTTTAGTTAGATGCAAGGCAAACCGATCAACTACTCACGAAAACAGTTTCACATTTGCTATCTAAAAGGGAACATCATGCCCATTGTTCAAAATTTCTTTTATATCAATATATCATGTTCGGTTCAAGTAACACAACCCACTTAAAGCTTGATGTGTTCAATTCTATATAAAAATAGACATGATTACCGACTTTGCTTGAATGAATATCAAAGTGTATATTTTAATCTCTAAGCTGCCAATAGGGATTCAAATCCCAAAGATTGACCAACCTTAAAGCAAGCAAGAGCCATTGCAATAGTAGCAAAGTAAAAGTTTGCATTTCTTGTTCTCTGCACAATCAACAGGGCAAAACTTAACAATTGGGCCAATAACCAATGTCATTGTTTAAAAATTACATTTCAAGAATCAAATAACTCAAAAAATTAACAAAAATGTATTGATTGATCATAAAATTGTTCAAATATGCAGAGTTAGGGCCATGAGTTTCCCAATTCATTCTTTTTCTTTATAGATAGCAGGGTGCATGAATACCACAATGCAAAGTGCCGTTCCTGTCGCATCACGCGTGCACCCTGCTAACTATTTTGAAGATACCAAACCATGAACCCAGCTTGGCTCAATGAACTCGTTTTCATCAATTAAACTAAAACAAATAAAATACAAATGAATTATCGGAAGAACTTTCGGTTAAACAAAAATATAGAAACTTTATATGATATTAACTACCATCAAAGTTGCTTTAAATTTTCCTTTGCAAACTGTTTCAATATCCTTCTGGTCTCCGGCTGCAACAAAAACATATGATTAAATATAATTCTAGAATAATCAAAGGGCAACTGAGAGTAACAATAATATATGTGTAATTTATGGGTCTCTTAATAATCAAATCAGATTATAGGAATTAGGCGAGGAATAGATACTCACAATGCATTCCGTCCACTTACAATAGGGTTTGGCACAAAAATAAAAAGAAACACAAAGGTTAAATTCTCAATATTTACAAATCTTACAAAGAAAATTTAAAGGCATCCTTTTCAACTTCTTGTTTGCCATATTCGAAAATAAAACAGCAAGCCTTCAATTCAACAATCAGTGCGAAACAAAAAATCCAAATCAAATTTCTTGAGTTTCTAACCCATAATCCCCATTCGCTGCTGATCTACTCAATTTTATGAAATATATGCTCAGAAAAATACCTCGCCTAATCTGCAAATTGAACACCAGCTTAATTGAATCTCAATTACAAAACCGTAACAAAAATTGCACCAGATAACCTTTCTCAAGGGTAAGTTTTTGTCACTTTACAACTGTGGGTATAACAAAGTCTGGGTGATACAAAAAAATGACGGTGGATGGACTGTGGTAAAGCTACGATCACCACCTCTTTCCTTCATGCTCTCTCTCTCTATATATCGTCTTCCTTTTCACCATATCTTGTTTTGATGTGCTTTCATGTGATCAAGAAACACGAAGGTATATCATATTTATCTTCAACAGAGCATAAAATAACAAAACTCATGAATATTACACGGCTAATAATCATAGCGATAACAAAAACCATTTTTATCAACACTTATCGAACTAATTTGAACACAAAAAAACCCGACCCACCCATGTTAAGCCAATATATTCATTTAATAAGGTAGAAAATGGTGAAAAACTGGTCAACTTCTTTATCATAACATATGACTATTACACGGCTAATAATCACCGCGATAATAAAAACCATTTTTATCAACATGTGTCATTTGAGATTTGAATACAAAAAAACCGACCCACTCATGTACTATCAAGTAATCCGACCATACATTCCAATATAAGGATGAGCATTTGGTATCGGGTACCGGTACCAAATTTCCCGTACCGAATTTTTTGGTACCGGTACCCATGGCATTTTCGGTATCGGTACCGGTTCGGTATGGTATCGGTAAAATACCAAATTTTACATTCAAATAACGGTATTGAACAGTACCGAATATTTCGGTGCCGGTGCCCAGTTTTGACGAATTTTGGTTCCAGTTCGGTACGTTACCGGTACCACCCTCATCCCTATTCCAATATGATCATCAATTTAAACTCATTTTAATGGTATCAGATTAGAATTTTTTACAATGGGTCAAAAGACTCAAATGAATATAAAAAGGTCTGACTAAAAAAAAATTGGCCAAGGAATTCCACACATCCCAAACCACATAATTGACACTGTGAACATACTAAAGCAGGAGGATGTAATGGGTTGAACAAATGTAATGTTTAGCATTAATGTCATAAAACTTAGTAACACATATAGCTGTTGTTTTCACAAACATAATAGACAATTGAAGTCTCCAAAATAAAAAGAAAAAAATATAAACCTTGAGACACCTCTGAAGGGGATCACAAAGATATTCAATTATTTTATCGACTAAGATGCATCCCATTGTTTGAACAGCTTGAGCTCGGATTAAAATGATAAGATGCATCCACAGTAGACTATCACTTTTCTTTTAATTCATTACAGACCTTTTGCTGATGTTTCTAAATCCGCAAACAACGATCACCGTGTCAGGTGGTGCAGAGAAGAGTTGCACACGTGACCCCATCCAGCAACCACGCAATCTACGAATATTGTGGCCATCTTTCTTCTGCCAAGGATACACAAACAGTTAACCAGCAGGCTGCCTTCAATTGTTGGCAAATCAACCCCAACCCCATAAATGTTTCAAACCAATCCCCTTAATTAACCAATGATCAAAATTAAAAAAAAAAACAAATCAGATCATTATATTAAACATAAACTAAGGAAATCTTTGGAGTTTGGTACCTATAAAGCCTATTGCCTTAAAACCTTTTATTCACCATGAATTCTGCTTTAAGCTTTGCAACCCAACACATGCTCACCACAATTTAGCTACTACAGGTAAGTGATCCTATAATACACTCACAAAAAAGTTTGTGTCAGCTGGAGGAAAATATCTGCGGGTCAAAATAGTTACATTACTTAGTGTAGAAATATAATACTTCAAATATTAAATCTAAAATGATATACATATATTGCAAAAATCAACCATCAGTTCAATTTTAAAGTATTAATCCACATTTTAATGCAGTTCAACACCTTTGCGGGTCAAAATAGTTACATTACTTAGTGTAGAAATATAATACTTCAAATTTAAATCTAAAATGATATATATATTGCAAAAATCAACCATCAATTCAATTTTAAAGTATTAATCCTTTTAATGCAGTTCAACAGCTTCAAATAGCACCAGGCAAACATATACCATTAAAAATTTATTTGAACAAACTATAAACTCTTTAAAAGTTTTAATCCCTACTGGTAGATGTAACTCGATCTGGATCTAACTCTTTAGTGTTTTTTGAACAAACACTTCTTCAATCCGTTAATCCTATAACTACCTAATTTAACTATTCAACTAATTTGTTAATTAACTTTGCGATGGCTTTTCAAGTTGTATATTGGTAAAATCCCCAATTTTAACTGTATTGCGATGGCTTTTTCAAGTTGTATATTGGTAAAATCCCCAATTTTAACTGTACATTATTAGAGCTCAAGTTATAATATATTCAGTCAAATTAACAAAAGCCCATGTTAAAGAAAATAATAACTAAAAAACCCCAGCTTTAATTTTTTTTTTTCTCAATGGAAGTTTCAAATTATAGTAAGTAAAAGAAAAAGAAAAATAAAATCTTAGTACTCACAATCCTACTCAACAAATTAAGAACCAATCATGAGTATCTGGCCAATGAATCCTGTTTCCCTCATTCAATGTATTTGACAGCAAACAGTTCTTTCATCTTCTTATCTATAACCAGGCTTGCTACTACACCTTATAAATCTAAATAGGCTTCAATAAGACAAAATTCAAGTTTCGTGTACTAAAACCCTTTGTAAGTCCCCAAATTTCCAAGTTAAACAGCTATATATTACACTAAAGTTGTTTATACCACAGAACATCACATCAAATAGAAAAAGATAAAAAAAATTTATAGAATTTTTCAAACTAAAATTTAAGCCAACGTGATCACATATAAGGCAAAGTATCACATCTTTCCATCCATTCAATAATGCACCACAAATGAAAATGAAGTCTACATTTGATATTTATATTTGGATTTTCATCATCATATTCTTCAAAGTAGGAAAAATTAAGTTATTCCATCCTCTCAAAGCAATAAAATTGATAATTAAACCTGAATCTGACAAAGCTAATCACTAATTATTCTTTTATTTCATTTCACCAACAAACTAATTTAATGGATGAATAACGTTCATGGATATAACTCATAATATGCCATTCAAAATGTATCTTCGTTTTCTATTTGTATCAAGTAAATAGGTCCCAAATTATCTTAATCAAGAGTTAACTGAAAAAAATATCGGGGGACACCTTGTTTACCTTAACTGAAAACAGATGACCAGTCATGTCGTCGTTCGCCAATACCGTGAAGGATTGCCATGTAGATTAGTTGATCTTTTTGTCGTTGTTTTAGTAGCAGGCCCAAAAGTTTGATTTGGTAAGCCTTGATTCAGTGAGCAGGGGGTATTTGGCATAGAGTGATGCCATAGAATAGAGAAACCAATGAATTGTTTTGGGGATATAATCTTTGTAACATGTATGATCAGGCATAAGGCAACCTTAGCAATTAATGAATAAAAAATAGCATATCACTTCTACAGGCACCCATTCCAATTGTGATGGTTCCTTTTGCCTCAGATTAAACAACCTGATTGAAATAAAACTAAACATGACAACACCAAAGAGATTCTAAAGAAAAGGAGAAACAAATGGAATTAGAAATCCAATAACTTACATCAACACAAAATATTAGCAGTCTCCCGACCCACTTGACCCATTTCATTTTTAGCTAATTACTATAAGTTGCATGGGTGACCTGTTAAAAGACGAATAAGACACGAATTGATGTATGTTATATGAATTAGCAACTGCTAGAAAACTTAAATAAAATAACCTAAATAATACAATAAATAACGTATTCATAATTCCAAGGTTAAAAAAATTGATTTCCATGTCCGAGGCATCAACATCAATAGCCTATTAAATTCAAAAATACATGAAGTGTAAATACGGGCAACAATGTCGTCATAAACAATAAACATACATGAGAAGAAAGTTGCTCACAAAAAGTGACCCTGACATCCCATTACGCAACCCGCTATATCCACACCTCCTAAAGAAGATATATGCCATACTTGATTTTTTAATTAAGTCATTCATTGTGGTGTTATTAATAGGGGTCAAAATCATAACTTAAGAACATGAAAAAAACAAACCATATCTTAGAATTACACCAAGTAATTTAAAAAAAAAATATCAAATATAAGTGACGCAAAATGTATAGAGATGAAATTACCTTTAGTTGATGAAGATCCTTTCACTTGATTTCCTTCAACTTTGATTTCTTTATTCTGTCATTAATATAAACCGATTACAAACAATATTAAGATCTAACAATGAGGCTAAGCATAAGTGCTCCAGATGCATTATTGCTACAAATCATAATCCTAAATACTTCTTTAAGGAACACATCATTGCTCTATTATAGGAAATTACATCAAATTCGGATTCTTTTCTAAAAGAAGAACTATAGTAAGAAAAACAACGTGCTCAAATATTAGACGGCAAAAATTGTTCATTCAAATGGCCCATACAATATTGTAACTAATATAAGTCTAGCTGTAGGTATAGAGCATGTAAATTCACAATTGGAATTGACACATACAGTATTGCAGGCAAACAATAATTCTACCTGTCTCGACCCCTAGAACTGTTTTGACTTTTGACCTCTTATCCAACCCACCCATCTTGCTATCACTTAAGAAAAGAAAGTTACTTTTATGCAAGAAGGGACTTACCATCATTCACAATGAACTCAAATTCCTCGGATTTGCAACAAACCTTTGATCTCAAACCAGGCCACATGTATAATCTACCTATTATACTAAAAAAATACACTTAATGCCACATGTCCTTTTCTTAAGCAATCATTTATTGATGTGGCATGTCTCTTTGAGCAGAGAATTGGTACATGGGCGGCAAAATCTCTTTTCCTCTATTCTCCTCTATTCTGCTTCTCCTGTACGTTTCATCTTCGCACCGCATCTCTCTCCTCAATCTTTCCATATCTTATTTTGCAAATCACAAACCTAGGTGTCTAAAGCAAGGATTGAAAGCATCGATTGAAGGCAACACGGTAAGTTATTTTCGATCCTTAATCTGTTCCACATATGTTTTTTTTTTCATAAACCCTAATTCTCAGCGAGGCAATTCTCATATGTCTCTTATTCATCCTAAATCGTTACCCTCTGAAGTGAATCTCGGTATGTTAAATTTTAATCTTATAATCCTACGTTTCTACAAAAACCCTAATTATGATATGTGCGATTTTCAGATCTCCGAACTTCAAAGATCCAGAAAGAATTTGAGGGCTAGGGTATGAGATCGGATTCTGATTGTGTGGTTTTAGTTCATTGAATAAATTGTAAGTTTCTAATATCCTAATTCCCTCAATCCGTATGATTAGTGTTATAAAACTTTTGTGAGTGAAGTGATTGATTCAGTACTTGAATCTAGAACATTTACCATGGAGGAAGATCTGGTAATAAAGTTAAATTGATTTACAGTAATGTTAACTTAAGATGACAGATTACGAAGAAAGGTACGAAGGGAACGGTGAAGATGTTGAAACCTTTCACGGCGGAGGCTCTTCTCCTTCGGCTGGTTAGTATTAACGATGAGGTATATGTATACATTCTCTTCCTGATTCAGCATGTTATTATGTACGTTCAAGTGGTTATGTGGTTGTTTGAATGCTTAAGTGACGTTGGTTTGATCCATGGCTGCAAAAACATATATTAATTTAAGGCGGCAAGCTCGAGTGGTTCATGGCTGCAAATACATATCATAAACAAGGCGGCATGCTCAAGTGGTTCGGGCTGAATCATGGTGTACAAACCGTGAGTTCGTAAAGTATTCTTAGGGAACATCAAAGGTGAGTTTTATACGCCCCCGTTATGGTATTTTTAATGGGTTTTGGGGCTGCTCACATACTCTTTTGATAAATGGTTTTACAAAAGTGATTTTATAAGGTTTTGATGATTATTAAACTAAAACATGACTTTTAGTGAAGTTTGGGCTAGCTGTGATTAAAAATTTTAGAAACAAGTTTAGATGTATAAAAATTTCGTATTTAGGGATCCGACGCTAATTATTATGTTAATATTTTCAGTTTAAATATTTATTTGGCCTAATTATTTTACCAATTTTTCATTTGCAGTGCATTTGTGATTGATTTGAAAGCTATATTCGGTCGTTGCGTCCCGAGTTTGATTTCCGGCTGTGATGACTTTGGTAAAAAAAAAAACTTGGTTCGATGTTGCATAGCATGGATAGCGAGTGCGTTGTTTTCTTCTTGCAACCTGTTATGCAGCCATGAGAACCACAATACCTATTCTGAGCCCTGTGTTAATTGGTCATAAGGTATTTTTAATAATGATGTTGGCAACGACACCCTACCTACTGGCATTGTCGGTATATGGAACTGTAAGTTATATTTGTTCGTTCCGTCCCGAGTTCGGTTTCCGGATGTGATGACTTTTGTAAAAAAAAACTGTGTTCGAGGTTGGATAGCAAGGAAGGCTACTGCCCTGTTTGCTACCATTAAGGCATTGTCGGTATATGGAACTGACTCGCGGCCGAATGAAAAGATGGAGGTTATAATGATGTTGGCAACGACACCCTACCTACTGGCATTGTCGGTATATGGAAGTGTAACTTATATTTGTTCGTTCCGTCCCGAGTTCGGTTTCCGGATGTGATGACTTTTGTAAAAAAAACTGTGTTCGATGTTGGATAGCAAGGAAGGTTACTGCCCTGTTTGCTACCATTAAGGTATTACGCAGCCATTAGAAATCATTTTTTTATTTAGGGATCCGACGCTAATTATTATGTTAATATTTTCAGTTTAAATATCTATTTGGCCTAATTATTTTACCAATTTTTCAATTGCAGTGCATTTGTGATTGATTTGAAAGCTATATTCGGTCGTTGCGTCCCGAGTTTGATTTCCGGCTGTGATGACTTTGGTAAAAAAAAAAAATTGGTTCGATGTTGCATAGCATGGATGGCGAGTGCGCTGTTTTCTTCTTGCAACCTGTTATACAGCCATGAGAACCACAATACCTATTCTGAGCCCTGTGTTAATTGGTCATAAGGTATTTTTAATAATTATGTTGGCAATGACACCCTACCTACTGGCATTGTCGGTATATGGAAGTGTAACTTATATTTGTTCGTTCCGTCCCGAGTTCGGTTTCCGGATGTGATGACTTTTGTAAAAAAAAACCGTGTTCGAGGTTGGATAGCAAGGAAGGCTACTGCCCTGTTTGCTACCATTAAGGTATTACGCAGCCATTAAAAGTCATTTTTATTTGTATTTAGGGATCCGACGCTAATTATTATGTTAATATTTTGAGTTTAAATAATTATTTGGCCTAATTATGTTACCAATTTTTCATTTGCAGTGCATTTGTGATTGATTTGAACTGGCATTTTTTCCAGGTATGTCTCTTCTCGATCCTCTTGAATCGTGATTGATGTTATTGATCATCGATCATATATAATATAACGTTTGTCCGTTTATTTCTTTTAAAGTTATTGATCGTAATACAGTTTTCTATATTAATTTATACAAATAAGTAACTATACAGGTTTACAGACTTGGCTTGGTATTTTTGTTCTTTTTTTTTTTTTATATTACTGCCTTTTCTTTTTAGCCATGTCACTATATCATATCTCTTGATGTTTGGTTCTTTATTCATATGCATACAAGCTAAATGATTTAATTAAGTATTCTCCTAATCAACTTTCGTAATTTGTTATAGTTTATGTATTGTTATTATTATTAAAACCAATTTCACCGCCACACTAATCATTCTGTTGTTTAGCTTTTGGGCACCATGTTTTATAAGTTTTCTGAATTAAGCACCAGTACTTTTATTTTTTTGCAAACTGACATTTAGCTTTTTTGTTCTTTTTACAGTTTGGTGTGAACCTGGTTGCTAGAGCTGAAAAGTCACAATGGGACCCCAAGGTACTTCTTCATTCATCATTTTCTTTTGTGTTTGTTGTGTTTATATTTTTAAGGGTTTGAATAATGATAACAATAATAACTGCTAAAAGTTTAAGGCTGTTTTTATATGAAAATGATAGATATTTGTGCAATTTTTCTATCTATCTTTTTTTATCAGGTGGGATTTGACTTAAAAAAGTCAAACTTGGTACTTCAAAGGGTTTTAACAGATAGATTTTTAAGAATAGTTGACTTTGAACTAATTGTCATCAATAATGAGAGTGGAGGGTGTACCAGTTGCTATATGGATACCGTACACCACCTGAACCTGAACCCGGAGAGAAAAGCAAACTATTCATTTGGAGTGTGTTTCTAAATCCGCTATAGGTGAAGGCTAGACTAAGCATGTTCAATGAACGGGTCAACGGGCATGCGCAAGCTACAAGTCTTATAGCATAAGCATGGATTGAAATTTCGATACCCAGGTGAGTTAGTCATATGTATTATTTTGACTAAAAAGTCAACTGCTTTATATGGTTATGTATAGGTCGTAATGATTGGGTCATCTGGAAGATGTGGGCTGGGATCCTATGGTCAAATAAGCCAGAATTAAAAGGGAAGAACTTGGGCCGTAGGTACAACTGTATATAAATATGGTACAACTTTTTTAGCAGTCGCAAGGAGACAACATTTTACACATGGCAAAATTTACACATGGCGAAAAATGTTTATATGGAGTTTCTACCTTTTTGTGTCTAATACTTTAAATTCATTTACATTTATTCAATTATCTGATCGTCGGGTTTAATATGTTTTTATTGCAATGGTTATGTTATGGATAATTATGTGTTTTTGGCTCATTGAATGTTAAAGGCATGTGTTACAATTACAACTTTAAAACGCTTTTGGCTATGTTGCCTATATCAATTCATTTGTGTATTTAGGTGCTAATTATAAGTTTGTAGAATAAAATGTCATAAAAGAAAGCACAAAAAATAAAATGTAAAAGGACAAACTTCATATTTGGTTTTGGGAGTTCATTGTAAATCAATGATTACAAAAGTAATGGAACTTTTGTTCCATTTTAAATTTTATGTCAACGACAGTCACTTTCTGAAGTTGGCTTACACTTGAAATAACCCGTCTTCTCTCATGGTCAATCGTGTGTTGCTTAATCAAGGATAAAACGCGAGATGGAGTCAAACTACTAATACTTGACAACAACGGCAAACCTACAGATAAAACAATTAATGTGGTTTATAAAGAGATTTTCAACGAATTGTGATCGTTGCATATTCATGTATTTCAATTTGTCGTACTCTATTCTATTCGTTTGTGTTTTAACGTGTATAAAATCATAATATTTATATCACTGGTAATGGTGATACTGAAGATATTTTCTTTTACCAACCCGTGAAATTCGCCGATTCTTAAACTAGTAAGATATATATATATAATGTAAGAAACGAATCTACATGTGAAAAGTATGATGACAAATAAAATACAAAAAGTTCCTTATTTTATAATTCTTCTGATTTAATTTACAAAAACCATAAGTTTTAAATAAATATTTAAACTTCGGTATCGATACTATGCTACTATACAGTACCAATGGCGGAACCAAGATTTTTATCATTGTGGAGGGGATCAAGACTTTTGCCATAAGATAACACTATTTTTTTTCCATGGGGCGACTCCCTCCTTTTCTTTACATGTGGGTGCACCCCTGTGTCAGTTAAGTCAAACCACTTATGAAGAAATGGGTTGAAAGCTTCCAATCATAATCCGAAACTTCGGTTTTTTCCATTTTTAACCGAAACCCAATTACCAAACTTGACCTAATGCTACCCTGAACCGAGTAAGAAAGAGCTCAAGGAACCCAAACCCCAAGTATTATTAATACCTGAACCCGAATACCCACCTTTAGTTTAGTAATCAAATGTTACCTAAACAAAGTAAGAAAGAACCCGAGGAACCCGAATCCGAATCCAGATACCCATCTTCAGTTTGGTAATCAAATCTTACCTTAAAAGAAAAAAACCAGAGGAACTCGAACCCAATTATTATTAATACCTTGTTGCTTGGATTCAAGTTTACCCAAATAACCCAAAGACCATTAAAAAAAATCCCTATAGTAGTAAGTTGATCCACTGGCCAGCTCTTTTTTGTCTCAAAATTTTTCCTCTTTCACATATTCATGCAATATGACCTTTAGTGAAAGGAACTACGTACCTTCTCTATTAGTGGCTTGGATTCAAGTTTGCCTATTAGTGGCGGATCAGCCACACATAAGTAGTAAAGTATAGAACATCAAAAAACCATAATCTTTTTAAACAATTGAAAAAAAAGGTTGATGAATTTGATACAGAACTGAAAATCCAACAGAATGTAAATAATTGCTATATGTACCTTTCTTTGTGTCAGCAAACCAGAAAACAACACACTTGCTTCAGGAGCATCAATTAGTTCTTGTTTCCTTCCATCAACATTAACTCTTAACAACAAAAAATTAAAGTACAAATGAGAACAGATGGACATGATAGCAAGGTTCGATTTGCTGATGTAAGGAATTTTAGCAAAGTTGGGTAAGCGGCACATAAGTTGAAGCCAGAATGATTTACCTGTATCATCTAAAAAAATTAATCCTTTGGTATACGTGATAGTACAACCTCATCGTCACTGAAGCGTTGCGCTACAAACTTGTCAAATAGCTCTCCTCCAGAGACATATTCCATAACTGTTTTGGAACAAAGTTAACATCAACAATTAGAAAGCAACTTATATGTATAACTATTATAATGTATAGACTATTATAGAAAAATTTAATTACATCTCAAATAAATTTGTAATCAAAGAGCAAGGAACACTAAGAACCCAATTTGTAACATGTGAAATAGAAGTCACTTTTGTTGTAGCATTTCATCAAGCACTTGGTGTGCGTCTTAAAACTTTTAAATTGTAAACAAAACACTGGATATCAAACCTAATACTTGTATACATACAATAACCAATGTACAGAAATAATTCATATCCAAAAGAATTTACAAACAACTGTACCGTTTATATATTCTTCAATGGCGAGAGAAGTGTTCATATCCTCATACAATCTACCTTCTGAACTTTGAAGAAAGAAAAACACACTATAAAATATAGGAATTCTGATACAAAACATCACCAAGTGAAACTATAACAATTTCTTGATGAAGAAGATTGAAGATACCTGCTGCGATAGAATGAAAAACAAAGAGTCAAATTTCGAGTAAAAACACATGAAGAAAATATAACATGTGTTCTTGAACACTTAGATAAAACAGAACAATATACCTTTTTCCAAGCCACAAAATTGTTGATCGATTTGCAGACTCACCTTCATCGCACCATAAAGATCAAATGAAGAACAACACCTAGATCTATTGGAGAGTAGAGAACACAAAGAAGGATCAGAAGAATCAAAATTGTGGGATAAAATTAGGGTTGAGTATCCATATTTAAGATCGGGTTACCTGAATAGAAAATCCGGCCCAATTTGAAAACGGACCCTGCCTCCTAAATTGCTCACATTCATTACCTAATCTTCAAGATCCAAAGTGAAATCGCTGAATGGTGGAACAGAGGTTGAGGGAGAACTGCGTAGCGGGATTAGGGTTTGGTGATTAGAAATTAGTGTTTGATTGCAAAAAGAAGAAAAAACTCAAATTTAGGAAACGTGAATGGGGAAGATACAATAGGGTTTGAGAGTAAGAAGAAAGGTATAAATCCATATCAAATACAAAATCAACATACCTGGAAGAACTGAGATGTGAGAGAAATTGCAGAAGAGGCAATATGATCTGGAATAGCGTAGCTGAGATGTGAATCTAGGGTTTCAAGTATGATGCGGCGAAGGAGAAGAATGTGGATGTAGAGAAATTTAGGTTTTTTAGATGCCTTATATACACGGGTTTGGAAAACCCATACATCCGACCCGAAAATTGCCGGATCCCTCGTTCACTTCTTTTTTGGTTTGTGTTTTTAGAATTTTGGTTTGTGTATAGAGAATTGAGATGATTCCCTCCTAAACTCAAAATCCACATCCACCAAAAGTTGTAACGTCATAAAAAATGGCCAAAATCAAATGCCACCTAGCCCAAATCCATCTCGTTTATATATATATATATATATACTTTTCTCAAATATATGCATTCTAGTAGAGTTTAGGGAATTGGGTTGAACTAATTTTTCTATTTAAACTAAAAGACTTTAATTACGGTGTCTGCGTTGGGGTACTATTTCATGGAATATAGAAATATATGTTTGTTTTTTTGTGATATCTGACAGATAATTTATTTAATATAATTATAGTAAAAGTTTTACACTGTTCTTCGTTTTTCGTTGGCATTATTTTTTATTCTCATTAAAATTTATTTGTTAAAACCATGTAACATGAAAGGATAAAAGAGCTATTGTGACAAAATGTATGGTTAGCGATAATGGAAATGGGTGTGGAATAGGAAGCCCTCATAAGACGAAGAAAGGAGAAAACTAAAGTTACTGAAGGAAGAAATGGGTGTGAAACTTCAAAATAACTTTTCACTTGTCTAGATATTATTTTGACTTATTGGCTTGAAAAATCCAATAAGTCAATAAATTGTTTCAAAAAGCTAAGCCAAACACCCCCTATAAGCGCAGTGTTCCTATCTACCTTGTGGTACATATAGAAGGCAAGAAACGAGAAAGAATTTAGCTCCAATTTTAAACCGGTAACTAAAACGGTGGAGGAGATAAAAGTATTTACGTTTTTATGCATGAAATGTCGATCAAAGTATAAAAGTTTAGAGTGGGAGAGATGATGTGATTTTAACGTAAGAGATGTAATTGTATAAGGTTGTTATCTTTGGGTTTTACAGCTCCTTGCTAGCCCGTTTTAATATAATCCTTCGCCGTTCAGAAAAAAATGTAACATGAAAGTCAGAAAGCTTTCTTTAACGTCAAGTTAAATGGATACCATATTAGTACTATCCCGCTTAGGGCTGGATAAAGTGCGCGTCGCTCGCTTAGCAAACGTTCGTTTCATTTTTCGCTCAATTGTAAACGAGCCGATATGCACAGTTCAGTTTGTAAACGAGTCAAGCACAACACTAGTCCGCTCGGCTCGAATATTTTTAATGTAAACTATATATATACTATATTATAATGCATGAGAGATGAGCATTTTAAGATACCCAAAAAATAACAAATTTTTCTCTCTTAATTTATAAATACACCCCTAAAATGGGGGTAGATTGGTCTTTTAAACAATAATTAT
The DNA here is from genome assembly GCA_030545235.1 of Helianthus tuberosus. Lineage (NCBI taxonomy): Eukaryota > Viridiplantae > Streptophyta > Magnoliopsida > Asterales > Asteraceae > Helianthus > Helianthus tuberosus. The sequence goes on along the minus strand of CM060436.1, from coordinate 132,302,573 downwards.
ATTTTAGTACCCCATCTTATTACACTTAAATCCCTAAGTTTTAACATAATTATAGGTAATTAGTTACATTTTCCCCCTTCACAACAAACTCATAATTCTTTTACGTATTCTTTCCATATCGTATAAACTATAATGTTTTTAAAAAATTCCAAAAGTACCGTGACAACCTACTCATTTTTGTCGACGTTTCGATAGTTGTCTTGGTCAGTATTGACGTATGGATTAAAAGGTGTAAGTAGATGATGCCTTAGTGTACACGTGATTAAAGCCCAACATACTTAGTAGTTATCCCAAAATGTTTAATAGCTACGTAATGTCAAGTGGTTAAAACACTTTAATCCATCATCTTTAACAAATTATAGATAATTAGTTAGTAGTTACGCTTTATCCCCTTATAACAAACTAACCCCCCCCCCCCCACGATTTTTAAACGGTCATCACTTTTTGGTATGTTAATATTTTTTTTTAAAATTACACCATACAAAACGAGTATTTATCACTTTTTGGTACGTTAATATTTTTTTTTAAATTACACCATTTAAACGAGTATTTTATTCTACTTAATTTGAGTATAGTATTACCATAGTTTTTTTAATTAAAAAATTGATATCTTACGTGATTAGATATTGTGTAAGGGTGAGTAAATTGAATCGTTTACCGAAACCAAACAGAACTAAACCAAAAACTGATTTACCGAAACCTGAATTAACCAAAAATGGTTATCGATTTTTTTGTACCCTCATTTAACCAAAATTAGCTAAACGGAACCATTCATATTTTCATATATTTATAGCTTTTATACCTTCAGTTCAAGTATTTTATATTTATACCCCCTTTTATGTATTTATACCTCCATTTTATGTACCTATACATCCATTTCATGTATTTCTAATCAAAAGTTTTAGCCTAAGTTTGGTTTTGGCTATTAACCGAAATTAAATGAATCAAACCAAAAACCACCAATCTAACTAAATAAACCAAACCGATTAACTGAAAACGGATTGGTTAATAAAATAGACTAATCAATGACCTTGATTTTGGTTGAGAATAATAATCTAACCAACCGAAGAATGTGTCACACCTCAACCGATGGCAGAAACATCGGAGTGAGACGAAAGCGAGATTGCAAGAGACTTCATAACACTATTTGTAACAATATTTAATAAAATCAAAATTTCATTTCATTGCTAAATTCAAGTACATCGTTTTGAAGCAAATACAACAACTTAATCAAGAAACAAAATACAACATAAGTACTAAAAATTTAAAGGTGCATTTCTAGTCTTCCTACTAGATTTCATTCATCATCATTGTCATCAGTTTCCTGCAATACGTATTAAAGTATAGATCAATACATAAAGTATTGGGGTGCATACAAGTTTAAGTACTAGCATAAGTATAAAAGTTTAAATGAATCTACATGGCAAAATCCGGATACTAAGAACCTAACATGGCAATACTATCATTCAACTATAATTGTTAACCCAAAGATTCTCGTTAGCGTAATCCTATCATGGCAAAGATAAGACCGTTTTGTTTACTTAACATGACCTCTGGAATATGGGCGGTGCGTTAATCCTATAGCGCTATATATGTTAAGGGAGGCTCGTACGAAGTTCATGACAAATATAATGCAAGAAGTCTCAAGTATGTGTTCATGTATATCGTATCAAGCATGTATATTGGATTGTTTGTTTGTAAGCATGTTTATAAGTGTATGTGTGCGTTTTTGATAAGTTACACGTATTGTACCCAAAAGTGTTAAAATAGAAAGAGGTTATGTACACTCACGGTTTTGCAAAACTTTCCGAGTAAAACCACAAATTTGATAGTTGTTGGAGATGGAACACCGAAGTTACCCTACAAGGGAAAACGGAGGTGTGAGTTTTCGAATTTGGTGAAAGATACAGATTCGGATTTTAAGTATATAACATGGGGGCGTGCCTATGGGAAACGGCCCCATGTAAAAGTTCTAGAAACAAAATTATTTTTTTGCAGACTTGAGGCACGGGGGTGTGCTTACCTTACACGGCCCCGTACTGCACTTACTGTTTTGAAGATTTTGCGCCGAGAGACATCTGTTTACGTGCATGGGGTGCTGTTTATATGACCTTTGGCCATTTTCCACATTTTTGCACACTTTGTTTTCAAAATACCAAATTTTATTCCATTCATCTATCGTTACAACCATGGTTGTAAAAATCCCGACTAGACCTCGATTAATCGTCGATTAATCACCAATTAATCTTGATTAATTTTCAATTAATTACAATTAATCGCGATTATATCTTATTAATCCCCGGTTAATCCTGATTAATCGCTAGTCCCCACCCCACCGACCGACTAACGACTAGCGATTTCAACAACCATGGTTATAACTAAAAAAAATAAAAATACAAGAAAGATTCAAATCCTAGGATAGATAATTTGTGGATATCGTACGGGAATTTTTTTTAAGCCAAATAGTTTTCCCCTAGATAAATCGATGAAAGATTAGCAAAAACCGAAACTAGTTTTCGGAAAATGAGGGCTCTAAGCTATTTTCCGGGAATGCTCCTTCAAAGGTCGTTGAGCATCTCCTCAATCTCCCTTGGTAGGAAGATGAAGGGTTCATCATCGACCTCCTCATGTGGGAGAGGAGCGGGGTTTACCAGAACCTCAAAGTAGACGTTAACGGGAGGTTCCGGGGGTATTTCGTCCCACCCGGTGGGATTAATCACCTCGTGAGCGATGTTCCAATCGTCTTGGGGTAAGATTGGTTCCATCGGGGGCATCACCAAGATGTTCAAACTTTGATGAACAAGGTTGATTTCCCTAAAGCTATCCTCCGGGGCTAGAGTAAGATAGTTCAACTAGTATATTCCTCCACCGTTGTCATTTCTTTAATGGACTCTCTCAAGGCGTAAACACAGCGGACTAGAGTGGCTTCAAGTGAGAGTCTTCTCCCTCTTTGGTTGTTTCGTGAGCTTGTTGAAGACGTACCACTTTGTTGGCTCGACATGCTAGTTAAACATGACAAACTGTTAAAGTTTGGAGTAACAGAAAAGTTACACGGCCCCGTGCTTGTGAGAAACGGCCCCGTGCTATGTCAACTGCTCTCTGATATTTTAGCCCAAGAAACTTTATTTTAAGTTAAAACGGTTTGGTTACTTGCATTTCTGAACGTGAATAACTTAAAATAGTGTTATAAAATAGTAGTTTTGCAAACATTTGGGCTAAAAATCATACTTTTAACCTAACAATTGAAGTTTTGAAGCTTGAAGCTTCAAAATTCAATGCAGGTTGTTGAAGGTTGAAGAAGGAGAAATGACTAAAAGTGGTAAAGACAAGAAGGCTTAAGGAAACCTTTTTAAGAACCTACCTTTTCAGGTATGTGTGTGAGATCAGGAAGGATCTTGGTCTTTTAGGAATGAGTCTAAACATTCTTCTCATGGCTGACTTTATAGAAAGTGAAAACACGTTGACACGACCCCGTGTCCAGGAAGCACAGCCTCATGTCGTGTGCATGAGTCAGACAATGTTGTCCGTTAGAGAAACACAGGCCATGTCAAGGTAGACACGTCCCTGTTTTGGAAAAATACGGGAGGCATGGCCCCATGTTCTTCTAACACGCCCTCATGTCTAGGGAGTAGATAGGACACGGCCCCGTGGGTGAGGAACACGACCCTGTGTTTTAGGGTTTTTATGAAGTTTTGTCGGAATTTTTAAGGAACTATTTTTATTGGGAGGTTCCTTACTGGTTGGAACAACACCGAAATGCCTAATGTACCTTAGGTTCCAGTGAGAAGTACAAAAACACTAGAGGTTGTCGGAAAGGTAGAAACCTAAGCTAAAAGTAGGAGGGCAAAACCTTCCTTTATTTACCTTTTTCGGGCTCTTGTTAAAGAAAGGGTGAGTATACTCGCTTTGGTCTAATCGTTGGTGTAAAATTCACAAGCTGTTAAGGAGTCCTTAATTGCGAGGCCGATACAGGGACGACTATCGCCTTCGTTTTTGCACGAGGCTAGGGTAGATTTGTTAGCCTCGACATCGTTTATTCCTGAATGTGGCTCCATCGAATCTCCTTCGTTCTTTCTCCTTGATGAATATCGCGCCTTCATCATGGATTCTATTTCTTTGAGTTTTTGGAGAACCCTCTTTTCTATTTGACATAATTCTTCCAAGCTTATGTCTCGTCTCCTATGGAAGAGGTTTGATGGAATTCAGGTGGATGGTAGTTATTGTTTTTACTCTCGCCCATCTTAAGGTGGTTGCGAAGGAAAAACAATAGGTCTAAGTAGTGGGGATTAAATTTTAGAATAGGACATTTTAAATCTTTATGAATTCCTCCACATAACTGACACCATTCACCATAAGAGTGGCACGGGTAAAAATAATCATTAACATCCATGGTTGCCAGATAAGTTTTAACCTTCGGGATCAAACAGTATTGTTTTCTTAGGAACTACTGTTGAGGCTCGATCCCATGTGATTGTCACACGGCCCCGTGTTGCAGCTTTTATCTGGCAGAAAAGAATTTTATGTTACTGGGGAGTTGGCATGGGCTCGTGTTGATCAAACACGGCCCCGTGTTATTCCTGCAGAAAGTAGAAAATTGGAGAAAAAGAAGAAAAACCTTAAAAGAATTAGAAAAGGTTAAAAATGATTAAGCCGCCGATTTTAAACTTTCTTAAAATCCTTGTGTCCCCGCAACAGCGCCAAAATTTTTTTAAGTACTTTTTACTCTTTTATCAAGCTTTAAATTTATAAAACACAATATAACACTATCACTCTCTACAACATGCTAGGGGAAGTGCACCCATCGTTGGCGTAGTATATTGATGGTAAGATACTGAGGTCGTCCAAGGACACAAGAGCTTTTAATACCGGAATATCGTCGATGTCTAATCTAATCAAATTTTGAGGAAAGATTTTTAATAAGTAAAATAAAGAAACTAAAGAAACAAATAGACAAGATAGAATCACTTGGCTCCGACTCATATTTTATGTATCCTTTAATGATTTTTGCACTTTGGGTTTTTTAAGAGATTATCTTAGTTATAGTGGTATGTCCCTCTTTTGGAGGCAACGCTACCCTCAGCCATATTGGTCCGAGTCAGCAGGGATACAGTCCCGCAGGGTCGGATTACTGAAAGGTAATTAAATAAGTTATTAATGCAAAATGTGGCATGTCCCTCTGTTGGAGGCAACGCTACCCTTGGCCATATTGGTCTGAGTCAGCAGGGATAAAGTCCTGCATGGCCGGTTTAAAGTTTTAATAGTAATTATTTATAAGGGATTAAAACTGTTATTACTTCCCCCGATTTGATGCTATCTGCTTCAAAGGAAGTCATAATAAGCTTGAATCAAGTCCTCGCAGGATCTATACATTGAAGGAGGCAAGAACTTTACCCATACCACCCTTCTAATCCCCTTCTAGGCAGTTAACGTGCTTTATATAAACCGTAAAGACACGAATGAGTGAATCAACGAAACATGAAGAAATGATAGAATAAAGTTCAATTTCAATATAAAAAAAACTAGTTATTAAAGTCATTAATACATACCCAATTAAAAAGTTAACCAAAGATTGGAAAGCAAAAGTAATACATAAATGACTTGTCTTCACCAAGTGATATAAGAGCTTAGCCAAGCATGGCCTTTATTTGACAAAAAATCTTACGATCAATCTTGGATCCCAAGATGGATGATGTAGGAATGTGGTGGATGTTGGTGGTATTATGGTGGTGGAGTGGTGGCAGGTGTGAGAGAAGTGGTTTGCCAAGGGATGGATTGCAATTGAACCAAGCACCCATATTTATAGCTGGAAATAGAGGCTTTACACGGCCCCGTGCCCTCCTTCTTCTCTGTCTTCATCTAATGAGCTTGTCAATCTAGATGCTCACACGGCCCCGTGTGTCAACGTCATTACCCCTTGGCCACTGTACTTGCTGTACTATCCAAGATTTGCAAATCTGGAAGTTGACCACGGCCCGTGTCTGTGAGACACGATCCTATGTCTCTTGTCTGCTTCTGTTTGTCTTATTCTTCTTGGAATCTTGGGTGGGGCACGGCCCCATGCCTGGCAGGCACAGCTCGTGCTTGTATTCTGATTTGTTTTTTTGGTCTTGGGGTGAAGCTCGGAAGGTTGGTATACTGTATCAACTTTCCTTCTTTTGTATTCATGATGGTTTTTATCATTAATTTGTTCCTTTTGTACATATAAGCTCTTTTAATCCTGAAAATCAAAAGTATTCAAAGAAACCCATTTTTTCAACATTAGTCCTAAAAAGGGTTGTTTTTATACCTCATTGATATAATTTATATGTTGCATTTGGCGCATATCAACTTTCCCGGACTCTACTTTATTTGCTGGTAATATTCCTGCTTGTAGGTACATAATGATTGGCGACATCCAGGACGAAGATCCCATCTTTATGATGTTTACCTACCTGAGTGGGATGGATGGGTTTTTCAACACTTCGATGCGCACATCTTTGGCTAGATGTTGGAAACTTGTTGAAGCAAGCTTGATTAGTGCGTCGGCTGGTTTGTTTTCACTCCTATTGATGTGAGTGATTTTGAACGATTGAAATTGTTGGATTAATGATTTGGCTTGTTCTAGGTAGAGTGCCATGATATCTCCCTTTTGCATCATATAACCCGTTTATCCGGCCTGCAACTAGCAACGAATCTACGTGTGCCTCAAGATTTTTGACTCCCATTTTTATTGCCAAGCGTAGGCCTGCCAAGAATGCTTTGTACTCTGCCTCATTGTTGATGTTTTTGAACTCTAGGCATATAACATACGTGAACTCATGTTTATCTGGACTTACTAACCATAAACCTGCTCCTGCTCCATCCTCGTTGGATGCGCCGTTAGTGTATAACAACCAGACTTCGTCTGTGGTTTTCTGTTCAGGTTTTTCCATTGCTTTGCATTCTCTGTCTTTCTCGTCAGGGACTTTTGTTGTAAAATTTGCGAGCACTTGCCCTTTGATTGCCGCCCTTGGTGTAAAAACCACATTGTGTCCTCCTAGTTCAATGGCCCACTTAGCCAATCTTCCTAAAATTTCTGGTTTTGCTAGCTAGTGACCGATGTTGTAATCAGTGAGAACATGGATGACATGTCCTGAAAAGTATCTGCGTAATCGTCTAGAAGCGTGGACAAGAGCTAAGACTAGCTTTTCCATCATCGAGTATCGAGTTTTCGGGTCATTCAACGTGCGGCTGACATAATAGACTAGAGTTTGCATGCCTTTGCGATCAACCAAAAGAACTGCTCCAACTGCTTTTTTAGAAGCTAACAAATACATTATCAATGGTTCTTCTTTCATTGGGGCTATGAGGGTTGGGAGCTGTATCAGGCACTCTTTCATTTCCCTAAACGCGATTTCTGTCTCTGGGGTCCACTGGAATCTGTTCTTCTTGACACAGTTGCGCAATGTTTTTATGAAAGGGAATGACTTTGCTACGTGATTGACAAGGAAATGGTTTAGCACAACTAATTGTCCTGCCAGCCAAGGTTTGCATCTCCTTGAGCGTTGAAGGTAACAGCATGTGCTCGATTGCCTGCACCTTTTTTTTGGATTCACTTTGAAGTCGTCTTTCGTAACTATGAACCCCAATAATTTCCTTTCTTCCATGCCAAATGAACACTTGCTCGGGTTGAGCTTCATGATGGCCTTGCGCAACGTATTGAAAGTTTTCTTGATATTCTGCAGCATTTGATCTTCCTTTTTGCTCATGATTACCATATCGTCCATGTAAACTTCAATGTTTTTACCGACGTCATCCCCAAACAATTCGTTCATCAATCGTTGGTACATAGCCCCTGCGTTGCACAGTCCGAAAGGCATCTTGGTATAGCAGTTGTAACACCCCGATACGAGTTTGATAGTCAAACCACGTTAATATTAATGAATGGGTAAAATAGCGTTAGTGGTAAAAAGTAACCTGGTAAATATTAGGATTTAAATAAATAAACCTAATATTAAATAAAAGAGAATAAATGTTTTTGAGGAAATAAAGGTCGTAAGAGCCCGAGCTAACGGGACATAAAAATTAAACGGGTTATAACTCCCAAAACCCATTAAACTAACTAGGAATAATTAACCTAGTTAGTAACGAGTAATTAAGTAAAAACTAGAAAGAAAAATAAGAACTTGTGAACCTTTTATAAAAGGTTGGAACAAAAGGGACCAAAGTTGTAACAAAAGAAACTTGTGTTTTATAAACAAAAGTTTTACACACAACACACACATAATGTGTGTGTGGATCGAACATCAGGAGTAAGAACAAGAGCTCAAACCCTAGTTCACCCAAAATCAACAAATTGAAGGTCATATCTAGCCCAAATCAAATGCATGAACACAAATTCGTGATCACCTAAGCTTGGGGATCATAAGGTATGTAGAATTTCGATGATTTGTGAAGTTGTGAAATATGAAGAAACATCATAATCTGCGAATTAGGTGTGAATCATAGAGGTTATTGCTAAATTGTGATGTGTACTTGCTTAGGAACAAAACCCTAAGTGTGAATTATCCATATGTTGCCATGATTTGAATGCCTAAATGAATTACCACATTTAGATAAGTGGGTTTTTACTAATATGATGAAATTTATGATATAATCATGTTAGAATCATCATATTGGATAGTAGAAGAAAGGTACTTGAACAAATTATAAGTTGAGTGTATGTTCATACAAGAATTGAAACGGGTTTTTATATGTTATGATGAAATCGGTAAATTCATCCATGTAAATAGATGCATGTAATTGTGTTATACACTAGTTTATATGAAGAACTTGATTAGATAAGGTGTTCGAATGAATGCTAGTGGTATGATGAAACGGGTCTCACTAATAGAGGAGAACCCTTAGTTCTTGTGAAAATAAATAAATAAGTTAGATTTAATAAGGTAACTTTGTAGAATAGTAACCAAGTTTCAAAAGTGTTTCAATTAGGTCACTCAAGTTTCAAAAGTGTTCCAATCAGGTCACTTAACATTCATTCTTCATTAAAATTAAGGGTTTTTTCATCCATTTCATAAGTAACCGTGGTGATGTGAATTTTTGTTTCTTTTTTCTCTTTTATTTGATGCTAACGTCGAGTGATGACCGAGATTGTAACTTGTTTTTTTAATTTTTAATGTAATTAAATGGTTTTTATTTTTAATAAATATAATTTCATATATTAAAATAATTCGACCCCAGCATCTTATGCTCCATTTTTTTCTTGACACATGGAAAAAAAGACATGACTCGATTTGAATGTTAAGTTATCTAATTGTAACAAAAACGACACCAGTGACCTAATTAGAACACTTTTAAAACTTGGTTACTATTCTATGAAATTTTCCCATTTAATAATCACTTGAACTAGTTGAAGTATTGGAAATATAATGAACCGGGTTAAAAGATATGTTAAACAGTGGCTTAAAAGAACGCCTACCTGGTGATTTGAGAAATGCCTAAACTAGTTGATAAACTTGAATGTGCATTTTATATACTAATGGGCATTTGACTTTTTAAAAGTCAAACTGACCTACAATACGATGAATGATAATTTTTATATGAAATACGTAAGGTGGAATAGTCATAATTGATAATGACTAATCTAGCCGTCTTACAAATTATAATGATAGTTTGAAGCTTAACAAGCTAGATGGAAGCTGGGAAGGAAGCGAGTCAAACGGATTGAGCACGCGAAAAAGCATAACCGGATGCAAGGTAAGTAAAGCTTACACCTTCTAGAATAGAATACTTACTTGTATAATGGATAGCATTGTGAATAATAAAATGGACATGGTTTTCGCGGACGTTTTGTCAACAAAATAGTTGTTGACAGCAAGCAGGTCCGTATTTGCAGAAATTGTTTCGAGACCTTAAACACTTAGTTTTGACTCCATATGTGGTCAGAAGTTGTATAACAACAAAGATGATGATTGGTAATTTTTATAAATTTTTCGGAAGTTGTTTAACGTGGTTTTCACGGACGTTTTGTCAACAAAATAGTTGTTGACAGCAAGCAGGTCCGTATTTGCAGAAATTGTTTCGAGACCTTAAACACTTAGTTTTGACTCAATATTTGGTCAGAAGTGGTATAACAATATAAATCATGATTGGTAATTTTAATAAACTTTCAGAAGTTGTCTAACATGGTTTTCACGGATGTTTTGTCAAGAAAATAGTTGTTGACAGCAAACAAGTCCGTATTTGCAGAAATTGTTTCGAGGCCTTAAACACTTAGTTTTGACTCAATATTTGGTCAGAAGTGGTATAACAATATAAATGATGATTGGTAATTTTTATAAATTTTTCGGAAGTTGTTTAACATGGTTTTCGCAGACGTTTTGTCAACAAAATAGTTGTCGACAGCAAGCAGGTCCGTACTTGCAGAAATTGTTTCGGGATCTTAAACACTTAGTTTTGACTCAATACTTGGTCATAAGTTGTATAATAATATAAATGATGATTGATAATATTATGTATTGGTAAGTGCTACAAATACAGGCAAGCGGAAAGTATGAGCATGTTTTGTCAAAGTTGGCGAAATGTAATACAATGTATTAAAAACGAGTCAATGTTGATCCGTGCCAAGTACGCACAAGGAATGATACTCTCGTGAAGGGTACATGTACCAACCATAATATGGATTATGGTTGGGGGAAATAAAAGTTTTTTTTAAAGAATAGTTGATAAAATTATAGTTCGACATAAATACCCATAACGGGTCAAATAATTCGGTTTAAGAACCGGAAATTTGAATTCGAAGGAAACAAGAATTTTGAATAATGGATGAATGAATTGGATGAAAATATGTTTATAACTTGTTGTGAAACTGTCAAAACTAACTTTTATGTTGGTTTTGATTTTAGGAATGTCTTATGGAACTCCGGATGAGGATCAAGCAAGAAAGGAGAACCGAACACATGTCTCGAAGCTTCCGCAACGATCTTATTTTGTTCTAGTTTAAAAAGTGGATATTGTAAACACTTGAAATTATATTTTGGAATGTTTTAAATTATGTAAGAAGTTTAACTTGGAAAAGTTTTTTGTAAGCTTGCATTTTCGTATAAAATGCGTGTTTAATATTATAATATTGATTAATATAGACGGGTCTTACAAGTTGGTAATCAGAGCTCATGGTTAAAGAGTAAAGTGTGTTCGGTTCGAGACTTGATCGCAAATCCGGTAAGTATCTTTATATTAATGGTTTAGCATGTTAGAGTGTTGTAAACAACACATAGGGTCATCGTGTAATACACATTACGCCAATTAAAATGGTTGGTATGGTTAAAGAAATCACGTGCGTTGACACATGTAGTAGAAAGCCTCGTATTATAATACGGGCAATTATTGATGTCGACACTACTAATTGTGTGAATATTTTAGCTGAAGGACACTCGCATCTGAAGATGACGAGAGTTGAACGAATTGCGTACATGACGGAGGAACGGTCCAAAGTATGACGAGCAGAGCATACTCATCAAGGACCTAAATCGCGTAATGATCGCGAACAAGGTTAACGTCGTGGAAAGCCCGTTAGGGCAAGCATTACCAGGTACATGTTTTAAATTAATCACACAAATAGTAATATGCAACAAACACGTAGAAAATGACGGTTGCATATATAAGATAAAACTTGGAAAACCTGAATAGGATATCTATTCAGGATGAAGTTTCCAAGAGCAATTAAGTAGAAATAAGTGTTAATCACAATGATGACTAACAAAACAATAAAGAAACTAGTTTATGTGGAAACTTGGACGGAAGTAACTATCCAAGTGTATATTCTCAATACGGATACTATTGAGAAGAGTAACGATCACACTAACAAATGTGATTATATAATAGTTTGATAGAAAAGAAAAAGTTTTTATATGTTCAAGTGCAAAACGAGTAAAACTAATTATTGTTGTTTAGCAATTAAATAAAGTTTTACTGAATTGAATCAAAGATATAGAAAGAATAAAGGTGTTACTTACATGGGATGTAATGTGAAAATTATAAAAGGTCATGTGTACCATGTGTTGATCGCTTACTCTGGCCAAGTAAGTAGTGAACACATGATACCATGAACTTCTTATGATGGACACATTCACGTCCAATGTAGTAAGGACGGGGTGCATGGGACGAATTAAAAAGGTACCCAAAACAGAACAAATGAGTAAAACATTTGATAATAAATGAAAACGCAAGCCGGGTAACGGAAGCATATTACATTAAAATAACGAGCCCGAGGGAAGAGACGAGAATTAAAGTAAATGAAAATACAAACCGACTATTAAGAATGCTAAGGCGTGGGGATAAAGTTTGACTCTCATAAGTGATGAAATTCACACGGACAAGTCAAACGGATTGAATAAAGAACAAAGGATTTGGTCGAATAAAAGCGATGGAATTCGCTAAGACGACCAAACGAATTAAAACAAACTCTAAATGCATACTGGAATGGTTGCTTTGACGATGACTTCGGTAAATACCCGATAGATGGGTGGGATTTTGAGTATATGCGTAAACCAAGAGACGGGAACGCGGATTAGAAGGTCAAAAGACTCAGATTTATGAGTTATGACTAAAAGAATAATAAAATTTTGCAAACCGAATTTCGATAGGGATGTTCAACTATTTCGAGGTTGGACGAGTTAAATAAAGAATAAAGTTTGACTGTCATAAGTGATGGATTCACACGAATATGTCAAACTGGTCAAATAAAGTATAAATACTTGATAGTCCAATAAGCGCAAACCGAATAATGGAATCGCGAAGTACTAATGAACCTATGGGAAAGGTCGTAAAAGAGTATAGAAAGGAAAACGCAAATCAGTGAAACGAAGAGTTACAAACATTAAGATAAAGAACCCGGGGAACAGGTTGAAAGGAAATAGAGGCGTAAGCCAAATAACAGTAAGCGGAGAACAAACCGACGTGTAAATGACGTAAGAAGTCATAGAGTCGGAAGATTAGTTTAAAAAGGAAAACGAATGTAGCCTTAGACTACGGTCAAGGTTCATAGAATTCAAGAATGAAAACGAACGATTTCTAAACTTAAAAAGGTAAAAGATCTAATAAAATAGCATATGAGGCTAAGTGTAGGAACATACGGGTCAATAATGTAAAGCGTGAGAACTAGTGATGATTCCCCGTGTAATAATACTAACGGAAAGGAATAAACCTTTAGTCGTCAATTCCCTGATGAGAGTAATTGACATAAGTTAAAGAAAAAAAATGTTAAACTAAAATTAAGTTTTAGTCAAAAGCAACGATTTAACAAAATATAAGTAGTATGAGATCAGGAATTCACATAAGGCTGAGGATGGCAGTGTGCTCCACCCGAGTGACGGGGTATGAAGTACCGGCGACAAATCCTTCTAGCCGGTAAAACCATTCGAAGTCAAAGAAAGGTTATGAATTATGTAAAGCGCTCGTCAATATAAGATTAGTGTGAAGTAAACATGTTAATAAGCTTAGTGACCGAGTGATCAAATGACAACTCGGTCAAATAGACGAAAAAGATAAGAAATACATGATAAAAGTTACGGCCCATGAGGCCTTGCACATGGAAGACGTACACGTCAATACAAATGATAACTATAGACAAAAAAACAGGAATGCCTTAAAAATGAAACTATGGGTTTAAACCAATAAAATACGTAAGAAAGGTTCCGAGGACGAAACCTCTTTAAGGGGGGTAGACTTGTAACACCCCGAAAACGAGTTTGATAGTCAAACCACGTTAATATTAATTAACGGGTAAAATAGCGTTAGTGGTAAAAAGTAACCCGGTAAATATTAGGATTTAAATAAATAAACCTAATATTAAATAAAAGAGAATAAATGTTTTTGAGGAAATAAAGTTCGTAAGAGCCCGAGCTAACGGGACATAAAAATAAAACGGGTTATAACTCCCGAAACCCATTAAACTAACTAGGAATAATTAACCTAGTTAATAATGAGTAATTAAGTAGAAACTAGAAAGAAAAATAAAAACTTGTGAACCTTTTATAAAAGGTTGGAACAAAAGGGACCAAAGTTGTAACAAAAGAAACTTGTGTTTTATAAACAAAATTTTTACACACAACACACACATAATGTGTGTGTGGATCGAACATCAGGAGCAAGAACAAGAGCTCAAACCCTAGTTCACCCAAAATCAACAAATTGAAGGTCAAATCTAGCCCAAATCAAATGCATGAACACAAATCCGTGATCATCTAAGCTTGGGGATCATAAGGTATGTAGAATTTTGATGATTTGTTAAGTTGTGAAATATGAAGAAACATCATAATCTGCGAATTAGGTGTGAATCATAGTGGTTATGGCTAAATTGTGATGTGTACTTGCTTAGGAACAAAACCCTAAGTGTGAATTATCCATATGTTTCCATGATTTGAATGCCTAAATGAATTACCACATTTAGATAAGTTTGTTTTTACTAATATGATGAAATTTATGATATAATCATGTTAGAATCATCATATTAGATAGTAGAAGAAAGATACTTGAACAAATTATAAGTTGGGTGTATGTTCATACAAGAATTGAAACGGGTTTTTATATGTTATGATGAAATCGGTAAATTCATCCATGTAAATAGATGTATGTAATTGTGTTATACACTAGTTTATATGAAGAACTTGATTAGATAAGGTGTTCGAATGAATGCTAGTGGTATGATGAAACGAGTCTCACTAATAGAGGAGAACCCTTAGTTCTTGTGAAAAAAAAATAAGTTAGATTTAATAATCACTTGAACTAGTTGAAGTATTGGAAATATAATGAACCGGGTTAAAGGATTTGTTAAACAGTGGCTTAAAAGAACGCCTACCGGGTGATTTGAGAAATGCCTAAACTAGTTGATAAACTTGAATGTGCATTTTATATACTAATGGGCATTTGACTTTTTAAAAGTCAAACTGACCTACAATACGATGAATGATAATTTTTATATGAAATACGTAAGGTGGAATAGTCATAATTGATAATGACTAATCCCTAACCGTCTTACGAATTATAATGATAGTTTGAAGCTTAACAAGCTAGATGGAAGCTTGGGAAGGAAGCGAGTCAAATGGATTGAGCACGCGAAAAAGCATAATCGGATGCAAGGTAAGTAAAGCTTACACCTTCTAGAATAGAATACTTACTTATATAATGGATAGCATTGTGAATAATAAAATGGACATGGTTTTCGTGGACGTTTTGTCAACAAAATAGTTGTTGACAGCAAGCAGGTCCGTATTTCAAGAAATTGTTTCGAGACTTTAAACACTTAGTTTTGACTCCATATGTTATCAGAAGTTGTATAACAACAAAAATGATGATTGGTAATTTTTATAAATTTTTTGGAAGTTATTTACCGTTGTTTTCGCGGACGTTTTGTCAACAAAATAGTTGTTGACAGCAAGTAGGTCCGTATTTGCAGAAATTGTTTCGAGACCTTAAACACTTAGTTTTGACTCAATATTTGGTCAGAAGTGGTAAAACAATGTAAATGATGATTGGTAATTTTAATAAACTTTTCGGAAGTTGTCTGACATGGTTTTCACGGACGTTTTGTCAAGAAAATAGTTGTTGACAGCAAGCAGGTCCGTATTTGCAGAAATTGTTTCGAGGCCTTAAACACTTAGTTTTGACTCAATATTTGGTCAGAAGTGGTATAACAATACAAATGATGATTGGTAATTTTTATAAATTTTTTGGAAGTTGTTTAACATGGTTTTCGCGGACGTTTTTTCAACAAAATAGTTGTTGACAGCAAGCAGGTCCGTACTTGCAGAAATTGTTTCGGGGTCTTAAACACTTAGTTTTGATTCAATACTTGGTCAGAAGTTGTATAATAATATAAATGATGATTGGTAATATTATGTATTGTTAAGTGTTACAAATACAGGCAAGCGGAAAGTATGAGCATGTTTTGTCAAAGTTGGCGAAATGTAATACAATGTATTAAAAACGAGTCAATGTTGATCCGTGCCAGGTACGCACAAGGAATGATACTCTCGTGAAGGGTACATGTACCAACCATAACATGGATTATGGTTGGAGGAAATAATTTTTTTTTAAATAATAGTTGATAAAATTATAGTTTGACATAAATACCCATAACGGGTCAAATAATTCGGTTTAAGAACCGGAATTTGATTTCAAAGGAAACAAGAATTTTGAATAATGGATTAGTGAATTGGATGAAAATATGTTTATAACTTGTTGTGAAACTGTCAAAACTAACTTTTATGTTGGTTTTGATTTTAGGAATGTCTTATGGAACTCCGGATGAGGATCAAGCAAGAAAGGAGAACCGAACACATGTCTCGAAGCTTCCGCTTAAAAAGTGGATATTGTAAACACTTGAAATTATATTTTGTAATGTTTTAAATTATGTAAGAAGTTTAACTTGGAAATTTTTTTTGTAAGCTTGCATTTTCGAATAAAATGCGTGTTTAATATTATAATATTGATTAATATAGATGGGTCTTACAGCAGTAAAAGCCCATTGCGGTGCAGAATGTTGCTTTGTCTTCATCTTCTAAGGCCATTTGAACTTGGTGATAGCCTTTGTAGCAATTAAGAAAATATTTCCACCCGAAAGCTACCAAGGAGTCGATTTTTCATCAATTTCGGGTGATGAGTAACAATCCCTTGGGCACACTTTGTTCAGATCTTTATAATCGACGCACATGCGCCACCCTCCATTTGCCTTTGGAACCATTTCTAGGTTTGTGACCCACGTTTGGTAATGCACTTCGCATAGATTGTCAGTGCTTACGAGCTCCATTACTTGCTCTCTCATTGCCTCATTTTTTTGGCCCAAATTACGCTTTGTCTGGACGAATGGTTTTACATTCTCTGAAACGTTTAGGTGATGCTCTGCGATATCTTGTGGGAGACCCACCATGTCTGTTGGGGTCCAAACGAAGATATCAATGTTTTCAAAACAACAACTTCTTCAAAACGTGCGAATGCTCTCAGAATTTACAGGTCCCAACGTGATCGTTTGATCTGGATACTTCTTGTTAAGGATACATTTTTCTGACTCGGTGCGCGGAGTGGGTTTGCTTGCTTTTGCTGGGTGCGCCTTTTCTATTACCAGCACTTCCTTGCTTGAATAAATGATTACTATCCCTATTTCAGTTGGGAATCCGACTGCAAAATGAGGTCCTGAACTGATCATGCTGAAGTCACCTTGAGATTCTCGTCCTAGGAAGATGTCGTGACGAGAGTTGGCAGGAAACACCATGAAAGTGACGTCTTCTGTTCCTGAATTCTTCCTATCTGACAACAAGACTGGGAATGATATTTGGCCCAGAGGAAAGACAGCTTCATTGCAGAAGCTGGTGAGAGGGTAGTTGACCGGTTCTAAGCATGCCTTGTCTTCTAGGTCTAACTGGTTAAAGCATTGTTCGTATATGATATCAACGGTGCTGCCGGGATCGATGAAGATATAATCTGTTTGATAATGGCCAAATACATCTGAGATCACATGTCATACCCCAACCGATGACGGAAATAACGGGGCGCGGCACTGAGCGAAACAGATTGTCCAGAAGTTTCCATAACAACTACGATTACCAATTATTTAAAACATCACGTCTCATACCATGACATAACAAGTAGCATAGTTATTACAGAGAAAATCAGGACAAGTAGTTTTGTTCCGACAACTCAGATTTCAAATAGAAATAAATTTTTTGTTTCTAGACTCTTTCCTAGCTTCTATTTCATCACACAGCAAACAAGGCATCCTAGCATCTGAAGCACTTGCCACATACGTTAAAGTAAAAGTCAATACACATAGTGTAAAGGTGAGTATACAAGTTTGATAGTAGCATATAGAGTTCAAAATCGTTTACGCATAACCAACATGTATAACGCATAGTGTGAAGCATGTAAGTTATCGACAAAGATCCTATCAATACCAATGACAGTGAGTTGACTGCGAGTAGCGAGTGCGCAACACATATTCACCACTGTGAACACATGAAGTAATTGTCCTTAACAACCCCTGAGTAAACATAACATGCACAGGTAACACATAAATAGCACACACACATAAAAACAACATCCAGAACACATAATTCGAGTTGCGAATGCGGTAGCGATAATCGATAGATCGATTAAACATGCGATTAATATGCGATTAAACTTTGATTATTAACAAGTACTCCACATAATACAACTAATGCGATAAAATAAATAGACTATCTATAAGTCAAAAAGTCAAAACAAGAGTTTAGCGAGGAGCGACAGATCGCTATTAGCAATCTTGTCTTCCTTTGACTTCAATCTTGACTTTGACTTTGACTTTCAAAACACGGGGTGTTACAGCCTCCCCTTCTTAAAGGAATTTCGTCCCGAAATTAAGGGAATTTCGTCCCGAAAATTTGTTCTAGTTTAAAAAGTGGATATTGTAAACACTTGAAATTATATTTTGTAATGTTTTAAATTATGTAAGAAGTTTAACTTGGAAAAGTTTTTTGTAAGCTTGCATTTTCGTATAAAATGCATGTTTAATATTATAATATTTATTAATATAGACGAGTCTTATAGCAGTAAAAGCCCATTGCGGTACAGAATGCTGCTTTGTCTTCATCTTCTAAGGCCATTTGAACTTGGTGATAGCCTTTGTAGCAATCAAGAAAATATTTCCACCCGAAAGCGGCCAAGGAGTCGATTTTTCATCAATTTCGGGTGATGAGTAACAATCCCTTGGGCACACTTTATTCAGATCTTTATAATCGACGCACCTGCGCCACCCTCCATTTGCCTTTGGAACCATTTCTAGGTTTGTGACCCACGTTTGGTAATGCACTTCGCATAGATTGTCAGTGCTTACGAGCTCCATTACTTGCTCTCTCATTGCCTCATTTTTTTCTGGGCCCAAATTACGCTTTATCTGGACGAATGGTTTTACATTCTCTGAAACGTTTAGGTGATGCTCTGCGATATCTTGTGGGAGACCCACCATGTCTGTTGGGGTCCAAACGAAGATATCCATGTTTTCAAAACAACAACTTCTTCAAAACGTGCGAATGCTCTCAGAATTTACAGGTCCCAACGTGATCGTTTGATCTGGATACTTCTTGTTAAGGATCCATTTTTCCGACTCGGTGCGCGGAGTGGGTTTGCTTGCTTTCGCGGGGTACGCCTCTTCTATTACCAGCACTTCCTTACTTGAATAAATGATTACTATCACTATTTTAGTTGGGAATCCGACTACAGAATGAGGTCCTGAACTGATCATGCTGAAGTCACCTTGATATTCTCGTCCTAGGAAGATGTCATGACGAGAGTTGGCAGGAAACACCATGAAAGTGACGTCTTCTGTTCCTGAATTCTTCCCGTCTAACAACAAGACTGGGAATGATATTTGGCCCAGAGGAAAGACAGCTTCATTGCAGAAGCTGGTGAGAGGGTAGTTGACCGGTTCTAAGCATGCCTTGTCTTCTAGGTCTAACTGGTTAAAGCACTGTTCATATATGATATCAGTGGTGCTGCCAGGATCGAGGAAGATATAGTCTGTTTGATAATGGCCAAATACATCTGAGATCACATGTCACACCCCAACCGATGGCGGAAACATCGAGGTGCGGCACTGAGCGAAATAGATTGTCCAGAAGTTTCCATAACAACTACGATTACCAATTATTTAAAACATCACGTCCCATACCATGACATAACAAGTAGCATAGTTATTACAGACAAAATCAGGACAAGTAATTATGTTCCACAACTCAGTTTCAAATAGAAATAAATTGTTTGTTTGTTTCTAGACTCTATCCTAGCATCGATTTCATCACACAGCAAACAAGGCATCCTAGCATCTTAAGCACCTGCCACATACGTTAAAGTAAAAGTCAATACACATAGTGTAAAGGTGAGCATACAAGTTTGATAGTAGCATATAGAGTTCGAAATCGTTTACGCATAACCAGCATGTATAACGCATAGTGTGAAGCATGTAAGTTATTGACAAAGATCCTATCAATACCAATGACTGCGAGTAGCGAGTGCGCAACACATATTCACCACTGTGAACACGTGAAGTAATTGTCCTTAACAACCCCTGAGTAAACAGGTGCTGAGTGCAAACTATAGTACTATCGTTGCTAGGCAGGTAGACATCAATCAATGTGTTAACATAACAAACAGGCATTCATCGAGTCACGTATAACATGCATTAGAGGTCACCGTATAAATAGTGTTTGTGTTGTGTGTTCGATGTGATTTAGAATAAGTAACGTATGTAACACCCAAAAGTGCATAAAGCAAAAAGGGATCGAGTATACTCACAGCGATAGAGTTAATTGATTGAAGGGAGCGCTAGAGCGGAATTAGCCTGAACAGTTAACGATAGCATAAGAGAAGTCGGCGCGTAAAACGGTGTAGGTATACCAAGGATCGGATGGTAATCTGATCGGGTGGCAATCCGATCGGATGGCCAGTCGATCGGGTGGCAATCCGTTCGGATGGTCATCTGATCGGATGGCCATTCGATTGGACTGTCACCTCATTTGGTGAAGATGTGTTTGTGTATAATGGTTTGTACTTTGAAGTTTTCGTTGTAGCATTTTTAAATTAGAGAAGTATCTCTACCTTTCAGTTCGGTCGATCGAACGGTCGTTCGATCGGATAGCAATCCGATTGGCGAGGCTTCTCAGTTTGAGAACAAGTTCACAGCAGGACGGTCACTAGATCGGATGGCTCTCCGATCGGGTGGCAATCCGTTTGTATTGAACGTGTTGAAAATTGTTTAAGTATCCAGGTCCCAAACGTCACACGATCGGACGGTCACTTGATCAGATGGCAATCCGATCGGGTGGTAATCTGTTTCAACGTTTAGATCCTTGAATAGTTTGAAAAATAAGTTAAGTATGGAACCATGTGCAACCCGATCGGACGGCCGGTCGATCGGGTGGCAATCCGATCGGGTGGTAATCCGGTCGGACGGCAATCCGTCCCGACGATCCGTTCGTCTTGGCACTTGATTCGTTTGAAGTTTTGTAGTGTTTGAACGAGACATTTTAATAACATGCTTGAACAACATAAACCCTATCTCGGCCCAAGTGGCCCGACCGAACAGGAATCACCCTATTCCGAACGGTTCACGGTCCGAGTCGGTAGTTCATGTTCAAACCTGAAGTCAATATCTCTTGGATAGAATTCGGATCTGAAACTAATGCATCACTAAGAATGAGTAGAAGATCAGAACAAGCTCTGATTCTATCGGGTTTGAGTGTATTGGGTGTAAAAGAGTTGAAAGAAAGTTGGAAAACCTTCTCTCAATCCTTTTATCCATGAATTTGTGTAGATCTAAGTGAAAACTTTGATAAATGTTGTGGAAATCCTTCAGATCTAAGTTGTTCTTGGTGGAATGAAGCCAAGCATTGAAGTTCATAGGAACTCCATGATGACATCACCCTAGAACACCTCAAATCCGGTGATTTCACAGTTAAAAGTTAAGATTCAAAAGATGGAAAGGTGTAGGAGTGCGTGTAGATCAAGAAAGTACAAAATTTAGGTTGAAAACTTACAATAATTGAGAGAAATCGAGAGAAAGAGTGGCTGGAGCGAGCTGAGTTCGAGTGAGAGCTGTCACATCAAGTGATGTGACATATGAGGGGTATTTATAGGGTTTCCTAAAAAGGAAAGTGGGAAGGAGGCTGGTCGATCGGGTGGCAGTCCGATCGGGTGGCAACTCGATTGGGTGACAACCCGATCGGATGGCAATCCGATCGGACGACCACTCGGTCGGTTGGCCACTCGATTCGAGTGTTTGGCGCGATGAGTTTAATCATTCCGATTTGAGTGTTAAGCGATGCGATGCGATTCGAGAGAGCGATGCGATAGGATTACTCATTAAATTACTTTTAATCCCAACTACTATATCTAACATAAAATCACTATAATTGATTTGCGTTTAGCATTTTCGATTCGATTGCGATGCGATTGGTTTGCGATTGCGATTAACACCTCAACATAAACATAACATGCACAGCTAACACATAAATAGCACACACACGTAAAAACAATATCCAGAACACATAATTCGAGTTGCGAATGCGATAGCGATAAGCGATAGATCGATTAAGCATGCGATTAATATGCGATTAAACTTCGATTATTAACAAGTACTCCACATAATACAACTAATGCGATAAAATAAATAGACTATCTATAAGTCAAAGAAGTCAAAACAGGAGTTTAGCAAGGAGCGACAGATCGCTATTAGCAATCTTGTCTTCCTTTGACTTCAATCTTGACTGTGACTTTGACTTTAACTTTCGAAACACGGGGTGTTACAGCCTCCCCTTCTTAAGGGAATTTCGTCCCGAAATTAGGCTGAAGCCGTAACAAACAACTGTGGGTATTTCGCCGTCATGTCGCTTTCGAGTTCCCAAGTGAACTCTACGCCTCGTTTGCCTTCCCATCGGACTTTCACAATGGGAATGCGTGAGCGTCGGAGCTACTTGATTTGGCGGTCCATGATTTCGACAGGCTTTTCCACGAAGTGTAGTGTCTCATTTACTTGAAGATCCTCAAGGGGTACATGTAAATCATCATCAGGCAGGTACTTTCTAAGGTTCGAAACGTGGAAAGTCGGGCGTATGTTGCTAAGTTCCTCCGGTAGTTCGAGTCTGTAGGCCACGTTTCTAATCCTTTCAAGAATCTTAAAGGGTCCCACATATCGAGGCGCGAGCTTTCCTCTCTTGCCGAATCTGACCACACCCTTCCAAGGTGATACCTTTAGGAGTACATGGTCGCCAACGTCAAATTCAAGGGGCTTGCGTCGTCTATCGGCGTAACTTTTCTGACGACTCTGAGCTTTCAGTAGATTGTCTCGAATTTGGAGGATTTTATCAGTCGTTTCTTGTAATAGCTCTGAACCGGTTAATTTCGAGTGCCTGATCTCGTGCCATACAATAGGCGATCGACATCTTCTTCCATATAATGCCTCGAATGGTGCCATTTGAATGCTGGAATGATAACTGTTATTGTACAAGAATTCGACCAATGGTAAGTATGCGTCCCAATTACCACCGAAATCTATGAAACACGAACGGAGCATGTCTTCAAGGGTACGAATCGTCCTTTCAGTCTGACCATCGGTTTGGGGATGGAATGCGGTACTTAGATTAAGCATAGTACCGAGAGTAGATTGAAATGTCTCCCAACAACGCGAGGTAAACCGAGCATCACGGTCAGAAATGATGTCGCGAGGCGTCCCATGTCGACAAATGATCTCTTTGGTGTAGATTCGGGCTAATTTTTCTACCTTGTAGTCTTCCCGTATCGGCAGAAAGTGAGCAGATTTAGTCAATCGATCAACGAGAACCCATATGCTGTCGTGACCTACGGGCGTGTGCGGGAGCTTCGTTATGAAGTCCATAACTATACTCTCCCACTTCCACACAGGGATCTCGGGTTGAACGAGTAAGCCAGAGGGTCTTTGGTGCTCAGCCTTGACTTTTGAGCAAGTCAGGCACTTCAAAACATAGAGGGCGATATCTCTCTTCATGCCCGGCCACCAGTACTTGTAGGGCAGGTCCTGGTACATCTTGTCGGCACCGGGATGAGTAGAATATCGGGATTTGTGGGCTTCGTCCATCAAAATCTGTCGTAAATTGGTCCGCTTAGGGATCCAAATTCGGTCCAGGTAATGGAATATCCCATTCGACTTATTTTCTAGCTGGGCTCCACCGTTGAGAATCCTTTCCTTCTTCAAAGTGCGCTCGTTAAAGCAGGCATGCTGGGCTTCGCGGATGAGGGTTTCAAGATCATATTGGGCTTGGATATTACGGGCGTTGTGCAAATAACTCCATCTGCTAAGTGCGTCAGCAACGACATTTGCTTTGCTAGGATGATAACGAATCTCACAGTCATAATCGTTGAGGAGTTCCACCCACCGGCGTTGACGCATATTTAGTTCTTTCTGGTCAAAGATATGTTGTAGGCTCCTATGATCAGTGAAGATCGTACACTTGGTACCATAAAGGTAGTGTCGCCAGATATTTAACGCAAAAACAACTGCGCCCAGCTTGAGGTCATGGGTTGTATAGTTCTTCTCGTGGATCTTGAGCTGACGAGATGCGTAAGCAATAACCTTGTCTCGTAGCATGAGAACACAACCAAGGCCAAGGTTCGAGGCATCACAATAGACGATAAAATCATCGTTTCCATTGGGTAGAGTAAGAACAGGAGCATTGCAAAGCATGTACTTGAGGGTTTGAAAGGCAGTCTCTTGTCCAGTTCCCCAAACAAAAGGCTTGTCTTTTTGCGTGAGAGAGGTGAGTGGCACGGCCATCTTTGAGAATCCTTCGATAAATCGGCGATAATAGCCCGCTAGTCCGAGAAAAGAACGGACTTCAGACGGGTTCTTGGTGTAACCCAACTCTTGACGGCTTCGATCGTAGCGGGGTCGACGTGAATACCTTGACTATTAACAATGTGACCGAGGAATTGAACCTCCTCCAGCCAGAATTCACACTTGGAGAACTTGTCATAGAGTCGATTCCCCCGAAGTAGCTCGAGAACCAAACGTAGATGTTGCGCGTGTTCGGCCTTCGACTTGGAATAGATCAGGATATCATCGATGAACATGATGACGAAGCGGTCGAGAAAAGGTTTACACACGCGATTCATCAGATCCATAAAAACCGCGGGTGCGTTGGTTAAGCCAAAAGGCATAACAACGAACTCGTAGTGGCCGTATGGAGTGCGAAAAGCGGTTTTGGGAATATCCTCCTCTTGTATACGTAACTGGTGGTAGCCTGAGCGTAGATCGATCTTGGAGAAACACGTAGCACCTTGTAATTGGTTGATGTATGTCGTTAGGACATGCAAAAACCTAATTAACCTAGGTAGCTAGGGTAAGCAGGGTATCGAATCCAGAGGAGTCTGTGGTTAATGCTAATTATTATTTGTTTGTAAATATTTGAATTGCTTTGAGAACTTGCTAGAAAACTATAAACAATAACTTTGAGATTGCAAAAACAATGATAGAAAAAAAAACGTGGTCACTCCGGGATTTTGATTCTTTAATAACTAATAACCTAGTTCTGATTTTATTGGATGCTGTTGATTAAATAGTAAATCTGTCACATCTACTAATTACCTATACAGTTCAAAATCTTAATATTAATTGATCAGATAAATATTAAAACAAACATACATAGAAATCATTCAATCAACAAAAGCATAGTTGGATTCAAAACAAAATTATAACTCTGACTGTCACTCAGGATTTGTCTGTCACACAAATAATATAATCATGTAAATAGTCGGCTGTCACCCGACTACAAATCCAAATCTCAATACAAAACAGAAACTAGAATTAAAAGTGTCTAACAAGAATCATTCACCCGAAGTGTCCACGAGAGATTTAGCCGCTCATGATGGTTGGTCGATCTTCAAAAGCTTGAATCTTGAATGATTCCCCCCCCCCCCCCAAGTTCTGTCGTCGAAGATGATGATATATGATGTTTTTCTATTTGCCGTCCAAACAAACTCTTTCACGTGAATCTGGCCCAATCAAAATAATCCACATATGTCCACTTAGGAATATGGCGGCCCAATCCCTTTCTTTTTGTCGGTCCTTTTACATGCGTGTATGGAGTCCAAGCCTTCCACTTTAATGTCTTTTGTGGGACTGATAAAGGTGCACCCACTCACGTGATGTTGTTGGTTCCTTCCTTGCCTCACAAGTCCACCAACATATTGATGATGCTATGTGTTCATATGTCAGCCGCCAATATGTGTGTATGTGCACTAGGCATTTTTTTTATTAAACCCATTTAATCCTCATGCATAACAAATATGCGCAAACTTTCAAGACTGACACAATTTGTCTAGATATCAACTTTCAAGAAATGACCTGTAAACCTGTCAACTTCTTTCATGCACATTTTTCTTTTATATTCAAGTTATTTCTCGACCCGAACAAGTCCCGAATGATGTGATTCACTTGATTATTATACTCGAGCGTTCCGCATCATCTCCTCTCGCTCCAACTTTACCGAATTAAGCCAATTAACCTGTAAAACCACAAACTCTCGTAGTTACTATAATCAACATACATAATCGATTAAAACACAATAACACGCGTACTATAATCACTTTAACACCCGGGCTTCACACACTCCATCACATCCCCACACTTATCATTGATTGTCCTCAAGCAACCATTACAACATTACTCACCTTATTAACAAGTCACCATTAAATCCCTTACCGAATTAGCAATTTAAGGTCACAAGTCATACCCTTCCCATAGACTGACACAATCGAGATTGACAATCTGACAAATAAGTGATACGCATTTAAAACAATTTAAGACTTGCCTAACTAAAACTAACATGCTTATGATACTACACACATGCCACACGCCCCTCACAATAATCGCTCCTCTCGGTTTAATCAAGACTAGCGTGTAATGTGCTAGTATATATTTCACTCAAAACCAAATATGCTACCTTGCAATCATAAGCTTGTATAGCAATCATACCTCCACTGTATCAAATAACGTAACACATATCAAAAGGACTTTGGGTTTTGGGTTAAGGGTAAAGGTAAGGAAATATTTTTGGATTTTTATGTTTATTGGCGAACACAAACGAATACCAAACCATAACAACTTATTCACAATAATACTAACACATGGGTTATTCTCGACCCAATTATTTAACACGAATCTAACAATGATTTTTTTTCTTTTCCTTTTTTCTTTTTCTTTTCCTTTTTTTTTCTTATTTTTTTTCTTTTTTTTCAACAAATATCTAACACACAATTGTCATTCATGGTTGGTAATCAAACGGGTCAACAAGGTATAACAAACGAAGGGTAAAAGGCTCAACATGGTTAACTAAGGTGGGTGGATAAACAATCAACATATGAAATAATGAAAGGATCCTAATGCCTTTATCATTTATGTGCATACGCTAAACCACAATCTCGGCACGTATCAAACCACACAAGTTCTAACACAAAGCAACATTTCGCCTACACTCATCAATTGAACATTTATTGCAAATCAAATATCAATCTAGTAGGCTCAAATATCTCACCGAACAAAAGGAATATGGGTTGCCGACACGTAGCATGTGTACTTCCTAAAGCATGTTACCCCTACTTAGGCATCTCTTCTCAACTATTCTCTAAAACTTGTCAGAAATACTCTCATGAAACTTAAAGGGACAACCATGACTAGGGATCTAAGTTAGTTTAATATCAGCAAGAATCCCCTTAGCGATTGAAAATGTTGGTTTTCATGTAGTTCAAGCATACTTGAGAAACAAAAATTTTCAAAATTTTCAATTTTCAGCAATTTCAACCAATTCAAGCATTTGAAATCATCAATCTTACAAACCCTCTCTCGAGTTACCGCATCCCCACACTTGGGATACATTGTCCCCAATGTATGGTGCAATTTATACTCTAAACTCGAGAGATACCACCCGCAAACCATGAACGGCTAACACCTAGACGACTCGACACATAAAACCACTCCTAATACAAAGAAGTTCACACCACCAAATGTACGAAAACAATTAAAACACGGGATAGAGAAACACATGCACCTGATCATGTGTCTGTAATGATGCGACTGTTGTGCTCAAAACCGGAGAATACGCATCCAGGGATTCTCCGATATACCACTGGGGATGTTGCAAAACATCCCCACACTTGAATCATTGCATCCATGAAGATAGAATCGTAGAAACCTGTCAAAACACAAACACACCAAAACGAACCAAACCAAAGTACAATACTCTACATCCTCGGGCTGCCACCCGAGAGCGCTAAGTTTAAAGGTCTTCAGCCAGACCCTACCTGATATGCTCAAGGTGGTTTAAATGGCATCTCTCGTGCAAAGAACACCTGTGCTGGTTGATGGTTAGTATCCCACTGCCATCCTTCACTCCGTATGGCATCCAAATGATCCGGGTTATCGAAATCTATCGACTGTAAGAATTCACCCTTAATTTTTCTTGTGGGCTTCTTCTTTTCCTTCAACTGTGAGAACTCATCCATATTTACCTCAAGTGGTCTCTTCTTGTATTTGGTTGCATCCTTTGGTGACTCCTTTTCTAACTTGACTGAACGCTTTTTGTTTCTCATCTTGAGCCACCACGGTGATTTGACCACTTTATCCTTCACGACCTTTTCATCTTTAGATCTGTCAATCATAGCAACACTCTCTTTTGGGACATCCTCATTAATTGGAGGATGACACTTATTAGCAATATTAGAATAAGCACAAGTGTGAGACATAAAGTTTAAAGAAAACTTACGTGACCCGAAGACCATATTTACCGTATTAGCATTGCAATCAATGATAGCCTTCACGGTTTTCAAGAATGGCCGACCTAAGATAACTGGCGATTGTCCTTCAACATTGGATGGCATGTGGTCCACAACTAGGAAATCTTCGGGGTAATAACAATCGCCTACTCTTACAGCAATTCCTATCAAAATCCCCCTAGATGGTTTCCTTGACCCGTCTGCAAGCACAATCATAGTGGCCACCTCTTCAAGCTCACCAAAATCGTATTCATCAAACACTCGACCCGCCAATATGCTTATGCTTGCCCCATGATCCATCAATTCCCTATCAGTCTTGAACTCACCCAACTGGACTGGGATCTTAGGCCCATTCTCCTCTTCATCTTCAACACTTGCAACCAAACGGATTGCACCACTGGTCATATTTAAACGGACGGGTGAATCATTATCATCAACTATTACCCGTGTAGGAGTTACTGCCTCTACATTTGGTTCTTCAATACAAACCTCATCTTGGGAGTCCACGATTGACTCAGATATTTGAGATTGTGAGTCCACTTGATTGTTGCTTCCTAACCTCTCGGACTCTATTTTAACCCGCTCATTGCATAGTGCATTTATGAATTCACCTAGCTTGACTACATTTTCATAAATCTGATATATATCAGGGATGTCTTGGGCGTAACTTGATGAGTCATATTCATTAAAATGACCATTGCCTCCATAACCATAGTCCTCAAAATATTCTGATTTTCTATTACAACCCCAATCTGGCTTGTACCGGTGACCATCATCCATCTCATAACCACTGTACTCCCAATTTGGATCATGATGGTAATCCATTTCATCGATCTCTTCTTGATATCTATCTTGATAAGAATAACCCTGGTAATCCGCATCTTCTTGTCTTTGCATGCGTTGGGACCATACCCACTCATCAAATTCAGCCTTACTCTCGAACATCGGGCATATGAATGCCCAATGTCCTTGGCACCCACACCTTGTGCATGAAACATATTTTTTTATATTCACAGCTCATATTTCCTGCACAAGTAGCAAACGAAAAGCAGTACCGAACAAAAAGAAAACAAAGACAAAAGTGAAAGAAAAAAAAACAAACTAACTAGAAAAGGCAAATACTTTTTAGATTTTTTAGTTTTTATGTAAAACGAAAGCAAACAAACAAAACTAAACTAAACTAGCACTAAGCGCACGACTCCCCGGCAACGGCGCCATTTTGATGTCTGTCGTTAGGACATGCAAAAACCTAATTAACCTAGGTATCTAGGGTAAGTAGGGTATCGAATCCAGAGGAGTCTGTGGTTAATGCTAATAATTATTTGTTTGTAAATATTTGAATTACTTTGAGAACTTGCTAGAAAACTATAAACAATAACTTTGAGATTGCAAACACAATGATAGAAAAAAAAACGTGGTCACTCCGGGATTTTGATTCTTTAATTACTAATAACCTAGTTCTGATTTTATTGGATGCTGTTGATTAAATAGTAAATCTGTCACATCTACTAATTACCTATGCAGTTCAAAATCTTAATATTAATTGATCAGATAAATATTAAAACAAACATACATAGAAATCATTCAATCAACAAAAGCATAGTTGGATTCAAAACATAATTATAACTCTGACTGTCACTCAGGATTTGTCTGTCACACAAATAATATAATCATGTAAATAGTCGGCTGTCACCCGACTACAAATCCAAATCTCAATACAAAACAGAAACTAGAGTTAAAAGTGTCTAACATGAATCATTCACCCGAAGTGTCCACGAGAGATTTAGCCGCTCATGATGGTTGGTCGATCTTCAAAAGCTTGAATCTTGAATGATTCCCCCCCCCCCAAGTTCTACCGTCGAAGATGATGATATATGATGTTTTTCTATTTACCGTCCAAACAAACTCTTTCACGTGAATCTGGCCCAATCAAAATAATCCACAGATGTCCACTTAGGAATATGGCAGCCCAATCCCTTTCTTTTTTGTCGGCCCTTTTACATGTTTGTATGGAGTCCAAGCCTTCCACTTTAATGTCTTTTGTGGGATTGATAAAGGTGCACCCACTCACGTGATGTTGTTGGTTCCTTCCTTGCCTCACAAGTCCACCAACATAATGATGATGCTATGTGTTCATATGTCAGCCGCCAATATGTGTGTATGTGCACTAGGTATTTTTTTATTAAACCCATTTAATCCTCATGCATAACAAATATGCGCAAACTTATTTTTTCTACCGTAAGCTACGGCTTTGAACGTAAGTTACGCTTCGGACATTCTGTTCATTCTCAATTTTCTGGCATCACTCCACCGTAGGCTACACCGTACGGCCATAAGTTACGATTTATAGTTTCTGATCATTTGTCTTGTTTCCAACTGTAAGTTACGAACTATATTCCATAAGCTACGTTTTACTCATGCTATTCCTTTTTGTCTAGATATCAACTTTCAAGAAATGACCCGTAAACCTGTCAACTTCTTACATGCACATTTTTCTTTTATATTCAAGTTATTTCTCGACCCGAACAAGTCCCGAATGATGTGATTCACTTGATTATTATACTCGAGCGTTCCGCATCATCTCCTCTCGCTCCAACTTTAACGAATTAAGCCAATTAACCTGTAAAACCACAAACTCTCGTAGTTACTATAATCAACATACATAATCGATTAAAACACAATAACACGCGTACTATAATCACTTTAACACCCGGGTTTCACACACTTCATCACTGGTCAAACAAATCATCGATGCGAGGCAGACGGTAACGATTCTTGATTGTTAGCTTATTCAATTCCCTATAGTCGATGCACATCCGGAACGGCCCATCCTTCTTTTTGACGAAAAGGACTGGTGCGCCCCAAGGAGAGGTGATAGGGCGAATAAAGCCTTTGTCAAGCAATTCCTGGAGCTGACTCGAGAGTTCGCGCATTTCAGACAGAGCGAGTCGATAAGGAGCTCTGGCAACAGGATTGGCTCCAGGAATGAGGTCGATGCGAAAGTCTATATCACGACTTGGCGGTAAGCCTGGGAGATCTTCAGGAAAAACGTTAGGAAATTCACGAACCATGGGAATGTCTTTCACTTCTTTAACTTCCTTTTTCTCTGCTACTACAATGTGTGCCAAGAAATCTTGGTATTCCTTACGGATATACTTGCTAGCCTGGACACATGACATGAGTTGTAGTTTCTTCGACGCGACTTCACCATAAACACATAACTGATCACCATTAGCGAGCGAGAATCGAATAATCTTATTGAAGCAAACAACTTCGGCATGGTTTTCGCGAAGAAAGTCCATGCCTATTATGACATCAAAACTACCGAGCTGCATCGGAATAAGATCGATAGGGAAGATGTGATTGTTGAGTTCTAGAGTACAATCACGGAGAACAGAGTTGACAGCGACGGTTCTTCCGGTAGCAACTTCAACATCGAACGTCGAGGGGAGATGGGGGCGCTTACGATTAAGAAGCTTTTCGAGCTCAAACGATACAAAACATTTATCGGCTCCAGTATCTAACAAACATGAAGCATAAATACCATTCACAAGGAACGTACCATTGACCATGTTGTTGTCAGCCTAAGCCTGGCGCACATTAATGTTGAAAGTTCGAGCACGAGCGGCTTGTTGCTGTTGTTGCTGAGGCTGCTGGGGCTGCTGCTGTTGATGCTCTTGCTTCACAACCTGATTGGGGCACATGTTTGCAAAGTGGTTGGGATCACCACACGCAAAGCAGACTTTAGCATTGACCGCGGGTGCCGGAGCTGCTTTTTGCCCTTGAGGAGCAGGAAGTAGAGCTTGATGAGCAGTAGCTGGTGCTTGGCGAGGACCTGTACGGCAGTTGGCGGTGAAATGGCTGTACATGTTGCAGTGTGAACAAAATCTGCCGGCGATTCCTACTGGGTGGTGATAGGTGTAAGTTGGGCAGGAAGGATGAGGACCAGTATAAGCACGCTTTGCCGGCGGTGCTTGAGTTACCGGTGCCGCAACCTGGCGGTGTTGAGTATGCTGCTGAGCTGGTACTGCTTGGAGTGGTGCAGCAGTGGTTACAGCACAGTTCTTGTTGCTGGTGTTGTTGTTGCTCTTCCTCTTGCGACGAGAGGCTTTTGAAGACTGAGGAGCGGCGGCGGTTTCAACAGTTGGTGCGGTGGTAGCTTGATGAAGATTCTTGGCGGCTTTAATCCAGAAGCCAGACTTGACTCGCTTGTCGTTTATTTCAGCGGTAAGCAGGTAAGTCTCCTCGATTGTTGCTGGCTTTGAAGCTTGCATAAAATCTGCGACACAATCAGGCAGAGCTCGAATGTACTTCTTGATTGCCATATCAAAAGTCTTCACTTGATCAGGACAGATTATGTTGAGCTGCTTGAAGCGAGCGATTAAAGCTGCATTGTCACCCTCCTTCTGCTTGATGTGCAAGAATTCATCCTCCAACTTTTGGCGCTCGTGGGGAGGGCAGAACTCTTCCAACATGATGTCATTCAACTCATCCTACGTCAAACCATAAGCTGCATCGTTTCCGCGTTTGCTTCTCTCGGCCATCCACCAATCTAGTGCTCAGTATTGGAAGACGCCGGTTGCATTCAGAGTGTAGAGATCGTTAGGACAGCCACTCTGGCGCAGGGTGACCTTGATCGAATCAAACCATTGGAATAAGGCCGTAGGACCATCTTCGCCTGTAAATTATTTTGGTCCGCAAGCTTTGAACTGCTTAAAGCTAAAAGAAGCTTTGGGAGTATCGGTCCTTGACTCTTCAGAAGATTTGCTAACATTTTCGTACAGTTCACTGACGATCTGTGGAACAACTTTCACCATTTGCTTAGTAATCATAGAGGCAAGGCGTTTATCTGCTTGCTTTCGGCGAGCAGCTTGAGCAGCGCGAGATCCAGATGACGACATTGTCTGCAACAGACATCGCCGCATGACTCAACATAAATTTCGATTATTCCTAGTAGAGTCTAGCGATTACCATAAAGCTCAGGAACACATCTATTCACATAATCACACAGGCACGTAGGCACGTAAACACATTAGCACATAAACACGTAGAGCACGGAAGCAAGTAAACACACTATATTTCACACATATTCTCCTATATGTGGCATACGTGTTCCCTTATCATTCAAGAGGCAATCAGAATACAGAAACCTAACTATATGTTGCACGTATTCTCTATCCTTCACCGCGCGTACAGCGATTAATCATAGTGATTGCGAGTATCGAGCAGCGATGGCGAATAATGACCAGCGAATTGGATATACGTATAGTGTGTTGTGCATGTTGATCGAAAGCGAAGAGCGAAAAATGAACAAATCACTAAAAAGCGAAACACATAACCACATAAAACACATAAAATCCACAAAAAATTGGCAAATATCAGAGTCAGCAATTGCGGGCTCAGAATCGAAGCACATAGAAATCAAGAATAGATTGTCTTCGGCTAAATAGACATCGACTACCCAAAGTGATTCAACTATTCACAAGTACCTTAAGCACACACTTTGGCCTTCTGGACTGTGCCCTCGCTTCGATTCGAGCGAATGGCACGCAACCTTCCAGTTTAGTGTGACTTCAAGTCGTTGGAGTCCGTCGAGACTTTGGTGGGAATTTTGTAAAACCACATTAGAGAGTAGAACGAGTCGTCAAGGTTCGGGTTTCACCCCTGACTTAGCGACTACGTTTCTGTTTTGTGTGGTATAACCACGAGATAGATAAGAGGATTTGCATCGAATTATGGATTTCACTCCTAATTCAACGTAGATTCTCTTGTTTTTATAGTAAAAATAGCAGTTCGAACGAGTAATCTGGTCGAGAGTTTACGGTTTTCACACCTATTCTTAACCAGCTCATTCGATTGTGTGTGCAATCAGCATTAGGAAAGGCTAATCTTGTGCAGAACTGTAGTATGCGATGTTCGCGCAAGTGTGTAGTGTACAACGAGTTCGAGCGAGAAATAGTGAGAATAGCAAGTAAGCTCGTACAAAACCCCTACTGGGCATGCACAAGTCGGTCTGTTGGTACTTAGACTATAGACTAGGTCATTCCTAAGACATCGACCCAGACTAGGTCGAGTCTTGCCTAACTCCCTATAGTTATGGCTCTGATACCAATCTGTCACACCTCAACCGATGGCGGAAACATCGGGGCGCGGCACTGAGCGAAACAGATTGTCCAGAAGTTTCCATAACAACTACGATTACCAATTATTTAAAACATCACGTCCCATACCATGACATAACAAGTAGCATAGTTATTACAGACAAAATCAGGACAAGTAGTTCTGTTCCGTAACTCAGATTTCAAATAGAAATAAATTGTTTGTTTGTTTCTAGACTCTTTCCTAGCTTCGATTTCATCACACAGCAAACAAGGCATCCTAGCATCTTAAACACCTGCCACATATGTTAAAGTAAAAGTCAATACACATAGTGTAAAGGTGAGCACACAAGTTTGATAGTAGCATATAGAGTTCGAAATCGTTTATGCATAACCAGCATGTATAACGCTTAGTGTGAAGCATGTAAGTTATCGACAAAGATCCTATCAA
This sequence comes from Helianthus tuberosus, assembly GCA_030545235.1. NCBI lineage: Eukaryota > Viridiplantae > Streptophyta > Magnoliopsida > Asterales > Asteraceae > Helianthus > Helianthus tuberosus. The sequence goes on along the minus strand of CM060436.1, from coordinate 132,267,737 downwards.
TACCAATGACTGTGAGTTGACTACGAGTAGCGAGTGCGCAACACATATTCACCACTGTGAACACGTGAAGTAATTGTCCTTAACAACCCCTGAGTAAACAGCTGCTGAGTCCAAAATATAGTACTATCATTGCTAAGGCAAGCAGCCAGCAATCAATGTGTTAACATAATAAACAGGCATTCATCGAGTCACGTATAACATGCATTAGAGGTCAGTGTATAAATAGTGTTTGCGTTGTGTGTTCGATGTGATTTTGAATAAGTAACGTATGTAACACCCAAAAGTGCATAAAGCAAAAAGGGATCGAGTATACTCACAGCGATAGAGTTAATGGATTGAAGGGAGCGCTAGAACGGAATTAGCCTGAACAGTTAACGATAGCATAAGCGATAGTCGGCGCGTAAAACGGTGTAGGTATACCAAGGATCAGATGGTAATCCGATCGGGTGGCAATCCGATTGGATGGCCGGTCGATCGGGTGGCAATCCGATCGGGTGGTAATCCGATCGGACGGCAATCCGACCCGACGATCCGTTCGTCTTGGCACTTGATTCGTTTGAAGTTTTGTAGTGTTTGAACGAGACATTTTAATAACATGCTTGAACAACAGAAACCCTATCTCGGCCGAAGTGACCCAACCGAACAGGAATCACCCTATTCCGACCGGTTCACGGTCCGAGTCGGTAGTTCATGTTCAAACCTGAAGTCAATATCACTTGTATAGAATTCGGATCAGGTACTAATGCATCACTAAGAATGAGTAGAAGATCAGAACAAGCTCCGATTCTATCGGGTTTGAGTGTATTGGGTGTAAAAGAGTTGAAAGAAAGTTGGAAAACCTTCTCTCAATCCTTTTATCCATGAATTTGTGTAGATCTAAGTGAAATCTTTGATAAATGTTGTGGAAATCCTTCAGATCTAAGTTGTTCTTGGTGGAATGAAGCCAAGCATTGAAATTCAGAGGAACTCCTTGATGACATCACCCTAGAACACCTCAAATCCGGTGATTTCATGGTTAAAAGTTAAGATTCAAAAGATAGAAAGGTGTAGGAGTGCGTGTAGATCAAGAAAGTATAAGATTTAGGTTGAAAACTTACAAGAATTGAGAGAAATCGAGAGAAAGAGTGGCTGGAGCGAGCTGAGTTCGAGTGAGAGCTGTCATATCAAGTGATGTGATATATGAGGGGTATTTATAGGGTTTCCTAAAAAGGAAAGTGGGAAGGAGGCTGGTCGATCGGGTGGCAGTCCGATCGGGTGGCAACTCGATCGGGTGACAACCCGATCGGATGGCAATCCGATCGGATGGCCACTCGGTCGGTTGGCCACTCGATTCGAGTGTTTGGCGCGATTAGTTTAATCATTCTGATTCGAGTGTTAAGCGATGCGATGCGATGCAATTCGAGAGAGCGATGCGATGCGATAGGATTACTCATTAAATTACTTTTAATCCCAACTACTATATCTAACATACAATCACTATAATTGACTTGCGTTTAGCGTTTTCGATTCGAGTGCGATGCGATTGCGATTAACACCTTAACATAAACATAACATGCACATGTAACACATAAATAGCACACACACGTAAAAACAATATCCAGAACACATAATTCGAGTTGCGAATGCGATAGTGATAAGCGATAGATCGATTAAACATGCGATTAATATGCGATTAAACTTCGATTATTAACAAGTACTCCTGTCACACCCCAACCGATGGCGGAAACATCGGGGCATGGCACTGAGCGAAACAGATTGTCCAGAAGTTTCCATAAAAATTGTCATTACCAATTAATTTAAAGTAACATGTCCCATACCATGTCTTAAATGGAAAACAACTTATTACAGACAAATCTAGTCAAGTAGTTCTGTTCCGACAACGCAGATTTATACATAGATAGTTTATTTATTGGTTTCTAGGACTCCGTCCCTAGCCTCAATTTCATCACCAGCACACAAAGCATGTAAACATCCTAAGCACCTGTCACATACGTTAAAGTAAAAGTCAATACACATAGTGTAAAGGTGAGCATACAAGTTTGATAATAGCATATAGGGTTCGAAAGCGTTACGCATAACCAGCACGTACACGGAGTGAAATGAGGCATGTTAGTTATCGACATGAACCTATCGATACCAATGACTGCGGGTTGACTGCCCAAGGCAGTTCGCGATACATTCTCACCACTGTGAGCCATGTAGGTAATTGTCCTTAACAACCCCCGAGTGAACGGGTGCTGAGTCCAAACTAATAGTACTATCATTGCTAAGGCAGGTAGACAGCATTCCATGTGTAAACATAACAAACAAGCATTCATTAAGTCACGTATAACATGCAGTAAAGGTTAGCGTTTAAAGTATTTCATAGTGTGTTCGATGTGATTTAGTATAAGTAACGTATGTAACACCCAAAAGTGCGTAAAGCAAAAAGGGATCGAGTATACTCACAGCGGTTGATGGATTGAAGGGAGCGCTAGAGAGTAGGGTTAGCCTGATCAGAACGATAGCATAAAGATAAGCGATGCGTAAAACGATGCAAAATACAAGTGGCTCGGACAGCAGTCCGATCGGATGGTAGTCCGATCGGACAGCCGGTCGTGCGGGTGGCAATCCGTTCGGACAGTAGTCCGGTCGGATGACTGTTCGAGTGGATTGTTTCTTCCTTTGAGAAGGATGTGTTTGTGTATGATGGCTTGACTTTTGAAGTTTTCGTTGTAGTATTTTGAAAACATTGAAGTACCTCTACCTTTCAGGTCGGTCGATCGGACGGTCGTTCGATCGGTCGGCAACCCGTTCGATTGGGCACTTCAGTGAGAACAAATTCACAGCAGGGTGTCACTCGCTCGGACGGTTGTTCGATCGGGTGGCATCCTTGGTGCATTGAACATGTTGAAAATTGTTTAAGTGTTGAAGTTTAAATGTCTCATTGTTCGATTGGCAGTTCGATCGGATGGTAGTCCGATCGAACAGCAATTCGTTCAACATTCAGACTTCAAGTGTTGGCAGAACTGATTACGTGTGGGACCAAGGTGCAAGTCGTACGGGTGGCCAGTCGTGCGGTTTGACTGTCCGTTCGGACGACACTCCATCCTAGTTGACCTGTTCGTCTTACACTTGGTTGTTTTGATAGTTTGTCGTTTTATCGAGATGCGTTGATATCGTGCTAACCAACAGAACTCCATCCTAAGCTCTAGTGACCCGATCGAACAGGAACCACCCAAGTTCGGTTAGTCCACCGGTTTAAGATGTTTGTTCTTGGTTAACCCGGAATCGATAATCCTGTGGATTGGATACGGATCTTGAACCGACACAACCACAATAATGAGTAGTAAGCCGGCACAAGTTCTGATTCTATCGATTTTGAGTGCATTGAGTGTAAAAGAGTTGAAAGAAAGTTGGAAAATCATCTTTCAATCCTCTTTCTTGTGAACATGTTTAGATCTATGAAAGATCCTTGTTAGTTTATGTGGAAATCAGTTAGATCTAAGTTGTTCTTGGTGGATTGAGGCCAAAACATGAAGTTCTTCAAGAACACATGATGACGTCATCCTAGAACACCTTGAATCTTGGTGATTTCATGGTTAAAAGTTAAGATTCAAAAGATATAAAGGTTTAGGAGTGCGTGTAGATTAAGGAAGTACAAGATTTAGGACGAGATCTTACCGGAATCGTGAGAAATCTGAAGAAAAGTGAGGAAAACGAGCTGGTCGGACGTCACTTGCCAAAACTAGAAAGTTTGAAAGTGACAAGGGGTATTTATAGGGTTACCCAAAGTGGAAAGGGACTGGTCGAATGGTTAGGCAGCCCGTGCGGACAGCAGTCCGATCGGTCGCCTGGTCGATCAGTCACCTCGTTCGAGTGTTCGGTGCAACGAGTTTTGATGTTTCAATTTCGACTGCGAGCGTTTCGATGCGATAGAGTTTCCTAGTCAAATTACTTTTAATCCCAACTACTCATATCTCGCAATATCTCTTTTCCACCAATTATTATACCATTTCGATTGCGATTTAGTTCGATTACGTTTCGATTGATTACCACGACATAGCATAAATAAACATGCACAAGTAACACCTAAGGCACACATACGTATATTAGTAACCAAAATGCATATTTTGAGTTGTGATAGCGATAAAGCGATTAAACATGCGATAAATAGCGATTAATATGCGATTATTAATAGATACTCAACATAATACAACTAAAGCGAAAATAAAATAGACTAATTACAAGTCAAAGAAGTCAAAACATGAATTGAACAAGGAGAGACATATCGCAATTAGCAAACTTTTCTTCCTTTGACTTTCGAAACACGGGGTGTTACAACTCCACATAATACAACTAATGCGATAAAATAAGTATACTATCTACAAGTCAAAGAAGTCAAAACAGGAGTTTAGCGAGGAGCAACAGATCGCTATTAGCAATCTTGTCCTCCTTTGACTTCAATCTTGACTTTGACTTTCGAAACACGGGGTGTTACATCACAACGGTTCTTTTTTCTCGTGGTCCGCCTCTGACGACGGGAAAAACAACTTGTTGTTAATGCCACGTGTCATCCTGCACTCGCTTGTTGCAATTCTTTTTTCCTCTTTTGGGACCGCCATGCACCATGTGTGTTTCTAACCGGTGTAATTTTTTGTTGTCTGGCCTTTCGTCTCTTCGATTGATGTGACGTGTGTCTTTCCTGACGTTTTTTACCAGGTGTATCAGTTTGCCACTTTTTAACGCCCTCTCAATTTCTTGCCTTAAGCTTATGCAGTTATCCGTTAAGTGGCCAGAATCTTTGTGATGGTCACAAAAAAGATTTGAGTCTTTCCCCTTTTTGTTGCGCATCTGTTGTGCAACTTTGAAATGATGGTTCTCGGTGGATAATATTTCGGATTAAGTCTTGGTGTGAAGTGTCCATTGTCTTTCTCTATTTTCTTGTTTAATTTCTTTCCGTTACCCGATCTGATTGATGGTTGCGCGAGCATCCTCTGAAGGTTGGATTTTCTCATTATAATCAGACACTTTCCACACAGGATTTCACCCTTTTTTGTTACGTCTTCCATTGGCGTGCTAGTTATGACTGTACTAACGGCCTTCGTCACCGGTCAGGTTTTTCTTTGTTTGCGCAGTGATCTTTGCAGCTGCGATAAATGTCTCCAAATCTTTTGGGCCTCCATTCTGTAACGCCTTGCATTTCCGTATTTTCCTTATTTGGAAAGTATTGTTGTAATTCTATTTTTGGAAACTTGTATCTGTATTGTACCCTATTTCGTTTCAACTTTGTAATCCGAGACAATTGATCAGAATGAAATTCGAATATTTAATTCACATTTATGTTTTACATTTTAGACTTGTTTACATGTTCATACTCAAAATCAATGTTTTAAACACCATTATACATGTTTTATACTTGTACAATACACGATTATGCTCGTTACGCTTAAAACCGGCTTAAATACGCAACTTAACCGAACTTGAACCTTCGAGCAAAGGGACAAAGCCCCTTCGCACGAAGAGACCTTCTCTCTTCGTGGGAATGGTCAATTCTCTCTAAGCCACTTAGCCTGAAGATACCATTCGCACCAAGGCACCTTTCAGCCTATAAATACGTGTCTAATCCCACTCATTTCACTTTCCTAGTCTCCTAGACACTCTCAGACGCTCTAAAACTCTCTTTTGTAAACAGAAGCATTCAATAATCATTTTCTTTCATTTCTTTACTTTTTTTTCATTTCATTTCATTTCTTCAACTTATTTTCAAAACATTTTGTTTGATAACACCTCTTGGATGGTTTTCACGAGTCTGCCTTGGAAAACTCATGGTGAAACCTCACCACTTTTGAGGAACAAACAATGATTTTAAACATGTTCTTGCAATGAATCTTGTTTTATTTTCTGGTACAAAACTTGGTGAAATCTGGTACTCACCAGGCTTATAACTCAGTTCATAGTTGTGGGTTTGTGTTAGGGTTAATTTTCATCAAGATATGATCTGTTTTGAATGAATTAAACTATCATTTTGGACAAACGGACACCCTTCGCATGAATGGACAGTCCCCTTCGTGCGAATGGGCAGTTTCCTTCGCACGAAGGAACTGTGTTACATGTTTACGTTTTTTATTTTTTCTGATTTGATTCAAGTTCATCATTACGTCAAATGTTGAAGTCGCTCCAGATTCACCATCCTCAATATGGATGAATCTGAGTCATGACAGAAGTCTGAACTGTGGGAGCCTTGGCTTTCCAACCTAGTTCCACCACCTCATTTGCGTACCATACGAATGAACGCCAAAACAATTTGCTAGTCACAAAGTAAGCTAACCCTGCCTCGCCTCCAACATTTTCCATGTTGGATATGACACGTCTGGGTTGTTCTTATTTGACTGTTTTGGTATTTTATTTACTGTTTTCACTTTCTATGACAAATACTATTACTGGTCAACGTCAAATCAGTTTACAATAAGATTTTACACACGAATTCTCACACAATTGGACCATTCGCACGAATGGATAATGCCATTTGCACGAAGGGTCCAGTACATGATTTGTTTTGTACTTTTTCGTATTTTAAAGTCTGATCTGAACCCTTTATCACATCAGAACACTCATACCTTGTTTTACCCATTGTAGGGTAACCTCGGCATACCAACCCTCACCTATTCGGCTCTCGGTTTAGTGGAAACTACGCAATACCGTGAGTATACTCGATCCCATTTTAATTTTATACACTTTGGGTACAACATGTACAATTATCCAAAAACACGCAACACTATTAATAAATTACACTATATCCACTGTTAACATGAGACTTGTTTTATTCTCATTAATCTCGCATGCTATGTATATTGGTGTCTATATGATCATCAACTTTGCAAGTCTACCTTAACAATTATAGCGCTATAGGACTAACGCACCGCTCGTATTCTAGTGGTATTGTTAAGTAAACTATGTTACACCATCTTCGTTTCGACGTTGTTTGGTAATCACGATTGCATTAAACTCTGGTGACATATAGCTTACACTCGTTTAGTATGTTAGTAACAAGATATACATTTTATCATGTTGGATATGAGCAAACTATTTTTTCACTATTATGTTATGTTATCAAACTTGTATACTCGCCAACTTTATATTGATCATTATTTTAATACATGTTGTAGGTCGCTAGTTGATGACACGAAAAAACTTATTTAGGGTGGACATAGATACACACCTTAAAGATAAACTTATATTTATGTTTCATGATGTTTGATACAATTTGATGTATTTGGCTTTAAACAATGTATCTCACTTTTAGTAATTATGAAAATCGAATTAATTATATATTGTCATAATTAGTGTTATGATGTCTCGAGCAATCTTGTTTTCGTCTCACTCCGATGTTTCCGCCATCGGTTGGGGTGTGACACATTCCTTCCTCTCACTCTTCGTATTAAATCGTCACATTTGACAACATGTATGAAGTGTGCGCGCATAATCTCATCACCCACATTGCCAATCTTTAGACATTCTTTGTTATACCTCATGATAAAGTCTTCAATACCCTCGCTATCTCTACGCCAGATGTTTAGAACATCGGCTGGATCTCTGGTATATCTGCGTTGTTGGCTGAAATGTGATAAGAATTTCTCCTGGAAATCCATCCAAGACCTGATCTTTCCAGATGGTACACTGTCAAACCATGCGCGCGCTGCGACAACGAAAGTCTGGACAAATAAATGACACTAGGCTGGAAGTGACCATCCTCCCACGACTCCTTCACTAGTGAATATTTGAATATGATCATCTGGATCTGTGAGCCCGTTATACTTCCCGACATTGTGTGGCAACTTTGTCTCTTACAGTGGAGCCATGGCGATTTCTCTTATGAACTTTGATTTTTCAGCTACTCCCTCTGGTCTGTAGCTCAAGGTAAAATCGTGTTCTGTTGTCGGGTTGTACCCTGCGCGCGCGGGGTTTATATGCTTCGTGGCCTAGTGGGGGTCTGCTAAACACGCTTGTGGTGTCTCTCTCTTAATAAGTTGAGTCATGTTCGTCTGACCTTCCTTTGAATTCATCTGTCATCCTGCGCGCGCCTAGTCGGTTACGTACCGGCATGCTCCCTCTAGGCCTCGTGAGGTACGTATCGTTGGGATTTCATGTGTTAGTGTATGTGTTGCGAGTACTGCTTATGTTCTGATAATTGTTTCTTGGGTGTTGTTCGCCAATGTTTCGTGTTGTCGCGCGGAGGGTGTTTATTGGTATGACTCGATGTCATAACTAAACTCCTGGGGGAGTGATTGAACTCGTTGCGATGGGTGTGGTGATGTGTGTTGCGCATGTGCTTGCTGAATTGGCGTTTGTGCTAGAAATTGAGCGTGCGCGCACATCTGCACGTACGCCATGTTCAGAACAGCTTGTGATTTAGCGTACCAAGATGCTGGTGTTTCTCCTTCGGGAAGGGAAGGGAAGACTGTGTTGATTGTACTCGCCGTTGGTGCGCCAAAAGTCGTTTGTTGGTTTGCTCGGGTAGCACTAACAAAGACGTTATTGATTCCCGCTTCTGTGAACTCTCTATCGATCTGCTCGTCCCTTTAGTGGCCTTGGACATGTGTGTTGTCCGTCGATGTACCAAACGGAGTGTGTTCGCCGTCAATTTGAAAGGAAGATTTTGGATCAACCATCGAAAAGTGTTTTTGAAAGAAAAGAGATGAAAATTGTTGTAAAAATACGATGGGCGCCAATGAAGAAACACTAGATAGCACAGAACTATTTAGCTGGGTCGTCTCGTATAAGATGGTTCAATCTTTGTTCTTCACTCAACGAATGACTGATTCTTCCAAGGTATCCTGCAAAATGAACAACACCGGTGACTCGCTACAAGGAGGAGAAGATGGGGGTTCTCCTTGTAACCACCCTCCGGCATGAGAATAAGTAATCACTTTGAGGATAAGTGTGTGTATAGAGTAAGAGAGTAAGAAATCAACTCCTTAGACCTGGAGGCTGAGTCTTCTATTTATAGCCGGAGGAGTGTGAAGGAAGAAGGTTGCCAGCTAGCCGTTGTTTGCCAGCTGTCCCACCAGGAGGGATATCCATTTTGTCCCCTCTGGCGTGTTCAGGCCTGGAGGTGACGTGCCGCATGGTTATTCGCTCCAGCTCAGCGTCCTTTGGTACTGGCTGTCGGTCTGTCCTATGCAGATCTTGCGATCGGTGTTGGCGTCCTGCTATTGGTGCCACCTGTCGTCCTTTTTGTCGTCAGGTGTCCCCTTCCAGAATCTTCTAGAACCTTTTGGATGCTTTCATGTGGCAAGGCTGCCAGCTTGGAGTGGTGTGGTTCCTCTGACACGTGTCCACATATGATTTAGGATCATACCTCTTCAGGTCCGATTGTTGTTCTAGGTTGTACATGCTAACATAACTGGTAGTTTAGATGTTATAATGAATCTGGATACAAATGATAGATATTTAGAAAACTACCACCATGATAAATTTTCATAGAATGAAATGGATGTTTTGTCTTCTCTATAGGGAGGTGTTATCCACATAAGTGTCTTGAATTTGACTAGGATACTCATTAATACTAATCACATGACATGAATTCACTTCAACAGTGATTGACAGTTACAACCTCCATGATTAATACGGCTCTCTTAAACCATTGACTACAATGTATTAACAAACTGATCTTAAACGCGTTGTTGCTAAGATAAACACACTAGAACATTTTTTTACTCTTTTGAACGTTGATCATATACCGATCTACATGACGAAAATGCGAGTTAAGACCTTTTAACTGTAGTCGTCAAACTTTGTTCCAACAATGAAGTCCTGATTCCGCTATTGAATTTATCTCCATTTTTACGTACATGTAATAGGTATGGTTATAATTTTTTTAACAAGTAAGAAGTTTATATGGATCATAAACGGATAAAACACAAAGGTAAAAGAGAAGTGAAGTGTGAGTGCCAATGAGGTAGTGGTGGAGTGGTTAAGAAAATATTTGGTGTTTCTTGTAATACAGGTTTGACTCCCACTCTCCCCATTATTTTCTGCGGCATCCAGGTGAAGGGTGAATACGAGTGGCGCCGGTTCGTCTTGGATGGGAGGCGAGGTTTTACCGATTAGTCCACCACTGTCGTGCCTTCGGGGGGTGGAGGTTGGGTTTCCGCGCATCTGGGAGAGCCAAGGGGCTGGCGGCGGTCGATTAGTCGACCTTGGCCACAGCGTCCGGTGTCACGGTGGTTGACACGTGGTTCTTGCCATTAAAAAAGGCAAATTGGATTTAAATAATCTCAGCTTTCTCAATTTGGCCGATAATAATCCTAACTCAGTTATTGACTGATAATAATCCGAACTGGTTCACTTTTGGTCAATAATAGTCCGCCGTTAAAAATAGCTTAACGGAATTAAGCTTTTTCCAAATTACAAACTGATGTTTTATGAATTTTGATCAGAACGAGGATACGAGTCGATTTATGTAAAACTTACCTCGAAATGATGCTTCAAACGACTTGATTTTTGTTAATTAGAAGTTTAAACACCCGAATTGAAGCACCGTTTTCGTCGTTTGGGGCAGTATTTCGAGTTAAATTTTACATAATCAACTCCTATCCTCGTTTTAATCAAAAGTCCTAAAACATCCGTTTGTAATTCGGAAAAAAGAAACTTAACTCCGTTAAGCTATATTTAACGCAGACTATTATCGGCCAACGGTGGATCAGTTCGGATTATTATCAGTCAATAACTGAGTTAGAATTATTATGGGTCAAATTAAAAAAGCTGAGATTATTTAAATTTAATTTGAAAAAAAACAACAGAAGTGAAGTCCTGTAAGTTGTAACTAACCAATGGAAAAAGGAGCACATGGAGATAGGGCTGCAAACGAACCGAACAAACACGAACAAGAGCTTGTTCGTGTTCGTTTGTTAAGAAATATATGTGTTCGCGAATCGTTCACGAACACTTATCGAACGATATTTTATGTTCGTGTCCGTTTGTTAAGGAAATGAACTTGTCCGTGTTCGTTTGTGTTTGTTTGTTAATTTTAGGCAACGAACAAAAACGAATGTTGACGAACACAAATGAGCACAAACTAATGTTCATGAACACAAATGGAAACAAACGAACATAAATAATCGTTCATGAACAGAATATATAATACACTGACACTTATAAGATATTTAATTTGTCGGAATTTTGAAGTATTTAAATACATATAAAAACTAAAAACATTAATGAACTATCGAACACAAACGAATACATTACCAAACGTTCACGAACATAAACGAACGAACACGACATGTGTTCATGTTTGTTCATTTAACTAAACGAACGAAATTTCTTGTTCGTGTCCGTTTGTTTAATAAACAAACGAACATAAACAAACTTCCCGCCAAACGTTTCACGAACTGTTCGCCAAACATTTGGTTCGTTTGCAGCCCTACATAGAGACCATCAATCTACTTCGGTTGACAATGATGAGGGAAGATTTTCATATAGTCCATTTTGTTTTTACATGTAATGGGAGACCATAAGCCTCCATATTAATGTCGCAAATAAAATAGGGTGGTCCAAAAGTTATTATTGTTAAGGAACATGCCCTATTATCCATGTGTTATTTTTATAATGTAAAGAATGAGTTTAGAGAATTGAACATATTCAAGACCCGACTAAAATGTATTGGAGATCATGGTTTCGATTGGAATTTTAGACGGATAAGAAGAAAGAATACGTTGAAGGCCTATCGTAGGTTTTAGAATTTGTAGGGTCTAAATTTCTCCTACATATTAAACCAGCTTATAACCCCGTGTATTAAACTGGCTGAATAAATAAATTTATATACTAAATAATAAAATAATAGATCTTTAAAAACCTTATTTATTGTATGAGTTGAATAAATATAATTTTATATATTAAATTATAAAACGTTATATTTATAAGGGGGGTAGGGGTGGTTCACTAGTGATGGGTTCTAGTGATGGGAGCACCCAATCAAATCATGCCATGTCAGCACCCAATATTCTAGTGATAGTGATAGAAATGTAGTGGGGGTGGTATCACTAGTGATGGGGATTCCAATGTACAAGTATTAATGCACAATGTACAAGTCATACCCTATCAAAACTCAAAGTTCAACGCGTTATGTGCACCACGCGTTGAAGTTTCCACGCGTTATACAAACACCGGCGGCGGTGTTCCGTGATGATTCCACGCGTTATGGAATCCCATAACGCACCCGCCCCGTGTGGCCTAAGAACCATATTGTACGGGTTGAATAAATGTAATTTTATATACCAAATAAAAAAGTTATATCTTTAAAATCACGTGTATTACATGGATTGAATAAATGTAATATTGTTTACCAAATAATAAAATAATACATCTTTAAAAAACCTCATTTATTACACGGGTTAAATAAATGTAATTGTATATACCAAATAATAAAAAGGTTAAATCTAATCTAACTTATAACAAAAGACTCAAACTAATGCCATATGTCATTCTCTCCTTCAACCTTATAAATTTTATTTATATTTGTTTAATATATTTCTTTTAATATTATTAATAACTAATATATAAATATCACTTATTTTTATCCATATTTGTATCTAATCTAATAATCTAAACTCTAATAAAGGATTCCACTAAATGTCACATGTCAATTTCTCATACTATCACAATGGTAATATTTCGTAGATAATATTATTAATTAATTTGAATATACATCAAATAATCAAGCAAACGTTATGAATTATTATTCCGTGGCATGGTCTACTAATGAAAATCAATGCACGGAACACACATAGCATAGAAATCTCTGTTTTGTGTCTAAAAATAGGTTCAGTGTATTTTATTTTTTATGTATACCTTTCATGAGTTTTATTACATTTGCTATTCATCACACCATATAGCTATTATAATCTTATTTTAACTACCTTACATAATCGTTAATTATTAAATAATCAATATATAAAAACCAAATATTAATTTATAAAATCAATCTAATCTAAATCTATGTAATCTAAGACGGGCTCGGTTACTAACGTTGTCTGCATTCGTATGGCATTGGTGGCTATTCGTTAACGGGTTTGCCTGGATGGTCGGGCTTGTATAATATTAGTTGTCCGTTAAAAAAATAAATAAACAAAGAATTCCACTAAATGTCACATGACAATTTTTTATGCTACCTCAACCATAAGAAATTAAATTAATATAAGGATGGTTTAGAAGGAAACAAATCTAATTTGTTTATTTGTAAATAAAATTTGAATCGTTTATAATAAGGATTAAAAATTAAATATTCGAAGCTATTTATTTATTAATAAAATAAGTTTAGTAAATCATCTATAATCAATCTTATTTAAGAAATAGTTAATAGTTTAAAAATATTTAATGTAAATCAGAATTGAATAACAATATAAAAACAATATCTTTAGTTAAATATAAACCATTTTATAAAAATATAAGTAACTGAACATTAAAAAAACTATTCGGATATTTGAAAAGCCTCTTTAAGGGTATTGTTTTATAATTCTCAAACCTTTATCACTAATTATTTGATTTTTTATGTATTTAACTCATGTAATTATCTATAAGACATGGCCTAATATAATGACAACTGTCCCCTAAATGGTTTCTTTTATTATATAGTATAGATATAGATTACAATGGTAAATGGTAAATTACAACGGATAAGAACAAATATTTCACACAGATACACTTAGGAATAGTCTAGTGGTGTTGGTGACTTTGATAAGGATTGAGGTAGTAGGAGGTTATAGGTAGGGGTGTAAATGAGCCGGGCCGAGCCCGAGCTCGACTGTCCTTGAGCTCGGCTCGTCATGTTTTTATGAAGCTCGAGCTCGGGCTCGGCTCGGTTCGAGCCTACTTATTTGAGCTCGAGCTCGGCTCGCGAGTAAATCCAAAGCTTGAGATATTTTGAGAACAATCTCAAACGAGCTAAAAGCTCGGCTCAATCTCACTTAAATGAGCCAAAGCTCGGCTTGAGTTCGGCTCGTCAATGTTATCATCATCATTATTATTATATTATATACAAAAAATATAAAATGTTGTTTGGGCTCGCGAGCCTAATCGAGCTTTGTATTTTAGGCTCAAGCTCGGGCACGATAATTAAACGAACTCTATTTCAGGCTCGAGCTCGGGCTCGTTAAATCTCGGCTCGTTCGAGCTTTTAACCGAGCCGATAACGAGTAGCTCTCGAGCCTCTAAGCTTGTTTACACCCCTAGTTATGGGTTCAATCCCCATAGTGTGCAAGTTTAGCCATTCAAAATGTTTCACGGAGAAAACAAGAACGAACATAGAGATCCGCTATGAAAACATGATCTCATGATCAAGCCAAAGACATTCCTTATATAGATGACATCAACATCTATATCTCTAATAAAGCAAACCATTGGGGGACACATGTCACCCAATGGTGCAAGCCAAGTAAGCATCCACCTAGGCAATGAGGTGGCAACACTCTAATGACTGGACAAGTGGCATATCTCAAATGAGAGGATTGAATTTGGCTTCTATCATACGCTTTGTCTCAACTCTCTCTCATTATGTTGACCTTCTCTCTCATTCTTCATCCAGATTCTAAACCTAAACCCTAGATCAAAATTCGTCTGCCTCTTTAGGTCTCTGAATCGTCTGCGACAATCTTCAATCGATCTTCAAATCGCAATCCTCTACAATTGACGGTAATGTTTGATTTCATTGATCTTCTTATAATTTGATTCTGTGTTAATCCTTTGCTGTATTATGATTTCTTACATCTGAGATGGTATGATTCCGATGGTATGAATCATCTCCAAGAAGGCCTGATTCCGATGGTTTGTCATCCATCGGTTAAACTGAATCGAAGATGTTCCTAACCGGGTAAGTAATAAAACCGTATTTTCATTAAAAATTCATTGTCTTTAAAAGTTTGCGTACAAGGTGCTCGATGAAATGTCTGTGTGAAAGGTCTCCTGAATAACAGCAGCGGCAGTCATAGCCGGAGTAGGAAATGGAGCCGGAGTGGCAGCAGAAGAGGCGAAAGGTCTGTAAGAATTGACAGTTTGAACATCCACACTTCATCGAGGTTGCTCTCGCATCACCATAATGTCTTTTTTAAGAGGTATACATAATACACATTATTTTACAAATGAATCCAGCATTGTGAGTTTTGATGAGATAGTTAACCACTAATTTTGATTTTGGAAACTGTTATTGCAGATGTGATTGAAAAGCTTAATGTTCTTAGAGGAAATGACATGGCTTCAATGTAAGTCATGTTTCGTCCTGAATTTTTAGTTATTTTGTCCAACATTTATTATTCGTTTTAACCATGTGGTATTTGTTTTTCTGAAGCTTCTTCCAGCTCCTGTTGTGGTGGTTTGTCTAATTGTCATGTGCATGAAGATGATAGTGCAGAATTTGGAAGGTGTGTATACTATCAATCGAATTATCTTACATTAGATGGATATTCAAATGTTAAAATGTATATATTGTTATTAAAATTAAAATTAATGTCATACATTTTAAAATTGTTTATTTAAGGTAAAAATTTAAATTCAAATCGTTAACATATTCTAACGACTATTTATGGTAAACTTAGGTTTTATTATCTCCTATAATTGTCAATTATTTTTGGTCAAACCAATTTTGTAATACATTTTTACGTATTTATTTTAAATTAAGTGAAAATGTTTACATAATTGAATTCTTATTTTTGGTAAATATGAGGAATTATCGTCATCATACAATTTTTTCTATGATTTCTTAAAATAAACCTATAGTGGTTCAAAACTCTCCTATCTATGAATAAAATTGTTTTTTTTCCTAGAATGTTTTTTGACAAATTAGATGTCTTTTGTTGATCATACTCAATTCATGGAAGATGCCAATGACTCTACACAATTTTATGGTCGTGAAGGCTGGGCAACATTTTTCTTTATTGCAGGTATGTTTGTGTCCGGTGAGAAGCTCACGTCTAGCGATTAGCAGCGGGTTATGCTAAAACGGGTTGGTTTGACCCAAAACATTTTTTATCTCATTATGTTTGATGGTTGTTGAGTGGATTGGTTTGTTGTGATGTGTTTAGGATGAATAGAGGAAGATAAATTGGACATGGATGCGTTCTACAAACTCAGTAACACAAGGGCCCAAATCCAGGCCTATGTTTTTGATGGTATATATCCTTTTATGTTTTAAATCTTTATATGTTGTCGGTATCCTAACATGAATGTTTATTCTCAACTTCTAGGTATAATTATGTGTATGTTTATTGTACAGTATATACCCGCTGAATTTTGTAAGACATGGGTATCATCAACCAGATTAAAGATTAAAGCAAGCAGATTTGAGAATAAAGCAATTATTTTGATCCACTTTTTAACTTGGTGTCAGTTGGATGTAAGTTTTAACATCTCTTGGAGTCGAGTGTTATAAGCATTTTCATCGGATTTGAGCTAACAATATTTTTTTTTGTGTGAATCAGGTTATTAAAGAAGTTGTTTCTGCACTGGGCCGACCTTTGGCAGACGTGTTTTTGCACTAACAGAAGGTTATGGTGAATTCACAGTCACTACAAAAGCCAAAAAAAACAACAAGTTCCATTATGTTAAACAAGTTTTGAATTGTTTAATATACGTTTTCAGGTATATTTTCTCTCTATCTTGTATCTATAATTGGTAGTGGTGGAAAAACAGGCTAATAGTAAGTCATGTCAGTTTCTGTATGCACTTGCTTGCTGTGTAGGTTGTATATGTATATTTGGGTGAGATTTGATCTTTTGAAATTAAATGTTCCGATATATTGAATATTGACACACAACATGTAAGAATGGGATTGTAATCTAATATGCTATGGGAATTTGTAGGAAGCATTCTTCAGTTGACATATAGGGTATTCGAGTTCTCAGAATCGTGTGGTTTATAACATATGACGGTTTCCTTGATGTGTGGCCTAACCTGTTTATTGTAGAAACATTATACATGTTGAGGTGTGTTTGAAGTTTGAACCAATCATCTAAGAGTTAAATTTAGTGGTAGCCCATATATGTGGAATCTTGTATTTGTATTGGTATTGTGGAAGGTGTTCTGTGAGTTTGTACGCATATGTGAACCCTTATATCAAAACAAGTTTTTTTTGGAAGTCATAAGCTTATACCTATTTGAAATGCTTAATAGATCTGCTACCAAATATATAAGAAGATTGTATATCATAATCTTGGTTTAAAAAAGCCTGAAGCGCACAAAAGCAACAAGGTCTAAAATCCAAGAGTGAAGCGCAAATCGCAAAAGCGGTGGGCTTTTCGTACGTGAGGCGCAAGGTGCTTATATATTTTTTTTATATATATCCTATAGGCTTTTAAGTCAGCCTGGGCATGTGTTGGGTCGAGATGTTGCTGGTATGATATATGATACAAATATAATATAACCTTTTTCATATTACAACCCTATTTTATCAAGAAATTAACTTTCCCAAAAATACAAGAACACCTGAAGACGTCAATGGGTGGTTAAGCCCATGAACTGCCGTTAGCTAAATACATGGTTTATTTTTAAAATTAACTTATTATTATGATTGTTTGGAGTCTTTATTAAAAAATATATACAACTTTTTAACAAGTAGTTACGCTCTTGAACTATTTTTAACTTACTGAATAAGTCTTTAAAGTTTGTTGTTTTTATTTAAAAAGAGGGAGCAACTGTATGTTACAAACTTTGAGGAACTAAATAGTTGATTTATATTTTGGTAAAAGTTGGTTTGTTGTATTTAACATAAGTTTTATAATTTTCCTGTTACTATGGAATGTTTATTTATTTTATTTGTAGGAGGCGGGTATGCTTGGACAACTGGTGTATGAAGAAGTAATAGAATTAAAACAAAACCCCTGGAATATTGGAAGGGTGAAAGGCTTTTCTATGCACGAGTGCATAACAGTAAGTGCTTGATTCTCAATATCAAGTTTTTACTTTTGACATTTTACATGATCCATCATGATTTGGCCTTCGACTTTAGCAAATTTGACCGGTTTACTTGTACATGATTGGTCTAGGTTATGTTTTATATCTAAAAGGTCAAATGGATATATTAATAAACATGTTAATGAGCAGAGTATGTGAAATGGGTCAAAAATTGCCAAAAGTGTTGAATACTAGAAATAACAGATTAGTAATGAAAAAATATAAATAGAGTATTCATATTTCACACTTGGTATTTTAAAAGTTACTTTTTGGACAAATGTGATTAGGTCAATGCAACCTGTTTTGACATATTACAAAATTTTGACCCCTTTATAAATGCAACCTGTCACATTTCTTGAATTTTGATACAACCTGCTCATGAGAACATAGGAGTCGTAGATGCACAGCCAATAGTACATCAAACTCTTCCTTCACGGGAAGCATGTGTATATGAGTATTATTGTTTGACTAATGGGCATAAACAATTGATTTTGGTGTAGGTCTATCATTCGGAGAAAATGTAACAAAATGGTTTTTGAAGGGTGATAATCTAGGTATTTTTTTTATTCGTTCTTTTAATAATTTGGATAATAATCTTATGAGCAGATTGTTTCAATAACTTTTTATATTTCATTATCACATGTAATACATTAAATTTTGGTTATAAGGGAATATTTAGAGATTTTTGATTATTTTAAATTTATACGCATTATAATTGTTATTTCGATTTGCTCTTGTATTGTTCAGTGATGGTGTTTTGCTCATAATATTTACTAGACTACATGTAAAGGACAAGGTAGTCATAAGTGATGTAATTGATAATCATGAGTTTTTTCCTTTTAATTTTTCACATTATTTAGTGGTCCAATTAAGCAGTATATGTTATTTAAGTAACTGAACATAGGTTAAAAAAGTTGTTAAGCATGACTTTCAGAGTCATTTAACGGGCTGGTTCAAGTGGAACACGTAGTACTGGTCTAAGATTGTCTTATTTTTATGCACTTGTGTGCAATACGCTAATTATTATATAAATAAAATTATTTTTTTTAAATTATTTAAAAACACAAATCATAAATCATAAACAATCAATAATGTTTATAACTTTTATTACGCGTTTACAACCTATGACTAAGTTTGTGAAAAGTCTAAGTCTTCTATAGGCAAGACATTTAGTATCTAATACTTTTTTGCAACACTGGTAATGTTGTCTGATTACCTTTAAGACTCCCAAATCTATGTTTGATTTAATATAAAAGAAAAAAAAATGAAGTTTTCAAAGTTAGTGATATTGGCAAGGGAGTGTGTGGTCTTTGTGTTACCGTTTTCGTTAAATTTATGTTTTGTCATCATAAAATAGAAGTAGATTGTTAGGGCTCATACTGGACATACAAAATAGAAGTCTTTGTATTGTTGTAAATGGTTGATAACTTATAAGACCCTAGGTTTTTTTTCTTTTGTTTTTTTGTTTTTAGTTTTTTTTTTCGGTTTGGAGGATGGAGGCAAGCTTGCTGGTGAACTAAGGAGAGCTAATGCTAATTATGCTGTAGTGCTCACCTAAGTATGTTATCAGCCTTCAAGCATTTGAATAGTTTTCTGTTTTTTTCTTCCGATGTATGTGTTTGTACAGAACATTTCATTTCAAAGTAAATAATATAGTTTTGGTTGAAGCCCGCGTATTACGCGGGCATTAACCTAGTATACTATATCAGAAGTAACACAGTAAGTTACCGTTGGTGACCAAGTTACCACTGACGACTAAATACATCTAATGGTCAATTACTACTAATGGACAAAATTGTCACTGATTACTACGGGCTTTGCCCTTTGGACCCCACCTAGGGCTTTGTCCCCGAACCCCCACCAAGGGGCGTAGCCCGGTTGAAACTATGAGTTTGTCATTGTATGAAACAAGAATAATCATGATTGAGGGCTTACTTTAGATCTTCTAACTCCTATCATTTTTATTCTTGTTCCCATTCGGTTAATAAATATGTAAAATCCGATATTACTAAAATGATCACGTATAACCTCAAAAGTGGGTGTAAGGATTGGTCAAAGAGTTGTTTAGATTTTACGCTAAGGGTTCCATGATCGTAAGACGGTTAATAACACATGAAATATACTTGGTATGATTACTCTCTTTGTTCTTGTAATTGTATCATTCTTTTGTTGACTGGAAATTCCAATATGGAGAAGCAAATTGTGTAACACCTCACATGCACATAAGTCATAAATAATCAATACATCCCACAAATAGCAAAACTATTTGTATATCCCAAAATAACCATACCCAATACATTTCAAACTGTCTAACACCACGCGCACATATATAAGCGAAAATCTATATACTCAAACAACTAATTGTATATTTACAAAGGCGCACATAACCAAATGTATCAAATAAATGTGAGATGGGTGTTGATGTCAATGTAAGACTAATTCACTTGATAGAGGAACAAGCCTGAGGTCTCAGATTAAAACCTGAGCAAAGAGTAATTTAGGATTTTGATGCAAGTTAGAATAAGAGTTACATTTGTCGTTTAAAAAAAATATGCGGTGTTGACACTTGTTCACCTTACTTGGTCAAACATAAATTGAAATCTTGCTTTCATCAAAGTCTAAATTACCTTCACATCTTCACCAAAAACATTCTTGTGAAATCTTAATCTCAAAGATATTGCTTTGTAGGACTAAGGGATTTCCAAGGACTTGGGCCTGAGGTGAAGCCCAAACCCAAACCGTGTCGGATTCGGCCAACAAAAGTTAAATCTGAGTTCTGGCCCAATCAGTTCGGACTGGAACCAGTTTGTAAGGATCAGGTTTTAACCGGTTCGAGTCTGGTTTGACCTAGTTTAAATCGGTTTTAAAGCATAGAGGTACAGCCGGATGTCAACCCCAACATATCTAGTCAGGTCCAAACCCGACCAAACCGGGTTCGGTTCCCAATCTATTTCCTTTGCACCTCTATGTACATACCGCCAATTACTTACGCTTCATCAAAAATTTATTTATTTATTTATATTTTAGTTTTTGTTTTAGTTTTAGTTTTTCATTTGCAAGCCTAGATGAATTTCTTGGTTCAAATTTTACATTTCAGATTGGTTCATATGACCTTGGTAAATTCAAAGTTTTAACATCAATTGTAACAGTTTTCTCTGTAATTAAAGACCATTTTTTCTGATTAAAGAAAAAAATTCCAACTTAATAAACAAAACTAATATGCATTCTAAAAATGAATCAATACAAACTTAGTTAGAGGATACTTAAAAAACATTTATCACGCAGCTAGAAAAAAAAAACAAAATCAAAAGATAAAAGAAAGCATGACTCAAAAATCAAAATCGCTGTGCGGGTCATGTTATTGGGGTGCTAACTCAGCATATTAGCCTACGCGGTAGCAAGAATCGCGTCGTCTTGAACTCTGTTATAAATTTAAGATTTCTGTGCGGACACTACCGAGGGTGCAGCTTCTTCAGCTTGTAAGCTCGCATAGTATTTGACCAAAACGTCCCATCCTCCCGGACACATAAAACCATTCGGAGGACTCTCCCCTGTTCTTGCAAAACTTCTCATCTGAAATCAACAAAAGGAAGTCATAACTTAAAATGTGTTGCAGAATGAGTGCTTAATTCAGAAGTTTTAACAAGTTTCATTTGAAGAAACAATATTTTTTTTTTTTTTTTACTAAATATATTTTTTTATTTCATTTTGTTATACTACATTTGTTTATGAGGGTATGCAGCATGGATCATGTAGGTTTCTCACTACTTTAAGGTCTCAAAGGGCTGGTCTAACATTTGTTTAGAGTGTTTGAAAACATACAAATACTTAAGATAATAATAATACATAAAAATATAAATTTCTAAAAATGACATTCTTGAATTTGACCCCTGATTATTCAGAAGATATAACATATCATACGTTTTTTTTCTCAAAGATTACAAACTTTATCGATGAAATTGGTACATCTCCAAAGAGATTTTTGCAAATATAGTGGCAAGTGGCAACACAGAATAACAAGGCTCCTAAATATATAACCCTCACGCGCACATGAGGGGGGGGGGGGGGGGGGGGGGATAATTGAGGCTCGGAAATCTAACGGCGTACCTTGGTCCCGGATATGAAAAGAAAGTCTTTAGCACGTGAAGGGTCGAAGAAAGCCATCTCTTTAGCTACTGTGTCATATGCTGCCACCTGCAACAATAATTATTAGGTTAAGACACACTTATATCATGATAAACAAGAAAGGACCCAAAATGATTATATGCATTTCACCTACACAGCTTGAAATTCCTCCCTCTAATTTGCAACCAGAGATGTGGCAACTTTAATCCGTTCACTTACCAAAAGGATGATTCAAGTTATATTTTATCTATAACATGCGGGTCAAATGGGACAAAATATCAAGCTTAGAAAGAGCATTTTCATATGGGCCGAACAGGTAAAAAAGAGCCCATATATGTATTTCTAACGCAAAAGCCTCCTAAATCATTTTATTCAAGAAATTAGATTGTTATTGGGATAATATAGCCGTTCCAATCAAACTTGACACTACATTCTTTAAAGAGTAAAGTACACAGATGGTCCCTGTGGTTGAGCAAAATTTTGAATTTGGTCCCTAGCTTTTCAAAAGTAGACGATGGTCCCTGTGGTTTGCATTTTATAACGTATTTAGTCCCTAGCTAACAAATCTAAAGGTTTTAACATGTCCAAGTTAGCGACTAAGTGCGTTACAAATGGCAAACCACAGGGACCATCCATGTACTTTTGGCAAACATTGGGGACTAAATTCGTTACAAAGTTCAAACCACAGGTACCATCCATGTACTTTTGGTCGACCACAGGGACCATCCGTGTACTTTACTCTTTCTTAAAACTTCAAAAGAAAAGGGACATGAAAGCGTTTCTGGTCAACCCAACCCACACAAAGAGCAGCACTTTTAGCCCGTTACTCGCATACCCATTTCCCACCTATACATAATCCCACAAGAATGAAATATAAAGACGTACCCTGAATGGCAAAATATTCAGCTTCTCCAATCCTGGAGCCATGCTTAACACCTTTTTACCATGATCGGGATCATATAAGTCTCGTTTCTCAGTAGGATGACCCATCCCAGCCGGATCACGACCCACGATGTAGAAATTAGCACCAGCATTTATTCTTGCCTTAGCATGCCACTGTACTTCAGTGGGACCCGCGTAATGCATTGGTGATGGAAATATAGACACGATGGTAGTCTCAGGGTCAAGCACTCCATCTTCTAATACCTGAAATACAATCAAAATCTTAATAAATTACAGCAAAAAATTAAATCCCAGATTTGCAGCTAACGAAAAATTCAGTAAATTTAAAATATTTGAGTACATAAATTGACATTTAAATAGAAAAATAAAAAATTGAAGAGTTTAATACCAGATTTATATGATAAGCACTTAATCAAAGTTCAATCCAGTTACGCAATTTTCAATTTACCTTAATAATCAGTTTTCTTACGCCAAGGGTAGTTTAAGTAATTTCAAATTTATCTAAAAACACCGCTCTTATGGTTCTCAAAATGTAAAAAATCACCAAAAATCACCCTAAATTATTAAAATCATAAGCATTGACCCTTATGACCATTGTTTTGACTTTTTGTCAAACATTCGAAACTAATATTTCAATATACATTCTTATTATAAAAGAATAAAGGATACCTTGCTATGCTGTTCCATGCGTACATCCAATGGCACATCGTCGGCTTTTGTGTAACCCCCTAAAGGATGAAGCAAAAGAATTGGATTCTTGTAACCCAAATCTAAAAGTCTTTTACGCGTGTCATTCATCAACAACGCATGCCCATTATGAACTGGATTTCTTAACTGAAAAGCGAAAACCGCATCCGCCTGACGGCGATCAAATTCTTCACGAAGTTGCTTGGGGGAAAGTCTGTAACTGTCAAGACCGTCATTGTATTTAATTGGAGATAATACTTCTAGATCTCCACCGATGAGCCAATTGCCAGCTGGAGTTATTACTTCTTCAACATAAGGTAATCCGGGAGCCGTGGTTCCCCATGTTCTAGCAATCCGTTCTTCTTTGTTGTGTTTGTATATCTCAATGCTGATACCAGAAAAAAAGATATGTAAGTCATGATGTGAATTATACATTTCAATTTTATACTATGGACAAGTCGAGCGGAAATACTATTAGATATGAGAAAAAAAAATGATAAATTGACAAACTTGCATATCTTGGTAGATCTCAAACAAACGCATTCAAATATTCAAGCGGTTCATCATATTAATATTCGTAATTGAGCTTAATATCAAGTTCATGATTTCTATATCTTTAACTCATATGCTTGAAGATCGAACATCAAAATTAGAAAAACAAAAACATTGATGTAAACTTGTAAGAAAAACGCCATTATTTTTTATCTCACCACAAGAGTTATAATCAATCATTTCAATGTAAAAGAAATAGCATATCGTGATTTATCCAAAGAAAAAGGATAGGAAAGACATGTAATATGAATAAAGACTAAATTTTGCAAGTACACTTTGGCAATTTTTTTTCGAATAACCAAGAAGTTGTAACCGGAAAACTCAAGGGGCCCACAGATACCTTGCTAGCTAATGGGACCAGGTAAAGCGCTACGCTAGACATGCGACCTACAAGAAGTTAAAGGTAGAAACCAACGGAAACCAGATTCAAACTTGATGGTTGAGACCTCTGTTAGAAAGAATCACACTTAGGTAATTTAAGACATTCACACCTAAGGGGGGAAAGCAGTTATTCTTTTAGTTAATCAAGTGCTTAGAGTTCAAACTCTCTTCACACTATTGTTCAAATATGATTACTTTAACCCTACACACTCACGAATAAACCATAACCATAATCATAATGAGTTTACCCAAGCACTGAAAATTAACTATTTCACCTTCAAACCACAATAATCATTTCGATAGCACAACCAAACACCCTCAAAACTGATTATTGTGACTTCACATTCAATCCACATACATGTCTCAACTACATTTATACAAATAATCATCCAAATATGATTACTTTGACCTAAATGCTCAAGAATAACCATAAGAAGGGTTACACAAGCACTCAAAACGGCTGGCAAAACAGGTCTTATCATGCTTAACATGTCAGAGACGACGCGGTTAACACAAGTATCAAACAAGAATACGACTCGTTTAACTATTTTATACCTCATGTCTATAACACACTTGTGTGTTTTATGTACCAAGAAGGAGAAATGATGGAGCCTAGCCTCCTAGTTTTAATTATTTTTTTAAAAAGGATTAAATTACATATAGTACTTTTTCTTAAAGTGTCTTAAACATGTCAGGAATTGGAAGCCCTTCAAAATTAACTATTTTAACTTCAAAAACCGTAATTATTGTCCTGATAAGTTGGTCTAGTGGTTAGTCACTTGGTTTCTCTCCTTGAGGTCCCAAGTTCAACTTCCACTAGCATCACTTTGAAGGACATTGGTGGTGGCAATGAAGTTTAGAACTAAAGCCTCTCTAGAGGTCGCCAGTTCGAAACCAAGACGAACCGGGTTTTACTGCAGTGGGCCTTCGGGCGGCGGGTTTTTCCCGTAACCGGTGGCTTGGTGGCTCGGGTATGCATCCAACTCTGACCGTTATGGAGGAAGGGATGCATTTGCTCAATTGAGGACATCCTAGGATGCTTATCCGGTGATTTAGTTAGCCGTTCAAAAAAAAAAAAACCGTAATTATTTCGATAGCACAACCAAACACCCTCAAAACTGATTATTTTGACTTCACATTGCACATACACGTCTCAACTACATTTATACAAAATAATCATAAGCATAATATTAAAATCATAACTAACAATAAAATCATTGATCATAACCAAGATGGAGGACAGAAACACAAACCTTCTTAAAATAGCAACTGTGCTAGAATCAGGCCCAACCAAAGCCACATCCTTATCTCCACCAATCCTCTCTTTAGTCTGATCATCAATAGCCAACACAATAGGCAAAGACATATTCACTCTACACCCATCAATCCTCAAAGAACCAAAATGCAAACTCTGCAAATACTCATCTTCCCTCATAAACCCCTTCAAAGGACTAGCCCACCCTTCACTAACCACATGCACCCACTCCAAATCAATCTTTGTCAACCCCACTTTCACCATCCCCTCAGCTTCTATACATTTCAAACCCCTTTGATCTTCTGGAACAATGAGATCAAC
This sequence comes from Helianthus tuberosus, assembly GCA_030545235.1. Classification (NCBI taxonomy): domain Eukaryota; kingdom Viridiplantae; phylum Streptophyta; class Magnoliopsida; order Asterales; family Asteraceae; genus Helianthus; species Helianthus tuberosus. The sequence goes on along the minus strand of CM060436.1, from coordinate 132,241,588 downwards.
AAGCACCCCACCATCTGGGTCAATCAAAGAACTCTTGATCACATGTGATGACATCATGTTTTTGTGGGTATGGTGGACAAGAAAGGTGGGATTTTTATGGGTTAATTTGTTGGAATGGTAAATGGGTGTTGTTAAAAAGGTGTTAGCTTTATGGGTTTTGGGTTTCGGATTGAAATGAGTGTTTAAAGGGGTGATCTTGAGCTTGATTGTGAGGGACATTTTCAAGATTTGTGATTAGGGTTTTGGTGTTGAGAGGTTGTTTAATTGTGATCTTGAGGTTAATTGGGAGGGACATTGTTGGGATTTAAGAATGGTGGATGGAAGAAAGATGTTTAAAAGTTGGATTTTGATATTGAATTTGGTTTTGAATTGATTACTATGTGAAATGAAACATGTGATCTTTTTCCCTGACCATAAAAAGTGACATTTTTAGGTATTAATATATTGATCATGATTTTATTTTGGACCCACAGCATAGTATTCGAGGGATGACAATCTTGAACATTCGCATGTATTTTAAAGAATGGTTGACTGCTAAAGTAGTAGTACCGAACTAGTGGTAGTGGTTTCTTTTTAAGGGTTTTTTTAATAAAGAATGCAACGAATCTTTTATACAAATATTGGTTTGAGTAAACTGCCATTTTGGTCCATATGGATCGGACAGTTTTGTCATTTTAGTCCAAATCTCAAACTTTTTAAATCTACGTCTCTGTGGTTTGCATTTTGTTGCCATTTTAGTCCAAAATTCAAAAACCTCATTTTTTTGCTATTGCAACCTCCTATTTTGTCTTTTAGTTTAGGGGCATTTTGGTCATTTTGCTTTTCATTTAACATTTTCATCTTCCACAAATAAATCATCATCATCATAAAACCCAGATCAACTCACTCTCTCTTCTCTCTCTCTCTCTCTCTCTCTCTCTCTATAGCACCACCACCACCGCCACCTCCTCCCTCTCTCTCTTCTCTCTCTCTAGCACCACCACCACCGCCACCTCCTCCCCCTTTCTCACCACCGCCACTCCGGCGTCGTCCCATCCAACAGTCACACCCGTATGTTCAGGAGATCAGAGAGAGAGATGAGAGAGAAAGGAACTCCGATGACTCTCTCTCTAAAACCTGCATCATCCCCACCACCACCATCCCCGTGAACTCTCTCTCCAAAACCTGCACACACACACTCTCTTTCTCTCTCCAAACATCCATATCTCTTTTCTCTCTCTCTCTCTCTCCTAACAAACTTCAGGCGGTTAAATCTGTTCCAACAAACTTTACCAGGCTTTAGATCTCACACCTATTTCTAGATCTAGAATACAGATATGGATTCATCTACTTCAGATCATAATCCTCACAGTACCGATCCAGATGAAGATGTAGATCCATCGATTGACTCAATTAGCAATGGATTCAACAAGCAAATTGACCTTGATTCGGATCATGCACAAGAAGCTCATGATAATGATGATGATGATTTTACGTTTATGTTGATAGGAAACGGTGATGATGAAGATAATTACGATGAAAAAGTGTTTGAAAACAGTAAGATCCGGCCGGTTTTTCCGTTATTTGATCAGAATTTGTTGTTAGATGGTGAGTATCATATTGAAGAAGTAGACCAGTTACCGGTTCTGCCACCGGTGGATAAGATTTTCATCGAATCGCCACGTGGATTTCCGTCATCTAAACCGTCGGAACACGAGGACGACAACGGCAATGCTACCGGACCGTACTGCGCGTGGTCTAAAGACACAGCCAGAGAGAGGAGATGAAGGTGGGGTCGGATTTGGTGGTTATTCGGTGGCGATGGTGCTCACAGATGGCGGTGGTAGCCATGGTTGTGGTGGTGTTTGTTACAGAGAGAGAAAGATGATGTTGGGTTGCGGCGATGGTGGTGATCCATTTGGAAGAAATAGGGTCAAAGGAGAAAAGTGGGATGGGAGTGAGAAATGGATGAAGATGATGATGAACATGTGATTTCGTTGAAAAGGGGGAAAGAAGAAAGGGGGTGGGGTGGGGTGGGTAGGTTGGCAAGTGGGCAAAATGACCAAAATGCCCTTTAGAAAAGGACAAAAAATCAGGCTTTTTTTTTTTTTTTTAATCTGAGCTGACTTTGCTTTTGGACTAAAATGGCAACAAAATGCAAACCACAGGGACCCAGATGTAAAACGTTTGAGATTTAGACTAAAATGGCAAAAGTGCTCAAACCACAGGGACCAAAATGGCAGTTTACTCTATTGGTTTTCTATACATGGTTAAAATATTGAATTTTGATGGTTATGTACAATCCAACCAAAATATAGTCAATAAAAAGGTAAACTTGTATTTTAAATACCTATTATACGATTTAGGCTAAGCATTATACTCGGTCTGGTCTGCTTTTTCGCTCCGCTCCCTATATTATGTCGTAGTAGGGCTGTGGTGTTCTCTGCTTCTTGTGTCCTCCACATCAGCTTCCTTTCCCGTAATATCTCCCGGTCTTTTGTCCGTGTGATGAGCGAGATGGTAGTGTTGTGCTCACCACAAATTTGTGGGACCGATGGGGTGTCATGGTGTTCCCCCGTGACCCCAAAGGCCATGCAGGTGCTCCGTACCCTCGTCTCGGTACCATAATACATGATCTTAGTGTACATTAAAAGTAAATCAAAAATAATAAAAGTTTATTAGTTTTTTTTACCATAGGTATTATATTTTAAAATTTAAATATACCTTCAATGATTTAGAACTAATACCATAATAACTCTTTAAGCCCATTGGGTTTTAGGTTAGTAAACCGGAGTTGGAATTGAGCAGAAATGCGACTGCTAATATTGTGGCTTTTGGTTTAAGGTGACCGATTTAATAGACACACTAGTTTGAATTGCTCGAGATTATTGGTTTATTTTTTCTGACCATTCATTTGCTTTCAACAATCCCTTTCGTTATAACTTATACATTATTGTCATTTGATTGTTTAGAAAAAAACTAAAGGACTGGTTTTTACGCGTATAAGACTTGAATGACTTGAATATGTGCAGAATCCATATATTAAACTAGTGAACACTTTTTTTTATAATATACCTCTTTCATAGAAATTTCGGTAGCATAACATTTCTTTTACAATCCTTTTCAAAAAGCTCCAAAGTGAAAGTTATGAGCTCATGCGCTCAGAGGTCTCTTTATATAGACCTTGGTCCTCCGTGCGAAGGACTCCTGCGTATGGAGTGCTCATGCGTGCGTATGATTCATCCACACGCACGAGTCCATTTTACAAAACCAAACAACACAAACATAAACCTTAAGCTATCGTTATGCTACTTTTTCATATGGACTCAAACAAAGACGCATGCATTAGGCATAAGTGCACCAATAGACTCTCCCTTGGATATTGCTGCAGTCTTGTCTTTGTAGGTCTTCAGAACATCATTCGTTCAATCCGAAAACCCGCTCTCGAGATTCTCTTATATGCTCTCCAAAGCTCTTCTTCGGCTTTTGATTTGTTATCGGCGATTTCATGAACTTGTATTTTGAGATAGATGCTTTCTTTGTCTTCGCAACAATCTTCTCCAACTCTCCCCAATTACTCTCCCACATATGACCAGAGTGTATTTCATATGCAAAACAAATTCTGACAACTCTTTGAAATTGCATTGCTTGCTCTCTGTCTTCATTGCAAAGAATATTTTGTTGAAGAATAAAATCACTATATATTTATCAGACATGTTTACCAGCCACATCGGATCGACACACGTAGAGTTTTCCAGTTCTTCCCGCCTTCACATAACACAATCACCGCCTCACCCTTCTTTTCATCATAATACCACAACTTGAAATATTTGTAGATATCCTGCTCGATTTCGTGGAATGGTATCACCTTCAAAACATCCAGCCTCTTGTATTTAAGTGTCACAACATACTTCCCCGTTTCTGGATCTACTTCCGTTCTTGATACGATGCGCTTTGGTTCTTGAGGCTTCCTGTATTTGAAACCTCTACGAGCTTCTCTTTTTATAAACCACAACACATGCTGATTGTAGGTATTCTGCTCGTAGTTAATCAACTTTATTCCACATAACTCCTTAACATCCCACCATGGCAAATTTTTAATATCATTGATGAACCTATAGTATTGAATTCCATATTCTCTGCATATTGCTATTTTTTTCAATTTAAAAATCCAATACTAGCTTATAATTTCTCCCATAGAAATGTCTTTGTGTTGTTTAAAGAACTTTAAAGGTCTCAAAAACCTTCTATCATCCTTCAACTCTTTAAACCGCTTGACTCGATCGATAATAGTATTCACATCTTTAACAATGGGAATATTCCCCTGTCTTTCTTCAACCTTTCTCTTTAAGACATCTTCAACTTCTTCAGAAAACATTTCATTAAAAGTCAGAAATTGTTCATTGACTTTGTTAGCATAACAAACTTCTACATCTTCTAGATCATCTTCAATCTCCACCATATCATAATCATCAGCATCAACTACAAGTTCAAATACATAATCCTCATGGTTATCATCGTTCTCTGCATCATCCGGATCTTTCTTAAAATCAAATTCTATTTCATCTTCAGAAATCTCAAACAACTTAGCCAATTCTTCTTTCATATATTAATGCACATATTCTCCCTCTTCAATGGTCATAATCCTTTTTTAAGAAATTGTTCAGCTATTGGACTAGCAGAAACATATGTGAATGGTACTGCGTATGTGATGATTGTTGTAGTATCAACGCTTTGTCTTTGTTCTTTTCTTTCTCCCCAGACTCCCCCTGACTCTTTGATGTTTCTTCAATTCTTTGGGAAGTAGCTGGTTCTGGATTGCTATTAGATTTTTCAGATTCATTGACTTTTCCAGATGTAGACACTCCAGCACCATCGGACTAAAATGGCCCAAACCACGTGTACTAAAATGACATTTAACTCTATAAAATATAAAAAGAGAAAAAAAAAGCTTCAGCATTTAATGCATGGCTATAAGATTTGCTGGATCAGACACATCAGAGACATCTCTGAGAATTCACGTACCCTGTTCGAGCTTGAAAACATGTGCCTTTCCGTAATGTTTTATTATTATTAAAAAAATAATCAAATTAGTAATGGGCTCAATAAACCTAATGCCAAGTGGACTAAGTTCTAAACCATAAAAAATAATTTGTTTTATTATTATTAACGAATCGAATCAATACTAGCCAAACAACATTGGTGTTGACATCGACAATCATTTTCGGTCGAGGTAAACACTTCTCGATACTTGTCGGACTAATCATTTCTAGTTGCGCTATACTGAGCGTCGGTATCACACATTCATACTGGTACTTGAAAAACCAAATCAATAATCACCGATACCCCGAGCGAAACGAATTGTTGCCGCCGCAGCATCGCGCGAGCTTCCTAACTAATTATACACTATTGTTAAAATATACTATATATTCAGTTTAAATGTTCTATATTTAGTTTAAGTGTTCCCTTTTTTACATTTCTAACCGTTGCTATTTATTTGTTCTTGTATGAGGTCTTGGTCCGGTTTCATGGGCTTGGAGTTATATTGCTGAGCTGGTCCAAGTGTTCATTTCCTGCTAATGGGCTTAAGGGTTTTGTGGCTTTTGTGGTTATATAAGATGAGGCTGCCTTGGGATTGGTACACCGCCTCTTACAGCTCCTTCTCGAATACTTTGTGCTCCTGCCTTCTTTCCCTCACACGTTCATTCGTGAGGCTTTTTGATTGTTCCTTGTTAACCCTTTGGTTGTATGTGTTCACCAGTCAATCTGTGATGACTGGTTGATTTCCTTGTATTGTTTTGAGAAAGAAGTTTGAATAAATTTGATCTTCATATTTGTTTGGCTGATTTAATCCCTGAAGTTCTGACATGGTATCAAAGCTCCAAGGTTAAATTGGTGCTCTGGTGTTCTTCCGTTTCAATCTTCGTTGCTTGTTTCTCCGAGTTTCAGTCCAAGGACTCTGATCTAGGGTTGTTACGGTGGTGCTTGAAGTCTTGGTGGTCCTGTGGTCCGCTGACTTTACTTTCTGACTCTTTTTTGGTTGTGGTTGCTGTGCCACCGCTGGAAGTACGAAACCCTAATTTTTAGGGTTTTCGCATCTGGTCATCTCGAAGAATTTCTCGTTGGTCCCTTTTAGGGCAAACCAACAGATCTGGTCTTCTGTCTTCTGATCAAAGCCTTGTAATCCTAAGTGAAGGTTACAAGCCTTGATCCTTTGGATTTTGCACGCACCCATTGTGAGATCGTTCTATTCCTTTTTATTTACTGTCTTGCATCATTTTTTGTTGAGTCTAGGCATTTTGATACCGGGTTTTTAGGTGAGACCGGTTTGATCTTGGGATACAAAGAGGGTCCACTCTGTTGCATTTTGTTTTGTATCTAAAGCTCCCTGAATACCGTCTACGGAGGTACCTTTGAGTGATGAACCTCTGATCGGACCTCTGTTCAGGCTTTGCTTCTTCTGATCCTGACCTTTTGTTTGATTCTGCCTATGTTTCTTGTTTTGTTTGTTATATTGGTTGCTACTGTGTTGGATCCTGTCAATCTAATTGTTTGAGATTATTGTCTCTGTGATTATCTGTTTCATTATGTTTTCTTGCTAAAATGCCTAGCACAGATGATCAAGTTGAAACCTCTGTTACTTTGGTTAGTAAATTAGATGCAAGTGATCCATTATATCTTCATGCTAGTGACTCCACTAGTCTTACTATTGTCAATATCAAACTAAAAGGAACTGAAAATTATGTGGTTTGGTCAAATGCTATGAAACTTGCTTTAACTGCTAAGAATAAGTTAGGTTTTATTAATGGTACTTGTACCAAATCAACTAAAGATGATGTTCTGGCTAGTCAATGGGATAGATGCAATTCTGTTGTTTTAACTTGGATTCTCAATTCTGTTTCTGAAGAACTATATGTTGGTCAAGTTTACTCTAGGCTTGCTAGTGAAGTCTGGAGTGACTTAAAAGACACTTATGACAGGGTTGATGGGTCGGTTGTGTTTGGGTTATACCAAAAGATTAACTCTGTTAGCCAAAATGGGGTAAGTGTGTCTGAATATTATCATAAACTCAACACTATGTGGAAACAATTTGATGCCATGGTTCAATTGCCTTCTTGTACTTGTGATGCTTCTTCTAAATACAACGAATTCGGTCAACTGATTAAACTTATGCAATTTTTGATGGGATTAGATGACATTTATCAACCTGTTAGAACAAACCTGTTAACCAGGGATCCTTTACCTACTGTTAAAACTGCTTTTTCCATCATCTCTAGAGAAGAATCACACAGAGATTCAAATAAATCCTCAAAGGTTCCACATGTTGGTTTTATTGCAAAGGCAACACAATATAATGATAATAAAAAACGTTTTAACAAAGGTCCTAATCCAAACCTAAAATGTACCCACTGCAATAAGGTTGGTCATGTGATTGAAAAATGTTTTGAACTTCATGGTTATCCCCAGTGTTGCAAAAATCGCGATTACTCGGCGATTAATCACTGACTAGTCACTAGTCGGCCTTCTACTGAGTAATTTTTCACTAATCAGTGAAAAAATCGCTAGTCCGTCAAAGCTGGTCCAAGCTGCCCTAGTCGGCCCAAGTCGCCCTAGTCGGCCCACTTGAAATCCTTACAAAACAGGCCCAAGATTACAACTTTAGCCCATTTTCCTTATCCCTTACCCTAACATGACGAAGAATTTGAATCGGAGAAAGAGGATGTAATAGATGAGGAGATTGAATACGAGTCGGATGGTGTCGAAATCATTGAACACTACGAGGATGTTGATGATTACATTTGAGCTATTTGTTAATGTTTGAATTTTAAGTACCGAGACTTGTTATGTTATGACTTATATGTAAGTTTGATGTGCGTTAGGTGTGATAGGTTTTTAATGTATAATTTAAGCCCTTTTACACTTTTTAGCCAAGTTTTAAATTTATAAAACACGATATTTACTAACACTAAACACACATATGGGCAAGTGCACCCATCGTGAGCGTAGTATAGTGTTGGTAAGATACCGAGGTCATCCAAGGACACAAGAGCTTTTAGTACCGGTTTATGTGACACCTGTGTCACCTCAACCATCAAACAAATGCCAAACCAATGAAATATTGTATTTCACACTTGGGATTTGTAAAAATATGTGTATCTTTTGCACATATCAACTCTTGTTCAATTCCAAACTCTAAATCGCTTTCTGGAAGGTTAAACGCGCACCGATGCGTAAATATAACCAGTTTAATGCAACGAACACTCCGGAATAGTGACATATACTTAACATACCTTAAATAACCTTTACATAACTTAGAAATAAGTTTTGAAGGCTTTGGTATGGCAAAATCAAGTTAAATCGCTTACAGGGACTAAAGTTGACAAACTGCGAAAGTATGCCAATTTGAACTGTAACAGACATTCCGAAACATGACCATAACTTAAACATACCATAAATATCCTTTACATAGCTTAGAAATAGGCTTTGAGGTGTTCGGTATGCTAAAATAAACTTTTGTGTCATTCAGGGACTAAAAGCGTCAAAAAGTGCACAAGTTTGCACTTTCGCGCATAACTTACGTTCTGAATACATCCGGACATCCAAAAATTTATGTAAGCACTAAAATATTTTATTTTAGTGTTTGGCATAAGAAAAATCCATTCGTTTCGTCATTTGGATCGTTTTTCGCGCTTATGCGCATTCCGTCGTAATTAAGCGAACATCGCGTTCGTACGACCAAACGAACTGACATCCGACATATTTCTGAGCATGTTTCATGTCCACAATGTTTAGGCATCATTTTAGGGCCTTAAAGTTGGCTTTACGGGCCTTAGAAGTGTCGGGAATGGCCTTAAACACGTGCAGGGGCTGAAACTGTCATTTTTTAAAGTTATATGCTGATCAGAAGGGCCATGCGGCCCGCATTAGATTTGTCTGATCCTGAAGCGGGCCGCCTCAGCCTCCCAGAACAGATCAGAACGAACAGTCAGCATATTCCAGCTGTTTTAACCACAACCACAAGCTCACAACTGCACATTCAGCTCATTTAGACCCATTTTTAGCTACCATGAGTTTCCGACAAGTGTACGCATGAGATTCGAGCACGGTTTCGATATAACGATCTTAACGGTTACCCGAAAACTATAAATACCCCACCCCACAACTTCAAAAACCACTAGAATTTTGATCTTAGAAACTCTAAGTTGAAACCATTGTTTCATACCTGAGATTCTTGGATCGAGATTAGCATTCGGGGACCCTTCGTAAGTATTCTTTCGTTCTTTTCTTTCTTTTATTGCTTTTCGAGTCAGAAAGTCAAACTTTGTTTGACTTTCAGCGTTGACCAGCTTATGGTCAATGCGAAGTTCGTTTGAACTTCGCAACGTGAGTGTAATCACGTTGGTTATAGTCCCTTGGGACTATGCCTACTGATTACCACGTTGTCTAGGGTCGTAGGGTAAGCGATCTAATAAATCGCTTATACCTCAAACCCGACCCATTTGGTCGATCATTAGGATCCGACCAAATACCTTAGGTGACCATAGTATATAGGGAATAACCTTCCGAGGTTATACCTTATGGTCGCTTCGTTAAGTAGTTGTATGATAGGTAGTTTATATGCCTTAGGTAAATTACCAGAATACCCTTTTCATGTATAATTGGTAATTAAGCATATGTAACCTAAACTTTTGTCACATAACTGATTATGTAACATGTTTAGGCATATAACACTTGTCATAGGACTAGTTAAGCGGTTCGAACGCGTTTCACGCGAACGACGCGTTAAAGTAGCATAAGCTACCTAAACGGGTCGTAATGGGTCGTAAGCCCTTAGATTAAGGTTTCATTTAGTATGTAGGCTTTGTTAAACCATATGACACGAGTCTCTATACTCGTTTGGTTTACGAACCCTCATTCTATCAGATCTTCCGATTTAGGTCCGGTTTATTAACATAGTTACCTATATTAGGTGCCGTTTGATATCCGTGATCTCTAGCATTGTTTGGTTGTTACTCAAGGACTACTAAGCAATCTCAAGTGAGTACATAGAACCCCTCTTTTACTGTTTTCCAAACTGTTTTGGGGTGGAACACATGTGCCTACTTGTTACTTTCGTGCTTTCCTGTTTTCACATCATATACTTGCTATGTTCATTAGTACAATTATAGTATATGTTTTACATTACATTTAATGCTACGTATGTCTATTGTTGCATACTTAGTACAGGTCACATGCTACGTATGTCTATTGTTGCATACTTAGTACAGGTCACATGCTACGTATGTCTATTGTTGCATACTTAGTACAGGTCACATGCTACGTATGTCTATTGTTGCATACTTAGTACAGGTCACATGCTATGTATGTCTATTGTTGCATACTTAGTACAGGTCACATGCTACGTATGTCTATTGTTGCATACTTAGTACAGGTCACATGTTACGTATGTCTATTGTTGCATACTTAGTACAGGTCACATGCTATGTATGTCCATTGTTGCATACTTAGTACAGGTCACATGCTACGTATGTCTATTGTCGCATGCTTAGTACATTTGTTATTCATCACATGCTTACATTTTGGATACATATTACATGATTTACATTAGACATGAACATTTTACTTTGATAGTTTGGTTTGAGTAAGTGATTAAGTAACGAGGCGTGTGTAATATGATACAAGCATGGTGGATACGCCGCTGGTACTTCCTATATATAAGTGTTTATATGGTATTACATGTCGTAGCGTTATTTGAATCATTTCAGTTTGAGACATATAACATTTTATACAAATAACATACTTTTCACAAGACATTGTTTTACAAACAACTTATCTTATACAAACTCATTTTACATCGTTATTCATTTAACCTTACATTTATTTATACATATCATCTGATCTTATCGTTTTTCAAATGATTTACAAGACAAAGCAAATTACAAGGTTCATGACTAAACATTTTCTCAAACATAAGTCATGAATCCTATTTTCACAAAACCTATGTATCTCACAGGCATTTTTATGCTGACGTACCTATTTTCACATGTGTTTTCAGGAGATGATGCATAGGACTTATCAAGACATACTTAGGCGGACCTGTGCCTTAGTGACTTAAAACGAGACAAGAACTAGTTAATTTATGTTATGTACTCTTTATTTCTTGTTTAAAGACAATGTAATTCGCTTGTTTAATGAATAAAACGAAACTTTAATTGCCATGGATTTGAAACATTAATTCTGTTACAACACTCCCCGACGTTTCCGCCACGTTGTGTATGTTCTACGTGGTCGGGGTGTGACAGAAAAGATGGTATCAGAGCCAATGGTTATAGGGAATTAGGTTATTAGTAATGCTTTGACCTAGTCTATAACCTTCTTAGGACCCTAACGCGAGTTTACTTGCGTTTAGTCATAAAACAATACCGTCACCTATCCTTAGGCGACGACCACAACAAGAACATAAATTTCAAAACCGCTTTGAAAACTAATCATCTGTTCTAGGATGATTGATTACTAGGTTTTGAACCCTCTGTTATATGGTTTTGAACCCCTTTGAATTTTCAAATTCTCGTCAAGGTTTTGGGTTTTTAATAATGTGAACACGTGCAAACTGGAAGGGTGAATGCCTGTATTCTGGGTTTTCTGTCTAGGCAAGCACTTCGTATATATCTCATCAGACGCGAGACCAGTTGTGCTTACCTGGGAATTCTTGGGATGAGTGTTCACTTATAGGCGAGCATGTCTTCGCGATACATTATGAGGATCTATTTGCTTTGATTCAGCCTTTGTGTGTCGTTTGTTTGCTTCATGGTTCAAACAAATGACCATCACCCGTGATTTTGGTCGGTAATTGTAACATCCTATTCTTACCCACTGCCAATTCATTTGTTTTCTCTCTTGTTTCCTCTTTTAGAATGCCTCCACGGCGCGAAAATCCGGTATCTATTGACGATCTGGCAGCTGTCATTACACAGCAAATGACTGCTGCAATCCCGAACGTCGTTGCTCAATGTTACCAGGCTATCAACAACAATAATTCCCTCTGCAGCTTCAAGACGTTCAACTCGGCCAAGCCATCAAAGTTTTCTGGGTCTCAAGGAGCGACTGCACTTCTACAATGGTTCGAGAGTCTAGAGAGCACCTTCAGGCATGTTCAATGTCCAAACGAGCGAAAGGTAGATTTCGCATCTAGTGTCTTTGAGAAACGAGCTTTGACGTGGTGGAACGGTGTGGTGAGAGATAGGGGTGCCGAAGTGGCACTGGCCCAAACTTGGGAAGAACTTCGAGCACTGATGATGAAGGAATTCTGTCCTCGTCACGAGATCAGGGCATTGGAAAGGGAATTCGATGATCTTAAGCAAGACAGCGGTGAACATCGAGCATACACTGATCGATATGAGGAGCTGAGCCTGTTGTGTCCTACCATGGTTACGCCTTTGGATAAGGCGATCGAAAAATACATTGATGGTCTCCCTGACTCAGTTCAAGACATTGTTACCGGTAGTAACCCCACTACGGTTAGGCAGGCCATTGAGCTATCTGCAACTTTGACTGAATCTCAGATCAGGAAACGTAAGCTTTTCCGAAAGGGTGACAAGAAATCGGTCGAGGAATCGAAACCAATCGAGGAATCAAAGACCATGGATGAACAGACTGGATCCCTTGAGCGGTCAAAGAAGCAAAAGGCTTCTCAGAACTTCACCATGGTCGCTCACAATGGTCAAGCCATCCCCAAACAACCAGCTCAACCCCGTGCTAGGAAGCCATACAATGGAACTTCACCTTTGTGCAACCGATGTAACCTTTATCATCATATTAATGTGAAGTGCCGCGAATGCCAAATTTGTGGACGTAAAGGTCATACAGCAAAAGTTTGCGTAGCAGCAGTTGCACTAAATCAAGCTGACGACAAACCTGCTCGAGCTCGCTTTCCTCCAAGTTCTTGCTACAAGTGTGGCGAGATGAGACATTTCCGAAGAAATTGCCCAAAGCTTGCTAATGCTAATCCAGCACAGAGATGAGCATCTGACCGACTAGAAGACAACACCGTTTAGAAATAATCATGTCTTATGTATTATTTTCTTTTGTTGTCAAGGTCCATGAAACCGTTGTTATCATTGTTAATAAATAAATCTTTTTATTTACATTGCAATGTATTTATGTGATTGTATGTATAAACAACATATCCCCTACAATACCGACAATCAAGGAATCGTATTCCTTGAAAAGCAAACTACCCCCAAAATTCTTCCATTTTACAATCTCTTGCGTTTTACACAAAGATCCTAAGTACCCGTCTCTTGTAAAGAGACGAAGTACAAGGTGCAAGTTATAATTCTGTACGAATACCCCAAGTACCACTATAAATTCTTAATAGGGTACCCAAGTGTATTTCCGTATGTCCTAAATTATTGTGTACCTTAATTTGCATATTGCGTTTTCCTGAAAACGAAAATCAAATTTTTGGTAGATCATCCTATCTTCATGGATGGATTCTTGAAATGATTATAGTGCCAAATGAAATCCACGAATTGGATTCCTGGTGTGCTTTAAGTATCCGCGTCCAAAGATAACAAATCAATAACCAAGTTAAACAACTATGTGATTATGTGCTTATGTGTTTCCTTTTATGTTTTTGGTGTAATCCAAGTTTTTCTTATCCAAATCCTCGTAGAATCTTCCATATCTTCGTATAAGGGATTCATAGTAGGATATCCAAAGGTGCTATATTAAATCCTCAATGGGCTTGTACGTAATAGTAAAGACCCTTGGATTATATTGTACCATTCCATAATTAGACCCCTGAGTGGTCTAGGTAAACAGATTGATCCAAAAATCTGGTTAGGAATATCATGTGATGATATAGCTGAAAGGACTCCTTGGTGGCCTAATTAAGAGGATCATTTGTCGATCTAATTAAAAGGACCCTATGGTAGTCTAGTCACACTCATCACAGGTTTGATTTTCCTCCCCTTCACATTACAAACAAATTGTGCGGACTATGCAAGGAATTGCGTAATTATGGATGCATACATAATTATGGAATTCAGTGCACGGAAACCACAGCTAGTTTGGTCGCGTGTCTGGAAAATGACTCATTTCGTTCATTTTCGGTTCTGAAGAAGTTGTGGAAAATGACTCATTTCGTTCATTTTCGGTTCTGAAGAAGTTGTGGAAAATGACTCATTTCGTTCATTTTCGGTTCTGAAGAAGTAGTGGAAAATGACTCATTTCGTTCATTTTCGGTTCTGAAGAAGTTGTGGAAAATGACTCATTTCGTTCATTTTCGGTTCTGAAGAAGTAGTGGAAAATGACTCATTTCGTTCATTTTCGGTTCTGAAGAAGTTGTGGAAAATGACTCATTTCGTTCATTTTCGGTTCTGAAGAAGTTGTGGAAAATGACTCATTTCGTTCATTTTCAGTTCTGAAGAAGTTGTGGAAAATGACTCATTTCGTTCATTTTCGGTTCTGAAGAAGTAGTGGAAAATGACTCATTTCGTTCATTTTCGGTTCTGAAGAAGTTGTGGAAAATGACTCATTTCGTTCATTTTCGGTTCTGAAGAAGTTGTGGAAAATGACTCATTTCGTTCATTTTCGGGTCTGAAGAAGTTGTGGAAAATGACTCATTTCGTTCATTTTCGTTTCTGAAGAAGTTGTGGAAAATGACTCATTTCGTTCATTTTCATTTCTGAAAAATGTCCGTTAAGGAAATGTCAGGATTATGCCTTACATATCTCGGGTGGTTATTTGACACAAAGTCACAAATAGACTCCTACGTATTAATTTCAGGACGAAATTTCCTAAAGTAGGGGAGACTGTGACCCCTGTGTCACCTCAACCATCAAACAAATGCCAAACCAATGAAATATTTTATTTCATACTTGGGATTTGTAAAAATATGTGTATCTTTTGCACATATCAACTCTTGTTCAATTCCAAACTCTAAATCGCTTTCTGGAAGGTTAAACGCGCACCGATGCGTAAATATAACCAGTTTAATGCAACGAACACTCCGGAATAGTGACATATACTTAACATACCTTAAATAACCTTTACATAACTTAGAAATAAGTTTTGAAGGCTTTGGTATGGCAAAATCAAGTTAAATCGCTTACAGGGACTAAAGTTGACAAACTGCGAAAGTATGCCAATTTGAACTGTAACAGACATTCCGGAACATGACCATAAGTTAAACATACCATAAATATCCTTTACATAGCTTAGAAATAGGCTTTGAGGTGTTCGGTATGCTAAAATAAACTTTTGTGTCATTCAGGGACTAAAAGCGTCAAAAAGTGCACAAGTTTGCACTTTCGCGCATAACTTACGTTATGAATACATCCGGACATCCAAAAATTTATGTAAGCACTAAAATATTTTATTTTAGTGTTTGGCATAAGAAAAATCCATTCGTTTCGTCATTTGGATCGTTTTTCGCGCTTATGCGCATTCCGTCGTAATCAAGCGAACATCCCGTTCGTACGACCAAACGAACTGACATCCGACATATTTTTGAGCATGTTTCATGTCCACAATGTTTAGGCATCATTTTAGGGCCTTAAAGTTGGCTTTACGGGCCTTAGAAGTGTCGGGAATGGCCTTAAACACGTGCAGGGGCTGAAACTGTCATTTTTTAAAGTTATATGCTGATCAGAAGGGCCATGCGGCCCGCATTAGATTTGTCTGATCCTGAAGCGGGCCGCCTCAGCCTCCCAGAACAGATCAGAACGAACAGTCAGCATATTCCAGCTGTTTTAACCACAACCACAAGCTCACAACTGCACATTCAGCTCATTTAGACCCATTTTTAGCTACCATGAGTTTCCGACAAGTGTACGCATGAGATTCGAGCACGGTTTCGATATAACGATCTTAACGGTTACCCGAAAACTATAAATACCCCACCCCACAACTTCAAAAACCACTAGAATTTTGATCTTAGAAACTCTAAGTTGAAACCATTGTTTCATACCTGAGATTCTTGGATCGAGATTAGCATTCGGGGACCCTTCGTAAGTATTCTTTCGTTCTTTTCTTTCTTTTATTGCTTTTCGAGTCAGAAAGTCAAACTTTGTTTGACTTTCAGCGTTGACCAGCTTATGGTCAATGCGAAGTTCGTTTGAACTTCGCAACGTGAGTGTAATCACGTTGGTTATAGTCCCTTGGGACTATGCCTACTGATTACCACGTTGTCTAGGGTCGTAGGGTAAGCGATCTAATAAATCGCTTATACCTCAAACCCGACCCATTTGGTCGATCATTAGGATCCGACCAAATACCTTAGGTGACCATAGTATATAGGGAATAACCTTCCGAGGTTATACCTTATGGTCGCTTCGTTAAGTAGTTGTATGATAGGTAGTTTATATGCCTTAGGTAAATTACCAGAATACCCTTTTCATGTATAATTGGTAATTAAGCATATGTAACCTAAACTTTTGTCACATAACTGATTATGTAACATGTTTAGGCATATAACACTTGTCATAGGACTAGTTAAGCGGTTCGAACGCGTTTCACGCGAACGACGCGTTAAAGTAGCATAAGCTACCTAAACGGGTCGTAATGGGTCGTAAGCCCTTAGATTAAGGTTTCATTTAGTATGTAGGCTTTGTTAAACCATATGACACGAGTCTCTATACTCGTTTGGTTTACGAACCCTCATTCTATCAGATCTTCCGATTTAGGTCCGGTTTATTAACATAGTTACCTATATTAGGTGCCGTTTGATATCCGTGATCTCTAGCATTGTTTGGTTGTTACTCAAGGACTACTAAGCAATCTCAAGTGAGTACATAGAACCCCTCTTTTACTGTTTTCCAAACTGTTTTGGGGTGGAACACATGTGCCTACTTGTTACTTTCGTGCTTTCCTGTTTGCACATCATATACTTGCTATGTTCATTAGTACAATTATAGTACATGTTTTACATTACATTTAATGCTACGTATGTCTATTGTTGCATACTTAGTACAGGTCACATGCTACGTATGTCTATTGTTGCATACTTAGTACAGGTCACATGCTACGTATGTCTATTGTTGCATACTTAGTACAGGTCACATGCTATGTATGTCTATTGTTGCATACTTAGTACAGGTCACATGCTACGTATGTCTATTGTTGCATACTTAGTACAGGTCACATGTTACGTATGTCTATTGTTGCATACTTAGTACAGGTCACATGCTATGTATGTCCATTGTTGCATACTTAGTACAGGTCACATGCTACGTATGTCTATTGTCGCATGCTTAGTACATTTGTTATTCATCACATGCTTACATTTTGGATACATATTACATGATTTACATTAGACATGAACATTTTACTTTGATAGTTTGGTTTGAGTAAGTGATTAAGTAACGAGGCGTGTGTAATATGATACAAGCATGGTGGATACGCCGCTGGTACTTCCTATATATAAGTGTTTGTATGGTATTACATGTCGTAGCGTTATTTGAATCATTTCAGTTTGAGACATATAACATTTTATACAAATAACATACTTTTCACAAGACATTGTTTTACAAACAACTTATCTTATACAAACTCATTTTACATCGTTATTCATTTAACATTACATTTATTTATACATATCATCTGATCTTATCGTTTTTCAAATGATTTACAAGACAAAGCAAATTACAAGGTTCATGACTAAACATTTTCTCAAACATAAGTCATGAATCCTATTTTCACAAAACCTATGTATCTCACAGGCATTTTTATGCTGACGTACCTATTTTCACATGTGTTTTCAGGAGATGATGCATAGGACTTATCAAGACATACTTAGGCGGACCTGTGCCTTAGTGACTTAAAACAAGACAAGAACTAGTTAATTTATGTTATGTACTCTTTATTTCATGTTTAAAGACAATGTAATTCGCTTGTTTAATGAATAAAACGAAACTTTAATTGCCATGGATTTGAAACATTAATTCTGTTACAACACTCCCCGACGTTTCCGCCACGTTTTGTATGTTCTACGTGGTCGGGGTGTGACAGTTTATCCTCAACGTCTAATCAAATCAAAAGTTAGAAAAAGGTTTTTAAACAAGAAAAATAAAACTAACTAAAGTGCTGAAAAATAAAATAAAATAAAATACGGATAGACAAGATGAATCACTTGGATCCGACTCGTGTGTAGTGTAACCTTTGATTATTTCCGCACTTTTGCAATTTTTAAGAGATTATCTTAGTTATTGTAGTAGGCCCCTCTTTTGAAGGTGACGTTACCCTCAACCCAGTAGTTTGAGTCAGCAAGGATACAATCCTAAAGGGTCGGATTATTGAAAGATAATTAATTAAATTATTAATGCATAATGTGGTAGGCCCCTCTTTCGAAGGTGACGTTACCCTCGGCTAAGTAGTCTGAGTCAGCAGGGATACAATCCTAAGTAGCCGGGTTAAAGTTTTAATAGTAGCTTACATATGAGGGGATCAAAGAGTTTGGACCCCCGCCATCCAATACCGGTGGGTATCGAAGGAGGTCCTACTAAATTTGACCCAGGTCCTTGCAGGATCTATACACTGAACAAGGCAAGACTCTTACCAAACTGTTCCCTTAACCCCCGACAAGGTAGCCAACATACCTCCATATAGACCGTGGAGATATGAATGGTGAAAATCTCTTATTTTATATAGACAGTAAAATAATGCCAAGACACCACGGACAAACGATAAGGAAGAATCACCTTCAACATAAGAAACTAGTTATTAAAGTCATTAATACATAACCAAATAAAAAGTGCGAAAAGATTAAAAATAAAAAGTATTACACTAGACACTTGTCTTCACCAAGTGATGTAAGAGACTTAGGCAAACATGGCCTTTGATTGTCAAGAACTCTTACGATAAATCTTGGATCCCGAGACGACTCACACACTCTATGATGGATGATGGATGATGGTGGTGGATGATGGTGTTGTGGTGGTGGTGGAGTGTTGGTGAAGTGTGAGAGAGGTGGTGTGCCAAGGGATGGTTTGCAAATGAGCCAAGCACCCCTATTTATAGCCTGAACAGCAGCTTGGGCACGGCCCCGTGTCCACCCTTCTTCTCTTTCTTCATTAATTGCAGTTTGTCTGCATTAGTTAACCACGCCCCCGTTTCCGCTGGGCACGACCCCGTGTGCAGAAGCGTATCTGTACTATCAAGATTTCCCCAGAATCTGCGAATCTTAGAGTTGACCACGGCCCCGTGTCCGCTGGGCACGCCCCCGTGGTGGGTGATAGAAGCTTCTACAACTCTGTCTTTTCTGCAGATACTTGGGCACACCCCCGTGCTCATTGAGCACGGGGAGTGTTCAGCCTTATGTTCTCTTGTTTTTGCTTGGGAAGATGCTGTCGGGGGTCGGGCATGCCACGTTTATCCATTTTCTTGTATTTATGTTAGATTTAGCTGCCTTTTTGCTTCTTTTTGTTCATTTGAGCTCATTTAATCCTGAAAATACAAAAGGAAGGCAAAAACACACTTTTTCAACATTAGTACTAAAAAAGGTTAGTTTTATGCCACATTTGATGTAATTTATATGATGCATTTTGCACACATCAAATACCCCCACACTTGAATCTTTGCTTATCCTCAAGCAAAACTCTTTATAATGTGGCTTTACACTCCCAAATGGAATGGGTAGAAGAGAAGGTTTTTTGGCTTGTCATAGAGTGTTGGGATTCCCAAGATTCTTTATTAAGTTTTATTTTTATTTATTTACAATCCTATTCGTCATGATTTATTCAAAACATTACATAAGATAAATTACTTATTAGGGCATAACATGCCTTTTTAAAATTCCACTTATATACAAGTTCACATACCTCACGGGGATCACTCAACACTCGGCCGAAGATGTTTTTTAGTGAATCACTCAAGAGCGGCATGGAACTTACTCCTACCATAAGCTTGCCAAGCAATCAATCCTCATCCTTTTTAACTATACACCTTTGTAAATATCAAGAGTACTTTTTGGGTGAAGGGTTAGACTTGGGTTAAAGGTAGGTGGTTGGGTTAGTGGTTAGTAAAAGGGTGAAAGGCGTAAAAAGCGTCGGTTTTCATAAGACTTTTTATTTTTTGTAACTTTGTATTTTTGATGAAGCACTTTTTTTTTCAAACAAAGTTCTTTTTTTGATAAACTTGTTTGTTTACTCCTTTTTGCTTCATCATCATTTTTTAGGAAGACTTGAGAAAAACCGAGCTTGTTACTAAAACAAAGGGTTAAAAATAAAAAAAAGGAAAGTTTTGGTTTGTAAAAGGGTGTTTGTTTTGGGTTAAGAAATGAAAATGTTTAGGCTCAAAGGGGTTAACTAGGGGGATTTTGGGTAGGTGGTAAAAAAAAATGGTGTAGAAATAAAAAGGGTTAGTCCTAATGCCTCCATCATTTACTTACTCGGGTTTAAGTTGGTAAGGACTAGGAATGTATTGTCGTGGCAAGTTCTAGAGTCGTAAGAACCAAGCGGCTATTCACACAAGAAACGAAAAATGAGCAATTAGTTTAAAGATATGTATTTGTATGCTCAATAAAGGCTCAAAACTCACTTTTTGTGGGAATAGGTTTTTATGTGATCAAGTATATATAATCAAATTTTAACTAAACTTGTCATGCCGTTTCATAATTTTCTTATGTTGGTTCTTTTTATCACGACGCTATTGGTTGTAAATTTGTAAAAATATAACATTTTTAGAACTTGAAACTCCCAAGTTAAACCTAGACAAGTAAAAAAAAGAAAATTTTTGAAAAAAATTTGGGGTGATTAGCGGTTCCAATAGATTTTTGTGTAAGGCTTGTAATTAGGACTTGCAAGATTCAAAGTTTTAGCACCCCCCCCCCCCACACTTAAATTACACATTGTCCTCAATGTGTCCCAAAAATAAGTTTTTAGGTTGATTGAATGTGTAAAAATGTGTGAAAAAACAAAAAAATTATGTTACTGGGCGTCTGGACACGGCCCCGTGGTGTCCGGGTACGGCCCCATGTTCAGATCGCCAGTAACAAAAATGAGTAAAAAGAAACAGAAGCCTGGGCACGGGGGCGTGTTCAGCGAGCACGCCCCGTGTCCAGTTACCTGAACTGGGCATTTTCAACAGATGGTTGGGCACGAGGCGTATTGGGTGAGCACGGCCCGTGCTAAACTTGCTGTAATGAAGAAAAAATTGTTGGGTGGCCCTGTTTTTGTGCATAAGGCGCTGGTTCAAGTTTTCCTTGGTATCCTTCACCATCCCGAATGTGATTTATCCATTATAACATTATCCAAACACCAATTTAACTAAAATCGTCATTCCATTAAATAGAGAAAATTACATAATAGTCCTAGAGAATTGAAAATAAAATAGAAAAATAAAAGTTAAGAGTCCTAAATTAGATAGGTCAAGTGATACATAAAATCATCCTAAAGAGCTCTACTTTTACAATAGGAACCAAAATTCCGGAAATAGTTTTCCGGTATCTAAAAGCTTTGTAGAACTCCGAGCCGAAGGGTGTTCCCTAGATGTTGCTTAGAGCCATTCTTCTATCTCTCTCGGGAGGAAGAAGGCGGCTTCATTCTCCTCAACATCTCGCGGAGGGGGAGTGACCCCAACCGGAACCCCTTGTAGTATGTCTTGAGGGGGTTCCGGGTGTATGACGTACCATTCGGCTAGTATGATGACTTCCGGTACCACATTCCATGCCCTTTGGGTGATAATTGGTACCAAAGGAGGAGAGGCGGGAATGTTCAACCTTTGGTGCAAAAGGTTGACCTCTCGAAGGCATCCCTCTAGTCCCACCGTCAAATGATTAATACGGTCGACCAATGCTTCTTCCACCCCCATCATTTCATCAATGGCCTCTCTTAAGGCATAAACGTAGTTCACAAGAGAATCTTCAAGCGTTGATGACCTCCTCCCTTGTCGGTTGTCTCTGGACTGCGACGAAGATGTTCCGCTAGTTCTGCTTGCCATTCTGAGGAAACAGACCGAAAAGAGTTCAATTTTTATGGAATAGTACCTCGGACACGGCCCCGTGCTCAATGAGCACGGCCCCATGTTCAGTTGTCTGCAGATTTTTGGGATAAGGAATCTTGGAGTTTTAAATTATTTTCAAAGCATTTTTAAGCAGAAACAACTTAAAACATTGTTGTAGAACTTATTTTTAACAAGATTCCTTGAACAAAAATCTATCAAACATCACCTTAAAGCTTGGAATCATGGTGACTTCAAGCTCTAACGGAGGTATTGAGTGAAAAATTGAAGAAGGTAATGCACAAAAGAGGAAAGGACAAGATGGTTGTTGAGAACCTTCTTTTAGAAAATACCTAGGATGGTATGAGTGAAGATTCCCCCAAATTTCTGTCCCTGGAATGGTTCAAATGTGCAGGATTCTTGGCTGCATTTATAGAAAACGACAGCACGTTACACACGGCCCCGTGTCGGCTGGACACGGCCCCGTGTGCAGGCAAGGTCCTGACACATTTTGTCCGTATTCTGACAAAAAGTCAGAAAGGAATCTTTTGGTGGACACGGGGCGTGTTGACCTGGACACGACCCCATGTCTAGAGGCTGTTTATGAAGTTTCGTCTATTTCTAAGGAACTTATCCTGATCGGGTGGTTCCTTACTGGATGGAACAACCCCAAAGTGCCTAAGATACCTTAATTGCTCTAGATTAAGACGAGAACGCAAGAGGTTGTTGGTGAGGGTGATTCCTATGCTAATTGTAGGTGGACAAGTCCAACCCTTTCCCGGGCTCTCGTTAAAGAAGGTGTATGCCGAATCGCTAAGGTCTATGTATGCACCGAACGAAGTCGATGGGGAGTCCTTCACGGCACAGTCGACACAGGGACGACTGTCGCCCAAGTCTTTGCTAGAGTTAGAGGTAATGTCGGGAACAACGAAGTTGTTTTTATTCGAATGCGATCCCAACAATTCTTCTTGGGTATCGTCTTGAGATGAATTATTGAAATACATCTTAAGTTCTTTTAACCAATTAAGAATTAGATCTTCCAATTGAAATAGTTCATCAAGAAGCATTTCTCCTAGAAGGTCCGGGTTGAGAGCATTCGAGGGAGAGATAGGGATTTTTATTACTTTCGCCACTCTTAAGGCTACAGGAAAACAATGGGTCTATATAATGGGGCTTATAATTTAGAAAATAACATTCTAAATCTTTATGAGGGCCACCACATATTTGACACCACGTACCATAAGAGTGCTAAAAGTAAAAAATATCAGTATCTCTCATGTTTGTGTCAGAAATTACCAACCGTCGGGATCTTACGGTTCTGTTTTCAGTAACTGAAACTTGGGCACGGGGCGTGTTGGGTGGGCACGTCCCCGTGTTCAGCTTAGTGTCTGACTTAAAACATGATTGCCAGTTCCAAAGATTGGGCACGGGGCGTGTTCAGCAGGCACGACCCGTGCTGAGTTCTGCAGAAGCTGAAAAATTAAGAAAATCCTAAAAAACAGAAAAATTAGAAAAAATGATTAGGTCGTTGATTCCTAACTTTCTTAAAATCCTTGTGTCCCCGGCAACGGCGCCAAAAACTTGATGTGCGTTAGGTGTGATAGGTTTTTAATGTATAATTTAAGCCCTTTTACACTTTTTAGCCAAGTTTTAAATTTATAAAGCACGATATTTACTAACGCTAAACACACATATGGGCAAGTGCACCCATCGTGAGCGTAGTATAGTGTTGGTAAGATACCGAGGTCGTCCAAGGACACAAGAGCTTTTAGTATCGGTTTATACTCAACGTCTAATCAAATCAAAAGTTAGAAAAAGGTTTTTAAACAAGAAAAATAAAACTAACTAAAGTGCTGAAAAATAAAATAAAATACAGATAGACAAGATGAATCACTTGGATTCGACTCGTGTGTAGTGTAACCTTTGATTATTTCCGCACTTTTGTACTTTTTAAGAGATTATCTTAGTTATTGTAGTAGGCCCCTCTTTTGAAGGTGACGTTACCCTCAACCCAGTAGTTTGAGTCAGCAAGGATACAATCCTAAAGGGCCGGATTATTGAAAGATAATTAATTAAGTTATTAATGTATAATGTGGTAGTCCCCTCTTTTGAAGGTGACGTTACCCTCGGCTAAGTAGTCTGAGTCGGCAGGGATACAGTCCTAAGTAGCAGGGTTAAAGTTTTAATAGTAGCTTACATATGAGGGGATCAAAGAGTTTGGACCCCCGCCATCTAATACTGGTGGGTATCGAAGGAGGTCCTACTAAATTTGACCCAGGTCCTTGCAGGATCTATACACTGAACAAGGCAAGACTCTTACCAAACCGTTCCCTTAACCCCCGACCAGGTAGCCAACATACCTCCATATAGACCGTGGAGATATGAATGGTGAAAATCTTTTATTTTACACTGAACAAGGCAAGACACCACGGACAAACGATAAGGAAGAATCACCTTCAACATAAGAAACTAGTTATTAACATCATTAATACATAACCAAATAAAAAGTGCGAAAAGATTAAAAATAAAAAGTATTACACTAGACACTTGTCTTCACCAAGTGATGTAAGAGACTTAGGCAAACATGGCCTTTGATTGTTAAGAACTCTTACGATCAATCTTGGATCCCGAGACGACTCACACACTCTATGATGGATGATGGATGATAGTGGTGGATGATGGTGTTGTGGTGGTGGTGGAGTGTGGGTGAAGTGTGAGAGAGGTGGTGTGCCAAGGGATGGTTTGCAAATGAGCCAAGCACCCCTATTTATAGTTTGAACAACAGCTCGGGCACGGCCCCGTGTCCACCCTCCTTCTCTTTCTTCATTAATTGCAGTTTGTCTGCATTAGTTGACCACGCCCCCGTGTCCGCTGGGCACGACCCCGTGTGCAGAAGCGTATCTGTACTATCAAGATTTCCCCAGATTCTGCGAATCTTAGAGTTGACCACTACCCCGTGTCCACTGGGCACGCCCCCGTGGTGGGTGATAGAAGCTTCTACAACTTTGTCTTTTCCGCAGACACTTGGGCACGCCCCCGTGCTCCTGTTCTCTTGTTTTTTCTTGGGAAGATGCTGTCGGGGGTCGGGCATGTCACAACCTGGCTTTTGCGGAAGTGTGGTTTATTTGGTGTGACTTCTTAATACCATAGCAACAATCACAACAATCCTATATGATAAAAATACGAGATATTCATCCGTTAATATAGTTTAAAAAAATGCACAACATACTTGTCTTGAAACATCCATCCCAAAATAAGTTACAAACCATGACTTGTTTAAAACGAGTTCATAAGACTCAACAAAAGACTTTCAATAATCGAGGTTTAGAGACATGCAACCCGTCCAGGAAGAGGTTACACTTCCCAAACCCTACAACCCTGGATGACATCTTTATTTAGTACGCAACTTGACTAACATGCATCACATGCCAGATCCGATTAATTCCCTGAAATACATGTAGTTTAAAAATATCAACAAAAAGTTGAGCGAGTTCATGTGTAAGTCTGTGTGTATAAGCCTTTAAAATATGTCTTGTATGTATAAATGTCCCTGGTATGTAGCAATAAGGAAAACAGATCACCAATGGGTTGCAAAGCCAATGGTATGTGTGAAACTGGTGCAGGAATACTCAAACCTAGCAAATTTGTCTCCGGTATGAAGACATAGTCACCACTTTGGGCCGCCCTGGCCTCATGGGTGTGGGCTCGCTACACCCAAATAAATCTATCACTCATGTCCCTTGGTCCTACAATGAGGATTAATGGCCTTAAGTGTCATGCCCACACTCACATGATCACGCAGTAAACCCTCCTTAAGCTAACCATACCATGTATAAAAATGTCTGTAACAATTGTAACATGTATTCCACCCCCGAAGTATAAAACTAAAAATAGTTAAGAGAAAAAGGGGGACATGAACTCACAGTAGTGCGTCTTGTACCGTATCTCAAACTCTGTCAGCTACACGACAACCTACAACGTACTAATGTCTATTAGACGAACGGGCCGTGCCTTGGCTTAGAGTTTAATGTTTTGAGTTACGTTTCTTATATTATTCCGAGTGATAATTATTTGTCAAAATAATTAATATTTCAACTTAAATTATATGTTGTGTTGGAATAATTATTCATTCAATATTCTTGTATTAATATTTCTAAAGTATTTAACTCCGTGTTTCTTTCCCATGTACGAGGGTATTTATACATGTACGTTTGTATTTGAAATAATATATTTTTAAGTCCCACTTAGAAAATATATATAACTCATTTGTCAAATTAATGTATTCCAAAATATACATATTTTTCCCAAAAATAATATATTTTCACTCCTTGTCCAAAAATAATATATATAAAAAATATATAAGTAAAAGTAATTTCCGGAATATTTTGTGAGTTACTTTTTTATCGTTCGGTTTCACAATACCAAGTGTGTAACTTAAATATTCATTCCGTGTGATTTTTGGTATTATGTTGGAGTTGCAATTTCATGGTCTTTTGTTAAGATATATTATTTTACCCTAAAATAATATAACTACTCCAAAAATCAAACAAATATCCACACAAGTGTCTTAATATAAAATATATATTCTAAATATATATTTACCCCTTTTTATTTACAAAATCATCCTCCAATACTTGTACTTTTGTTACAAAAATTATGTCGAGGTTTATGTTTGAAAAACATAGTCTAAAATATACTAGTAAACACTTGTCTAGAAAATATTTACTAAGTGTTGAAATTTTTAGAAAATTTTGGCATAGTTTCCTTTGTAAATTGAGGTGTCCATGCTAAATAGCATATCATTTTCTTTGACATATAACAAGTTAGATCGTTCTCAGATAACCTACCCGACATTTAGACACGCAAAATACTACTTATGTCGTTTCAGCTTTAACATTCAAAACTGGGCTGTTTTCGGGCATTTGAATAAAATAGTTAACTTACTCCAAAAATTCCCAAATTTTTACAGAATGGTTTAAACGATCCAAATATTAGTGTGTAAAAATATCGGGATCCAATTCATTACCAATATTTTATAAAAAAAAATCATTTACCGGACTGAAATCAGATTCATCACCTTCTGACTGCAGTCCACGGAATAATTCATTTAAAATCCATCGTAAGTCCGATTGATGAAATTCTAGTGGGAGAATTACAACGACATCAGTCGTCATCTACAGTACAAATTTCATGAGCTAATTCTACACATATTTCAAGTTACGATGAAAAACACAACACACATTTTCCGCAGTAAAAACGCAGCTTTTGCTGCTGTGAAAAACACCCCTTTAAAAATAGCAAACCACCTCAAAAAAATATGATTCCAGTTCCATTTGATCCGTTTTTCGAAAATACATAATTTAGACTTCAGAAAATCAATTTTTCGATTTATAACGATCCGTTTACAGCCAACTGAAGTTGGCTGTAAATGTTACTCAGCATGCTATTTATAGCTTAAATGCCACTAAAATGCACACATACGATCACCATACTTTCTAATAACGATTAATATCAGATCATAAGTCATTTACGGAAGGTTATCATTTATTTAACTCAGATTTATCATGTATCATCATATTTCATCTCATGATCTTTATGTAAAGCTTTATGTTCATGTTTTATGTTTGTGTTCTTGTAGTGTTCATATGATTTCATCATAACAAAATCTTTTAACCATGAAAATAAAAGTAGACAAGAGTTTAAGGAAGTTTTACAACTAGCTTAAAGCAAGGGAAGAACTCAAGAATGAAAGTTGATGAAGATGGTGTGTAAAAGCAAGGTATGAAGTTCCTTCAAGTTCCTCAAGCTTCAATCTTCATGTAACACCTTCTAGTACTTGGATTAAGCTTGAAAATGGATTGATGGGGGTTGCAAAGTGGTGGTGGTGGCGGTTGTTGAGAGGGCCGAGAGGGAGAGAGAGAGATGGTGAGGGAGGTGGTGTGAAGTGAGGAGTGAGAAGTAAGAAGATATAAGGATTTCTTGGAAATCTCTATTGTCATAATTTCAATCATTACTCCATATCTTGGCAACTCAAGCAAGCAAAATCAAAAAAAAAATCTAGTGAATATGATGGTGATGATGGCTGAAAATAGGCTAAGGGGAAGGGGCTAATTGTAAAATTTGATATTAAGTAGGTAAATATTTAGGAGGTTAAGTGTAATATTTAGTGTATTATGTGTATGACATATTTTATAGTGTGTTGGGGTATTCGGAGACCATAATTAGTCTAAAAATAATAAAACAATGTTTCTAACAAAAATTTGGTGTCCCGGGTAATGTCCGGTTGTTCGGTTAGATACCGTTTCGTTAAAGCGCTAAGTTGTTCCGTATAATGTCTTTTATGCATCTTTTTGTAACACAATTAATTCCCAACACTTAGGAAAGCATTCAGGACCATTTAGTCAATTTTCTGCATAATACGAGTATGTTAAAAGCTAAATTTTTGCTGAAAATGCAGAATTATGCACTTAAAATGAGTTTTAGACACTTTCCGGCACTCAAACTATCACCTAGTGACACAATTTTATGGTCATCACTTCCCTACACACCATACTAGTGTAGTACCTTGTCCCTGGCCCATACTGGATCTCAAAACACCATCTGTCTATGTACTGGCACTGTCAGTATATTTCTGAGTTATCCGCTAACTGTGCTAACTGTGCTTTGTGCATCAAGTTTGTCACTAAAGTTTGTATGTAATGAATGGAGTGACAGTATGAAATGTGATGCATATGTATGTATGTTACAGAAATCAGGAAGCAGTTTACGTCATCAGTTGTAATCAAGCACAGTCATTAACACGTAATTAAAATTAATTAATTGTACGGATACCTGTAATTTTGAGGGTTATCACAGGGCATGCCACGTTTATCCCTTTTCTTGTATTTATGTTAGATTTAGCTGCCTTTTTGCTTCTTTTGTTCATTTGAGCTCATTTAATCCTGAAAATACAAAAGGAAAACAAAACACGTTTTTTCCAACATTAGTACTAAAAAGGGTTAGTTTTATGCCACATTTGATGTAATTTATATGTTGCATTTTGCACACATCAAAGTTTAGTTTGTATTTTGAACTACTTTTACCTTTTTAAGTATTATATTGATATGGATGTGTGAGTATATATATACATATTTATAAAAATAATAAAATTTACATATAAAGTTCCGATCCGATTAATCCCGAGTAGTCGCTAGTCCCCACCTCACCGGCCGACTAGCGGCTAGCGAGTTCTCCAACCTTGGTTATCCTTCAAACTACAGAAATAAACCAAGTCAAAACAGTCCTCAATGGTAAAAAAAAACAAATGTGTCTGCTAATAATTTTGTTGCCAATACTATGAATGATCAATCTGCTAGTACTTCCTTGAATGCTTTAACTGCTGATCAATTTTCTAAGCTGCTAGGCCTACTAAATGAAAATAAGCTCGAAGATCCTCACAAATCTAATATGAGTGGTAAGTGCTATAGTGCCTTCTCTTCTCTAGGATCTTATAAAAACATCTATTGTTTTAACACTACTTTTTTTCCACCAAAATAGACTAAAATGGATCATTGATTCGGGGGCTAATCAACATATGGTTATGAACAATGATAACATGTTTAATCTAGTAGATGTGTGTAAGTATGATATTACTGTTAAACATCCAAATGGAACTGATACTAAAGTTAAACAAATAGGATGCTTTAAACTTTCTGAAGATGTGATCTTGAAAGATGTTTTTGTTGTCCTGAATATTGTGTGAATCTCATTTCTGTTCAAAAACTAGCTAAAGATAACAAACTTAAAGTTGTTTTTGATGAACATAATTGTTATATTCAGGTTGTGTCCTTAAGGAAAAACCTGGTGATTGGTAGGCAAACGGATGGTCTTTATTTCTGTGGTAATTCTAGTAATCATGTTATTGCATGTTTTAATAAAACTGAAACAATAAAGCTCTGGCATTCCAGACTTGGTCATCCCTCAGACCAAGTCCTACATGTTCTAAACCTTAAAAACGAATCAGGACAAGCTGAGCCTTGTGAAACTTGTCACAAAGCTAAACCAACTGAGGCACATTCTCAGATAGCCTTTAGGCTGCTGAGATACTTAAAAGGTGCACCCGGCTGTGGTATCTTGTTTAAACAAAGTGACTCATTTTAGTTGTCGGCTTATGCTTATGCTGATTCCGATTGGGCTAAATGTGTCGACAGCAGGAGGTCTGTCACAGGGTTTTGTATCTTTCTTGGAAACTCCTTAGTTTCTTGGAAAAGCAAGAAACAAAGTGTAGTTTCTCCTTCCTCTGCTAAAGCTGAATACAGGTCCATGTGCAGTGCCTCTTGTGAAATCTTGCGGTTAATAAATATCTTAAGGGAATTGGGGGTTAAGGTTGACCTTTCGGTAACCCTCAGATGTGACAATACTGCAGCCATCTCTATAGCTGCTAATCCGGTGTTTCATGATAAAACGAAACATTTTGAGGTTGACCTATTCTTCCTAAGAGAAAAAATAGTTGCAGGTATCATCAAGACAACTGGTATAAAAACTGAGTTTCAACTCGCTGACCTGTTCACAAAAGGGTTGCTGCCAGGAAATCATGACAAAACGTGTAAGTCCTTAGGACTTATAAATCTGTTTAAACATTTAAACTGAGGGGGGATGTTAAAATATACTATATATTCAGTTTAAATGTTCTATATTTAGTTTAAGTATTCCCTTTTTTACATTTCTAATCGTTGCTATTTATTTGTTCTTGTATGAGGTCTTGGTCCGGTTTCATGGGCTTGGAGTTATATTGCTGGGCTGGTCCAAGTGTTCATTTCCTGCTAATGGGCTTAAGGGTTTTGTGGCTTTTGTGGTTATATAAGACGAGGTTTCCTTGGGATTGGTACACCACCTCTTACAGCTGCTTCTCGAATACTTTGTGCTCCTGCCTTCTTTCCCTCACACGTTCATTCGTGAGGCTTTTTTATTGTTCCTTGTTAACCCTTTGGTTGTATGTGTTCACCAGTCAATCTGTGATGACTGGTTGATTTCCTTGTACTGTTTTGAGAAAGAAGTTTGAATAAATTTGATCTTCATACTTGTTTGGCTGATTTAATCCCTGATGTTCTGACATATAAAAACACATGAATATTCCAAGAAAGATGTGATAAAATTTGGTATTAAAATCATGTCTCTATTCAGTTAAGGATAGATAGGTTTTTGGATATGTAGGCATATAATTAATCCCCTGGAAGAGAATGAAGTCATTGGAATTACTAATAACATAGACTTTGGATTCGAGCTGCTAACAAGGTAGGTAATCTAAGGTGTGAAATCCATCCATGTACAAACAACATCCAAGATTTCACCTTTAATATCGGTGCATCCTGGCATGCCAATAAAAAAAGGCTAGCTGTTTCGGTTTCAATGTAATGTTTCATATTGTGAACCATTGTGATAACTTTTGTTCATGTCTTGTACAGGGAAAAGTGGGCCATATAAGTTCAGCATTGTCTTTATCATTTAAGTAATGGTGGAAACCTTCATTCAGAATTGTGTTCACCAATTTTATAAGTGGCTACCCCCGTCATCAATGGTATTAAAGGTTCGCACTAATCACACAAGCTCATGTGGCTATACCAACTTCTTTCTCAACTCCGGGGAGCACTCCCGAGTTTCTCACCTTCAACACTCCAACTCCGTCCAGATCCGGAGTTCCTTCCCCCAATGTTGGTGTCTCTGACACCCCAGCACGTGTTGAACTTACCCTTGAGGGAGTTGCCAACAATTTCCTTGAGTTGAGGTCTCTCCTCAACCAATATGTGAGTAGAGAAAGAGACAAGGGAGTGAGGATTCGTCTAGACTATGAGGAGCCGGAAGCAACGTTATCTCCCGGACCTCCTATCCCTCCTTTTACAACTAGGAATGAGGCTGGTCCCAGTAATCCTCCAAACCCTAATCCATATCTATCCACAATGGCGAATCCTACAGTACATCCTATCTTCTCTTCCCAACCAATTACAAGTGGTGCTCCTTTGGGGCATGAGCTAACCCTCGACCAGCTCCTACAGTCCCCAGTAACAAGCCTTCCAGCTTCTACAACAACTTCGTGGGAACAAGCTCTGTCCGTGCTCCCCTTGGCACGAAGTGCTGTTATGAGCACCCCCCTTAGAGTGAGCTGCTCAGTTGCACCTGGAAGCCTTCAAGGCTTCAACCTCATACCCCCGATGATGGCCCAGATGATGGCCAGCTTCCCGTGGCAGCACTTTATTAATCAAGTACTGGCCACTCAGGGAAACAACACAATGGCAATAACATGGGTGTAAGGGCTGAAGAAGATTTGGCCAAACCGTATAAGCCAAGTAACCTTTCATGCTTTTCACAGCAAATAGCTGATTATGATTTTCAAACAAAGATCAAGATGCCTCCTCACATCAAAACATATGATGGGACTGAAGATCCTGAGGACCATCTTCAAATCTTTACCGGTGCAGCAAGGATAGAGAAATGGTCAAACGCTGAATGTTGCCTAATGTTCATGCAAACCCTTGTTGGATCAGCCAGGATCTGGTTCAACGACTTACCTGCTCAAAGCATTCGAAGCTTCGACGACCTCAGCAAGGGTTTTCTGGCCAATTTCTCCCAACAAAGGCGATATGTCAAAGATGCAACAGTAATCTTTCAGATAAAACAACGTGATGATGAAAGTCTTCGAGTGTTTATCGAATGATATAAGAAGGAAGGTCTAACTTATGTGGGGGCAGATGAGAAAATGAGAGTGGCTGGTTTTATGAATGCCATCACATCCAAATATCTTACAAGAGATTTCAACAAATCCCTGCCCTTGACCTTGGAAGAAGCTCTCGAAAGGGCTGAAGCCCACATCCGGGGAGAGGAGGCAGTAGACATTAAAGAGCAAAGGAAAAGAGGGTCCAGCTAGCGAAGCAATAGTCCAACTAGAAAAAGGGGAAACTTCAACTCTTATGACAGACGACCAAAGGGTTCAGACCATCGAAGGTCTGAAGGCCGGAACCCTTCCAGCAGGGAGAAAGGTATGAGTTTCACACCCCTCACAAAGACTCCTCAAGAAATCCTCGCAACGGAAGAAGTCAAGCAAAACTTTCGGCCTCCTAGGCCTCTCCCCAAAAGCAGAAAAAATGAGAACTCCACACAGCATTGTGAGTTTCATGAAGAAAAGGGTCACCACACCAATGATTGCTTCCAGCTCAAGAAAATAATTGAAGAAGCTGTTAAGTCCGGAGAGCTCGCTCATTTGGTGAAAGGGGTACGGGACAAAATGGCTGAAGGAAAGGGCAAGGAAGTCAATATGGTGGATTTTGATGGAAGGGTTCCTCACAAAAGACAGCGGTTGGAAGCTTGGGAGCTTCAGTGTGTTTGCTTCCCCCAACAGAAAAAGATCCTCTTTCAAGCCCTCTTGTGGTAGAAGCTACTGTGGGAACGTTGCAAACAAATAGAGCATACATAGACACTGGGGCAGCCACTGAAATCATGTTTGAGAAATTCTTCAACCGCTTGAGCAATGAAGAACGTTCAAGGCTTCAACCCTCTGGAACCTCCATAAAAGGTATTGCCGATATACCCCTTAAGCCTTTAGGGTAACTGAAACTTAATGTTCGTTTCAGCGAAGGTCAGAAGGAAAGAATCCAACCACTCGCCTTTGTGGTTATCAACATACCTTCAAACTATGATGTGATCATTGGAAGGCCAGGGCAGTGTGCATTCTACTTGGCCGTGTCTGTTGGCCATGGCACAATCAAATTTCCCACCGAGAGGGGGATAGCAACCCTTCAATCCTCTCAAGAGGCCTACCTGGTTGAGGGTGAAAGTTCCAGAAGTGAAGAAGACAAGCAAAGGCTGATCATAAATTCTAAGTACCCTGAACAGAGAATAAGGATCAATCCAAGCCTTTCACAAGAAACCCTCTCGTATCTTGAAAAGTTGCTAACACATTACAGCGACGTCTTCACTTTGTGTCCAGAGGATATGACGGGGATCCCTCTGAACATTGTTGAACATGAGTTATGAATACCACCGGATGTCAAGCCTGTGGTCCAGAAGAAAAGAAGTCTAGCACCTGAGAAAAGCCTGGCTGCTTGCCAAGAAGTTGAAAAGCTTGTGTCGGCCGACATTCTCCGAGAAGTCAAGTACCAATCATGGGTTGCAAACCCGGTTATGGTCAAGAAACCAGACAACTCTTGGAGGATGTGCATAGATTTCAAGGATCTTAACAAGGCTTGTCCTAAGGATTGCTATCCACTACCGGAAATTGATCTCAAGGTTGACTCCCTCACCGGTTACCCTTTCAAGTGCTTTCTTGATGCTTACAAAGGGTATCATCAAATACTCATGAAAGAAGAAGATGAAGAAAAGACAGCGTTCCACACTGATAAAGGAATCTTTTGTTACCAAAAGATGCCTTTTGGCCTCAAAAACGCTGGAGCAACCTACCAACGTCTAGTGGACAAAGCCTTTGCCAGCCAAATTGGTAAAAACATGGAGGCATATGTCGATGACTTGGTGATCAAAAGCGAGACGGAGTATCAAATGCTCGATGACATTCAAGAAACTTTCAAGAACCTCAGAAAGGTTAACATGAAGCTCAACCCTGAAAAATGTTCATTTGGGTTTGAGGAAGGAAAGTTCTTGGGTCACATTGTTGGGAAACAAAGCATAAAGGCTAACCTAAACAAGGTGAAAGCTGTTCTTGAAACCAAACCACCAAAAACCAAGAAGGAGGTTGAACGCTTAAACGGGAAGCTTGCAGCCTTGAAGCGTTTTACCTCCAAGTTGGCTGAAAGATCTCTGCCCTTCTACAAAACGCTCAAGAATTGCTCTGATAAGAAGGACTTCAAATGGACTGATGAGGCTGAAGAAGCCTTCAACCAGATGAAACAACATCTTGCTTCCTTACCTAACATTGCAGCTCCAGAAACGGGGGAGTTAATCTCGGTGTACCTTTCAGTCGTTGAGGAAGCCATAAGCGCGATCCTCACCATCGAGCGAGAAAAGGCCCAGGTACCAATTTATTTCTTCAGCAAAACTCTAAAATTGGCTTAAACCAAATATCCTCCTCTTGAAAAACTTGCCCTAGCCCTAGTTCAAACAGCTAGAAGGCTTCGAAGGTATTTTCAAGCACACCCTATACAAGTGGTCACCGACCAACCTATTAAGAGTGTGCTTGAAAAACCAGAGAACTCGGGAAGCTTGGCCAAATGGGCAGTGGAACTAGGTGAGCATAACATCACCTACGTCCCACGAAAAGCTATCAAAGCCTAAGTCTTGGCTGATTTCATTGTAGAAGTCCCAAACCAAGCGATCACTGAAGTGAACACTGCCACCACTGAACCCTCCAACCCTGAAGCCTGGAAGCTTTTTACCGATGGGGCTTCAAGCGTTGAAGGGCCAGGGGCTGGACTAATTTTGATCAACCCAGAAGGGTTGGAATTCACATATGCTCTCCGTTTTGATTTTTAGACCACCAATAACGAGGCTGAATACGAGGCACTGATCGCCGGTTTAAGGCTGGGCAAAGAGATGAAGGTCCAAAAGCTTGAAGTGTTCACAGATTCATTACTAGTCTCCAGTCAAGTAAACGATATCTATGTTGCCAAAGAGCCTAACATGAAAAGATACAAAGAAAAATCCAAGGAGCTGATGAATACCTTTCAAACGTGCAACATCAAACAAATTCCCAGATCTTAAAACAAAAAGGCTGATGCCTTAAGTAAGCTGGCATCTCTCACTTTTGCCTACCTCACCAAGAAGGTGTTGGTGGAAGTGTTAAAGGCTCCATCAATCGATGAATTGGAAGTTCAAGACATAGTCACCGAGGAAGATCCAAACTGGATGACTCCTATCAAAAAGTTCCTAAAAAATGGTGAACTACCCAATGATCAAGTAGAAGCTGAAAGGGTTAAAATCAAGGCAAGGCAGTACGTACCACAAGGAGAAACCCTTTACAAAAAAGTGTTACCTTGCCCCCTTGCTAAGATGTGTTGGTCCTGAGCAAAGTAAGTACTTGATCAAAGAGATTCACGAAGGCGTATGCGGAGCTCATTTTGGAGATAGGTCGGTGGTTGCAAAACTCATGAACCTTGGGTATTTCTGGCCCTCAATGCATCGTGATACCACTGAGCAATTGAGGAAATGTGATGCTTGCCAAATTTATGCACCAGTCCCAAAAAGTCCCAAGCATGATCTGGTCCCAATAACCTCTGCATGGCCGTTCTATAAATGGGGAATGGACATCGTTGGTCCGTTTCCCCCAAGCAAAGGTGGGGTGAAGTTCTTGTTGGTAGCAATAGATTATTTCACCAAGTGGCCAGAGGTTAAACCACTCGCAAAGATCACAGGCAAACAGGTCATTGACTTTGTTTGGGAGAACATTATCTACCGCTATGGGTTGCCGAGGGTACTTATCACTGACAATGGAAAGCAATTTGCTGAGAAGCCTTTCAGCGTTTGGTGCAAAGAATACAGAATCAACCAGGTTTTTAGCTCAGTGGCTTACCCGCAATCGAACGGTCAGGTTGAAAGGACGAATAGAAGCATAGTGGAAGGTATCAAAACAAGACTGGGAAGGTACGAAAGCAACTGGCTTGAAGAACTGCCTAGTGTTCTATGGCCATAAGAACGACCGAAAAAACAAGCCATAAAAGAACACCCTATAGCTTGGTATTTGGGTCCGAAGCCGTGATCCCTGCTGAAGTAGGAGTTGTAACACAACGAATTGTCAACATGGATCCCGAAACAAACCAAAAAGAGACCATGTTGAACTTACAACTCCTAGAGGAAGCACGAGACCAAGCGGCAATTCAAGAAGCAAAGTACAAGCAACGAATGGAAGCCTACTACAACAAGAGAGTCAAGAACGAACGCTTCAAGCCAGGAGATCTGGTACTTAGAAGCAATGAAGCTAGCAAAAAAAGAGAACCAATGAAAGCTTGGCCCAAAATGGGAAGGCCCGTACACCATCCTTGAAGCACATAAGGGTGGATCTTACAAGTTAGCAGACTCAGAGGGTAAAAGGCTTCCAAGGCATTGGAACGGAAAGACCTTGAAAAGGTTCCACGTCTAAAAAGGAAAGATTGGTTTGTATTTCACAAGTTGTATTTCGAGAATGAAACTATGGACAACTTTTGTAAGAACAAGTATTTATTAAATGAATGAAGTTGTTTTTATAAAACTTGTCTTTCTATCCTACGACCAGGTTGAGAACCTAACAAAAAACTCCATGGCAAGGGCCATGTAAGGGGACGAGCTCCCAGGCCACATCGCTCAATAGGTTCAAGGGTCGAATGAACCTATATAAGGGGTGAGTTCCTAAATCAATACAATTCCATGAGACTTACTAATTGAAAACAAAATTGTCTCATAGACGGGTTTGAACAGCCTACACCAAATGTTCCTTAAGCCTTAGAAGAATAATCAACTAACAGGCTTATGAAATCAAGTAAAAAGCAGGAAAATAAATAGGATAGGTGCTATGTCTTCTTGTTAAAAATACCAAGGCTAAGTGACTGCAGCACTGAACCCTTTAAGGTATAAAACACATAAAGACAACACAAACTTGACAAAGACAAAGTTACAAGAAAAAGATATAACTCGAAGAGTAGTACAACAACTTGAGCAAAGAGTCACAAAAACTTAAAATACAAACCAAATCAAGTCACAAAACTAAGAAGCCTTCAAAGCTTCAAGCCATATATGTGGCAACCCAAAACCATAAAGGCTTCAACCTACCTGCGGATAACCAAAAAGCTTAAAAGCTTGAAGCCAACCAAGCTACCTTAACGAAATAGGCACAAGTATAAAAACACAACACAACGAAAATAAGTTTGTGACAACTGTCAAATTTGCATGCATCCGTACACTTAATTAATATTTAATTTATGCTTAATGACTGTGCTTAATTACAACTGTTGATTATACTGCTTTCTGATTTCTTTTACATACATATACATGCATCACCTTCAAACTGTCACTCCATTTATTACACACAAACTTTAGTGACAAACTTGATGAACAAAGCACAGTTAGCACGGTGAGCGGATAACCCAGAGACATGCTGACAATGCCAGCACCTAAACAGGCAATGATTTTGAGGCCAGTATGAGCCAAAGATGGGGTACTACACTAGTAGGGAGTGTACGGAAGTGAGGACCATAAAAATGCGTCACTAGGTGATAGTTATAGTGCCGGGAGGTGCCTAAAACATACTCTAAGTGCAGAATTCTGCACTAGTTAACCAAAATTCAGCATTTAACAATGCTAGTAAAGTGCAAAAACTTGGCAAAATAGTCCTAGCTATTTTCCAAAGTGTTGGGAATTTAATGTGTCACAAAAAACAATATAAAAGACACTTTAAAGCTTTATTTAGCACTTTAACGGATCAACATCCAACC
This sequence comes from Helianthus tuberosus, assembly GCA_030545235.1. NCBI lineage: Eukaryota > Viridiplantae > Streptophyta > Magnoliopsida > Asterales > Asteraceae > Helianthus > Helianthus tuberosus. The sequence continues at coordinate 132,203,285 of CM060436.1, read as the reverse complement.
GAACAACCGGACTTTACCCGGAACATAAAAATATTGCCAAATACATTGTTTTTATTTTTCTGAGCTAGTTAGGGTCCCCGAACACCCTAACACCCTTTATATAAGATAACACACGAATATCCTAACTAGAATCCTAACTAAGTTCCTAACTAATTAATAACCAAGAATTACAACCCAACCCCTACCCCCCCCCCCTCTCTCTTGACGGTTACATGTGGGGTGGACACCCCCACATTTCTTTTGAATATTTTATTAATGTTGTTGTTGGTTACTTGGACATAATACATGATGGATATTAGTGAAACATGGTTTATAAATTAAACCACTAGAACTTGAACCTTCATTTCACAAAACACACAACAACCAACATCTTCTCCTCCTCTCTCCCATACTCATGGCCGCCACCACCACACCACACTACCACCACCTTCAAGCCATTTCTAAGCCATCTACATACATACAAAGGTGCAAGGAGTCCTACAAACAAGCTTGGTGCACTCGGAAGCTCAAGGACCACTCTAGTTTTCTTTTATCCACCGCTTTTACGCCTTGTTTCTCCCCTAGCCTTGGGCTAGTAGTAAGTGCTCTAAAACATCATCTTGTTCTTGTATTTGGTGGTTAATAGATGATAGAATGATTAAATGTTGAGAACACTAATGAACATAATCTAAGTCTTGAACATAAAGGGATAAAGGGTGGATAAAGAGAAGATATATGGGTAAATCATGTAGATCTTGTGTTGTTATGATTATTACATGTTGTTTGTTAGTAGAAGCAAGATGGATCGTCATCTAGACATACTAGTTCATGTTTAAGAACATAAACTAGTAAGATGTAAAAGTTAGAAATATGAAAGATAATGAATCCATCCATACATGAACCTTGAACTTGAATGAATATAATTTTTCTTGAAAAATAAGATTCTAAACTTGTAGATCTAAAGATCTACAAGTGGTTTTTCGGAAGAACCAAGTGAAAGATACTAGTCTTGTTAAAACCCGGATCTTGTATGAACTAAAAGCATTTTTAGTAAGTAAAAAAGTGTGTGAACACTTGTGTAACAAGAAAATTTAACAAAGAAATATTTTTGTAAATCATGACTAGAAGTTGTTAAACTCCAAGTTTTTTAAAAATAAAGTTTTTAAGAAACTAATCTTATTTTTAAAGATAACAAGACCTACTAAATATGTTAGCAATTTCTACATATTTTTACAAATTTCCAAGTTCACAAGTTTATGGTTCATGTTTATTTTCGGTTAAGTTTGATGATTAAAGATTGTATATTGTTGATTGATGATTGTTTGAGTAAATTTTGAAAAGAAAATGATATGCTAAAAAGCATGGACGCCTCAGTTTACAAAGGAAACTCTGGCGAAATTTTTCTAAAAACTCAACACTTAGAAAATATTTTTCTAGTAAGTGTTTACAAATGTATTTCTAACTTTATTTTCAAAATAAAACTTTGCCATGATTTTTATTACAAAATACTAAGTGCCGGAGGTTGATTTTCGTAAATAAAGTTTGATAAATATATATATGTAGAATACATATTTTATACTAAAACGCTTGTGCGATTGATTGTCATTTTGTGAACTAGTTATATTATTTTTAGATGAAATAATATAACCCATGTATTCCATAAAATTTCGACTCCAAAATAATACCCCAAAACTCTCACGAAATAAATATTTAAGTTACGCATTTGATAAAGCAATACGAAACGCTAAAACGCGACTTATGTAATATTTCGGGAAAATAGTCTTATACGTATATTTTGGTAAAATATTATTTTGGAAACTATAGAAATAAAAATATATTATTTTTGGTAAAAATACATATATTTTGGAAATACGTTATTTTTGGACAAATGAGTTGAATATATATTTTTCCAAGTGGGAGATAAGAATATATTTTCCTAGTATATTTAGAAGATATATAAATTTTTGAGAAAAATATATATATTTTCTGGAACGATACATGATTAACAAAATAAGGTTTATTTATATATATTTTAGTGAGACTTGAAATATATGGTTTTGGAAATATATATTGGGAATATATTAACATATTTTTATTTGAAACAATGCACCGAAATACGACGCCATTACTCGGCAAGATATACGAATACAAAATACAAAAATACAAAAATACATGTATGAAATACCCCATCCTTGGGAAGGAAATACGAAGACTTGAGAAGTATTAATACAGAAACACTGCATAAACAATTATTCCAAAACTAAATATAATTATTATAACTTGGAATAATACCAGAAACGTAACCCAAAAACACAAATACTAAGACAAGGCACGACCCGTTCGTCTAATAGACGTTAGTACACTGTAGGCAGTCGTGTTGGCTGAGGAGACTTGGGTTACACATACTGAAGACGCAATATAGTGAGTTCATGTCCCCCTTTTCTCTTTACTGTTTTCAGTTTTATACTTCGGGGGTGAAATACATGCAACAATTATTACAGACTTTTATATACATGGTATGGTTAGCTTAAGGAGGGTTTACTACTTAGATCATGTGAGTGGGTAGGTGGTACTTGGGGCAATTAATCCTCGTTGTAGGACCGAGGGACATGAGTGATAGATCTATTTGGGTGTAGCGAGCCCCACACTCCTGAGTCCGCCGAGTGGACCATGAGGTGACTATGTGCCCGACACACAAATTTGCTAGGTTTGAGTCTTCCTGCATCACTTCACACATATCATTGGCTTTGCAACCCAATGGTGATCTCTTTTTCCTTAATTGCTACATACCAGGGACTTTCATACATACAGACACATTACAAAGGTTTATGCATACTCACTTACACATGAACTCGCTCAACTTTTGTTGATTTTTCAAACTACATGTATTTCAGGGAATTAGTAAATGGATCTGGCGGGCGTTGGAGTTTTTAAGCTGCGTTGTGAATAAAGATGTCATCCAAGTCAATAGGGCTTAGGAGACGTATCTTAATCCTAGACGAGATACATGGTCCTAAACTCGGGTTTGTTTTAAAATCTTTTGTTGAGTCTTTTTGAACTCCTTAAAACATGTTATGGTTTGTAACTTAAATTTGGTGTCGACGTTACAGACAATTATGTTGTACTACTTTTAAACTTAAATTAATGGATGTACATCTACTGGTTTTATCATATAGTGTTGTTATGATCGTATGCAATGGTATTAAGAAGTCACACCAAAATAATCCACGCTTCCGCAAAAGCCAAGGTGTGACAGCTTGGTATCAGAGCTTCGATCATAGCGAACTAGGATTCTTTCTTGAGTCTAGACTATGATCATCAGGGCTCTCACGAAAACGTTTTTAAACATTTTTACATTGCATACACAAAACGTCCAGATCCAGGGCACAAACATTTTTACAAACAAAAGGCACGAATACACATTTCAAAATTTATATTTATAATTCAGTCTTAGAGACTGAGGGAGGATCAGTCTTAGAGACTGAGGGAGGATCAGTCTTAGAGACTGGGGGAGGATTAGTCTTAGAGGCTGAGGGAGGATCAGTCTTAGAGGCTGAGGGATGATTAGTCTTAGAGACTGGGAGGTTGGTCTTAGAGGCCAGGGATTTAGTCTTAGAGACTGGGAGGATTGGTCTTAGAGGCCAGGGAGTTGGTCTTAGAGGCCAGGGAATTAGTCTTAGAAACTAGGGAGTTGGTCTTAGAGGCCAGGGAGTTAGTCTTAGAGACCAGGGAGTTAGTCTGAGAGACTGGGAATTTCAGTCTGAGAGACTGGGTGGGATAGTCTGGGAAGACTAGGATGACTACATGCTTTCATTAATACCATATACATGCTTCGCTGCTAATTATTGATAAACGTGCATATGTGGTAGTTGTTTGCATACACTAATTGTTAGTAATTACTATGGATATACATGTTACGCACCGGCACACATGTCACTCTATTTAGAGAATGAGTTATCAGACATTGATAACACTACGACCACCGCCACAGATAATGAGACTACATCTGCGCCAGAGACATTTACGTCAGACGCTGAGCGTGATCCTGATATGCTGACTAAGGACGAGGACGACTTCCAACAATCCGCGCTACCAGATTTTTGTGATACTTTATCCTCGCTGATGGTTTCTCTGACAAGAATCTTTCTATCACTCTTGTTTCAATCCATGACCACTCTATCACTGGTCATCCCGATGATGGGCACACCATGGCTCCGATCCTCGATGATGCGCCTCCTGTGGACATTTCTACTGAAGGTTGGCTACTCGACAAACAATTTATGACGACGTTGACATGTTTATTGATGGTCCTCCTGCTAACGCCCATGATGATAGAAAATTATACAAGAACACTGTTACTAATTTCACTTCTTAAGACCCCTATTAGCAAGCTATCCTCTGATTCTAGCATGCATTCAGACTCTTTTGAGTCTGTGACATCTGCAACCTTACAAACAGCTGGATTACAGCTTTCTACTACTGACGCAGATGACGATGACATTGCTGTGGCTCTATCACCTGCACGACGCACCACACCGTTACACGACCCAGGGCCTGCTCTTGAGCTAGCTTCTGCACCTTTTGGGTCAGCTAGATGTTGTTCCTGCTGAACCCACACCTTTACGTGATCACGATCCTGTTTCTTTTTGGTCTACCATGCATTGCACTCCTTGTACCGGACCCAGTACCTGCACCTATTGATTCTCCTTTCATTGAGACATTTCTGCTGCACTTGCACCCGCTGCTGTTGCTCCTATAAAGACCGACGTCCATTGCGCCAACATGCCTATCGCCTTCTTTCAAGACATACCCGCACCATGGGAAGGTACTCCAGGTCAGCACCTGCGTAACGATCTCATTTGCTACAGCATCATTTTCTACAGGCCGCACCGTTTGCCACATTCACCTCCACGTCGTTGGACGAGCCATTTCGACGGTTCCTATCACACATTATGCTGATTTTAGACCCTTTCCATCCCTCGCATTATGGAGGCTACACACGGGATGAGTGCTCCTGTAACATCAGCTGCAGTTTAAGGATATAAGTCGCAGAGTTTTGGAGCTTAAGCTGACACCACGTCCTCCACACTGCCTATTGTCAGTATACTTTGATTCCCCCCCCCCCAATTTTCATCAAGATCCCTTTTTGACGCTCTCACCTGCTGCTATCACACCTCTCCTAGGTTTTGATGCTCGTTTCTTTATTGTCGAGCGGCAGAACAGTCAATGACTTCGACGTATATACAAAGTCGAGGAGGAGTTCACGCATGCTAGCAGTCTGCTTTCCTTCCTCCTCCACCTCAGTCACCGTTATAGTTGGTTTCTGGATTATGCGGATTGCATTTGGGTAAAGACACTAATGATAAGCCGGGACGGTGGAGACTTTTGAGGACCACATCTAACTACGTAATTTTGATACACTAATATATTTTGGGCAAGGGTAGGGTGACCCTGTGTCCCTGTTAATGTGATACATTTTGTAAGACAATGCAATTGTGGCCGGAAAACAATGGGAGCCAATTATCACTAAACACGCGACAATACTTTGTGGCCAATAAACGATGAAAGCTCAGTCGCTATGTCTTCGTTAAGCACGATTATTTACCTTTATGTGCGTACTAAAATTATAATGCTACGTGCTTACTTGCTATACTCTCATTAAAACATAATTACCGAGTTACTTGGTTATACTATGATTATACTACTGCTTGATTGGTTGGTATAATGACCTGTTATGTGTATGTACTTATGACCACTAAACAACCAAATGCACTCATTGAGCAAATAAGACCCGACCTAACCAATCTTCTTCTCAGAAGATGTCGACACAAGGGAACGTCAATGCCAACAACCCTCCGCCCACATCGACGGCATGACTACAAGAACACATCTCGCAAGCCATCGCACAACTGGAGGCCCTTCGCTCCGAACACAGTGGAGGTACCTCAGGAAATAACCCACCCAGCGGCTGCACATGCGAGCAGTTCTTGAACCACAAACATCGAAAATTCGATGGCACTGGAGGTGCCTTAGCTTTTGTGCGTTGGGTGGAGAAGACGAATTCTGTCTTACAGTTTAGCAAATGTGCCCCAGAACATCAGGTCACGTATGTAGCTGGACTATTTGTAGACGGGGCTCTGTCATGGTAGAACCTTCAGGTTCAGACAGCGGGCGAGATCGTTGCGTATGCTTTGACGTGGGACGAACTGAAAGAACTGATGCGTAAAAGATATTGCTCTAGGGCAGAAGTCCAGAAGCTGGAAACTGAATTGTGGAACTTGAAAATGGAAGGTCCAAAGATAGCTGAATATGTGCAGAGATTTGGCGATTATCACAAGTTGCTTCGCGTTTGGTGGAACCAGAATCTAGGAAGATCGAACGTTTCATTGGGGGACTAGCACCTCAGATTCTAAGCCTGGTAACGACATCTAAACCTTCAACGATCACCGAGGCTATCAACACAAGCGTGGCACTCACTGAAGAAGCAATTAGACAAGGAAAATTTTCCAGTGTGGAAGAGAAAGAGGAGACTCCTGTAGAGTCATCTGGAGATAACAAAAGAAAATTCGCAAATTTCAAAATGATTACTCGGGCGAGTAACAAGAAGAAGGCCAAAGAGGGAAAAGACTACAAGGGTATCCTACCTAAGTGCGACAATTGTCTACGTTATCATGTCGGGCTGTGTAAATATGGAAAATGTGATAACTGTGGTAAGAGGGGGCATCCCAAGGAGACTTGTAGACAAGGTATTGAAAGTGGAAATAAAGGTCAAGATGATAGCAAGAGTCACGGAGGAAACAACGACAACGACGAAGGCAGGACGAGTGACAAACAAAAACGTGCTGAAGTTTGTCTTAACTGTGGGAGCAAGAAGCATTTCAGAAGATACTGTCCTAAGAAGAATCAGGCACAAGGATAAAAGCTCAGTAGCAGACCTAGGGGAGCACGCCAGGAATCCAAGTTTGGATATCGGTACGTCCCATATTACTCAACGTTATGTATCTGTGCTGCCAGATACTGTTGCAAATTTTAGCTTCGCACCTCTAGAATTTGAGAGTATGCTTGGTTTAGTAACAAGTAAGTTAGATAATCCGCACTTGAAAGTACTAGCTAATGGAAAGCTAGTGTAACATCCGCCAAAAACGGAAATCCAAAATCCGTCCCATTTTGAAATTCGAATCCTAACCTTGAACCAACAGAAATTTTCGCGAAATAAATAATCGTTGAAAGATTTTATTACTAATTTAATCCGTTTATAAATATGGTTAATTATTTATTTTAATTGTTTAATTAATTAAATTAATTAAGTTTAAAATTTAAAAGTTTTGCTTTTTTAAAAATAACCTAGTTAGTAACATAAAGTAATCAAGTTAGTGTTAGTTTAAGCTAAGATAGTTAATTAATCAAGTTGAGGGATTGGTTGTGACATTTTTATGAAACTTGGAACCATTTATAGTGAAAATTATAAACTTAAAAGCTACACTAAGCCTTGATATTGTTTAAACGTTGAACTTCCTTTTAGAACATGAATTGCCGCCAAAAAAAAAGAACTCGAACAACATTGATTTCCTTTTTACACTTTCGCTGAATTTCGGTAATTAACGATAATATTCATGTTTCCATATACAAATCAATCAACTATCAAGAACGAGACAACAATTACTTCCTTTTCTTCGTCGCGCTGATTTTCGGTAATTGATACGATGCCGCGTTTCCATTTTTGGTTATAATCACGAACCCGGACTATATTTCAATCGAATGCAAGTCACGAATCAATCTTTTTTTCTTATTCTCGGAAATTACAATCAATCACCAATCCTTTCCATGAATTTCGAGACATGTGCATGCTATATAAACCAAGCCTTCTCGACAAACCCTCACATCTCGACACCACAACCCACTGGATACAAGAACGCCGCCGCACCGGAGTCTTCGACGGAACTTGCGGACCATCTTGTCGGTATACCTTCCTAGTCCTTTTGTTCACTCGTTTAAATCTCCGTGAGAGATTATGTTTTTAATTAATCAAATAAACTAAACTACATATAACAGTCTTGTTCATGGTGATAACCTACTGTCAATGTTTAAAAGAAAACTAAACACTTTGAAAGATGATGATGAGTGTTGTTGTTGGTTAAAGCAAAATAAAAAGTAACATATATTATTATTATTATTATTATTATTATTATTATTATTATTATTATTATTATTTTATTCAAATGTTAGTCTTTTATATTTTAACCTAAGAATCAGTGGGGGAATATACAATTCTAAATACAATTCATGATTATGGCACACTGACATACACGAGTTCGATCCCGGCTGGAGGCTGGTTTTAGCCCATATTTTTGGACTTTTATTCGAAAATTTATGTTGCCTTTAAACCAAAATGTATAATCAGTTTACATTCTTTTCACAACTCCTTTTGTCTTATATCATTTTTTTATATAAACCATTAAAGTTTTGATATTCACACAAATAAATAATTTTCTTTTTATGATTAATAAAGGAATAATCTATATCTAAATAAATAATTTATAAACAATAGGATTATTTATCTTAACCCAATAAATAATTAACGGGTTATCTAATCTCTTTAGCATTAATGTCGATAATGTGATAAAATATAATAAGTAAATTGTAAATCATAAACATTCGTGATTATAATTAATCTACAACTTTTAACAAGATCGTTACGTGACATTTTCTTATCTAGGATAACCATACGTTCTCTTGGAATTTTTCCATCTCTACTCGTGCGTTATTACAAGAAATCGCAACGCAATCAATGTGAGTATACATGACCCATTTTCCTTTTCAACACTTTTGGGTGCAATATGTATTCTATATCAAACACTCAAATCACCTCAAACAACTTTATGCACACTCTATCCAAATTCTATGTGATACACTTTGATTCATGTTATACATGTTATGCTACTGTAAACTCTCATGACTATGTGTTCATTAACTTTGCAAGCCTCCCCTAACAATGGTAGCGCTATATGTTGAGAAACGCCCCTCCCGTTATTTTGGCGGGTATTGTTAGGTTAAACTATGTTAAAACCATCTCATTCATTGGGATAGGCATGTTAATTGCGTTAAACTTTGGTTTGGACACATAGAGTAACATCGTTTCGAGTATATACTGTTAATATGATCATGTTATTCACATTGGATATGAGAAACATTTATGCAAATTATTATGCTATGTATCAAACTTGTATACTCGCCAACATTTTTGTTGATTTTATTTTAATACATGTTGCAGGTTGAAATTGTGCAAGATTCAAGAAAACAAGCTAGGATGGCTTTAGATACCCATTTTAGCAAATAAAGAATTGTTTGAATTTATGTTTGTTAATTTGAAACATTGTATTACATTCTAGTTTTAATGAAATGAATTTTAATCATATTGTCACATTTAGTGTTATGTTGTTTTGAGCAATCTGTTTCGCTTAGTGCCACATCCCGATGTTTCCGCCATCGGTTGGGGTGTGACAGCTAGTAGAAGCTAGCAAAGTAATTAGAAACGGCAAGATAGAACCTGGAGAGCGTGAGATTATGCTAGATCTACTGCCAGTTGAGTTGGGAAGCTTCGACGAGGTAATTAGGATGGATTGGCTGCCGAACGGTCAAGCGGAGATTGATATCCGCACCCCGATGATGAATGAAGGCACGATCGTGACTCACAAAGCAGGATACGCCTCTACAGATCACGAATTGCTTGAAGGAACGAAAGTGGTTGCGAAAAGGATGTGTTGTTTTCTGGCTCATGTCGGGGACACGGGAGCCGAAGAACTAAAACTTGAAGGTATTCCCATGATAGGGAAATACCCTGAAGTCTTTCCCAAGGACTTGCTAGAATTACCTCTTCAACGACAAGTCGAATTTTCGCATCAGATTGATTCCAGGCATCGCGCCTGTAGTCAATACCCCTTAACGACTTACACCTTCGGAGATGCAAGGATTGATAGTGAAGCTTCAGAAGTTGATAGAGAAGGAAGATAACAGACCAAAATTCCCTTTTGGGTAACCCCAATTCTGCTCGTCAAGAAAAAGGACGATGATTTTTCAAATGAGCATCAACTACCAGGAGCCGAACGAGCTAAACCACGAGAGTCAGTGACTCTTGCTAAGGATTAACGAACTTCTTACATAACTGACTGTGAGGACACCACTACTATTACACGACTGGTCGATGATCGAGCGTCGTTAGCAGTGAGTTCGAGAAGAAAATATACCGGGGAAAAATTGTGGGACAATAACTTGTTCTTAGACGTACACAAAAATAGTGCTCCCTACACAATGCATAAACCAGTTCTACATGGGATACGAAATCTGGAGGATTTAGAAAACATATATTTAGGAACTTTGGGAACCCAGGTCCAAACTCGTAAGGGTTTTTACTTAGGAACCATATCTGTCAACTCAACCAACCATCATTAACCTGACAAACATGTCATTTCAGTTAACAAAACCAAAAGTACTTAAATTTTCTTTCGTTGAAATCTTCACTTTTGCTTCTAGCAAGTAGATGTTTGCATCTCTACTTCCCTCAAAGTAGTTACATCACGTTGATTCTCTTCGCTAAGAGCGAACACACGTTTGCTTCGTATGCTTGGTCACTCCTCCATTTTAGCAGTTACACACCGCTTCATTACCTGAAAACTTATATATAATCCATGCACCTTTTGCTACGCATGCGGTTTCATTTCGAATAAACGCTTCATTAAAGTTCAAATATTCCGTTGCTAAATCTAATTACTGGGTTGTGATTCGAATGACCTACATTATTGAAATTGTTGGCTCTTTTGCTATCAAGTCAACACACTCTCTTGAAACTTCTTTTATTATAAATTACATTCATGGTTTATTTTGTTACCATGCCGATATTCCCTTTGTTGATAGATACGTTTATTGCCAGGCTACACTGAAAATTAAGTTCGATTGCTTGAACTTATCCACTTCGCATATTCAGTTTCAGACGTCATATGATGTATTGGGAGCATCATATTCAGATATTGTTGCAAAGATTCTTTCATTTCAAGTCATAGCAGGTTCGGTTGGTCTACGACTCCACTAAATCGTTTGATTTGTTTCAATACCTTGCGGTGATATTTTCACAGAATTGAAGCTTATGCTAATTGGGTTACTCACTTCATACACGGATTTAATTGCCTATCTAATTGTTAACAATTCATTTTGATATTCACAATCAAAGCAGTCTCAACACAATTGTGTGTTAAGGCAATGGTACATATATTCATTTCATAAGCACAATGTACCTCCAAATGCCTTACTGTACTTAATACTTTTTCATCCTTTGATAAAAAACAGTGACTCCTTGATGTTCCGTATTCAACTAAAAACTTTGTAACATTGTGTAAATCAAATCTTCAGGCTTGTTTCGGTACACTTTCGTTTGGTTTAAAACACGGTGAACTTGTTCAGTCACCACTATTATTGAATTATGTCTTTGCGACACCCTGTGGCGTCATTACAAACTTATAGCTTGTGCTAACCATGGTCAACCGTTTCCCGCAAAACTACACATACTTTTGTTGACTTGTCATTTAAACATTTCTGATGCAACTACAAATCAAGGCAAGGATACACCAGATTTGCTTGTATTCACTCGGCATATTATCGCAATTCAAAGTTTTCAACACACTAAATCTTACCATTCATCTACTCGGGAGTTGACAGATCATTTTACTATTTCATTTGAGTTGTTGATTTTGAATTCATATAACGGATGCTAGGGCTCGTTAAAACTCGTTTGCATATTGCGATCGATCGTTTGAGAATCTTATTAGTCAAAACCTCTCTTTTATGGAAACCCCCCTGCTAGCTGGATTACACTAGACTATACGTCAAGTACGTCTTGTACCTTTGACATAAAACGCTGCAAGCACACACCTTTTAACCATAGGATTCGGGTTGTTATATATTCTTGGACTCACCTGATGTGAGTAAGGTTTGATTCGGGTTGGTGATTATCTACCTCAGTATTATTCATATATATATACGTGTGTGACGTAACCATAAGGAGTTAAGGTAGTACAAATTTCGAGGACGAAATTTTCTTAACGGGGGGAGAATGTGACAACTGTCAAATTTGCATGCATCCGTACACTTAATTAATATTTAATGTATGCTTAATGACTGTGCTTAAATACAACTGTTGATTATACTGCTTTCTGATTTCTGTTACATACATATACTTGCATCACCTTCAAACTGTAACTCCATTTATTACACACAAACTTTAGTGACAAACTTGATGCACAAAGCACTGTTAGCACGGTGAGCGGATAACCCAGAGACATGCTGACAATGCCAGCACCTAAACAGACAATGATTTTGAGGCCAGTATGAGCCAAAGACGGGGTACTACACTAGTAGGGAGTGTAGGGAAGTGAGGACCATAAAACTGTGTCACTAGGTGATAGTTATAGTGCCGGGAAGTGCCTAAAACATACTCTAAGTGCAGAATTCTGCACTAGTTAACCAAAATTCAGCATTTAACAATGCTAGTAAAGTGCAAAAACTTGGCAAAATAGTCCTAGATATTTTCCAAAGTGTTGGGAATTTAATGTGTCACTAAAAACAATATAAAAGACACTTTAAAGCTTTATTTAGCACTTTAACGGATCAACATCCAATCGAACAACCGGACTTTACCCGGAACATAAAATATTGCCAAATACATTGTTTTTATTTTTCTGAGCTAGTTAGGGTCCCCGAACACCCTAACACCCTTTATAGAAGATAACACACTAATATCCTAACTAGAATCCTAACTAGGTTCCTAACTAATTAGTAACCAAGAATTACAACCCAACCCCTACCCCCCCCCCCTCTCTTGACGGTTACATGTGGGGTGGACACCCCCACATTTCTTTTGAATATTTTATTAATGTTGTTGTTGGTTACTTGGACATAATACATGATGGATATTAGTGAAACATGGTTTATAAATTAAACCACTAGAACTTGAACCTTCATTTCACAAAACACACAACAACCAACATCTTCTCCTCCTCTCCCCCATACTCACGGCCGCCACCACCACACCACACTACCACCACCTTCAAGCCATTTCTAAGCCATCTACATACATACAAAGGTGCAAGGAGTCCTACAAACAAGCTTGGTGCACTCGGAAGCTCAAGGACCACTCTAGTTTTCTTTTATCTACCGCTTTTACGCCTTGTTTCTCCCCTAGCCTTGGGCTAGTAGTAAGTGCTCTAAAACATCATCTTGTTCTTGTATTTGGTGGTTAATAGATGATAGAATGATTAAATGTTGAGAACACTAATGAACATAATCTAAGTCTTGAACATAAAGGGATAAAGGGTGGATAAAGAGAAGATATATGGGTAAATCATGTAGATCTTGTGTTGTTATGATTATTACATGTTGTTTGTTAGTAGAAGCAAGATGGATCGTCATCTAGACATACTAGTTCATGTTTAAGAACATAAACTAGTAAGATGTAAAAGTTAGAAATATGAAAGATGATGAATCCATCCATACATGAACCTTGAACTTGAATGAATATAATTTTTCTTGAAAAATAAGATTCTAAACTTGTAGATCTAAAGATCTACAAGTAGTTTTTTGGAAGAACCAAGTGAAAGATACTAGTCTTGTTAAAACCCGGATCTTGTATGAACTAAAAGCATTTTTAGTAAGTAAAAAAGTGTGTGAACACTTGTGTAACAAGAAAATTTAACAAAGAAATATTTTTGTAAATCATGACTAGAAGTTGTTAAACTCCAAGTTTTTTAAAAATAAAGTTTCTAAGAAACTAATCTTATTTTTAAAGATAACAAGACCTACTAAATATGTTAGCAATTTCTACATATTTTTACAAATTTCCAAGTTCACAAGTTTATGGTTCATGTTTATTTTCGGTTAAGTTTGATGATTAAAGATTGTATATTGTTGATTGATGATTGTTTGAGTAAATTTTGAAAAGAAAATGATATGCTAAAAAGCATGGACGCCTCCGTTTACAAAGGAAACTCTGGCGAAATTTTTCTAAAAACTCAACACTTAGAAAATATTTTTCTAGTAAATGTTTACAAATGTATTTCTAACTTTATTTTCAAAATAAAACTTCGCCATGATTTTTATTACAAAATACTAAGTGCCGGAGGTTGATTTTCGTAAATAAAGTTTGATAAATATATATGTAGAATACATATTTTATACTAAAACGCTTGTGCGATTGATTGTCATTTTCTGAACTAGTTATATTATTTTTAGATGAAATAATATAACCCATGTATTCCATAAAATTTCGACTCCAAAATAATACCCCAAAACTCTCACGAAATAAATATTTAAGTTACGCATTTGATAAAGCAATACGAAACGCTAAAACGCGACTTATGTAATATTTCGGGAAAATAGTCTTATACGTATATTTTGGTAAAATATTATTTTGGAAACTATAGAAATAAAAATATATTATTTTTGGGAAAAATACATATATTTTGGAAATACGTTATTTTTGGACAAATGAGTTGAATATATATTTTTCAAGTGGGAGATAAGAATATATTTTCCTAGTATATTTAGAAGATATATAATTTTTTGAGAAAAATATATATTTTCTGGAACGATACATGATTAAACAAAATAAGGTTTATTTATATATATTTAAGTGAGACTTGAAACATATGGTTTTGGAAATATATATTGGGAATATATTAACATATTTTTATTTGAAACAATGCACCGAAATATGACGCCATTACTCGGCAAGATATACGAATACAAAATACATGTATGAAATACCCCATCCTTGGGAAGGAAATACGAAGACTTGAGAAGTATTAATACAGAAACACTGCATAAACAATTATTCCAAAACTAAATATAATTATTATAACTTGGAATAATACCAGAAACGTAACCCAAAAACACAAATACTAAGACAAGGCACGACCCGTTCGTCTAATAGACGTTAGTACACTGTAGGCAGTCGTGTTGGCTGAGGAGACTTGGGTTACACATACTGAAGACGCAATATAGTGAGTTCATGTCCCCCTTTTCTCTTTACTGTTTTCAGTTTTATACTTCGGGGGTGAAATACATGCGACAATTATTACAGACTTTTATATACATGGTATGGTTAGCTTAAGGAGGGTTTACTACTTAGATCATGTGAGTGGGTAGGTGGTACTTGGGGCCATTAATCCTCGTTGTAGGACCGAGGGACATGAGTGATAGATCTATTTGGGTGTAGCGAGCCCCACACTCCTGAGTCTGCCGAGTGGACCATGAGGTGACTATGTACCCGACGCACAAATTTGCTAGGTTTGAGTCTTCCTGCATCACTTCACATATATCATTGGCTTTGCAACCCAATGGTGATCTCTTTTTCCTTAATTGCTACATACCAGGGACTTTCATACATACAGACACATTACAAAGGTTTATGCATACTCACTTACACATGAACTCGCTCAACTTTTGTTGATTTTTCAAACTACATGTATTTCAGGGAATTAGTAAATGGATCTGGCGGGCGTTGGAGTTTTTAAGCTGCGTTGTGAATAAAGATGTCGTCCAAGTCAATAGGGCTTAGGAGACGTATCTTAATCCTGGACGAGATACGTGGTCCTAAACTCGGGTTTGTTTTAAAATCTTTTGTTGAGTCTTTTTGAACTCCTTAAAACATGTTATGGTTTGTAACTTAAATTTGGTGTCGACATTACAGACAATTATGTTGTACTACTTTTAAACTTAAATTAATGGATGTACATCTACTGGTTTTATCATATAGTGTTGTTATGATCGTATGCAATGGTATTAAGAAGTCACACCAAAATAATCCACGCTTCCGCAAAAGCCAGGGTGTGACAAAGTTAAACATCATATCATAACAAAGAAAGCCCTGAAAGACTTTCAACCATTCAAACACAAGTTAAAACAAGTCCTAGTGACTTGCAAGCTTAGATATTGTTCCAACGGCCATACAGGCCTAAAAGCACAACCACATAACAAGAACCTTAGAGGTTCCTGCAAAACCTAATATTGTCTGAAGTTAACATTACAAACCACAAATTGTTTTTGAGTGCTAAGAAAGCTACGAATACCCATCAAACACCAGCAGAAGGCTTGGAAACCCCGGAACCTTCACCCTTGACCTTCTTTGCTTTCTTGGACTTCTTAGCTTTTACACCACCATCACCACCTACTGCTGAAGCCTCCAAGCTTGCATCCTTCAAAGCATCCGGTCCACCTGAAAGGGTGTCATCACTATCTCCCGAGTAGGATCTCTTCCTTGAAAGAGAACCCAAAACTTCAACACAAACTTTTTCATTAAGGCCCTCCGGTTTCAAGTCCTGCAACACAGTAAGAGGCTTACCGAAACAAGCAGAAATTTGATGAATATAAGGGTAGGTCAGCCTCTCCATCTGTTCAACGGAGCTTTTGAAAACATCGGAAGCCTTGGGACGGAACAGGGGAGACTTCTCCAAAGAATGACCGGATTCATGAAGCTTATAACCAGCAACGAGGCCCTGATGTTTCCCCAGGTTGAGCAACTTAGTATAAACTTCACCAAGGGCAGAGTTGAACTCCTTGGAGTGTAAAAGGTACGTAACAACCTGTTGGAAACCCTACTCAATCAACCACTGATTATCACCAGTGGTTTGAGCAACCGAAGCTTTCAACCCTTCCTTTTCCTCATCAAAAGCCCGCTGCTGAACATATAAAGCTTCCCTGTCAGCTTTAAGTTTCAATCGATCGGCCTCAAAGCTCTTCTTCAAATCACTCATTTCAATATCATGCCTCTTAGTCAGTTCATTAACCTTCTTGTCCCACGCTTCCTCCTTCTCAGCAAACCCAGCTATCTCTTTCTTCATTGCAGCCATTGAAGATTTCATCTTATCTTTCTTCTTAGAAAATTATTCATATTCTTGCATCCTCTTACAAAAACGAGCAATCCCTTGAGGAAGCATGGCAGCAAGGTTGCAGGTGCTCAAAACCATGCAGGATAACATCAAGTCATCATCCATCTCAGCAATGGTATTATGAACTGAAGGAGGAGCAATGTGACTCAGAGCATCTTCACAAACAGCAGCATCCTTAAAGCTGTCATCATTTTTCACCGACCAACTAGGCACATAAACTTCATCCGGATCCAACTCTTCAACATCCCTGCTTGAAGAACCCTGAACAGGGGTAGCAATAACCTTCTTGGCTGAAGCCTTCTTACCATGAACAACCAGTTTTTTCTCCTTTTCAGCGCCCGCTTCAACACCTTGATCTTCAGAAGCTTCAATATCATCACTCAACTCCACTGGTTCAGTAGAAGTGGATTGAGGAGCAGCCTTCAACAAACGGCGGGTAGATCGACGGGTTGAAGACTTAGGAGCATAAGACTTAGAAAAACCTTTGACATTGGAAGTACTAATATCACCCGAGCCCTCGAACCTTTGCTCAGCAGTTCTAACTACAAGGTTTTCACCAGGAACAGATGGGACATCCTCAAACACAACATCAGAAGTGTCGTCACTCTTAATGAAATCCAGGGCAGACATGACTGCAAATAACAAAACAAAAACAAAAACACAAAAGGCATAAGTCAAGAAAAATGCAAAGAGGGCAAAAAAGGAAAACGCATACCCGTGCCACTCCTCATTAGAACCGGATCCCGATCAGCATTTTCCCACAGTTTACTAACCCCTAATAGAACTAGCAAATGTTCAGGGAAGGGACGAACCCTCGAAGGGCACTCCCGGATGGCTTTGAGAAAAGCATCATTTAACTCAGATTCAGAGGGCTCCGGTTAATTGAGAACGGCATCCGGGTGCCTCCACACCATTTTGAATGGGACAATAGAATCAGAAACCCAGAAAAAATGATCCTTCCAAATACCAAGTGTTGTAACCATAGACAAAATAAGACAAGTATCAACCTTGGATGTTTCAAAGGTGAACCAGTCACCATTTTTGGCCAAACAAAAAAACCGGCGAAAAAGCAACAATGAAGGATCATATCCAAGGGCACGGCACAAAACCTCAAAGTGCAAAACCCTAGCCATGCCCTTTGGGTGAATCTGACCAAAGGAGACTCGGTAATACTCCAATAAATTCAGAACAAAGAGGGAAAACCGATAAAGGAGGTTTGAAAACTCAAAAATGACGACAATAAAGAGCAATAAAACCAGCCAGACACTTATCAATAGGAACATCACAAGCAGGAGCGGTCGGATTAAACATTTTATCAATACCATATTCCACACAAAATAAATCTACCTCTTCCTGAGTTAATCGGGAAAAGGATTTTGCCAAATCCTTACGGGCACCCATTTCACAGGAAAATATGAAGAAAGTAAGGAAATACGAAAGAAGCCGGAACTAACCTTGAAGAGAAGAAAGAAATTGCAGAGGATAACTTGAAAGGATAATGCGAAAATTGAATGATATCTTCACATATAAAAGAAAATAAAACTTAAAATAGGGTGATAATTGCAAACAGTTACTTCCTGCAAAACCGCCACCCTATGAACTGCCACACATCAATCAAATCAATTGTCAGTTATTTAAAATTCAAAAATTAACTGACCCTAACCATTTAAGCCTTCAAGCTTTTAACCCTTGAAACCTTCAAGCAATAAACACATGTATGAAAGTCAGAAGTCTTTGAGCTCATTCCCCAAAAACCTCTGACTTGGGGGGCTGATGACGGGGGTAGCCCAAGACTAAATAAAATGACTAAATACATGAATGCTCAAAGGGTTAAATGGTTCAATGGTTGAAAAGCTGAGGAGATGAAGTAAAGCAGTACGAGAACAGTAAATAGTCACATCTCCGGATTGCTTCACCAACTCGCCAACCGCAAAAGCAATGCAGGTCCTCAGAACACATTCTATTATCCAGGGGTCAAAAGGCTTCAACCCCCGAAAGGGTAAGCCCCTCACTGCAAGCATGGTCACTAGTCAAATGCATTCCTCTTTGGGAGATGTCTTCTCCTATATATTAGACACTTCATTTACTAAGAAAAACATTCCTGGCCAGCCCTGATTCCTTAAATCTCTGGTCATTCACTCCGAGTACTTGCTTCATGCGAGTTACTCCCTTTCACATCCAACACACACATTCTGTTTGCTCCTTCATCCGAATCTGAATACACTTCAGAAGAGGATCTTCAGCAAACAATAAAAATAAACTAGTGAACCTCCTTCCACGTCTTTCAAATGTGGGGGGACCCCACGACCTGCGTTAGGCAAAGTTAAACCCTTCAACCCTTTTGCCTAACCAGCCCAGCTACTATCCTTGGTCTATTATTTGTTGCATCAACAACCATGAACATGCATAAGGAAGACGCCTCTTGGGTTTGGTGTTCATGTGGACAATGTGAGAGAATCAAGGTTTGTGTTGTTTTGAAAACTTGATTATTAATGATGTTTTTTCATGGATCGAAAGATTAACATGAAAAAGAATGTGCACAGTGATATCATACCATCAGCCTCCTGATTACTGAAACTAAATAATTTCAAAGTTTTCGGGTTGCGGATGATGTGAATAGTGATATCATACCATCAGCATCCATGATAAGGCAATTAACTTAAGGTCTTGAGCCTTTATGTTTAATGACTTGAGTTCTAAGTCCAACAACCAAACAAAATACTACTAAAATATGATCGCTTCTAATATCTTCTGATAGTCGAATACTTATGAAGATGTTGGGTTCGAAACTACTGATGCGAAGTACTGAAAAGTTGAAAGCGCTGACAGAAACAATACTGAATTGCTACAACTGCTAAAGTCAAAGAATTGATAGGGAACAAGTGTTGACAAGAAGAAGTGATAATATAGTGTAACTATTATATATTTTTTTTCGATGACAAATGTTGTTTTGGATTGTGGAGGTAGTAGACCAGAAGAATTATAATGTTTATAAGTTTTCGTATGATGTATAAAACTAGTTTCACTTATGCAGATATGTCAATAAGGTTTCTACAAGTGTTGTGGAAGATTGGTTGGTAGATCTTTGTCTTCGATGACATTATGTAAATGGTAGAAGGTATGATAATTAAAAGTTATATTTTGTCTTGGTAATCATTTCTAACTAGGATGCATAGGCTTTTTTGTGGGAAAAATACACTATGGGCTTTAAGGCCCCAAATGGGTTATAAGCTGACCCTGTTAATAGTTGGTAGTTAATTTTCTTACGAGTTGTTTAAATTTGATCTATTTTCAGTTTTGTGAAGATTATGCCTTATGAACTGGTTTTTGAAATCTTTGCAATGCAGATAAATGTTTTTCTGCGAATAACGAATAAGAGGCAAGATGGGTTTCATGACTTGGCATCTCTATTTCAGTTAGCAGGTTTTGTTTTAGCTCGGCTGTTTGGTGATATGTGCCGGGTCTGGATACCGAGTTCCGGGTCGTCGGGTTAAAATGCATACGTGAAAGGTGGATGCATGCATGCAGGAGTATTATTAATTATCAGTTGTCATTTTTAATTGTTAGTTTACTTAGTCTTCCTAGCTTTTAGGGCAAGTAGAGGGTGTGAGAATAAAGGGGATCGTGGGTACTGCCTGGTTCTCCTCCATGTTTACATTTTCCTAAATTAGTGAAGTAGTGGTAGTTGTCATGTACCCTTTATAAGGGATTTCTTTTTCAAGTAATGGATATGCAGAAAAGAATTAGTAAAACTCCAATTTCTCTCTAATATTCTCTCTAGTTTCCATCTATTTTCTTTGGGCCATTTGATTAACGATTCGGTTCGTATCATTTGGTTATAAATAACAATAGTTGTTAAGATCCATATGTTTTCTATATAAGGCGCAAGCCTTAGACCCCAAAAAACCCAAAAAAAATGTGTTTTTCATGCACTTTGTGGAAAAGGCGCGCCTCATGTGACCTGAGGGGCTGAGGCCTGCGCCTCGCGCCTTAGACGCGCTTTTTAAAACCCAGGTTATAACTGAATTGGACACCCTATTTTCTCATTTGGGCATGCACCTAGGAGTCTTATACTCTTACCAAAATGGGTGGTCTTGTTAACGGGTCAAAAACAGGTGATCTTGTGTTATGGTTTAAAAATTGGGTGTGGTCTGACCAAAAACACAATACCCCATGATTATTCACCTAATTAGTAGTTAATTAGTTGCGCCAGATATTAGCGCACGAAATATACCGTCTAATAAATATTGTAAGTCTGATTTAATTGGTTAGCAGGTTTTATAGGTTAAAAATACACTATGGGTGACTTTTGACCCTTTCCTTTTAAGCTACTCATTCACGGTTTGACCCGTAAAGATATGACAATCTGGATTGACCCCTTCATAAGTTCATGGGTCGAAATTGCCACCTCTATTATTCGCTTATGATATTTTATGGCAAGTTCATGTTCATAAAAGAGTTCCAACCGGTGCTAGGCTTGATCGTGGAAGTAGTAGTCTTGAGCAACTGCTCTTTGGGCGGCAAATCAGTTCAGTGGTGGTCTAGCCACTGAAAAGGGACTCCAAGAATGGTCCGGTGAGATTGGTTATGATGTCCCCTTCTTCTTCTCCAATGGAGCCGCTTATTGCACCGGTAGAGGTGAGGTACATCTTGCCACAAGCGAACTGACTTTTGTCCGTTTAATCGTTTATATTAGCAGATGATCCATTTGCTATTTTTTTATAATCCTATACGAGTCAAGTTATTCTACAAAGGCTTCTAATTGTAAGAAGTGTAAGAAGGATTTATAGAGTAACAAGTGTCCAATAATCTAAAACTAAACCCACTACATCACCACCAAAAACCTAAACACACACCCCCACCCCACCCCACCACCACCCAAAAACCTAACCCCCCACCCCCAAAAACCTATACTAATGTCAATGTTCAAGATATACCCTCACCTGTACCGAATGACTTGCCAATTGTTCTGATTAAGCCTCCGGAGGCATGCTCCACAGCTAAAGTTTACAAGGAGTTGATATACAAAATCTTTTTATTCCCCTTTTTAAAACTTCTATAAATTTGGCCTTTTTTATTACAAAAGCCATATAACTCTCATAATCAAAGTCTGAATAACATTACGAGTTTAATACCTTAAAAATAGACTTTATGATGTTTTTTATGACCCCTCTACATTTGAAGTGCTTCCATCTCTAACAAGATTAAAATTTTAAAACAACGCATAATCTCTGCGGGGCGTGGAATATATGATGTTTTTTTTTTATGTCTGGAAGGTACAAGTAGTTCCTTTTAGTTTTATAAATGAGAGTTCATCATCTCATGCAAGAAAAAATTTGGATACATTCATCCTGTGTGTGCTATTAGGATGATACTTGGATGTCCATACACATGTAATTACTGGATATGGTGGTTGTTAATTAGAGACTTATAAGTAAGCTTGATCTAAATGTACCGCCTCCTCTTGTGAGAGAAAAAGTGAGAGGAGGAGGTACATTTAGCACTTAGTAGCACACTTTAAGTAAAGTATTAAAAATGCTAATTTCCATCATTTTCACTTTATTTGCTAAACATGATACCAAACCATTGGTTATACGTTGTAATTTTCTGTCAAAAAAAGAGGTTGCTTAACAGTAAATTTTATTATTAATTATAGGAGTCATTGCATCATAATACCTTTGTATGGGATTATTACACATATCCCCTGTTTAAAATCCTAATTACATATTTATCCAACCAAAAAATTAAATTACATGTTTCGCCTTTTTACTAAAAATGAAAAAGATACCTTTAAACATAAAAGAGTTGATAGTCCCTGTGGTTTTGCATTTTTTCACCTTTAATCCCTAACTTTCTAAAATTACCTCTATAGTCCTCAACTTTTCAATTTTCGTTCCCGGATAGTCCCTGGTGCGGATGGAGGTTAGTTTTTTCAATTAAGTGGATGTGAAATTACTAAAATGTCCTTATTATTAAAAAAAATAACTTAAAGGTAAAAATTGTAAAAGATAAAAGTATGAGGGACTAAAGTTGAACAGAAAAAAGTGTTTGTGTTAAATTGTAAAAGATGAAAAGTTTTAAGGTTAAAAGTAAAAAAACTCAAAAAGGTTAAAATGTAAAAGATAAAAAACTTATAGGTTGAAAGTAAAAAAATAAGTTTTTTTAGAAACACCCTATGCATAGGGTACAAGCATATAAAGTAACAACATGTTGCTTAATTTTCAAAAGTTTATTTATTACTAATATTGCTATAAGCTAATAAGCCTACAACACATGTTTGGTTTCATGTATTAAAGCCTATTTAGCCCAACCCCAAATGTAGAGCATGGTACTTTAATTTAAGCAATGTATAGCCCATTTTATAGCCCACTTAAAATGTTACAGCCCACTTCATTATTGCAAAATCGCAAGTAGCAATGAGATCATTTTATTAGCTTAGCTTACCAAGGATCTTAAATTTAGATTTTTCTTTTAATCTCAAGATAAAGCCCCCAACAGAAAAACCAGGTAAGCATTAATGTTAATTTTTGTTGTAGTTCAGTGGTTCACGAACCTAAACAGAAAAACTACAAGATCATGAGAGCATTAGGGCAGGCGGGCTGGTCCGTTATGGACCATCCATAACTCGTTGAACCATCACGCTACACCGCCGCTGACCACCCCATAACGCGTGATAAAAAAAACGCGTTGAACAAATAACGCGTTGAAGTTTTGAAAATTTGGACCGTTTGTTGAATTTTTGACCGTTTTAAAACGGTAACATTCATTTAAAAAAAAAAAAAAACCTTAACCATTTTATCTATTTATATCTCCATTTTAAACCATTTTACACACACCAATCTACATATTTTAAATCCATTTCACACAATTTTTATATCTTTCTCAAATGGAATTCCCTACGGATTCGACGTTTCCGATGTCTAGCGATAGCGATACCGAGTCGTCTTCCGACAACGAGACGCTAAAATATTTTGTGTCGGTGTATAACGAGCTTGATACCGAGTCGTCCCGCCCAAAGAAGAAGATGGCCGACCGTGATCGTATACGTGCCAATGAAGTTTTGATGAACGATTATTTTGTGGAAAATCCGCTCTACAATGCCGAAACGTTTAGAGATCGGTTTCGTTTACCCAAAGAATTATTTTTAAAGATTGTTGGAGACATCGAAGCAAGCGAGGAATGGTTTCAAGAAGGTTACGATGCGAGGGGCAAAGCAAGTTTCACGCCGATACAAAAATGCACGTCCGCCATTCGCCAACTAGCGACAGGTAACCCTCCCGATCAATATGATGAATACCTAGCTATGTCGGAAAGAACTTCACGTGAATGTTTGCAATTTTTTTGCAACGCGGTCATTAAGTTGTATGCTAACGAGTTTTTACGTAAACCGACGAACCACGACATCTCACGTATTTACGCCGCACACGAGGCTAGATGGCATTTTCCCGGGATGCTCGGTAGCATCGATTGTACACATATCGAGTGGAAAAATTGTCCAAGAAAGTTGTGAGGGGCGTATGTTAGGGGAGACATCAAAAGACCAACCATCATACTAGAAGCGGTGGCGTCGAATGATTTATGGATTTGGCATTCGTATTTCGGTGTTCCCGGTTCAAACAACGACATCAATGTGTTGCATACGCCGCCGTTGTTTCAAAGTGTAACGGATGGTACCACACCTTCCTCTCCTTTCTATGTTAACGGTCGACATTACAGACGAGGCTTTTTTCTTGTGGATGGTATCTACCCGTCTTGGTCTGTTTTTGTGAAAGCTCCCTCATTTCCTGTCGAGCCTAAAGAAAAGGCGTTCAAAAAATTGCAAGAATCGGCAAGAAAAGATGTTGAGAGGGCATTTGGGGTTTTAAAGGGTAGATGGGGTATACCACACCGACCGTTTCGTGCTACGAGCAAGAAATCAATACATAGCATAGTGTATGCATGTATCATATTGCACAATATGCTGATCAAAGAAGATGGACGTGCAATATCCCCGGATTGGGTGCCGGATCCTCCTACACAAGTTCAAGTTCCACAAGATATCCATCTACAATTGCGTAACGAAGAAACTCACTTTCGGTTGAGATACGATTTAATCGAACTAGTAGGTTCTCTAGGTTTGGAGTTTCATGATTCGGACGAGGAGTAGGTTTTTTTTTTTAAATTGTATGTTTCTAGTATGTTAAATTGAAGTAGTATGTTTTAAATTTAATAAAATTTTTAATTTTAGTGTTTTATTGCTAATTTCTAATTTAAAATAAAAAATTAAAAAAATTAGTGAAATTTATAATTTTGTTTTAAAATAAAATTTAAAATTTCTAATTTTAAAATGAAAATTAAAAAAATTTGGGAGTGATAGAATTCCATCACTAGTGATACCACCCCCCCTATATTTCTATCACTAGTGATAGAATATTGGGTGATGACATGGCATGATTTGATTGGATAGTGGGAGTGATAGATTTCTATCATTCACAAGCACCAATCAAGTTCCGCCATGTCATCAACCATTTTTTCATCACTCACAACTTTTTTTAGTGGGGGTGGTCATCACTCACCACCACACCCAACAATTTCCCCCCCAACCAACAACTACCATCACAAAATAAAACAATAACGGCGTGATAAAAATAACAAAAAATTGATTTCGTGATTGTATAACGCGTTATAGAAAATGGCGGGGTGGGATTTTGGAAAGTTCCACGCGTTATAAATTGTTTCACGCGTTATGGTTAAGACCGCCCCGTGTGCTCTTAGTGTTTATTTTGGTTTTGATTTTCCGTCCAATACATACGCGTCTACGAAATCTAGTTCGATTGATGGTAAAATTGGTGATATGATGGTGTTTTGAACTTTATTTATACTTTAATTTAGATGTAGGGCTGACCCGACCTGTTAAGACCAAAACACGATAAGACACGAACCCGAAACAGGTAAACACGAACACAACACGAAATTTTATCGTGTCAGATTTTTCAAACACGAACACGAACCTGATCATAAACTGGTTACACGAAACGACCTGTTAAGACGCGAAAAAATTACCAACGTATCATACAACTTGTTAAGACACGAACAATAATGCCCCATCAATGATTACAACAAATTGGTAACTGTAATTATTTTCCTATGAGGCCATGTGTAGTGGTACATATGAATAATGTGTCACACCCCGAAATTATCAGAGCTGGCGTGACTGGACTGGTATCTTCATTGCACAGCGGAAGCAAATAAGCTAAGTCTTTTAGGAAATGAACGCCCACTAAGTACTCGAGTCCTCAATGGTTCTCCTATTCCAACCGTGCCTTGTCTTTAGGACTGTAACCTGAGAAAGAAACATGTGGAAAAATCAATATAAAGTTGAGCGAGTTCATAGTTTGTTTGTAAAAGATTTGCAATAAATCTTTTGAGTTGTGAAAGGTTTGAGATAGATCCTTTGAGTTGTGAAAGATTTGAAACAAATCTTTGGAATAACCGGTTTTTGAAATAGTATTGAGAAAATGAATTTGAAAACCATTTTCTTGCAAAGTTATATGGAAACGTTGTGTTTGTAACACGTTATGTTCATAAAACCATGTTTTTGTAATGTTCGTAAAATCATCAATGCCCACCCGGACTTTGACCCGCATAATCCTGTGCCTTAAATTTTGTATAAAACATGGTAATTAATTTGTATGAACAAGTATGTTTCGTAAGTATAAAGTTCCTGGTATGTAGCAAATAAGGGGACTTGTGATCACCAATGGTTTGCAAGGCCATTAGCATGTGTGAAATGCAAGTAGGAAGATTCAAACCTAGCCGATTTATGCGTCGGGCAACCAAGTCACTCAAGGTCCGTTCTGTTGGTCCTCTCAGAGGTCCGTTCTGTTGGGCCTAGAGTTGGGCTCGCTACACCCAGATAGATCTACCGCTTAAGTCCCTCGGTGTTCTGCCTACCCATTCACATGATCTAAGTAATAAACCTCCTTACGCTAACCATACCATGTATAAAGAAAAATATCCCTAGTCACCCTGACCAGCTCCCTGGTCACCCTGGCCAGAATCATTCCTATTTCGAAAATAAGCATTTGTTTTGTAAAAACCGGTATGTTTAGTATAACCTTTCGTAAATCATTTGCGTTCCTCGAAATCCCTTCGTAATAGGATTTAAAAATACGAGTTTTGCGTTTGTTCTAAACTTTGTTTATTTTTGCAAAACGTGCATGTCTTTCCACCCCGAAAACATTTACAAAAAATTGTAAAACAGTAAAAAGTGGGGTTATGAACTCACCTGAATATTCCTGTGCAAAGCTAGCTAATTTACGACTTCGTGATGTCGTTTCCAAGAGTTGACTTGCTAGCGTGCATTCTACAATATTCCTAACACGGAATATCTAATAAGTTTCTAAATAAACGCAGTATCTAAACTACGTGTCATCGAGCTCTACCGAATCGTTAATCGAACGATTCAACGGTAAATTGTTAACTTAATAAAAATGACTAAGTTAAACTGTCGCGAGAAGTCGTTTGAGTATGTAGGAATATTCGTATGAAAGTATTATATATATTACGTCTTGTATATTTTTGCCCAAAATATACGTATATGCCGTTTCGGCAATAGAAATAAATATAACAACTTATATTTATTTAATGGAGTTTTCGCGTTGAAGTCGTTTAAAATAAATATAATAATTATATTTATTTTAAAAAAGAATGCGAGTTGTTTGGCGTTTGAAACAATATAAATAATTATATTGGTTTTATAAAAGAGTTGTTGACTTTCCGAAGTTTAAAATAAATATAATAACTATATTTATTTGTTGTAAATAGTTTTCGAATCGTTGTTCTGGAAAGTTGTAATGTGTCATCGAAAGTATTTATATGTTTGTACTTGTTTCTATAAAAGTTTATTTGAAACCGATGGTTGGTTTGATAATAAAACGCTATTTGTTATACGGGTTTTCTCGAAAAACGGGCAGAGTTTCCTTTGTTTTTGGATGCCCCGACAACACAAGTTGTCACTATTTTTATCAAGATTCAACAATATAATTGATAATCAATCATAAAATTTTCATAAAAACGTCAAGGTAAGATAAACGCTAATTTAGTTCGGTTCGAGCTCGTAACGTATAAAATAAAGAAATAAAACGCGCCGTAAGATCTTTACCACTCTTCGGATCGAAATGTGGATAGGTTGACTGAGTTGACCGAGTTGACTTGGTTTGACCGAGTCAACTGAAACTGAGTCTGACCCGACGCCGTTTACTCGAACCGAACCGTTGACCCGAACTGAACTGTCGACTGAGTTGACTGTGTTGACCGAGTCAACTGAGTCAACTGAACCGAAGCTGAGTCTGATCCAAAGCCACTTGACCCGAACCGAAATGTTGACCGTCGACCACGGTTGACCTGCTGTTGACCCGAGTTGACTCGGGTGTTGACCGAGTCAACTGGGTTTAACCCGTACACGAACTGTCTGACCCGCTTGAACCAAAACTGAGATGAAGGAGCCTGCACCCCTGCTGACCCGAGCCCAGTTGTGACCCGAGACCCGAACCACAACGTCACCCGACAGACTCGTCACAAATCTGACCCAACCCGGGACTCCCAAACAGAAAACCCATCGGACCAAAGCAAGGACCGCCGGAAAACTAGTGAAATTTGTTGGTTACAGACATGAACCACCGGATAACAGCACCGACTGTCGGTCCGCCGCTCACCACCACCACCTCCGGTCCTCTCTCTCTCTCCTCGCCGTTTCTCTCTCTCCTCGGTGCCTCTCTCTTTCTGTCTCTATTGCACCGCCGCACACCACCACCAGACGGTGGTGGTGGTCCGGTATGTCATCGAGATGAGGGGGGGTATGTGTCGGTTGGGTGTGGGGGTGATGAGTTGTTGGTTTGTGTCATGAAGAAGAAGAAATATCCTTTTCTTGTGTATGTATGAATGTGCAGCCAAAAGATGAGGGTGTTTGGCTATTTTGTTGTTGCCTGCAACTATATTCGAGAGAGAGGAAGAGACACAGACATATGTCTGTGTTTGTGTGTGCAATGTATGAAGTGTGTATGTGTATAAATAGAGATAGAGAGTTTTATTACCTTTCATGTATATAACTTACATTCAGATCACTTGCATTTTCTTTAGGGTTAAAATCTCTTAAGATTTTATGGTTTCAAATCTTGGAGGCACAAATCTCTTGTAGAGATTTTTGGAAGATTTGGCTGAGATTTTTAGATCTAATATAGATCTTGTTGAGATTTCCAAATCTTTAATAGATTTTGTAGGATTTTTATAAGATTTTGATAGCCAAAAATCTTTATGTGTAGGTTTAGGTTTGTGGGTTTTGGGCTTGGGCCCAGGGCCCACAAGCCCATCTCGTGTGTAAGTGGCCCGTAATTCCTACGAGACCCGTTGTTAAATCCAGAACTCCGTTTAACGTCCAAAAATTAAAATACACAAAAATACGGTCGGTAGTCGTTGTTTGCACGCCCGTTCGCCAAACACGGTAATAATCGCGAAAAATTGTATCATTGCCGTCTTTAATCCGTTTTTCGATCCGGTTTCGACTGTAGTCACTAAAATTTAATTACGAAGCTAAAATATATCGTAAAAATTTAATATTTGTCGACGTTGTCAGTAATCTGCTCGGTTTTAAATCCGTTGCCGTTTAACGTTTCACCGGTTTCTCTGTAAACCGCCATTCGCGCACTGTAAGGACGGATAGACGTTCCCAGGCACTCCAAAGGCCTAATTAAGTTAATTCGCGCTGTAAACATTATTTATTATCGCGTTAATTACTTGTTAATCACGTAATTAAGAGCCGTAAATTACCGGTTGTCACATTCTCCCCCTGTTACAGAAATTTCGTCCTCGAAATTTAGACTATGTTATCCCCTCAGAATTGTGTTATTCGCAGGTAAGTCCGAATAATAACAAAGTGAATGACCGCGTAATCGAAACAAGACTTATTCAAGTCATGTGAATTTAATGACATTCCTCCACAATAGGAATCCCAACGGTTTAAAAGAAATGTGTCTCAGTAATTGATGTCAAAGGAAACGAGACGTATAAGTACAGTCACTAATGTGACTAAGTTAACAGGTATCCAACAATGAACAGGAACTTCGACCAATCGAATCCCATATGAACGTTCACAATAAGTAAATGAATTCTAGAAGCAAATACATCCACTGGATGAACTTAGAATCAACAATCTCAAATGTAATAATTTGCATGAAACATTCGATCGTGATCAGCGCAAGCTGCAAGTCATACCGACGCCACAAAGTGTCGCAATGAATGAAACAATTCAATAATAGGGGTGATCGAACAAGTATCACCTGTGTTTTGCATGAAACGCTCAATCATGATTAGCCCAAGCTACAAGTTTGTACTGACACCACAAGGTGTCGTAGTGATTCAAATAATTCAATAATAGCGGTGATCAAACAAATCCACCGTGTTTGAAGTCAAATGAAAGCGTAATAAGGTGAATCCGAAAGTTTGTTTCAAATGACATCATAGAATTTTCAATTGAAATTTGAACATCAAAGAAATAATGTTTTCGATCGAAGGTGAAAAAGCAATGGATATCGCCAAATCTTCGATCGATAATGAAAGGACCGTTAGTAGGTACATCGGAATGTAAAAATGAATTTGTGTACCCTTGTCTTAACACACTATTGTATTGAGACCGATATAATAAATCGAAGTGGATTGGAAAACAATCAATAAATAAATATTTAGATCCGTGCATAAGATGCGTAAACGAGTTTAGCGCAAGCTTCAAATTAATGAAAATCACCATCACATGGTGTCGGAATCAACAAACGATTTAATGGAGTCGAATACCAAGCAAGTTTACCACGACTCGGAACAAATGAAGTGTTCGTTAAAAATCGATTTGAATATGATGCTCCCAATACATCATATGGTGCCTCGAATCGAATAAGTGTAATGAGCAAGTTCGAACAATCGAATTTGGTTTTAGCGTAATCCGACAATAAGTATATATATCGACAAGAAAACTTTCGGCATGGTTATAACGAAAAACCATGTATGTAACTTGTAAAGAAATGATCGTAATACAATGACCATTAAGAGGAGTAGAGATACGAAAATCTACTCAGTAAGTGTGAAATTCGAAATTTCAATAAAAGAAATTTGAGGACTTTACCTGGGGTTTCGTGTGATGTCCGATTGTTAGGTGACATTACCATGGAATGTCGAACATAGCGTATTCGTCGTAAGTTAGGTGGGGGGGGAATGTGTAGACAATCGTCTTCTCCCTGGCGTGATTCGTGTCGTTGCAGGATCGCGTGACAAGTTGTCGTTTCCTGATCGTTGGTTCCCCTGTTGACAGGAATCTAGCGTCGTCGTTAAATTGCGTCACCGTTCCTTCTCAAAGGCCTCGCCTTGATAATCGTACGTGTCGTACTTCAATCTCCGTTGACGTGTAGCTTAAGCTTCACGTATACCTGTGCACTAGCGTTGTGTGCCGCGTAGAAGGTGATGTACCCCGACATCCGTTGGCGTAAAATTTGAGTTCCATGTATTCTCATGCGCTAGCGTTTTGTTATGCGTAGGCTGTCTGCTCGGGAAGTTAAAATATTATAGGCAACATGGAATATAGTGTGTGCCCGAGTTAATATTCGCGGTTCCTACGTGATGACCTTTAATGAACACACACATGCACAATTAATCAATCATGTAATCAGATAGGCATGTTGGTCACCAATAAACAATCAAGTAATCTCCCCTAGTCCCACTAGCCTCCCAGCCTCTCAGACTGCTCTTCCTAGTCCCACTAGCCTCCCAGCCTCTCAGACTGACTTCCTAGTCCCACTAGCCTCCCAGCCTCTCAGACTGCTCTTCCTAGTCCCACTAGCCTCCCAGCCTCTCAGACTGCTCTTCCTAGTCCCACTAGCCAAATTCTCTCAGCCTCTCAGACTGACTCCCTAGTCCCACTAGACTCCCAGCCTCTCAGACTGACTCCCTAGTCCCACTAGCCTTCCAGCCTCTCAGACTGACTTCCTAGTCCCACTAGCCTCCCAGCCTCTCAGACTGCTCTTCCTAGTCCCACTAGCCTCCCAGCCTCTCAGACTGCTCTTCCTAGTCCCACTAGCCTCCCAGCCTCTCAGACTGCTCTTCCTAGTCCCACTAGCCTTCCAGCCTCTCAGACTGCACTTCCTTTCCGAAGGTCTTAAATGCATGTTTCCTGGACTCTCAGATTGTTGTGTAAAGTATGTAATCGTTTCGTGTACCGTGTATTAAAACATCACAAGGGCGTATGTTTGAAAACAAAATTTTGACTGTTTGCTTGTCGGCAACGGTTGGAGACCATATTTGAGTACTGGGCGTTCCGTATGTATTCAACGTCTTAATAGTCTAAGTTCCCAGAGGAAAGTGAGGTTAGAGCCTAGGTATCACAACAGGAACCTAATTCGCTGTAACCTATAGCTCTGATACCAATCTGTCACACCCCGAAATTATCAGAGCTGGCGTGACTGGACTGGTATCTTCATTGCACAGCGGAAGCAAATAAGCTAAGTCTTTTAGGAAATGAACGCCCACTAAGTACTCGAGTCCTCAATGGTTCTCCTATTCCAACCGTGCCTTGTCTTTAGGACTGTAACCTGAGAAAGAAACATGCGGAAAAATCAACATAAAGTTGAGCGAGTTCATAGTTTGTTTGTAAAAGATTTGCAATAAATCTTTTGAGTTGTGAAAGGTTTGAGATAGATCATTTGAGTTGTGAAAGATTTGAAACAAATCTTTGGAATAACCGGTTTTTGAAATAGTATTGAGAAAATGAATTTGAAAACCATTTTCTTGCAAAGTTATATGGAAACGTTGTGTTTGTAACACGTTATGTTCATAAAACCATGTTTTTGTAATGTTCGTAAAATCATCAATGCCCACCCGGACTTTGACCCGCATAATCCTGTGCCTTAAATTTTGTATAAAACATGGTAATTAATTTGTATGAACAAGGATGTTTCGTAAGTATAAAGTTCCTGGTATGTAGCAAATAAGGGGACTTGTGATCACCAATGGTTTGCAAGGCCATTAGCATGTGTGAAATGCAAGTAGGAAGATTCAAACCTAGCCGATTTATGCGTCGGGCAACCAAGTCACTCAAGGTCCGTTCTGTTGGTCCTCTCAGAGGTCCGTTCTGTTGGGCCTAGAGTTGGGCTCGCTACACCCAGATAGATCTACCGCTTAAGTCCCTCGGTGTTCTGCCTACCCATTCACATGATCTAAGTAATAAACCTCCTTACGCTAACCATACCATGTATAAAGAAAAATATCCCTAGTCACCCTGACCAGCTCCCTGGTCACCCTGACCAGCTCCCTGGTCACCCTGGCCAGAATCATTCCTATTTCGAAAATAAGCATTTGTTTTGTAAAAACCGGTATGTTTAGTATAACCTTTCGTAAATCATTTGCGTTCCTCGAAATCCCTTCGTAATAGGATTTAAAAATACGAGTTTTGCGTTTGTTCTAAACTTTGTTTATTTTTGCAAAACGTGCATGTCTTTCCACCCCGAAAACATTTACAAAAAATTGTAAAACAGTAAAAAGTGGGGTTATGAACTCACCTGAATATTCCTGTGCAAAGCTAGCTAATTTACGACTTCGTGATGTCGTTTCCAAGAGTTGACTTGCTAGCGTGCATTCTACAATATTCCTAACACGGAATATCTAATAAGTTTCTAAATAAACGCAGTATCTAAACTACGTGTCATCGAGCTCTACCGAATCGTTAATCGAACGATTCAACGGTAAATTGTTAACTTAATAAAAATGACTAAGTTAAACTGTCGCGAGAAGTCGTTTGAGTATGTAGGAATATTCGTATGAAAGTATTATATATATTGCGTCTTGTATATTTTTGCCCAAAATATACGTATATGCCGTTTCGGCAATAGAAATAAATATAACAACTTATATTTATTTAATGGAGTTTTCGCGTTGAAGTCGTTTAAAATAAATATAATAATTATATTTATTTTAAAAAAGAATGCGAGTTGTTTGGCGTTTGAAACAATATAAATAATTATATTGGTTTTATAAAAGAGTTGTTGACTTTCCGAAGTTTAAAATAAATATAATAACTATATTTATTTGTTGTAAATAGTTTTCGAATCGTTGTTCTGGAAAGTTGTAATGTGTCATCGAAAGTATTTATATGTTTGTACTTGTTTCTATAAAAGTTTATTTGAAACCGATGGTTGGTTTGATAATAAAACGCTATTTGTTATACGGGTTTTCTCGAAAAACGGGCAGAGTTTCCTTTGTTTTTGGATGCCCCGACAACACAAGTTGTCACTATTTTTATCAAGATTCAACAATATAATTGATAATCAATCATAAAATTTTCATAAAAACGTCAAGGTAAGATAAACGCTAATTTAGTTCGGTTCGAGCTCGTAACGTATAAAATAAAGAAATAAAACGCGCCGTAAGATCTTTACCACTCTTCGGATCGAAATGTGGATAGGTTGACTGAGTTGACCTGCTGTTGACCGAGTTGACTTGGTTTGACCGAGTCAACTGAAACTGAGTCTGACCCGACGCCGTTTACTCGAACCGAACCGTTGACCCGAACTGAACTGTCGACTGAGTTGACTGTGTTGACCGAGTCAACTGAGTTGACTCGGTTCGACCGAGTCAACTGAACCGAAGCTGAGTCTGATCCAAAGCCACTTGACCCGAACCGAAATGTTGACCGTCGACCACGGTTGACCTGCTGTTGACCCGAGTTGACTCGGGTGTTGACCGAGTCAACTGGGTTTAACCCGTACACGAACTGTCTGACCCGCTTGAACCAAAACTGAGATGAAGGAGCCTGCACCCCTGCTGACCCGAGCCCAGTTGTGACCCGAGACCCGAACCACAACGTCACCCGACAGACTCGTCACAAATCTGACCCAACCCGGGACTCCCAAACAGAAAACCCATCGGACCAAAGCAAGGACCGCCGGAAAACTAGTGAAATTTGTTGGTTACAGACATGAACCACCGGATAACAGCACCGACTGTCGGTCCGCCGCTCACCACCACCACCTCCGGTCCTCTCTCTCTCTCCTCGCCGTTTCTCTCTCTCTCTCCTCGGTGCCTCTCTCTTTCTGTCTCTATTGCACCGCCGCACACCACCACCAGACGGTGGTGGTGGTCCGGTATGTCATCGAGATGAGGGGGGGTATGTGTCGGTTGGGTGTGGGGGTGATGAGTTGTTGGTTTGTGTCATGAAGAAGAAGAAATATCCTTTTCTTGTGTATGTATGAATGTGCAGCCAAAAGATGAGGGTGTTTGGCTATTTTGTTGTTGCCTGCAACTATATTCGAGAGAGAGGAAGAGACACAGACAGACATATGTCTGTGTTTGTGTGTGCAATGTATGAAGTGTGTATGTGTATAAATAGAGATAGAGAGTTTTATTACCTTTCATGTATATAACTTACATTCAGGTCACTTGCATTTTCTTTAGGGTTAAAATCTCTTAAGATTTTATGGTTTCAAATCTTGGAGGCACAAATCTCTTGTAGAGATTTTTGGAAGATTTGGCTGAGATTTTTAGATCTAATATAGATCTTGTTGAGATTTCCAAATCTTTAATAGATTTTGTAGGATTTTTATAAGATTTTGATAGCCAAAAATCTTTATGTGTAGGTTTAGGTTTGTGGGTTTTGGGCTTGGGCCCAGGGCCCACAAGCCCATCTCGTGTGTAAGTGGCCCGTAATTCCTACGAGACCCGTTGTTAAATCCAGAACTCCGTTTAACGTCCAAAAATTAAAATACACAAAAATACGGTCGGTAGTCGTTGTTTGCACGCCCGTTCGCCAAACACGGTAATAATCGCGAAAAATTGTATCATTGCCGTCTTTAATCCGTTTTTCGATCCGGTTTCGACTGTAGTCACTAAAATTTAATTACGAAGCTAAAATATATCGTAAAAATTTAATATTTGTCGACGTTGTCAGTAATCTGCTCGGTTTTAAATCCGTTGCCGTTTAACGTTTCACCGGTTTCTCTGTAAACCGCCATTCGCGCACTGTAAGGACGGATAGACGTTCCCAGGCACTCCAAAGGCCTAATTAAGTTAATTCGCGCTGTAAACATTATTTATTATCGCGTTAATTACTTGTTAATCACGTAATTAAGAGCCGTAAATTACCGGTTGTCACATAATGCACCACCCATGGGCATTGTGCGACACGAGTTGTAACACCCCGTGTTTTCACGAGTGAAAGTCAAAGTCAAGGTCAAAGTCAACGATCGATTTCGCGCGATGTCACACCCACAAAATCCACCATGCGGAGTACCACCGCTTGGAGGCGTGACGTGACCAGGATCAAGCCACCAATTATATTGAACAAGCATGTAAGTAGTTTGTAAAATCCAACACAATACAACTGGTGTCTAAACAAAACATAGTTTAAGTTACAAGCGGAAGCATAAAGTTTAAAACCAAATCATAAGTTTAAACGTTTCAAATGTTTAGCATGGTACACAGTTGTCCATGTCCCACAACGACTCTTCCCACTCCGATGCAAGCTCCATAGATTCCTAACGACCTGCAAGGCATGTAACAACGAGTCAACAACAAAGTTGAGTGAATTCACAGTTGGTTGTTTAGTTATAGTGTTCGTGAATCATTTGTTCATTTCGTAAACCAAGTATCTTAGTTATCTGTATCGCGGTTTCCCAAACATGTTTGCGATGATTAGTGGCCGGATCGCGGTTTCTAAAACATGTGTGCGATGATTAGTGGCCGTATCGCGGTTTCCCAAACATGTGTGCGAAGATTAGTGGGGGCTTCCCATGTGTCGACTAGTCGTGTTTGTACGTGCCCTTCTTGATCCAAGGACCGTAGCGAGTGTGAGTGTACGTAGGTTTTACGTACGTGCCCTTCAATCCGAGGACGGTGAAAAGTAGTTTAATAGTAATGATAGTATGAGTAGTTATTCAATCCCATTCCCAACCCCTGGGAATCCCATGCCTTAGAAAGAGTGTGAACTCACCTCGGTTGCTCGGTTTGACTCTCAAAAGTAGCTAACAGTCAAGGTCGGTCAATCACGTCCTAGTACAATTACCACTTAGTTTATTAGTGACTTCAAATAGAACACAAAGTTCCTACATGTATCTATCACATAACATGCATCACTTTAACGGTTTATGCCCATATATACTTCCCATCCATTCCCCACTCAAAATCAAACATACGATAATGCACATAACATATATAACATGTTAGATCATTCACAGATAGCACACTCGACATTTAGACACGCGAGTCACAACTTATGTCTTTTCAGCATTTATATTCAAAACCGGCTGTTTTCGGATATTTTAATAAAATAGTTAAATTATTCCAAAAATTTCCAAATTTTTACAGGATGTATTAAACGAACCAAAAGTTATTGTGTAAAAATATCGGGGTCCAGTTCGTTATCAGTGATTTATAGAAAATTGTTTACCGGACTGCAATCAGATTTACTACATTCTGATTGCAGTTTACGGAATAATTCGTCTAAAATTCCTCGGAAGTCCGTTTGACAAAATTCCAATTCGAGAGTCACAAGTACATCAGTGACCATCTATGGTATGAATTTTTGGGGCTGGTTCAATTCAGGTTTTAAGTTACGACCGAAAACGTACAGCCCATTTTACTGCAGTAAAACTCAGCCTTAGCTGCTGTCATGAAAGCAGACTTTTAAAATAGTAAACGACCTTAAAAAAATGTGATTCCAGCGCCATTTTCTTCGTTTTTCGAAAAGAAACAATTTAGGCTTCAGAAATTCCGTTTTTCGATTTATTAAAGTCTGTTTAAAGCCTGTTGAAGACGGCTGAAAAAGTACATCAGCATGTTATTTCGCTGTTTAAACATTACTAAATCGCATCAACGAGTGTCCGAACAATGGATTTAACAAGAAACCAAAAATCAATTATCAAGTATGATTTAACCAACCCTCAAACCAACAAGATTCCGCTTCATATTTCAGACACAAGTAAACTTTTATGTAACTTTTATATTCTTTACTATTGTTTAACATCTTCTAGTCTTTTTGATCTTTAGTGATTTAAACAACAACACATCTTACTATAAATCATAACTTTGAACAAGATGAACCAAGGTAAAATGCAGGGGCGGACATACCTAATGTCAAGGGGTAGCCCGGGTTGCCCCTTGGCTCGGCCGCGATAGTGTAATTTTTTTTTTTTTTTTTTTGCGTTTTTCGGATTTTGTTGCCCCTTGATAAATATTAGGTTACCCCTTTTGAAAGCCCAAAAAAATTTATACCACACAACTAATTACCCAAGACTTGTAAGCCCAATTATTATAGTCCAAGTCCCAACCCAATACCCATTGTTTAAAAAACAAAACAAAAAAAGGTCCAATGAACTTGATTGTCGGCCATTATCATTTTTAAAAAAGAAAAGCCCAATTATTTAAAAAAAGGGTCCAATGAAAGGGTCCCAACCCAATACCCATGTGCCATTATCATATCAGTCTTTTTTTTTTTTTTGAACAAAACAAACCACAGACAAGCAAGCAGCAACATATGAACATATCCCTACTGCCCACTTGAACGAGTAGAAGCAGGCAGCAGCGCCGAGTAGAAGCAGCCCCTCCCTCCGCCCTTTGCCGCCGACCAGACCTCCCCTCCCTCCGCCCAGTCTGCAGTCCGTCCATTGTCATCATCGATTCATCGTCTGCCACTCCATCCATCTCAAGTAAGTGTTTTTCCAATTGCAAATTATGTTTATTTAATTGCAAATTACAAATGTTTCATTTAGTTTTTTAGTTATAGTTATGTGCAATTGTTATAGCCTATTAGGGTTTATGTGAAATTGATTTAGGGCTTATTGTTTAATTTTATTTGTCTTATAAAATTAGGGAATTTGGAAGTTGAAAGATGAAAAAACAAACTCTCATTAGTAGTCTTTTTAAACGAAAATTCCAAGAAAATGATGATTTGGGTGCAACTCCTAGTTCAAATATTATTGACGATAACCAAGAAAATGAAGAAATTGGTCCAAGTTCAAAGAATGATATTGATATGCAAGAAAATGAAGATATTGGACCAACTCCAAGTCCAATTATTACTTCGGCTTCAAGTCCTTCAACACGAAACAAAATCGATTTGAATGATCTTCCTTCGGATCCCTCCGATAGACCTCCTATTACTAGTTATCATCCAAATCAAATAGACGACATAAGAAGAGCGTATCTTGTTAAAAAGGCTTTTCAACCACGAGGTCATGACTTTAAATGGACAAACTATTCTAAGGGCCGGAGACGTTTTTATGTTAAATGGTTTGATAAATATCATTGGTTGGAGTATAGCACTAAACAAGAAAAAGCATATTGTTTATATTGTTACTTGTTTAATGAAAGTGTTGGTAATAAAGGTGGAAGAGAGACTTTTGTAAGTGGAGGCTTTTGTAATTGGAGTAAACCGGGTGTCTTAAAAGAACATGTTGGGTTAGTTAATAGTATACATAATAAGGCGGCGCAAAAATGTGAAAATCTCTTGAACCGAAAGTATGTCATTACTAACCGACATCATTTTGAAGTTGAGGTTTTTAATACGGTTTTGGATATGCAACTTCAAGAACTTGGAAGCCGATTTAGTGAGGTCTCAACTAGTTTGATAGAAAATATGTCGGGTCTAAATCCTTGTAATTCGTTTGCTAAATTTGACATATCAAAGATAGTGAAGTTTTCTGAAATGTATCCGAATGACTTTAATAAAGAAGAAAGAGGGGTTCTTACGGGTGATCTTTCGACATTTTATCACACTTTAAAGGAAGATGATAAATTTGCAAATTTAACTGGATTGAGTGACCTTGCTCGTGTAATGGTGGAAAATGGAAAAAATGAAACTTTTCCTTTGGTTTATCGAACATTGAAGCTAGCACTGGTTTTACCGGTTGCAACCGCAACCGTTGAAAGATGTTTTTCTAAAATGAAGCTTATCAAAACGGATTTACGCAATCGGATGGGTGATGAGTATTTGAACAACGCTCTAATTTGTGCGGTCGAAAAAGAAAGTTTTTGTAAAGTAAAAGAAGAGGATGTCATGGCCCGGTTTCAAGCTTTCAAAAACCAAAGAGGAGAACTCATTTAGGTACGTGTTTAAATTTATTTATTACCGCGCTACTATCGTTGTTTCGTTTACATTGTATGAAGTACGTTAAAAAAAAATTTTTGAAAGGTTACCCCTTAAGTAATTTTCTAGATCCGCCACTGGTAAAATGAGACTTACTACTAGCCTCTAGCTAGGGACGAATCTAGTGAAGAAATGTGGCGAAAAAGATGGTGAAAAGCTAGAAACAAGTTCCTTTGAAATCCCCTCAAGTTGCAACCTCCATTGATTCAACCTTGAAGCTTTGAATGGCACATAATGTGAAGAAGATGAAGATGTTTAAGTGAGGGTGGTGGTTTTGGTTGTGGTGAACCGAATAGAGAGGGAGAGAGTAGTGAGGTTGAGTGTGATATCTTGTGAAGAATGATGATAATCTAAGGAACCATACTTCTTATAATCATCTCACATATTTTTGCAAGCTCAACAAGCAACAAATCCATATAAAAAATTAGATTAAATCAAGAAGGCATGGTGGATATATTTGGTGGGTCCACATGGGAATTGAAATCGTTTGGGGGGGGGGGTCTAAATGAAAAATTGTGACTAAAATGTAAGTATAAGTTAGGTTGTAGAATTTGATATTTTATATTAGATATAGGATTTTTAGTGGGTGTTATGGCATACGGGGATCATGACTAGCCAAAAATAATTAAATAGTGTGTTTGACAAATATTTGATGTCCCGGGTAATGTCCGGTTGTTCGGTCGGATACTGTTCCGTTAAATTGTTTAATTGTTCCGTAAGGCGTCTTGTATATATATTTTCGTAACACGGTTAATTCCTAACACTCAGGAAAATATACCGGACTATTCAGTAACTTTTCTGTATACTTCTAGTATGTTAACACGCACATGTAAGTATAACACAGAAATCAGAGAGCAATTAAATGATTCAGCACAGTCATCAAGCACTTTCATTATCACTAATTAATTGTACGGAATACATGTAAATTGAGGGTTGTCACATTCTCCCCCTGTTAAGAGAATTTCGTCTCAAAATTTAGCACCTGGTTACTGAGGAAGCTAGTTAAGTTGCGTTGTTTTCCTAGTTTTCCTGGGGTGTCACATCATCCCCCCGTTGATTTGGAATTTCGTCCCGAAATTCTGCAATAGCTTCAGCCTCAGTAGTGGTTGCGTTTTTCTTAAACAGTTGGGGATACTTGAGTTTCATTTGGTCTTCTCGTTCCCAGGTATACTCTGGGCCACGACGAGCATTCCAACGAACTCGGACCAGAGGTATCCTGGTATGCTTGAGGATCTTAACATCTCGATCAGTAATCTCTACAGGTTCCTCGACGAATCGCAGCTGGTCGTCGATAGTGAGTTCCTTCAGAGGAACTATGAGGGTCTCATCTGACAGACACTTCTTCAGATTTGACACGTGGAATACGTTGTGAACTCCGCTGAGTTCTTCAGGTAGGTTCAACCTGTAGGCGACTTTGCCAGTTTTCTCAATGACTTCGAATGGTCTGACATAACGTGGATTGAGTTTGCCTCGTTTGCCAAAGCGGACTACACCTTTCCAAGGTGAGACTTTGAGTAGCACTCGATCCCCAACCTGGAGCTCGAGTGGTTTTCTTCCCTTATCAGCATAGCTTTTCTGACGGTCACGAGCTGCCGCCATTCGCTGTCGTATCTGAGCAATTCTCTCGGTGGTATCTACCACAAGTTCTGGGCCAGTGATTTGGCTATCACCAACTTCTGCCCAACAGATAGGTGATCGGCATTTGCGTCCGTATAATGCCTCAAACGGAGCGGCTTGTATGCTGGTGTGGTAGCTGTTGTTGTACGAAAACTCCACTAGCGGGAGGTGCCTTTCCCAGCCATTACCAAAATCGATTACACATGCCCTAAGCATGTCTTCAAGGGTTTGGATGGTGCGTTCAGATTGCCCATCCGTCTACGGGTGATAAGTGGTGCTCATATCTAAACGTGAGCCAAAGGACTTGTGCATTGCTTGCCACAGTTCAGAAGTAAAACGTGCGTCACGATTAGATATAATAGAGGTTGGCACTCCGTGCCTTGATACCACTTCCTTTAGGTAAATGTCTGCAAGAGTAGAAAACTTATCCGTTTCTTTGATAGCCAGAAAATGTGCAGACTTGGTCAGTCGATCTACGATCACCCAAATGGTATCGTTTCCGCGTTGAGATCTGGGCAGGCCGGTCACGAAATCCATGGAAATTTGCTCCCATTTCAATTTCGGGATCTCCGGTTGTTGAAGTAGGCCTGATGGTTTCTGATATTCAGACTTGACTCTAGCACAAGTCAAGCACTTACTGACGTAGGTTGCTATGTGAGCTTTCATGCCAGGCCACCAGTATGTGGTCTTTAAGTCGTGGTACATCTTATCTGAACCAGGATGTACTGAATAACGAGACTTATGTGCTTCATCCATCACAAGCTCGCGTAAGTTGCCATAGAGTGGAACCCAAATACGCCCTGTTACATAGTAGGCGCCGTCTTCCTTTTGTTCTAGCCGCTGCCTCGATCCTCGTAGGGACTCAGCCCTGATGTTCTCTGTTTTCAATGCTTCAACCTGAGCATCGCGAATCTGAGCGGGAAGGTTAGATTGGATGGTAAGTTGTAAAGCACGTACACGCTTAGGTATGGTATCCTTTCGACTGAGGGCGTCGGCCACAACATTGGCTTTGCCCGGATGATACTTGATTGCGCATTCATAATCGTTCAAGAGCTCAACCCATCGGCGTTGACGCATGTTTAACTCCTTTTGCTTAAAGATATGCTTGAGACTCCTGTGATCGGTGTAAATGGTGCACTTGGTACCGTACAGGTAATGTCTCCATATCTTAAGCGCGAATACAACTGCTCCCAGCTCCAGATCGTGAGTAGTGTAATTTCTTTCGTGAACCTTGAGTTGGCGTGATGCGTAGGCAATGACCTTGTCACGTTGCATCAACACGCAACCAAGTCCTTGGATGGAAGCATCGCAGTAAACCACAAAATCTTCTATGCCTTCGGGCAATGAGAGGATAGGCGCGCTACAAAGTCTATCCTTTAAGTGCCGAAAGGCGGATTCTTGTACATCACCCCAACGATAGATGACACCTTTCTGAGTCAGTGAAGTGAGAGGTTGCGTAATCTTGGAGAAGTCTTTGATAAACCTTCTGTAATATCCTGCCAAACCCAAGAATTGGCGGATTTCTTTTGGTGTGCGGGGTGCAGGCCAGTTCTTGATTGAGTCAACCTTGGATGGATCAACATGAATCCCATCCTTGTTTACCACATGGC
The DNA here is from genome assembly GCA_030545235.1 of Helianthus tuberosus. NCBI lineage: Eukaryota > Viridiplantae > Streptophyta > Magnoliopsida > Asterales > Asteraceae > Helianthus > Helianthus tuberosus. The sequence goes on along the minus strand of CM060436.1, from coordinate 132,159,990 downwards.
CTAGAAAGTGGACTTCGCGAAGCCAGAAGTCACATTTTGAAAACTTGGCATACAACTGCTCTTTTCGAAGAAGTTCCAGCATAAGTCGTAGATGCTGCTCGTGTTCCTCCTGACTCTTAGAATAGATCAGGATATCGTCGATGAACACAATAATGATCTTATCCAGGTAAGGTTTGCGTACTCGGTTCATGAGATCCATGAAAACCGCTGGTGCATTCGTCAACCCGAAAGGCATGACCAGAAACTCGTAATGGCCGTAGCGGGTTCTGAATGTTGTTTTGGAGACGTCTTCCTCTCGGACTCTCAGCTGATGGTATCCCGATCTCAAATCAATCTTGGAGTAATAGCTCGACCCTTGCAACTGGTCGAATAAGTCATTAATGCGCGGGAGAGGATAACGATTCTTTATGGTCATCTTGTTGAGTTCGCGGTAGCCAATACACATTCTGAAGGTACCGTCCTTCTTCTTCACGAATAACACTGGAGCTCCCCATGGCGAAGAGCTAGGGCGTATGAAACCCTTTTCCAAGAGTTCGTGTAGTTGCGTGGATAGTTCTTCAAGTTCTGATGGAGCTAGACGATAAGGTGCTCGAGCTATGGGCGCTGCTCTAGGAGCTAGCTCGATTTGGAATTCGACTCGTCGATGAGGCGGAAGACCAGGTAATTCCTCAGGAAATACCTCAGGAAAATTGCGCACTATAGGAATGTCTTAAATTTTCTTCTCTTCCGTTGATGTGTCAGTAACGAGCGCTAGAATGGCAGTGTGGCCCTTATGCAAACACTTCTGGGCCTTTAAGGAAAGAGATAATGCCTACAACAGCACCACTCTTATCGCCCTGAATCACCAGAGGTTCTTCACCAGAACGAGGAATGCGGACGATTTTCTCCTTGCAAACAATCTCCGCTTGATGATGAGATAGCCAATCCCTCCCAATAACGACGTCGATACTACCAAGTGTGATAGGGATGGGATCGATAGAGAAAGTCTGACCAGCTAAGACGAGGTTACAACCCTTAACTATGTGTGTGGCCTTGAGACTTTTACCGTTTGCTAGCTCTACCGTGTGTTTGGCGGTCAAAAGTGTTGGGGTGCGCTTAAGGATTTGACGAACTTTTAAGGACACGTAACTAGTATCGGCACCCGAATCAAACAAAACAGTAACAAGGAAATCATCCAGAAGGAAACTTACCTATCACAACGTTGGGATCGTTCCTTGCATCATCCTGCCCAATCACGAACGCACGTTCCCTGGCTCCATTGCCATCATTGTTTCCCCTTTTATTGTTTTCGTTCCCGTGGTTGTTGTTGTTGTTCTGTTTCCGGTTCAAATGGGGACAGTTTCTCTTGAAGTGACCTTCAGCACCACACTGATAGCATTCCTTGTTACCCTGCTGTTGCTGTTGGTTCTGTGGGGCTTGTGGCTGCTGTTGTCGGTTCTGCTTCGCAGGACGTAAGCTTCGGCAATCTTTGGCTTCATGTCCCAACTTGCTACATCTCTGACAACGACCCTTGTTGCACGGCCTGCTGTGGTGCAAACTACATCGATTGCACTTTGGGTGATTTCCCCTGTATCTACCCTGACCTTGATTTCCAAAAGGCTGCTGACTGGGGTTCCTGTGTTCATCTGTCTTTTGTTGCTGGGACTGAGACTGAACTGGAGTAGAACCCTCGCCCGAATTTCCATCCCACTTGCGCTTGTTGTTACTGGGAGCATCAGTAGTAGTAGCGTTAATACGCTTGGGCAGCTTGCCCTCTTTCACCGCCTGATCGGTGAGTCGGTGCGCCAAACGAATGACTTGCTGGATTGTGGAAAGGTTGGCCGCACTTACAGACCCTTGGATTTCCGGGACTAAGCCTCTGAGGTATAGCTTGATTCGCCTAGATATGGGTTGTGACATGTTAGGACATAAGGCAGCCAAGTCGTTGGACCTCTTTGTGTATGCCTCAATCTCTGATCCTTCCATCTTCAACCCATAATACTCTATCTCAAGTTTCAGAATGTCGTCCAGGTGGCAGAACTCTTCCTTAATCCAATCCTTGAAGTCGCTCCAGAGGGTGACATTCGCGTCTGCCAACCCGAGCATCTGAACCTGTGCGTTCCACCAAGAATACGCTTTCCCTTGCAACATGCCAGTAGCGTACTCCACTCGTTTGTTGGTAGGGCTTTCACTCTCTTCGAATGTAAATTTGATTCTTCGGATCCAGTGTAGAAGGCCGATTGTCCCTTCAGTGCCGTCGAAAGTGGGAGATTTGCATTCCAGGAACGCCTTGAAGGTGCCCATGCGTGTTTGAAGGTGCATGGGTTGACTCCCTGTTTGGCTTGCTAAGGCTTCAGCAATCCGTTTGTTAATCAAAGTCGTCAGCTGACCCTGGGTCATGTCGAGACGTTCACTCATGATCTTCATATAGAAGGAACACACGTAAGAAGGTGTCGCAAGGCGCGTAAGTGTGGGATGACAGAAGAGAGTAAGCACACAAGGTTCAAATAGCAGTTATTACACTAGCTAATGCATACTATGATCAAATGTGCTACTAGCAGGTAGGTAATACAAACATAAACCATATTACCTATAATGTCGAGTCTTGCACGTGGAGCGAAGTGTCGTTGTGGATCGTTGAGCACTGTACAGGTTATAGTCTGGTTTTAACAAAAACTTTTTCCCCATATTAAAACCAAGTTCACTATAACCAATGGCTCTGATACCAATCTGTCACACCCCCAAAATCCACCATGCGGAGTACCACCGCTTGGAGGCGTGACGTGACCAGGATCAAGCCACCAATTATATTGAACAAGCATGTAAGTAGTTTGTAAAATCCAACACAATACAACTGGTGTCTAAACAAAACATAGTTTAAGTTACAAGCGGAAGCATAAAGTTTAAAACCAAATCATAAGTTTAAACGTTTCAAATGTTTAGCATGGTACACAGTTGTCCATGTCCCACAACGACTCTTCCCACTCCGATGCAAGCTCCATAGATTCCTAACGACCTGCAAGGCATATAACAACGAGTCAACAACAAAGTTGAGTGAATTCACAGTTGGTTGTTTAGTTATAGTGTTCGTGAATCATTTGTTCATTTCGTAAACCAAGTATCTTAGTTATCTGTATCGCGGTTTCCCAAACATGTTTGCGATGATTAGTGGCCGGATCGCGGTTTCTAAAACATGTGTGCGATGATTAGTGGCCGTATCGTGGTTTCCCAAACATGTGTGCGAAGATTAGTGGGGGCTTCCCATGTGTCGACTAGTCGTGTTTGTACGTGCCCTTCTTGATCCAAGGACCGTAGCGAGTGTGAGTGTACGTAGGTTTTACGTACGTGCCCTTCAATCCGAGGACGGTGAAAAGTAGTTTAATAGTAATGATAGTATGAGTAGTTATTCAATCCCATTCCCAACCCCTGGGAATCCCATGCCTTAGAAAGAGTGTGAACTCACCTTGGTTGCTCGGTTTGACTCTCAAAAGTAGCTAACAGTCAAGGTCGGTCAATCACGTCCTAGTACGATTACCACTTAGTTTACTAGTGACTTCAAATAGAACACAAAGTTCCTACATGTATCTATCACATAACATGCATCACTTTAACGGTTTATGCCCATATATACTTCCCATCCATTCCCCACTCAAAATCAAACATACGATAATGCACATAACATATATAACATGTTAGATCATTCACAGATAGCACACTCGACATTTAGACACGCGAGTCACAACTTATGTCTTTTCAGCATTTATATTCAAAACCGGCTGTTTTCGGATATTTTAATAAAATAGTTAAATTATTCCAAAAATTCCCAAATTTTTACAGGATGTATTAAACGAACCAAAAGTTATTGTGTAAAAATATCGGGGTCCAGTTCGTTATCAGTGATTTATAGAAATTTGTTTACCGGAATGCAATCAGATTTACTACATTCTGATTGCAGTTTACGGAATAATTCGTCTAAAATTCCTCGGAAGTCCGTTTGACAAAATTCCAATTCGAGAGTCACAAGTACATCAGTGACCATCGATGGTATGAATTTTTGGGGCTGGTTCAATCCAGGTTTTAAGTTACGACCGAAAACGTACAGCCCATTTTACTGCAGTAAAACTCAGCCTTAGCTGCTGTCATGAAAGCAGACTTTTAAAATAGTAAACGACCTTAAAAAAATGTGATTCCAGCGCCATTTTCTTCGTTTTTCGAAAAGAAACAATTTAGGCTTCAGAAATTCCGTTTTTCGATTTATTAAAGTCTGTTTACAGCCTGTTGAAGACGGCTGAAAAAGTACATCAGCATGTTATTTCGCTGTTTAAACATTACTAAATCGCATCAACGAGTGTCCGAACAATGGATTTAACAAGAAACCAAAAATCAGTTATCAAGTATGATTTAACCAACCCTCAAACCAACAAGATTCCGCTTCATATTTCAGACACAAGTAAACTTTTATGTAACTTTTATATTCTTTACTATTGTTTAACATCTTCTAGTCTTTTGATCTTTAGTGATTTAAACAACAACACATCTTACTATAAATCATAACTTTGAACAAGATGAACCAAGGTAAAATGAGACTTACTACTAGCCTCTAGCTAGGGACGAATCTAGTGAAGAAATGTGGCGAAAAAGATGGTGAAAAGCTAGAAACAAGTTCCTTTGAAATCCCCTCAAGTTGCAACCTCCATTGATTCAACCTTGAAGCTTTGAATGGCACATAATGTGAAGAAGATGAAGATGTTTAAGTGAGGGTGGTGGTTTTGGTTGTGGTGAACCGAATAGAGAGGGAGAGAGTAGTGAGGTTGAGTGTGATATCTTGTGAAGAATGATGATAATCTAAGGAACCATACTTCTTATAATCATCTCACATATTTTTGCAAGCTCAACAAGCAACAAATCCATATAAAAATTTAGATTAAATCAAGAAGGCATGGTGGATATATTTGGTGGGTCCACATGGGAATTGAAATCGTTTGGGGGGGGGGGGGGTCTAAATGAAAAATTGTGACTAAAATGTAAGTATAAGTTAGGTTGTAGAATTTGATATTTTATATTAGATATAGGATTTTTAGTGGGTGTTATGGCATACGGGGATCATGACTAGCCAAAAATAATTAAATAGTGTGTTTGACAAATATTTGATGTCCCGGGTAATGTCCGGTTGTTCGGTCGGATACTGTTCCGTTAAATTGTTTAATTGTTCCGTAAGGCGTCTTGTATATATATTTTCGTAACACGGTTAATTCCTAACACTCAGGAAAATATACCGGACTATTCAGTAACTTTTCTGTATACTTCTAGTATGTTAACACGCACATGTAAGTATAACACAGAAATCAGAGAGCAATTAAATGATTCAGCACAGTCATCAAGCACTTTCATTATCACTAATTAATTGTACGGAATACATGTAAATTGAGGGTTGTCACACGTGACTCGACTCGTAGAAATGTTTTTATTTTATTTATATTATGTGGAGTAAGTGTCGTTCATTGCAATAATCGAATCGTATTAACCGTATTTCAATCAACCTACGACTGTGAATGATGGGAAGTAACAATGCGATAAAGTTAATCAAGCTATGCTAATCAAATCGACATCGAACCGTAACTTGAACTGTGTATTTTACTTGATTGTTTATACGTGTGTGTGTGCCTTACGTGTTACCTGTGCATGTTTATTTTATGTTATGTTGTGATAATCAAGCGAACTCAATCGAACTCGAAGTCTAACTCGAATGTAAACGAACCCGAACCCAAATTCTGAGTCGAACCATATAAGAAGTAGTTGGGATTGAAAGTAATTTGACTAGGAAACCCTATCGGATCGCTCGCAAATCGAAACCGAAGCAACATCGCACCGAACGCACCAAATCAGGCGACATCCGAACGGATGGTCAATCCACACGGATTGCCAATCCGCACGGATTGCCAATCCGCACGGATGACCAATCCGGACGGATAGCCTATCCGGGTTACGTGCCATCCGCACGGCTCACCCTTTCCCCTTTTAGTATCCTATAAATACACGGGTCACTCTCCAACTTTTCCACTTTTGGCAAGTGACGTCCGAACCGCACGCATTCTTCACTTTTTCTCAGATTTCTCTCAATCCAGGTAAGATCTTGCACTAATTCTTGTACATTCTTGATCACTACACAATTCTACACCTTTCCATCTTTCAAATCTCCACTTTCGACCGTGAAACCATCAAGATTTGAGGTATTCTCGGGTGACGTCATCATGAAGTTCTCATGAACTTCAAGCTTGACTTCATTCCACCAAGAGTAACTCAGATCTGAACGGTTTCCACAAGATTTCACAACAACATCACCTAAATCTAAACTTTTCTAAGGATAAAAGAGTTGAAAGAAATAAACCTAAGTTCTCTCCTTCTTTTACCCTTAAGATCGGTACGAATCTGATCAGTTCTAGTCTCTACTCGATAATAGTGATGCACTAGTCCTAGATCTGGAATTTTACCGCAAGACACCTGATTTCGGGGTCAACCGGAATGACCGTTCTGAGTCGCCGACATGTCGAGTCAGGGTGGTTCCTGGCCGGCTTAGTCGTGCGGGTAAGAATACGATTCCAAGTGGTTACCACGCAATCAGAACGTCTCGATAAACGACAACAGAAACCAAGAGTAGACGAACGGAACAATCAGACCAGGGACTGTCCGCACGGACCAGCTGTCCGCACGGACAGGCTACCCGGACGGGTTGTCACCCGGACGAGCTACCCTTGGGATCCACTTTCCAAACAAGGTTTGAGTATCGACGAATGAGCAATCCGGACGGACGACCTCTGAATGGATTACTCTTCGGATCATGAGATACTAAGGCCTTAAAACAAATTCCAACATGTTCATCCGCACGGACAGGTTGCCCGTACGGACAGACTATCCGCACGAGTAAGCTATCCGGGCGGATTGTCACTATCCGCACGGATTACCATCCGGGCGGATTACCTAACCCACTTAGTGACTCAGCCTTAAAGACGTTGTCCGCACGGACTACCATCCGGACGGATTGTAGTCCGCGCGACCGGCTTGAAGGGTAGAGGTACTTAGGTGATTTCTAAATCCTACAACGAAAACTCCAAAGCACAAGCCATCATACACAAACACATCCTTAACTTAGGAAGAAACAATCCACTTGAATGTTTATCCGCACGAACAACTTGTCCGTACGGATAAGCAGTCCGCACGGGCGACTAGTCTGCACGGATTACCGTCCGCACAGACAGCTCGCGCGCACGGATAGCTTATCCGGATGGGTCACCATCCGCACGGATCACCATCCGCACAGATAGTTCGCCCGCACAGATAGCTTCCTCTCACGGATAGTTGATCCGCACGATCAGTTATCCTACCCGCTCTCACTTTGTACTGTTTTACGCGCCACTTATCCTTACGTTATCGAATCTATTCAGGCTAACCGTACTCGCTGAAAAGCGCTCCCTTCAATCCATCAACCGCTGTGAGTATACTCGAACCCTTTTTGCTTTAGCACTTTTGGGTGTTACATACGTTACGAATATTTAAACTACAACTATCACACTACTCAAGCTATTTTAACGCTAAACCATTTATGCATGTTATACGTGGCTTATGAATGCTTGTTTGTTATGTTTACACATGGAATGCTGTCTATCTGCCTTAGCAACGATAGTACTATAGTTTGGACTCAGCACCCGTTCACACGGGGGTTGTTAAGGATCTTTTACTTGCATAGATTACGGTGGTAATCATGTATTGCGAACTGCCTCGGGCAGTCAACCCGCAGTCATTGGTATCGATGGATCTATGTCGATAACTAACGTGCTTCATTTCACTATGTGTACGTGCTGGTTATGCGTAAACGAATTCGAACTCTATATGCTATTATCAAACTTGTATGCTCACCTTTACATTATATGTATTGACTTTATTTTAACGTATGTGGCAGGTGCCTAGGTTGTTTATATGCTTCTCGGGCTGTGATGAACTTGAAGCTAGGATCTGGAGTCTAGAAACCAACGAATAAATTGTTATGTTTAAATCTGAGTTGTCAGAACAGAATATTTGTTTAGTTTTTGTCTGTAATAACTTGTTTGCTATTTGAGACATGGTATGGGACATGTTAACTTAAATTGAATGGTAATGATAGTTGTTATGGAAACTTCTGAACAATCTGTTTCGCTCAGTGCCGCGCACCGATGATTCCGCCATCGGTTGGGGTGTGACAGATTGGTATCAGAGCCATAACTATAGGGAATTAGGCAAGACTCGACCTAGTCTGGGTCGAAGTCTTAGAGACCTAGTCTATAGATAAGAACCAACAGACCAACTCACGCGTATGCGTAAACTCGCCACTATCACTCGCTCTTATCTATCACTGCACTCGAATTTTCAAGTTATGAACGGGCAATGAGGCCGAGAATAGGTGTGAAAACCGCAAACTCTCGACTAAAGTTGCCTAATCAGCCTGCGTTTTAGCTACAAACGAGGAGAATCATACCAAATTAGGAGTGAAATCCATATTTTGATGAATAATCTCCTCAAATTTTATCAAAAGCAGGGACAGAAGTTGCAAGATAGGGGTGAAACCCTAATCTTGACGACTCGTCCTGCTTTTATACAAAAACTCCCACCAAAGTTTCGATGAACTCCAACGATCTAAAGACACAATATAACCAATGGGAATTGCGCCAACGCCCAAGAATCGAGGCAAAGGCATAGTCCCGGAGGTAATTGTGCACACAGGATCCTTGCGAATAGTCGAGCCACTTTGGTTAGTCGAAGTCTATTAGCCGCAGACAACCTACCTTTGATTTATCGATCTTTATGAAGATTTTATGTATTTTCTGCTTATTTATTGACGTTTTGAGCTACTCACACAACACATCATTAACAAATCGCTCGCACCTCACTACTTTCGAACACTCGCATACTCTGAATACTAGGTTTCTATTTTCTGACTGCCCCTAGTGACTAAGATATATGCGTTCTTGCTATTGCGCTTACGTGTTTAGGAGTATTGTAGTTATGTGCTCTATGTGCTTATGTGATTTTGTGCAATTCTGTGATTTTGTGACTATATGCGTTTACATGGTACGTGTTACTGAGCTTTAGTAGTAGTAGACATGTGAGGTGAGATTCGAATACATGTGTTGAGTTCCGTGGCGATGTCTATTGCAGACAATGTCGTCTGGATCTCGTCATACGCTCTCTCGTCAGGAAAAGAGGGACAGACGCCTTGCTTCTATCATCGCGAAGAGTGTAGCTAAAGCCGTGAGTGATGCGTATGAGAATGCTAGTAAATCATCCGAGGAATCGAGGACTGAAGGTCCTAAAGCTGTCGCGAGACCTTTCAGTTTCAAACAATTCAAGTCATGTGGGCCGAAAGAATTCACAGGCGAAGGAGGTCCCACTGCACTATTCCACTGGTTTGACTCTATCGAGGTTACTCTGCGACAAAGTGGTTGCCCTGATGACCTTCGAACTCTGAACGCTACCGGCGTCTTCCAGTCCCGTGCTCTAGACTGGTGGACGGCCGAGAGGAACAAGCGAGGGAATGATGCAACCTACGGTTTGTCGTGGGATGAACTCAAGGAAGTCATGCTAGAGGAATTCTGCCCTCCACACGAGCGTCAAAAGCTTGAAGATGAATTTTGGCACATACATCAGAAGGATGGAGACAATGCTGGTCTTACTGCTCACTTCAAACAGCTCAGCATTATCTGTCCCGACCAGGTCAAGACTCCTGAAATGACCATCAAGAAGTATATCCGAGCTTTGCCCGACTGCATTGCTGATTTCGTGCAAGCGGCTAAGACTACCACGATCGAGGAAACCTATCTGCTAGCCGCTGAAATCAATGACAAAAGGGTTAAGGCTGGGGTATGGGATAAGACCTCCAAGCATCTGCATCAAGCCACCGCTACCGCACCAACTGCTGAACCTATCTCATCAAGCAACAAGAGAAAGAACAGCTCCACCAACAAGAACTGTGCGATTACTGCTGCACCGATCCAAGCTGTACCTGCCCAACAGCGTCAAGTAGCGGCGCCTGTGGCCAATGCACCGCCTGCAAAGCGTGCATATACTGGACCACACCCTCTCTGCCCTACTTGCACCTATCATCACCCGACTACTATACAATGCCGCTTCTGTGCTCATTGCAATGTCTACGGCCACTTCACTACCAACTGCCGTATTCGCTAAGCTCCTGCCAATCAAGCTCTACTCGCTGCTCCACAGGGTCAACCAGCTCTTCCGGCCCCCGCAGTCAAGGCCAGAGCCTGCTTCACGTGTGGCGACCCTAATCATTTCGCCAACATGTGCCCGAACAGGGTGGTGAAACAAGAACCGCAATAGCAGCAGCCACAGCAGCAGCAACAGCAACAGCAGCAACAGCAACAACAGGCAACACGCGCCAGAACTTTCAATCTTAACGTGCGTCAAGCTCAGGCCGACAACAACGTGGTCAATGGTACGTTCCTTGTGAATGGTATTTATGCTTCATGTTTGTTTGATACTGGAGCCGATAATTGCTTTGTGTCACTCGAATTTGAGAAACTCCTTAGTCGTAAACGTTCCCGACTCTCCTCTGCATTCGATGTCGAAGTTGCTACCGGAAGAACCGTCACTGTGAACTCTGTTATTCGTGATTGCACTCTCGAGCTCAACAATCACATCTTCTCAATCGACCTCATTCCGATGCAACTCGGAAGTTTCGACGTCATAGTAGGCATGGACTTTCTTCGCGAAAACCATGCCGAAGTTGTGTGCTTCGATAAGATGATTCGTTTTTCGCTCGCAAATGGTGATTCATTGCGCGTTTATGGTGATACTACTTCGAAGGGTCTCAAGCTTATGTCATGCCTCCAAGCTAGCAAGTATCTCCGCAAGGAATACAGGGCTTTCTTGGCCAACGTCGTAGCAGCGGGGAAGGAAAAGAAAGAGACGAAGGAAGTAAAAGACGTACCCGTGGTTCGAGAATTTCCTAATGTTTTTCCAGAGGACCTTCCCGGACTACCTCCAAAGCGTGATATTGATTTTCGCATTGATCTCATTCCTGGAGCTAATCCTACCGCCAGAGCTCCTTACCGACTCGCGCCGTCCGAAATGCCCGAACTCTCAACCCAACTCCAGGAACTACTTGAGAAAGGCTTTATTCGCCCGAGCAGCTCTGCTTGGGGCGCACCAGTCCTTTTCGTCAAAAAGAAGGACGGGTCGTTCCGGATGTGCATCGACTACCGGGAGTTGAATATGTTGACTATCAAGAACCGCTATCCTCTGCCTCGAATCGACGATTTGTTTGACCAACTACAAGGCGCTACGTGTTTCTCGAAGATCGATCTACGTTCAGGATATCACCAGCTACGTATACAAGAGGAGGATATACCCAAAACCGCGTTTCGTACTTGTTACGTCCATTATGAATTCGTTGTCATGCCTTTTGGCCTAACAAACGCACCAGCAGTTTTCATGGATCTGATGAATCGAGTGTGTAAACCATATCTCGACCGTTTCGTCATCGTGTTCATCGACGATGTCTTGATCTATTCCAAGACGAGAGCCGAACACGCGCAACATCTACGTTTGGTTCTCGAGTTACTCCAGGGGAACCAACTCTACGCCAAATTCTCCAAGTGCGAATTTTGGTTGGGGGAGGTTCAGTTTCTGGGTCACATCGTAAATAGTCAGGGTATTCACGTCGATCCTGCGAAGATTGAAGCTGTTAAGAGCTGGGTTACGCCTAAGAACCCGTCTGAAGTCCGCTCCTTTCTCGGGCTAGCGGGCTATTATCGACGATTTATCGAAGGATTCTCGAAGATTGCTGTACCACTTACCACTCTCACGCATAAGGACCAGCCTTTTGTCTGGGGGACCAAACAAGAGTCTGCCTTTCGAACCCTCAAATACATGCTTTGCAATGCTCCTGTTCTCACACTACCCGACGGAAACAATGATTTCATTGTCTACTGTGATGCTTCCAACCTTGGTCTTGGTTGTGTTCTCATGCAACGGGACAAGGTTATAGCTTACGCATCTCGACAGCTCAAAATCCACGAGAAGAACTATACAACCCACGATCTCGAGCTAGGCGCAGTTGTTTTCGCATTAAAGATTTGGCAACACTACCTGTATGGTACAAGGTGTACGATCTTCACCGATCATAAGAGCCTACAACACATCTTTAATCAGAGGGAACTAAATATGCGTCAACGCCGATGGGTAGAACTTCTCAACGATTACGACTGTGAGATTCGTTATCACCCAGGCAAGGCAAATGTTGTTGCCGACGCACTTAGCAGGCGGAGCTATCTGCTTAGCACTCGTAATGTTCAAGCCCAGCACAACCTCGAAGCTCTCATCCGCGACGCACAACATGCATGTTTCAACGAACGCACCTTGAAGAAAGAAAGAATCTACCACGATGGAGCCCAGCTTGTGAGCAAATCAAATGGGATATTCCACTTCTTAGACTGAATTTGGATTCCCAAGCGAACCAATTTACGACAGATTATCATGGATGAAGCCCACAAATCCCGATACTCCATCCATCCCGGTGCTGACAAAATGTACCATGATCTTCGCTATAGGTACTGGTGGCCGGGTATGAAACGGGATATCGCCCTCTACGTCGGAAAATGCCTAACCTGTGCTAGAATCAAGGCTGAACATCAAAGACCCTCTGGCTTGCTCGAACACCACCAATTCCCATGTGGAAGTGGGAGAGCATAGCTATGGATTTCGTAACCAAGCTTCCAACCACGTCATCAGGTCACGATAGCATTTGGGTTGTTATTGACCGTTTGACTAAATCAGCTCACTTTCTGCCAATACGAGAAGACTACAAAGTAGAACGATTAGCCCGAATCTACACCGACGAGATCATTTGTCGACATGGGACGCCTCGTGACATCATCTCTGATCGTGATGCTCGGTTTACTTCACGATTGTGGGAAACATTTCAAACGGCACTCGGTACAACGCTTAATCTAAGTACTGCGTTCCACCCACAAACCGACGGTCAGACTGAAAGAACGATTCGTACTCTTGAAGACATGCTCCGATCGTGTGTTCTAGACTTCGGTGGTAATTGGGATAGACACCTTCCGTTAGTCGAATTCTCGTATAACAACAGCTACCAGGCTAGCATCCAGATGGCACCTTTCGAGGCCTTATACGGAAGAAGATGTCGATCGCCTATTGTGTGGCACGAGATCGGTCACTCGCAACTAACCGGTCCGGAGTTGCTACAAGAAACGACAGACAAAATTTTCCAGATTCGAGACAACCTAGCAAAAGCTCGGGATCGACAGAAAGTTTACGCCGATAAAAAGCGCAAGCCCCGTGAATATGGCGTTGGTGACTACGTACTCCTAAAGGTATCACCTTGGAAGGGTGTAGTCCGATTCGGCAAGAAGGGGAAACTCGCGCCTCGATATGTTGGACCTTTTAAGATTCTGGAAAGGATCCGAAAAGTCGCCTACAGACTCGAATTACCGGAGGAACTTAGCAATGTCCACCCGAATTTCCACGTGTCAAACCTCCGAAAGTGCATCGCCGACCACGACTTACATGTTCCTCTAGATGATCTACAAGTGAACGAAACATTACACTTCGTGGAAAAGCCTGTCGAAATCATGGATCACCAGACCAAAGAACTCAGGCGCTCACGCATTCCTATTGTGAAAGTCCGATGGGAAGGCAAGCGAGGCGTGGAGTTTACTTGGGAACTCGAAAGCGACATGAAGGCCAAGTACCCGCAGTTGTTTAATGAGAGAGATAGTCTAGAGAGAGAAAGTCTCTCACGTGGTTCTCGGAGCTTGTATGCGTCATCATAATCAACAGAATCACGGTTATTGTATACGTTTAATTTAGTGATTTATAGTTAGAAACGTGAAAAGATAAAAGAAGTAAAGAGAATTTGACAAATCTGAGTGTGTTTGATCATCGCAATCGAGCACCTGCTCAGATACCACATGTAGGTCCTGATTTGACTCCGTTACGATTATGTTTGGTCACGATCGTTCACGGATTCCGCACGACTCAGAGTCGACAATTATCCATGCGAATAAGCTAGTCAACAAAAGTCAACACGGATATGTTATCCGCACGGATTGCCATCCGTACGGTGAACATCAACAGCAACATTCCACATTTTTAACGAACTCAAATTTCTCACAAATGGCTATGAATTAAGATCTGAAACTTTATAGGCTTTTAGATCAGAGAATTTCGCATAACATATCCAAAAATCAGCTATTTTATCCGTAAAAAGTCGATTAATTTAACGAATTCCAGTGGTCCAAACGAAGAACTCTCACACGTGACTCACGACCTTGTTACAGCTTTCAGCTTAATTTCGGGACGAAATTCCCTAAACAAGGGGAGGCTATAACACCCCGTGTTTTCACGAGTGAAGGTCAAAGTCAAGGTCAAAGTCAACGATCGATTTCGCGCGACTCGACTCGTAGAAATGTTTTTATTTTATTTATATTATGTGGTGTAAGTGTCGTTCATTGCAATAATCGAATCGTATTAACCGTATTTCAATCGACCTACGACTGTGAATGATGGGAAGTAACAATGCGATAAAGTTAATCAAGCTATGCTAATCAAATCGACATCGAACCGTAACTCGAACTGTGTATTTTACTTGATTGTTTATACGTGTGTGTGTGCCTTACGTGTTACCTGTGCATGTTTATTTTATGTTATGTTGTGATAATCAAGCGAACTCAATCGAACTCGAAGTCTAACTCGAATGTAAACGAACCCGAACCCAAATTCCGAGTCGAACCATATAAGAAGTAGTTGGGATTGAAAGTAATTTGACTAGGAAACCCTATCGAATCGCTCGCAAATCGAAACCGAAGCAACATCGCACCGAACGCACCAAATCAGGCGACATCCGAACGGATGGTCAATCCGCACGGATTGCCAATCCGCACGGATGACCAATCCGGACGGATAGCCTATCCGGGTTACGTGCCATCCGCACGGCTCACCCTTTCCCCTTTTAGCATCCTATAAATACACGGGTCACTCTCCAACTTTTCCAATTTTGGCAAGTGACGTCCGAACCGCACGCATTCTTCACTTTTTCTCAGATTTCTCTCAATCCAGGTAAGATCTTGCACTAATTCTTGTACATTCTTGATCACTACACAATTCTACACCTTTCCATCTTTCAAATCTCCACTTTCGACCGTGAAACCATCAAGATTTGAGGTATTCTCGGGTGACGTCATCATGAAGTTCTCATGAACTTCAAGCTTGACGTCATTCCACCAAGAGTAACTCAGATCTGAACGGTTTCCACAAGATTTCACAACAACATCACCTAAATCTAAACTTTTCTAAGGATAAAAGAGTTTAAAGAAATAAACCTAAGTTCTCTCCTTCTTTTACCCTTAAGATCGGTACGAATCTGATCGGTTCTAGTCTCTACTCGATAATAGTGATGCACTAGTCCTAGATCTGGAATTTTACCGCAAGACACCTGATTTCGGGGTCAACCGGAATGACCGTTCTGAGTCGCCGACATGTCGAGTCAGGGTGGTTCCTGGCCGGCTTAGTCGTGCGGGTAAGAATACGATTCCAAGTGGTTACCACGCAATCAGAACGTCTCGATAAACGACAACAGAAACCAAAAGTAGACGAACGGAACAATCAGACCAGGGACTGTCCGCGCGGACCAGCTGTCCGCTCGGACGAGCTGTCCGCACGGACAGGCTACCCGGACGGGTTGTCACCCGGACGAGCTACCCTTGGGACCCACTTTCCAAACAAGGTTTGAGTATCGACGAATGAGCAATCCGGACGGACGACCTCTGAATGGATTACTCTTCGGATCATGAGATACTAAGGCCTTAAAACAAATTCCAACATGTTCATCCGCACGGACAGGTTGCCCGTACGGACAGACTATCCGCACGAGTAAGCTATCCGGGCGGATTGTCACTATCCGCACGGATTACCATCCGGGCGGATTACCTAACCCACTTAGTGACTCAGCCTTAAAGACGTTGTCCGCACGGACTACCATCCGGACGGATTGTAGTCCGCGCGACCGGCTTGAAGGGTAGAGGTACTTAGGTGATTTCTAAATCCTACAACGAAAACTCCAAAGCACAAGCCATCATACACAAACACATCCTTAACTTAGGAAGAAACAATCCACTTGAATGTTTATCCGCACGAACAACTTGTCCGTACGGATAAGCAGTCCGCACGGGCGACTAGTCTGCACGGATTACCGTCCGCACGGACAGCTCGCGCGCACGGATAGCTTATCTGGATGGGTCACCATCCGCACGGATCACCATCCGCACGGATAGTTCGCCCGCACGGATAGCTTCCTCTCACGGATAGTTGATCCGCACGATCAGTTATCCTACCCGCTCTCACTTTGTACTGTTTTACGCGCCACTTATCCTTACGTTACCGAATCTATTCAGGCTAACCGTACTCGCTGAAAAGCGCTCCCTTCCATCCATCAACCGCTGTGAGTATACTCGAACCCTTTTTGCTTTAGCACTTTTGGGTGTTACATACGTTACGGATATTCAAACTACAACTATCACACTACTCAAGCTATTTTAACGCTAAACCATTTATGCATGTTATACGTGGCTTATGAATGCTTGTTTGTTATGTTTACACATGGAATGCTGTCTATCTGCCTTAGCAACGATAGTACTATAGTTTGGACTCAGCACCCGTTCACACGGGGGTTGTTAAGGATCTTTTACTTGCATGGATTACGGTGGTAATCATGTATTGCGAACTGCCTCGGGCAGTCAACCCGCAGTCATTGGTATCGATGGATCTATGTCGATAACTAACGTGCTTCATTTCACTATGTGTACGTGCTGGTTATGCGTAAACGAATTCGAACTCTATATGCTATTATCAAACTTGTATGCTCACCTTTACATTATATGTATTGACTTTATTTTAACGTATGTGGCAGGTGCCTAGGTTGTTTATATGCTTATCGGGCTGTGATGAACTTGAAGCTAGGAACTGGAGTCTAGAAACCAACGAATAAATTGTTATGTTTAAATCTGAGTTGTCGGAACAGAATATTTGTTTAGTTTTTGTCTGTAATAACTTGTTTGCTATTTGAGACATGGTATGGGACATGTTAACTTAAATTGAATGGTAATGATAGTTGTTATGGAAACTTCTGAACAATCTGTTTCGCTCAGTGCCGCGCCCCGATGATTTCGCCATCGGTTGGGGTGTGACACGAGTCATCCTAGTCAGCAAAGGGATGGGCGTTTTTCACAAATGGGCATAGTGGGATAATGCCATGTGTAGTGGTACACATGAATAATGCCCCCACCCATGGGCATTGTGCGACACGTGTCATCCCAGTCAGCAAAGGGGCATTATGGGCGTTTTTCACAAATGGGCGTAGTGGGATAATGCCTAATAATGCCCCATCAATGATTACCCAATTATTATTTTCTTGTTTTTTTTAATTTAAAATTAATTGTATTTAACATGAAATACTCTCATTGGCTAAACAATTTGAAGAGAGATACATTTGAGTGTGTTTCAAATCACGCTGGAGGGGGGGGGGTTTGCGAAATAACGTCGGAAAATGCCATGGGGTGGGAGACGGGCGTGTTTTGACGTGTTTGGGGGGGGGGGGGACACCGGAAAAGGCCTCCACTACGGGTGGTCTGAGAAAGAATAATTTGTTTTCCCATGTGGAATTAATCTCATATGACAGTAAAGGAATCAATTTTTTATATGGAAGAGAATCAAATTTTATATGGAATAATTTGATTCGTCAAACTTGAGGTATTGTAACAGAGTTTAGTATAAATACATGCTTAAGGTGTTATTGTATTGATGTATAATAAAAGAGTCAAATTATTTGTTTAAATCGTGTTTGGTATAAATATATGGTTAAGGTTAATTGGGACACGATTACGGAAATTTTTGATATAAGGCTTTCGGTTTGGAAAGCAAAAACTATGTCTATAGGGGGAGACTTACTTTGACTAACTCTGTTTTGGAGAGTCTTCATATCTATTATTTCTCTTTATACAAAGCTCCCGCTAGGGCTGTAAACGAACAAAATGTTCGGCGAGCAGTTCGTGAACCGTTCGGCGGAAAGTTCGTTTGTGTTCGTTCGTTTATTAAACAAACGTACATGAACAAGAAATTTCGTTCGTTTAGTTAAATGAACAAACATGAACAGAGGTCGCGTTCGTTCGTTTATGTTCATGAACGTTCAGTAACGTGTTCGCTTGTGTTCGATAGTTCATTAGTGTTTTTAGGTTTTATATTTATTTAAATATATCAAAATTCTGACAAATTAGATATCTAATAAGTGTCAGTGTATTATATATTCTGTTCATGAACGATTGTTTGTGTTCGTTTGTTTCCATTTGTGTTCATGAACATTAGTTTGTGCTCATTTGTGTTCGTCAACGTTCGTTGCCTAAAATTAACAAACAAACACAAACGAACACGAACAAGTTCATTTCCTTAACAAACGAACACAAACATAAAATCCTGTTCGATAAGTGTTCGTGAACGGTTCGCGAACACATATATTTTTTAACAAACGAACACGAACAAGGTCTTGTTCGTGTTCGTTTGGTTCGTTTACAGCCCTAGCTCCCGCTGGTATAATTAAGAGTGTTGAAGCGAAGATGCCAAAATTTCTTTGGGCGGGGTCTAACGACAAAAACAAAACGAATTGGGTGGCGTGGGATTGGATCACGTGGCCAAAGAAAAAAAGGGGGGGATGGGAATTAACATATTAAAAGAAGTAAATGAAGCTCTCCTTTTTAAATGGGGACGGGGATATAGAGTTGAAAGTCATAGCCTTTGGAGGAAAGTGGTTGATGCGTGTCATAAGAATAACAATCAAAGAAGTTTTTTTTGCCTTGTAACGGAAAGTTTACGGGGTGCTGGAATAATATTGCTAAATTGATGTCCAAATTAAAAGATTATGGGCAAAGTGGGGAACGGGGGGGGGGGGGGGGGGGGAGGGGGTTTCGTGTTTGGTTAGACACATGGGTGGGTGATCTTCCTTTCGTGGAAAGATGGCCACATCTGTTTGTTCTGGATTCTAATAAATTTTGCAGGATTTCTGAGAGACTAAGACCGAACCCAGAAACAGGAGGATATTGTTGGAGTTAGGTTAGATTACCCGAGTCTGATACTGAAAGAAAAGAGTGGCGGGAATATCTAGAAGCTATTGACATGGTGAATTTGTCAAATGAGAATGATACTTGGATCTGGAACATTGATAAAAAGAACGGTTTCTCGATGAGCTCGATGAAAAGGCGTTAATTTTTTATAGGGGAAACAGTCATCTTCCAATTTCGAATGGAGCAAATGGGTTCCTATTAAATGCACAGTGGCAGATCTAGGGGGTTTTTGGGGGTTCTCAGGAACCCCATTGGTTTGGAAAAAAAATGAAAAAAATAGTGGAAACCTTATACAATTTGGAAAAAAAATAGTGAGAAATAGTGAAAATCTATCAAAAGGAACCCGGTAGAAAAAATCATGAATCCGCCACTGTAAATGTTATATTATTACATGGAGAGGTAACTTGGATCGCCTGGCTACGAGAGTCAATCTGAGAAGAAGGAACGTGGATATAGCATCGGTTTTGTGTCCTTTCTGCGACGAATACGAGGAATCGGTGGAACATTTATTTACTGCATGTTCGTTGGCGATTAGAGTTTGGACGAAATTCAGTATTTGGTGCAACATTCCCCCGATATTTGCTTTCGATTTTAAAGATCTGATGGAAATTCATAATTCTAATCAAGGAGGAAAAAAAATGAAGAAGATTTTACGGGGATTGGTTATTATATCGTGTTGATGCATATGGAAGGCTAGGAGCGAATTGGTGTTCAACCAGATTAGGAGAAATTCTCAAGGGATTATGATTGACATGGCCGGCCCTGGGGGTGGGCGGGGAGGACCACCGGCCAGGGCCCGATATTTCGAAGGGCATGTTTTTTTATGAAAAAATCCGATATGTGTATGTAAAGTATTTTTTTAATAGTGTACACCCATACAAACACCAACATAGGTCCCCTTACAAAACTATTGTTATGGTTTAGATTAGTTATTAACCCCTTTAACATTAGATTTAGACCTTTAGTGGACCCAATACCCAATTTCGTTAAAGCCTAAGGGCACATTTTTTCGAGCTCGAACAGGGTACACAAATTCTCAGGACCGGCTCTGATGATTGAAATCAAGACGAGAGGTTTTGGGTGGCTAAAAAATAGAACAACATGTAATTATATAAGTTGGAGGGAATGGTATAAATATCCTATGTATATGTTGTAATTTTGTCCTTTGCCCGTTTGGGTCGGGGGCGTTTGTTCTGTATTGGCCTTTTGCCCGTTTGGGTCGGAGGTTGGTTTTTTAATGAAGTTTTATTTAAAAAAAATGTGTTCTCATTAAATAATAAAAAAGTGAAATTATTCGTTTATTCATTCAAATCGTGTTTGTGCGTGTTATTAAAGGGCCTGATTATACAACATAATTAATTAAAAAAAAAAGTTTGAAGGGATTGAGAGCCATGAAGAGTTTGAGGACCCATTCCAAGGATAATGGGAGACGGTGTATAGACCTTTTCACACAAATTTTCGAAAAGTGACGTTTCAATTACTTTTTTAATTATATTTTAAAGTTTGAAGATTCTTTTCTTCTTATCCACCAGCCACACAACATTTTAGATAACGACTTTCCCCATTTTCCCGACAAATGCTTGGTCTCCAAATCTGTATTAGCTTGGGAAATTTTATCTTCAGTGCAGTTATCTTTACATTTTTTTTTTAAGAGTAAGCCTTTATGTTTGTCTCAAATTTTAGGCGTTTTCATTTATCTTTAAAATTGATGACTTTTGCACTTAATGTTTGAAAATATTGCATGTTATGTCCTTTTGGGTAAACCCAGTTATATTTTTCTGTTAGATTATGTCATGTGCACTGCATATGAGGGTAGAAACATCAATTCTCAGTGTTGGAAGATGGTGATGAGATTACGAGGTTAAAATGCCTAATTTGGTGGGTGATATTGAGCTCTAATTCAGAAAAGTGACGGATTGGGGGTGTTATCAGGGGATTAAAAGGGGGGAAACACAAGTGGGGAGATGA
The DNA here is from genome assembly GCA_030545235.1 of Helianthus tuberosus. Classification (NCBI taxonomy): domain Eukaryota; kingdom Viridiplantae; phylum Streptophyta; class Magnoliopsida; order Asterales; family Asteraceae; genus Helianthus; species Helianthus tuberosus. The sequence continues at coordinate 132,138,859 of CM060436.1, read as the reverse complement.
AGTGACCGTTCTACCCTCTTGTGCAGTGCACATGACATAACTTAGCAGAAAATTATAACTGGGTTTGCCCCTAAAGGACATAACATGCAACATTTTCAAACATTAAGTACAAAAGTCATCAATTTTAAAAGTAAATGACAGTGTCTAGAATTTGAGACAAACATAAAGAACAAAACTTGTAATTTACTTCTTTTTTAAAGTAAATATAATTTATTATTTTTATTTATGTTAACACTTAAGCTTCTCAGTTATTTTATTAGACAATGTGGTATGCCTTTCCTGTCACCTGTCCCATCCGATTTGGATTTTGGCATATTGGCCCCGTTGGAACGCTATGCCGCCCTTGGCGTCTCTGATGGTGTCTTCACTCGGGATTCAAGACACCTGATGTCACACCCCAACTGATGGCGGAAACATCGGGATGAGACGAAGTGTGTATAGATTGCTCGAGACTTCATAACACTATGTGACAATATTTATTTAATTCCAATTTCATTGCAATACTAAATTATCATACAAGATTAAAATAAGAAATAACAACATTGTCTCAAATAAGAACATAACATTAAAAGATAGATAGATTAAAGGTGTGTATCTAGTCCACCCTAAACTTGTTTCATCATTCGTCCATACTTCAACTATCAACCTGCAACATGTATTAAAATAGAGTTTCAATGCAAAAGCAAAGGCGAGTATACAAGTTTATTTACATAGCATAATAGAATAAAAGTACTCATATCCAACATGATACATAATAAAATAGTTTCAACCATGCTAGTTCACGCAGTCCAAGTGATAGCCCAAGTTTCCAATGCGTTAAAGTACCTACCCCAAAGTTTCACGGGAGGTTAAAATGATACCTCCTAACAATACCCCTCGAGCACAAAATGGGGGAGGTGCACGACTCCTATAGCATATGCATAATACTACTATATGTTAGGGCGGAACTACATGTCACACCCCTTTCTGCGGCGGAAGCACGAGGTGTGATCATGAAAGGTTCTCATTGCATACGAAAGGTAAACATGTTATATGCTCGTAAAAACATCAAATACTATAATTTGAAAACATAAGTTTAGCGTTTACATCGCTAAGTCGCATAAAACATTGTCTTAAAAAGTTTACAACTTTATTTAAAGATAAACAATAGCGACATCCACAAGCATAAGCGAGACCGCGCGAACATCCATCCTAGTTACCTGAAATACATGTGAGTTTTGGAAAAACGTCAACATAAAGTTGGTGTGAATTCATGCAGTTTTTGTATTTAACGCTTGTATACCTTGTACAAAAATCATGGTATGTATTTGTTAAATCACGTATTCAAGTATAAATCAAGTGTTTCCATATGTATCAAGTGCTAATGGGTTGCAAAGCCATTAACATGTGACACGACATAGGAAGTCACCAAACCATAGGCATTTATCTATAGTCGATTCACGACTGAGACACAAAAACACTACTTGGTTCTAGTTGTCACCAAGAGTGGGGCTGCCCTGAAACCCATTAGATCTAACCTTTTGTTCTGCGGTCTAAGTATGTACACGATTAATGGTGCTTATGTTACCCTATTCGTGACACGATTTCTCGTATCAATTCTTGGCACTAGTTGTCGCCAAGAGTACTTCTCGTTTTAGTACATATCATACCATTTTGTAAATATTGAAGTATTTGTAACATGTATTTCACCCCCGAAGTTATAAAACTGAAAACAGTTAAGAGAAAAGGGGGAGCATGAACTCACAACTTTGCGTTCCTTGCGTCGTAAACTTCACCGGATTTGCTTAATTAACGTCGTAACCTATACGCGTTTTCTTAACGTTAGTCACTAGACTTGCGTCGCACAAGTACAGTCACTCTCTTTTGTGTATATTTTCTTGTGTTAAAATATTTTATATTTTTAACTAAGTGTCTTACTTATATTATTTTCTCAAAAATAAATATAAGCTTTTTGTATTTTGCACTTTGCACCCGAATTATGTATCTTGTATGTTGTATGTGTATTTTTGTATTTTTACTCGTTACGAGTATCTCCAAGTCATATTATTTTTACTCTAAAAATAATATATACCTAGTTCACAAAATAATCACATAATCACACAAGCGATAAACATATATTCTAAATATATATTTAACAAGTTTTATTTATGAAAATCCACCTCCGATGTTTGGAAATTTTGTAATAAAAATCATGGCGAAGTTTGTTTGGAAAACAAGTCAAAAATATATTCGTAACACTTGTCACCAAAAATATTCTAACTGTTGTTTTCTGGAAAAATTTCGCCAGAGTTTCCTCTGTAACTGGAGGTGGCCACGCTTACTAGCGTATCATTTTCTTTTGAAAATTCAACCAATCAATTTCCAATCGTCAACAAACTAGTCCAACATAAACATATATCGCAACCACATGAACCTTGCAAGTTGTGTAAAAATGTGTAGTAACTCTTCAACACATTTAGTAGGGTTTTCCATCTCTAAAAATAAAGTCGGTTTCTTGGAAATCTTCTTTTTAAAGAACATGAAGTTTTACAACTTCTAGTCGGTTTTTACGAAAATTATTTCTTTGTTAAAACTTTTGTTACACAAGTGTCCACACACTTGTTTGTTCACAAAAACACCTCTAGTTAATGAAAGATCCGGTTTTAAAACATGATTTCATCATACACTTGGTTCTTCAAAAATACCACTTGTAGATCCGTAGATCTACTAGTTTAGAACTCCATTTCATAAGAAAAATCGTTTTTACACAAGTTCATGTTTCATGAGTGGAAGGGTTCATCATCTTTCACATCTCTAGCACTAACATACTACTAGTTCATGTTCTTGAACATGAACTAGTATGGTTAGATGATGGTCCATCCCACTTCTAGCAACAAACAACATAAAATAATCACAACAAAACAAGATTCACAAGTTTTACACCACTAGTTATTCTTTAACCAACTAGTTTATCATTCTTACAAGACTTTTAGTTTTGATCTTTAGTGTTCTTGGTTTTTATCCGTTAAACTTCTTATTAACCACTTTAAACATGAACAAGGAAGTGTTTAGAAGCACTTACTACTAGCTCGAGGCTAGGGAAGAAACAAGATGCAGATTGAGTGGTTAATAGCAAACGGTTGAGGTCCTTCAAGATTCGAGTGTTCCAAGCTTCGTTAACCACCTTCTAACACCTCTAAATGAACTTGGAATTGTTTGATTGAGAATGAAAAGTGGTGGTGGTGATGGCACTAGTCTCGGCCGAAGGTGGGTCAAGGAGAAGAAGGAAAGTTGGAGTGTGTCTTGTGAAGGAGATGATGTTCTCTTATAACCTCCATCTAGTTATTATCCTAAGGTTACAATGTCCTTAAAGTACTAGACACAATCCCACCACAATCTTAAAATGATCCATGGAAGATTTATATTGATCTTGGATGATTTTTGGGGAGGTGGGGTCCCCTTGGGCCGATTTACTCACATAGGGGGGGGGGGTTAGTGTAAATTGTTTGGTATAGTAGGTGATTAGGGGATGGTAAAAGTCTAGTGTTTTAGTGTTTTAGGCATTATATAGCATGTTAGGGTATTCGGAGACCATAACTAGCTCAGAAAAATAAAAACATTGCTTCTAGCAATATTTTGGTGTTCCGGGTAACGTTCCGGTTGTTCGGTTAGGTACCGATTCGTTAAAGCGCCAAATTGCACCTTTTAGTGTCTTTTAAGTACATTTCTTGTACCCTTTCAATTCCCAATACTTAGGGAAATATTCTGGATAATAAAACGACATTTTTGCATAATATTTCAGTGCCAAAATGCTGATTATAGCTGAATTATGTAAATTTCTGCACTTAAAGTGCGTTTCGGGTGTTTTTTAGTGCTTATTTTTGCTTTCGTATTGCATATATGTTAAACCCTTGTATGTACTCTTGGGTTTTAATGCATTCTTGTTGTCGGACCTACACCTAGGCTCCAATTTTATTGTCTGACTGCTTTCTGCAGTTCCGTTGACACATAGTGTCTTACCGGTGAGTTTACTTGGTATTTTTGACGCAACGCTCTCGTTTATGCATAAAGCAATATTTTGTAGTATACAACGTGCATGAATTCACTTGTTTAGTATGTGTTCAGACATTGCTGACAATTAAGCACATAATTGAAGTCATTAAATAATAATTAAAGTGTACGGAAATTACCGGTTTGTGCCAGTTGTCATAGTCTCCCCCCGTTAAAAGAATTTCGTCCCGAAATTCAGGCTGAACTAACTCTCGCAGGAGTCTTCTTGAATAGGTGGGGATACTTTTCTTTGAACTGGTCTTCACGTTCCCATGTATACTCGGGCCCGTGCTTAGAGCTCCAACGTACTTTGACAAGTTTCACACTGCTCCTCCTGGTCTTTTTGACTTTCCAGTCGGTAACCTCAACGGGTTGTTCTGTAAATCGGAGGGCTTCATCGATATGCACTTCATCTATCGGGATGATCACGCTTTCTTGTGTTGGACTCTTCTTCAGGTTGGATACATGAAACGTATCATGTACTCCATTAAGTTCTTCCGGTAACTCCAACTTGTATGCCACAGTACCAATTCTTTTCAATATTCTGAATGGTCCGATGTATCGTGGATTCAGCTTTCCACGCTTTCCAAATCTGACTACGCCCTTCCATGGTGAGACTTTTAACAACACCTTGTCTCCCACCTTGAATTCTACCGATTTTCTTTTCGGATCAGCGTAGCTCTTTTGTCGATCTCGAGCCGCCTTAATGCGCTCTCGGATCTGCGCAATCTTGTCGGTTGTTTCTTGTACAAGTTCAGGACCAACCATACGTTTATCTCCGGCATCTGCCCAACATAAGGGCGATCGACATTTGCGGCCATACAGAGCTTCGAACGGCGCGACTTTTATGCTCGTATGATAACTGTTATTGTAGGAAAACTCAACTAAAGGTAGATGAGTATCCCAGCTGCCGCCTAGATCCATGACACATGCGCGAAGCATATCTTCTAACGTTTGTATAGTCCGTTCGCTCTGGCCGTCTGTTTGCGGATGGAATGCCGTGCTCAGATCTAACTGAGATCCAAAGGCTTCCTGAAATGATTGCCACATTCTTGAGACAAAGCGTCCATCTCTGTCTGAAATGATTGAGATTGGCACTCCATGTCGTGCCACAATTTCCCTTAAGTATATCTCTGCAAGCTTTCCAGTGCTATCCTTCTCTCGGATTGGTAGGAAATGCGCAGACTTCGTCAATCGATCAACTATTACCCATATCATATCGTGCCCTCTCGGGGTCCTGGGTAATTTTGTTATGAAGTCCATCGAGATTTGTTCCCACTTCCACACGGGAATCTCTGGTTGTTGTAGTAGACCGGACGGTTTCTGATATTCGGCCTTAACCTTAGCACAGGTTAGGCATTTTCCAACATAGACAGCAACGTCGCTCTTGAGTCTCGGCCACCAATAATATTCTTTCAAGTCTTGATACATTTTGTCCGATCCTGGATGTATCGAATATCTCGATTTGTGCGATTCATCAAGGATGACTTCTCGTATGCCACCATAGAGTGGAACCCAAATACGCTTCTTGAAGTATAAGGCTCCCTCTTCGTTTGGCACCATGTATTTCAGCATACCCCGTAGGTATTCAGCTTTACGGTTCTCCCCTTTAAGAGCTTCTTGTTGTGCATCACGAATGCGTGCAGTGAGGTTCGTTCGAATGGTCATTTCTAACGCTCGAACCCTTAGGGTCTTAACCCTTTCTTTTCGGCTTAGTGCGTCTGCTACAACGTTTGCCTTTCCAGGATGGTACTTAATCTCACAGTCATAGTCATTCAGCAGCTCGACCCATCGTCGTTGGCGCATATTCAGTTCCTTCTGATCAAATATGTGTTGTAAACTTTTGTGATCTGTGAAGATTGTACATCGAGTACCATATAAATAGTGTCGCCAGATCTTCAAGGCGAATACCACTGCTCCCAGCTCCAGGTCGTGAGTGGTATAGTTTCTTTCATGTACCTTCAATTGTCTTGAAGCGTAAGCGATGACTTTTTGGCGTTGCATGAGCACGCAACCCAAGCCTTGTCGTGAAGCGTCACAGTATACCACGAAGTCTTCCGTGCCTTCGGGTAATGATAGTATCGGTGCATCGCATAGCTTGTTTTTAAGTAGCTGGAAGGCTTCTTCTTGTTTGTGACCCCAGTCGTATTTCTTGTCTTTCTGTGTAAGGGTCGTTAGCGGTTGAGCTATCTTTGAGAAATTCTCGATGAATCGCCGATAATAGCCTGCTAAGCCCAAAAATTGACGAACTTCAGTTGGGGTCTTGGGAGCTTCCCAATTCTTTATTGCTTCTATCTTGGACGGGTCTACATGAATGCCCTTCTCATTCACAACGTGACCAAGAAATTGTACTTCGCGAATCCAGAATTCGCATTTCGAGAACTTTGCATAAAGTTTCTCTTTCTTCAGTAGTTCCAGAATAGTTCTGAGATGTTGCTCATGTTCTTCTTTCGTTCGCGAGTAAATCAGGATATCATCGATAAATACAATCACGAATTTATCGAGATATGGTTTACATACGCGGTTCATCAGATCCATAAAGACCGCTGGCGCGTTCGTCAATCCAAATGGCATCACAAGAAATTCGTAGTGCCCATAGCGTGTTCTGAATGCAGTCTTTGGCACGCTTTCATCTTGGATTCTCAGCTGATGGTATCCAGATCGAAGGTCGATCTTGGAATAGTAGCTTGATCCTTGCAGTTGATCAAATAAGTCATCAATCCTCGGTAGCGGATACCGATTCTTGATCGTGAGCTTGTTCAGTTCCCTGTAATCGATACACATCCGCAGTGTTCCATCCTTCTTCTTCACGAACAATACCGGAGCTCCCCAGGGTGAGAAGCTTGGCCTTATGAATCCTTTATCCAACAACTCCTGAAGCTGTGTAGATAATTCTTGCATTTCGGATGGCGCAAGTCGATAGGGTGCCTTGGCTACAAGAGCAGCTCCCGGAACCAAGTCTATATGGAATTCGACTTGTCGTTGCGGAGGTAGTCCTGGCAGATCTTCAGGGAACACATCAGGAAATTCCTTCACCACAGGAATGCCTTCGAGTTTTGGCTCCACAGCCTTCTTATCTACAACGTGTGCTAGGAAAGCAACACATCCTTTCCTTAAGCACTTCTGTGCCTTCATACAACTGATGATTCGTAGAGGCGCGTTTCGTCTTTCTCCATGTACGATGAGAGTTTCATCATTCGCCAGAGGGATGCGAATGATTTTCTCATGACAAATGACTTCAGCTTTGTTCTTGGACAACCAGTCCATTCCGACCACTACATCGAAGCTACCTAATTGAATAGGTAAGAGGTCGATGCTAAATCTTCGTTCACCAAGTTCTAGCGTGCAGCCTCTAACAACTTCGCCCGATTCAACAAGTTTACCATTGGCTAGTTCTATGGAATAAGGAATTTCTAATCTACTAGATTCTATTCCAAGTATGCGTTTAAATTCCACAGACATGAAGCTATAATCGGCGCCAGTGTCGAATAATATGGATGCAAAGTGATTGTTAATGAGGAACGTACCGTTGACCACATTAGGGTCCTCGCGTGCGTCCCTTGCTCCAATTACAAATGCTTGGGCCTGAGCATTGTTTCCCTCTGGGCAATCCTTCATGAAATGATCTTTACTTCCACATCTGAAGCATCCTTGGTTTCGCCCATTTCCGTTACCATTCCCGTTACCAGCACTATTTCCATTTCCACCATTGTTTCTATTACCAGCCCCGATACGATTTCCATTCCTGTTCTTATTTCCCTTACTCCAGCAGTCTTCAGTGCGGTGACCCAACTTTCCACACTTGTCGCATCTTGGAACGCGACACACCCCTTCGTGATGACGCTTGCACTGATTGCATTTGGGCAGGGTGCCCAGGTATCCTTTAGCTGGAGCGTCATTCATGGCTGCAAGAGATTTCGCCCCTTGAGGCGGGTTAGGGTCACACTTCTTGTTGGAACCTTTGTTGTTACGAGTTGCTTGATTCAAGTTTGCATGTTTCCTTTTCTTGTCGCCAGACGACTCAGCATGCGTCTCGGCATTTTCTGTTGGGTTCAGTGATAGCTTCTTCATTCGAACACAATCTTCAGTAAGGTTGACAGCCAGAGTTACAGCCTCGGTGATTGTTTGAGGTTTGGCCGAAGTTACCATGCCGCGAAACTCTGGGGCCAGTCCCCAAATGTAACGTTCAACACGCTTAAATTCGGGAGTCACCATGTAGGGAAGCACTCTGGACAGATCGTGGAACCTTCGAGTATAACCATTAATGTCAGCACCTTCCATGGTCAAGTGCCAGAACTCCGTCTCCAGCCTTTGGAGTTCAGCACGAGAGCAGTACTTCTCTCTCATTCTTTCCTTTAGTTCATCCCAAGTTAGGCCATAAGCGGCATCATCGCCCAAGGTTTGGACTTGCAGGTTCCACCAAGTCAGAGCTTCATCGACAAACAACCCAGTAGCAAAGGTGACTTGTTGATCCGCGGTACACTTGCTCATGCGGATAGTAGCTTCAGTCTTCTCCGTCCAGTTCACAAATGCTACTGCACCTCCTGTGCCATCATAGTTCATCGGCTTGCAGTCGAGGAACTGCTTGAAAGTGCAGCCTTGAGCTGCATTGCCTCCAGACGAATCTCCATTCCCATTACGCCTAGCGTTGCTTGGTCCTCCACTGTCTTGAGTTCGGTTCGCCTCGTACTGGGCGATAGCAGCGGAGATCCTTTCCTCCAGCAGAGCGTTCAGCTCTTCAGCAGTTCTTGGCAGTGAGGGAGGTGGAGGTTGATCATCATTGCGAGCATTCACAGCTTTCCTGGGTGCCATGTTCTGACAGAACATAACATAACAGGGTTAGACATTTGTTTGATATCGTCACACTAGACAGTAGTATCATATATATTCACAGGTATATATACCACATAAGTGACATCAAACAATTATTACTCTAGCAGAGTACTTAGTAGGCTTGTACTGAGGGAATCTATACGTGACAAGACTTGCTGTGATTTTTGTGCACTGAATTCCATAATTATGTATGCATCCATAATTACGTAACTCCTTGCACAGTCCGCACAGTTCGTTTCATCCTTGTATTTCTTCCTTCAGATGGGCCATTGCTTTCAGATAAAGTCACGTATACTTGTGACATTCTACTTCTAGTACATGCTAATTATCACACATAATTGCAAGTAATTTCTAGTCAACGACAAGTGCTACTCAAGTGCACTCTAAGTCTCGTAGTGTCTTTTCTAGACTCATGTATACAGTTTCAGGCAGTGGATGTCGCGGGACGTTTTATGCAATGAAAACTCTTTGAAAATTATTTTCGTGAATGGATCCTAGAGATTGTAGACTAGACTCGAGAAGGAATCCTGGTTCACTACAATCGCAGCTCTGATACCAATCTGTCACACCCCTTTCTGCGGCGGAAGCACGAGGTGTGATCATGAAAGGTTCTCATTGCATACGAAAGGTAAACATGCTATATGCTCGTAAAAACATCAAATACCATAATTTGAAAACATAAGTTTAGCGTTTACATCGCTAAGTCGCATAAAACATTGTCTTAAAAAGTTTACAACTTTATTTAAAGATAAATAATAGCGACATCCACAAGCATAAGCGAGACCGCGCGAACATCCATCCTAGTTACCTGAAATACATGTGAGTTTTGGAAAAACGTCAACATAAAGTTGGTGTGAATTCATGCAGTTTTTGTATTTAACGCTTGTATACCTTGTACAAAAATCATGGTATGTATTTGTTAAATCACGTATTCAAGTATAAATCAAGTGTTTCCATATGTATCAAGTGCTAATGGGTTGCAAAGCCATTAACATGTGACACGACATAGGAAGTCACCAAACCATAGGCATTAATCTATAGTCGATTCACGACTGAGACACAAAAACACTACTTGGTTCTAGTTGTCACCAAGAGTGGGGCTGCCCTGAAACCCATTAGATCTAACCTTTTGTTCTGCGGTCTAAGTATGTACACGATTAATGGTGCTTATGTTACCCTATTCGTGACACGATTTCTCGTATCAATTCTTGGCACTAGTTGTCGCCAAGAGTACTTCTCGTTTTAGTACATATCATACCATTTTGTAAATATTGAAGTATTTGTAACATGTATTTCACCCCCGAAGTTATAAAACTGAAAACAGTTAAGAGAAAAGGGGGAGCATGAACTCACAACTTTGCGTTCCTTGCGTCGTAAACTTCACCGGATTTGCTTAATTAACGTCGTAACCTATACGCGTTTTCTTAACGTTAGTCACTAGACTTGCGTCGCACAAGTACAGTCACTCTCTTTTGTGTATATTTTCTTGTGTTAAAATATTTTATATTTTTAACTAAGTGTCTTACTTATATTATTTTCTCAAAAATAAATATAAGCTTTTTGTATTTTGCACTTTGCACCCGAATTATGTATCTTGTATGTTGTATGTGTATTTTTGTATTTTTACTCGTTACGAGTATCTCCAAGTCATATTATTTTTACTCTAAAAATAATATATACCTAGTTCACAAAATAATCACATAATCACACAAGCGATAAACATATATTCTAAATATATATTTAACAAGTTTTATTTATGAAAATCCACCTCCGATGTTTGGAAATTTTGTAATAAAAATCATGGCGAAGTTTGTTTGGAAAACAAGTCAAAAATATATTCGTAACACTTGTCACCAAAAATATTCTAACTGTTGTTTTCTGGAAAAATTTCGCCAGAGTTTCCTCTGTAACTGGAGGTGGCCACGCTTACTAGCGTATCATTTCCTTTTGAAAATTCAACCAATCAATTTCCAATCGTCAACAAACTAGTCCAACATAAACATATATCGCAACCACATGAACCTTGCAAGTTGTGTAAAAATGTGTAGTAACTCTTCAACACATTTAGTAGGGTTTTCCATCTCTAAAAATAAAGTCGGTTTCTTGGAAATCTTCTTTTTAAAGAACATGAAGTTTTACAACTTCTAGTCGGTTTTTACGAAAATTATTTCTTTGTTAAAACTTTTGTTACACAAGTGTCCACACACTTGTTTGTTCACAAAAACACCTCTAGTTAATGAAAGATCCGGTTTTAAAACATGATTTCATCATACACTTGGTTCTTCAAAAATACCACTTGTAGATCCGTAGATCTACTAGTTTAGAACTCCATTTCATAAGAAAAATCGTTTTTACACAAGTTCATGTTTCATGAGTGGAAGGGTTCATCATCTTTCACATCTCTAGCACTAATATACTACTAGTTCATGTTCTTGAACATGAACTAGTATGGTTAGATGATGGTCCATCCTACTTCTAGCAACAAACAACATAAAATAATCACAACAAAACAAGATTCACAAGTTTTACACCACTAGTTATTCTTTAACCAACTAGTTTATCATTCTTACAAGACTTTTAGTTTTGATCTTTAGTGTTCTTGGTTTTTATCCGTTAAACTTCTTATTAACCACTTTAAACATGAACAAGGAAGTGTTTAGAAGCACTTACTACTAGCTCGAGGCTAGGGAAGAAACAAGATGCAGATTGAGTGGTTAATAGCAAACGATTGAGGTCCTTCAAGATTCGAGTGTTCCAAGCTTCGTTAACCACCTTCTAACACCTCTAAATGAACTTGGAATTGTTTGATTGAGAATGAAAAGTGGTGGTGGTGATGGCACTAGTCTCGGCCGAAGGTGGGTCAAGGAGAAGAAGGAAAGTTGGAGTGTGTCTTGTGAAGGAGATGATGTTCTCTTATAACCTCCATCTAGTTATTATCTTAAGGTTACAATGTCCTTAAAGTACTAGACACAATCCCACCACAATCTTAAAATGATCCATGGAAGATTTATATTGATCTTGGATGATTTTTGGGGAGGTGGGGTCCCCTTGGGCCGATTTACTCACATGGGGGGGGGGGGTTAGTGTAAATTGTTTGGTATAGTAGGTGATTAGGGGATGGTAAAAGTCTAGTGTTTTAGTGTTTTAGGCATTATGTAGCATGTTAGGGTATTCGGAGACCATAACTAGCTCAGAAAAATAAAAACATTGCTTCTAGCAATATTTTGGTGTTCCGGGTAACGTTCCGGTTGTTCGGTTAGGTACCGATTCGTTAAAGCGCCAAATTGCACCTTTTAGTGTCTTTTAAGTACCTTTCTTGTACCCTTTCAATTCCCAATACTTAGGGAAATATTCTGGATAATAAAATGACATTTTTGCATAATATTTCAGTGCCAAAATGCTAATTATAGCTTAATTATGTAAATTTCTGCACTTAAAGTGCGTTTCGGGTGCTTTTTAGTGCTTATTTTTGCTTTCGTATTGCATATATATTAAACCCTTGTATGTACTCTTGGGTTTTAATGCATTCTTGTTGTCGGACCTACACCTAGGCTCCAATTTTATTGTCTGACTGCTTTCTGCAGTTCCGTTGACACATAGTGTCTTACCGGTGAGTTTACTTGGTATTTTTGACGCAACGCTCTCGTTTATGCATAAAGCAATATTTTGTAGTATACAACGTGCATGAATTCACTTGTTTAGTATGTGTTCAGACATTGCTGACAATTAAGCACATAATTGCAGTCATTAAATAATAATTAAAGTGTACGGAAATTACCGGTTTGTGCCAGTTGTCACACTACACACAGGGATTAAACGTTCACATAGCACAAAATAGTCTCAAGTATCCCAAGTTTCACGTTTCATGTTTAAATGGATAGAGTATGTTTCAAATGAGTTTCAAGTGTCACGTGTTTGAATATAGAATACATGTTGCATCCCAAAAGTGTTTAAAACAAAAAGGGATCGAGTATACTCACGGTTTGCAAGCTTTCCTACTTGTATCCGTGAAGAGTTGATTAATGAAGAGAACACCACGTTATCCTACAAGAGGAAAGTTAAGGTGTATGAGTAATTTGGAAGAATGAAAGGATATTCGGACTTAAGATTCAAAGAGTGACAAAGTATGTATTAGGAAAATATTCACTTATGGTATTAGCACTTGTCTTGACACTATGGTAATCCCTAAGGATTATATATGATTTCATAGGTTCAAGACCTATTAGAATCGTGACAAGGAACTATACACATAGCGAGAAACTTATTAACTTGGTAGTAGATTTATATAATCACTATCAAGGTTTCGGTTTATAATATGTATACATAATAATATAGTTAGTCACGTAGGAGGCGGGAGGTTAAACCTTCCACTTGGTTACCTCGATTGTTATGTTAATATATAGGTCATGTAAGAGGCGGGAGGTTGAACCTTCCACTTAGGAACCTCATAGATATGGTCAAGAATTAAAGGTACAATTATACAAACAAAACATCAAGTGATGTGTGGACTTGTATGTAAGTTAGCCTATGCTAACCAAGTAGTCACACCATCTTCAAGTTCAAGACTTGGCACCACTTGTGAGTTAATAACTCGATTAAAACAGAAAGTTTAGAGTGTTTAGACACTCTTATTAAGTGTAAAACAACCTTGGTTTGGCTTTACTAATCATACAATAGACTAGAAGCATAAGAACACAAGTTTGTTTGAAGTATACAAGAGTTTAAGAAAGTTTCAAAACAGAAAGTTTATGGACCATTTCGGGGCAATTCCAGGTCTGATTTCTCCCAGGAGAAGTCAAGGAATCAAACCCCATGATTATACAAGCAAGTAGGAAAAAGAATCAAGTAATTTGGTTGAGTTTTGAGCAAGTTATGCTCACTTTTGTAAGAAGTAGTGAATCTGTCCGAATTTTGGTTTTGCAAGAGATTTGAAAGTGATTTAGGAGAGATTTGAGAGTTGTGCAAGAGTCTAAGGCCTTGGGGAAGGTGTGGATTTATAGGGGATGAGTTTGGAGTTGGTGTAGAGGTGAAATGACTGCTCAAATCCTGTCTTAGAAGTCAAAATCGAGTTATTTGCGTTCAAGAGAAGTTGCTGAATGAATAGTGCTTGCAGGGCACTGTTCACACTATTCACCCGTTTTTTTTTTGGATTAAAACAAACACTTTTTATAAAAGGGACCCATGCTAAAACAATTTCTAAAAATTATTAGAAAAAAACATCTTTGTATAGTTTTTCGGTTTCTTATAAAAATCTTGTGTTTATCCATTAACAATGTGATAAAAAAATGTATTACCATTATGATTAACGCCTCGAAAAGTAAAATACAAATATGAAAATACGAGGCGTTACAGTCTCCCCTACTTTAGGAAATTTCGTCCCGAAATTTATTCAAGAGGAAGGCCTCGGAGAAAAAGCATGGGAATCATAATCAAAGTATAATTTAGCGTATGAAGGTCGTATTCAAGTATCGTTTATGATCGAAACATGTTTTATGCATAAGTTTCACGTATTTACAAGTTTAGCAATAGTTTCCAAGAATTTTGAATAAGCATCAATTGTTTCACGAAATTGAACGTATGAGCATATATAAGGTATGTATAACATGTAATTAACAAAATACGAGTTTTATTCATGATCCAAGTCTCGGATTTTACAACGGTTACAAAGAAATAACGGTTACAAGAACACAAGGTTTCCAAAAATAGAAATACGAACAAGACTTGCTATAAATGGAAAATACAAAGTAGCGGGCGTTACACCTGAGTCCAACAATTATACAACAAGTGCTTTGGATGCACGTTATCGCATTGACCTCAATGCCGATGATGGCATGCTAGATCTGCCTGAATCACAATGCCCAATCGTGACGAATAAAGGGAAACGAGTAACAACGTCAACTTTACCGGATGACAAATTAGTAGGTATGCTGGACAAATTTTAATGCCACTTATGAAGGGGTTCAAAAAGAAAAAAAAAGTGGTTGGGATAAGGTGCAAATGAAAGGGAAGATTGTAAAGTCTTGATGACTATAGCAAAGCATCTAGCGTCGTAAAAGTTGGAAAGAAAGAAATGCTAAAATATGGTTTTTATTGGTGTTTTTTAAGTAATTTAAACATGTTTTATTATTGTTATGTAAAATTTTATTATCAGTGAAAATTTTAATTATTCTTATCTTTATTTTTTATTTCTATTTATTAGGTAACTTTTGTAATAAAGTAAATATAATTTGTATCAAAACTAAATTAAAAAGTTTAAATGATGAAAGATGGGTATTTTTTGGTTTAAAGATCAAATTTAACTTGGATTGGAATACGGGGATATGACGCTCCAGTGACAATAGAGAACTCATAACAGAGTCCTCATCCATTTTCCCATACCAAAATTATTATAAGAAAAATATACTATTTTGTTCATTTTCACCTTTATATTAGAGTCCTCAACCCCATCCTCCAAATTATATGGGAAACCAAAGTAAACCCCTATATTTGGGGGGTTCACATTCATCCTCCATCCTATTATTTTAATGTGTTTGTGAGTGGAAAATGATATTATTTAACTGATTATGAATATATGAGGAAATCGGATATGGAGGGTTTTTGAAAGATGAACAAATTTTATGCATATATGGGTATTTTAAGACCGGAGGGTGTGGGGGCGTCACCCTCGCTAACTCATCATCTATAGCGCACCGGGACGCTATACCTCCACACCCTCAGATTTAAAGGGGGGCGCTATAGAAGGGGCTCCATCATGGTAAGGATTGAGAAGGGGCGCTATAGGAGGGGCCCACTTGATTTACACCAATGAAATCTTTTTTTTTTAATTTTGTTTAATAGGGGGCTCCATGGCTGAGGTGGATCCTAGGTGGCGCTGACGTGGCCTGATAAAGCCCCTAGGTGTCACACCCCAACCGATGGCGGAAACATCGGGGCGCGGCAATGAGCGAAACAGATTGTTCAGGAGAATCCATAACAACTAAAATTACCAAATATTTAACGTCATGTCCCATACCATAACATATAAAGTAAAACCGTTATTACAGACATAGTTCTCAAATACAAATAAATTGTTCCGACAAATCATATTTAAATGTGATGTTTCTAGACTCCCCTAGCATAATTCCATAACATCCAGCAAATAAAAGCATCCTAAACACCCGTCACATACGTTAAAATAAAGTCAATACACATAATGTAAAGGTGAGCATATATGTTTATTAACATAATAGTAGCGAAAGCGGTTTACGCATAACCAGCATGTGACACGTAGAAATGTGAAGCGTGTAAGCTATCGACAATGAAATATGCACAGACGTGTCTGCGAGTTGTAGAATGCGCAACACATACCACCACTAGGGGTGTAAACGAGCCGAGCGCGAGCTCGACTAGGCTCGAGCTCGGCTCGTTAGGTTTTTATAAAGCTCGATCTCGAGCTCGGCTCGATATGAGCTTACTTCTTTGAGCTCGAGCTCGGCTCGCGAGTAAAACCCAAAGCTCGAGCTCGACTCGGCTTGGCTCGAACTACTTTGAGAACAACCTTAAACGAGCTAAAAACTCGGCTCGAGCGCACTTCAACATCGTTTAAACAAGCCAAAGCTCGGCTCTAGCTCGGCTCATCAATGTTATCATCATTACTAATATATTATATATAAAAAAATTAAAATTTTGTATGGGCTCGTTTAGGCTCGCGAGCCTAAACAAGCTTTGTATTTCAGGCTTGAGCTCGGGCTCGTTAACAAAACGAGCTCTATTTCAGGCTCGAGCTCGGGCTCGAGCTCGTTAAGGCTCGGCTCGTTCGAGCTTTTAACCGAGCCGATCACGAGTAGCTCTCGAGCCTCTGGGCTTGTTTACACCCCTAATCACCACTGTGACACGTGAAGTAAAGCCCTTAACAACCCCTGTCCACGACAGGTGCTGAGTCTAAACTATAGTACTATCGTTGCTAAGGTGTCAGGCAACAATCACTGTGTAAACATAACATACAAGCATTCATCGAATAACACGTATAACATGCGAGAACGGTTAGCGTATAAAAAGTAGCTGAGCTGTGTGGTCGATGTGATTTGATATTGGTAACGTATGTGTCACCCAAAAGTGCGTTAAGCAAAAAGGGATCGAGTATACTCACAGTTCGTGTTTAGTAAATAAACACAAGCTTGGATTGAAGGGAGCGCTTGAGAGTTAGCCTGATCACAGAACGATAACGTAAGCGTTGAACGGTGCGTGAAACAGCGTGTCGGTGAGATGAGTAACGAGTGGTGATCCGATCGGATGACGATCCGGACGGATGGTCATCCGGACAGATGACCATTCGGTCGGAGGGTCATTCATTGGAAAGAGTATATTTGTGAAAAGCTTTGAACTTTGAGGTTTTCGTTGTAGCATTTTGAAAAGTGTGAAATATCTCTATATGTCCAGTCATCCGGTCGGATGGCTATTCGCTTAAAGCTGATATTCTTTGAAGTTTTGAAAATTGTTTAAAGTGTTGAAATTTACCAATCACCTGGTCAAATAGCCGTTCGATCGGATGGTCGTCCGATCGGATGGCTATTCGATTGAGCGACTTTTTTGTTTGAGAACTTGGTAAAATCAGTTAAGTTGAAAAGTTTGTGGTTTACCCGAGACGGTATGACGGCGTGTTAAACAACAAAAATCTCATCAAGTCCAACTCATCCGCTCAGACAGGAATCACCCCGTTCGATCCGAACCAACTGTTGTTGACGGAGTTTCATATTCAACCCGGAATGTCACACCCTGACTTTTGCGGAAGCGTGATTATGTGTGACTTGCTTAATATCATTGCATTCAACCATAACAAACAACTATATGATAAAACCAAAGATGTTCATCCATTGATTAAGTTTTAAAACATCACAACAACATTGTTTTAGAATCCAAACATAGACTTCAAATCCAAATTACAAACCATTCAAATTGTTTTAGAGTTCCATATGGACTCGACAAAAGACACTAATAAAAACCAGGCTTTGAACTATGTATCTTATCCAGGATAAGATACACAATCCAAACCCTTAGACACCGGATGACATCTTTTATTTCCAACCTCACTTGAAACTTCCAAACGCCCGCCAGATCCACATTCAATTTCCTGAAATACATGTAGTTTGAAAACATCAACAAAAGTTGAGCGAGTTCATGTCCTTTATTTGTGTGCACGAATAAACCTTTGAAATCATTGTAAGTATGTATGTTTTGTAAACCCGGTATGAAAGCAACAAGGAAAACAGATCATTAATGGTTTGCAAGGCCATTAATATGTGTGACGTGATGCAGGAAGGCTCAAACCTAGCAAATTTTGTCTCCGGCTGTAAGACATAGTCACCTCATGTGCCAAACCCCGGTCCGCATGGGTGTGGGCTCGCTACACCCAAATAGATCTATCACTCATGTCCCTCGGTCCTACAACGAGGATTAATGGTCTTAAGAGTTGTACCCACCACTCACATGATCTAGCAGTACCTTTCCTTAGCTAACCATACCACATATAATCGTATGTAAACAATTTATAACATGTACTTCACCCCCGAAGTTATAAAACCGAAAACAGTTAAAAGAAAAGGGGGACATGAACTCACAGTTTTGCGTTCTTCAATCCGACGTAACTCAAGCTGCTACTAGTGTACACGACTACCTACGACGTACTACGGTCTATTAGACGAGCGGGTCGTGCCTTGACTTAGTATTAATTAATGTCTTTAAGTTACGTTTCATTGTGTCTTTAATATTATTCCAAGTTATATAATTATTTGTTAAAATAATAAATATTTCAACTTAAATTATATTTATTTAATTTTTGGAATATTAGTTAAAATAATATATTTTAACTTGACACTTTTATGTATTTGTACATGTATAACTTCCCAAGGATGGGTGTATTCATACTCGTATTCTTATACTTGTATATTTTTGCCAAGTATCGATGGCGTATTCCAGTGTACATTTATACGTACAAAAATACGTATTTTCTTATAATTACTAAATATCTTTATACTTAATTTTTGTATTAACTTTTCCGGAATAATATTTCTAATAAAAATACATCAATATATATTCCCAATATATATTTTAAGAAATATTACATAGAAAAATTACTTATAATTTTTCCCTTGGCAAAAATATTTATAAATTTCATATAAGTCTAAAAAATAATACATTTTCAAGTTTAACTTGGAAAATATATATATAAACTTATTTTTTCACCCAAAAATAATGTATTTCATGTTTATTCAAGAAAATATATATTTTCTCCCAAAAATAATATATCTTCTAATAATTCCAAGAAAATATATATTTTTACTTACCAAAAATAATATATTTTCTCATTGTCAGAAATATGATATACTTTGTAATAATTGTAAAAATCATATTTTTGTTCTCTTGTTTCCAAAATACTATTTACCAAAATATACTTATGAATTAAATTCCGGAATATTTTTGTAAGTTATATTCTTTGTTCGGTTTCTCCAATATTTTGGGTATAATTTGTATATTTATTTCTTGGAATTTTGGTAATATTTTGGATTGTAATTTATTGGTATATTGGTGCGTTATATTATTTCAGGTTCTAAAATAATATAACTAATACACATAATATACAAATAATCACACACATGGTGACATCTAAATCTAGGAAAATTGGTTTTTAATAAACCAACCTTTGCCCCATTGGTAAATAATAATGCTACCTACAGATTTGGTAGTTAATAATCCTACGTTTCAATATGTTGGTACTCAATAGACCTCTGTTAGTTTTTTTTAACTAAAGTTAGTTTTTAAGTTTTATTTATTACACAAACAGTCCCTGTAGTTATAATTAACTAGTTTTAAGTTTTATTTATTACACAAACAGTCCCTGTAGTTATAAAAAAAATCATAAAAATAAAAAAAAAATCTAAAAATTCAAAAAAATTCAAAAAAATCATAAAAATTCAAAAAAAATCAAAAAAATTCTAAAAAAATAAAAAAAAATCATAAAAAATCATAAAAATTCTAAAAAAATCATAAAAATTCTAAAAAAATCAAAAAAATTCTAAAAAAATCAAAAAAATCATAAAAAACCATTTTCGACCCGGACCGTTTCGACCCGGACCGTTTCGACGCGTACCGTTTCGACCCGGACCGTTTCGACCCGTACCGTTTCGACCCACCACCACCACCACCACCACCACCACCGCCACCACCACAGCACCGCCACCACCACCACAGCACCGCCACCACCACCACTACCACAGCACCGCCACCACCACCACAGACCGTTTCGACCCGCCACCACCACCACCGCCTCGACCCGCCACCACCACCACCACCGCCACCACCACCGCCACCGCCACCGCCACCGCCACCGCCACCGCCACCGCCACCACAGCACTGCCACCGGTACGGTACGGTTCGAAACGGTACGGGTCGAAACGGTCCGGGTCGAAACGGTACGCGTCGAAACGGTTCGCGTCGAAACGGTTCGCGTCGAAACGGTACGGGTCGAAACGGTACGGGTCGAAAACGGTACGGGTCGAAAACGGTTCGGGTCGAAACGGTACGCGTCGAAACGGTCCGGGTCGAAACGGTACGGTTCGAAACGGTACGCGTCGAAACGGTTCGCGTCGAAACGGTCCGGGTCGAAACGGTCCGGGTCGAAAACGGTTTTTTATGAGTTTTTTGATTTTTTTGGAATTTTTTTGATTTTTTTAGAATTTTTATGATTTTTTATGATTTTTTTTTTTATTTTTTTAGAATTTTTTTGATTTTTTTTGAATTTTTATGATTTTTTTGAATTTTTAGATTTTTTTTTTATTTTTATGATTTTTTTTTATAACTACAGGGACTGTTTGTGTAATAAATAAAACTTAAAACTAGTAAATTATAACTATAGGGACTGTTTGTGTAATAAATAAAACTTAAAAACTAACTTCAGTTAAAAAAAACTAACGGAGGTCTATTGAGTACCAACATATTGAAACGTAGGATTATTAACTACCAAATCTGTAGGTAGCATTATTATTTACCAATGGGGCAAAGGTTGGTTTATTAAAAACCAATTTTCCCTAAATCTATATTTTCCTAAATACATATTTAGTCACTTTTATTTACAAAAATCAACCTCCAATATTTATAATTTTTGTAACAAAAATTATGGCAAACTTTATATAAAATTCATGGTTTAAAATATACTTCTAAATATTTGTTTAAAAATATTTTTTCTAAGTGTTAATTTCTAGAAAATTTTTGCCATAGTTTCCCCTAAAAATGGAGGTTTCCATGCTTTCAAAGCATATCATTTTCTTTTATAAATCAACACAATCAACAACAAATCAATCTACACCTACCAATTTGCCAAAATCAAGCATAAACTACTACCTCATGAACTTGAAAATTTACAAAAATGTGTAGTAACTTACTAGTGTGTTTAGTAAGCCTAGTTACCTTTTCAAGTGTGGTTGTTTAATTAAAAACATTATTTTTAAAGAAATTAGTCCTTTACAACTTGTAAATCATTTTTCTAAAAATGTTTCTTCTTGAGTTTTTCTTGTTACATATATATTCCTACACTTGATTAACCACTAAAAATGTGGTTAATTCCTTTAAGAACCAAGATTAAGTAAACTTTGTATTTTTAACTTGATTTCTTGAAAAATCATTCTTGAAATCATAGATTTACAAGACTTTATGTTTACTTTGATCATCACTTAACAAGAAAAACAACTTATACTTTCAAGTTCATGATTTATATGAGGATGATCTATTGATTTTAACATAATCATCCTCTTATCTTGCTAGATTATGTCTTTAATTACTATCTAGCAAGAATCATTTGATGTTTAACATCATCAACATGAGAAATCAACAATCAACAAGCATAACAATACTTAAACAACATGATTTCTTATGTATTTAGTCTTATCTTCAAGTTTCATGCTCTTGATTCATTGTGTTCTTTATGATCAACAACTTGTATCTTCTTTTAACCACCAAAACAAGATGTAAAATGAAGAGTACAATGATCTTACTACTAGCTCAAGGCTAGGGATGATCACTAGATGAAAATGGAGTGGATAAAAGCTTATGTGAGAGGTCCTTTAGCTTCCAAGAGTTCCAAGCTTCCTTGTACACCTTCTAACACCTTTGTATATGTATGGATTGTATGAAGAATGAAAGATGATGATGATGGTGGTGTGGGGTGTCTTCGGCCGTGAGCAAGGGGAGAGGAGAAGAAGATGTGTGTTGGTGATTTTGTGAAGGAAATGAATGGGTTATGATCCCTTAGGTTCACTTATAATCTTCATCACTTGTAATCCATTGGTTTTTATGTTTTTAAAGTTGAGACATGATCTATTTTTATAAACAAATAAAATCTCTAGTGGGGCCACATGTTGGCCGATTATAGGTAGGGGGGTCTTAGGCTAGGTGATAACCAATAGTTAGTTTAGTTAGTTAAAATTCAAGTATTAGTTAGGTTAGTTAGTTACTAGTTGTTATATAATGTGTTATGATGTTCGGTGACCATAACTAGCTTGGTAATATTAAAACAATGCTTCTAGTGAAAATTTGGTGTTTCGGGTAGTGTCCGGTTGTTCAGTTGGTTACCGGTTCGTTAAGGTGCTAAACTATGAAGTTTAGTGTGCTTTATATAACCTTTTGTGATAGTTTTGATTCTCGACACTTAGGAAAGCATTCGGGACCATTTAACCATATTTCTGCATGATATTAGAGTGTTTAAATGCTGAATTTTGCTGATTTCTGCAGTTTATGTGAGTTTTAGGCACTTTCCGGCACTTAAACTAAGGCAGTTTTGTGATCCTTACTTTCTGTTGGTGCATCCGTCTGTCGACTTCGTCTTGTATCGAGTTTTGTATTAGAATTAATAGATCAGGGCACGTAGTACGAGAAAACTGTCAAAAATAGGTTAGAAGGTAATTTCGCACGAAATTACATAGTGTAATTTCGTACGAAATCAGCTTGGTAATTTCGCACGAAATAGCTATTTCATGTGAAAGTGATTTCGTGTGAACAGGTCCGTGCGAAATTAGCTTGCCTATATATAGGAGTCTTCTGATTTCGTTTGTAAGAGTTCTGATTTTCCGGTTTCAGTGTCGAACTGCTGCCGAAGTGTCTACTCACTGTAATTCTTTGTCAAATCAATCAACAGACAGTTTAAAGTGAATTGCTAGCTGAATTAACTTGATACGTTTGTTTCCGCAACTCGTATTGAGTAAAAACTCTTCTGAACGACTTGTTTGGTCGGCAAAACGATCCTACAAGTGGTATCAGAGCTTAGGAGGAAGAGTTCATACCAATTCAGCTGCAAAATATGATTTCTACACCTTCTTTTTCACAATTAACAAGTTTTCCCGGTCAAAATGACTTGAATTTTACACATAATGTGTGAAACAGTGTTTTAACAAACCCTTGAAAGTTTCAGACTTAAAATCGGACAAAAACCTGATCTATTTTGGAAAAACAGCTCGAGATGATGACATCAGCAGTATTTCGCACGGAATAAGGTTTTAATTTCGCACGAAATTACCTTATTTCGCACCAGTTTGTCATTTCATTTGTCAAGGGTACTTAATTTCGTTTGAAAATTCTGTTATTCCGTACGAAATCACTTATTTCGCACGAAATCAGTGTATTTCGCACCAAGGTGGTATTTCGTTTGAGAAGGTTATTTCGCACAAAAAGTAATTTCGCTTGGGGTGTATTTCGTTTGAAAGATCTATTTGTGAATTTCTTGAAAACCGAAACATGGAAGAGGAATTTTATAACGCCTTTGCTACCCCGATTACTGTTGCTCAGAGCACTATGTTAGAATATGAAACGGGAACCATGCAAAAACCGCCAAAACTTATGAATATCGAGGAGTACAAAGGATGGGAAGAACGGTTTGAGAATTGGGTTAAGGCAAATTATTTGGATGCTTGGGAATGTGTTGAAACAAAATATGGTAGACCATTGAATGATGATGAAGAGGAGATTGCTATTAAAGACCTAAGTGTTGATGATAGAAAGAAATACAAAAATGAAAAAATGATGATTAGTCTATTACATCAAGCAGTTAAAGAAGATATCTTGGTCTTACTACAACACAATGGAAGTGCATATTCAATTTGGAAAGCATTAAAATCGAAGTTTGTTGGAAGTAAAGAAATGATCAAGAACAAAAAATCGCTTCTAAAGAAAGAGTTTGATCTATTTCGTGGTCTAAGAACTGAAAGCACTAAGCAGATCATCGAAAGATATTGCAAACTGTTAGTCAACATGAAGAGGGTGAGCATCACAAAGGACAATGAAGAGTTAATTGAGAAATTGGTCGATGCTTTTCCACATGAAACTTGGGGCACATATCTTATGATGCTGAGAAATAAGAAAGATTTTGGGAATCTGACACTGAGCAAGTTCATTGAAAAGCTTGAAGCTCAAGAGATGGAACAAAGAAAGATTTCAAGAATGAAAGATTTTGATGGAGAACAAGATATTTGTCTTTATTACAAAGGAGGTATCAGTGACAAGACCAACATGTCACCAAAGGTTGAAACTGCATTCAATGCTAAAAGTTCATCTGGAGGGTCATCTAAAGGATCAAACAGCAAAACTGAATTTTCTTCATATCCATCATATGATCCAAACTTTTCAACAACCAAGAATGGAAAGAAGCTACAATGCAACATGGTATTAGATCTTGAAAATGGTCAAAATTACACAGAGGAGGTTGCAAAAAGTCACATGTCTTTGTTGGTGACTGTGTTAGAGTCATATGAGAGTTTAGTGGCAGGTCGGATCGGGAATCCAATGTTGACAAAAGAGAATTACGATCAAATCGATGCTGAAGAGATGTAATTAATGGATATAAAGTGGTGTTTAGCGAGTGTCTTGAGAAGAGCTGAGAAATTCAAACTGATCACAGGAAGAGATGACTTCTGTGATGCTAATGTTTCTACTTTAGGTTTTGATAAATCTAAAGTTACTTGTTTTCGTTGCAGGGAAAAAGGATACTTCAAGAGGGAGTGCACAAATCGCGAAGCAAGTGGAGCTCAAAATCCGTTCAACAACAATGATTACTATCGGAAAGCAATTTATCATCAAGTTGCTCAACAACCACATCAACAACAACCACAAACTGCTCATGCCAGGAAGGAGATTGAAGAATCATCAAAGAAAGCTTATTTGATGAGCAAAATAATAGATCAAGATGATGAAAAATTACCTGAAGGGTTTAGCTGGGCAAATTTCAGTTGGGATGATTATGATCCTAATAAGAAGTCAAATCATAAAGCATTTGTTGCTCGTGTTGTTGAAGATAGTGATAATGATGATGATTATTATGCAAGAAGAATGGAAGAACACTTGAGAATGCTAGAGGAGAGTGACAGTGATGATGAAAAAGCTAAAAAGAAAAAGAAGAAAGCTAAAAAACCTGTAAGCAATGATGATGAAGAAGTTCCTATGATAAGAAAGAAAATAAAAGACATTCCAGTTTTTAAAGTTGAAGCAGAAGCTGATGCACAAAAGATTCCTGTGAAATGTGAAAATTGTGAAGCAGTGAAGAAGCAAAACAGTACTTTGATTTATAACATGAACAGATTGAAAGAATCATATGATGTTCTAAACAAAGAAATGAATCAGTATAATCGAACAAGCAGTGAACAAGCAACAGCTATGAAGACACTTCAAGGAGCTTTCATGACAAAGCAAAAAGTCGTCAACAATTATATTGAGAAGTGTGCTGTGCTGGAACAAAAACTGGAAACACAAAGAATTGAAACAGAAAGAGTTAATAGATTGTTAAAAAGTTACTCATGTACTTCTTATGTTATTGACAAGATTTATCCAACCGTTGAAGGCATGAAGGCGTTTGATGAAGTGGAAGTATCTGAAGATAAAAATTCTGAAAAGAAGAAGGATACTGAAGTAAATATTTCTGGTAAGAAACAAGATGCCAGTTACAACAAATGTCCACCCCCGCTTGAAAATGGATATTCTCTGTCACACCCCCAAAATCCACACGCGGAGTATTACCGCTTGGAGGCGTGACATGACCAGGATCAAGCCACCAATCAAATTGAGCAATATAGTAGAGTAATTAAAAGTTCAACCACACAATATAATTGGTGTTCACAACCAAGTTAACCAAGTTCAAATTAAACAGCGGAAGCATAAGATGTAAGGCCAAAACATAAATAAGTTCATAAAGTTTAAAAGTTTAGAACTGGACATAGCAGTCCATATCCCACAACGACCTTCTCCTCGTGCAAGCTCCATAAGCATCTAACGACCTGTAAGGCATGTAACAACGAGTCAACAATAAAGTTGAGCGAGTTCACAGTTGGGTGTTTGTTTTAAGTTGTTTTCGAAAACATGGTTTGTCTTTAGCTGGCTTACTTGCCGTGGGGGTTACCCCATAGTTGAAAATATGATTAACCAATTCCTTCTTTCCCAAACCATAACCATAATCAGTGGGGGCTTCCCCATGTGAACCACTAGACCGTTACCATATCGAAAACTGACGAACAATAGTAGTGCCCTACGTCAATGTCTATCATCATTGACAGTTTGCCATAGTCCATTAGTACACGCCCGTCTGACTGGCATGGTGTGAGGTTTGTTAAACCTAATAGCGCTATTAACTAATGACCCGCTCGCCATTGGCCTCGGCGATTAAGTCGATATAAAATGAGGGACTTAATGATAGAGTTTTGTCTAGTAAGTTTTAAGGTTGTTGTCCTACCCAAGGAGGACGAACGTACGTATTCTACCCAAGGAGAATACGCAGGATTAATATTCACATCCTACCTATGGAGGATGGCGGTACATATCCTACCCAAGGAGGATATGCAGGTTCCGTTTTAGTTCTTTAATGTCACGGCCCTTGGCCCCGGTTTGACCCGGTCCAGAGCCGCGAGGCAGGAAATCTGATGGTATCTAATTAAGTGACAGCGGAAGTCTTTTTAAACAGGATCGATTAATATTAAAACTGCTCGTTTATATATATAATATAATATAGGGATAAATCTCATAATTTACAATAAAGTGATTTCACTAGGAAATCTTTATTTCTCAAAACATTGTTTCTTTATTTATTTACATTGAGCCACTTTTCTAAGCTGGTAGTGCTCCACGGCACTTTTCCTGTGCTCACAACAGATCACCTGAAACATGTTTGAAAAAGGTTTTCTCAGCAGGGAAATACTGAGTGAATCATTCAGTTTTACTAAAACGACTCGTTTGTTATAATTTACAGTATTAAGAGATTACAATGTTTCTTATATCAAACCAACTACCCACGGTATTTGTCACTCGACTCTTTTCGGTGACTGTGGTCATATCACCATTGGCTGCCCCAATGAATGACGGTTATCACTAAATTTAGGTTCGCCCACCTAAAGTGATAAAACTGCAATACTGTGCACAATACCCCACATACCGGCTGTAATTTGGTGATTACATAAACTTAATCACTGTAATTATAACCTTGAAAATAAATATGCTTTTGAAAGTAATTTGATAAAAAGAGAATGACTCACATTGTAGATTTAACGAGCATAATATAAGCCTACTGATTAGCCTTGATTAACCTAATTTAAATAACAATGCACACACAACAGGTTAGTAACTAATACAGCAGTTACGATAATTCACGAGATTAAACCCTCACAACGATTTATTAGTGCAATACTTAACAATTCAGCGGATTCACAACGAATGACAGAGTATAGTCCGAATTCGAGCAGTATTCAAACATTCAAGTCGAAATCACGATGAATTAATAAAGTATAAACTCAATTTGAGCGGCATTTAAACAATCGTTGGAAAGTTATAATCGATCGGACGTTGAATCGTAATAGCGATCGAGTTATTACCCTGATTGTGGCAGCAATTAGTGATTATGTGTGTTTAGTGGACTGTTTCTGTGATAACTCAGTCTACGTAACTCGAATTTACATCGTTCCAAAGACAGAATTCAAGTCCCAATGCCTAGTATTTATACCCGAAATGTGCACCCCCCCGCGTGTCGCGAAGGGATTCCCTTCCCCTGTCGCGACTCGCCTGGGAAACCTATCTAGCCTAGGGTTGCTTCGTCACTAGTATAGGCTTGATGAATTGACAGTTCGTTAATTCTCGTTGTTGACAGCACATTTTTAAAGATAATCATTAGTTAGGGTTTACCCCCCTTGAGTTTTAGGGGCCCTAATCCTGATTCTAAATATTTTGAAATTTTTAGGGTTTGTTCAGAATTACATGGGTTTCTCAATTAGGGTTTCCTATTGGCCAAATAAAATAATAATTAGGACTTTTGATGAGAGTTGTTATATTTAATCCATTCCCAACCACCGGGAATCCCATTCCTTAGAAAGTGTGTGAACTCACCTTGGTTTGCTCGGTTAGATTAGTTACTCTAATAATCAGAAATCAGGCACGTTCTAATAAGGTACAGATAACAATCAGTTTTTCATGCATGCATAACACGTATCCTATGTACGGTTTATCTACTCACTACTTCTATCACATAGCACACAATACAAATGTCACACTCTGACTTTTGTGGAAAGATCACAGTTAAAAATACACTTGTAGCACTTGTTAGAAAATATTTTCTAAGTATTGAAATTTTTAGAAAATTTCGCCAGAGTTTCCTTTGTAAATGGAGGCGTCCATGCTAATAAGCATATCATTTTCTTTTCCGAAAATCATTCAAACAAGCAACAACAATTTACTAAGAGCAAACTATTCCATTTACAAACCAACATGAACTTGATGTTTCGTAAAAACACGTAGTAACTTGGTAAGGCGTTTAGTGGGTTTAGTTACCCTCCAAAGTGTGTTTACTTTACTTAAAATCTCATTCTCGGGATTTTTAGACGTTTACAACTTGTAGATACTTTTTACAAAAACATTTATTTACCACATCTTCTTGTTCCAAGAACATTTCTACACTTATGTTGTCACCAAAAATAGTGTAGGTTCATTACAAATCATGATCTTTCAAGAACCGTCTTTTAAACTTGGTTTATTTAGGAAAATCATTCACAAGTTTTAGATCTACAAATTTACTAGATCACTTTGTTTGTTATTTTACAAGAAATCATTTTGTTACCAAGTTCATGTCTAAATATGGAGGTGATTCTTTTATGTAAACCCCTAATAAGCTCCTAACTTGTTAAATCATGTTTTTAAATCATAAGCTAACAAGTTTCATATAATGATCAACAACATATTTCTAGTAATCAACAGGCAAGCATCAACATACACCCAACAACATCATACTAGCATCATTTCATCATATTTCCTCTTTATGTAAGCTTTATGTTCATGTTTCTTGTTTAAACCTTTTAGTGTTCTTGTGATATTCCTCATACTACATCTTTTAACTACTCAAAATAGAAGTGAACAAAGGTTAAACAAGGACTTACAACTAGCTCAAGGCTAGGGAAGAACTTCAAGAGAAAAGAT
Organism: Helianthus tuberosus; assembly: GCA_030545235.1. Lineage (NCBI taxonomy): Eukaryota > Viridiplantae > Streptophyta > Magnoliopsida > Asterales > Asteraceae > Helianthus > Helianthus tuberosus. The sequence continues at coordinate 132,109,534 of CM060436.1, read as the reverse complement.
GAGGAAAGTGGTGTGAAAAAACAAGAAATGAAGCTCCTTGATGATCCACAGGCTACAATCTTCACAAAGCACCTCTTAACACATGTATGGAGCTTGAAAATGGAAGAATATGGTGGTGTTAAGGTGGTGATGGTGGCGGTTATGGTGAGAGCCGAGAGGGAGAGAGGAGAGTGAGGGAGTGGAGTGTGATCTTGTGAAGTGATGTTGTGATCTAGTTAGATACTCACCATACTTAAAATCATATCCTTCCAATATTTTTTTCTAAACAATCAAGCAAAGATCTATTAAAATAATCAACATAATCTTGGAGGTATGGTGTGAAAATATGGTGGTGATGGTGACCGATTGGTTAGGGGGGGGGGGGGGTTAATTGAAAGTATTTTGGTGAAAGGTGGGTAAAAATAGTTAGATTCCAAGTACATACTTACATGTTTTTAGTTAGTTGATATCTAGTGGGTGTTATGGTGTACGGGGATCATAACTAGCCAAGAAATAATTAAACAATCTATTTGAAAAAATTTTGGTGTCCCGGGTAATGTCTGGTTGTTCGGTTAGATACCGTTCCGTTAAAGTGTTAAGTTATTCCGTAAAGTGTATTTTATATATTTTTTGTAACACTTTTAATTCTTAACACTTAGGAAGCATACTGGACTATTTAGTCAATTTTCTGCACAAGACTAGTATGTTAACGAGCACATGTAAGTATGACGTAGTAATCAGAAAGCAGTTAAGTAATTCAACACAGTCATCAAGCACTTTAATTAATATTAATAAATCGTACGGATACATGTAATTATCAGGGTTGTCACATTCTCCCCTTGTTAAGAAAATTTCATCCTGAAATTTAGCACGTGGTTACTGAGGAAGCTAGTTAAGTTGCGTGGTTTACTGGTTTTTCCTGGGGTGTCACATTATCCCCCCGTTGGTTTGGAATTTCGTCCCGAAATTCCGCAGTAGCTTCAGCCTCAGTAGTGGTTACACTTTTCTCAAACAACTGGGGATACTTGTGTTTCATTTGGTCTTCTCGTTCCCAGGTATACTCTGGGCCACGACGGGAGTTCCAACGAACTCGAAAAAGAGGTATTCTGGTACGCTTGAGAATCTTAACGTCTCGGTCTGTGATTTCAACTGGTTCTTGGATGAATCGCAACTGGTCGTCGATTGTGAGCTCCTTTAAGGAACTATGAGGGTCTCATCTGATAGACACTTTTCAGATTTGACACGTGGAATACGTTGTGAACTCCGCTGAGTTCTTCAGGTAGATTCAACTTGTAAGCGACTTTGCCAATTTTCTCAATGATTTCGAACAGTCCGACATAACGTAGCTTTTCTGACGGTCACGAGCTGCCGCCATTCATTGTCGTATCTGAGCAATCTTCTCGGTTGTATCTACTACAAGTTTTGGGCCAGTGATTTGACTGTCGCCAACCTCTGCCCAATAAAGAGGTGATCGGCACTTCTGTCCGTACAATGCCTCGAACAGAGCGGCCTGGATACTGGTGTGGTAACTGTTGTTATACGAAAACTCCACTAACGGAAGGTGTTTTTCCCAGCCATTACCAAAGTCGATTACACATGCCCTAAGCATGTCTTCAAGGGTTTGGATGGTGCGTTCAGATTGCCCATTCGTCTGTGGATGATATGCCGTGTTCATGTCTAATCGAGAACCAAAGGACTTGTGCATAGCTTGCCACAATTCAGATGTAAAACGTGAGTCACGATCAGAAATGATGGAGGTTGGCACTCCGTGCCTCGATACTACTTCCTTTAGGTAGACGTCTGCTAGAGTAGAAAACTTATCCATTTCCTTGATAGCCAGAAAATGTGCAGACTTGGTCAATCGATCCACTATCACCCAAATAGTGTCATTTCCGCGTTTAGATCTAGGCAGGCCAGTAACGAAATCCATGGGAATTTGCTCCCACTTCCATGTCGGGATCTCTGGTTGTTGGAGTAGGCCTGATGGTTTCTGATATTCAATCTTGACTCTCGCACAAGTCAAACATTTGCTGACGTAGGTTGCTATGTTGGCTTTCATACTAGGCCACCATTATGTAGTCTTGAGATCATGGTACATCTTATCCGAACCAGGATGTACTGAATAACGAGACTTGTGTGCCTCATCCATCACAAGCTCACGTAAATTACCATAGAGTGGAACCCAGATGCGCCCGTTTACATAGTAGGCGCCGTCTTCCTTTTGTTCTAACCGTTTCTTTGATCCTCATAGGGACTCCGCCCTGATGTTCTCTGCTTTCAATGCTTCAACCTGAGCATCTCGTATCTGAGTAGGAAGACTAGATTGGATGGTAAGTTGTAACGCTCATACGCGCTTAGGTGTAGTATCCTTTTGACTGAGGGCGTCAGCCACGACATTGGCTTTGCCCGGATGGTACTTGATCGCACATTCATAATCATTCAAGAGCTCGACCCATCGACGTTGTCGCATGTTTAACTCCTTTTGCTTGAAGATATGCTCGAGACTCCTGTAATCGGTGTAAATGGTGCACTTGGTACCGTACAGGTAATGTCTCCATAACTTAAGTGCGAAAACAACTGCTCCCAATTCCAAGTCGTGCGTAGTGTAGTTCCTTTCGTGAACTTTAAGTTGGCATGATGCGTAGGCAATGACCTTGTCACTTTGCATCAACACGCAACCAAGTCCTTGGATGGAAGCGTCGCAATAAACCACAAAATCATATGTGCCCTCAGGCAATGAGAGGATAGGCGCACTGCAAAGTCCATCCTTTAAGTGCTGAAAAGCAGATTCCTGTGCATCACCCCAACGATAGGTGACACCTTTCTGAGTTAACGAGGTGAGAGGTTGAGCAATCTTAGAGAAATCCTTGATGAATCTTCTGTAGTAGCCCGCCAAACCCAAGAATTGGCGGATTTCTGTTGGTGTACGGGGTGCAGGCCAGTTCTTGATCGAGTCAACCTTGGATGGATCAACATGAATCCCATCCTTGTTTACCACGTGGCCTAGAAAGTGGACTTCGCGAAGCCAGAAGTCACATTTTGAAAATTTGGCATACAGTTGCTCTGCTCGAAGAAGTTCCAGCATAAGTCGTAGATGCTGCTCGTGTTCCTCCTGACTCTTAGAATAGATCAGGATGTCGTCGATTAAAACAATAACGAACTTATCCAGGTAAGGTTTGCATACTCTGTTCATGAGATCCATGAAGACCGCTGGTGCATTCGTCAATCCGAAAGGCATAACCAGAAACTCGTAATGCCCATAACGAGTTCTAAATGCTGTTTTGGAGACGTCCTCATCTCGGACTCTCAGTTGATGGTAACCTGACCTCAGGTCAATCTTGGAGTAGAAAATCGACCCTTGCAACTGGTCGAATAAGTCATAAATGCGTGGAAGAGGATAACGATTCTTCACGATCTCCTTGTTAAGTTCGCGATAGTCAATACACATTCTGAAAGTACCGTCTTTCTTCTTCACAGACAAGACTGGAGCTCCCCAGGGCAAAGAGCTAGGATGTATGAAACCCTTTTTCCAAGAGTTCTTGTAATTGCGTGGACAGTTCTTCAAGTTCTGACGGAGCTAGTCGATAAGGTGCACGAGCTATTGGTGCTGCTCCAGGAGCTAGCTCGATTTAAAACTCGACTTGTCGATGAGGTGGAAGACCAGGTAATTCCTCAGGAAATACCTCAGGAAAATTACGTACAATAGGAATGTCTTCTATCTTCTTTTCCTTCGAAGATGTATCAGAAACGAGGGCTAGAATAGCAGTGTGGCCCTTTCGCAAACACTTCTTGGCCTTAAGGAAATAGATGATGCCCACAACAACACCACTCTTGTCGCCGCGAACGAGTGGTTCTTTACCAGAATGAGGAATACGAACGACTTTCTCTTTGCAGAAAATCTCCGCTTGATGTTGAGATAGCCAATCCATCCCAATAACGACGTCGAAACTACCCAGAACGATAGGAATAAGATCGATAGAGAAGGTCTGACCAGCTAAGACGAGGTTACAACCCTTAACTATGTGTGTGGCCTCGAGACTTTTACCGTTTGCTAGCTCTACCGTGTGCTTGGTGTTCAAAAGTGTTGGAGTGCGCTTAAGCATTTGACTAACTTTTAAGGACACATAACTAGTATCGGCACCCGAATCGAATAAAACAGTAACAAAGAAGTCATCCAGAAGAAACTTACCCATCAAAACGTTGGGATCGTTCCTCGCGTCACCCTGACCCAGCACGAAAACACGTCCGCTGGCACCATTGCCATTATTGTTACCCCCGTTGTTGCCTCCATTGTTGTTCCCGTTTCCTTGGTTGTTGTTGTTCTGATTCTGGTTCAGCTGAGGACAGTTCCTCTTAAATTGGCCCTCAGTGCCACACTGAAAGCATCCTTTATTGCCCTGCTGTTGCTGCTGCTGGTGGTTCTGTAGAGCTTGTTGTTGTTGTTGGCGATTCTGATTCGCTGGTCGTGCGCCCCTGCAATCCCTTGCTTCATGACCAAACTTGTTACACCTCAGACAACGACCCTTGTGGCACTGCCCACTATGATGCTTGTTGCACTGGTTGCACTTGGGGTGGTTCCCTCAGTATCCACCCTGTCCTTGACTACCAAAAGATTGCTGACCAGGACTCTGGTAGTCATCAGTCTTCCGCTGCTGGGACTGAGATTGAACGGAAGTAGAGCCCTTGCCCGAATTTCCATCCCACTTGCGCTTGTTATCACTGGGGGCATCAGTAGTAGTAGCTCTAATACGCTTGGGTAGCTTGTTCTGCTTAACTGCCAGATCGGTGAGACGATGAGCCAACCAAATGATTTGCTGAATGGTGCCAAGATTAGCCGAGGTCACGTGGCTCTGAATTTCTGGTAAGGTACAGCTCGATACGCTTGATAGGAGGATCCACCATAGTGGGACACAAGATAGCTAATTCGTTCGATCTCTTTGTGTATGCCTCGATTTCAGACCCCATCATTTTCAAATTGAAAAATTCCACCTATAGTTTGTGGATGTCATCACGATTACAATACTCTTCTTTGATTAAATCTTTGAAGTCATTCCATGGGGCGACATTAGCAACCGCCAGCCCTAGCAGTTGAACCTGTGCTTTCCACCAGGTTAACACAGCACCTTCGAGTGTCCCAGTAGCAAATTTCAGCCTACGATCTTCAGGGCATTCACACATCCCAAAAACAGATTCAATCTTCTCGAACCAGTGAAGAAGACCTACAGCTCCTTCTGTGCCGCTGAAAGTACTAGGTCGGCAATCCATGAACGTTTTGAACGTACATACGGGAGGCTGAGCATGTTGACCTATTGCGCGAGAATAAAAGACAAGGTTAAGCACAAGAGTTAGTTCGTGAGAGTAGGATCTAAACATCCTAAGATGGATTGATATGGCATGATATACCTCCTGCAGGGACAGCTGCGAGTGCCTCAGCCACTCGTTCGTTGATTAGAGCCGTCAGCTGGGCTTGAGTCAAGTTCAAACGTCCACTCATGATCTTCACAACGAAGCAACATAAGTGAGAAAAGTGTCGCAAAAGTGCGTAAGCGTGGGACGACAACAGGGAGTAAGCACACAAGGTTCAAATAGCAGTTATCACGTTAACTAATGCACTATGTGAACTATCAAACAAACAATATAAACATAAACCATACCACCTATTGTGTTGAGTCTTGCTCGTGGAGCGAAGCGTCATTGTGGATCGTTGAGCACTGTACAAGTTATAGTCTGGTTTTGTCAAAAAGATTTTCCCTTTTTAAAACCAAGTTCACTATAACCAATGGCTCTGATACCAATCTGTCACACCCCCAAAATCCACACGCGGAGTCTCACCGCTTGGAGGCATGACATGACCAGGATCAAGCCAGCAATCATATTGAACAATATAGTAGAGTAATTAAAAGTTTAACCACACAATATAATTGGTGTTCACAACCAAGTTAACCAAGTTCAAATTAAATAGCGAAAGCATAAGATGTAAGGCCAAAACATAAATAAGTTCATAAAGTTTAAAAGTTTAGAACTGCACATAGCAGTCCATATCCCACAACGACCTCCTCCTCGTGCAAGCTCCATAAGCATCTAACGACCTGTAAGGCATGTAACAACGAGTCAACAATAAAGTTGAGCGAGTTCACAGTTGGGTGTTTGTTTTAAGTTGTTTCCGAAAACATGGTTTGTCTTTAGCTGGCTTACTTGCCGTGGGGGTTACCCCATAGTTGAAAATATGATTAACCAATTCCTTCTTTCCCAAACCATAACCATAATCAGTGGGGGCTTCCCCATGTGAACCACTAGACCGTTACCATATCGACAACTGACGAACAATAGTTGTGCCCTACGTCAATGTCTATCATCATTGACAGTTTGCCATAGTCCATTAGTACACGCCCGTCCGACTGGCACGGTGTGAGGTTTGTTAAACCTAATAGCGCTATTAACTAATGACCCGCTCGCCATTGGCCTCGGCGATTAAGTCGATATAAAATGAGGGACTTAATGATAGAGTTTTGTCTAGTAAGTTTTAAGGTTGTTGTCCTACCCAAGGAGGACGAACGTACGTATTCTACCCAAGGAGAATACGCAGGATTAATATTCGCATCCTACCTATGGAGGATGGCGGTACATATCCTACCCAAGGAGGATATGCAGGTTCCGTTTTAGTTCTTTAACCTATTCTTTAAATATTGGCATCCTACCTATGGAGGATGGCGGTACATATCCTACCCAAGGAGGATATGCAGGTTCTGTTTTAGTTCTTTAACCCATTCCCAACCACCGGGAATCCCATGACTTAGAAAGTGTGTGAACTCACCTTGCTTTGCTCGGTTAGATTAGTTACTCTAATAATCAGAAATCAGGCTCGTCCTAATAAGGTACAGATAACAATCAGTTTTTCATGCATGCATAACATGTATCCTACGTACGGTTTATCTACTCACTACTTCTATCACATAGCACACAATACAAATGTCACACTCTGACTTTTGTGGAAAGATCACAATTAAAAATACACTTGTAGCACTTGTTAGAAAATATTTTCTAAGTATTGAAATTATTAGAAAATTTCGCCAGAGTTTCCTTTGTAAATGGAGGCGTCCATGCTAATAAGCATATCATTTTCTTTTTTGAAAATCATTCAAACAATCAACAACAATTTACTAAGAGCAAACTATTCCATTTACAAACCAACATGAACTTGATGTTTCGTAAAAACGTGTAGTAACTTGGTAAGGCGTTTAGTGGGTTTAGTTACCCTCCAAAGTGTGTTTACTTTACTTAAAATCTCATTCTCGGGATTTTTAGACGTTTACAACTTGTAGATACTTTTTACAAAAATATTTATTTACCACATCTTCTTGTTCCAAGAACATTTCTACACTTATGTTGTCACCAAAAATAGTGTAGGTTCACTACAAATCATGATCTTTCAAGAACCGTCTTTTAAACTTGGTTTATTTAGGAAAATCATTCACAAGTTTTAGATCTACAAATTTACTAGATCACTTTGTTTGTTATTTTACAAGAAATCATTTTGTTACCAAGTTTATGTCTAAATATGGAGGTGATTCTTTTATGTAAACCCCTAATCAGCTCCTAACTTTTTAAATCATGTTTTTAAATCATAAGTTAACAAGTTTCATATAATGATCAACAACATATTTCTAGTAATCAACAAGCAAGCATCAACATACACCCAACAACATCATACTAGCATCATTTCATCATATTTCCTCTTTATGTAAGCTTTATGTTCATGTTTCTTGTTTAAACCTTTTAGTGTTCTTGTGATATTCCTCATACTACATCTTTTAACTACTCAAAATAGAAGTGAACAAAGGTTAAACAAGGACTTACAACTAGCTCAAGGCTAGGGAAGAACTTCAAGAGAAAAGATGAGGAAAGTGGTGTGAAAAAGCAAGAAATGAAGCTCCTTGATGATCCACAAGCTACAATCTTCACAAAGCACCTCTTAACACATGTATGGAGCTTGAAAATGGAAGAATATGGTGGTGTTAAGGTGGTGATGGTGGCGGTTATGGTGAGAGCCGAGAGGGAGATAGGAGAGTGAGGGAGTGGAGTGTGATCTTGTGAAGTGATGTTGTGATCTAGTTAGATACTCACCATACTTAAAATCATATCCTTCCAATATTATTTTCTAAACAATCAAGCAAAGATCTATTAAAATAATCAACATAATCTTGGAGGTATGGTGTGAAGATATGGTGGTGATGGTGACCGATTGGTTTGGGGGGGGGGGGGGGTTAATTGAAAGTATTTTGGTGAAAGGTGGGTAAAAATAGTTAGATTCCAAGTACATACTTACATGTTTTTAGTTAGTTGATATCTAGTGGGTGTTATGGTGTACGGGGATCATAACTAGCCAAGAAATAATTAAACAATCTATTTGACAATATTTTGGTGTCCCGGGTAATGTCTGGTTGTTCGGTTAGATACCGTTCCGTTAAAGTGTTAAGTTATTCCGTAAAGTGTCTTTTATATATCTTTTTGTAACACTTTTAATTCTCAACACTTAGGAAAGCATACAGGACTTTTTAGTGAATTTTCTGCACAAGACTAGTATGTTAACGAGCACATGTAAGTATGACGCAGTAATCAGAAAGCAGTTAAGTAATTCAACACAGTCATCAAGAACTTTAATTAATATTAATAAATCATGCAGATACATGTAATTATGAGGGTTGTCACATTCTCCACGAAATCCAAATTCAGAAAGAGTCAAAAAGGCAACCAATTTACAAGGGGAGTCTAAGTCTACAGAAAATTTGCCAGACAACATTGATGTTACGTTCACATCGTCTGACACTGATCATGAGTCCGAATTAATAAAGAAAGTGGTCGATCAGGTGTTGGATAACGATGAAACTGAGGAGTCAAAGTCGGAGTCAAACTCAGAGTCAAAGTCTGACAAGTCAAAATCAATAGTCAAAAAGGAGAAACGGGTTTACATAAAGATTTTTTGTTATCAAAATCTAATTTGAATGACGAAACGTTCAAAGTAGCTTATACTTTGAATGATTCTGATAAATTATATTCTGATGAAGAATTTCCAATAAGAGGTGTTAAAACTGAAATGATTAAAAAGGTTTTCAATCTAACAGAAATTAATATTTCTGAAATAAAAGATGTAAATCTTTCTGGAAAACCTAAACTTTACACCTCAAGAGTTCAACAACGTTTAAACAAGAAAAAGGGTTACAGTTCTGGTTCAGGTTATCAAAAGAAACCAAACCATAACGGTAATTTCAAAAGAAAAGGTCTTGGATTTATTCCACCGAAAAATTATAAAAATGGGATAACTTATCAACCAAAAACTGTGTTTGTTTCAGGAATATCATCTGAAGAAGAAAAGGAGCAGTTGTTCAGGAATCAATCAAACAATGAATTCCTTGCTAAGAAGCAAGAAGAGATGAAGAAGGAAGTTGCTCAAAAGACTGAGACGAGAACTTGTTTTCAATGCAAATCAGTTGGTCATATTGCTAGGAATTGTCCAAAGGCAATCCAAATAAAACAGGGAGTTTCTGATAAACTGAAAGAAAAGATGGTTGAGAATGAACCACCAACCAACAGATTTAAAGTTTTTAAAAATTCAACGTTTGAGGTAGGTGAATGTTCAAAGAGTTTTTACAAAAGAAAAGTGAATCTTGACAATCACAAGTGGGTTGTTAAGAAATCTGTTGATAGTTCTAGCAATGATTCTGATTCATCAAAATCAGAGGAGCTATTTTCAAGCGATGAATCTGATTCCACAAAGTCAGATGAGCCACAAGTTGAATCAAAAGGTGAAAAGTCAGTTCCGCCTTTGGATGATGCAAATTTTCCACCATTGCGGGCTGAGAATTTAAAATCAAAAATTGGAAAAGTTGAAATTTCAAATCAATTTTGTTTCTGAAAAGAAAGAATTCGATGTTGAAAAAGCTTTTAATCCCACAGTTCATAATATTTTTGGACAAATGATTGACGGGAAGGTCAAAGGGGTTAAGGAATTTTATGAGAAGAAAATGAAAGGAAAGAAACCGAGTGTTGATAACTCGGAATCTCTCAAGGTCTGTCAGGCTTGGTAGAATCTCTTTAACTGAAAAAAAAACTTGACTTGCCGGAGCTTCCAAGTTGGTAATCGCGGAGCATGAATCAGCATCTTTCTTGAGAAATTGTTCTAGAAAATTGAAAATTTTTCACTAGTATGACTTGCCGGAACTCCCAGGTTGGTAAGTGTGGAGTAGGAATCGGCATCTTGAGATTTCAACCTACAAGTGGTAATGGTTGGTAAGCAAACCAACAAGTGGTTGAAAGAGAAGTTTTACCTACAAGTGGTTAATCAAGGTCATTGAGTTGAACTTGATTTAACTTTCATTCAAATGATTGGAAAACAATGTGATGAGTTTATCCCCTAACCTACAAGTGGTAAAACCAACAAAACTGATTTTCCGGAAAAACCATTTGATTAAAACAAACTTAAGTGTTTTGAAATCATAATGGGAAAATAGTTTATTGTCAGGGGGAGTTCTGATTGTTTATGCCAAGTGGATGGCGAAATGAAGTGATTTGATATCAGTTGTCATTTTATTTGTACAGTTTGTTTTCAAATTTTCCCAGAAAATCAAAATTGAAACATATTTTGATTTTAGGGGGAGTAAAAATTTAGAAAATTACGAAAATTTGAAAATCCAAAAACATGATAAAATGAAAAAGAGTTTTGTTGTCAATAAGAGGAAATGATAGTACATCAGTGGACGATCACAGCATGCTAAAGAATTGTAAAGATAAAATGTAATAAATGGTCTCATTGATGATGTGCCAGTAGGTTTTCGCACATTTAGTAGATTGTGTCGAGATATAAACCTAAATTTCAAACATACTTATCTCGTGGGGAACATCTCTCGGATATATGGGTAACCCCCGAAATCTTGTTTGAAAGGTCCCTCTTTCTGAGATACTTGGTCTTTATGCTTAGTGATATCTGGGGTATTATCCCGGGACTTCTGATTTTGCGGAAGCAATGGCCTAGTCCCCGTATAATACTTTCTGCTTGCTTGAAATATAGCACCCCCTCAGCATAAAAAATGATGAAACATTGCAAAATGCTAATCATGTCCTGTTGAAGAAAAGATCCTCTAAAGGGGACACACCAAAAGTCGAAGCCGTCATCTCTCTGATTTTGCGAAAGCAATAGCCTGAGATCTCACGGCCCTCGCAATTAACCCTTTACAGATATCATCTAGGTATACTCACCTGTAAGACTGAATATTGGGATCTGGATACGGGAGTATATTCTGAGGTGGGACACGCGAATAAGTTTAAGTCTCTAAAACATTAATCTCGTATCTCGAAACAGTTGAAATTTGTGTGAAAATTTAAGTGGATTAGCATACTGACAATCTATGTGAATCGTTTAGAACTTAAAATGTTTAAAGCTTAACGGTGTTGGTGATTTGTCACAAAAACTGATATGATCCTCTTACACAAACTCACAAAAATATTGTCTGTAAATATTTCTTTATTGCATTTTAACACTCTAAAATCTTAAAAAAAACCCAAAAAGAATGTGTTTTAGCATAAATTTTTTTGAAAAATTCAAAAAGATATTCGACAATTGATGTTGAAAAGCTGATTTTCAAAGTTCCAAGTGCTAAACATGATGAACAGGTTTGGGAGAGTGTTTTTGAAATGAAGAATGTATTTCTACAAGTGGTCATCAGAAATTTTTAAAATGTTAAATCATTCTGATTAATACCTGCAAGTGATATAGATTTGATAAATTTTTAGATTCGTGAAGATTTATTTTGAGGTAGAGAATGTGCAGGTTAGCCACTGAGTTGGATAAGATCCATGTCACGATCTTAGAACAAGAATTCCAGACTGCGATCCCAGCTTATCGAAAGGGAGAGTCTGAAGACGCTTATGCTGAAACGAGATAAGAGCCAGGGTACAATCCTGAGAGCCAAGTTCTGATCCTGGAACTGAAGTCTATGCTAGTTGCTAATGCTGATGATTTTAAGGAATCAAGAGACCTGATCAAGAGGAGTACAAAGCCAGGTTGCGATTCTGGAAGAAAGAGAAAGAGAAGATTGAGGATGCTTTACATTTTTAGATATTTTGGAAAAGTTCGAGAAGACTGATAAAGACTGAAGATTGAAGACTCGACACCGAAGACTTCGTCAACATCCGAGGGGGAGTTTGTTGGTGCAACCTTCTGTCGACTTCGTCTTGTATCGAGTCTTGTATTAGAATTAATAGATCAGGGCACGTAGTACGAGAAAACTGTCAAAAATAGGTTAGAAGGTAATTTCGTGTGAAAGTGATTTCGTGTGAACAGGTCCGTGCCTATATATAGGAGTCTTCTGATTTCGTTTGTAAGAGTTCTGATTTTTCGGTTTCAGTGTCGAACTACTGCCAAAGTGTCTACTCACTGTAATTCTTTGTCAAATCAATCAACAAACAGATTAAAGTGAATTGCTAGCTGAATTAACTTGATACGTTTGTTTCCGCCACTCGTATTGAGTAAAAACTCTTCTAAATGACTCGTTTGGTCGGTAAAACGATCCTAAACTTTCCTACACACTATACTAGTGTAATACTTGGTTTCTGGCTCATTCTGTGTCTCAATACAATGTCTGTCTATGTACTGAACTCCGTCAGCATATTTCTGATTTATCTGATAACTGTGCTAACTGTGTTTCGTGCATCATTTGAATCAACAAAGTTTGCATGCAATAATGATATGTCATCTGCAATATATGATGCACATGTATGTATATGGCAATAATCAGAAAGCAATTCAAGTCATTAATTGTAATTCAGCACAGTCATTAAGCACTAATCATTGTTTAATAATTGTACGGATACCTGGAATTTTGACAGTTGTCACACGGAAATCAGTCATCTCCACGGTAGAATCCATTCTCAGATCGGTTCTCCCCTAGAGAATGTTTAGAACACCCGAACGAGTCCAGATTCCATCGATGTGATAAAAAGTGAAGGATGTTTGAAGAAAAGTTTGAAACACTTGAAAATGTTTAGATTCATGTTGAAATCAGTGTAAAACGTGTAGAAATCCACTAGATCCGAACCGTTCTTGGTGAGATGAGGTCACACTTCAGTGTTCATAAGAACTCCATGATGACGCCACCCTAGAACAGCCCAAGCCCCAAATCCAGTGATTTCATGGTGAAAAGTTTTGACTTGATGGGGAAGATTGTAACACCCCGTGTTTTCGGGAAGTCAAAGTCAAAGTCAAGGTCAAAGTCAACGACCGATTTCGCACAACTTGAATAGTAGAGAATTTCTTTTATGTGTTTAATTTAGTTGTATTATGTGGAGTAAGTGTCAATAATTACAACAATCGACGTATTACAAACGCCACTAATCGACTTACGACTGTGAACTGTAGGAAGTAACCATGCGATAAAGTTAACGAAACGATAATCAAAGTGTACCAATCAAATCGACATCGAATCGAATCTCCACTCGAACTACACATTTTAGTTACTGTTATACGTGTATGTGTGTGCCTTACGTGTTACCTGTGCATGTCTATTTATGTTATGTTGTGGTAATCAATCGAAACGCAAGCGAAACTCGAAATGCAATCGAACTCAATCGACATCGAATCACAGTCGAACTATGATAATTAGTGGAGAAAGGATAGCGCAAGATATGAGTGGTTGGGATTAAAAGTAATTTGACTAGGAAACCCTATCGTATCGAACCGCTCACAACCGAAATCGAAATACCAAGAATCGTCGCACCGAACACTCGAACGTGCAGCTGATCGATCAGGCTACCAGCTGATCGAAAAGCCAACCGACCGGACTGCTGTCCGATCGGACAGGCTGTCCGATCGAGCTGCCTGGCCGATCGGCCGGCACTTTCCCCTTTTAGCATCCTATAAATACCCCTGTCATTGTCATCCTTTTCTACTTTTGGAAACCTCTGTCCGACCAGCTCGTGTTCCTCACCTTTCTATATTTTAAATCTTAACTTTTAACCATGAAATCATCAAGATTCAAGTGTTCTAGGATGATGTCATCATGGGTTCGTGAAGAACTTCATGTTTTGGCCTCAACCCATCAAGAATAACTTGGATCTAGCCGATTTCCACATAAACAAACAAAGATCTTTCATAGATCTAAACATATACCCGGTGAAAAGGATTGAAAGATGGATTTTCCAACTTTCTTTCAACTCCTTTTCACTTAATGCCTTCAAACCGATAGAAACGGAGCCTGTGCCGGCTTACAAATCACTCCGGTGGTTGCACGGCTCAAGATCCGGATTCTATCCACGAGGTTAACCGATTTCGGGTTAAACGATAAACTCCGTTCCGAACAGTTCACCAGCCGGATTTGGGTGATTCCTGTCCGATCAGGGGAACCAAGTAAGGACGAGGGATCTATGGTTCGACTCGTTGCCAAAATACCTCAATAAAACGACAAACAAACATAACAACCAAGTGTTAGACGAATAGGTTGATCAGGTCAGGGTGCTGACCGATCGGACTGCTGTCCGAACGGACAGCCAGCCGATCGGATGGTCAGCCGATCGACTGGCCAGCCAATCGGTTAACACATGGTCCCACACTTAATCAAATTATTTTGAAGACTAGTATTGAACGAACTATTGTTCGATCGGACTACTGTCCGATCGGATTACTCTTCGGATCATGAGATACTATACTTCAACACTTAATCGATTTTTCAACATGTTCGATGCACTAGGAGTGCCACCCGATCGAACAGTCGTCCGATCAGGTGACACCTTGCTAATAATTTGTCATAGTTGTTCATGCATGTTGTCCGATCGAACAACATTAATATGTTCGATCGATCTGTTATCCGATCCATTACACCATACCTTGCATTTCATTTAAATTCGTGTGCAACGTTTGCGATTGGCGGCATTCCCTTCTTTCAAAATGGTAGGGAGTAGGTTAGACAACATTCCATAATTGTCTATGAGGTACATATTACCACAAGCAATCACCCAATATCACATGCATATATGACCAACAATGTATGAGCGAGGTAAAAATTACTGAGCCTTCACATAAGCTTGGCAACTTGACTTATTGTTTGTATTGGGAAAAATAAAATGAACTCGAGGCTACATCGCCTTGGTCATATAAGTTTCATGAAGTGGTAGTTGTTTTTCCTTCTTCATAGCTTTTACAAGACGGGTATACTTCCCTTGAGATGGGGGTTGTTTATGTAGGGGTGATAGAGAGTGTAACGTCACTGAATCATTCTGAATGTTATCCATCTTCACTTGCTTAAATATCGTTTCTCAAACGACTCGTACACGGGTAGACACGAAGTAGGCAATACACGTTTCCTACTTTATAAAGTGCTAAAGCACTGGTCTATGCATTGTTCTACCAGATGAAGGTGTGAACACCTAGAGTTTATTTTTGTGTAGTGATTATTAGCTTGGCCCGCATGGTCCACCAGGATTTCCATGCACTACAAGTCGTTATTACGTGAGCCCCCGTAATAAAAAATTGTCATGCATAGTTACCCCAAATTTTCCCTCGTCCAAGCAGATGATCAATCAAGAGGGGACACCACTGTCCTTATACCTCTGTCATGGAAATGACCATTGTGGTGGTCCACGCGCTAACACTCATTATCGTTATGTGCGAATAGGCACGGTGATTAAATGAAATAGGAATAAGAAGAATTCCTAGTAGTTGGAGGGGCACCTTCAAGATGAATACTTCATCTTCCTTTTCTGGTCAAGTATGTCATCAATCTCGCTTCACAAAAGCCGCAGGGGCCTCGTCCCGCTGATTAAGAATTCGTTCAAGGTTGCCGCCTCTGCCTCGCCGTCACTACCGTAGTCAGGCACCTTCACGATCGAGAGAGAAGAGCAGCCATTTCCTGCGGAAGCAAGCTCAGAATCTCGTTTGGTAATCACTCCAGCCATGAGCTTTGCAATGAACGCGAGGTCGATAGCTTCATCGTGCGGGTAAGTACAATAATAGGAGTCGGAGTTGAAAGTATCTTATTCACGTCAATAATCATTCCGTACACTTATTCGTATGTATATATATCAATAGACAAGTATGTTACTTAGCATAAGCAGGCAATTTGATGCATCATATCACGTATAACTCTCGTTTATCCTTTGGGAGGGTCATTTTGTCTTTAGCAAGTCTAACTTGATTAGACTATGCCTTAGTTGGCACCTTATTTTGGGGTATTCCCTACTAATGTCCTTGCCTTGTCTCTTCTTTGAAAAGTGTTTGACTCATGGATCTTGAAGCTTACGTGAATGCAATGAAAAACCTTTTTGTAAAATGTTTTTGTGAGAGAACTCTAGTGATTGTAGTCTAGACTCGAGAAGGAATCATAGTTCACTACAATCGAAGCTCTGATATCAAACTGTCACACCCTGACTTTTGTTGAAGTGTATGATGTGTGACTGGTTTAATATCATTGCATTCAATCATAATAAACAACTACATAATTAAAACGATGTTCTTCCATTCATAAAATTTGAGTATTACAAATATCGGTTATTTAAGTTTTAAAACACGACCTTCGACTAGGTTATAGACCAACAAAAGTGGATGACATCTATCTTGAAATCTATTTATAGAAACAACACCCGCGCCCAAGATCCAATCTGTCACCTGAAATACATGTAATTTTGGAAAACATCAACAAAAGTTGAGCGAGTTCATGCGTTGTTAGTGCATGCGTCTGTCGACTTCGTCTTGTATCGAGTCTTACATTACAATTGTTAGATCAGGATGCGTTGTACGAGAAATAGGGTAGGATTTATGTGTGATTGAGCTAGTTTCGTTTGAACATGACATGTGACACTTTCAAACGAAATTAACATGTTTAATTTCGTTTGAAGGACACCATGCCACTTTCAAACGAAATCACTCACCCTATAAATACCTTGAGTCTTGATTTCATTTGTAACTTTCCGGTCAGTGTAACGAAGTGCTGCCGAAGTGTTGTCAGGTTGTAAATTGTTATTAAATCAATCATACAACAGTTTAAAGTGTAAATCTGGCTGAATTGAACTCTACATGTCTGTTTCTGCCTTTCGTGTTGAGATAAACTCTTCTGATCGACTCGTTCGGGTCTGAAAACGATCCTACAAGTGGTATCAGAGCTCAGGAGGAAGAGTTCATACCAATTCAGTTGCAAATTCTGATTTTCTACACCTTCTTTCAAAATTGAACTAGTTTTCACGGTTAAAAACGTCTGATTTTCACATATCATGTGCATAATGTTGTTTTAACAAACCCTTGAAAGTTTCAGAACTAAATTCGACCATTTGCTTGACCAATTGGACAAAAATTAGATCGAAAAGATGACATCATACTAATTTCGTTTGAACTTGATGGCCGATTTCGTTTGAGAGAGTGCATAGTTGATGATTTCGTTTGAAAGAATCTGGTGATTCCGTTTGAAATCAGGTATCTCGTCTGAAAAGTTGAGTGATATCGTTTGAAAGATGTATTCCGTTTGAAATGTTGTGATTGATTTCGTTTGAAGATCGAATTCCGTTTGAGGGTTTAGTTTGAACTAGGCAATCTCGTTTCAAGTGACAAAAGTCCATGGATAACAGGTTGCATGTGAAATTGTCAGTCTATTTGATTGAGTTAGTTGTCAAATTTTGAGGTCCAATAGAATTCCTTGGGTAATATACATTGTCGGCCACCTTCCTTGAAAAAATAACAAATTTAAAAGATAATAGCATCAAAGTGTTCGGCCCAGTAGATTTCAAAAAGTGATTTTCAGTAACCATGTGCTTTACCGGTCCAATCATATGATGTTTCAGTTGTCGGCTTAGTGGTTTTTGTTGGATAAATCAATTGTTAAAAGATCCATTTAGTTGCAGCCCAATTAGATTAAATTGTGTATTTTGCCCATGTGCATTTGGTTAAAAACAAGTCAAAGCAATCCATTGTTTGTTGTTGGCTCAAGTGGGATTTTGGTTTAATGAAAATTGATTGATGATGATGTTGTCAGCCACAAAATCTGATTGTCACGATTGTTGGTTGGTTTATCGACCCAATATAAAGAATGGACTGATGATCCAATTTGTGTGATAAAGTAAAAAGTTTATCGGCCCATTATTATCAATTTTGTCAGCCCAATTTGTTTGAATTGATATCAAAGTCCATTTTTTTAGTCCGATTGTTTGTCAAAAGTTCATCAATATCAGATTGCATGTGAAAAACTATTCGGCCCATTCATTCAGTTTGCGGAATACATTAAACAAGTCTGCAAATCTTCGACACGAGTCCTAGATCGATTCAACCGTCACTCACATTCACATTTTTAATTTAGTTAAACTAATCGTTTTGTTTGTTTGAGTGTTGTCAGGTGTTTCACTAGGTGAACCAGTTCGTTTGAAAGCTTATGTGAGAAATCCTTCGATGCCGAATCATGGAAGAGGAATTTTACAACGCATTCGCTACTCCGGTTACCCCGAGTACTCTTGCTCAGAACACGATGGTGGAAAATGAAACGGGGGCGACGCAAAAACCACCTAAGCTCATGCACATTGAGGAATTTATAGGTTGGGAAGGACGTTTTGAAAACTGGGTTCAAGCAAACTATTTGGATGCTTAGGAATGTGTTGAGACAAAATATGTTAGACCGATGACAAATGATTGTTGGTGCACTACATCTGTCGACTTCGTCTTGTATCGAGTCTTACACTAGTTAGAAAAGATCAGGGCATGTAAAACAAGAAAATGTGATAGAGTTAGTGAGATTTCGCTTGAACATTTAGATGTTGAAGAGATTTCGCTTGAAGCTACTCAAGCGAAATCAACATGTTAAGATTTCGCTTGAGATGCTGAAGCGAAACCTTAATGTCTATATATAGGAGTTCAAGGTCAAGCGAAATCATAAGTTGTTTTTGAAAGATTTTCATACCGAGGTGCTGCCGGTGTGAGAACTGATTGTAATTGCATTCATATCAATACAAATCAGTGTTAAAGTGAAGATTCAGCTGTTTATAGGTCAAATACTTGTTTTCCGCACCTGTATTTGATGGAATTCCTCTGAACCGACTCATTTAGGTCGCGAACACGATCCCTACAATTGGTATCAGAGCCTGGGTGAGGAGTTCTGCAAAATTAAGCTGAATTCAATCAAAATCTCTTACTTCTACACTTTCTTTCATCAGTTCAGAAATTTTTCACGGTAAAAAACTATTCATTTTCTCACGGATTGTTTAAAAGTACAAGATAACAAACCCTTGAAAGTTTCATAGCAAAATTCGACCTAAAAGTGATCAAAATCGACCTTCGAATGGATTTCGCTTGAAGAACATAGTTTTATTGGACGATATCGCTTGAAACTTCAAGCGACACTTAACATTTCGCTTCAAACAGGATTTGTTTTCGCTTCAAGGTTTTCGCTTCAGGATTCTCATTTCAGACAGTTTCGCTTGAACGATTTCGCTTCAAAGATTTGTTAGTCTCGCTTCAACCAGTTTGACAGATTATTTCGCTTGAAGAAAGTTCAGTTGACCTGTTCGCTTGAAAGATACAAAGTGACTATTTCGCTTGAAAGAATCTGTTATTGAAAATTGTGCTTTTGAAACATGGATAACGATTTTCACAACGCGTTTGCAACATCGTCTAGTTCATCTTCCATTGCTCAGAACATGAATTCAGAAAATGAAACGGGGACTACTCAGAAACCCCCGAAGCTAATGAGCATTGAAGAATACTATGGATGGAAAGATCGTTTTGAAAACTGGGTGCAAGCAAATCATTTAAGATCATGGGAATGTATTCTGAAAAAGTATATGTTACCACGTTCTGAAATGGAGACAGTAAAACAACTTTCAGAGTTTGGTAATGAAGAACGGGAAATGTATCGAGCTGAAAAAATGATGATCAGTTTGCTTCAACAAGCTATCAAAGAAGACATCTTTATACTACTTCAACATGATAAAACATCAAAGTCAATCTGGGATGCTTTGAAAGTTAAAGTTGAAGGTAGTGCAAACATGATTAAAAGCAAAAAGACGTTGCTTAAAAAGGAGTTTGACTTGTTCACAAGTTTGCCCGGAGAAGATACCAAGAAACTCATTGAACGATATTGTCACTTAGTTCGAACAATGTCAATGATGAACATCAACAAAGAAGATGAGGAATGGGTGGATAAGCTAGCTGATGCTTTACCTCAGAAAGAGTGGGGAACTTATTTGATGATATTGAAGAATACCGGAGTTTATGAAGGGTTGTCAATCTCTCAGTTCATTGAAAAGATTGAAAGTCAGGATTTGGAACAGCAGAAGATTGCAAGGATGAATAATCCAAGTGGTCAACAAGATGTAAAGATGTATTACAAGGGTAGTGTTCCGACTTCAGAAGCTGAGAGAAGTCCGAAAATTCAGACTGCTTATAGTGTTGGGGATTCTACAGAAAAGACTGATCAAAACTCAAACAAAAGCAACAGTGGTTTCTCATTGTATCCGAGTGTAAATTCGAAAAGCTCATCAGAAAGCTTTCAGTCTCAAAGCACAAAGATGGGAAATGGTTGTGTGATTCAATGCAACATAGCTCTAAATCTTCCTGAAGGTCAAAGTTTTTCTGAAGAAATTGCAAAAGATCATATGGCATTACTTGGTTCCGTGCTTATATCATATGAAGGTTTAGTGGCTGGTAGAATTGGAAATCCTATGCTTACCAAAGAGGATTACGACCAAATAGATGCCGAAGAGATGGAACTAATGGATATCAAATGGTGTCTTGCAAGTGTTCTTAGACGTGCTGAGAAGTTCAAAACAATTACTGGGAGAAATGACTTTCTTGATGCTTGTGTTTCTACTTTAGGTTTTGATAAATCTAAAGTTACTTGTTTCAGGTGCAGGGAAAAAGGTCATTTTAAGCGGGAGTGCAAGAACAGAGAAGTTAGTGGTGCTCAAAATCCATTTGGAAAAGATGACTACTACCGGAAAGCCATTTATCAGCAAGTTGGTCAGACACAAGACTCACAGACGGCTCATGGTAGAAAGATTGAAGATTCAAAGAAAGGATGTTTAGTAGATTTCAACTGGAGCAATTATATTTCTTCTAACAGCACAGCATGTTTAGTGAACCAAAATGATGAACAACTACCTGAAGGTTTCAGTTGGGATATGTTTGTTGATGAAAAGGGGGATTTCAAAGCTTTCATTACAAAGATTGTTAGAGAACCAGGTTTGTTTGTTACTTGGATGAGATCAATTGGTGAAACAGTGAAAGATCAATCGATTACATCTGAAGAAAGTTTAGAAAGTGCTGATGCTGAGTCATTAAGTACAAACGAGAGTGTGCAAAATGAGGATACTTCAGAAAAGGAAGTTGTATTTGATCAAACACCATTTGATTCTGGTATTTCAGATGCTGATTCTGAAAAATCTGTAGAGTTTGATCAAACACCGATTGAGAGTAGCAGTGATGATGAGGAAGAGAAACATATTAATATTGCTAAAAATCATCTTTCTCCTGAAAGTTTTCATTTCTATTTTGCAGATTGCATGGAGAAACTGAAGGAGAAACAAGCTGCAAAAGAACAACAACAAGATGAAAAGATTGAAACTGTTGTTCAAACTGAAGAAGTTAAAAGTGTGGATGAAGAAAAGGTAATTGAAACTGAGAAGGTAACTGGAGTAGAAAAAGTAATTGAAGTGGTAAAAACAATCGAGGTTGAGAAGATTGTTGAAGTTGAAAAGCCTTGCAAGAAATGTTTGGAAATTTGTAAGAGTTGTGAAGAAAAAGATGTGATTCTGTTTGATAGAGAAAGACTGATAGAAAAGTTACTATCTGACATCAGCTATGTGAAAGAATCGTATAGTGTGTTGAACAGAACTGTGACAGGTCTTCAAATAACAAACTCTGAAAGAGAAAAGGCTTTAACGATGACGAATGCTACGTTGATGACAAAGCAAAAGGCAATTAATCATTACATCGAAGAAAATGCTAATCTAAAGCAAGAGTTGGAGAAAGAAAAAATCGAGAATGAAAGGATCAGAAGGTTATTACTGAGTTATTCTTGTTCTGATTATGTTATTGATCGAGTTTATCCTACTGTTGCAGGTTTTGAAGCATTTCAGGATGAGAAGCAAAAGAATGAGACTGGTAAGAAATCGACTGTTAAATACAACAAGTGTCCGCCTCCTATCTGGGAAGGGTATTCTCCTAGAAAACCGAATGAGGAGCAAGTAGAAAAAGCAGTCAATATAAAGTTAAAATCTGAGACAACTGACGTTTTACCAGATAACATTGACATCACGTTTACCTCGTCTGATACTGATCATGAGTCTGAGTTAATCAAAAAGGTGGTCGATCAGGTGTTGGATACTGAGGAGGTGTCTGAGTCAAAGTTTGAGTCTGGGTGTTCAAGTTCGTCAGTCGAAAGTTCAAAGACATCGGAAAAACGGTCTTACAGTAAAGAATTTTTGCTATCAAAGGCAAATTTGGATGATGAAACATTTGAAGTTGCATATACTTTAAATGATTCGGACAAATTATACTCTGACAAAGAGTTTCCGATTAGAAGTGTTTGTTTTGATATGATCAAAAAGGTTTTTAAAATGAAAGAAATTAATTTTTCTGAACTTAAAGATTTAAAATTTACTGAAAAACCTAAAAAATACACTTCAAGAGTTCAACAAAGGTTAAACAAGAAAAAAGGGAAAAAGAATTATAATTCTGATTCTAGTTTTCAAAAGAAAACAAATCAAAATTGTAGTTACAAAAAGAAAGGTCTTGGTTTTATTTCACCTGAAAATCGTAAAAATGAAAAATATATTAGAGATTTTAAAACGAAATTGACATATGTTGCAGGAAAAAGTTATGAAGAGGAGACAAATAGCTTATTCTGGAGAAAATCAAATCAGGAGTTCCTTGCTGAAAGAAAAAGAACAGGAAATGGAGTTTTTCATCCAATTGGAGTTTTTCAACCTAAAGACACATGAACTTGTTTTCAATGCCAAGTTGTTGGACACATCGCTCACAATTGTCCAAACAAAGTCAACAAAAAATAGGGAGTATCTGAAAAACTTAAAGCAAAAGTAGTTGAAAAGAATGATTCACCAACTATAAACTTCAAAAATTTTGAAAATTCAAAGAATGAAGTTGGTGAAAATTCTAAAAGATTGTACAAAAAGAGTGCAAAAGACAATCAAAAATGGATTGTTAAAAATTCAGATGTACAATTTGGCGATGAATCTGATTCCACAAAATCAGACGAGCCACAAGTTGAGGAAAAACATTCAGTGAATGATGTTGACATTCCATCACTGAACTTTGAAGAAATTAAACAAATGGTTGGTAAAGTGGAAATTTCAAATCAATTCTATTCTGATGAAAAGGAATTTGATATTGAGAAAGCATTTAATGGAAATGTTAGAAAAATGTTTAAGAAAATGCTTGATGGGAAAGTAAAGGGGGTTAAAGATTTTTATGCAACTAAAAAAGCAACTTACAACCCTACTGCACAAGAATTGGAAGCCACCAAATCTAAGAAGACTTGGGTGGAAGTTTGTTTCCTATGATAGTCTTATGACTATGCCGGAGATCCCAAGTTTATATCGTGGATCAGGAATCGGCATTTTTCTAATGTTTGAAGTTTTTGGTTGAAAGTTTTTGATAGTGTTTGGATGTTTACAGGTTGTATGACTACGCCGGAGCTTTCAGGTTAGTAAATGCGAAGCAGGAATCGGCATTTTGATTGGTAAAATAGTGATGTAGACGTAACATTCCTACAAGTGGTATTGTGTTCTACATGTAGTAATTTTTACAATTGGTATAGAAGGTGCATACATGCAAGTGGTAAATCAGGGACATTAATTTGTACTTGATTTGCTACAAGTGGTTAAGAATAGACAATGTGATGAACCACACCCCGAATCTACAAATGATTATATCATCAAAAATTATTTTCCGGAAAAATCATTTTGATTAAAACAAACTTAAGTGTTTTAAAATCTAAATGAGAAAATTGTTTTGTGATAGGGGGAGTTCTGATTGTTTATGCCGAGTGAATGGCGATTTAATGCGATTCGATATCAGTTTGTCAAGTTTCTGTACAGTTTGTATGTTTTAATTGTGTCAAGAATTTTAGTTTTCAAATTTCCTAAAATGTGTTTGCATTTTAGGGGGAGTAAAAATTTTCAGAAAATCCAAAAACATTTTGAAAATTTGAAAAAAAGACAAAAACATGATAAAATTCAAAAATGAGTTTTTGTTGCATATAGAGGAAATGATAGTACATCAGTGGACAATCACAACATGCTAAAGAATTGGAAAGAAAATTGTGATAAACAATCTTACTGCGGATATGTCAGTAGGTTTTTGCACATTTAGTAGATTGTGACGAGATATAAACCTAAAATCAAACTTGCTTGTTCTGTGGGTTAACACAAACTTGGATATATAGGTAACCCCTGAAATCTTGTTTGAAAGGTCCCTTATTCTGAGATACTAGGTCTTTATGCTCAGTGATATCTGGGGTATTATCCCGGGACTTCTGATTTTGCGGAAGCAATGGCCTAGTCCCCGGAGAATACTTTACATTTGCTTGAAATATAGCTCACCCTCAGCTAAAAAATGATGAAACATTGAAAAATGCTAATCATGGCTGTTGAAACAAAAGATCCTCTAAAGGGGACACACCAAAAGTCGAAGCCGTCATCTCTCTGCGTATCGAAAGATCGACCTGAGCTCTCACGGCCCTCGTACTATAATTTATTCCTCAGACAGATATCATCTGTGGTATATTCACCTGTAAGACTGAATATTGGGATCTGGATACGGGAGTATATTCAAGTAGTGGGACACACGGATAAGTTTAAGTCTTTTAAAACATTAACATCGTATCTCGGATCAGTTGAACTTTGTGTGAAAATTTAAGTGGACAAACATACTGACAATCTAGGTAAATTGTTTAGAACTTAATATGAAATGAAGCTTAACGATGTTAGTGATATGTTTCATAAACTGATATGATTCTCTTGCACAAACTCACAAAAATATTGTTTGTAAATATTTCTTTATTTCATTTCTTTACTATAAAAAATTACAAAAAGATTTTAGTGTGTTTTAGCATAAATTTTAAAAAAATTTAAAAAAAGATTTTCGACAACTGATATTGGAAAGTTGATTGTCAAAATTTCAAGTGCTAAACATGATGACTTGGTTGTGAGGGGGAGTGAATCTTAAAATGTCAAAAGGTTTGTTAAAATCCTACAATTGGTATTTTAAAAAAAAAAAAAAAAAAACCTACATTTGGTTCATCATTGGTTTGTGATATGAGAAAGAATTATCTGATTATATCAGATTGTTGGTGCATTTAAATTGTTAAATTTAGAAAAATTATTTCTGGGTTAAGATTGTTACAGGTGAGCCAGATTAATTCATTCAAAGCTTATGAAAGTCAGAATCTAATCATGAATCTAAAGTTCGCTAGCTGCTGATGCTGATGAACTTAAGGAATCAAGAGATCTGATCAAGAGAATTAGATAAAAGCCAGGCAATGATCTTGTAATCAACATTTGAGTCAGACATCGATCCTAAGGCAGATGTTGCTGAAGAACAAATGAATGCCAGCAAATCGTGAAGGGGAGTCTGATAGAGCTAGGTGATTATGGAGAAGAAGATAGAGAGAGAAAAGCCCAGAGACTGATCAAGAATGAAGATGTAAAGACACAGCATTGGTGTGACTCGATAGTCGACTCGTCAACATCTGAGGGGGAGTCTGTTGGTGCACTACATCTGTCGACTTCGTCTTGTATCGAGTCTTACACTAGTTAGAAAAGATCAGGGCATGTAAAACAAGAAAATGTGATAGAGTTAGTGAGATTTCGCTTGAACATTTAGATGTTGAAGAGATTTCGCTTGAAGCTACTCAAGCGAAATCAACATGTTAAGATTTCGCTTGAGATGCTGAAGCGAAACCTTAATGTCTATATATAGGAGTTCAAGGTCAAGCGAAATCATAAGTTGTTTTTGAAAGATTTTCATACCGAGGTGCTGCCGGTGTGAGAACTGATTGTAATTGCATTCATATCAATACAAATCAGTGTTAAAGTGAAGATTCAGCTGTTTATAGGTCAAATACTTGTTTTCCGCACCTGTATTTGATGGAATTCCTCTGAACCGACTCATTTAGGTCGCGAACACGATCCCTACAATGATGAAGTGATTGTTCAAATTAAAGATTTAAGTGCAGATGCTAGAAAGAAATACAAAGATGAGAAAATGATGCGAAGTCTACTACAACAAGCTGTGAAGGAAGATATCTTGGTGTTATTGCAACACAATGGAACTTCTTACTCAATCTGGAAAGCATTAAGATCGAAGTTTCATGGAAGTCAAGAGATGGTTAAAAACAAAAAAAATCGCTTTTGAAGAAAGAATTCGATCTATTTCGTGGGTTGAAAAATGAAAGCACAAAGCAAATCATTGAAAGATACTGCAATTTGTTAGCCAACATGAAGAGATTGATCATCGAGAAAGATAATGAAGAGTTGATTGAAAAGCTAGCTGATGCATTGCCACACGAGACTTGGGGCACATATCTCATGATGTTGAGGAACAAGAAAGGTTTTAGCAGTCTGACATTGAGCAAATTCATTGAAAAGATTGAGGCTCAGGAGATGGAACAGAGAAAGGTTTTAAGAATGAAAGATTTCGACGGTGAACAAGATATTGGTCTTTATTACAAAGGTGGCGTCAATGATAAAACCACCAACATATCACCAAAGATTGGAACAACATTCAATGTAAAGAATTCATCTAAAAGTTCTTCTAAAGGATCAAACAGCAACACAAGTTTTTCATCATATCCATCTTTTGATCCGAACATTTCAGCAACAAAGAATGGCAAGAAGTTACAATGCAACATTGTTCTGAATCTTGAGAATGATGAAGATTATTCAGCAGAAATTGCTAAGAGTCACATGTCTTTGTTGGGAACAATGTTGGAATCATATGGTAGTTTTGTTGCAGGTCGGATCGGGAATCCAATGCTTACAAAAGAGGATTACGATCAAATTGACGCTGAGGAAATGGAATTAATGGATATTAAATGGTGTTAGGCAAGTGTGTTAAGACGAGCTGAGAAATTTAAGCAGATCACAGGAAGAGATGATTTACGTGAAGCTAATATTTCTACTTTAGGTTTTGATAAATCTAAAGTCACTTGTTTTCGTTGCAGGGAAAAAGGACACTTCAAGAGGAAGTGCAAAAACCGCGAAGCAAGTGGAGCTCAAAATCCGTTCAATAACAACAGTGATTACTATCGGAAGGCTATCTATCATCAAGTTACTCAACAACAACAAGAACCGCAAGTGGCACATGGTAGAAAAGTGATTGAAGAATCTTCAAAGAGAGCTTGTATGGTGAATCAGGATGATCAAAAGCTAGCGGAAGGTTTCAGTTGGGACAAATATATCTCAGCTGACAACAAAGCATGCCTGATAAATCAAAATGATGAAAAATTGCCTGAAGGTTTTAGCTGGGCAAATTTCAATTGGGATGATTATGATCCAACCAAAGACACAAATCACAAAGCTTATGTCGCTCGAGTTGAAGAGGATAGTGATGATGATACTGAGTATTGGTCAAGGAAATTGGAAGCAGATTTAAAAATGATGGCTGAGAGTGACAATGAAGACGAAAAAGCTAAAAAGAAAAAGAAAAAGGTCAAAACACCAGTTAGCAGTGATGACGATGAAGTTCCAGTGATAAGGCAAAAGGTAAAAGACGTTCCAATGTTCAAAGTTGATGAAGAAGTTGATGCTAAAAAGACTCCTGTGAAGTGTGACACTTGTGAAGCTATAAAGAAGCAGAACAGCACATTGATTTATAACTTGAACAGTTTGAAGGAATCTTATGATGTCCTGAACAAAGCTATGAATCAATACAATCAAACAAGTGAAGAACAGGCAACAGCAATGAAGACACTTCAAGGAGCGTTTATGATAAAGCAGAGAAGTGTGAACAGTTACATTGAAAAGTGTGTTGTGCTTGAGCAAAAATTGGAAACCCAAAGAATTGAAACTGAAAGAGTAAACCGTTTGTTAAAAAGTTACTCATGTACTTCTTATGTTGAAGGCATGAAGGCATTTGAAGATGATGAAGTAACTGAAGAACAAAAAGTTTCTGAAGAAAAGACTTCTGACAAGAAGAAAGAAAAGAAGAAGAATGCTAAAGAGAATGATTATGGTAAGAAACAAGGTTTCACTTACAACAAGTGTCCACCCCCGCTTGAAAATGGATATCCTCTGAGAAAGCCAAATTCAGAAAGAGTCAAAAAGGCAACAAATTTACAGTGGGAGTCGGAGTCTTCAGTTAACTTGCCAGAAAATATTGATGTTACGTTTACATCGTCTGAGACTGATCATGAGTCCGAGTTAATAAAGAAAGTGGTCGATCAGGTGTTGGATAAAGATGAATCCGAGGAGTCAAAGTCGGAGTCTATGTCGGAGTCAAAGTCTGAGTCGAGCATTCCGAGTCAATCCGACAAACAGGGCAAAAGGGTTTATAATAAAGAATTCCTGTTATCAAAGTCTAATTTGAATGACGAAACATTTAAAGTTGCATATACTTTGAATGATTCTGACAAATTATATTTTGATGAGGAATTTCCAATAAGAGGTGTTAAACCTGACATGATCAAAACGGTTTTCAAACTAACAGAAATTAATATTTCAGAAATAAAAGATGAAAATCTTAATGATAAACCTAAAAAGTACACCTCAAGAGTTCAACAAAGAGAAAACAAGAAAAAGGGTTACAGTTCTGGTTCTGGTTATCGAAAGAAACCAAACCATAACGGTAATTTCAAAAAGAAAGGTTTAGGTTTTATTCCACCAGAAAATCATAAAAATGAAAAATATGTTCGTGATTTTAAATCAAAAAGGATATTTGTTTCAGGTACATCTACTGAAGAAGAAAAAGAAAATCTGTTCAGAAACCAGTCAAACAGAGAATTCCTTGCTAAGAAGCAAGAAGAGATGAAGTTTGCTGATCAGATGAAGAAAACAAGAACCTGTTTCAAATGCAACAATGTTGGACATATTGCCAAGAACTGTTCCAAGGCAATACAATCAAAACAGGGAGTTTCTAAACTGAAAGAGAAAATGATTGAGTTTGAACCGCCAATTGATAGAACCAAACTTTTCAAAGAGTCAAAATTTGAAATTGGTGAATGTTCAAACAGTTTTTATAAGAAAAGAGCAAAATTTGACAACCAGAAATGGGTTGTTAAGAAATCGGTTGATAGTTCTAGCAATGATTCTGATTCATCAAAATCTGAAAAGCTATCTTCTGGCGATGAATCTGATTCCACAAAGTCAGAGGAGCCACAGGTTGAGGTAAAAGGTGAAAAATCAGTGCCGACTGTGGATGATGTGAATTTTCCACCACTTCGGGCTGAAAATTTTAAAAAGAAAGTTGGAAAAGTTGAGATTTCAAATCAATTCTTCTCTGAAAAGAAAGAATTTGATATTGAAAGAGCTTTTAACTCCAAAGTCCATAACATTTTTGGAAAAATGGTTGACAGGAAGGTCAAAGGAGTGAAGGAGTTTTACGAGATAAAGACGAAGAAAGATAAAGTTGAACCATCCCTGGTTTGTGACTGGGATGGTACATATTACGAACAGTAAGTCTCTGGACTTGCCGGAGCTCCCAGGTTGGTAAGAGTGGAGCAGGAATAAGCATTCATCTTTCTTGGTTGGTAATTTTACAAGTGATAAAGATGGTAAAATCTACAGGTGGTATTTTTAACTTGTTATATTTTTCAAGTGGTTATGGTTAGTGAAGTGAACATACAAGTGGTTGATGAAGGTTTTCACTTACAAGTGGTAAATCAAGGACATTAAGTTGTACTTGTTTTTCCTACAAGTGGTTAATCAAGGTCATTAGGTTGAACTTGATTGGACCATACTTACAAGTGGTATTTGAAAGACAGTATGATGAACCAAACCCCTTAACCTACAAATGGTAAAATTAATCAACAAAACTGATTTTCCAGAAAAACCATTTGATTAAAACAAACTTAAGTGTTTTGAAATCAGTGGGAAAATAGTTTGTTGTGAGGGGGAGTTCTGATTGTTTATGCCAAGTGAATGGCGATTTGAAGTGATTCGATATCAGTTGTCATTTCATTGTATAGTTTATTTTCAAATTTCCTAAAATGTGTTTGCATTTTAGGGGGAGTAAGAAATTTTAGAAAATCCAAAAACATTTGAAAATTTGAAAAAGATAAAAACATGATAGAATGAAAAATGAGTTTTTGTGTCAAAGAAGAGGAAATGATAGTACATCAGTGGACTATCACAACATGCTAAAGAAATGGAAAGTTAAAAAGTGATAAACGGTCTCACTAATGATGTGCCAGTAGGTTTTTGCACATTTAGTAGATTGTGACGAGATATAAACCTAAATTCAAACTTGCTTATATCGTGGGGAAACATCTCTCGGATATACGGGTAACCCCCGAAATCTTGTTTGAAAGGTCCCTCTTTCTGAGATACTAGGTCTTTATGCTCAGTGATATCTGGGGTATTATCCCAGGACTTCTGATTTTACGGAAGCAATGGCCTAGTCCCCGGAGAATACTTTCTGCTTGCTTGAAATATAGCGCCGCCCTCAGCAAAAATGATGAAACAATAAAATTGATAATCATTGCTGTTGTAAAAAAGATCCTCTAAAGGGGACCCACCCAAGTCGAACCGTCATCTCTCTGCTGAACGGAAGTTCTGACCTGAGCTCTCACGGTTTCGTACTGATTCATAATTTATTCCCTTACAGATATCATCTGTGGTATACTCACCTGTAAGATTGAATATTGGGATCTGGATACGGGAGTATATTCTGAGGTGGGACACGCGATTAAGTTTAAGTGCTTAAGACATTAACATCGTATCTCGAAGCAGTTGAACTTTGTGTGAAAATTTAAGTGGACTAGTATACTGACAATCTAAGTGAATCGTTTAGAACTTAAAATGTTAAAAGCTTAACGAGGTTGGTGATTTGTTTCATAAACTGATATGATCCTCTTACACAAACTCACAAAAATATAGTCTGTAATATTTCTTTACTGCATTTCATTTCATTACAAAATCCAAAAAGATTTTCGGTGTGTTTTAGCATAAATTTTGTAAAAGTCAAAAAGATTTTCGACAACTGGTGTTGGAGAACTGATTTTCAAAATTCCGAGTGCTAAACGTGACGACAACTGGTTTGGAAGAGATTTGAGTATTTAGTGAGGGGGAGTGTGTGTTCAAATGAGAAAAGTTTTGAAATGAAAATGATATTCCTACAAGTGGTTCAACAGAAATTTTAAATGTAAAATCATTCTTTGAAGTGTAGTTACAAGTGGTAAACAAAGAATAAATTTGTGAATTGTTAAAATTGTGAAATTTATTTTTAGGTAGAGTTTTTGTGCAGGTTAGAGCCAGGAATCGATTCTGAACCTGTAAACATTTGAGAGAGTCAGGTTACTATCCTGAACCTGTGGAAGATGTGAGCCGGGTTACAATTCTGGAACTGTTGATGCTGATGAACTTAAGGAATTAAGAGATCTGATCAAGAGAATTAAAAAGCTCGAGAGCCAGACTCAGATCCTGGAGGTTATAAGTATCCGAGGAAAGGAATATGTGGATGCTGAAAAAAAGAGAAGAGAGAGATTGAGGATGCTTTACAGTGTCAGATACTTCAAAGAGTTCGAGAAGACTGATAAAGATTGAAGATGCGAAGACTCGACACTGATGACTCGTCAACATTCGAGGGGGAGTCTGTTAGTGCATGCGTCTGTCGACTTCGTCTTGTATCGAGCCTTACATTACAATTGTTAGATCAGGACGCGTAGTACGAGAAATAGGGTAGGATTTATGTGTGATTGAGCAAATTTCGTTTGAACATGACATGTGACACTTTCAAACGAAATTAACATGTTTAATTTCGTTTGAAGGACACCATGCCACTTTCAAACGAAATCACTCACCCTATAAATACCTTGAGTCTTGATTTCATTTGTAACTTTCCGGTCAGTGTAACGAAGTGCTGCCGAAGTGTTGTCAGGTTGTAAGTTGTTATCAAATCAATCATACAACAGTTTAAAGTGTAAATCTGGCTGAATTGAACTCTACATGTCTGTTTCCGCCTTTCGTGTTGAGATAAACTCTTCTGATCGACTCGTTCGGGTCTGAAAACGATCCTACATGCGTTTTGTGGGAGTACTGTAATCTTGTAAACCTTTGAGAGACTCCTTTGAAAACAGGTATTAAAAGCATTTATGACTATATCAAATAAATGTTCTACAAGGACATTATGGCATGTGAGGACATATGGATCACTCGAAATGAGTAGGCATATACCTTTGTCGATTTTCCCTCGACTATGTCGATTTCCCTCGACTATGTCGAATTTCCCTTCGACTATGTCAATTTACCTTGACTATGTCAATTTACCTTGACTATATCAATTTCCCTTGACTATGTCGATTTCCCTCGACTGTGACACCGAAGCACTCAAGTAATCACATGAGGACGATGAGTGGGGCTCGGCTGTACTGTTAGATCTAACCCTCGTCCCTAATTAAGTATTAATGGCATTTCAATATTAAGTCTATGCTCACATGATCTAGTATTTCATAGGCATTTCATACCGATTAAGCATTCGTAACATGTTGTTGGTGCACCTAGTGTCTGTTAACTTCGTCTTAATCAAGTCTTATGTCTAGATAGGCTAAACGAGTGCACAACAGGGTTTTACATGTAAAAGTGGGCGATTCCGCTTGAAAGTGTCACAAGTCAGTTCAAGAGAAATCAACATATGTGATTCCGCTTGAAATGACCGATGGCAGTTTCAAGCGAAATCAGGTCACCTATATATATGTGTGTTGTGTTGTCATTTCAAACGGAATCTGGTCATTGTCTCTGAGTCGAGGTGCTGTCCGTGTGTCATTTGAATGTGTAAAAAGCTCAGGATTGATCAATAAAAGGATAATTAGAAAGGAACAAGTTGTGTTGACATCTTTTACATTGATTCCGCCTTTGTACGTGATGAGGAACTACTCATACTGACTTTTTAGGGTCACACGTCGATCCAACAAGTGGTATCAGAGCTTAGGACGAGGAGTTCATACCAATTCAGCTTGATTTTACCGGATTCTCTCACTTCTACTCTTTCTTTTCTAATTTCAACAAGATTCAACGGTTGAAATGGCCTGATTTTCACATATATCAAGCGAAACATAGTGTTAACTAATCCTTGAAAGAATTGGACTAAAACTTGGACAAAATATGATAAAATTTGATAATTTCGCTTGAAAACTGTTAGAATATGCTGACATCATTCTGATTCCACTTGAACCTGCTTGAGTGATTTCAAGCGAAATAAGCTAGTTTGATTGATTTCGCTGGAAATTGTTGTCTGATTCCGCTTGAAAGTTCAAGCGAAATTAATTGATTTCGCTTCAAATCATTATTCCGCTTGAAAGTTATAGTCTGATTTCGCTTGAAATCAGAATTTGCTTGAAAGTATCAAACAAAATTTGCTATTCCGCTTGAGGTTTTATTCAGCTTGTAAAGCTGATTTTGCTTGAGAGCTTATTCCGCTTGATTCTGTATTTTTCAAAATCAAAAATTTGTCTAAGTGTTTGTTGATCATTTCAGGTGCGAGAAGATGGATGATTTTAATCCGTTCTGTGATATTTTTGCTTTTGCTGGGAACGGTGGAGATGATACTTCAAACGACACGTCGAACAACACAAACGAGAAAGCTCCAAGTGCGAGAAAGACTCTTTCGGATACATTAAGTGTTGAGAGTGCGTATGGGACGTACAACAAACCTCCAAAGTTGCTGGTAATAGAAGATTACAATAGGTGGGCTACAAGATTTGATGAGTGGCTTCAAGCTTTTGCATATCAAAGCTGGAAAAGTTTAAAGAATGGTTACACTAGAGGAGAACGGTTTGGTGAAAGTTTGACAGATCCTGATGATATTGAAAGATATATTGCTGAACAAAAGTGCATCGCATTGATTCATCAGTCTGTGAGAGATGATATAATTTCGTAGATTGAATATGAAAGTTCAAAAGATCTTTGGGAGAAATTGAGGGTAAAGTGTGTAGGCAGTGCGGAGATAGTAAAAAACAAAAAGAAACTATTAAGAAAAGAGTTTGATTTATTTGGTTGTTTAAAGAATGAATCTGTTTCCAAGATGATTGAGAGATTCGGGCATCTGAAGTTGGAGCTGGCAAGACATGGAATTACTTATACTCAAGATGAGTTGGTTGACAAATTGTTTGACTCGCTACCAAATGAGAAAGACTGGCAATACTTTGCGTTGATGTTGAAGAACACAATCAAGCCGCCAGAAGTTTTGACAGTGGATTTGCTTATTGAAAGATTGGAGAGTCACTAGTTGGAGATCAAGAAATCTAGCAAAGTCAACAACTCATCTTATCAGCAGAAAGTGGGTTAAAACTAAATGGTATGAAGCTTTTATCGGTGTTGGAGGAGATTCTTGGCGTTGATGAAGGAGACATTGTAGATGATGTTGAGAAGCAATCTGCAATGGTTTGTCGATTTTTTACTTGTTTTGGTATTTAGGGGGAGAGTATAGGGTAATATTTTCAGAAAATACAAAAACAATAAAAAATGTCAAAAATACAAAAACATGAGATATTTTCAAATCCAAAAACAACAGAAAACCAGAAAAGAGCTTGTGT
This sequence comes from Helianthus tuberosus, assembly GCA_030545235.1. Classification (NCBI taxonomy): domain Eukaryota; kingdom Viridiplantae; phylum Streptophyta; class Magnoliopsida; order Asterales; family Asteraceae; genus Helianthus; species Helianthus tuberosus. The sequence continues at coordinate 132,074,828 of CM060436.1, read as the reverse complement.
AAAAAGGGAAAATGATAGTACATCGGCTTGACAGTTACGGTATGCTAAAGAATTGTAATGTTTAAAGGTTTTAAACAGTCTCGCTGATGATGTACCGATAGGTTTTTACACATTTAGTAGGTTTGTTCGGGATATAAACCTAAATCTTTACTTACTTATTTCATGGGGAACACTACTTGGATATATAGGTAACCCCTGAAATTTCGTTTGAAAGATCCCTCTTTCTGAGATACTAGGTCTTTATACTCAGTGATACCTGGGGTATTATCCCGGGACTTCTGATTTTGCGGAAGCAATGGCCTAGTCCTCGGAGAATACTTTACCACATGCTTGAAATATAGCGCCGCCCTCAGCATAAATGATGAAGACAATAAAATTGCTAATCAATGCTGTTGTAAAAAAAGATCCTCTAAAGGGGACACACCTTAAGTCGAACCGTCATCTCTCTGCTGAACGGAAGTTCTGACCTGAGCTCTCACGATTTCGTATGTTTCATAATTTATTATCTTACAGATATCATCTGTGGTATACTCACCTGTAAGACTGAATATTGGGATCTGGATACGGGAGTATATTCAAGAGGTGGGACGCATGAATAAGTTTTAGTCTCTAAAACACTAAATCCGTATCCTGAACAGATTGAAATGTGTGTGAGAATTTAAGTGGATCAGCATATCGACAATCTAAGCGAATTGTTTAATTCTGAATATGTAATTAAAGCTTAACGGTACTTGTGACTTGTCGAATAGCTGATATGATTCCCTAACACGCTCAACCAAAAAAATGTTTGTAAATAGTTTACATTCTGTATTTTATTTCTATAATTCATTTTCTAGTTTAGAACTTTATTCAAAATCCAAAAAGATTTTACACTTCTGCTTTATTTTCCGACAAATCAAAGTGGAGAGTTGATCTTCATATTCGAAAGATTGAAGCAGATGCAGGAAGTTTCTGGGCTGGATGATGAGTTTGGAGCTTAACATGATAAGTTTGTGAAAGATGAAAAGTTAAAGCAAGTTCATTAATTTGAAACTTGTAATTTTCAGAAAATGATTGAAAAAAAAAGTCAGTGTGATTCATCTCAGATCAACCAAGGTCATTAAGTTGGACTTGGTAGATAAATTGAGTAATCAGGGTCATTAGATTGGACCTGAATACTTAAGTGGATTTCTAAACACTGATTAGAATATCGAATGAGTTTGAATGGTAAGTTTGGATTGAAACTGTTATTGTCATATATCTTATATTTAGGTAGAGATTGTGCAGGTAACAGGAATCCCTATGGCAAAGAAAATGTCAAAGTTTGAACCAGAATTCAGGCCCTAGCTTATCGAGAGGGGGAGTCTGCGAAAGGGGGAGTTCACATTCTGGATCAACACTCAAAGGGGAGATTGTAGATTAAAGTTTGAAGATAAAGATTGGAGGAAGCTTTTTACTATGTCAAGACAATTTGAATAGAGACTAAGACTAAAGACTCGACGCCGAAGACTTCGTCAACATCCAAGGGGGAGTCTGTTGGTGCACCTAGTGTCTGTTAACTTCGTCTTAATCAAGTCTTATGTCTAGATAGGCTAAACGAGTGCACAACGGGGTTTTACATGTTAAAGTGGGTGATTCCGCTTGAAAGTGTCACAAGTCAGTTCAAGCGAAATCAGGTCACCTATATATATGTGTGTTGTGTTGTCATTTCAAACGGAATCTGGTCATTGTCTCTGAGTCGAGGTGCTGTCCGTGTGTCATTTGAATGTGTAAAAAGCTCAGGATTGATCAATAAAAGGATAATTAGAAAGGAACAAGCTGTGTTGACATCTTTTACATTGATTCCGCCTTTGTACTTGATTATGAACTACTCATACTGACTTTTTAGGGTCACACGTCGATCCAACACATGTATTTCACTCCCGAGAGTTATAAACCAAAAACAGTTAAGAGAAAAGGGGGAGCATGAACTCACTGTTTTGCGTCTTCGATACTCGTAACTCAAATCTCCTTAGCAAACACGACTCCCTACAATGTACTAATGTCTATTAGACGAACGGGCCGTGCCTTGGCTTAGAGTTTAACGTTTTTGAGTTACGTTTCTTATGTTCCCAATATTATTCCAAGTTATAATAACTTGTTAAAATAATAATTATTTTAACTTTAAATTAAATTCAATTTTTGGAATAATCGTTAAACAATATTTTTGTAACAATACTTCTCGAGTATTTATTTTCGTATTTCCTTCCCAAGGATGGGGGTATTTCATACATGTATCTTTGTATTCTTGCACTTGTAATCCCAAAATAATATATTTCAAGAAAATATTCATTTTCCCAAAAATCATATATCTTCTAAATATTCTAAGAAAATATATTTTTACTTCCAAAAATAATATATTTTCTCTTTGTCGAAAATATGATATACTTTGTAATAATAACGAAAATCATATTTTCATTTCTTGTGTCCAAAATAATATTTACCAAAAACATATTTATAACGGTATTTTCCGGAATATTTTATAAGTTACGTTCTTGCGTTTGATTTCACAATATTAAGTGTGTAACTTATATATTTATTCCTTGTGATTTTTGGTATTATTTTGGATTGTAAGTTCTTGGTATTTTGTTAAGTTATACTACTTTAATCCCTAAAATAACATAACTATTACACCAAGTATACAAATAATCACACACAATGGGTTATAAATGTAGATATATATTCTAAATACATATTTATCCATTTTTATTTGTAAAAACCATCATAAACAATCGACAATCAATCTATACTTACCAAGTGCTAAAACAAAGCCATCTACATAATGATCATGAACTTGAGTTTTCATAAAAACTTGTAGTAACTTGGTAGTATGTTTAGTGGGTTTAGTTACCCCTTTAAAGTGTGTTTATTTCTTTTAAAAATCTCATTCTTGAAAGATTTAGGTGTTTACAACTTACTAGATGATTTTTTCAAAAATCATTCTTTTGTATTTTTCTTGTAAACAATGTAGTCTTATACTTGTTTCAATACTAGAAACATGATTAGTTCTCTTAAACAATGTTCATGTAAATCTTTGTGATTTAGCTTGGTTTCCTTGGAAAACTACTTTAGAAATTATCCATTCACAAGACTTGTATTTTGTTTAAATCATCATTACATGAAAACAACTTTTATTATTCAAGTTCATGAAAACATACGGCATGGTGATCTTGGTCTTTCACAAGATCATCACTTTAACTTACTAGATCATGTGTTTAATCACAATCTAGTAGGTTACTTATGATGTCTAGCATCACAAACACTAATAATTAATCAACAAGAAGCAAACAATCATAAATCAATAAGATTTCATATGTTTATAAGATTATGTTAGAGATTCATGAATATGTCTTTTAATGTTCATCTTATTTAACATTGTTCATCATATATTAACCATCAAAATATGAAGAATCAATAGATCATAAGGGTCTTACTACTAGCACAAGGCTAGGGATGAACACTTGATGAAGAAGATGATAAAAGTGATGGATAAAAGCAATTGATGGAGGTCCTTCAACTTTCAAGAGCACCAAGCTTCCTCTTGCACCTTCTAACACCTTTGTAGATACATGGATTGTATGGAAGATTGGATGAAAGTGGTGGTGTGGGTGTGCTTGTTCTCGGCCGCAAGTGATGAGGAGAGGAGGAGAAGGTGAGTTGTGGTGAAGTTGAATGAACTCTAGAGCTCCTTATATCCATTAGTTTATATGACAAGATCTTAAGAAATCTTAGAGAATCCAAGCAAGATCAAGGAAGATCAAGATGGATCTTGCAAGATCATGAGAAGATCTAAGGAAATCATGTAAAGATTGTGGTGGGGTCACATGACCGTCCACTTATATATGGGGGGGGGGGGGTCTAAGTGTAAATTCCAACCATCTAGTTAAATTAAGGTCCAAATCCAAGTATTAGTTATAAGTGTTAGTTACTTGATATTTTTAGTGGGTGTTAGGGTGTTCAGGGATCATAACTAGCTCAGAAATAATAAAACAGTGCTTCTAGTATAATTTTGGTGTTTCGGGTAATGTCCGGTTGTTCGGTTAGTTACCGGTTCGTTAAAGTGTCAAACTATTCCGTTTAGTGTTCTTTATATACCCTTTTGTGACACTTTTAATTCCCGACACTTAGGAAAGCATTCAGGACCATTTAGTCATATTTTTACATGTAATAAACTTGTTAAAAAGCTGATTTTTGCTGAATTATGCAGAATTCTGCACTTTGGGTGAGTTTTAAGCACTTTCCGGCACTTTATCTATCACCTAGAAAAGCAGTTTTGTGGTCCTTACTTCCCTACACACTATACTAGTGTAGAACTTAGTCTCTGGCTCATACTAGGCCTCAAAACACTGTCAGTCTATGTACTGAACTTCGTTAGCATTTTAGTTTGCCTGATAATGGTGCCAATTCTGTTATGTACATTATTAGAACTATATCGTGTTGCATGTAGTAAGTCTTGCAACATGGAATGCCATTGTATGTATATAACAGTAATCAGAAATTCATTTGTCTTATAAACTAGATCATGCACAGTTATTAACGCACAGATTACTGTTCAATTAATGTACAGAATGTACGAAAAAGTGACAGTTGTCACAGCGAAGGCCCTAAGGCCGGTTTACATGCCCCTCGGGGGCCACCCTAGCTACGGCTAGGGCTGCCGTGTCATGGCCTAGGTCTGCCACGTGTCTGGCACGTGGCCCTAAAGCTTATCTGGAGAATTGCAAGGCTGTCGCGCTCCGCGTAGACTTCTATTGAGTCTTTCGCGGCCCGCGACATACTAATAAAACTTGATTTTCTTGATTTTTCATGAAATTTAGGGTTTTAGGGGTCCGGGTTTCCACTTACGGAGTGTTTTTGGAACATTTTTGTGCAGGTCCTTACACTCAGTGTCGTAATTGTTGAGAAGTTCAAGCCATCGGTGTTGGCGCGTATTCAGTTCCTTCTGGTTCAAGATGTGTTGCAGGCTCTTATGGTCAGTGAAGACCGTACACTTGGTACCATAAAGGGGGTGTCACCAAATCTTTAACTCAAAAACAACTGCTCCTAGCTCGAGATCGTGGGTTGTATAGTTCTTCTCGTGGATCTTGAGCTGACGAGAAACGTACGAGATAACCTTGTCCCGTTGCATAAGAACGCAACCAAGACCAAGGTTAGAGGCATTGCAATAGAGTACGAAGTCGTCGTTTCCATCAGGTAATGCGAGAATAGGAGCATTTATGCTTGAGAGTTTGAAAGGCAAGCTCTTGTTCAATTCCCCAAACAAAAGGCTTGTCTTTATGCGTAAGAGAGGTAAGCGGGACGGCGATTTTAGAGAAATCAGCGATGAATCGACCGTAATAGCCCGCCAATCCGAGGAACGAACGAACTTCGAACGGTGATTTTGGTGTAATCCAATTCTTGACAGCTTCAATCTTCGCGGGATCGACTTGAATACCTTGACTATTAACGATGTGACCGAGGAATTGAACCTCCTCTAGACAAAATTCACACTTGGAGAACTTGGTATAGAGTCGATTCCCTTGGAGTAATTCGAGAACCAAACGTAGATGGTGCGCGTGTTCTGCTTTCGATTTCGAATAGATAAGGATATCATTGATAAACACGATGATGAAGCGGTCGAGAAAGGGCTTACACACGCGATTCATCAAATCCATGAAAACCGCAGGTGCGTTGGTTAATCCAAAGGGCATAACGACAAATTCATAGTGGCCGTAGCGAGTTCGAAAAGTAATCTTAGGTATATCTTCCTCTTGAATTCATAACTGATGATATCCAGAGCATAAATCGATCTTCGAGACACACGTAGCACCTTGCAATTGATCAAACAAATCATCGATTAGAGGTAAGGGGTAGCGATTCTTGATAGTTAGCTTATTGAGTTCCCTATAATCGATGCACATCCGGAATGATCCATCCTTATTTTTGACGAAAAGGACAGGTGTGCCCCACGGAGAGGTGCTAGGGCGGATAAAGCCTTTATCAAGCAATTCCTGGAGCTGACTCGAAAGTTCTCGCATTTCAGACGGAGCGAGGCGATAGGGAGCTTTAGCAACAGGATTTGCTCCAGGAATGAGGTCGATACGAAAATCAATATCACGACTCGGGGGTAAACCAGGTAAATCATCAGGAAAGACAGCAGGAAAATCACGAACCACAGGCACCTTTTCCATTGCCTTCTCTTTCTTTTCCTTCTCCGCTACTACGATGTGTGCTAAGAAAGCTTCGTATTCTTTTCGGAGATACTTGCTCGCTTGTATACATGACATGAGTTTAAGATCATTCGAAGGTACTTCACCATAGACACAGAGTTGGTCGCCATTAGCAAGAGAAAAACGAATCATCTTATCAAAACAAACAACTTCAGCATGATTCTCACGAAGAAAATCCATGCCTACTATGATATCAAAACTACCAAACTGCATTGGAATAAGATCAATCGGGAAAACGTGATTGTTGAGCTCAAGAGTACAATCACGTAGAAGGGAACTAACAGTGACGGTTCTTTCAGTGGCAATTTCTACATCAAATATCGTTGGGAGATTTGCGCGTTTACGAAGCGTAAATGCCGTTGACAAGAAACGTACCGTTGACAACATTGTTGTCAGCTTGAGCCTGGCAGACATTGATGTTGAAAGTTCTGCCGCAGGCTGCTTGTTGTGCTGGTTGCTGCTGTTGCTGAGGCTGCTGCTATTGATGTTGTTGCTGCACTAGTTGCTGCTGTGGCTCTTGCTTCACCACTCGGTTCAGGCAGACATTTGCAAAGTGGTTAGGATCACCACATGCATAGCAGGCTCTTGCATGAGCAGCGGGAGCAGGAGCTGCTTGTTGACCCTGACGAGCGGGGAGATGAGCTGGCAGTGCAGGAGGAGCTTGAACTTGAGCTTGACGGGGACCAGTACGGTAGTTAGCAGTAAAGTGTCCGTAGATGTTGCAGTGGACACAAAAGCGGCAAGCAATCCCAACTGGGTGATGGTAAGTACAAGTAGGGCACAGTGGGTGAGGACCGGTATACGCACGCTTAGCCGGCGGTGCGTTGGTGACTGGTTCTGGGGTTGAGCAGGGGTAGCGGTGTGAGGAGCGTTTGCTGTTACAGCAAAGTTCTTGTTGTTGTTGTTGCTCATGCGCTTGTGGCGTGATGACTTCGACCCTTGAGATGCGGTGGTGTCAGAAGCGGGAGTAGCGGTGGCTTGGTGGAGAATTTTGGTGGTGTTCTTGAAGTAACCAGCCTGAACTCTCTTATCATTGATTTCGGCAGCGAGTTGGAAAGTCTCTTCGATGGTAGTAGTCTTGGTGGCTTGCACGAAATCAGCAACACAATCAGGTAAAGCGCGAATGTATTTCTTGATTGTGATGTCGGGAGTAGAGACTTGGCCAGGACAGATGATGCTAAGCTGCTTAAAGCGAGCAGTAAGACCAGCATTGTCGCCACCTTCTTGCTTGATGTTCAAAAAATCGTTCTCCTGCTTCTGGAACTTATGCGGAGGACATAATTCTCTCATCATGACTTCGTTCAATTCATCCCAAGAAAGTCCATTGGCTGTGTCGTTACCTCACCTGTTTCGTTCGGCAGTCCCCCAGTCCAGAGCCCTGGACTGAAAAACGCCAGTTGCGTTAGTGCGGAGGTTGTCTGGACATCCGCTTTGTCGAAGAGTGACTTCAATCGAGTCGAACCATTGAAACATGGCGCTGGGCCCATCTTCACCAGTGAATTCTTTTGGGCCACATGTCTTGAATTGCTTGAAGCTAAAAGTAGACTTAGGCGAGTCAGTCCTACATTCCTCAGAGGACTTGCTACCGATTTCATTAATTTCGCTGACGATTTGCGGAATGACCTTAGCCATTTCCTTAGCGACTAGCGAGGCGATGCGTTTGCCAGTGTGGTTGCGGCGGGTAGCGCAAGAAGTATGAGATCCAAATGACGACATTGTCTGCAACAGACATCGTCATAGGATTCAGACGAGATTTCGATTAAATCTAGTGTAGTCCATCGTATCACCCAAAAACTCCTCTATGTAAAGCACAGGAACACGTCCACACATAGGCACATAGTCACGTAGGCACATAATCCACATAAACACATTGGCACATAAGCACAGAAGCACGTAGTCCATGTAAGCACATCTTCAACTATATTTTTCATTTATTCACCTACATATTTTGCATGTATTCACCTCTCTTTCACAGCTGCGTAAAGCGATCGAGTGTTGCGAGTGCGATTAGTGAGTAACATAGCGAGTAGTATAGCGTGCGATTTGTTAGCGTATTGAGATATGTGTGCAGTGCGATTTGTGCGCATTTATCAAAGCGATGAGCGAAAAACGAATAAGCCTCCAAAATCGAGCAAATAAACAGATAAAACACATAAAATCGACAATTCTCAGAGTCAGCTATTGCGTGCTCAGAATCGAAACAGATCGTCTGGGTGTTTAGACATCGACTGCCCAAAGTGATTCGACTGTTCTCAAGGACTTCGAGTACATTCTTTGGCCTAATAGACTGTGCCCTATCACCGATACATGGTGAACGACACGCATCCTTTCGGTTTCTACGTGGACTGAGTCATTGGAACCCATCGAGAGTTTGGTGAGAGTTTTGTAAAACCAAATAGAGGGCGGAACAAGTCCTTAAGATGAGGGTTTCACCCCTAACTTAATAACTGTATTCCTGTTTCTGTGGTAAAACCATGAGAGAGATAGGGAGAATTTTCGCCGAGATATGTATTTCACTCCTGACTCAATACAAATTCTCGTGTTTTATAGTAAAAGTGTGCGTAGAGCGAGTAATCCTGTCGAGAGTTCTTGGTTTTCACGCCTATTCACGACAAGATCGCTCAATTGTCTCATGCGAGTGTCTTCGAAAATGTGTGTGCGATGTGTTAGCTTTAGGAAAAGCTAAGTAGTTTCCAGCGAGTTGGTGCGAGAGTATCAAGTAGGCTCGTACAAAACCCCTACTGGGTTTGCACGAGTCTGTCTGTTGGTACTTAGACTATAGACTAGGTCGTTTCTAAGACATCGACCCGGACTAGGTCGAGTCTCGCCTAATTCCTTATAGTTATGGCTCTGATACCAATCCATCACACCCCAACCGATGGCGGAAACATCGGGGCACGACACTGAGCGAAGCAGATTGTCACGGAGAATCCATAATAACTAAAATTACCAAATATTTAACGTCATGTCCCATACCATAACATATAAAGTAAAGCAGTTATTACAGACATAGTTCTCAAAGTCAAATAAATTGTTCCGACAACTCAGATTTAAATGTGACGTTTCTAGACTCCCCTAGCTTAATTCCATGACATCCAGCAAAGTCAAAGACAAGATTGAAGTCAAAGGAAGACAAGATTGCTAATTGCGATCTGTCACTCCTTGCTCAACTCCTGTTTTGACTTGTAGATAGTCTATTTATTTTATCGCATTAGTTGTATTATGTGGAGTACTTGTTAATAATCAAGGTTTAATCGCATATTAATCACATGTTTAATCGATTTATCGTTTATCGCTATCACACCCGCAACTCGAATTGTGTGTTCTGGATATTGTTACGTGTGTGTGCTATTTATGTGTTACTTGTGCATGTTATGTTATGTTGAGGTGTAAATCGCTATCTCAAACCAATCGCATCGCAATCGAATAAAAAACGCTAAACGCAAGTCAATTATAGTGATTGTATGTTAGATATAGTAGTTGGGTTTAAAAGTAATCTAATGGAAAATACTATCGCATCGCTCGCTCAAATCGCCTCGCAACGCTCAACACGCGGATCGAAACGACAAAACTTATCGCGCCGGACTCATGGATTGAGTGGCCAACCGACCGAGTGGCCATCCGATCGGGTTGCCATACAATTGAGTTGCCACCTGATCGGGTTGCCACCCGATCGGACTGCCACCCGATCGACCAACCTTTTTCCTCACTTTCCTTTTTAGGAAACCCTATAAATACCCCCACATGTCACATCACTTGATGTGACAGCTCTCTACTCGACCCAGCCGCACTCAAGCTCTATTTCTCTCGATTTCTCTCAATTCTTGTAAGTTTCCAACCTAAATCTTGTACTTTCTTGATCTACACGCACTCCTACACTTTTCTATCTTTTTAATCTTAACTTTAACCGTGAATTCACCAGATTTGAGGTGTTCTAGGATGATGTCATCATGGAGATCTAATGAACTTCAATGTTTGGCTTCATAACACCAAGAACAACTTAGATCTAAAGGATTTCCATAACATTTATCAATGTTTACACTTAAATCTACACGAATTCATGGATAAAAGGATTGAGAGAAGGTTTTCCAACTTTCTTTCAACTCTTTTACACTCAATGCACTCAAATCCGATAGAATCGGAGCTTGTTCTGATCTTCTACTCATTCTTAGTGATGCATTAGTTCCAGATCTAAATTCTATCCGGGAGAGATATTGCTTTCGGGTTTGAACATGAACTACCGACTCGAACCGTGAACCGGTCGGACTAGGGTGATTCCTGTTTGGTCGGGTCACTTGGGCCGAGATAAGGGTTCTGTTGTTCAAGCAAGATATCAAAACATCTCGTTCAAAGCTACAACACTTCAAACAGAAACACGTGTTAGGAAGATCAGACCGGCCATCCGATCGGATTGCCATCCGATCGACCGGCCATCCTATCGGATTGCACTTGGTTCCATACTTAAACTTTTATTCAAACATATCAAGGATCTGAACGTTGAACGGATTACAGCCCGATGTGATTGCCATCCGATCGAGCGACCGTCCGATTATGCGACGTTTGGGACTTAGATACTTAAACAATTTTCAACATGTTCAGTACGTACGGATTGCCATCCAATCGAGTGACCGTCCTGCTGTGAACTTGTTCTCAAACTGAGAAGTCTCGCCAATCGGATGTACTTACGTGCTTCACATCACATGTTGTACGTGCTGGTTATGCGTAAACGATTTCGAACTCTATTATGCTATTATCAAACTTGTATGCTCACCTTTACACTATGTGTGTTGACTTTTACTTTAACGTATGTGGCAGGTGCTTAAGATGCTAGGATGCCTTGTTTGCTGTGTGATGAAATCGAGGCTTGGAAAAAGTCTAGAAACAAACAAACAAACTATCTTATTTGAAATATGAGTTGTCGGATCAGTATTTGTTTATGAGACAATTATTTGTAATAACTATTTTATTTAGATATGTTATGGTATGGGACATGACATTTTAAATATCTAGTAATTAATAGTTGTTATGGATACTCATGGACAATCTGTTTCGCTCAGTGCCGCGCCCCGATGTTACCGCCATCGGTTGGGGTGTGACAGATTGGTATCAGAGCCATAACTATAGGGAATTAGGCAAGACTCGACCTAGTCCGGGTTGATGTCTTAGAACGACCTAGTCTATAGTCTAAGTACCAACAGACCGACTTGTGCATACCCGGTAGGGGTTTTGTACGAGCTTACTCGCTATTTCTCGCTCAAAATCGCTGTACGCTACACACTTGCGCGCAAGATCAGCCTTTCCTATGGTTGACTTCACACACAAATGAATGATTTGGTTAAGAATAGGTGTGAAAACCGTAAACTCTCGACCAAATTACTCGTTCGAATTGCTATTTTTACTAGAAAAACACGAGAATTTGCGTTGAATCAGGAGTGAAATCCATACTTCGACGCAAATCTCCTTGTCAATCTCGTGGTTTTATCACACCAGCAGGAATATAGTCGCTAAGTTATGGGTGAAACCCGAACCTTGATGACTCGTTCTACTCTTAAATGTGGTTTTACAACGCTCTCACCAAAGTCTTGACGGACTGCAACGACTTGAAGTCACACCAAACTGGAAGGATTGTGTGCCATTCGCCCAAATTCGAGGCGAGAGCACAGTCCCGAAGGCCAAAGTGTGCACTTACAAGCCCTTGTGAATAGTCGGACCACTTTGGATAGTCAACGTCTATCACACCCGAGACAATCTACTCTCAATTTCTATTTGTTTTGATTCTGAGCCCGCAACTGCTGACTCTGATATTTGTCGATTTTATGTGGAATTTATGTGTTTTAAGTGATTATACGTTTCGATTTTGGTGGTTTATTCATTTTCGCTGTTTATTTCGACCAACACACACAACTCACACTACACATCTATCTCAATACGCCGACAAATCCTTGGTCATTGTTCGCAACCGCTGCTCGATACTCGCAATCGCTAAAATTAATCGTTATACGCGCTGTGAAGGATAGGGAATACGTGCAACATATAGCTAGGTTTCTGTATTCTGAATGCCTCATGTGTTTCTGTGCCATACGTGTCTATGTGTTTTTGTGCTCTACGTGAATATGTGCTTATGTGTTTATGTGCCTATGTGATTATGTGCTTATGTGGATACGTGTTCCTGAGCTTTATGGTAACCGCTAGACTATAATAGGAATAATCGAAATTTGTGTTGAGTCCTGTGGCGATGTCTGTTGCAGACAATGTCGTCATCTGGATCTCGCGCTACTCAAGCTGCTCGCCGAAAGCAGGCCGATAAACGCCTCACCGCTACGATCACTAAGAAAATGGCGAAAGTTGTTCCTCAGATCGTCAGTGAACTGTACGAAAATGTGAGCAAATATTCTGAAGAGTCCAGGACTGAAACCCCTAAGGCTGCTTTTAGCTTCAAGCAGTTTAAAGCTTGCGGACCGAAAGAATTTACTGGTGAAGATGGTCCTACAGCCTTATTCCAATGGTTTGATTCGATCGAGGTCACCCTGCGCCAGAGTGGCTATCCTGACGATTGTGTCACAGATTTTGTGCAAGCTTCAAAGCCAGCAACAATCGAGGAAACTTACCTGCTTACCGCTGAAATAAACGACAAGCGAGTCAAGTCTGGCTACTGGGATAAAGCCGCCAAGAATCTACATCAAGCTACCACCACACCAACCGCTGAAACCGCCGCCACTCCGCAGTCTTCAAAGGCATCTCGTCGCAAGAGGAAGAACAACAACAACTCAAGCAACAAGAACTGTGCTGTAACAACAACTCAACACCGCCAGGTCATGGCACCGGTAACCCAAGCACCGCCGGCAACGCGTGCTTATACTGGTCCTCACCCTGCCTGCCCGACTTGCACCTATCACCACCCAGTGGGAATCCCCTGTAGATTTTGTGTACACTGCAACATGTACGGCTATTTCACCGCCAACTGCCGTACAGGGCCTCGACAAGCACCAGCTCCAGCTATTGCTCATCAAGCTCTACTTCATACTCCTCAAGGGCAACAAGCAGCTCCTGCATCCGCGGTTAATGCTAGAGTCTGCTTTGCGTGTGGTGATCCCAACCACTTCGCAAACATGTACCCCAATCGGGTTGTGAAGCAAGAGCAACAACAGCAACAGCAGCAGTAGCCTCAGCAACAACAGCAACAAGCCGCTCGTGCTCGAACTTTCAACATTAATGTGAGCCAGGCTCAGGCTGACAACAACATGGTCAATGGTATGTTCCTTGTGAATGGTATTTATGCTTCGTGTTTGTTTGATACTGGAGCCGATAACTGTTTTGCATCGTTTGAGTTCGAAAAGCTCCTCAATCGTAAGCGCACCCATCTCCCCTCAACGTTCGATGTTGAAGTTGCCACTGGAAGAACTATCGCCGTCAACTCTGTTCTTCGTGATTGTACTCTAGAACTCAACAATCACATCATTCCTATCGACCTTATTCCGATGCAACTCAGTAGCTTTGATGTCATAATAGGCATGGACTTTCTTCGTGAAAACCATGCCGAAGTTGTTTGCTTCGATAAGATGCTTCAATTCTTGTTCGCTAATGGTGATCAATTGTGTGGGTATGGTGAAACTCTCTCGAAAGACCTCAAGCTCATGTCATGTATCCAAGCTAGCAAGTATCTTCGCAAGGAATACAGAGCTTTCTTGGCTAACATTGTAGTAGCGGAGAAGGAAAATAAAAGAAAGACTGAAGTGAAAGACGTTCCTGTTGTTTGTGAATTCCCTAACGGTTTTCCTAAAGATCTCCAAGGTTTACCTCCGAGTCGTGATATCGACTTTCGCATCGACCTCATTCCTGGAGCAAATCCTGTTGCCAGAGCTCCTTATCGACTCGCTCCTTTCGAAATGCGCGAACTCTCGAGTCAGCTCCAGGAATTGCTTGACAAAGGCTTCATTCGCCCTAGCACCTATCCTTGGGGCGCACCATTCCTTTTCGTCAAAAAGAAGGATGGGTCGTTCCGGATGTGCATCGACTATTGAGAATTGAATAAGCTGACGATCATGAATCGTTACCCTCTGCCTCGCATCGATGATTTGTTTGACCATTTACAAGGTGCTACGTGTTTCTCCAAGATCGATTTACGCTCAGGCTACCACCAGTTATGCATACAAGAGGAGGATATTCCCAAAACCTTCACACTCGATACGGCCACTACGGGTTCGTTGTTATGCCTTTTGGTTTAACCAACGCACCCGCGGTTTTTATGGATCTGATGAATCGCGTGTGTAAACCTTTTCTCGACCGCTTCGTCATCGTGTTCATCGATGATATCCTGATCTATTCCAAGTCGAAATCCGAACACGCGTAACATCTACGTTTGGTTCTCGAGCTACTCCGGGGGAATTGACTCTATGCCAAATTCTCCAAGTGTGAATTTTGGTTGGAGGAGGTTCAATTCCTTGGTCACATTGTCGATAGTCAAGGTATTCACGTCGATCCCACGAAGATCGAAGCTGTCAAGAGTTGGGTCACACCCAAGAACCCGTCTGAAGTCCGTTCTTTTCTCGGACTAGCGGGCTATTATCACCGATTTATCGAAGGATTCTCAAAATTCAATGTGCCGCTCACCTCTCTCATACACAAAGATATGCCTTTTGTTTGGGGAACTGGACAAGAGATTGCCTTTCGAACCCTCAAGCACATGCTCTGCAATGCTCCTGTTCTCACTTAACCAAACGGAAACGATGACTATATCGTCTATTATGATGCCTCGAACCTTGGCCTTGATTGTGTTCTCATGCAACGAGACATGGTTATTGCTTACGCCCCAGCTCAAGATCCATGAGAAGAACTATATAACCCACGACCTCGAGCTAGGCGCAGTTGTTTGCGTAAAAGATTTGGCGACACTACCTTTATGGTACTAAGTGTACGATCTTCACCGATCATAGGAGCCTACAACATATCTTTGACCAGAAAGAGCTAAATATGTGTCAACGCCGGTGGGTAGAACTTCTCAACGATTATGACTGTGAGATTCTTTATCATCCTGGCAAAGCAAATGTCATTGCCGACGCTCTCAGCAGACGGAGTTATTTGCACAATGCCCGTAATGTTCAAGCCCAATATGATCTTAAAATCCTCATTCGCGAAGCTCAACATGCCTGTTTTAATGAACGCACTTTGAAGAAGGAAAGGATTCTCAACGATGGAGCCCAGCTAGAGAATAAGTCGAATAGGATATTCCATTATCTGGACCGAATTTGGATTCCTAAGCAGACCAATTTACGACAGATTTGATGGATGAAGCACACAAATCCTGGTATTCTATTCATCCCGGCGCCGACAAGATGTACCAGGACCTACGCTACAAGTACTGGTGGCCGGGCATGAAGAGAGATATCGCCCTCTATGTTTTGAAATGCCTGACTTGCTCGAAAGTCAAGGCTGAGCACCAAAGACCCTCTGGCTTACTCGTTCAACCAGAGATCCCCATGTGGAAGTGGGAGAGTATAGCTATGGACTTCATAACGAAACTTCCGCGCACGCCCACAGGTCACGACAGCATCTGGGTTGTCGTTGACCGATTGAGTAAATCTGCTCACTTTCTGCCAATACGGGAAGACTACAAGGTAGAAAATTAGCCCGAATCTACACCAAAGAGATCATTTGTCGACATGGGATGCCTCGCGACATCATTTCTGACCGCGATGCTCGGTTTACCTCACGTCTTTGGGAGATATTTCAATCTGCTCTCGGTACTGTGCTTAATGTAAGTACCGCATTCCATCCCCAAACCGACGGTCAGACTGAAAGAACGATTCGTACCCTTGAAGACATGCTCCGTTCGTGTGTCATAGATTTCGGTGGTAATTGGGACGCATACTTACCTTTAGTCGAATTCTCGTACAATAACAGTTATCATTCCAGCAATCAAATGGCACCATTTGAGGAATTATATGGAAGATGATGTCGATCGCCTATTGTATGGCTCGAGATCGGGCACTCGTAATTAACCGGTCCTGAGCTATTGCAAGAAACGACTGACAAAATCCTCCAAATTCGAGACATTCTACTGAAAGCTCGGAGTCATCAGAAAAGTTACGCCGATAGACGACGCAAGCCCCTCGAATTTGACGTTGGCGACAATGTACTCCTAAAGGTGTCACCTTGGAAGGGTGTGGTCAGATTCAGCAAGAGAGGAAAGCTCGCGCCCCAATACTTGGGACCCTTTAAGATTCTGGAAAGGATCGGAAAAGTGGCTTACAGACTCGAACTACCGGAGGAACTTAACAACGTCCACCCGACTTTCCACGTTTCGAACCTCAGAAAGTGCTTAGCTGAGCATAATTTACATGTACCACTCGAGGATCTCCAAGTAAACGAAACATTACACTTCGTGGAAAAGCCTGTCGAAATCATGGACCGCCAAACCAAGTAGCTCTGACGCTCGCGCATTCCCATTGTGAAGGTCCAATGGGAAGGCAAACGAGGCGCAGAGTTCCCTTGGGAACTCGAAAGCGACATGAAGGCGAAGTACCCGCAGTTTTTTATTACAGCTTCGGCCTAATTTCGGGAGAAAATCCCCTTAAGAAGGGGAGGCTGTAACACCCCTTGTTTCGAAAGTCAAAGTCAAGATTGAAGTCAAAGGAAGACAAGATTGCTAATTGCGATCTGTCACTCCTTGCTCAACTCCTGTTTTGACTTCTTTGACTTGTAGATAGTCTATTTATTTTATCGCATTAGTTGTATTATGTGGAGTACCTTTTAATAATCGAGGTTTAATCGCATATTAATCGCATGTTTAATCGATTTATCGTTTATCGCTATCGCACCCGTAACTCAAATTGTGTGTTCTGGATATTGTTACGTGTGTGTGCTATTTATGTGTTACTTGTGCATGCTATGTTATGTTGAGGTGTAAATCGCAATCGCAAACCAATCGCATCACAATCGAATCGAAAACGCTAAACGCAAGTCAATTATAGTGATTGTATGTTAGATATAGTAGTTGGGATTAAAAGTAATCTAATGGAAAGTACTATCGCATCGCTCGCTCAAATCACCTCGCAACGCTCAACATGCGAATCGAAACGGCAAAACTCATCACGCCGGACTCATGGATCGAGTGGCCAACCGACCGAGTGGCCAATTAATCTGATTGCCATCCGATCGGGTTGCCATCCGATCGAGTTGCCACCCGATCGGACTGCCACCTGATCGACCAACCTTTTTCCTCACTTTCCTTTTTAGGAAACCCTATTAATACCCCCACATGTCACATCCCTTGATGTGACAGCTCTCTACTCGACCCAGCCGCACTCAAGCTCTATTTCTCTCGATTTCTCTCAATTCTTGTAAGTTTCCAACCTAAATTTTGTACTTTCTTGATCTACACGCACTCCTACACCTTTCTATCTTTTGAATCTTAACTTTTTACCGTGAAATCACCGGATTTGAGGTGTTCTAGGATGATGTCATCATGGAGATCTCATGAACTTCAATGTTTGGCTTCATTCCACCAAGAACAACTTAGATCTGAAGGATTTCCACAACATTTATCAATGTTTACACTTAAATCTACACGAATTCATGGCTAAAAGGATTGAGAGAAGGTTTTCCAACTTTCTTTCAACTCTTTTACACTCAATGCACTCAACCCCGATAGAATCGGAGGTTGTTCTGATCTTCTACTCATTCTTAGTGATGCATTAGTTCCAGATCTGAATTCTATCCGGGAGAGATATTGATTTCGGGTTTGAACATGAACTACCGACTCGAACCGTGAACCGGTCGGACTAGGGTGATTCTTGTTCGGTCGGGTCACTTGGGCCGAGATTAGGGTTCTGTTGTTCAAGCAAGATATCAAAACGTCTCGTTCAAAGCTACAACACTTCAAACAGAAACAAGTGTTAGGACGATCAGACCGTCGGAACGGATTTTCGTCTGATCGGATTGCCATCCGGTCGACCGGCCATCCGATCGGATTGCACTTGGTTCCATACTTAAACTTTTATTCAAACATATCAAGGATCTGAACGTTGAACGGATTACCGCCCGATTGGATTACCATCCTATCGAGTGACCGTTCGATCGTGTGACGTTTGGGACTAAGATACTTAAATAATTTTCAACATGTTTAGTACATACGGATTGCCACCCGATCGGATAGCCATTCGATCGAGTGACCGTCCTGCTCTGAACTTGTTCTCAAACTGAGAAGTCTCGCCAATCGGGATTGTTGCCCGATCGAACGACCGTTCGATAGACTAACCTAAAAGGTAGGGATACTTCTCTATTTTAATATTGCTATAACAAAAACTTCAAAGTACAAACCATCATACACAAACACATCACTCACCAAACGAGGAGTCAATCCAATCGAATGGCCATCCGATTGGATGACCATCCGAACGGATTGCCACCCGATCGACTGGCCATCCGATCGGATTGCCATCCGATCCTTGGTATACCTACACCATTTTACACGCCGACTTTTGCTTATGCTATCGTTAACTGTTCAGGCTAATTACGCTTTGGCGCTCCCTTCAATCCATTAACTCTATCGCTGTGAGTATACTCGAACCCTTTTTGCTTTATGCACTTTTGGGTGTTACATACGTTACTTATTCTAAATCACATCGAACACACTACGCAATACTTTAACGCAACCGCTACCGCATGTTATACATGACTCGATGAATGCTTGTTTGTTATGTTTCCACATAGATTGTTGTCTACCTTGCTTAGCAACGATAGTACTATAGTTTGGACTCAGCACCTGTTCACTCAGGGGTTGTTAAGGACTATTAATCACATGATTCGCAGTGGTGAATATGTGTTACGAGCTGCCTTGCGCAGTCAACCCGCGGTCATTGGTGTTGATAGGATCATGTCGATAACTTATGTGCTTCACATCACACGTTGTATGTGCTGGTTATGCGTAAACGATTTTGAACTCTATTATGCTATTATCAAACTTGTATGCTCACCTTTACACTATGTGTATTGACTTTTACTTTAACATATGTGGCAAGTGCTTAAGATGCTAGGACGCCTTGTTTGCTGTGTGATGAAATCGAGGCTAGGAAAGAGTCTAGAAACAAACAAACAAACTATCTTATTTGAAATATGAGTTGTCGGATCAGTATTTGTTTATGAGACAATTATTTGTAATAATTGTTTTACTTAGATATGTTATGATATGGGACATGACGTTTTAAATATCTGGTAATTAATAGTTGTTATGGATACTCATGGACAATCTGTTTCGCTCAGTGCCGCGGCCCGATGTTTCTGCCATCGGTTGGGGTGTGACATGAGTGAGGAGTGGTGATCCGATCGGATGACCGTCCGGACGGATGACCATTTGGTCGAAGGGTCATTCGTTGGAAAGAGTGTGTTTGTGAAAAGCATTGAACTTTGAGGTTTTCGTTGTAGCATTTTGAAAAGTGTGAAATATCTCTATATGTCCAGTCATCCGGTCGGATGGTCATCCGGTCGGATGGTCATCCGGGCGGATGACCGTTCGGTCGGATGGCTATTCGCTTAAAGCTGATATTCTTTGAAGTTTTGAAAATTGTTTAAAGTGTTGAAATTTACCAATCACCTGGTCGAATAGCCGTTCGATCGGATGGTCGTCCGATTGGATGGCTATTTGATTGAGCGACTGTTTTGTTTGAGAACTTGGTAAAATCACCTAAGTTGAAAAGTTTTGCGGTTTACCGAAGACGGTATGACGGTGTTTTAAACAACAGAAATCTCATCAAGTCCAACTCATCTGCTCGGACAGGAATCACCCCGTTCGATCCGAACCAACTGTTCTTGACGGAGTTTCATATTCAACCCGGAAATCAGTCGTTTCCTCGGTAGAATCCGTTCTCAGATCGGTTCTCCACTAGAGAATGAGTGGAAAATTCCCGAACGAGTCAAGATTCCATCGATGTTTGATAAAAAGTGAAGGATGTTTGAAGAAAAGTTTGAAAACTTGAAAAATGTTTAGATTCATGTTGAAATCAGTGTAAGGCACACACAAGTAAGCACATAATAACACACACATAGAATCAATACCAATAACTGTGTTTCGAGTTGCGATGCGATAGCGATGTGATTAGCATTTAGGTAGAATGGCTTTTAATTACGTTTATCGCATTGTTACTTCACATATTACAAATCGTAGTATAAAACAGCGTCAACTAAAGTATCGATTATCGGGGTTCGAGAGTACAAGTAATAGTTAAGTAAGAAATGACAGGTCTGAACGTTGACCTTTCTTAACTTTGACTTTGACTTGTACTTTGACTTTGACTTCGCAAAGTCGGGTTGTTACACTTGGGGGCTCCAACCACACCCTTCAGCATAATTAGCAATATGAATGGGGATGAAGATTCCATTATGAATACTCGATGTATAAGTTGTGATTATATGATTCTTAGTTTCTATACAAATGTAAAAATTTAGGCAAATTATATCACTAAGACCATTCACATTAAAACATCTAACTATCTAAAAGTATTGTGTCTTTAAAATTTATAAAAAAATATAGAGAATGATAAAAGAAAAAATATATCTAAATCCTTTCTTCATCCGGTTCCTTTAAATAAAGAAAAAAAATAGAGATGCAACAACGAGTCTTTAAATATAAAAATTTATTATTCATTTTCTATATCAGCTAGAGTTATACTCGTTCGTGTTGCACTGCAGACACACTGATCATGGACTTTTTGTAACATAGACGAACCGCTAACTGTCGTTAGGTATTTTTACTTTGTAATACATGACACTTTCATACAAAATATAATACAATATAACTCAACAAGTAAGAAAAACGAAGAAAGCAAAGAGTACAACAAAAAATGCGCGTAAATCTCTTAAATTAACATGGTATAAAGCAAAGTTGTTACAAATAACACTTTTACAAAAACAATAAGCCTTTTGTGTACTAAAAAAGCATTAGCATTATGTTTTTGTGGCAGTTCTTTTTTCCCACTACCGGTTCCATCCGGTGCAGGCACATGACAAAAGGGTTTAATCAGCGGTTACGCGCGTTGGTTGATACAAAAAAAACACCGAATATCTTGAAAATGTTTATCCCAGTTGATCTACCAAAATAATAAGAAATTGCTCGTTGCCATAAGGAAAGACAATTAACAAAAACCTAAGTACTAAGCTTACCATGATGTAATCAACTCCGGCACACGTAGTGAATCTAAAATACGTACCTAATTGGGTAGGGGATAAGGAAAATAACAAATCAACAGAGCAAACGCAATTCTGCATAGAGTCTAACAACATATTGCCTAAAACAACAAAAATGCATCAGTTGCTAATGCCAACGGATTTAAACACACCATCATTGTCACCCCAACCGATGACGGAAACATCGGGACATGGCACTGAGCGAAACAGATTGTTCATGAGAAATTCCATAACAACTACTTTACCGAATAGTTAACATTAGGTCCCATACCATAACCTATTGAGCAAGTAACTTATTACAGACATAGATATCTCTAAAACAAATAAAACTGTTCCGACAACTCAGATTGAAAATCAAAATAAATTGTCTTTGTTTCTAGACTCTCGGTCCTACTGGATTCCATAAAGCAGGTAAGCAACATCCTATGCATTCAAACACCTGTCACATACGTTAAAATAGAGGTCAATACACATAGTGTAAAGGCGAGCATACAAGTTTGATATAGCATAGTAGAGTTTGAAATCGTTTACGCATAACCGGCATGTACAACGTATAATGTGAGCATGTAAGTTATCGACAAAGATCCTATCAATACCAATTACTGCTAGTTGACTGCGAGTAGCGAGTGCGCATCACATGTTCACCACTGCGAACACGTGAAGTATTATCCTTAACAACCCCTGAGTGAACAGGTGCTAAGTCCAAACTATAGTACCATCGTTGCTAAGGCAGGTAGACATCAATCAATGTGTGAACATAACAAACAGGCATTCATCAAGTCACGTATAACATGCATTAACGGTCAGTGTATAAATAGTGTTTGCATTGTGTGTTCGATGTGATTTAGAATAAGTAACGTATGTAACATCCAATAGTGCATAAAGCAGAAAGGGATCGAGTATACTCACAGAGAGCGTTTAACTTAATAAACACTGCCTTGGATTGAAGGGAGCGCTTGAGAGATTGGCCTGAACAGTTAACGATAGCATAAATGATGAGCGGCGCGTGAAACGGTGAGAAGTAACCAAGTATCAGATGGCAATCCGATCGGATGGCAATCCGATCGAATGGCCAGTCGATCGGATGTCAAGCCGTTCGGATGGTCGTCCGATCGGATGGCCATTCGATTGGATTGACACCTCGTTTGGTAAGGATGTGTTTGTGTATGATGGTTTGCCTTTTGAAGTTTTCGTTGTAGCATTTTGAAAATAGAGAAGTATCTCCACCCTTCAGTTCGATCGATCGAACGGTCGTTCGATCGGACGGCGATCTGATTGGCGAGGCTTCTTAGTTGAGAACAAGTTCACAACAGGACGGTCACTCGATCGGATGACTATCCGATCGGGTAGCAATCCGTGTGCATTGAACATGTTAAAAATTAATTAAGTACCAAAGTCCCAAATGTCACATCATCGGATGGTCGTTCGATCGGATGGCAATCCGATCAAACGGCAATCCGTTAGACGTCTAGACCTTGAAAGTTTGAATAAAAAGTTTAAGTGTGGAACCAAGTGCAACCTGATCGGATGGCAATCCGATCGGACGGCAACTCGTCCCAATGACCTGATCGTCCGACAACTCAGATTGAATATCAAAATAAATTGTCTTTGTTTCTAGACTCTCGGTCCTGCTTGATTCCACAAAGCAGGTAAGCAACATCCTATGCATTCAAACACCTGTCACATACGTTAAAATAGAGGTCAATACACATAGTGTAAAGGCGAGTATACAAGTTTGATATAGCATAGTAGAGTTCGAAATCGTTTACGCATAACCGGCATGTACAACGTATAATGTGAAGCATGTAAGTTATCGACAAAGATCCTATCAATACCAATGACTGCGAGTAGACTGCGAGTAGCGAGTGCGCATCACATGTTCACCACTGCGAACACGTGAAGTATTGTCCTTAACAACCCCAGAGTGAACAGGTGCTGAGTCCAAACTATAGTACTATCGTTGCTAAGGCAGGTAGATAGCAATCAATGTGTAAACATAACAAACAGGCATTCATCGAGTCACGTATAACATGCATTAACGGTCAGCGTATAAATAGTGTTTGCGTTGTGTGTTTGATGTGATTTAGAATAAGTAACGTATGTAACACCCAAAAGTACATAAAGCAAAAAGGAATCGAGTATACTCACAGATAGCGTTTAACTTAATAAACATTGCCTTGGATTTAAGGGAGCACTTGAGAGATTAGCCTGAACAGTTAACGATAGCAGAAACGATGAGCGGTGCGTGAAACGGTGAGAAGTAACCAAGTATCGAATGGCAATCCGATCGGATGGCCAGTCGATCGGATGTCAATTCATTCGGATGGTCATCCGATCGGATGGCCATTCGATTGGATTAACACCTCGTTTGGTAAGGATGTGTTTGTGCATGATGGTTTGCCTTTTGAAGTTTTCGTTATAGCATTTTGAAAATAGAGAAGTATTTCTACCCTTCAGGTCGATCGATCGAACGGTCGTTCGATCAGACGGCGATTCGATTGGCGAGGCTTCTTAGTTGAGAACAAGTTCACAGCAGGACGGTCACTCGATCGGATGACTATCCGATCGGGTGGCAATCCGTATGCATTGAACATGTTGAAAATTAATTAAGTACCAAAGTCCCAAATGTCACATAATCGGATGGTCATTCGATCGGATGGCAATCAGATCGGACGGCAATCCGTTCGACGTCCACACCTTGAAAGTTTGAATAAAAAGTTTAAGTGTGGAACCAAGTGCAAGCCGATCGGATGGCCGGTCGATCGGATGGCAATCCGATCGGACGATAACCCGTACCGACGACCTGATCGTCTTGGCACTTGATTTTGTTTAAGTTTGGCAGTTTTAAACGAGACGTTACGATATCTTTCTTAAACAACCAAAACCCCATCTCGACCCAAGTGATCCGATCGAACAGGAACCACCCTAGTCCGACCGGTTCACGGTTCAAGACGATTGTTCATGTTCAAACCCGAAATCAGTTATCTCTCGGATAGAATTCAGATCTTGAACCAACCAATCACTAAGAAAGAGTAGAAGATCAGAACGAGCTCCGATTCTATCGGTTTTGAGTGCATTGAGTGTAAAAGAGTTGAAAGAAAGTTGGAAAACCTTCTTTCAATCCTTTAACCATGAATTTGTGTAGATCTATGTGAAAACATTGATTAATCTTGTGGAAATCCTTCAGATCTAAGTTGTTCTTGGTGGAATGAAGCCAAACTTTGAAGTTCATAAGAACTCCATGATGACATCACCCTAGAACACCTCAAATCCGGTGATTTCATGGTTAAAGTTAAGATTCAAAGGTGAAAATGATGAAAAAGTGCGTGTAGATCATAGAAGTACAAGATTTAGGTTGAAAACTTACAAGAATCGAGAGAAATCGAGAGAAATGAGTGCTGATGTGTGGCTGGTTGAACAAGGAGCTGTCACATCACAAATGATGTGACATGTGGGTATTTATAGGGTTTCCCAAAAAGGAAAGTGGTGAAGTGTCGGGTCGATCGGGTGGCAGCCCGATCGAGTGACAACTCGATCGAATGACAACTCGATCGGATGGAAATCCGATCGGATGGACACTCGATCGGTTGTCCACTCGATCCAGGTGTTCGGCGCGATGAGTTTTGTCATTTTGATTCACGTGTTAAGCGTTGCGATGCAATTCGAGCGAGCGATGCGATAGTATTATCCATTAGTTACACAAATAACATAACTACTATATCTAACATACAATCACTATAATTAACTTGCGTTTAGCATTTGCGATTGCGATTGCGATTAACACCTCAACATAAACATAACATGCACAAGTAACACATAAATGGCACACACACGTAAAACAATATCCAGAACACATAATTCGAGTTGCGATGCGATAGCGATAAGCGATAAGTCGATTAAACATGCGATTAATATACGATTAAACCTCGATTATTAATAGATACTCCACATAATACAACTAAAGCTAATAAATAAATAGATTCGATTACAAGTCAAAGAAGTCAAAACAGTAGTTGAGCAAGGAGTGACAGATCGCAATTAGCAATCTTTTCTTCCTTTGACTTCAATCTTGACTTTTGACTTTGACTTTCGAATGCGGGTTGTTACAATCATCATCATCCTCCTCCTCCTCCTCCTCCTCATCATCATCATCATCATCATCATCATCATCATCATCATCATCATAATACTCTGTAAATCCCAAAAAGTAAAAGGAATAACGTAGTTAGGCAATTAGAACCCAAAAAGGCAATAATACAATCAACAATCAAAGTAGATGTTACTGATTAACATTATGTAAATACATATACAGTCTTGGGTTATCGGCTGCAAGTTGTGGCTCCATTAAATCCACTATTGTTGTCATGCCTAGATAAAAAACATCTTCAAAGCAATAAGAAAGTAAACATAAACCGTAAATACGTCATCATATATTAAATAGACAAAGTATGCAAGCCACTTACCTCATCGAAACCCAAAAGCCAACAACAAAGCCAACATAACAAATAAGGAAAAAGTCTTAGATGAGGTTACCCTCACCATCATCCACCAGATAAACAAAAACCAAGCAAAAGAGTAGTGACAAACATCCACCAACGATAGTTGACATGTTTTTAGGATTCCAATCTTCGTACAAACTACATATGATGAATCCAAAGAACAAATTTAAAGCAAAATGAAAGCGAGAAAAAAAGTATGTACAAAGGCACATGTAACACCTCTTAAATCGTGTCCAATAATGTATTGACACGTGTCCCTAATCCTAAATATGCCTAAAGTTGGTTAGGGGGACTATTTTTGACAGATGTGAAAAGTATGAATGTGGAGGGACTAAAAGTGTCAACATGTTGAAACTATACCTCTGAGTGACCTTATACGGTGTCCGTATTCTCAATTGAGCCATTTGTTGGACGTGAGGAGCCGTTTGTGAAAACGTTTGAATGTTTGTGTAAAGAAGGGTTAAAAGCGTCAACATGTTAATTTATACCTCTGAGTGACCTTTTAACGAACCGGGAGCTTTATGATGTTCGGTCATTGAACAATTTCGGATGGTTACAACTGCAAAAGTAACCTACTTATATATTTCCGAGAACCACGAGACGATTTGAAAGCAAAACCGAGTCCCATGAGGAATACAAGCCATGATTATGAAAAATTAGAGAGAAGTACTCTCTAGATTTTTCCATACTACCAATTCTCCTTTTTAGAAAAATGATCGACCACCCTAGAATCGGGTATCATCGTGGACGTGTGAGTACAACTACTATTCTGCGTGCTTACCTTAGAAAGTGGTTTCACAAATATGATAAATTTGTTTTAAAGAAACCATGTCTAATACAAATCCATCCTCAGCCAACATTAATAATTAAGTTTGTTTATTCTTGTAGCTAACAACACCAGTGTGAATGCTACTACGCTTTATTTTTTTATTAGCACATTATATTTATCTTTATACTTATAAATAAAAATAAAGTATATGTGGATGGTTTTCAAGCCCTTTCTTTGATTTTTGTCTCTTTTCAATTACTAAGTCTACCTTTGCCACGTGTCATTGATGCGTGTGAAGTGTTATATATATTAGGTGTATATTTTAAGCCCCTTAACAATTATTTTTAACCAAGTTTTAAATTTATAAAACACGATATTTTACTAACACTAAACACACATATGGGCAAGTGCACCCATCGTGAGCGTAGTATAGCGTTGGTAAGATACCGAGGTCGTCCAAGGACAGAAGAGCTTTTAATACCGGTTTATCCTCAACGTCTAATCAAAATAAAAAGTTTAGAAAAATGTTTTGAACTAAGAAAAATAAAAACTAACTAAAATGCTGAAAATAAAAATAAAAATAAAAACAGATAGACAAGATGAATCACTTGGTTCCGACTCGTATCTAGTGTAACCTTTGATTATTTCCGCACTTTTGCACATAATTAAGAGATTATCTTAGTTATTATAGTAGGCCCCTTTTTTGAAGGTGACGTTACCCTCACCCCAGTAGTTTGAGTCAGCAAGGATACAATCTTAAAAGGGTGGATTATTGGAAGATAATTAATTAAGTTATTAATGCAATATTGTGGTAGGCCCCTCTTTTGGAGGTGACGTTACCCTCGACTAAGTAGTCTGAGTCAGCAGGGATACAGTCCTAAATAGCCGGGTTATAGTATTAATAGTAGTTAACTTATGAGGGGGTCAAAGAGTTTGGACCCCCGCCATCCAATACCGTTAAGTATTGAAGGAGGTCCTACTAAATTTGACCCAGGTCCATTGCAGGACCTCTAAACGCTGAACAATGGCAAGACCTTTACCAAACCGTTCCCTTAACCCCCGACCAGGTAGCCAACATACCTCCATATAGACCGTGGAGATATGAATGGTGAAAATCTTTTATTTTATATAGACAGTAAAATAATGCCAAGACACCACGGACAAACGATAAGGAAAGATCACCTTCAACATAAGCAACTAGTTATTAAAGTCATTAATACAAAACCAAGTAAAAAGTGCAAAAGATTAAAAATAAAAAGTATTACACTAGACACTTTGTCTTCACCAAGTGATGTAAGAGACTTAGGCAAACATGGCCTTGATTGTCAAGAACTCTTACGATCAATCTTGGATCCCGAGACGACTCACACACTCTATGATGGACAATGGATGATGGTGGTGGATGATGGTGTTATGGTGGTGGTGGGTGGTGGGTGAAGTGTGAGAGAGGTGGTGTGCCAAGGGATGGTTTGAGCTTGAGCCAAGCACTTCTATTTATAGGCTGAACAGAAGCTCGGGCACGGCCCCGTGTCCAGTGGGCACGGCCCCGTGTCCACATCCTTCTCTTTCTTCATTTAATGATGTTTTGTCTTTTTAGTTAACCACGCCCCCGTGTCCGCTGAGCACGACCCCGTGGTGCAGAAGAATCTTTGTACTATGCAGATTTGCTGGATTGTGCGAATCTTATAGTTGACCACGGCCCCGTGTCCGCTGAGCACGGCCCCGTGGTGGGCAATAGAAGCTTCTACCACTTTGTCTTTTCTGCTGACACTTGGGCACGCCCCCGTGCTGGCTGAGCACGGGGCGTGTTCAGGCTTCTGATCTCTTGTTTTGCTTGGGAAGATGCTGTCGTGGGGTCGGGCATGTCATGTCTTGTCCCTTTTCTTGTATTTATGTTAGATTTTGATGTCTTTTTGCTTCTTTTGTTAATTTGAGCTCATTTAATCCTGAAAATACAAAAGGAAGACAAAAGCATACTTTTTCCAACATTAGTACTAAAAAGGGGTTAGTTTTATGCCTCAATTGATGAAATTTATATGTTACATTTTGAACACATCAAATACCCCCACACTTGAATCTTTGCTTGTCCTCAAGCAAAACTCTTTAATATGTGGCTATTTACACTCCCAAATGGAATGGGTAGTAAAGAAGGTTTTGGGCTTGTCATAGAGTGTCGGGATTTCCAAGATTCTTTATTTAGTTTTATTTTTATTTATTTACAATCCTATTCGTCATGATTTATTTAAAACTTTTCATAAGAGAAATTACTTATTAGGGATAACATGCCTTTGTAAAATTCTATTTATACACAAGTTCACATACCTCACGGGGATCACTCAACACTCGGCCGAAAATGTATTTTTGTGGATCACTCGAGAGCAGCATGGAACTTACTCCTACCATAGGCTTGCCAAGCAATCAATCCTCCTCCTTTTTAACTTATATACCTTTGTAAATATCAAGAGGACTTTGTGGGTAAAGGGTTAGGCTAGGGTTAAAGGTAGGTGGTTGGGTTGGTGGTTAGTGGTTAGTAAAAAAAGACCCGAGTATCAAGAGGACTTTGTGTCGGAAAACTGTTTTATGAATTTTGTCTATTTTTAAGGAACTTTTCCGGATCGGGCGGTTCCTTACTGGATGGAACAACCCCAAAGTGCCTAAGATATCTTAATTGTTCTAGATTGAGACGAGAACGCAAGAGGTTGTCGGTGAGGGTGATTCCTATGCTATATGTAGGTGGACAAGTCCAACCCTTTCCCGGGCTCTCGTTAAAGAAGGTGTATGTCGAATCGCTCCGGTCTATGTATGCATCGAACGAAGTCGATGGGGAGTCCTTCATCGCACAATCGACACAGGGACGACTATCGCTCAAGTCCTCACTAGAGTTAGAAGTATCATTGGAAACAATGAAGTTGTTTGAATGCGTTTCCAACCTTTCTTCTTGGTTGTTGTCTTGGAAAAGATTATTGAAATCTTCCCTAAGTTCTTTTAACCAATTAAAAATTAGATCTTCTAGTTGAAATAATTCATCGAGAAGCATTTCCCCTAGAATATCCGGTTGGGCGCATTCGAGGGAGCGATAGGGATTATTTTTACTTTCGCCCCTCTTAAGGATACTAGGAAATGATGGGTCTATATAGTGGGGTTTATAATTTAGAAAAAAAGCATTCTAATTCTTTATGGTTACCACCACATAATTGACACCGCATAGTACCATAAGAGTGCCGAAAGTAAAAAGTATCAGTATCACTCATGTTTGTGTCAGAAATTACCAACCGTCGGGATCTTACGGTTCTGTTTTCAGTAACTAAAACTTGGGAACGGGGGCGTGTTGAGTGGGCACGGCCCCGTGTTCAGCTTACTGTCTGACTTAAAACAAGATTGCCAGTTCCAATGATTGGGCACGGGGCGTGTTCAGCGGGCACGGCCCGTGCTGAGTTCTGCAGAAGCTGAAAAATTAAAAAAAATCCTAAAAAAATGAAAAACGAGAAAAACGATTAGGCCGTTGATTCCTAACTTTCTTAAAATCCTTGTGTCCCCGGCAACGGCGCCAAAAACTTGATGCGTGTGAAGTGTTATATATATTAGGTGTATATTTTAAGCCCCTTAACACTTATTTTTAGCCAAGTTTTAAATTTATAAAACACGATATTTTACTAACACTAAACACACATATGGGCAAGTGCACCCATCGTGAGCGTAGTATAGCGTTGGTAAGATACCGAGGTCGTCCAAGGACACAAGAGCTTTTAATACCGGTTTATCCTCAACGTCTAATCAAAATAAAAAGTTTAGAAAAATGTTTTGAACTAAGAAAAATAAAAACTAACTAAAATGCTGAAAATAAAAATAAAAATAAAAACAGATAGACAAGATGAATCACTTGGTTCCGACTCGTATCTAGTGTAACCTTTGATTATTTCCGCACTTTTGCACATAATTAAGAGATTATCTTAGTTATTGTAGTAGGCCCCTCTTTTGAAGGTGACGTTACCCTCACCCCAGTAGTTTGAGTCAGCAAGGATACAATCCTAAAAGGGTGGATTATTGGAAGATAATTAATAAGTTATTAATGCAATATTGTTGTAGGCCCCTCTTTTGGAGGTGACGTTACCCTCGACTAAGTAGTCTGAGTCAGCAGGGATACAGTCCTAAATAGCCGGGTTATAGTATTAATAGTAGTTAACTTATGAGGGGATCAAAGAGTTTGGACCCCCGCCATCCAATACCGTTAAGTATTGAAGGAGGTCCTACTAAATTTGACCCAGGTCCATTGCAGGACCTCTAAACGCTGAACAATGGCAAGACCTTTACCAAACCGTTCCCTTAACCCCCGACCAGGTAGCCAACATACCTCCATATAGACCGTGGAGATATGAATGGTGAAAATCTTTTATTTTATATAGACAGTAAAATAATGCCAAGACACCACGGACAAACGATAAGGAAAGATCACCTTCAACATAAGCAACTAGTTATTAAAGTCATTAATACAAAACCAAGTAAAAAGTGCAAAAGATTAGAAATAAAAAGTATTACACTAGACATTTTGTCTTCACCAAGTGATGTAAGAGACTTAGGCAAACATGGCCTTGATTGTCAAGAACTCTTACGATCAATCTTGGATCCCGAGACGACTCACACACTCTATGATGGACAATGGATGATGATGGTGTTATGGTGGTGGTGGGTGGTGGGTGGTGGGTGAAGTGTGAGAGAGGTGGTGTGCCAAGGGATGGTTTGAGCTTGAGCCAAGCACTTCTATTTATAGGCTGAACAGAAGCTCGGGCACGGTCCCGTGTCCACATCCTTCTCTTTCTTTATTTAATGTTGTTTTGTCTTTTTAGTTGACCACGCCCCCGTGTCCGCTGAGCACGACCCCGTGGTGCAGAAGAATCTTTGTACTATGCAGATTTGCTGGATTGTGCGAATCTTATAGTTGACCACGGCCCCGTGTCCGCTGAGCAAGGCCCCGTGGTGGGCAATAGAAGCTTCTACCACTTTGTCTTTTCTGCTGACACTTGGGCACGCCCCCGTGCTGGCTGAGCACGGGGCGTGTTCAGGCTTCTGATCTCTTGTTTTGCTTGGGAAGATGCTGTTGTGGGGTCGGGCATGTCAATTCTTGTCCCTTTTCTTGTATTTATGTTAGATTTTGATGTCTTTTTGCTTCTTTTGTTAATTTGATCCTGAAAATACAAAAGGAAGACAAAAGCATACTTTTTCCAACATTAGTACTAAAAAAGGGTTAGTTTTATGCCTCAATTGATGAAATTTATATGTTACATTTTGAACACATCAGTCATGTTGTGAGCATCCTCACAATTTACTAACTTTTTTATTTAGTTCATTATTGATTGATTGATTTAATTGATTTCAAGTCCCATAAATTTAGAGAATTTTTAAATGCGATCACTATTTAGATTAGAAAGGGAATTGGCGCTTAAGCAAGATCTAAAAAACTGGACGAGTTGGCAGAAGGCAAAGATCTGTCTGAAGAAGAGATGTGGGCTAAACTGGAATGTCTTAAAGACCTTAAGGAGATTGAAGAGCACATAATCAAAGATCTTAAACAAAGAGCTAGGATTAGATGGGATTTGGAAGGAGACAAAAACACGACTTTCTTTCATGGGTACATCAATAGTAGACATGCAAATAATAATATCTCGGGACTGTTGATTGAAGGTGAGTGGATGACAAAACCTTCCTTGGTTAAAAAAGAGATTATGGGATTCTTCAAAAAGGCATTCGAGGAAAAGATTGATAACAGACCTAAACTTACGTGTAACAACATGAGGAGATTATCGGAGGTTGATGCGGCTTCTCTTACGATTCCTTTCAGGGCAGAAGAAATCAAAAGTGTTGTTTTCGAGTGTGGGGCAGATAAAGCTCCGGGGCCAGACGGGTTTAATTTCAAATTCATCAAAAGGTACTGGAATTTGTTTGAGATTGATATCACCAACATGTTAGATTATTTTTAAAGTAAAGGCTCTATTCAGCGGGTTGTAGCTCTTCATTCATTACTCTTATCCCAAAAAATAAGAATCCGGTGGGCCTGAAAGACTATAGACCGATAAACCTGAACGGGGTGATAAGCAAAACAATTTCAAAAATCCTTACGAATCGCCTTAAGAAGGTTATTGGCTCTATCGTCTCGGAAAATCAGACGACGTTCCTTAATGGTAGGTACATTCTCCATAGTCCCTTAATACTAAATGAAAATATTGGCTTGGATCAAAAAAGTAAAAAAAAAGTTTTCCTCCTAAAAATCGATTTTGAAAAGGCATATGATAATGTTAGTTGGAACTTTCTTCTTGATGTCATCGGGCAAATGGGTTTCCCTTCGATATGGTGCAAATGGATTAAAGTCTAGCCTCGGCTAGTTCTTCGGTATTGGTTAACGGGTCTCCTACTTTTGAATTTAAATGTACCAAGGGGGTTAGGTAAGGAGACCCTTTATCCCCATTCTTGTTTCTCTTGGTCATGGAAGCGTTGTCTAATATTTTTGACAAAGCAGGAGAAGTAGGTCTGTTTAAAGGTATCAAAACTCCTAATAACGACCCGAAAATCTCCCACCTTTTTTATGCTGACGACGTGCTCATTCTGGGGGAATGGGATAAGGAAAATATGTTTAATGTGGCTAGATTTCTGAGGATTTTTTACCTGTGTTCGGGGTTAAAAATTAATTTACATAAATCAAACTTAGTCGGTTGAGTGTGGAAGAATGGGAAATCAATGAAATGGCTGAGGTGATTGGGTGTAAAACGGACAATATTCCCCTTACTTACTTGGAGATAATGGTAGGGGCCAATATGAATAGAATTTCTAACTGGAACCCGGTAATCGACGTTTTTGATAAAAGGTTGTCGTCATGGAAATCTAAAACCCTTTCAATTAGGGGGAGGCTTACTCTGATTAATACGGTGCTTGAGAGCCTTCCTATATACTTCTTTTCTATATACAAGGCTCCCGCCAGAATCATTAAGTTGTTAGAAGCAAAAAATCAGAAAATTCCTTTGGGCGGGATCTAGTGAAACTAGGAAAATGCATTGGGTGGCTTAGGACTGGGTTACTTGGCCTAAGAAAAAGGGGGAGGGGGGGTTGGGTATTAATAGACTTAAAGAAGTTAATGAGGCTCTTTTAGTTTAATGGGGGTGGAGGTATAGGGTGGAGATTGAAAGTCTTTGGAGAGAAGTGGTGGACGTCTGCCACTTCAAAAGCAACCAATGGAATTTTCTCCCGCTTAACGGTAACATTTCGGGATGTTGGAAAAATATTGTGGTGTTGATTTCTAAATTTCAATTAAATGGGAAGGGTCTAAATATTAACAAAAAAACATTCATTCAATCACATGAATTTTATAGTATATGAAATCAGAATCACACATATTAATATATTATGAAATCAAAAATGTATGACATCAAAAACATATGATATCAAAACGACAAAACCATATGATCGACGTTTTGTTTCCAGTTTCCCTCGTCCCAATTCCCTGTGCGATATACTATACTGTCTGCGACAGTGCGACGTTTTGTTTCCTTTCCCTGATCTAGCAAGCCCTTGTTTTTGTTTAGACTAGTCACTTGGGCTTGTTAATTGGGCCGGTTTTTTAAAACTTTTAAACAGGCCCTTAGTTAAAAAAAACTTTGGGTCTTTTAGCTGACCCTTATTTATACAAATATCTAGGATTTTTTAAATATATATATATAAAAGAAAATTTAAAAACTTTTCGGGCCCTATATTGATTTGAGTCCTGATCGCAGGCACCTCCTGCACCCCTGATAGACGGACCGGTAGAATCCTCTGTAATATACAAATTTCTAACCTAATTGTACATATATGGTTATCGATTTTGTAAACATCATATTTAAGTTTTCTCACAAAATAGAAATGATCATCCTTATTTATTATATAGAAAACTATATGTTTGGTCAGATGTTACTCGTTACTCCCACTAATATATTTAGTTAGATGTTTTTAGCGAGGTAATTATTAAATACGAAGCTGATTTTCTTAAGTGGGCTAGAAAAATATATGAACTTTTAATTTTTCAAATTAATAGCTAAAATGAAACGTAGGAAAAAAGAGCGGTCTAAAGGTATTTTTGAAACAACCATTTATGTTTACTTTTTTTTTTTTAATTTCCCTTATTTTTTAAAAGTTCATAACTTTTGTATACAATTTTTTATTTTTGGAAAATTGGTTTTTAATCTTTGTCCCGTTGGTAAAATAATAATCTTACCTACGTAATTGGTATACAATAATCCTACCTATCAACATGTTGGTACTCAATGAACTTCCGTTAATTTTTTTTAACTGAAGTTAGTTTTTAAATTTTATTTATTACACAAACAGTCTCTGTAGTTGTAATTTACTAGTTTTAACTATTTTATAAAACAAAAAAAACCTCAAGGGACTTTAATTTACTAGTTTTAAAATAGTTAAAACTAGTAAATTACAACCATAGGGACTGTTTGTGTAATAAATAAAACTTAAAAACTAACTTCAGTTAAAAAAAAATTAACGGAAGTTCATTGAGTAACAACATGTTGATAGGTAGGATTATTGTATACCAATTACGTAGGTAAGATTATTATTTACCAACGGGTAAAGGTTGGTTTATTAAAAACCAATTTTCCATTTTTTATTTTAAATTCTACAATAAATTGAGCATGTTTTTATTTTTAATTTTAGTACCATATTGCTATATAAAAATAACATATAAAAAAGCTTAAAATTTGTGTTGTATTTCTATGTTTTAAAATATTTTTATGCTGGATTTTTTATTAGATTTTTGTGCCACATTTTTTTGTGCTGAATTTTTTACTATTTTTTGTTGTAATTTTTTTACTAATTTTTTTGTGATAAAATTTTTAATTAGATTTTTTGTGTAGTATTTTGAGAAACATAAGGATGAAAATTTGTGTTTTAGAATCTGCTCTTTAATCCGAGTGATAAGGAGTGTCAGATGTCATCTCTACAGTACTTTTTATGCTAGTTAAGCAATTAAGCAAAATTTGCTTTTTAATGATTTTTCCCTAATTTTTAATAGTAAAAAGAAAAACATTGAAAAAAACATCAATTCCAGATCAACCCCTTTTAAAAGCGAAAATGGAATTACTTTTGCCTTTTGAGTCGAGTCATGGATGACGGCATGCATATACTATTTTTAAATTTTAGAAAGTGATATATATCATTCAAAAGATTAGTCTAAATCTTCTTTTAACGCCATAAATTAATTACGTTTTTGACAAAGTCACTTCTTTTAGAGTAATGATGTATTGTTATCTTTGAAAAAGAAACATGTGAATTTGAAGTTTGATTAAAATAAAATAGGTAAACTATTATCCTTTAACAAAGTAAAATTTTGAACTTGTGGATGGTCACGAATCATCAAATTAATAGTTATGATCAACCCAGGGGCGGACATACCATTTAACAAGGGCCAGCCTCTGTTACCCTTTAAACGCTCGTCGGTAGTGTAAAGAATTTTTTGACGTTTTTCGATTTCGTTAGCTCTTAAAAGAATTATGTTACCCCTTTTCAATATTATTACAAGCCCACATTAAATACCAAATAATACCCAACATCTAAAACTCATCTAACAATTAAGCCCAAAGTCCAATTATGTGTTCATTGTGAGTCTTTTATGTGAATTGTGAGAAAAAGAATAATAGGAAGACAAACATCGGAGCAGCGACCGACAAGGCAACAAGCACAGGCGACCATCAGAGCAACAACCAGCAAGCAACCGTCCGCCACCCAAGCTCCCGTGCGCCGCCGCCGGCCGCCCCCTGCTCCGCTAGTCCACCTTCATCAGTTCAGCTCCATTTTCATCTCTATTCTAGGGCTTATTTGGGTATTTTCTAGTCTAATTTGGGTATTCTCCTATAGTCCTATCCTAATTGTTTAAGCAAATTGATTTGATTATTTGGAATTGTTTATTTACAATTGATTATCTTTTACAAATTTACATTCATTATGCTTAATATATTGGTATTATGTGGATATTGGAATTGATTAGGATTTAGGGCTTATATAGTAATGTGCAATTGATTTAATTAGAATTTAGGGCTATGTAGTTATATGCAATTGGAATCGTTTATGCGCAATTCATTACGCTTATGTTAAAACTTTATGTTTCTTCTAAAATTAGGGAACTTAGAAGATGAAAAAATAATGTCATATTAGAAATCTTTTTAAACGAAAATTCCAAGAAAATGATGATTTGGGTCCAACTCCAAGTTCAAATATTGTTGATGATATGAAAGAAAATGAAGATATCGGTCCAAGTTCAAATATTAATATTGATATGCAAGAAAATCAAGATATGGGTCTCAATCCAAATGTTACTTCGGCTTCAAGTCCTTCAACACGAAATACCATCGATTTGAATGATCTTCTTTCAGATTCCTCCGATAGACCACCTATTGCTAGTGTAATGGTGGAAACCGGAAAAAAAATGAAAATTTTCATTTGGTTTATTGAACATTGAAGCTAGCGTTGGTTTTACCGGTTGCGTTGCAACCATTGAAATATGTTTTTTTAAAAATGAAGCTTATCAAGACGGATTTACGCAATTGAATAGGTGGGGAGTATTTGAACAATGCTCTAATTTGTGCGGTTGAAAAAGAAACTTTTTATAAAGTAAAAGAAGATGATATCATTGATCGATTTCAAACTTTCAAAAACCGTAGAGGAGAAATCATTTAGGTATATGTTTAAATTTATTATTGTGCTGCTATTTTTGTTCCGTTTACATTGTATGAACTACGTCACATTGTATGAAGTATGCTAATTTTTTTAAACGTTACCCCTATAATTATTTTCTAGATCCGCCGCTAGATAACCATTTTAAATCTTGTATTTTCTTCAATACCTAAAATGAAAAACTTGTGTTTCTTAATTAAAAACCTAAAAGTTATCGGAATAGTGTTAGGGGTAGAGGCGCCCATCACTCATCACTCACTCACAACTTCCAATCAAGTTCCGCCATGTCATCAAACATTATTCCATCACTAAAAAAAAAAAAGGTTAATTTGCACGGTAACCCCGACCGCGGAGGGGATCCCCCCTCCCAGGTCACCACCCGACAAGGCTTCCTGGCAGTAAATCCCCATAACCATCAAGGAGGGGTCCGACACATGTATCGAACCCGAGACCTCTCAGGATCCTCGTTCCGGTTTTAAGCGGGTGTCGGTGGCCACTGGGCTGTCACCCAATGGTTAAACATTATTCCATCACTAAAAAAAAAAAAAAAAAAAAAAAAAAAAAAAAAAAAAAAAAAAACATACATAAAGAAAATGTCCATTACTTGTGATGGAATTCCATCACTCACAACTTTTTTTTTTGTTTTTAAAATAAATTAACAATAAAAAAATAAAATTATAAATTTCATTTAAATTAAAAACAATATTTCTAGAAATATTTTAGACTACAATAAAAATAAAAACATACATAAAGAAAATCTACTCCTCATCCGAATCAGGAAATTCCAGACCTAAAGAATCTACAAGTTCAATTAAATCGTATCTCAACCGAAAGTGAATTTCTTCATCATGCAAGTCTTGTTGGATATATTCGGGTACGAGAACTTGTCTAGGAGGATCCGGTACCCAATCTGGAGATATTGCATGTCCGTCTTCTTTGATTAGCACATTGTGCAATGATTTCTTATTCATCGCACGACCCGCGCGGTTTTGTTTGCTCCATCTACCCTTTAAAACACCAAAAACCCTCTCAACATCTTTTCTTGCTGATTCTTGCAACCTTTACCTCGACAGGAAATGAATGAGCTTTCACAAAAACAGATCGTGATGGGTAGATACCATCCACAAGAAGAAAGCCTCGTCTGTAATATCTTCCGTTAACATAGAATGGACAGAAGGGTGCGGTACCATCCGTTACGGTTTGAAACTAACAATTATTCTCTAAATCTTTAATGTGTATTCGCAGGTACTTGGTGAAGTGGCCTTGGTCCATGCTGAAATATCAGTGAATATGCTTCAAATGAGCACGTGCATATTGAAATGTGGTTGTTATGGATGAACATGGGATACTTACACTCGTATAGTTAGTTGTATGGTTATTTCCAATTTTATAAGGGGATAATGAGCTCAATTAGAACACACACGATACCCACACACTCTAGCAACATCAAAATTGCTCTCAATACCTAGAATTTCATTGTATCGAGCTCATTGTCATCCAAAGTTGTATATAGTTGTTGATCAGTAGTTTCCATCACCCGAGGTTTTTTGTGCTGGAGATCTTCTAAAGATCAAGGGCTTTTTTCCTCGTATAAATCCCGGTGTTCATTGTCATTTGCACTTTACAATTGTTTATGTTATTATTCAAACACATAAGCACTCTACCTCACAAACAAAATTTGGTTACATTATCCTTAAACTGATTTTTGACAAAAAAAAATAATATATTGCAGATTTATTGTGATAAATTCAGCTACCATGTTTTCTCAAACAGGAACAGTTTGAGAGGTGTTGCATTAAATTTCGATACGAAAATTCTTGTTCGTTTATGAACATATTGAAGAAACTAAATTTTGTATCGAATACATTCATGATATGCTTAAGGATCTTATAACTAAAGATCGATTACCCATAAGTCTTATTAAGAGAGCTCATAATTGAGACGGGTTTTAATTAATGGCCATGCAAAACTACATATCGTACAATGAATGATTAACTATTAATTAAAATATTCCTCATCGGTTTTGATTTGTATGTCTCTAAGATATGTTCTGCTAGCGTAATGACATATAGACAAATATAAATACAAATCAAATGTTTAAAGGGCTTACTTATTTTAATCATAACTGTTAAGTTTTAAATTGAGGTTGTAGTATGACTAATGGGGGGTCCTAAGTTGAATGATGACTCAACGACATTATTTCTCTGCTACGGTTCTTGGTTTAAAGCTAAAATGAGTATTAACTTCTGATCAGACCTATCTAATATTCATAATAAATGATTACTCGGCCAAGTTGGAGAATGTAAGATTAAATATATATATATATATATATATATATATATATATATATATATATTGTATTTAATATATATGACCATCATAATCATTTATATTATTTGGATCAAAATATGACTAATACCTTTTAATATATTAGTTGGTAATTGTTGATGGACCATATTACCCTTAATAACTACTAAAGGTTTCCCTTTGGGTGTATTTAAGAAGATGATTAGAGAGGGTTTTAGGTTAGACATTCATAATAACATCACACATAATCTCGACCTTCTCTCTCTCCATAATCACGAGTTCTTCACCCTTACGAACTCAGAAATATCACCAATCATATACATCCTAAACGGAAACCAGATCAAGCCGACTGACATGTCAAATTCCATGATTGCTTCCATTCTGGATTCTCTGCCGACCTGAATTTTTTTTTTAACATTCAACTTCATTAAAAAAGGA
Organism: Helianthus tuberosus; assembly: GCA_030545235.1. Taxonomy (NCBI): domain Eukaryota; kingdom Viridiplantae; phylum Streptophyta; class Magnoliopsida; order Asterales; family Asteraceae; genus Helianthus; species Helianthus tuberosus. The sequence continues at coordinate 132,034,701 of CM060436.1, read as the reverse complement.
CAACCGGCCCGCAAACGCGGACGGAAGCCAACTAACTACAACATGTACATCGGATTCATACACCAATCATTCCAAACCAAACTATTACAACCAAACCTATTTTGATACAAGAAGAACGTTCTTGACTTTATTTGAGGAACGATCTCCACTGCCTTGAGATTTCTTTGATTGAAAATCTTCTTGTTATGTGCTAGCCAAATACACCACAAAGCTACAATGATAATACCTTGAATAATTCGTTTACCTTGCTTACCCCCTGGTGCGTCTTTGTATAAGCATAATAAATCTCGGACATCAAAAGCAAAAATCGGTGGTAACTTGCACCAAGTCCCGATCTTGTGCCAAACTTCCATGGCTACCCTACATTCTGTGAACAAGTGTAGGATCGAATCACCTCCGTCTTCACAAAGAACACAAACCGGCTCCCCTACTACGATGTTCCTCTTTTGTAATTCCATCTTTGTAGGTAATCTATGCATTTTCGCCCTCCAAGCATGTACATTGCATTGAAGAGGAACCCAATTTATCCACTTCATTCTGAAAAATCCCATACCTTGATCTTTTGCAAGCTCCTTCTTAATCACCTTAACCGAAAAACCATTTCTATCCATCCCAATCCAGACCATTTGTCTGATCTGTTTCCCAAGATGACTCCAAACAAGAACTCACGGCACTGAAATAGTTCCGCAATCTCCTGCATAGAATCTGGATCTTTGTTCCATTGCCACCTGACCCCTCGTCCATGACCCACCCCCTTCAATCTATCTTCTACTGTGCACCATTTATACTTCTCTAAGTTAAATAACGACGGCCATTTAAACATAAAAGGAGTATCTCCCAACTAACAATCATACCAAAATCTGATTTTTGAACCATTCTCCATCAACCCTTTAATTAAAAAACTAAGATTCGTTCTGTTCGACCTGATCAAATCGGATTGTTTAACAATTGCTTTCCAACATCCCGTCAAGTATCTGTTACACGGCATAAAGGACCAACATACTTTGCTCGTGTGACAATTGTCTATAACCTTCCTCCATAAACTCTCACTTTCTTCTTTATAATGCCACACCCATTTAAAAAGAAGCGCATTGTTTACATCTTCTAACTTGTTGAGCCCCAACCCACCCGAATTCTTAGGCAATGTAACCCGTTCCCACGAAACCCAATGAACCTTATTAACCTCTTTTGACCTGGACCAAAGAAATCTTCTCATAATTTTTCAAGCTTCTCAATAACCACCTTGGGAGCTTTATATAAGGAGACAAAATAAACCGGTAAGCTTTCCAATACCGATTTTATAAGCGTAACCCTTCCTGTAACAACCCGCATGTTCGTGCGTTGTTACTACTCGTTACACTCGTTACGCCTAGCACCAGAGATTCCGATCATAATGTAGCTATATCGCATACATCGCTATTTCGCAGTATTTTCGCATATTACGCATACATTATCGCTATAACACATCGCATCACACACTAACGCTCACGATGATGTTGAGTAAGGACCTATTCTACCTTCCTCGATAGCCGTGTTGCGTCGCAGAGAACGCATATTCTAAACAAAACCCGGTTATTGTATCGCAACTTCGAAATATGGATATTTATACGACCCTATGTGTCTAATTTTAATAAATATATGAATATGGGAATGAAAATGTGTAACCAAACTATCACGACGCTTAACGAGCAAAATAAAACATCGAAACGCCATTCGCCGGAGACCACCGATCGAGTGACCACTCGATCGGGTGGCCATTCGATCGAGTTGCCACCCGATCGGACAGCCGTCCGATCGGCTTGCACTTGGTTCCTCACTTAAACTATCATTTCAACTTTTCAAAGTCTTGAACGTCGAACGGATTGCCACCCGATCGAACGACCATCCGACCATGTGATGTTTGGGACTTCGACACTTAAACAATTTTCAGTATGTTCAATACATAGTCAGTTCCAAACGGATTGCCACCCGATCGGATTGCAATCCGATCGAGTGACAAACTGTTGTGAACTTGTTCTCACTAAGTGTCCTACTAATCGGATCATCACCCGATCGAGCCGCCGTTCGATCGATCGACCAGAAGGGTAGAGATACTTCTCTGTTTTCAAAATGCTATAGCGAAAACTTCAAAAGTCAAACCATCATACAAACACATCTTCACCAAACGAGGTGACAATCCAATCGAATGGCCATCCGATCGGATGACCATCCAAACGGATTGCCACCCGATCGACTGGCCATCCGATCGGATTACCATTTGACGCTTGGTTCACTCACCACCGTTTAACGCACTGTTCGACGCTTACGCTATCAATCTGTAACCAGGCTGATCTCAGACGCGCTCCCTTCAATCCAACCAAGTTGTGTTTACTAGCTGAACACCGACTGTAAGTATACTCGAACCCCTTTTTATTGCATTTTGGGTGTAACATACGTTTCTATCAAATCAAACTAATCGAATGCTTAAACTATTTATCACATGCGAATAACTGTTATGCATATTTACACGTGATGCTAGTTACATATGTGTTAGTACTTATCCTCGCGAGGTCCCGCCTTAACTAGTATAGTATTATAGAACCCGACGGGGTCTAGTTAGGATGAATAGCAATAGAAATCACAATTGCAGCTCGAGTGACTTAGCTGGTAGTATCTGTCTTATATACATGTATGTTGAGGTATCTCGTTTATGTATTTGGTAATTCGCAGCGCTTTTAACTATTTACGCTACACTATCTAAACTTGTATACTCGCCAATACCTTTGTATTGACGTTGTTTTAACGTATGTTGCAGGTTTAGTCGCAGTCTACATCAAATCAAGCTAGGAAGTCTAGAAACACACCTAAAATCTAGGTTGTCGGATTTGTATTGTTTGAGAGAACAAGAAATTCTTGACAGCTTATGTGATTGTAATTGTTTATTAGTATGGGATAATGAACGCATTAAATACTGTCGCAATGTAGTTGTTATGGATTCTCTTGAGCAATCTGATTCGCCTAGTACCGCGCCCCGATGATTCCGCCATCGGTTAGGGTGTGACAGATTGGTATTAGAGCCATAACTATAGGGAATTAGGCCAGACTTGACCTAGTCGGGGTCAATGTCTTTGAAACAACCTAGTCTATAGTCTAGGTACCAACGGGCCGACTCGTGCGAACCCAGTAGGATTTGCACGGGCCTACTTGATACTCTCGTTCGAATTCGCTAAAAGCTACTACTTCGCGTGAACACCGCATACTACAACTTCACACGAAGAGCCTTTCCTAATGCTAGAATATTGCTTAGCCTTTCCTAAGGCCAACACAATACACACATTTTTGAAAATACTCGCGTAACACAACCGAGTGATCCAGTCGAGATCAGGCGTGAAAACCAAGAACTCTCGATAAGATCGCCCACTCAGCGCATTTTTCTAGCACGAGAACTTTTGTTAAGCTAGGAGTGACATCCATATCTCAACGAAAGCCTCCATTTCAAAATCCAATGGAACTTCCGAATTTATTCGAAGAGCACAACCACAGTAAGGAGCGAAGTTATTAAGTCAGGGGTGAAACCCGTATCTTAATAAACCGTTCTGCTCTCTATAAAATGGTTTTCAAAAGCTCTCACCAAGGACTCGGCTATAACGATAACTCAAGTCACGCGATGACCAGGAAGACGAATGCCATGAGCTGCATCCCAGTGGAAGCATAAGCCTTCTACGGCAACGCGCGTGCGCGAGCTGGTTGGGTATAGTTGGGTTACCTTGGGCAATCGACGCCTAAACACCCGAGGCACTCTATCTACTTTTCTAGCTTACGACTCGCCGATTTTACGCTATATGGAATCTATTTACGCTTATGTGTTTACAATTTAAGCTTTACGCTTTATCGATTTCTCGATTTTCGCTCCCTGCTTTTGTAAAACACACAACTCGCACAGCCATCGCAATCTAAAACGACAACCGAATGTTCGCAACAAAACTAATGTCTAATTACTCGCTATCTCCCTCTTCATCATGTCCTCGCGCATTCAACACCGACATGTGTGTGTGTAAGTATCAACTACAACTAACTATATGTACAAAACGAATCAATTATGTGGGAATCTAGGAAATTCGTGTCTCCTATGTGGCTCCTATGTGAAAGCTATTATATTACTCGCTACAAGTTTGATCGCGCTCAATCGCATAGCAAAACTCAAAAAATCATTATGATTGAATCTCACTCCAAATCTCTCTCTGTCTAGATGCCTTCCAACGACTCTACCTCGAGACAAACAGCGAGGAGAAGAGCCAAACGAAGCGCCGAAAAGAGGATTGCCTCGCTTGTGGCCAAGGAAGTGGCCAAGGTCATTCCTCAAATTGTCGCTCAAGTGCACGCTCTCAGCAACTCTCGAACCCCGAAAGACATTAAGACGGAAGCGCCGCAATCCGCTTTCCTCTATAAACACTTCAAAGCCTGTGGCCCGATGGAGCTCACAGGTGAAGGAGGTGTGTCCCAGCTACTCCAGTGGTTCGATTCTATCGAAGTCACCCTTCGTCAAAGTGGGTGTCCCAATAGTTTCCATACTACTTGCGCTACCGGAGTATTTCAATCGCGAGCACTCGACTAGTGGACAGCCGAACGTAAAAAACGTGGGATCTCCGCAGCTTACGCTCTCTCTTGGGATGAGCTGAAAGAGCTCATGAAGAAAGAATATTGCCCTCCCCACGAAGTCCAGAAGCTAGAAGACGAATTTTGGGAAATCAAGCAAGTCGAAGGTGACAATGTTGGCTACACTGCAAGGTTTAAACAGCTTAGCATAATCTGCCCAAGTCAAGCAAACACTTCAGAAAAAGCCATCATGAAGTACATTCGCGGCTTGCCTGAATGTGTGGGAGATTTTGTCGAAGCTGCAAGACCTGCTACCATCGAAGAAACCTACCACTTGGCGGCAGAAATCAATGACAAACGCGTCTTGGACGGATTTTTCTCCAAGAATCCTGTCAGACAAGCTCACCAAGCAATCATCATCGAATCTTCTGACGATTCTTCTAACGATTCTACCAACGAATCTTCAAGTGAGTCCTCGGACGAATCCTCCGACGACAACGCACCGCTTCAGGAAGCTCAGTCCAGCCGCAAACGAAAGACCATAAGCCCAATCTCTTCAACATCTGAACTGTCGCAACCAGAACCTCTCCAAGCAATCCCAGTTCACTCGAAGCGCGACTACAACGGAGCTCATCCCCTGTGTCACATGTGTACGTATCATCACCCGCCAGAAGCTAATTGTCGCTTTTGCGCAAATTGCAACTGGTATGGTCATCTTACCCAGCACTGCCGCACGGGGTCGCAAACTTGAGGAATTTCAGCAACAATCGCAGTCTCCGTATAACTCCTCCACAACAACATTAATTATGCTTCCAATGTTGTTGTAATGATATGATTTTCGCCGTAAATTTCTTTTGCATGGTTGAACTTGTTCTATTTCTCGACGCAATGTGGACTCTATTTATATCTCGCTCTCTCTCGCACTCGCGCACAGACTATGTACTAGCACTATATACTATATAATGTGTTTTACCCCTACTATGCGTTCTTGAAGCGAGTTACGATAAACGTGCAAGGGGCAACTTAATCACGGGTGCACACGGGATTATGTTAGTCAGTGCACGGGGATCGTGATAAGTTTCAATGATGCCATAACGTTAAATACATGGTTAAGCGTGATGGATACGCCGCTGGTGCTTCCTATATATAAGCCTCTTGACCATGTCGACAGAGTGTGACACCTATTCACGGGGCAGAGGCGTGTGGTTGAAGCATGGTGGATACGCCGCTGGTACTTCCTATATATAAGTGCTTCGCCATGCCAACCAATGTCTTGTGAAGAAAGTGCCATACAGGTTGAACGTTATTAGACCAAGTATACTATTTAATTCTATTTTCGACACACTACACTACATCGCAAGGCGTAACAATCTCAATCGCAACTCAAAGCGTGTAATCGCTAGACTTTTCGTAAGTCAACACGCTCGCAATCGCATTATCGCTGGAATCTATCTCGCAATCTCAATCGCTTATAGTGTGTTCACTCAATCGCTTACTATGTGCATCGCGCTATCGCATATCGTAGGTATCGCTCTATCGCTTGTGTATCGCTTTATCGCTTGTATTTATGTTATCTGTGTTATGTTAGCACACATGACCTCGCTTCACGAGACAAAACTGATAGGGATAAAACATGGTGGATACGCCGCTGGTACTTCCTATATATAAGTGTTTTAGCCATATCAGCAGACTTTCGTGGAAAAAGTCCATGTGGGGCCTAATGTCAGTTAAAACTTGTGGTGTCGTTTAATCTAATCAAATCGCATATTCCCATCGCTTGCAACGCCTCGATCGTCGCCTATCGCTCGACGGTTGTCGCTACCGCTCGTCACTTATCGTTTATCACTTTACGCTTATCGTCGCCGTCTTCGCTTATTATGTTTGTGTTGTACTATCGAACTTTCGCGTCCCGCTTACCGCCTATCGCACTCGCTCGTGTCACTAAACTGAGTTCGAAAACGACTTCATCACTCGGTTCGCCTTTCAAGACGTGATCCAACCCACTCTCGTTTGGATCGAGTCATCGCAAATCTGTCTGTACTATGTTGAAACGTATGACACCGCCTCACGAGACGGAAGCCATATGGTTAAAATGTGGTGGATACGCCGCTGGTACTTCCTATATATAAGCGTTTTAGCCATATAGTCGAACTTTCGTGGAAAAGTGCCATGCGGGGCCGTCCTTAAAAATTAAATCTTTGATATTATTAAAAAGCTTTGCTTACCCAAAGTTTAAACCAACCATTTCTTACAAAACTTTTTCTAAAAATTGGATCAAAACAAGGTTATCTTGTAACGATGGTGTGACAATCGACTCAAGTTACTGCCGCGTGACGAGAAAATTTTGTAAAACGAGTTTTAAGCACCCTAAAATCTTTTAGTAACCTAATAAAACCCCACTCATAGCGCTGGTGTGAACATCGAAACAGTTTAACGCCGCACTGTGGGAAGATTTTTCATGAACAAGCTTCTTCAAACCTTTTTGAATTAATCAACTTTTCAAGAGTACAAAACACTTTTTGGATCGCTTTTCGTGTGTTGCCATCTTTTGTTATATGAATCGCCTTACTCACTGCCATCGTTGGTCATCGCAATGCTCTCGCTCGTCGAGTTTCAATCGATCACTCGTTTATTTCTGACGCTCTTAATCGCTACTCCCACTCGCATCGATCCTCGCAACACTTCTGGTGGATTAATTTCGGGACGAAATTTCCTAAAGCAGGGGAGACTGTAACAACCCGCACGTTCGTGCGTTGTTACTACTCGTTACACTTGTTACGCCTAGCACCAGAGATTCGGATCATAATGTAGCTATATCGCATACATCGCTATTTCACAGTATTTTCGCATATTACGCATACATTATCACTATAACACATCGCATCACACACTAACGCTCACGATGATGTTGAGTAAGGACTTATTCTACCCTCCTCGATAGCCGTGATGCGTCGCAGAGAACGCATATTCGAAACAAAACCCGGTTATTGTATCGCAACTTCGAAATATGGATATTTATACGACCCTATGTGACTAATTATAATAAATATTTGAATATGGGTATGAAAATGTGTAACCAAACTATCGCGACGCTTAACGAGCAAAACAAAACATCGAAATGCCATTCACCGGAGACCACCGATCGAGTGACCACTCGATCGGGTGGCCATCCGATCGAGTTGCCACCCGATTGGACAGCCACCTGATCGGACAGCCACCCGATCGGACAGTCGTCCGATCGGCTTGCACTTGGTTCCTCACTTAAACTATCATTTCAACTTTTCAAAGTCTTGAACGTCGAACGGATTGCCGCCCGATCGGATTGCCACCCGATTGAACGACCATCCGACCATGTGATGTTTGGGACTTCGACACTTAAACAATTTTCAGCATGTTCAATACATAGTCAGTTCCAAACGGATTGCCACCCGATCGGATTGCAATCCGATCGAGTGACAAACTGCTGTGAACTTATTCTCACTAAGTGTCCTACTAATCGGATCGTCACCCGATCGAGCCGCCGTTTGATCGATCGACCTGAAGGGTAGAGATACTTCTATGTTTTCAAAATGCTTCAGCCAAAACTTCAAAAGTCAAACCATCATACACAAACACATCTTCACCAAACGAGGTGACAATCCAATCGAATGGTCATCCGAACGGATTGCCACCCGATCGACTGGCCATCCGATCGGATTACCATTTGACGCTTGGTTCACTCGCCACCATTTAACGCACTGTTCGACGCCTATGCTATCAATCTGTAACCAGGCTGATCTCAGACGTGTTCTATTCAATCCAACCAAGTTGTGTTTACTAGCTGAACACCGACTGTGAGTATACTCGAACCCCTTTTTATCGCATTTTTGGGTGTAACATACGTTTCTATCAAATCAAACTAATCGAATGCTTAAACTATTTATCACATGCGAATAACTGTTATGCATATTTACACGTGATGCTAGTTACATATGTGTTAGGACTTATACTCGCGAGGTCCCGCCTTAACTAGTATAGTACTATAGAACCCGACGGGGTCTAGTTAGGATGAATAGCAATCGCAATCGCAGCTCGAGTGACTTAGCTGGTAGTATCTGTCTTATATACATGTATGTTGAGGTATCTAGTTTATGTATTTGGTAATTCGCAGCGCTTTTAACTATTTACGCTACACTATCTAAACTTGTATACTCGCCAATACCTTTGTATTGACGTTGTTTTAACGTATGTTGCAGGTTTAGTCGCAGTCTACATCAAATCAAGCTAGGAAGTCTAGAAACACACCTAAAATCTAGGTTGTCGGATTTGTATTGTTTGAGAGAACAAGAAATTCGTGACAGCTTATGTGATTGTAATTGTTTATTAGTATGGGATAATGAACGCATTAAATACTGTCGCAATGTAGTTGTTATGGATTCTCTTGAGCAATCTGATTCGCCTAGTGCCGCGCCCCGATGATTCCGCCATCGGTTGGGGTGTGACACTTTCTCCAATAGATAACATGTTAGCCTTCCAACGACTGAGCCGAACTCCTACCACTTTAACCACCCCTTCCCAATTTTTTACTTTGTTCATACTCACCCTGACCCTAATGCCCAAATAATCAAAAGGAAATTCCCCTCTTCTACACCCCAAAATGTTGGCCAAGCTGTCCACCTCATTAGTGTACACACCTACTCCAAACAAATTCGAATTGTGTAAATTTAGCTTAAGCCCAGAACATAAATAAAAACATCTCAACACTCGAGCTGTGTTTTCCATATTATCCCTACTCCACTCTCCCAAAATAAGAGCATCATCTGCATCAAAAAGATGGGACACAGTCAAACCTCCTGATCCGATTCTTATGCCTTGAACATCCCCCAATGAAACCGCCTTGTTCAAAACTTTTGAAAATGCCTCCATAACACACAAAAATAGAAAGGAGACAATTGGTCCCCTTGCCGAAGGCCTTTCCCACAATTAAACTCAAAAGTCGGGCTTCCATTAACTAGGACCGCCGATCTAGCTGATATAAGAATCCCTTTTATCCAAGTAACCCAACGCTCAGGAAAACCCATTTGTCCCAAGAAATCAAGAACTCCCAGTGTACATTGTCGTAGGCCTTCTCGAAATCAATCTTTAACAAAAACACCTTTCTTTTATTCTTTTTAATCCAAGCTAACACCTCATTAACAATTAGAGGCCCGTCCAAAATATATCTTCCTTCAATGAAAGCAGATTGAGAATCAGAAATCACCGACCCTATGACCCGTTTTAGTCTATTAGCTATAACCTTTGATATAACCTTGCTAATAACACCAATTAAAGTTATATTTACATGTTTTCTATTACATACTAATAGAACTGATCAACATAATAAACCATAAAGACAATAATTGAATTATGATTTAACACATATTCATTATATGAAATATACCGTTACAACATCAAACTTCATCTTAGCCTTCCAAAGATCAATTTGCCTCTGGGATGTTTTAAACACTTGTCCTGCTGATCCCATCTCCATGACTTTCATTTCATTTTACTCCAACATGTACTATCTTATGTCCTGGCTCATTGCAATAATCACATATAATAGCTAAACGTTCACATTTATTACTTATGCGACCTACTTTTTAGATTTATAACACGTTACCTTCTCCATTCTATAAAACCTGCCATTCTTCAAAGTACATGTTGAAATCATTAATCGTTCAGTTGATATAATGGACCAAACATTGATACCATAGCAAATCGAAAAGTTAATATTCAAGATCTGTTCTTATTTTTAAACAGTTCACTTCCTTATCCATTAGATTTTTTTTTTTTTTTTTTTTTTTTTTTTTTTTTTTAGAAATAGATCTTTGTTTTCGGTTTGAAATTTGTTCAAGTTATCACTAGCGAACTATTAAGCAAAAATATGACTTGTATATTAAATCTAAAGAAATCCCAACTCTAGTTGATGCAGGAGCATCCACGGGTTTAATTCTAGCCTTGGGTCATCGGGTATCCACTTGTGTGCAGGATTGCGCTCAAGGGGGAGGGTTTGCGCTAAAGAAAGAAATAATCTGGACGGATTGGGATGGATTGAAGATGGCGAATCAACCACAAGAAAATGTAAAAGATTTACTTGCTTTATCTTTTGGTTTGCCATTATATGGATTAAATCATGACAATCATCATGAGCCTCCTTTCCTTTTTCAATATTTTCTTTTCCTTTGCACAAAAATAAATTAAAATAAGAAAATAGTAGTTTGAGTCATGACCACACCCTTAGAGTAGTGGTTTTGAATGATTGATTAGAAGTGAGTGACATGATGCTGACGTAGAGGGTCATGGTAACCATAAGAGTCATGACGACACCCTATAAAAAAATCTTTACATGTTGATATCCTAATTGACAATTTTGTAAAGAAATCCATGTTACTTCTGTTCCCATGAATATATTCGTAGTTTAATCACTTAATTTCAACCTTCTAAGGTTTATTTTATCTGATTTAACAGCTAAAAGTGTTTACTTCTTTTGTGTCTTTCTTCAACCTCAAATGAATATTTTAGCACTTATACACACACACATGAACATGAGGTCAACCATGACGTATGTTTGAATGCAATTTTTAAACGTATATACAACAGAAACCGAAATTATTCGTTATTAGAAAGTAGGTTTTTTTTTTATTAGAAAGGAGTAACACGAGGTCAACCGTATTCCATTTGACATACGTCTTTCCAACTTTAATGGAATATCTAACTGCTCCATTCACATGTCTCAACTCTCAAGTATACAATATTCTCAATGTCAAATTCTTTTGTATATTTAGTTATTTAATACCGTGAAACAATATTTATACAATTATGTATATCCAAGGGCTTGCATACTAATTTGCTGATGTATAAATTATGTATAGATATAATGGACGGTACACAAATTTGCCTTCCGTCCAACCCCCTCCCCACCTACCTTAGGGCTGGCATATCGTGTCAGACACAACCTGTTAAGATACGAACACGATAAGACCCGAACACGAAACAAGTAAACACAAACACGACAGGAAATCTTATCGTGTCAGTTTTTCCAAACACGAACCTGATAATATACAGGTTACACGAACACCACTTGTTAAGACACGGAAAAATTTACAAGCATATCATACGACTTGTTAAGACACGCGCATGACTTGTTAAGACACGAACTCACCCTGGAGGGGTGGTGTGTGGAGTCTAGGGTTGGCATATCGTGTCAGACAGACCTGTCAAGCACAAATATAACCTCTTAAGACACGGGCATAACTTGTTAAAACAAGAACACGATAAGACATGAACACGAAATAGGTAAAACGAACACGACACGAAACCAACATGTCTTATCGTGTCGACCTGTTTAAGACACGAAACCTGTTAATGGTCAAACACGAACCTGTTAAGGGTCAAATATGAACCTGTTAAGATCGTTTCGTGTCCGTGTCTGAAATTGCCAGCCCTAAGCTACCTCATGATACATGTAACTTGATTTAGCCAAACATTATGAAAACACAATATTATCTTTATCTATATGTTTAAAAGCACATGAGGGGGAAATAGCGTTTAGCAACCCGTAGTGGATATTTGCGTTGACAAATCAGTGGATGCCATGTCAGGGGCGGAGCTAGTGGGTTAGCAGGGATAACATGGTCTACGGCTCAACCTTGTCTTCGTAGTGTAAATACCCTTCAACACTGTCTTTGCAGTGTAAAAATACCCCATAACTCCGTCTTCATTATACAAAGGATACCCCTAATCTCAAAAAAAAATTTAGGATATCCCTAAATTTTTGGACTAGTTCGGCCACTGTGCCACTAACCTCCTTTTTCTTTTGTTTTTCCCGATTGCAATATTAATATATAAAAATGTAGGAACAAATTCTAACATAAATATAGGAGGTGGTATAGTGGAAACCAAGCTTGATTGTAAAACCGATGGATCCGGGTTTGAATCTCTACAAAATCAATTCTTATGCCATTTTTTTTTGTTTAAATCAGAACTGTTTCACTAGTTACCGGGAACTTTAATAATTAACGTTACTAGTCTTAAACTTTAAATTTTACCATACGCTCCTCAAACATTAATAAGGTTAATTTCTTTTTCTTATTTCCGTTAGCATTTTTACATTCATTTCGGGATTTTATTTTTTTTCGTTTGTTTTTCACTTGTAAATTTTTTTGTCATCACAGTTGTTTTGATTGTTGTTTTTCGTTATTCATTTATTTGAAGATCCATAATTTTAGATAAAAAAAATAGTTTTAATTTTTGTGGGTTTATGAGAGATTTTGATATTTTGGTCCAATTTTAGTTTTGGGAATATAGATATGTGGTGGAACTAAGGTGTTTTATAGGATAATTCCTAGAAAGAAGAAGACCAAAATTATTCCTGTGCGTTTGAATGTGTATTATCTCACTACCATTAATGTTTATGCTTATTGGGTTATTGGCTTATAGCTTTTGTTTCATTGCTCTGGAAGTATCAACATTGATTTTTTTAATCTCTTTTGGTTGTTAGACCTAGTACATGCAACGTACCAATATAATCGTTAATGAACAATGCAAAACAGATACGTAAAAATAGCTTAGCAGCGCACGCCAGAAAAAAAACTAGGATATACCATCATGTATATCCAAGCACTTACACACTAATAACTTGTGTATTTATTACCGACGATGCACAAATTTGCCTCTAGTCCAAACACCTACCTGATGTAACGTACAAGATTCAATTACAACTTTTTCTTTTTAACAACAATAAGATATTATATCTATGACACCTCGGGAATTTTGAAAAATAATATGGCAACACGTGTCCATTTAACTCTCAAATATTCCCGGTAAGTTGAACGAGAGGGGCCAAATTACGTAAAAATGTGGAAGTATGGAAGTTGGGTGATCAAACATGATAAAATACCAAATTTCTGGCTTCTGAAGGTCCCTTACGGACCGTAAGATAAGCCTTACGGTCCGTAAGGTAATTCAAAACCAGGGGCGTGCTGAAAGTCCGTAAGGCCTTCGCTGGCACAACGGAAGCAGCAGGCAGCTGCTGCAGGCTGCTCCCAGCCATTTTGGTCAATTTGTGCCACCTTAGCTCCTCCTTAAGACACCTAGGGTGCCACCAATCTATCCCTTTAACACCTTAGAGCCACTTGACATCATTTGGGAGCTTCAATCCAACTATAAATAGCCTAGTTCATGCCTCACTTTGACTTGCACCTTTCTTTCTTTCTCTCATCTTTTGAGATTGCTTCTGGTTATAGAGGCTTCCTACTTGAAGCTTACTATTCCTTGAACACTTGTAAGTGTTCTAACCAGTGTTGTAAAAGTCGGATTACTCGGCCGAGTACTCGGCGAGTACTCGGTCCTCGGACCCCCTCCGAGGCGGCTTCCTCCTAGGCGGTCTCAATTAGTCGGCCTCGAGATTACTCGGGAGTACTCGGTGCCTAGTCGGCCTAGTCGGTGCCTAGTCGGACGTAGTCAGACGTAGTCGGCCTAGTCGGTCTAGGCGGTCAACGTGGTTTGTTGACTTTTAATCGGTCAAAATCGGCCTACTCGGCCTTGTACTCGGACTACTCGGCCTTGTACTCAGACTAGTCGGACTTGTATTCAGAATATTTGAACTTTAAACATGTTACATTTTAAATTATACTCAGTTGACATGAATTATGCTTATTTTAACACATAAATAATATATAACAATTAATTTTCTTTATATCTCCCCGAGTACTCTCCGAGTACTCCGATTACTCTCAACTCCCCAGTCGGCCGACTAGGGACCGCCTAGCGACTTTTACAACACTGGTTCTAACTCAGTCTCTTTTCATTTATAGGCTAGTTATTAGCCGAAAGTCAAGCAATTTGACTTTTGCTTTGACTTTGACTTTTGGTTATGATCATTTTGGTCAAGCCAATGTTCAAATCGAACATGGCTACGTGATCGTAATAATGTAGGTGTTAAACCCCTAAGAGGGCACCTTCTGAAGATCACGTAAAGTTGGCCAAATGACGGTTCAAAGTTTTATTAAATAAAAGTAAAAAAACACAGATTTTAGTAATTAACGTTAAATGAACTCCTAAGTATCGAAACCTTAATTTTTGACACTATAACAGTTTATATAACATACTAGGACATGTTAGATCATGTCCAAGTAGTCATTTCCTGCTTAGAGCTCGGCCCATAACCGAAAGTCAAACAGTTTAACTTCGGCTTTGACTTTCGATTCTGACTCGTTTAGGATAGTTTTGATACTGCTTTGAAGTTTTAATATGATCGTAATATTGTAGGGAATAACCTCTAAGGGTTATAACTTCAGATCATATCATTTGTCGGGTTTTATGCAAAGTCCACATATTATGCCTAAATAATGCCCAAAACACCCTTTTTACGCATAGAATGATTTTAAAACATAATAAATATGTAATCTGAGTTTGAGACTGATGTAACATTATAATAGACTGTTTTGGCATATCGGACTTACCATAGACCCATTCAACCACCCGATGCCACATATGCGCGTACGCTTAACTTATATAGCATAGTTTATATAAGTTAGCTGAATCCGGTCAAAACCTTTCCAAATCAATTCTATTCAGAATGTTTAGTTATTTGACCCTTATTATACGAGTCATTGTACTCATAAGGGCTTAAACCACAATCTATCCGATCTCCGCTTAATCTATCGGTCCGTACACAATTCTTATAAGTTAACCGGTGCAAGACAAATAACTTGAATAAGGCCCATTAACATTCTAACAGATCATAGTTCCGTCCATTCCAGACTAGGAGCCTCCAGTAAATTGCGTATGTGTTTAGGTTGTTTTGATTATGGCTGTGCTTTAGCATCCTTGATTTGCAAGGAAAAGTACAGGTAAATACTCTTAGCCTATTTTCCCTATACGCGCTTGGGATACGGGCCGCTTGGTCAGGTATTAAATCATGGGCGAATGATGCTTAAAATTTAAATAACTTGTTTTAATCCATTTTGCTTGATAACTTAAACATTGTGGGTTAATGCGACCGTGTCTTGGATATCCTCGGCTCACTTAATTGCTAGTGGCCACGACCTAAGCGTAGGGTGTAGGCATACACCTGACAAATGTTAATGCTATATTATACTTTTATTGAAAATGTGGCGTGTCGGTTAATCATGTATCGGAGTTTAGTTCCGGACCCCATATGTATTGACAGACATGTAAAACTAGTAAAAAGAGATATCACTTTGTCCCAAGTTATTTATAAAATGATATACCAAATGGTATAAAACAATTTTGAAAGTTTTCAAAACGTGTCGGTTAATTGTATTTACCAGTGAAAACTGACGTATTTTCAAAAGATTAAGCGCATGTTTAATAGCAAATACGGAATAGTCTGGAGTTGCCTGGTCTAAGCATATTGGAATTTGCGACTCCAAGCAAAGGCCTAGTAGTCTAAAGATTCCTTTTTATTATTTCCGATCCGCCTGTGGATCTTTCTACTACACTTCAGTTTGTATATTTATTTTGAACATTTCGGACACTTGTACTTTGTAATAAATAATTTAAATCCCATACTTTCGCTATGCTATGTGGTATAGTGTTATCAATCGTCACGCATAAAACCCAAGTCGGGCCCACCATGAAATCAGGGTGTGACAGGTTGGTATCAGAGCTATCATTTGAGCGAATTAGACACTAGCCTTTTGTGTCTAAGCTCAAATATCATATATGCATATTACTTATTTTCACTTTATTCGTGACCAATCGAGTCATCAACTACATTGATGACTTTGTGGTTTGATGAATCATATAATGAGATTTAATGGATGTTCATCATCCTACATCATTGCATGACCACTTTCATGGCTCCTTACTTTATCTTACATTCGTATACATTAACTCGTAAACTCCGAATCTAACCCATTAACAAAAGAAAAACCGCAACTTACACACCTGCCTTTCCCATCTTAGGGTAACTTTGGTGTGCTCAACACAAGACTCATTAGCTCACATTAGTGGAATTTCCTACGCAAATCATGAGTATACTCGATCCCATTTTCCATTTTACACACTTTAGGTGCAACATGTTCACATTATTAAAAATCACACATCACGATTAAACATGTTTACATATACACTCTATCCGTTACAAACATGATACTTGTTATACTTTGTTATCACATGCTAAGTTATTCTTGTGTTCAATATGCTCATTAACTTTGCTAGCCTCCCTTAACAATTATAGCGCTATAGGATTAATGCATCACCCGTATTCTTGTGGTATTGTGAAGTAAACTAATTACGACCTTGTCGTTTCGGCGACAAGGGTGCACACGATTGCGATATACTTTGGTTTGACATATGGTTAACACATGCTAGTATGATAATAAACAATGTATACAATTTACCATGTTGGATGTGAGACAACTTTTAGACACGATTATGTTATGTATTCAAACTTGTATACTCACCAACTTTTGTTGATTTTCTTTTAATACATGTTGTAGGAAACTAGTTGATGACGATTGAAGAAACGTACTTAGGTGGATTAGAAACACACATAGACTTTAATTTATGTATTTTGTTTCATGTTGTCGCATTTATTTGCCAAAATGTTGTACTTTCCATTTCAAACAATGTACTTGCCTTTTTAGCATGAAATGAAATATCTAAATATTGTCACAATTAGTCGTTACAAAGTTTCTTGCAATCTCGTTTTCGTCTCACTCCGATGTTTCCGCCATCAGTTGGGGTGTGATAATTTTGGTCGAAAATGCTTATTTACTTATAACTTTTTCTAAATTAGTTTTTATAAAAGTGTATGAATTAGGTTTTTTAGTGGAAAAAGTAAAATGATCAAGAAGGATAGAGTAAGTTTCCATGTTTATTTGTTATTTTTGAGGATGGGGTTAGATTACTAATTTTATGTTCAAAAGCCAAAAGTAATTTAAAAAGTCAGGTTTTTAAATGACTTTTGAACAAAACAACTTTTCACTCATCAAAAAACCAAAATAAAAAGCAATTTTATCAAAGTTAAACACTTTTTTAACTTATTGGTTTTTTGAAATAGCCATTAAATAAATAAGTTATTTCTAAATTCAACCCAAACACTTAAAATCGAGTAATACATAACTAAAGAAGCTTATAAAGGATCCTAGCCTCCTATCCATATTAAGGTTTTACCTCTTTAATTAGCATTTTTCCATTCATGATTTTGCTACAACATTTTCTTTTTTCTTATTAAATATGTACTTAGGTTTTTATTTCATGCCTATCTTTAAAGCTCTAGTCACCCTTAGGGGAGGAGGGGTGGTTCACTAGTGATAGAAACTATCACTCTCATTGTCCAATCACATCATGCCATGTCATCAACCAAATTTCTATCACTAGTGATAGAAATGTAGGCGGGGTGGTATCACTAGTGATGAAATTCTATCACTCCCAAATTTTTTTAATTTTTATTTTAAAATTAGAAATTAACAATAAAACACTAAAATTAAAAATTTCATTAAACTTAAAAAATAAATTACATAGCAAAATAAAAAAACAACTAAAATTGGAAAAAAAATAAACTAAAGTGGCATCTCCCAACCTCACTTTGCGCAAATCTCGCGCTTTTGTTGAATGACAATTGACTTAAACGGTTCGTCGAGATGGTTGTGCTTTTCACACAAGATTTTTAAATCATTTTGTCTTTCAATCGTCTTCAAGTGATCCTTGTACGCCTGCTCGCGTTCAACTTTTAGGGACATAATTGTTTCTTTTCTTTGCTCGGCCTTCTTGAATTGGGTCATTTTCTCCTCTTCGATTCTGGAGATCGACTCCGCCACCGCCTCCTTCCCTTTGCTTGACGATTCACCACCTCTCCTGCGTCGTGGCCTTGTAGGTGTAACTTCTTCAACGGGGTCGTTAACGGGTTGATCGGGTTCGTCTAGGGGGTCGTCGTTTAAGTTCATTTGGGGCAAGTTATCCGACGCGGAAGTCGTGTAGTTCCCCGAATCGGATGTTTTTGATCTTTTCGAACCTCCTCGTTTTTTTGGAGCCGTAGGACCACGCATGTCAACCAACTCAACGGGGACCCACTTCGGGTGATTTCTCGTAACTTCCCATGCCTTCACGTGTGGAAAACCCCTCTTGATGTAGACTTCGCAATACATTTCGGTGGCTTGTTGCATGATTGTCGCCTCACTCGCTTCACTTTGTGGGTTTCGGTTCTACAAAATATATAAAAGGTTATGTTTTTTTTTTTAAAATATGTTTTTAAAAGAATAAACTGTTTTCTGTTTAAAAAAAAAACCTGTTTTCTGTTTTTTTTTTTTTAAACTGTTTCTGTTTTTTTTTTTTAAATTGTTTCTGTTTTTTTTTAAACTGTTATGTTTTTTTTTAGAAACTGTTTTCTGTTTTTTTTTTTTTTAAACTGTTATGTTTTTTTTTTAAAACTGTTCTGTTTTTTTTTTAAAACTGTTCTGTTTTTTTTTAAACTGTTCTGTTTTTTTTTTTTAACATAAAAAACAGTTTTCAATGAAAAAAGATTAAAACTTTAATAAAAAACATACCTTTTGAATGAAACAAGCGTTGAACTTACTAATTTTCCCGTTCAAATCCGTCCACTTCGACGTCATTTGGTCCATGTTTCGTATCTTTGCACCGGGAAGTTGCCTAAAATGATTAATGACCCGTCTCCAAAACGCATCCTTTCTTTGCTCGTTGGCATGTTTCTTGTTCTCCGATATGTGCAAATACGTCTGCACCAAGGACACCTCCTCCTCGCTCGTCCAATGTTGTCGGCCGGTTTGGACTATTTCTTGAACGGCATCATTTTCTTCTTCTTCATCTTCCTCTTCTTCTTGTTGTTGTTCTTGATCGTAATCATCATCATCGTCGTCAAGACTTTGTTGCGGTTCACGATACGCGGTTGCAAAATGATGGAGAATTGCGTTGTCTTCTAGTAGTGGGTCGAGTTGGTGGGGGTTGGGTTTGATACGTTTGGGGTTGAAATTGGTGAGGTTGAAACGGTGGGACGAACGGTTGGTTGATACGTTTGCGATTGAAAGGGTGGATATTGTTTGGTTTGAAATGGTGGATATTGTTGGGTATGAAAGGGTGGGACTTGGTCGAGTTCGTCTTGCAACCTAAAGCGTGTCGGCTCGCCAAGATTCGCTCGAACCTTGGGTCTCTGAACGGGATTTTTCTTCGTACCCGAACCTCTTTTTTTCGAACCCCCACCTCTCTTGCTTGAACCTTCCATGTTTCTTGTAAAAATATTTGGAGAGTTTGTTGATTTTTTGAATTGAGTTTGAGAAATTTGTTGTTTTTTTGAATTGAGTTTGAGATTAATATATTTGTTGTTTAAATGAGGATTTATAAAAAAAAAAAAAAAGTTTCAAACGGTCAAAAAATATCACAAACGGTCAAAAACCAACGTTCCATTTTCAAAGTTCAACGCGTGAAGAGTTTAACGCGTGCAAAGTTCAACGCGTTATTTAAACGCCGGCGGCGGTGTTCCCGTGATGTTTCAACGCGTTTTGGGGTGGTATAACGGACCACCCCGTGTCC
The DNA here is from genome assembly GCA_030545235.1 of Helianthus tuberosus. Lineage (NCBI taxonomy): Eukaryota > Viridiplantae > Streptophyta > Magnoliopsida > Asterales > Asteraceae > Helianthus > Helianthus tuberosus. Next base: position 132,014,592 of record CM060436.1, on the reverse strand, counting down.
CATTACCTGCTATTAAAAATTGGGCTTTACATGCACTTGGGTCAAAACATACAAGTTTGTCAAAATGACTCACAATCATTTTTTCCTTTAACTGTTTTTTAGTTTTATCTGAAAAAATATCACTTATAAATATAACAAATTTTTTTGAATGGTGAGAATCTATAACTTGTTATGAGAGATATCATACACCCTCCTAAACAGATGACCCTAACCCTACTCTGACCAGACTATGTTTTCTTAACCGAGTCCACGCTGGCGTCAGAGTTTGGCTAACGGCGTTCCCCGAGAAACCATACCACCCACTGCTAGTGGCAGGGGCTAGCGCTGCCACAAGAGAATCTCTCTGACGTAATGCACGGTGGACTAAAACCTAGGGTAGCTCGGGCTCGAACTCTTGACCTAAGGTCTGGGAGAATTAGTCTTCATTACCTTTATCCACCAAATATGGCACTAGTGGAAATTGAACTTGAGTCTCTAAGTAGAACTCAAATCTTTTCAACCACAAGTGATGGATATAGCAATGACAATCTAAATAATTGGGTTTTCCTTAGTAACTAAAATGCTCTACTAGATCTTATGTATTTTAAATTCACTTTAAATGATCTTTAAGGGTTTTTTAAATATTCCATATGTTTCCATTTTAACTGATCAGTTTTTAAACAGGTGTTTAGTGTTTACCCTATTAAAATTAAAGTATAACGTAAAAGGTTAATGTAAAGCCATTTTGATCAAGAAAACAATAAAACTGTATAACTCAGTTGTAGGTAGTGTAAATATAATTGTAGCAACTAGATAAAAGAAAATAAAATTGCCTATCCAGAACCATGATATCATGCTGAGGTTAAGCATTAAATAAGGATAAAGTATGGAATTATATTGGTATAATTTGTGTGTATGAACTCAAATTAGATGAGGAAAGGTTCTAACTTTCGGCCTGAACCGGAAGATACGGTCACATGCAAGCGACTTTCTTGAAAGTATCTTCTTACCTTCGTCTCCATGTATTCATAAGTTCTCCTTGGAGCACTTTTATGACTTGAAAGTTGAAACCATTGGCGGATTATTTTATTTGATGGACCATAACATTTGAAATACTGCGGCAAACATTAACCGTTTCAGACTTCAATCCTTTTTCTTTTTCTATCTATACTGGATAATACACTAGAGGGTGGCGAGTTTAGGGTTTTCATAATGTTGTAAATGTGTATATACGGTGAGATTCCTCTATAAAGTGTGTTTTTCTTATAAAGTGTTGGATATGAACTTCATCATTGGATGAGTGTGTTTGATGATTGAGATCATCTTGGTGGCATTTTGGTAATATGTGTGTCTTAAAAATAGGTTGACTAAATTGATCGAGTGAAAATGTGTCATTTAACTTGTTTTAAATAATGAAATAATTGTCATACCGTAAACCTCCCCACATATCTTGCGAATTTCTCTCTCTTTCTCTCTCCACCTTTCTCCTCCGAAACTAGTGTGTTTTAAATAAGGAAATTACTATCATACCATAAACCTCCACACCTCCGAACCTGACGTGTTTTATATTGTGTATTTAAGACACTAGTGTGTCCACACTGAATCAGACACTGGTGTGTATTATGTTGTGTATTTCTGACATTGTTGTGTTTATATTGTGTATTTCAGACACTGATTTGTTTTATGTGTTAGGTGTATGTTTAATTGTGAAAACTGATATACCACAATGTGAAGAACCTAAAAACCGATAAAACACAACGTCAAGAAAATAATAATGTGTTTTATGTTTCAAAATGTGTGAGGGGTCTGCATGAATGTGAAATGGAATGTGAATATGAATTAACGATGGAATGTGAATATGAATTAACAATCATCGTGATATAAAAGATAATTGTCGATTTTGAAATCAAAGAATATATGCAATTTTGTTAAAATTTTGTTAATTTGTTTAGGATATTGGATCTTACATAATCAAGATAATTATCCAATTACCATTATGCCATTTTGTATAAAATAACTAAATGTCACATGTCTTAAGGAGATTGCTTCCTATACTTTGTATGAAAAGTAGGCTTTGTAGCCAACTCCTACCATATATATATATATGGATATGGATGGGTGAAAATGAGAACCACTACGAGTTGTGAGAACCGTGATAACTTTTTGATCTCGCGCGAGTTGGGCCAAAATTTGTTTGCACAAACTTAGATGAAAACATTATAAACACATCTGTAAAGAAAGTAAAAAAAATTGTTGAGTCGCTAGTTTTGACTGATGCAAGTTTTTTTACGCCCTGATAAAAAATAGTTATCAACTGTAAAATTTTACACCATCGCGTAAAAAAAATTACATCAGTTAAAACTACCGTCTCGACAACTTTTATATGTTTTTAACAGATGTTTTATAATATTTTCATCTATGTTAAAAACTAACCCCCCCCCCCCCCAACAAAAAAAAAAAAAAAAAACCTAACCCCCCCCCCCCCCCAAGCTAAAATGCTAAAAACTAAACCCCCAAAAAAACCTTAAAAAAATCTAAAAAACACACAAATTTTTTTAATATTTTTTACCTCAAAATCACTACTTTTAGTAGCCATTTTTTTTAATTTTTTTTATAACGAAAATTAGCGATTTTGACTTAAAAATATTAAAAAAAAAATTGGGTGTTTTTAGCTATTTTTAGTTTTTTTTGGTTGTGTTCACATTGGTTCTCGCGGTTCTCGCAATAAAGGGTGGTTCTTAACGGATCCTTCTCCTATATATATACACGAACAATTACATGTTATATGAACAACTTAAATGGGATACGTTCATGTTACATATATGTAATATGTGTATTATTAATATAAGACAAAATTGCAGAAAACAACCTTTATGTATACCCCAAACTGCACTTTATACCTTTCACTATGAAATCCGCCAAAACCAACCTTTACGTTCATGTTTTGTTACACATCACAACCTTTACACCAAACCTAGTCAAAAAAGTTAGTTAAGTTGCCCCATGTGCGATGCATGTGAGGGCATATATGTCTTTTCCTTTGACCCCTTTTACAATGAATATTATATTTAAACATTTTTATTTATTTCCGTCAAAAACATCATCATCAAGAACATCATCATCTGAAACCCAGATCTTGATCAACATCAACTTCTTCATAAAAAGTCTTATAAACCCTAGAATTTCAAGACACCATGTCTCCTTTAAATCTTAATGAAATCAAGCAGGTCTTGGGTGCAAATTGTGTAACTTTTCAAGACGACCAAAACCCTTTAAACAGAATTTCGAAATTCATCATATATATAGATAGATACAAGTAAAGTATACGTATATGTGTATAGAATTAGAGATGACCTTCAACACAAAATCATCACTGACTTTTCCAGTCAACTCAATTACACAAAAACAGTTCTTCAGCAACAACAACGGAATCTGCCAACAGACGACGGGTGCGGTAGCCTCTGTAGACCTTCTGAAGCTTCATAGGGTTCATAAAAATCCCCAAATTGTGTCCAATTTTTGGCCGGAGACGGTGGCGGAATGCCGGCGGTGAGAGTGGAAAAATCCTTTGTTTATGTGTTTGTTGAATCCTCTGTTTACCAGGCCACCCCTACCTCTGTAGACCTTCAATTTTCACCAAGCCACGCCTAGGGTTCACAAAAATCGTTAATGCTAATTGAATCTTCTGTTTATGTGTTTGTTGAATCCTCTGTTTATGTGTTTGTTTTTTCAGGAAGGTTCTGGTAGTTTGGATGCTCAAATAGAGTCATTGTTGAATGTGGAGAAGCAAATGAGACTCAATGGTGATGTCGCCGGAATGAAGAAAGCAGCGATTGATATTCTGCAACTTTGCTTCGAGAATCGTGCGTGAAAGACGTTGAATGATCAGATTGTTGTGTTATCTAAGCGGTGTGGCCAATTGAAGCAGGTGAGAGTTTTGATTTGTATGTGTTGTTGAAATGGGTGGTTGTCGGTGGTGTGTAGCGCCGGCTGGCCGGAAGCCATGGCGGTGGTGGTGGTGGTGATTGCAGGGTCGTTTTAATTAGGGCAATTGGGTTTTGGGATGTATGGATGCAGAAGATTATAAATATTGATGTTAACAGGCAAGATGATGGAGATGATGGGGATACATTAATTTTAATTTAATTTAGAAATAAAAGGGGTCAAAGGAAAAGACATATATGCCCTCACATGCATCGCACATGGGGCAACTTAACTGACTTTTTTGACTAGGTTTGGTGTAAAGGTTGTGATGTGTAACAAAACATGAACGTAAAGGTTGGTTTTGGCGGATTTCATAGTGAAAGGTATAAAGTGCAGTTTGGGGTATACATAAAGGTTGTTTTCTGCAATTTTGTCTTAATATAAAGAAGGAGGATGTCTTAGAGCATTTACAATGGATCTTCTATATTTATGTGAGTGTAACCTCTATATTTATGAGAATGGTTGTAAATTATTGTTCATATAATTTTTTAATATTTTTCAAAACTGGTTGTAAATGGAGGAGAGAAAAAAGGTGTAAATGCACTTAGTGTGGATGCCGCTAGTGACGTTTAAGACCGTTCAAGTCACGACCGAAGTCGACGGCGTTCCTCCGTCGGTTCGACCTGACGTACGAGATGCAAGCGACGACTAGACGAGAACGTCATCAGCATGACGTAATGATGAGATCATCATCATTACATCATGATGACGATGTCATCATGATGTAGATGTCATGCGTATATGTAACATGGCAACAGAATGTTATTTCTGTTATAGAAGGGAACACGAAACAGTTTGCACAAGAAATAGTTTCTTGACAAGAAACAGTTTCTTGACAAGTAACACTTTCTTGACAAGAAACACTAGGCCACGAAATACATATGGTTCATGTAACATAAAGTGCTTCTTGTCTGAAATATATATTTCGTGTTGTCCTATTATACTTTGCGTGTACCCTGTTGTATTGCCTATAAATACAACAGGTTAGGATTTATTCTGTAAGAGTGCATTTTGAGAGAGTATTGGTGCTTATTTTGGATATTTATGTACTATTACTCAGTTAAAATCAATTGAGAAACTTTTGAGTGATTTGTTCTTCTTAGTTGTGTGTAAATCAGGGATTCCGCACCTGTGTTTATGCATTTGATAACTTGAAATCACCTTCTTCTTAGATCTCTAAATGGATACAGTGTTTCGTCTCAAGTAAGTGCTTCATGTTATAAAAATATCTCGTGTCAAGACCTTGTTCAAAAACAGTGTTTTGCCCTAAAGTTCTTAGAGAGAGTGTTTCATCCCAAATACTTGTTTCGCATGAACAAGTGTGCCAGTTATTGTTCATGTAATCACAAAGTATTTCGTGTGATTGGTATTTCGTTGATACTTATATTTCGTGTACTAGCTTCACGTGGAGTAGTGCTTCGCCCCAAAAGTGTGGAAAAGTGTTTCGCCCCTAGGTGTTTCGCCCTAAAGCATTATTTCATGTGACCGGTTATTATTCGCGTGCTGACTTTGTGTAAGGATATCTATTTCGCGTGGATAGGAGCTTCTGATTTCAGCTATGAATAGATGTGCTTGGTTCCATTCCAAACCATCCCTTAGCAAACCACTTCTTTCCCACTTGCCACCATTACAACACCATCATCCACCACCATCATCCATTTTCCATCATTTAGAGGGTGTGTAGTAGTCTCGGGATCCAAGATTGATAGTAAGAGTCTTTGTCAAACAAAGGCCATGCATGGCTAAACTACAACACTTGATGAAGACAAATCTTTTGTGTATTTCTTTTATGATTTCCAACCTTTAGCAACTTTTTAATTGGGTATGTGTTAATGATTTTAATAACTAGTTTTTTTTTATATTGAAGGCAAATTTATCTAATCATTCTTCATATGTTGTTGATTCACATATTCGTGTCTTTACGGTCTATATAAAACACGTTAATTGCCTGGAAAGGGGTTAGAAGGGTGGTTGGGTAAATTTTATGTCTCGTTCAGTGTATAGATCCTTCGAGAACCTGGTTCAAGCTTAGTAACACTTCACGAGTCGGAGCGGGCATTACCCACCACGGGAGAAGTGCCAAAAGCTTGAATCCCTTATCTATAAACTACTATTAAAACTTTAAATCAACCCTGCGAGGACTGTATCCCTGCAGACTCAGACCAAATGGTTGAGGGTGATCGCTGCCTGGAAGGGGGGTCCACCACTTTTCGCATTAATAACTTACTTAATTATCTTTCACAAGGTTGAGGGTGATCGCTACCTAGTGGGACTGTATCATTGCTGACTCAGACCACTAGGTTGAGGGTAACATCGCCTTCACAAGAGGGGCCTACTATTATAACTAAGATAATCTCTTAAAATGCCCAAAGTGCGGAAATCATCAAAAGGATACATGAAAGATGAGTCGGAACCAAGTGATTCTTTCTTGTCTATCTATTTTTCTTTTATTTTGTTTTTGCTTTTTAGTTTATCTTTTTATAGTTTTAAAAATCTTTTTCTCAAAGTTTGGTTCGATTAGACGTTGACGATAAGCCGGTATTAAAAGCTCTTGTGTCCTTGGACGATCTCGATATCTTACCATCACTATACTACGTCCGCGATGGGTGCACTTGCCATAACGTGTATGTAGAGTGATAGTAGAATATCGTGTTTTATAAATTTAATACTGGAAATCGGCGAGTAAAAAGAGTTAAAAATATACTCACACCGACAACGTCATTGACGTGCTTATTTTTATCTATAATAATGCATAAATATAATTGTTTTTTTTTTATTTTGCCATGAGAAACGAACTAATATCATACGAAGAACATTAGCATCTGATACAACATTTATATGGTTTTCTAGACATGATGTGTTTAAGTAATATAATATAAAGTTTTATAATTTCGAATATAATTCGAATAATGTATTCATTTTTATGGTTGTCTCAACATGGTAGTACATAAGCTTTAGCGATTGCTAGTATGATAACAGTAGGCAATGATCAAATAGGATTTTCTGCCGAAATACGTGATGGGAAAATCCTACTTTTGTAATTAATAGCCATATGTATTTATAATTTTTATTATTAATGTGTAGGTTATGTGTATAAAAAAGCATTGCACTAATTTTTCTATATGTTCTTTTTTTTAACTTTTCAGCATTTACCTAAACCTACATATGTATAATGTATAAGTTACATGTATAACTTGCACTATTGCACATGTGTAGGTCCAAGAAATTGTTCATGGTTTTTTAGTATTAAGAGAGATGATTTAAATTATATTTCAACAATTTTCTTAATTCTCAGAAAACTTTAATTGTCATATCACATTCAAATCATTACATACAACTGTATAACGCGGTTCCTATAGTTTTAACATATTCCTAGTTAATTTTGATGAACACATGTAGTGGCGGATATATGGATTTTTTTATGTGGGTGTAGAATAATTTTTAAAATTTTAGACCACTAACTATATAAAAAAACTAAGTTTATAGCGGGTCGGATCGGGTCGAGTTATGTAAAACAAAAGAAACTCGAGCTAAAATTTATATAATCATAAAAAACACGTCATTACTAATATATTTAAAATTGTCCCTAAATTCCCTAATCATGGTTTCTACCTTCCTATTAAAGATTTTAGGCCCTAGCTATATAAAAAAAACGGTTCATAGCAGGTCAGATCGGGTTGCGCCATAACTTCCATACTCATGGTTCCTAACTTCCTATCAAATATAAAACAGCAAAACCATTTAAAACAACACTAAACACTTAAAGTCTGAAAATCATCAACCATACTTCATAATTTTCAAGCCCTAGTTTTAATTGTTGATTACTTGGAACTAAACATTTAAACAAAAAAAACTTTTACTAAAACAACAAAATCACCCTACTAAAATTTTTAACAACAAAAAAACATCAAAACACATAAAATTTCAAACCATTTTAAACATCTGCATTTCTCCTAAAAATTCACATAAAACAACAAAAATCAACATAAATAAACGAAGCATCCCCGTGTGGTTTTGGACTCCGATGATTGCAGGTAGTTTGGTGGTCGGGATTTCGGTTTTCCGTCAAAAAAAGGGTTGTCGTCGATGCTGTTGTTTACGTCGCTGGGGGATCAAAGTGAGAGAGGGAGCCGAGAATTGGAAAAGGCGGTTGGGTTGGGTTATTTTATTTACTTTAAATTTGATTAGATTGGATTGGGTTTGGGCTTAGGTTAATTACAATAGATTTTTATTGGGCTAAATTTTTAAGTGAAAGTGATTGGGTTAATTTGTTAAGTGAAAGTGGTTAAAGAATAATTATATAAAATTAGGTTATATTGTATTAAAAATCAGCGTTTACAATCTTTAATAAATTCACAAGATTTTTTTTTCCAAGGCGGTGGTTGAAAATTTCTAAGGGGTGCAGTGGGTATTTTCCGCGGAAATTTAACACCAACTTTTTTTCAAATGATGCGTCCGTCCGCCCACCCATGGCAAAGGGTGGGTCTTAAAAGTTACAAATTCAGACCTAAACTCTATATGCACACAAATATAATCAATACAATTTTTCTTGGTCTCTTCTCACGACTTATCTTAACAAATTATCTCAAGGGTTTCTAATGTTCTAAAGAAATCTGGATAGATTAATTCATTAATATTAGAATGATTCCTAGTAATGTGGATATTATACCCATTAATTACATTCGGAAAATAAGATAATACAAACACACGACAAACATCATAATCGCCTTTCTGTGGATCGATGATGTCCTCTTAGTGGATGACAACCGATTGCACAAACACTTTAAACAACCACTAATGAGTTCACAAACCACCACTTTGTGATTCACCGAACTTGGATACTAGAAAGTCAAGTTTCTATCATGTTGTTCCTTTCGAAATAATCATTCTTGAACAAGTTGGGTTCGTTTTATGACAATACAACGGTTGTAATGGACCTAGACGTTGATCAAGACAAGCACACGGATGTGATCATGTGACACACGTCTAGTTAGGACCGTCCTCAACCCCACCGGGGTAACGACGACAAGAACCCGGATGATGATCGTTGGTGGTCCTACTAGTTCCAATGTAACCTTTGAAATGAACAGTCATAGAGCATACATGACAAACTTTTTGGCAATATAGTGTACGTTTCTTTAAAAAAATATCAACGACTTTTTTTCTGAATTGTCATTGTTTCGTATGTTTATTCATTTAAAACAGAGACGATTACAAACTAATGACAGATAGACGAGCAACAAGTTGCACCGCTACCCCTAATAGTGTACGTTGTAATTTACTACTCATAATCGTCTTCATAAGACTAGAATGTGTTCTTGCCACTTCTTGGATTTTAAAACTTTTATTTAAAAGAGTAAGTCTTTCGTAAAGAGCTTTGGTCTTTAAATAAAGCAAACTACATATAATTTGACTCGTCCCAAATTTAATTTTTAATAAATAGTAATTTTAAAAATAAAAATATTATCATCAAAAACTTACAAGGTGGATTTCATGGCAACTTTTTAAATCAATATAATAATGCTAGGGGTTGTGGTATACCGCCCCTCGCCACATCACCCCCTTTTATTTCCCCATAGCGCCTCCAATGCACTTCCCAGGCGCCAAAGAGGGGGGCGCCGTTATTCATTTCGCCAAGCCTATAACGGGCGTTTTGCACTATTTTCGATGTTGGTGGTCATTATGACCGTTTATAAACGGTCAGATTTATAAAAAAAAATTATATATATATATATATATATATAGATATACATATACATATATTTTACACACACCAATCACAAGCTAACTCACTAAAACACATAAATTCTCTCCAATCATTTTTACAACAAAAATGTCATCACATTCTTCATCCGATTCGTCTAGCTCTTCATCCAACGGAATGATTCACGATATGCATATTGCAGTTACGCAAGAGGTTATTCAGTGTTTGCGAGAAGAAGCCGAATCGTCTACAAAGCGTATCTTGAACGAGATCGATTAGGCGCTAATTAAAATTTAATGCACGATTATTTTTGTGAAGATCCGTTGTACGATGATGCACAGTTTAGGCATCGGTTTCGTACATTTTTTTTTAATAATTTCTAAAGATCTTGCGGACCACTATCCATTTTTCACACAAAGAGAAAGTGCTAGTCGCAAAATTGGATTCTCTGGAATACAAAAGTGTACAACCGCAATCCGGAAACTTGCGTACGACACGGCGAGTGATGTGTTAGACGAATATTTAAGGATGTCGGCCAGAAGTTGTCGTGACCGTCTTGATAATTTCTGTGAAGGTATTCGTTAATTATTAATTGTTACTAATATTATTATTATTATTGTTATTATTATTAGCATTATTATTATTATTATTATTTTATGTTATAGTTTATTAATGTATTATGTTAGGTGTTAATTTTCTTTACAGGAGACGATATTTGAGGATGTCGACCGCTACCGACGTTCCACTTTTATACGAGGCCCATCAGCAATATTTGGCATGCGTACTTTGGCATGGCCATTGTAAACAATAATATCGTTGTTTTACAATCTTTAGGTTGGACGATGTCATAGATGGTATTGCACCAAATACTTCATTCTATGCAAATAATGTGGAGTATAAGTATGGGTATTATATTGTCGACGGTATTTATGCGGAGTGGGCTACGTTGGTGAAAACTCTTTCGTGTCCAGATGACGAAAAAAGATAGCATTACAAGAAAAAAACATGAGTCGGCAAGAAAAGATGTCGAGCGGGCTTTCAGTGTATTAAAAAAGAGATGGTCTATCATTGCCCAACTGTCGAGGATACTTGAAAAGAGTAAAGTGAGAAACGTCATGTATTTGTGCATCATCTTTCATAACATGATATTGGAGGACTCGAGCAGAGCCTTTTGTGCAGAGAGTTATGATGAAGGTAACAACCGGCAAACCCACTATTCAAGTACGATCAGAAGGAAGTTATCCAAGTGAGGATACATGACACGGACACACACCTTAACCTTTGAGTTGATCTGACCGAGAACCTATGGTTTGATTGTGCACAAGGAGGAAATTACGAATGAATATGTGTATTTTTTAGTTTAACCTTTTAAGCATTTTCATATTTGTATTTTTTTAAGTGACATTGTATTTCTTTTTATTTCAATTATGGGTTTTATATTTTATTCATCTTATTTAAATTTAAATTAATATATCAAAATTAAAAAATGTTTAAATTTAAGTAAAAATAATAATAATTAGGTAATAATGATGGTTAAACCATTGCAAGGATGTTAAACGAATGGGCTTTAAAGCCTCCTATATGAGGTTGCACCTAGGTGGCACTGAAGTGGCATAATAAAACCCATAGGAGCTTTAAACCACACCCACTAGCCTAATAAGGCTACATGGTCGAGTATAAAGCCTCTAGGGACTTTATTATGCCAAGTCAGTGCCACCTCATGGAAACTGGTGTCTCACAATACTCATGGAAATTAAGCGTCCAATGAGATTTGAGCATGATGTCAAAGAACATGTTGAAAGGATGGAGAGGTACATCGACATGCTTGAGAAGCTTGGACACCCGAGACACAAAGACATGGCTATAGATATGATCACCCTGTCTTTATTGCCCGAGTACGAAGTGTTCGTTAAAGGCTATAATAAACATGTCTGTGGATGGACTATAGTTAAATTGCGAGATATGCTGGTATCTACTGAGGGAAATCTGAAGCCGAAGAATTCATCAAAACTCAAGACTTCGAGCTAAGGCAAGAAAAGAGCCTTAGGCTACAAATATGGCACATGTTACTTTTGTGGTAACAATGGAATTTCACAAAGAAGATTGCGAAGCTAGTTAGGGCTGATTCTTCTGGGCTAGTATTTATGGTATATACGTTATTATGCTTATTTCCTTTTCATCAAATTTTTAGGGTATTGACGCTAAAATGTGTTTTTCACATTTATGATTTGCAGGAGGGGGAATACATTGAGGAGTTATGGTGATGCAGTCTCAGAGATTGCAGTGCAAGCACTTTGAATAGTTTATTATGCTTTCAAGTTTATGTACAAAATTTTCGATGTTTATAGCATCGTTTCATTTTTATGTTTTTGGATTTTGAACAAATTTTTGTTTATGCATTTGAATATTGGGTTTTGAATTTTGTGAATATGTCTGTTATGGTACAAAAGCATTCTAGCTATATCTATGAGATAAGATTCCGATTTTATCTAAAACATTTTTCTAAAATACGGAATCTCTAAGGATATGTGAGTTAGGTTTAAGTAAAAAATCAAATAAAGAATGATTAGGATTCAACTTGTAAAGGGAAAGAATAAGTACAAAGTGATGCATGGAGACTTTCAAGACAAGTGAGTCAAATTGACAAATTAATCATGTTATTTTTATGAAATTAATATATAAAAGTTAAATTCTTCTAAAAGATTAATGCGAACTCAGTGGATTAATTAAGGTATGTTGATGGGATCAAAGGGTAAAAACCTTAATCATATATCTAAACAAACATTATTAGAGTTTTTCTAATCAAAGTCGTATGGTAGTGGATTTGAAAAGGAAAATTGAAGTACATTGGATGAGACTTCGATTAATGATGAAAGGTGCAACTAGTAAAAGAATGTTTTTTTCTTAATATCAAAGGAAATTATTGTTGAGCTCCAAAATAAGTGGACATGAATGTTGTATAGTAAGTATACAATGATTGTCTTACTTTAGAGACTTGAAATTCTAAAACTTAACTGAATCTTTTTAAAGATCAGAGCTTCAAGAAGACAAAGTGTTTTGTCTAGAACTTTTAAATGGTTGAATCAATTTAATTATGAATGAGATTTCAAAGGGATGATTAGACATGATTCATGAGATCTAAAAGTGACTTTTGCCTAAACTGATAGCACAAATTGATCAACAAGAAGTTGTTTAGTATTGACCTGAGAGGTTTTTCGAAGACGGTTGTGATTAAAGATACTCACTAACGAATTTATCAAGTAGAGACTTTGATAAACTTAAATCGGAGGTTGAGAATCTCTAATATAATTATGATTATGGATATTGAAATGTAAACCACGTGAATAGCTAAGTCCAGAATTAGATAATCTCACTTCTGAGAATTAGATGAATTCATATATGGTTTTATACAGACATTTCAGGATAAGATATCTATGCTTGGTTGAAAGCAAGTAAGTTTATCTTTGAGACAACACTATTATAGATAATGCATAAGCAAGTGGGAGCTATAACATATTTCAAGATATTGAGCTAATCGTTAGAAATATATGGTTTCATAATGAGGGTATTGGCTATGACTGATAAGTAGTAAGTGGTCCACTATTATTGACAAAGTGTATATATATATAGTAAACATGTTGTCTGATGGCCTTAATAAGTAATGCCTATAGAGGATCATCATCTGAGTATGTGGAACAAATCTAATTTCAGCAATCAAATACTCACTCAAAAGAGAAAATAGAATGGGTTATATTTTGTTTCTAGCTTTTGTTCTAATATACAAAGTACAAAATATATTCTAGACCATAATTAAAATTGCAGATAGAGATCCGTAGTGTATGGTATAACCTCTATTGTTAGGGTTTGAGTGTGTATTTGTGTGTGTTATTTATTGAACAGTGAAGTGGAGTTGATGACGATGAAATAGAATTAAATGAATGCAACAAAAAATAAACACAAACACAAATATAGAAAGTTGTCACACTGTTTTAGTATAATCAAAGGATCACAAATACAAGTATGAATCACACTCCCTGTAAGCCTGATCACTCTAACTTTCTGTTCGTACAAAAGGGATGTTGAAAAGTGATAAATAGATCTTAACATAGAAGATCCATTTATAATAAGTACAAACATCTGTTTGATAGTGACATATAACATTGCTAACAAAAAAGATTCTCAGATGTTAGAAACATCTGATCATTCTAACATCTGCTCTAAGATCCTCAACAAATGTTTTACAGACTCTGTTGTAGTAATAACAACTGCTTTGGCAAACCTCTGTTTGTTAATACTAAACATCTATTTAGGCCTAAACAGATGTTTAGACTTCTCATCAGTGCTTTATTCTTCATCAGAGCTTTGATCTTCAACAGACCTTTATACTTCATTAGCAGAGCTTTCATTTCTTTAACAGATTTCTATTAGTGTTCAAGATTCACTATCTTTGGAAGGAGTTAATCTTCATGACTTGTTTTATACTTGATCAGATTAGTATATTTTTGCTTTTGCAATTATCTGTTCTTTTATAGGTTCAACAATCTCCCCTAGAACATATGATGCTATAACTAAACTTTATTTTGATCATTCTTTATTCCTTAGCATCTTTTCTCTTATTTGACCTATGAATTCAAATTCAATTTTCGTAGAGAAAAGATCTTTTGGATCCCTCTCAAGTTCAAGACCCAATAAGTCTTGTAGATCTTCATTCTTCAAGCCAAAAGCACTAATCATAGAGATCTTTTCAACTTCTCCATCTGCTCTGAGCAAAGTCAATTCATGGCTAATCTTGTCTGATTTCCTTTAGAATGTTAGAGCTGGAAGGATTTACTAGGGCAAACGTTATTTTAGATGAGTTTGGAGAAGGTGCTATACCCAAAATGTGACCAATGAGATCAGTAGGGTCTGCATCTGGATTTGCATACATGAGTTGGTTTCTGATCCCTTCCTTCCTGAATATTCTTCATCTTCTTTTATATCGTTAGCAAAAATTTCTTTCTGTCTTTTCAAGTAATTTCTTTAATTCTCTTTAACTGAAGAGCCCTTTTATCATTTGGCATTTTCCCAGCCTTCCAGTTTGGAGGTGTAGGTTTGCGCAATGGGGCAAGGAGCATCTTTTCTATCCTTAATATTTCATCTAATAAAGCTTCAGTTGCCCACCTCAAGAATTGTGCTCTGGTTGCTTTGTATGGTTTGTTCTTCATTGTGTAATCCATGTAGTCTTCTCTTAATATCTTTTTAAGTTTAGGGCCTTTGACTGGTGCATAAGAGAGTTTCATACATACATCCTAGGCAAAATCTTCAAGAGTATTTACCTTCCTAAGTTTTTCAAACAAAATAAATTGAGCCTGTTTATCATCTTTCCCTTTACTCTTCTCAGTAGCTATCTTTTCAGCCTGTTTTAGTTTTAGCTCTAAGTATTCTTAGACATTTATGGGCTGTGTAAAGTTGTGTAGAGATGAAAAGGTGAGCTAGCTTGAATCATCTAAAGGACTGTATTCCTGAAAATACAAAAGATAACTCCAAAGCATGTGAAGTGGTAATCAACGATGAGGTAGTTGATGAATTTGTTGTTTATGGTAAAGATGAAGGGGCAGAGATTGAAGTTGTTGTTTTGATGGATGTAGATGGTGGGGTCTCTTCATCATCATCTTGGATGATAAATTTTTATCTCCTTCCCCTGGAATAGGGAGTAGGTGCTTTTCATGGAGGAGATGGAGTGTGGGTTGGTGGTTTTCTTTATAGGAAACCAGTTGGAGTCACACCCCGCTCTGCTAGTAGGCCCGGATGTGGAGCATTAGCCTGACAATTGTATATCAATTTCACAGGGTAGCGGAAATAGGGAGTTACGTAATAATAAAGTACAAGTATTTAAAAACTCCCAAGATATATATTAAATTTTAATGTATCAATATCTGATATTATATATCCCAAAGGTGGATCAAATAAAATTTTAAATTCACTTGGAGACATCAAGGGTCTTTGACAATGGAATCGCAAATTCCAAAGCTATAGACTGAACCCTATCTAGCCTACTACTTAAGTTCGCCACCTGTAAGTCAATCTTTAAAAATACGTCAGCTTTCTCTAGTAAATACAGATAACAGACACATTTATAAAACATTTAATAATTATGGGACAAGTATCTTGATTTACTAGTTTTACATGCTTGTCACATTCGTGAACTAGTACAGAGCTAGTGTTTAATTGATATTGTAACACCCAAAAAACGGGATTGGTATCAAACCACTTTAATATTAATGACAGGTAAAATACCGTTAGTGGTGAAAACTTACCCGGTAAATATTAGGATTTAAATAAATAAACCTAATATTAATTGAAAGGACGATAAATACTTTGAGAAAAACAAAGTATATAAAAGGGCCCGAGTTAACGAGACTTAAAATAAAACGGGTTATATCCCCCGGAACCTACTAAGTTAACTAGGAATAATTAACCTAGTTAGTTGTATGTTTGAAAATAATAAATAAACATGGTTAAATACACTTTTTTATATAACTTGTGAATTAGAGGGACTAAAAGGGGCAATTATGAAAGTGATTTAATTAAAAGAAAAAATAAAACCAAAACACACACATGTGTGTGTGTGTTTGGTCGACATATGCAGAGCTAAAAAGGGGAAGCTCTCAAAAACCCTAAAACTCACAAATCACCAAGAATCAAAGAAGGATTTCAACAATAATCAGTGTTGAAGCTAATTTCGTGATCAATCACGTTAAGAGATCACAAGGTATGTCGAAATTTGATGTTTAGTGATGTTGTAAGTTTATGGTGAACATTCATAACTTGATGTCTAGTATGCATGTTAGATATAATGGTAAAATTGAAACGAATACTAGTCTAGGAATGAACCCCTAGATGTGAAATTGGTGATTTAGAGCCATAAATTTGTAATTGAATGATTTAGCTTGTATGGGTATAAGTGGGTTTTGATGAAAAAGGTTGAGTTCATGAGACTTAAAGAGTTAAATGAGCATATGAACTCAAAACAAACTGAAATGTGATGTTAAAATGCCCATGATGAACATACCTACTTGTTGAATTGAGAATTCGTGGTTAGGAATTTACTAAGATTTGATGTAACATAATGGGTTATAAATCATACCCACAAAGTGTTCGATAAATTGCCTAAGTGAGAATATAAAACTATAGAAGAATGATGAAACTTGAAAAGAATCATATCTAATGATTCTTGACAAAATTGGATGATATCAATTCTTTAAAATGGCAATATAACAATTAGCCGGGTTGTTCACTATAGGCGACTTGAGCGAGAAGGCGGGTGATAAAGCCGGGAGCGATACGCGGCTTAAAGGAAAGATCTAAGGTACGCGACTTGTCGTCTCGTTATATTTATGTAGACAAGCTTAGTTAAAATATGTTTAATGTTGATATAGCGAAAATGGTTGAGTTGGTATGTCAATGAGGTGATGGAATTCGCTCGACAACCAAACGGGTCAAAATAGATAGTTAAAATGTGTGTAATATTGATATAGAGAAAATGGTTGTGTTGGTATGTCATTGAGGTGATGGAATTCACTCGACAACCAAATGGGTCAAACAATTTAAGAAAATGTCTTTTAAGTAGTAAGAACTCACGGCGCGAACCAGAATAGGTAAACGGGTCAAATGGTGTGTTAATATCATTTGACAAAAATAACTAACGACTACTTGTTGAGTTTTGTGATCACAGGAAATAACATATGCTTGTGTTGTTTTAGCTAGAAAATTTAAAGCAAAACGTTTGTAAACGGGTCAGTGCTATGACCCGAGCCAGGTACGCATATTTAGATTTATAGTTAAAAGTGATGTTTTGGTCAATTATTAGTGAAAGACCTTCGTCGTAAATGAGAAACTAAAATTTACCAAAAAGCCTTTGACGGGTAAATTGGGCACACGACCCATATGGGTTGTTTAGGAATTTGCATGATTATTATGCAATGTATGTGGATATTTTAGATATGGAATTACGAAGTGTGAAAAGAAAAGAGCTAGTTTTACGCTAAATTGCTTAAATCCCCTAGACGGGTCAAAACGGATCTATGAAAATAGCTTGCGTATTAGTTGCGTAATTCATAAGAATTATGAACCCGAGCTAAATATTTTTTGTTAAATGCATTGGAACATGTAATTTGGTTAGTTAGAAATAAGTTAGTGGTTTTAAACTTAAACGGGTCAGAAGTTTTAGTAAATCAATTTCAAGCCGAGGGCTTGAAATCCTATATTTTGAGAAGTTAGATATCAGGTTTTAACTCCATAAGATGGAGAATTAAATTACGATCGTGTAGGAAAAAGAATCACACGAATCGGATGAGTATAACAAAAGTTATGAAACTTTGAAGTTGATTTTGGTAAAAAAAATATAGGAGGCGGGAATATGCAGCAACAGTCCTGCAAACCATCTGTCGAAAACAATGTGTCGCGTCGCGCGACACCCACTTGATCCAACCGTCGCGTGGCGCGACTATTGTCGCGGCCCGCGACATATTTTGGGCGACTTGGTCGCGGCCCGCGAGGGCCTGAAAAGCTGAAATTTGGTTGATTCTTGTTTGTTTTGTCTATGGAACTCGATTTAACATGTTTCTAAGCTATCAAAACTAACTCTTATGTTAGTTTTGATTTTAGGTGAATATTATATGCCTTCGAATGAAGATCAAGCGACGAATAAGAACCGAACACACCTCTCAATGAAGCTTCCACATTTGATTTTGTTTCATAAAAGTGGATTATGTAAACACTTTTGACTATGTTTTTGGATGTTGTAAAACATGTTTAAATACTTATGATGTAAAAGTTTTTGTTAAATGGCATTTTTCATTTAAAATGCTTACTTTAATGTTATAGAAACGTAAAAAACTACTATGGGTCTTACAAGTTGGTAATCAGAGCTCATGGTTAAAGAGTAAAGTGTTCGGTTCGAGGCTTGATCGCAAATCCGGTAAGTACATGTATATAGTAATGGTTTAGTATGATTAATGTGTTGTGAATAACACATGGGATTATCGTGTAATACACGTTACCCCAATTAAATCGATCAAGGATCGATATAGTTTACGAAATTATGTGTGTTGACACGTATAGTAGAAAAGCCTTGTATTATGATATGGGTGTTTATTGAAGTCGACATTACTAACTTTTGTGAATATTATTATTGAAGGACATTCGCACCTGAAGGTGACGAGAGTTGAACAAATTTGGATATGACGGAGAAACGGTCCGAGTATGACAAGCAGAGCATGCTCGCCAAGGACAAAAATCGCGTAGCAACCGCGAACAAGGTTAACGACAAGGAAAGCCCGTCGGGGCAAGCATTACTAGGTGCACGCTTTAAATTTAGTCGCACAAATAGTAATATGCAACAAACACGTAGAGAATGACGGTTGCATAAGTAGGATAAAACTTGGAAAACCTGAATAAGATATCTATTCAGGATGATGTTTCTAAGTGAAAACAAATAGAAACATGCGTTAAATCGTGAATAACAAGACAATAATAGAAATAGTTTATGTGAAAACTTGGACGGGAATAAATATCAAAGTGAATAATTCTCAATATAATACTATTGAGAAAAGTAGTGATCACATTACCAAATGTGATGATATAATAGTTCGGTAAAAAGGAAAACATTTTATTTGTTCAAAGAATAAAACGGGTAAAACTAATAATTGTTAAATAACAATTAAATAAAGTTTTACCAACTGAAACCATGAATATGAAAATTATTAGAGGAGTTACTTACATATGGCGTGATGCGAAAATTATAAAAAAGGTCATGTGTGGCATGTGTTGATCGCTTACTCTGGCCAAGTAAGTAGTGAACACATGATACCATGAACTTTTTATGATGGACACATTTACGTCCGATGTAGTAAGAACGGGTGAATGGGATGAATTAAGAAGATACCCCAATGAAGAAAATAAGCAAAATGATTGATAATAAACGTAAACGCAAGTCGAATGACGGAAGCGTGTTACGTTAACGAGCCCGAGAGAAAGGACAAGGATCAAAGTAAATAAAAATACAGACCGACTAATAGGAATGCTAAGGCATAGGGATAAAATTTTGACTGTCGCAAGTGATGAAATTCACACGGACAAGTCAAACGAATTAAATAAAGAATAAAAGACTTGATTGAATAAAAGCGTTGGGTTTCGCTAAGACGACCAAATAAATTAAAACGAAGTCTTAATACATACCGGGACGGTTACTTTGATAGTGACTTCGGTAAGATACCCGATAGATGTGTAGGATTTTGAAAGTATGCGTAAACCAAGAGACGGGAAAGCGAAATAGAAAGTCAAAAGACTCGGATTAGGAGTCATGACTAATAGACGATGAGAATTTGCAAACAGAAATTTTGATAACTACGTTCAACTATTTTAAAGTTGAACGGGTCGAATAAAGAATGAAGTTTGACGTTCATAAGTGATGAAACCTCACACGAATAAGTCAAACGAGATAAATAAAGTATAAAAACTTGGTAGTGCAAGTAAGCGCAAACCGAATAATGGAAGCGCGAAATATTAATGAACCTATGTGATGGGTCGTAAAAGAATGCAGATAAAAAAACAAACTAACGAAACAAGAATGTTAAAAACACTAAGATAAAGAACCTGGGTAACGGGTCGTAATGAAGTATAGGTAAGAACCGGGTAACGGTAAGCGTAGGACAAACCAACGTGTAAATGACGTTAGAAGTCATAAAGTCGGAAAGATAATTCGAAAGAAAACAAATGTAGCCTTAGACTACGGTCAAGGTCAAATGGAATCCAAAAAGCAAAAGTAAATAATTCTAAACATAAAAGGGGTGCTTTGACGCCATGTACATATATAAACATATATACATTTGAATAAAAAAACTCTAATAAAGTATGATCTACGGGATCATCATAACCTACGGGATTATAAGTAATGTTAAGGTCTACGGGACCAAAAAGACCTTGGGTCACAAATAGAAAGAAATGAATTTTCGGGGTCTCACCTTAAAAAGGTGGAAATCTAAGGAAAAAGCCTGCGAGGCTAAGTGAAAGAACATACGGGTCAATAATGTAAAGCGAGGAAACTGGTTATAACTCCCCGCGTAAAATAATAACGGAAGGTAAAATTTGTATAAAAGCGATGAGTTTCGCTAAGTTAACCGAACGGGTTAAAATGAAGAGATCATGAAAAGTCTGGTGGACAAAAGTGAAAGATTCACTAAAACATCTAAACGAGCTGAAATGACAAAAGAATTCACGATTATTAATTTGTGTTATTTCACAAAAAGGGCGAAGACATCACCGAAATGATAACGGTCAGGAATAAAACTTAGACGGAAATTCCTAGACATGAGAAAAAGACGTAAGACAGAGAAAACGTAAACTAAAAAATTAGTTTTTAGTCAAAAGTAACGTTTTAACAGACATAAGTAGTATGAGGGGATTTAGAAAATCTTAAACACACATAAGGCCGGAGATGGCAAAATAAGTATACCCGGATGACGGGGTATGAAGTGACGGCGACTAATTAGTTTAGCCGAACTAATCAAAGTTAAGGAAATGTCATGACAAATGCAAAGCACTTGTTAATATAGGACAAGCGCGGTATAAACATGTTAACAAACTGGTGAGACTAAGTGGTCAAGTGACAACTTGGTTAAAAAGGTGAAGAGGTATAAAAAAAGATAATGAAAAGTTTATATAAACTTAAACATGACGTGATGCGATCACGGTCAAGAAAAGTAATATGGAATATAACCACGTTATAGAGTGAACTATGAAATGAGAATAATAGAAGTTTGTAAGCCTCGAGAAGGCAAAATGGATATACCCGAGCGATGGGGTATAAGGTAACCGGTGACTAATAAGTCTAACCACCAAGATAAGTAATCAATAAAGATAAAGGATACGAGCTGAAGGTAACGGTCCACGAGACCTTACACGTGAAAGGCGCATACGCTTAGAAACCAAAAAGACATTACCATACTTTCCTAGTAAGATTACTAAATGCGAGCAATGCTCAGGTAAATCACTGAAATCAGGTTCATTAAGTTTAACCCAATGAACTACGTGATAAAGGTTTCGAGGACGAAACCTCTTTAAGGGGGGTAGACTTGTAACACCCAAAAAACGGGATTGGTATCAAACCACTTTAATATTAATGACAGGTAAAATACCGTTAGTGGTGAAAACTTACCCGGTAAATATTAGGATTTAAATAAATAAACCTAATATTAATTGAAAGGACGATAAATACTTTGAGAAAAACAAAGTATATAAAAGGGCCCGAGTTAACGAGACTTAAAATAAAACGGGTTATATTCCCCGGAACCTACTAAGTTAACTAGGAATAATTAACCTAGTTAGTTGTATGTTTGAAAATAATAAATAAACATGGTTAAATACACTTTTTTATATAACTTGTGAATTAGAGGAACTAAAAGGGGCAATTATGAAAGTGATTTAATTAAAAGAAAAAATAAAACCAAAACACACACATGTGTGTGTGTTTGGTCGACATATGCAGAGCCAAAAAGGGGAAGCTCTCAAAAACCCTAAAACTCACAAATCACCAAAAATCAAAGAAGGATTTCAACAATAATCAGTGTTGAAGCTAATTTCGTGATCAATCACGTTAAGAGATCACAAGGTATGTCGAAATTTGATGTTTAGTGATGTTGTAAGTTTATGGTGAACATTCATAACTTGATGTCTAGTATGCATGTTAGATATAATGGTAAAATTGAAACGAATACTAGTCTAGGAATGAACCCCTATATGTGAAATTGGTGATTTAGAGCCATAAATTTGTAATTGAATGATTTAGCTTGTATGGGTATAAGTGGGTTTTGATGAAAAAGGTTGAGTTCATGAGACTTAAAGAGTTAAATGAGCATATGAACTCATAACAAACTGAAATGTGATGTTAAAATGCCCATGATGAACATACCTACTTGTTGAATTGAGAATTCGTGGTTAGGAATTTACTAAGATTTGATGTAACATATTGGGTTATAAATCATACCCACAAGGTGTTCGATAAATTGCCTAAGTGAGAACATAAAACTATAGAAGTATGATGAAACTTGAAAAGAATCATATGTAATGATTCTTGACAAAATTGGATGATATCGATTCTTTAAAATGGCAATTTAACAATTAGCCGGGTTGATCACTATAGGCGACTCGAGCGAGAAGGCGGGTGATAAAGCCGGGAGCGATACGCGGCTTAAAGGAAAGATCTAAACGCGACTTGTCGACTCGTTATATTTATGTAGACAAGCTTAGTTAAAATATGTTTAATGTTGATATAGCGAAAATGGTTGAGTTGGTATGTCAATGAGGTGATGGAATTCGCTCGACAACCAAACGGGTCAAAATAGATAGTTAAAATGTGTGTAATATTGATATAGAGAAAATGGTTGTGTTGGTATGTCATTGAGGTGATGGAATTCACTCGACAACCAAATGGGGCAAATTAATAGTTAAAATAATAGCGATCAAAATAAAGACACCATTTGGTAAAAGTTATAACGGGTCAAACAATTTAAGAAAATGTCTTTTAAGTAGTAAGAACTCACGGCGCGAACCGGAATAGGTAAACGGGTCAAATGGTGTGTTAATATCATTTGACAAAAATAACTAACGACTACTTGTTGAGTTTTGTGATCACAGGAAATAACATATGCTTGTGTTGTTTTAGCTAGAAAATTTAAAGCAAAAAGTTTGTAAACGGGTCAGTGCTATGACCCGAGCTAGGTACGCATATTTAGATTTATAGTTAAAAGTGATGTTTTGGTCAATTATTAGTGAAAGACCTTCGTCGTAAATGAGGGACTAAAATTTACCAAAAAGCCTTTGATGGGTAAATTGGGCACACGACCCATATGGGTTGTTTAGGAATTTGCATGATTATTATGCAATGTAGGTGGATATTTTAGATATGGAATTACGAAGTGTGAAAAGAAAAGAGCTAGTTTTACGCTAAATTGCTTAAATCCCCTAGACGGGTCAAAACGGATCTATGAACATAGCTTGTGTATTAGTTGCGTAATTCATAAGAATTATGAACCCGAGCTAAATATTTTGTGTTAAATGCATTGGAACATGTAATTTGGTTAGTTAGAAATAAGTTAGTGGTTTTAAACTTAAACGGGTCAGAAGTTTTAGTAAATCAATTTCAAGCCGAGGGCTTGAAATCCTATATTTTGAGAAGTTAGATATCAGGTTTTAACTCCATAAGATGGAGAATTAAATTACGATCGCGTAGGAAAAAGAATCACGCGAATCGGATGAGTATAACAAAAGTTATGAAACTTTGAAGTTGATATTGGTAAAAAAAAAAATATAGGAGGCGGGAATATGCAGCAACAGTCCTGCAAACCATCTGTCGAAAACAATGTGTCGCGTCGCGCGACACCCACTTGATCCGACCGTCGCGTGGCCCGCGACATATTTTGGGGCCGCGAGGGCCTGAAAAGCTGAAATTTGGTTGATTCTTGTAAGTTTTGTCTATGGAACTCGATTTAACATGTTTCTAAGCTATCAAAACTAACTCTTATGTTGGTTTTGATTTTAGGTTAATATTATATGCCTCCGAATGAAGATCAAGCGACGAATAAGAACCGAACACACCTCTCAATGAAGCTTCCGCATTTGATTTTGTTTTATAAAAGTGGATTATGTAAACACTTTTGACTATGTTTTTGGATGTTGTAAAACATGTTTAAATACTTATGATGTAAAAGTTTTTGTTAAATGGCATTTTTCATTTAAAATGCTTACTTTAATGTTATAGAAACGTAAAAAACTACTATGGGTCTTACAGATATACACACCATTTTTGTGATTGTCAGGTGTATGCCTACACCCCACACTTATTGTGATTGCAATAAATGAATCGCGGTACCCAGATACGGTATTATCAACCCAAAAATGCTTTATGTTAATCAACAAATACGTATTAAATTGAATTACCACTTAGTAAGCATTTAGCTCATTATGTGATACAAGAACCAAGGGGTTTTATACTATATCCCAAGTTTTAATAAAACAAGTTAAAAGTATTTACCTGGACTAGCAGTTAAACATAGCGTATTCGGTTTGTAGTACAACCGGATTCAAAACTTATTGGCTTACAGCTCGATTATGGGAGGGCTCTATAGTCTAGAGTGGATGGAAATAATATCAATGAGAATCGTTTACTGATCGTTATAAGTCACTGATACTTAAATATGGTTTTGCTAGACTACGGTGACCGGATAGAATGTTGGTTATAACTATACAAGTGAGGAGTCTCGTACAACATTGTTTGTGAACCTTGTATTCTAATTTGAAAAGGTTTTAACCCGTTACGACTTGTTTATATGGTTTAGACCATATTAACTAGTCATATTCGTATATATGGGTTCAGACGAGAAAACAAGTTCTTGGCAAGTCGAATGTGATAAAATATATTTTTGTTACGTTTTACAAACTTTTTTATGTATAACATATCATATTTTAGATGTTATAGGTCATTATTTGGTAAAAATATATATTTTAAAAATAGTTGAGTTTGACTTCCTTAAAATTCAGGTTTGACTTGTAAATTTGAACCACTTAGACATGATAATCACGAGATGTAAATGAAGGGTATTATTCCCTACATTATGAAGACTATTTGGGTAAATTTAATTTGAAAATCGTTAACCAATGTGACTAGAAATGAAGGTCAAATGAAATTGTTAATTTGTTTAAAATATGCGACACTTGGATGGAATTAAGCTACGAAACTTATTGCAAATGAAAGAGCGTATGAAAAGAGACTTACCAACTCTAGATGATGACTTCAAAAGACCAGAAGAGAAGCTTGAAAAGCAGGAACAAGCAAGATATTCACATTCACACAAGGCTTTAAAAGTGAATTGTGTTGTTTTGACTTTGGGATGAGAATTATGGTAACAAGAGCTGCTATTTATAGCAATGGAGGATGCATGAGGCTAAGACAAGTGTCCAATGGTGTTTAAAATAAGGACTAGTGTCCTCATAGGTGTCATAACCGGAAGAAATGGTGGCAAGGAGGTGAAAGGTGGCAAAATATGGTATAAATATTGTGGCCAACGATTTCTCTGCTGTCAGACACCCTTGTGGACCGCAAGGGAAATCCTATATGGTCTTTAACATGTCCTACTGAGAAAAGTTTTGGTTTTTGACACTTCAGGCCCCTCAACTTCTTATTTTGATCCTTTGGCAATGCTAACCCCTCAATTTAAACTTAGTTAATTATGAGGAAGGTTTTAAGACACGTGTCACTTAGAATTTCATCAAGAATAACCGAGTGTTACATCCTCACCCTTCAAAAGAAATCTCATCCTCAAGATTTACTCAAATAACTGGGGATACTTTTGTCTCATGTCAAATTCTAATTCGCAAGTGTATTCATGACCATGTTGGGAGTCCTCGATCGACAAAGGAATCATCTTCTTGTGAAGTTTCTTAACCTGTCGATCCTCGATCGACAAAGGTTTCTTAGTAAATGAAGTTTCTTTTTGATTTGCACATCATGATGGGGCATAGCTAAGGATTCATCGACCAAACATTTCTTTAAGTTTGAAATATGGAATACAACGTTAATACCACTAAGCTCCTCATGTAGTTTAAGCTTATAAGCGACGGTACCAACACATGCTATTATCCCAAATGGTCTGATGTATCATTGCCTTAACTTACCTTTCTTTCCAAATCTCATAAATCCTTTCCAATGTGATACTTTCAACATGACTCTATCACTAAATTGGAATCAAAGAGGTTTTCTCCTTCTATCATCATAACTCTTTTGAATATTCAGGGCGGCCTTGAGTCTGTCACGGATTTCCGTAATCTTATTCGTGGTCTCAAGAACTATTTTGGGCCCAGACAACTGACCTTCTCCAATTTCTGACCAACACACGGGAGTTCTACACTTCCATCCGTATAAAGTCTCAAACGGTGTGAACTTGATATTGGTGTGGTAGCTATTGTTGTAGGAGAATTCAATGAACAGTAGGTGGTCATCCTAACTACCGCCTAAATCAATGACACATATCATACGCATGTCTTCTAAGGTTTGAATAGTACGCTCACTCTTACCATCAGTATGTGCATGGTAAGCAGTACTGAAATTCAAACGTGTGCCTAGAGTTTTTTGAAAGCTCTTCCAAAAATGAGAAGTGAAAGGACTATCTTTGTCCAATACTACTGACAATGGTACTCGATAAAGAGATACAATATTGTCAACATATAACTTAGTCAACTTTCCTAGGCTAAAAGTTTCTTTGATTGGCAAGAAGTGAGCCTACTTAGTCAGTGTATCGACTATAACCCAAATTTCATCATTTTCGTGGCTTGTTCTATGTAGCTTAGTGATAAAATCCATAGTTACCCATTCTCATTTCCATTCTAGAAATTCCAACTGATGTAGAAAACCTGGCGGTTTTTGATGTTCAGCTTTAACTTACGAACATGTCAGACATTTAGCCACATAGGTGGCAATGGATTTCTTCATACCCATCCACCAATAATCCTTTTTCAAGACCTAGTACATTTTGTCTCCTCCAGGATGCATTGAGTATTTAGAGTTATGAGATTCCTTGAGAATTAAATCTCTGAGTCCTCCCAAGATGGGGACCCAGATTCTGCCATTTAATCTCAAAATTCCATCTATTCCAGGTGTTAGTTGATTAACTGTACCACCTAGACCTTCTATTGGAGCATTCTCCTCCACTAGGGCTTGCTTTTGAGCATTTAAGATCTGCTCAGTTAAATTTATCCGTAGCTCAAGTCTCTTTGCATGAACCCAGATGGATTTAACTCTTTTTTTCGACTAAGAGCGTCTGCAACGACGTTAGCCTTACCGAGACGATAACAAATCTCACATTCGTAATCATTTAGAGTTTCCTTCTATTAGCGTTGATGGATATTCAAATCCTTCTGATTGAAGATGTGTTGTTGGCTCTTATGGTTGGTGTATATGAAACACTAGTAGTATAAAGATAATGCATCCATAGCGGCAGAGCAAACACAACTACACCCGACTCTAGATCATGAGTTATGTAATTCCTCTCGTGTACTTTCAGCTGTCGCGATGCAT
Organism: Helianthus tuberosus; assembly: GCA_030545235.1. Classification (NCBI taxonomy): domain Eukaryota; kingdom Viridiplantae; phylum Streptophyta; class Magnoliopsida; order Asterales; family Asteraceae; genus Helianthus; species Helianthus tuberosus. Next base: position 131,986,816 of record CM060436.1, on the reverse strand, counting down.
AGGCAATCACTTTCCTCTTCGCATCAGAACACAACCTAAGTGTGCATGCGAGGCATCATAGTGTACCATGAAGTCTTCTACACTTTCAGGTAAAGAGAGTGCAGGTGCATTACTAATGAAGAAGTTATGACGAAAACAGGTTTCTGAGTATGGAGGCTGGTCACGTCGCGCGAGGATGATGCTGGCCAGCACGAAAAACTTTAGTTTTGATCCTATTTAAGCCCACAATAAACCCTAATCATAACCCAGACAACCCTAGACTAATTAGAGAGGCTTGGGATGAATTTCAGACATCTTTTGGAGCAAAATCGTAAGAGACTAAACATCGGTTGAAGGTTCGAAGACTTAGGATCATTTCAGCTCATGGTTTTACTATCCGGGTTCACTTATTCTCTTACTATTCAATCTCAACCATGTTTTGCTACTTTGTTATGAAATATGTTCATTATTTCTTCATGATGTTAGGCTAATTTTCCTTGAACTACCTAGGTTAGGATGAACATGTGTTAAACATTTGATTTTTATCCGGATTATGAACTCTTTATGGATTTTTCTATAAAAGTAAAGACTTGGTTTTGTTGATTCGGTGTATATGCATGCTTGTACTTGTTTGATGAATTTTTATTACTTCACATGTGCCTAGTTGAATGTCTTTTATATAATAAGTTTGTGTTAGATCATTGACCATTGTGTTTGAGATTTTTATGGTTAATTGGCCAATACACCATAGAAGTGATACCCATGAATCAAGTAAGTCTAGGTGTTCTACTAATCTTAATAGCCGTGAGGTGCGAGATTGTCGGTATTCCTAGGTTGGTAAATTGCTAGGTTTAGGTGCTTTATGAGGAGCCCGACTTAGTTGCCTTTTCATTTCTTGCTTCTCTAGTCGATTTATATTTCCAAGTTACCCTTGATTTTCATGTTGTAAGGTAGATTGTCGAATAAGGTACTTTATTAGAACAGTTAGATAACAGTGAGGGAGTCTAAACAAACAGGTAATTTAACAGCCTATTCGAGTTACATAGGTGTCTTCTCGAGAAAGGTCGAGGGTCATGTTCGGTTTCTCGATAGGTTTCATATTGTACAATCCTGGTTCCATAACATTTTGTGTTCGGTAGAAAGATAACTGACAACACACGGGATTCCAACCTAGGTAGTCCTTTTATCATCATTCGAGTTAAATACAAGTTCCAAGTTGCGTCTTAGTTTGGTTAAATTAGTTAGTCTTTAATCAATTACAATTTAAGGATATTAGAAAACCCCCCAATCAACAAAAGAATTAAGTCAAGTCAATCTAGTACTTAGTTAATCGACCCTAGTAAACGTAATTAGAGAGTCTCTTGGGTTCGATACTCTGACTTGCTTAGGCTATACTGCATTGATCGGTACACTTGCCGGTTATGTGGTTTAGGTTTTATAAATTTAAAACATAGTGTGCCTAGTTTAGAGTAATTTAGTTAGTTATAATTAAACCACTTTTAGCACATCAGGTAGCTTGGGGATTAAATAGGCTAACACCACGGTGGTATTTGCTTCTTGAAGCGGACCAAATTCTTATTGTCCAACAAGATACTCACACTAGCTCCAAGATCCAAAACTGTCTGGGTCATTTTAAATTCTCCAACTTGAAAGGAGATGATTAGCGCCCCCGGGTCATGTAACTTAGGTGGAAGTGCACTCGAAAGGATAGAACTCACTTTTCAGTCAAATCAAGTTTTTAGAAAACTTACGAGTCCTTTTTTGGGTGTAAAAGTCCTTTAGGTATTTAGCATATGATGGGACTTATTATCACATCTGGAAGTGGTAAATTGATTTTAAGTTGTTTAAACACTTCACACATCTCTTCTTGTTGTGGGCCACGTTTCTTTACCACTTTCTTAGATGGTTCCAAAAGAGCTTCAAGACAAGGGGCGATATTACCAATTGACCCTTTTTCCTTAGCTTTTGAAACTTGAGTGGTCATCACTGGTTTACTTTGGACATTTTCAGAAAAAAAAAAATATTTCGACCCATTTGACCACTCTCACTTTCATCACTTGCATCTTCCACCACCCCTTCCACAAACTGTGGTGGTGGTGACTCGACACCACTATTAACAATTCTACCACTACAGAAAGTAATTTTATTAATGGGTACCTTACATGTGTTTTTCGGAGTCGATCCTTGATGCTTCGGGTTCACGGTAGTGTCACTTGGAAGTTTTCCACTGCTTCTTCTAAATTGAGCCATCTCCTCCGCACGTTGACCCACTTGCTTCTCCAATGCATTTTGTGAATTATCCCGTACCTCAAACTACTTCTTCATAACCATCTTGATTTCTTGCTTTGAATCTCTAATAGCATTCATGATTACTGTTTAGTCAAAAATCTGATTAAGGATAATGTAACCAAATTTGTAAAGTGAGGTAGATTGCTTGAGTGATGAACAATGATAAAATGAATAGCTTGATGAATGCAAAGATGCACACAATGATTTATACGAGGAAAAGCCCTTGATCACTAGTAGATCGCCAGCATAAAAACCTCAGATAGTGAAAACTATCACTATCAACTCTATTGCACGAAAAAGATTACAACTTTGGATGTTAATCAAGTGTGGTACAATGATTGTATGTTATGTGTGTTGTGAGGGATCTGGTTTGCAATGTATGCGAGAGAGAGTGTGTGTGTGTGTGTGTGTAACCGTAATTTTTCTATCTAACGCTTGATCAACCCCTTTTGAATTAAGGAAATAACTAAGTCCGATATTCTAGGATGACCACGTTCAAGCTCCATGACTGTTAGTGGAATTCATCACGTGCAACATCTTGAACGAATTATGCCCGAGATTCCAGCTGAGACTTAGTCCTCATCATCCATAACCTGCATACGAACATTAGAAAACATAGAGAACAACTGTTAGAAATCATAAGTAATGTTAAGGATCCTTGATCCTCTTGGTCCCTGCACCATTCGCTAAGGATATCTGATCCAGGCAACGCTTTAGGATACATGATCCATAATTAGTAAAACCTATGCCCCTAACAATTGCCCCTAATATGGCAGTTGTGATAAGGATTCACATGTCACACCCCGACCGCGTAAAACAACAAATCGCGGCGGAAACATCGGGGCGTGTTGCAACAGAATTAATGTTTCATAACCATGGATATCAAAAGTGTTTCGTTTTATTAAACATTGAGTAATTACATCGTCTGGAAATCTAAATACACTATTTAAACATAGTCTATCATTGTTATTGAGTCACTAAGGCCTTGTCCAGTCCTATGTGAGCATGCATCTTATCAATTGATATCATCCAACAATACCTGAAACATATGTGAAAACGAGGTCAGCAAAGAAATGCTGGCGAGTACATAGGTTTTGTGAAAATAAGATTCATGACTTCTGTTTAAGAAAATGTTTAGTCATGAACCTTGTAATTTGCTTTGTCTTTGTAAATCATTTGAAAAATAATAAGTTCAGGTGATATGTATAATAAGAGAAGAATGCATGATTAAATGAATAACCATGTAAAAATGAGTTTGTATAAGATAAGTTGTTTGTAAATAAATGTCTTGTGAAAAGTATGTTACTTGTATAAAATGTTCTATGTCTCAAACTGGAATGATTCAAATAACGCTACAATATGTAATACCATACAAACACTTATATATAGGAAGTACCAGCGGCGTATCCACCATGCTTGTATCATATTACACACGCACCGTTTACTCAAATCACTTACCCAAACAAACCACCAATGTAAGATGTCCATGTTTAAACAAATTGTCAAATGTATTGAATAATATACCAAAATGTTTATGTTAAGATGTAAATCATATCAAAATGTCTATGTCAAATATCCATGTCAAATGTCTACGTCAAAATGTCATGTATGGCAAGTGAAATGTCTCAACTAAACCATATGCACAAAAACAAAGTATTGAAGTAAAACTTGGTTTAAATCAAGGTTATGTTTTGTGGGAAAAGCATGATCAAATGTCAATCATGTTAAAATGTTTACCCAATCGTTAACCCATTTTGTAAAATCGTTCTAGTCGTTCTTGTTTTAATTGTGAAACTACTTTATGGTCGATTCTCTAATAACATTCAAACCTTCTTGACGCGTTCATCGTTCCATCTCGCTCTCGCTCTCGTTCTTAACAAACCCTTACCAAAGGATAAATTAATAATCTCGTCCTTAACAAACCCTTACCAAAGGATAAATTAATAATCTCGTTCTTAACAAACCCTTACCAAAGGATAAATTAATAATCTCGTTCTTAACAAACCCTTACCAAAGGATAAATTAATAATCTCGTTCTTGAAACCATTGTTATTGTTCTTGAAACCACATTGTAATTGTTATTGTAATCGTTCTTGAAATCATTGTTAAAACATTTAGCACATATGAGTCACCCCAAAACAGTTGAAAACAGTAAAAGAGGGGAATAATGTACTCGCCTGGGAGTGCTTAGGAGTCTTGAACAACTACCAAGTAAGCTAGAGGAGTCCCGGAAATCAAACGGTACCTAACATAGGTAACTACATAATTAACCCGGACCTAAATCGGAAGACTGGGTAGCAGGAGGGTTTGTAACCCAAATGAGTGTAGGAACTCATATGATATGGTTTAACAAAGCCTACATACTAAATGAAACTTAACCTAAGTATTATCGACCCATCGCGACCCATTAAGGTAACTTATGCTACTTTAACGCGTCGTGCGCGTGAAACGCGTTCGGACCGTCTAACTAGTCCTATGACAAGTGTTATATGCCTAAACATGTTACATAATCAGTTATGTGACAAAAGTTTAGGTTACATATGCTTAATTACCAATTATACATGAAAAGGGTATTCTGGTAATTTACCTAAGGCATATAAACTACCTATCATACAACTACTTAAACGATGTGACCATAGGGTATAACCTCGGAAGGTTATGCCCTATACTAGGGTCACCTAATGTATTTGGTCGGATCCTAATGATCGACCAAACTGGGTCGGGTTCGAAGGTATAAGCGATTTATCAGATCGCTTACCCTACGACCCTAGACAACGTGGTAATCAGTAGGCATAGTCCCAAGGGACTATAACCAATGTGATTACAATCACGTTGTGAAGTTCAAACGAACTTCGCATTGACCATTACTGGTCAACGCTGAAAGTCAAACAAAGTTTGACTTTCTGACTCGAAAAGCAGTAAAATAAGGAAAAGAACGAAAGAATACTTACGAAGGGTCCCCGAATGCTAAACTCGATTCAAAAATCTCAGGTATGAAACAAATGTTTCAACTTAGAGTTTCTCAAATCAAGTTTCTAGTGATTTTAGCAATGGGGGGTATGGGGTATTTATAGGAATACCCGAACCGTTAAGATCGTTTCATGGAAAACGTGCCTTAATCCCATCCGTACATGTGTTGAAATGTCATGGTGTTTAGGTGTTTAAATTCCATCCATACATGTGTTGAAATGTCATGGTGTTTAGGTGTTTAAATTCCATCCATACATGTGTTGAAATGTCATGGTGTTTAGGTGTTTAAATTCCATCCATACATGTGTTGAAATGTCATGGTGTTTAGGTGTTTAAATTCCATCCATACATGTGTTGAAATGTCATGGTGCCTAAATTCCATCCTTATCCGCTGACTAAGCATGTTAGAATGTGTGGTTGTGAATTAAACAACGGCTAATACATCGAATCTGGTCCCGAATGCGAAAAACGATCCAAATGACGTGACGAATGGATTTTTCTTATGGCGAACACTAAAATAAAATATTTTAGTGCTTACATAAATTTTTGGATGTCCGGATGTATTCAGAACGTAAGTTATGCGCGAAAATGCAAACTTGTGCACTTTTTGACACTTTTAGTCCCTGAATGACCCAAAAGTTTATTTTAGCACACCGAACCCCTCAAAGCCTATTTCTAAGCTATGTAAAGGATATTTATGGTATGTTTAACTTGTGGTCATGTTCCGGAAGGTCTGTTACAGTTCAAATTGGCATACTTTCGCAGTTTGTCAACTTTAGTCCATGTAAGCGATTAAACTTGATTTCCGGCATACCAAACCTTCCAAAACTTATTTCTAAGTTATGTAAAGGTTATTTAAGGTATGTTAAGCCTATTTCACTTTTCCAGAGTGTTCGTTGGATTAAACTGGTTATATCTACACATCAGAGCGCGTATAACCCTCCAGAAAGTGATTTAAAGCTTGAAATCGAACAAGAGTCGATATGTGCAAATGATACACATATTTTTACAAATCCCAAGTATGAAATATAATATTTCATTGGTTTGGTATTTGTTTGATGGCCGTGGAGGCACAGGTGTTACATCACAGCTGTTATATTGCCGTTACAAGCGGACTAGCCGTTGCTGCATGTAACTAGTCATTACACTGCCTAACATCATTGATAAGACTTGCTACAACCATCATTACGAAATATAGGCTTAGAGATAACTCTTCAAGTGACTTTAAAGATCTAAAGTTTCATTATTATAACTCCATTCTAGAGCTAATTCAGGTATCTCCCTCTCTCTATATTCTTTTCGTTTCTCTGAACTTCTTCACCTTCTCTTCTCCAATCATGGAAAAGATGGCTACTTGATCCTCACCTGGCAAAATCTCGGAAAAGGATAATGTGCCCCAAAGTTAGAACCTTCTCATGAATCCTTCCTCGGAGCTCTACAAGTTCACTAATCCTGAGATCGAGGGTTTATTCCCATGTTTTCCACAGGAGGCTGTATTTTGACCATTCGAGTCTTTGATGAAGAGCGATGTTGTTTCACCCATTTGGGTGTGTTTTCCAGCCTTGCCATTCCTTCTTGTCTATTCCTACCCTTTGCCCGATCTCACCCAAAGATTCTTCACTCTCACCAGCATCAATTACATCCAAGCAATGTCGATGCTCTTGGGGTTTTATACACCATCGAAGAAATCATCAGGACCGAAAAAAAAGCTCTGTTTTCCTGTGACACATCTTTATCAAAAAAAAAAAAAGTCTAGCAATAAATAAACAAAGTCCTCAAAGAAACTTCGTTTGAAAAAGCTTAGTTTGAATAAAAGTGTAACATCCCGAAAATGTGAAATTTATAAATTTGCAATTTGGGTGCAAATAAATTAGTAAAATAAACTAACTAGTAAATGACCCTAACCAAGTTAGTTAATGACCTATGAGAAACTTAGAGATTAAAAACAAAATAAAAACAAAAGACAAGGGACCTAATGTGCCTAAATTGAAACTAAATTTAGTAAAACAAAAGAAATAAAATCTCAAACACACTGATGTGTGAGAGATCGACCAGGCAGGAGGGAAGGGGGCGACCAAAGCTCTCCAAAACCCTAACATTCACAAAACAACCAAATTGAAGGTCCAAATCCGATCAAAAACGAAATCTGAGCTTAGAATCGTGATCCTCATCGCAAGAGGATTAAAAGGTATGTAAAATCTGATGAAATCTCTAAACTTGAAAATCTCATGATTTTGGAAAATCTGAAATTAGATGTTGCATGTGTGTTATTTGGTTAGATTAGGGATGATATAGTGTCTAGAAGTGAAACCTAGACAACTACATGTGAAATCATGTTCAAATTCAGGAAATTCCATGAACACCTTGAAGGTGGGTTGTGGATTTTACAAGATAATGATGAACACTAGGGTTTAGAAAGATTTTTCTAGTGTAATTCGATCATAGAAGGTGATTTCAGAAAAAGTATGATGTTTAGGGATAAACCCTAGATGAATTCTTGTCAAAATCTTGCATGATACTTGTAGGGTTCATAATCACCATTGTAGGTGATTAATAAGTTGTAGAAATTTGGTAAACACTAAGATCATGATCCTTGTTCTAGTGTAATCTGAGTTTTATGAGGTACCTTCTGAAATTGAAAGTTAAAACATGTGTAAATGTGACTAATTGAAGTTGATTTAGATGATTATTATAAGTCATGAACTCGGTTTTGATGATGTAAAAATCTGACCCGCAAGGTGTTTGTTAAAATGCCTAAGTGGGGATTAAAATGTTAAAAATCAGATGAAAACGCAGATTTGAATTATTATAGAGAATTATGCGTTAACGATTATGAAAAGAGTTCTAAGTTGAATGTGAATTGAACTCTTTAGGCAAAGAATCCGGATCGTCAAGCGGACAAGCCGGAGCGGATACGCGTTTGAAGGGTGTGCTCTAAAGGTACGTGACTTGTGTCTCGTTACAAATATAGATAAACCTAGTCGTAGTTATGTTCTATATTGATATGGAGAAAATGATGGCGTTTGGTATGTCAATGAAGTGGTGTAACTCACTCAACAAACAAACGGGTCAAAATAGTTAAATAGAATTGTTGGTTGATAATGTTGTTTAGATATGCAAGTATGTAACTTGACCCGTTACATTAAGTAAAAATTAGATCATTGTATTTGGTTAAATCGAATTATAAGATACAAGTTGTTATGAATTAAAGCTATGATATTGCTATATTGAATATTTGGTCGAAAGATGGATTGAACTCGTTGGTAGTTGTCAAAAAGGAAGAAATTCCATAGACAAGCCGAACGGGTCGAATAATTAAGCAAGGCATGACTAGTGTTCTAGATTATGTTAGGTTGATTGTTGATTTGGATGTTATATAACATATCAGAACTACAAGATTTTTATTCTTTAGTATCATAGAAGAAAACTGAATTTCGAGGATTGGGGTCTTGATGTAAAGACTAAACAAAGTAAAACATGGAATCCCAGGTACTATCGTAAATTACGGTAGTACCGTAATTTACGGTGAATGAGAATTGTTTACGGTGCAAAGTTCCTGATTTACGGTGCACCAAGAAGTCTCAAGACTCACCGTAAATTACGGTGATGCCGTAATTTACGGTGGAACAGAAAATTTATTTTTTATTTTATTTATTTTAAATTGATGTTTTAATCATATGCTAAGTCCTATGCAATGAAGTCAAAACTAATGTTCTTAATGGTTTTGACCCTAGGTGATTAGGTGGATCTTACGGATGGTGGACAAGCTATGTTGAAGAACCGAACACGAATTTTGAAGCTTCCGCTATGTGTTAAACTTATTAAATGTTTGTAATAGGGTTGTAAACAAATTTTCAAACAACTTTTGTATGTTCTAACCTAGTCATTTGATGACTAAGGTATATGATACATTTTGAAACTTATGTTAAGATATTATCTTTTGGTATAAATTAGTAATTAATTCAAGTTTAAATTTAAGGGTGTTACAAAAAGTCACAAAAACAAAAAAAAATTACGATGACCGACGCTGTTTACGCCTTTAGCCCTTTTTACTAACCACTAACCCAAAACCACCGACCTTTAACCCAAGCCTAACCCTTCCCCAAGTCCTCTTGATATTTACAAAGGTTTATAGTTAAAAAGGAGGAGGATTGATTGCTCGGCAAGCATATGGTAGAAGTAAGTTCCATACCGGTCTCGAGTGCTTCACAAAAATACATCTTCGTCCGAGTGTTGAGTGATCTCCCGTGAGGTATGTGAACTTGTATATAAATGAAATTTTAAAAAGGCATGTTATGCCCAAATAAGTAAGTTCTCTTATGAAACATTCTAAATAAATCATAACGAACATGATTGTAAATAGTATAAAAATAAAACCCAATAAAGATCTTGGATTCCCGACATTCAAGACAAGCCCAAAAACTTCTCTTCTACCAATTCCATTTGGATGTGTAAGCCACATAGTAAAGAGTTTTGCTTGAGGACAAGCAAAGATTCAAGTGTGGGGGTATTTGATGTGTGTAAAATGCAACATATAAATTATATCAAATGAGGCATAAAACTAACCCTTTTTAGTACTAATGTTGGAAAAAGTGTGCTTTTGTCTTACTTTTTTATTTTCAGGACCAAACGAGCTTAAATGAACAAAAGGAACAAATATGCAGCAAAAACTAACATAAATACAAAGAAAAGGAATAAACGTGGCATACCCGACCCCTTGACAACATCTCCCCAAGCAAAAACATGAAACAGAAGGCTGACCATGGCCCGTGCCCAGCAGACACGTGGGCGTGGTCAGGTGTTTGCAGAAATGGACAAAGCTATGGAAGCTTCTATTCCCACCACGGGGGCGTGCCCAGCTCAGCACTGGGCGCGGTCAACGCTATGATTCGCAGAATCTTGCAAATCGTGATAGTACAGATACACTTCTGCACACGGGCCGTGCCCAGCGAACACGGGGCCGTGTTCGCCTAATGTGGACAAGAGCAATTAATGAAGGAAGAGAAAGAGGATGGCCATGGGGGCATATCCAGGGGACATGGGGCCGTGGCCGGGCTTCTGTTCAGGCTATAAATAGGGGTGCTTGGCTCACTTCAAAGGCATCCCTTGGAAAACCACCTCTCTCCCACTTTGCCACCACTCCACCACTACTACAACACCCACATCCACCTTAGAGTGTGTGTAGTAGTCTCGGGATCCAAGATTGATCGTTAGAGTTCTTGTCAATCAAAGTCCATGTTTGGCTAAGTCTCTTACATCACTTAGTGAAAACAAACATTTAATGTATCACTTTTGATTTTTAATCTTTTCGCACTTTTTATTAGGTTTTGTATTAATGACTTTAATAACTAGTTTCTTATGTTGAAGGTGAAACTTATTTATCATTTGGCTGTGGTGTCTTGGTATTAATTTACTGTCTATATAAAGTAAAAGAAGCCAACTATGTGGTGTCTTGGTATTAATAACTAGTTTCTTATGTTGAAGGTGAAACTTATTTATCATTTAATTTAAGAAGATCATAAGTGTAAGACTCCTTGGTCAACTATGTGTACGCCTTGCGAGAAGCCATCGATGAAATGACAGGAGTAGAAGAAGCCATGATTGACAGTATTAATCACTTGACGGTGGGATTAGAGGGGTGCCTTCGAGAAGTCAACCTTTTGCACCAAAGGTTGAATATTCTTGCTTCTCCTCCTATGGTGCTAATCATCACACGAAGGGAGTGGAATGTTGTGCCGGAAGTCATTATTCTGGCCGAGTAGTATGACATGCCCCCGGAACCCCCTCTAGACATATTACAAGGGGTACCGGTGGCCGTCGCACCTCCTCCACAAGACATCTTGGAGAATGAGCTCGCTTTCTTCCTCCGTAGGGAGATAGAGGAATGGCTCAATGACATTTAAAAGACATCCCTCGGTTTCGAGTTCTACAAAAACCTTAAGTACCGGGAAGCTATTTTCGAGTTTTTGACATTCCTACAATAAGGGTAGAACTCCTTAAAATGATTTCCTGCATTACTTGACGTATCTATCCTAGGAACTTTTTAGCTTTTCATTTTTAACTTTATTTTAGGATCCTTTGTAATTGTCGTTTTAATGAATGGTGGTTTTTAAGTATTAAATGGTGTTTGGATGATGTTGTAATGGTTGAATACACTCAAAATAGTGGAGGTTACCAAGGGAAAGAATAACCCACACCCCATGCACAAAAACAGATCCTCCCGATAATTTTTCTTCATTACAGCAAGTTCAGCACGGGGCCGTGCTCAGGCCAACACGCCCCCGTGCCCAAGTTTCTGTAGAAAATGCCCATTTCAGGTAACTGGACATGGGGTCGTGTTCACTGAACACGCCCCCGTGCCCAGCCTTCTGTTTAATATGATACTGGCGATCTGAGCACGGGGCCGTGACCGGACCAACACGGGCCCGTGTCTAGACGCCCAGTAATATAAAACTTTGTTTTTAAACACCTTCTTACACATTCAATCAACCTAAAAACTTATTTTTGGGACACATTGAGGACAATGTGTAATTTAAGTATGGGGGGATGCTAAAACCTTGAATTTTGCAAGTCCTAATAACAAGCCTTACACAAAACTCTATTGGAACCGCTAATCACCCCAAAAAATAAATTCAAAAACTTTTCATTTTTTTTACTTGTCTTGGTTTAATTTGGGAATAACAAGTTCCAAAAGGTTATATTTTTACAAATTTACAACCGATAGCGTCGTGATAAAAAGAACCAACATAAGAAAATTATGAAACGGCATGACAAATCTAGTTAAAATTTGATTATATATACTTGATCACATTATAAACCCATTCCCACAATAAGTGAGTTTTGAGCCTTTATTGAGCATACAAGCATACATCTTTAAATTAAATGCTCCTTTTTCGTTTCTTGTGTGAATAGCCGCTTGGTTCTTACGACTCTAGAACTTTCCACGATGATACATTCCCGGTCCTTACCAACTTAAACCTAAGTAAGTAAATGATGGAGACATTAGGACTAACCCATTTTCCTTTCAACACTATTATTTTTCATTTTCTTTACCACCTACCCAAAAATCCCCCTACTTAACCCTTTGAGCCTAAACCTTTTCATTTCTAAACCCACAAAAACAAACACCCTTTACCCACCAAAACCTTTTTCTTTTCAACCCTTTATTTTAGTAAAAAGCTTGGTTTTCCTGTGACGCTTCTTTACAAAAAAAATGAAGTATAGCAATAAACAAAAAAGTCCTCAAAGAAACTTTGTTTGAAAAAGCTTAGTTTGAATAAAAGTCACAAAAAAAAAAAAGTTTTACGACGACCGAGGCTTTTTACGCCTTTAGCCCTTTTTACTAACCACTAACCGAAAACCACCTACCTTTAACCCAAGCCTAACCCTTCCCCAAGTCCTCTTGATATTTACAAAGGTTTATAGTTAAAAAGGAAGAGGATTGATTTCTTGGCAAGCATATAGTAGAAGTAAGTTCCATGCCGGTCTCGAGTGCTTCACAAAAATACATATTCGGCCGAGTGTTGAGTGATCTCCCGTGAGGTATGTGAACTTGTATATAAATGGAATTTTAAAAAGGCATGTTATGCCCAAATAAGTAATTTCTCTTATGAAACGTTCTAAATAAATCATAATGAATAGGATTGTAAATAGTATAAAAATAAAACCTAATAAAGATCTTGGATTCCCGACACTCAAGACAAGCCCAAAAACTTCTCTTCTACCTATTCCATTTGGGTGTGTAAGCCACATAGTAAAGAGTTTTCCTTGAGGACAAGCAAAGATTCAAGTGTGGGGGTATTTGATGTGTGTAAAATGCAACATATAAATTACATCAAATGAGGCATAAAACTAACCCTTTTTTTAGTACTAATGTTGGAAAAAGTGTGATTTTGTCTTCCTTTTGTATTTTCAGGACCAAACGAGCTTAAATGAACAAAAGGAATATATATGCAGCAAAACCTAACATAAATACAAAGAAAAGGAATAAACATGGCATGTCCGACCCCTCGACAGCATCTCCTGTCACGGCCTCCGTCTCAGTTTTACCCGGTTCAGAAGCCGCGGGACAGAAACCCTTGGTATTGGTGTTTAATTAGGCAGCGGAGATTTTAACAGAATCTTTTAAACTGAAAACACCCATTGATTTCATTTCAAATTTCGGGACAAACCCCGTAATTTACAATAAAGGAATTTCATTGGGAAATCCCCTGTTTACAAAAACATGTTTATTTATTTACTGAACCACTTTATCCAAGCTAGTAGTGCTACACGGCACTTCTCCTGATTCACATTAAATCATCTGAAACATGTTTTAAAAGATTTTATCAGCGGGAAACACTGGCGAGTCATTCATTTGATACAAAATGACACATTGTTATAAATTACAGTACTAAGGGCGATTTCAATGTTTATATCAACCAATTACCCAACGGCATTTGTCACTCCACTTGTTTCTGTGACTACAGTCATATCACCCATTGGCTAACCCGTTGTTCAATGGTGACGATTATCAAGTAATGTATACAAAACCCCACATACCGGCTGTAATTGAAGATTACAAAGACTTAATCCCTGTAATTATAACTTTGAAAATAAATAGGTTTTTGGAAACAATTTGGTAAAAATAGAATGACTCACATTGCAAGTTTAGTTGGACAGAGTTTTGCCTACTGATTAAGCTTGGTAACCTAGTTAAAATAACAATGCACATGAAACTAGGTTAGTAACTTAATACAACATTTACGATAAGCTCACGAAATCAAAACCCTCACGACGAATGACAAAGTATAGCCCGAATTCGGGCAACACTTAAACATCCATCGGATCGGTTTCAATCGATCGGACATTGTATCATAGCAGTGATTGAGTTATTACCCTGTAATCGTAGCAGCGTTTCGACACTTAAATATATGAATTTGAGCATTACAGAATGTCTTTTAGAGTAAATTTTTGAGCACAGACGAAAGGCCATGCAACGTACAATTTATAGCTGATTTTTTAGTTTTACGCGGCCTGCGTAAGCCTGAAGGGGATCCTTCGCGGCCCGCGAGGGCCACCCTAGCTACGGCTAGGGCTGCCGTGTCATGGTGTAGGTCTGCCATGTGTCTGACACGTGGCCTAAAGCTTATCCAGAGACTTACAAGGCTGTCGCACCCCGTGTAAGCCTTGCTTAATTCTTACGCGGCCCGTGACAGATTGATAAATCTGGATTTTCTTGATTTTTCATAAGGATTAGGGTTTTAGGGGTCCGGGTTTCCACTTACGGAGTGTTTTGGGACATTTTCGTGCAGGACCTTACATCCTCCCCACCTTATTTAAAATCTCATCCTCGAGATTTACTGGAATAAGTAAGGATATTTTCGGTTCATTTCCGATTCCAGTTCCTATGTGTACTCGGGTCCTCTTTTCGAATCCCACTTTACTTTGACTAGTACCAATCTTTTGTGCTTGAGGAATTTGACCTTTCTGTCTTCTATGTGGAGCGGTCTCTCAACGAATTTCAACTTTTCACTCACCTCTATGTCTTGGATCGGTATTACCAGTGATTCGTCAAATAAACATTTCATGAGATTAGATACATGAAACACGTCATGTACCTCGGCTAGCTCTTCTGGTAGTTGTAATTTATAAGCAACTGGTCCAATTCGTTGGGTAACTATGAATAGTCCTCTGTACCTTGGACTTAGCTTCCCTTTCTTATCGAATCGAACTACTCCTTTCCAGGGAGAAACTTTCAAGAGTACCTTGTCCCCAACTTGAAATTCTAACGGCTTGCGTCGATTATCTGCATTACTCTTCTGGCGATCTCGAGCCGTTTTCAGCCTTTCCTTTATTTGAGTTATCTTGTCAGTGGTTTCCTGTACAATTTCGGGACCTGATAATGGACTTTCTCCTATTTCTGTCCAGCATATAGGAGTTCGACACTTTCGTCCATACAGAGCTTCGAACGGGGCAACATTGATGCTGGTGTGGTAACTATTATTATAGGAGAATTCAATTAACGGCAAGTGGTCATCCCAATTCCCACCGAAATCTATTACACATGCCCTGAGCATGTCTTCAAGGGTTTGGATCGTCCTTTCACTTTGTCCATCGGTTTGGGGATGGTATGCAGTACTTAAATTTAATCGTGTTCCCATTGTTTCTTGGAAACTTGTCCAAAAATGCGAAGTGAAACGACTATCCCTACCTAACACAATGGAGAGTGGGACTCCATGCAAGGATACTACCTCATCTACATACAACTTTGCTAGTCTTTCCATGCTAAAGGTTTCTTTCATTGGTAGGAAATGAGCTGATTTGGTTAATCGATCCACAATTACCCAGATCGCATCGTTACCTTTCCTAGTCTTAGGCAACTTAGTAACAAAGTCCATTATTATTAGTTCCCATTTCCATACAGGCATTTCTAACTGTTGAAGTAAACCTAAAGGTTTCTGATGTTCTGCCTTAACTTGCGAACAAGTTAGACACTTAGAAACGTATCTGGTTATGTCCTTTTTTATTCCTATCCACCAAAAATTATTTCTTAAATCTTGGTACATCTTGTTGTTGCCAGGATGCATTGTATATCTAGATTTAAGAGCTTCTTCTAAAATCTTATTTCTTAAATCTCCTTGCTTAGGTACCCAAATCCTTTTCTTATGGAATCTCCAAATTCCATCAGTCCCTTGCTCTAATTCCTATATCCTTCCTTTCATTCCTTCAAAATCATCCTTGATTGCTGTTTCCTGAACATTTTTCAGTTGTTCCATTAAATCTAATTGGAGATTTAATCTAAGAGCACGGACTCGCCTTTGCTTCTCATGGTATTTACGACTTAAGGCATCTGCTACTACATTAGCTTTTCCTTCGTGATATTGAATATCACAGTCGTAGTCACTTAGAATTTCCATCCATCTTCTTTGCCTCATATTTAATTATTTTTGCCCAAATATGTACCTTAAGCTTTTATGATCTGTATAGACAGTAAACTTACTTCCGTACATATAATGTGTCCAAATCTTAAGGGCAAAAATTATGGCTCCTAGTTCTAAGTCATCAGTCGTATAATTTTCCTCGTGCTTCTTCAATTTCCTTGATGCATACGCAATTACCTTTTTCCGTTGCATTAGCACACATTCTAATCCCAACTTAGAAGCGTCGCAGAAGACCTCAAAATCTTCTGTCCCGTCTGGTAAGGCCAGAGTTGGGGCATTTGTTAAGCTTTGCTTTAAAATCTTAAAGGCCTCTTCTTGCTTGGGTCCCCATTTAAACTTAGTAGTTTTACAAGTTAACTTAGTTAATGGAACAGCTATCTTAGAGAAGTCTTTTATGAAGCGCCTATAATATCCAGCTAATCCTAGAAAACTTCTAACTTCGGCAGCTGATTGTGGGACCTTCCAATTTGTGATCACTTCTATCTTGGAGGGATCTACGTGAATACCTTCGTGATTCACCATGTGTCCTAAAAATTGCACTTCTTATAGCCAAACTTCACACTTTGAAAATTTGGCATAAAACTTTTCTTTTCTTAATAAAGTTAAAAGTGCATGCGGGTGCTCACAATGCTCGTCCTGGCTTTTGGAATAAATAAGTATATATTCGATGAAGACAATTAAGAATTTATCCAAATACGGTTTATAGATCATATTCATCATGTCCATAAATGATGCAGGAGCATTTGTTAGTCAAATGGCATGACTGTAAACTCGTAGTGACCATACCTAGTCCTGAAAGCAGTTTTAGGTATGTCTTCTTCCTGTACCTTCAGCTGATGGTTTCCGGAGCGCAAATCTATCTTGGAGAAATATCTAGCTTCCTGGAGTTGATCGAAAAGATCATCAATTCTAGGTAATGGGTATCGATTCTTAATGGTAACCTTATTCAATTCCCTATAATCGATACACATTCGCATTGAACCGTCCTTCTTTTTCACAAACAACACACGGTGCTCCCTAAGGGGATGAACTAGGTTGTATGAATCCTTTGCTTAACAATTCGTCTAACTGCTTTTTCAGTTCTACCATTTATGTGGGTGCTAACCGATAAGGGGTCTTAGCTATTGGTGTAGTTCCAGGAATTAGATGAATTCTAAACTCTACTTCCCTATCTGGTGGAAGTCCAGGTAGTTCTTCTGGGAATACATCCGGGTATTCTGATACTACTGGAATTTCCTTAAGTTCCTTACTTCTAGTGTTAATGATTACCGAAATCATATACACTATTCCTTGTTTTCGTTCATAACTAGCAACTTTCATTACTGAAATGAACTTCATTGGTTTACGTCGCTTATCTCCTGAGATCACAATTACTTCTCCTGTTGGTGTATGAATTTCTATGGAATTCTTAACACAGAGGATTCGAGCATGGTTGGCTACTAACCAATCCATTCCTAACACGACATCGAATCCGGCTAAATTCATAGGTAGCAGGTTTGCAGAAAATTTATGGCCTAAAAGTTTTATCTTTTCTCCTTGAAGGATTTTATCTATATTAACAGAATTTCCATCTGTCGTTTCTACCGTATAAATCTGCCTAAGTTTGGTTAAAGGCTGCTTAAGAGCTTGGTAGAATGAAGTATTTATAAAACTTTTGTTTGCACTAGAGTCAAATAATACTTTTGCGTAAACGTCATGCACAAGAAACATACCAGCTATCACATCCGGAATCAGATCTGCTTCTTGTGTAGTCAGCTGGAAAGCTCTTGCATTCTTTTTATTAGTTCCTTCAGTTGCTTTTGCCTTGTTGTCAGCTGGCTTGACCAGTTTAGGGCATTCTGGTCTAAAATGCCCAGCTTCTCCGCAATTGAAGCAAATCTTTGATTTCTTCCTGCACTCCTCTTCTCGGTGTCCTTGTGCCTTGTAGAATTTACACTTCTCCTGACATTTACCAAAATGTTTCCTTCGGCAGTTTCTGTAGAATGGAGGTGTGGAAGATTGCCCAGTTCCCTTTTTTTGAAGTTGCTATTAGTATTACCCCCACGGAATCCTTGGGTAATTTTCTAGGCCAATTCCTTTTTTCTATTTTCTTCTCTCGTGTGCACCAGTCCGTCAGTCAAGATGTTGGCCAGTTCGACCGCATCGTCTATAGTGCGGGGTCTCGCAGCTTTAACAATCTCGCGAATCTCGCTAATTAAACCACAAATATAACGAGATATAAGCACCGGTTCTGGCAAGGCCAGAGTTGGTACAATTCTAGCATACTCAAAAAATTTCGAGGTATACCCCCGACAGTCAACATCTACCATCCGGTGATTTAGGAACTTATTTGTCATTTGTTCCTTTTCGTAGGCGGGACAAAATTTCATTTCCACCAATTCCTTAAATTCCTCCCAGCTCATGGCATAAGCCACATCACTTCCCTTGGCTTGTAGCACCGTGTTCCACCATTCTAACGCTTCTTCCTTGAAAAGGTGGGATGCATACATAACCTTATCTTCTTCTGCACATTTACTGATTTTAATTACTGCCTCGGTCTTTTCTAACCAACGTAGTGCGGCCGTCGCCCCTTCATTGCTGGCAAATTCGACTGGCTTACAGGCAAGAAATTCTTTGTAAGTGCAACCAGGTGTTGCAACTTTCATTTTCTTAAGTATTGGGGCTTGAACCACATTATTATCATTATTGCCGCCTCCATTTACATTGTTGCTAAAATTATCATCACGAGTGTGTTTACTATGGTTGGCTTGCGAAGGTTCAGCAGGATTCTTAACAGCAGCAACAATTGCCGGGATAGCGTTGGCTATTCCCTGAGCAACGATATTTTCTATATCTTGCCTATTAAGAAAATGGTCTTCATTATTTTGTTCAGATTGGTTAACTTCGTTTTCCGGTTGATTTTCTGCGTTTTCCATCTGAATCATTAACAATATATGTATATTACTATCACAAAATGGATAGCAATCAAACAAAATAGAGTAATCACAACATAATTAAGTCAACACGTATAGCCAAAATTGTCGACCTTGCGACATTCATATATTTTTATAGTAATATGCATCCGTACACGCCTAATATTTACAGATATTTTATTTTAGTTATAATTATACAATATTATATTATTAGATATTAGATATTATATATATATATATATATATATTATTTATTTATTTATTTTTTCCACATCGTATTATTATTATACAAACATTCACCCCCAGTTAGCTGGCCTTTCAGAAACGACGCTTCCTCTCGTCGTACATCCACGTGATGTTTTCCCCCACTTCCCGAATCCGATTTCCCGCATCCACTAGTTCCTCGCCGTAGCGGCGTAATTCGGCAACGTTTTCCGAGCTCATTGGTGGGAAAGGTGTAGGTTCAGGATCAAACTGGGGATGTTAAAAATTGGGGTTATTCATGAAGTTCTGAAAATGCCAGTCGCTCGTCCACCACTCTTCCAAATGCCCTGTAAAAGGTTGAGGGTTGACAATAGGGTCCGGAATAGCAGGTTCCAAATTAATTGGAAGTTGTGATTGAGCTGGGAAATTGAAAAGGGTTTCGTCAGCAGGTCCGAAGAGGTCACAATTCGCCAGTTTCCTATCCAGCTCTTCCCAGGGTGGCATCTCCTGGGCTTGACCAGAACTTTCCCCTACTTCCTTTCCTTTTCCTTTGTCTTTTGGATCCTCTGTCCTTTTCACCTTTTGGGCTGCTGGCTTCTTCCTTCGTCCTCGCTTCCAGTCCAGGATTCTTCTCCTCTTTTTAGGCTTTGGTTTCTCCTGGGGCTGGGCTTGGAACACTAGTGGCTCCTCAGTATCCTCTTGATAGCCGGATTGGGTTCATGTTGTATCCATATAAGTTGTATGGATGGTAAAGTTTCGGAGTGCCTCCGACAGTTCATTCATGAAGTTAGCACACATGTAGAAACACACAAAATTCAAGTTAAAATTTTATTTATTGTAACTTAAATTTTCACAGAATCACAAAATGGCAATCTGAAGATTAAGTATTTCTAAATACTTAACTGGCTTAAATCAGTGGCTCTGATACCACCTTTTTCTGTCACGGCCCCCGTCTCGATTTTACCCGGTTCAAAAGTTGCGGGACAGAAACCCGTGGTATTGGTGTTTAATTAGGCAGCGGAGATTTTAACAGAATCTTTTAAACTGAAAACACCCATTTATTTCATTTCAAATTTCGGGACAAACCCCGTAATTTACAATAAAGGAATTTCACTGGGAAATCCCCTGTTTACGAAAACATGTTTATTTATTTACTGAGCCACTTTATCCAAGCTGGTAGTGCTACACGACACTTCTCCTGATTCACAATAAATCACCTGAAACATGTTTAAAAATATTTTATCAGAGGGAAATACTGGCGAGTCATTCATTTGATACAAAACAACACATTGTTATAAATTACAGTACTAAGGGCGATTACAATGTTTATATCAACCAATTACCCAACGGCATTTGTCACTCGACTTGTTTCTGTGACTATGGTCATATCACCCATTGGCTAACCCGTTGTCCAATGGTGACGATTATCAAGTAATGTATACAAAACCCCACATACCGGCTGTAATTGAAGATTACAAAGACTTAATCCCTGTAATTATAACTTTGAAAATAAATAGGGTTTTGGAAAAAAATTTGGTAAAAAGAGAATGACTCACATTGCAAGTTTAGTTGGACAGAGTTTTGCCTACTGATTAAGCTTGGTAACCTAGTTAAAATAACAATGCACATGAAATTAGGTTAGTAACTTAATACAACATTTACGATAGGCTCACGAAATCAAAACCCTCACGACGAATGACAAAGTATAGCCCGAATTCGGGCAACACTTAAACATCCATCGGATCGGTTTCAATCGATCGGACATTGTATCGTAGCAGTGATCGAGTTATTACCCTGTAATCGTAGCAGCGTTTCGACACTTAAATATGCGAATTTGAGCAGTACAGAACGTCTTTTAGAGTAAATTTTCGAGCACAGGCGAAAGGCCATGCAACTTATTATTTATAGCTGATTTTTGAGTTTTACGCGGCCCGCGTAAGCCTGAAGGGGATCCTTCGCGGCCCGTGAGGGCCACCCTAGCTACGGCTTGGGCTGCTGTGTCATGGTGTAGGTCTGCCACGTGTCTGACACGTGGCCTAAAGCTTATCCGGAGACTTATAAGGCTGTCGTGCCCGCGTAAGCCTTTCTTAATTCTTACGCGGCCCGCGACAGATTGATAAATTTGGATATTCTTGATTTTTCATAAGGATTAGGGTTTTAGGGGTCCGGGTTTCCACTTACGGAGTGTTTTGGGACATTTTCGTGCAGGTCCTTACATCTCCCCAAGCAAAAACAAGAAACAGAAGGCTGACCACGGCCCGTGCCCAGCGGACACGGGGGCGTGGTCAGGTGTCTGCAGAAATGGACAAAGTTGTGGAAGCTTCTATTCCCACCTCAGGGGCGTTCCTAGCTTAGCACGGGGCGTGGTCAATGCTAAGATTCACAGAATCTTGCAAATCTAGATAGTACAGATACGCTTCTGCACACGGGGTCGTGCCCAGCGAACACGGGGCCGTGTAGAGCTTAATGTGGACAAGAGCAATTTATGAAGGAAGAGACAGAGGATGGCCACGGGGGCGTGTCCAGCGGACACGAGGCCGTGGTCGGGCTTCTGTTCAGGCTATAAATAAGGGTGCTTGGCTCACTTCAAAGGCATCCCTTGGCAAACCACCTCTCTCCCACTTTGCCACCACTCTACCACCACTACAACACCCACATCCACCACCATCATCCATCATCCACCTTAGAGTGTGTGTAGTAGTATCGGGATGCAAGATTGATCGTAAGAGTTTTTGTCAATCAAAGGCCATGTTTGGTTAAGTCTCTTACATCACTTGGTGAAGACAAGCATTTAATGTATCACTTTTGATTTTTAATCTTTTCACACTTTATATTTGGTTTTGTATTAATGAATTTAATAACTAGTTTCTTGTGTTGAAGGTGAAACTTCTTTATCATTTGTCTGTGGTGTCTTAGCATTACTTTACTGTCTATATAAAGAAAAAAGATTTTCACCATTCATATCTCTACGGTCTATACAGAGATATGTTGGCTACGTGGTCGGGGGTTAAGGGAATGGTTTGGTAAGGTTCTTGCCTTGTTCAGTGTATAGATCCTGCAAGGACCTGGGTCAAGCTTACTAAGACCTCCTTCAATACCCACTGGTATTAGATGGCGGGGGTGCGAATGGCTTGATCCCCTCATATGTAAACTACTATTAATACATTAAACCGGCTACTTGGGATTGTATCCCTGCTGACTCAAACCACTGGGTTGAGGGTAACGTCACCTTCAAAAGAGGGGCCTACTACTATAACTAAGATAATCTCTTAAAAAGTGCAAAAGTGCGGAAATTATCGAAGGATACATTAAAGGCGAGTCGGGTCCAAGTGATTCATCTTGTCTATCTGTTTTATTTTTATTTTTATTTTCAGCATTTTAGTTTTTATTTTTCATGTTTAAAACGTTTTCTAAAATTTTGATTTGATTAGACGTTGAGGATAAACTGATACTAAAAGCTCTTGTGTCCTTGGACGACCTCGGTATCTTACCAACGCTATACTAAGCTCACGATGGGTGCACTTGCCCATATGTGTGTTTAGTGTTAGTAGAATATCGTGTTTTATAAATTTAAAACTTGACTAATGTGTAAAATGGGCTTAAATTATCAATAAAAACATAACATACTCGACACGCATCAATCTCCCAGCTAGAGAAAGAGAAAATGAGCTTGGAGGAGCAGATGCTTACTGTTGAAGTGGGTATATATGAGGTTGCCATGACGACGACTGAAGATACCAAAGGTTGTGCTGCTCGTGCCATTCTCCGGGAAAGTATCAGGATGACCCAAGAGGCTGCTGATCCTGACTTTGACAAGTCAGCCTGGGATGTAGCCTCCTTGAAGCATACCCTTCTTCATCTATGTAAGGCCATATAATTGAGTAGGTTTATGTTTATCTTTATCAAACACAATTATAAGCTATTGGACTTAGTTTTCTAGTGGGTTAGATAGTATTGGTATGAATATTACTAGAGCTTTACTTTTCCAAAGTAATTTACTAGTTAGGTTTTGGCATGAATGTGTTTTAACTGCTACTTATCTTATAAATAGGACTCCATCCTCTGTGCTTAATAGAAAGATACCATATGAATTAGTTTATAAATTTAAACCCTTCTTGGATCATCTTAAAGTGTTTGGGTGCTTATGTTTTTATATTGTTTTCAATAAAACTGATAAATTGAATAGTAGAGCAGAAAAATGTGTCTTTATAGGATATTCACTTGAGAAAAAAGGATATAAACTCTTTAGTCTTGATTCAAAGTCTATTTTATTTACTTGTATCAATTAGATGTTAATAATGCTTTCTTATATGGTGATCTAAATGAGGAAGTTTATATGTCTTTTCCATAAGGTTACGAGTCAAATAATGTGTCAAAAGTGTGTAAACTTAATAAGTCTCTGTATGGGCTTAAGCAAGCCCCTAGAATGTGGAATGAAAAACTGGTTAGCATTTTACTTAGCATTGACTTTATACAAAGCAAGTGTGATACTTCGTTATTTGTTAAAAACAAAAATGGTATCTTTGTTGTTTTGCTTGTATATGTATATGATATTGTTGTTACAGCTAATTCATTGACTGAGATAGAAAACATTAAGCAAAGTTTAAAAACAAAGTTTTTGATTAAAGATCTTGGTTTGTTGCAATATTTCTTAGGCGTAGAAGTGTTGTCTTGTGATACTGGTATATGTATATCACAAAGAAAGTATTGCACCGATTTACTCTCTGAATATGGTATGTTAGGATGTAAGCCTGTTAGTATACCAGTTGATCGAAGTCATGTTGTTAATATTATTGGTTATTAACACTTTGTAGGAATATTAATTTATTTGTCTCATACTCGACCTGATATCTCATATGCAGTACATGTTCTTAGTTAGTTTATGCATAGTCCTACTGAAGGTCATTTGAAACTTGCTTTTCACTTGTTGAGATATCTTAAATCCGCCCTAGGAAAAGGACTTTTGTTTTGTAAAAGCAGATCGTTTAACTTGTCTAGTTTTGCTGATTCTGACTGGGCTAAGTGTCTAGTAACTCGAAAGTCAGTTACAGGTTTTTTTATTTTCCTTGGTGATTGTTTGGTGTCTTGGAAAAGTAAGAAACAAAGTATTGTGTCTAGGTATTCAGCTGAGGCTGAATATAGGTCAATGTATGCTACTGTATGTGAGTTAATTTGGTTGAAAACTTTATTAGGTGAGTTACATATTAAAATTGATATACCTATCAACCTGTATTGTGATAATAATGCCGCTATGTCTATAGCAGCAAATCCAATATTTCATGATAGGACCAAACATTTCGAATTGGATTACAAAAGGTGTTTTGAAATGTGTTGGTATAAAGTCTGCAAATCAAGTTGCAAACATATTTACTAAAGGTGTTTTGCTTAAAATACATTAAGTTCGTTGTGGGAAGTTGAAACTTTTTGATCTGTTTAACTAACAGAATTATGGGGGGTGTTAAAATAATACATTCATAATATTTCAATTCTATTATGTTTTCTGTTGTCTTAATGCTTTTTTTGTTTTTTTACATGTTTCATGTTGGATCTGGGCATCTGGGCATATGATACATTGCTGAGCTGAAGATATTGGACTACTAGTTGTTGGGCTAAAGTTATTGGGCTTGATGCATGGGCTTAAGGAATATAAGACTTAAACCGCATATGAAGACTCCGGGTTACCCGGAGGTTGTTATGTGATCCGGGTTAATATAAATATATGCCTTGGGTTGTTGTGCACACCTAACTTCACTTTTTCATCTCTCAATTTCATTTGTGCACTCTCTCTCTTGCGATTAGGGTTTTCTAAGTGAATATCGTTGATTCACTTTGAGTTCATTCTTGTATTTATTTGTGCAGATTATCTTGTTGATAATCTGCTAGTGAGAGGAAGTTGTGAGAGTGATTTGGAAAGTTCATTGCAGTTTCTGTTTGTATCAATCTTAGGGTTAATACATCTTTGGTTTGGGTACATCTGTTCTTGATACATGTTTTTTGACATTAGTACTCACGGATATTCAAATCGATTACGCATTAAACTTAAAAACTACTAAGGGTTGATTTGGATTGTTGCATTTGACTATGTTGGTGTAGCTGTTGCGCGTATTTCTCAAGTTGCTGCAAAGATGGTGAGGGGTGGGTTTCACGTGTTAATTATATTAATTAGACAAGTCGAACCGCTTTTGTTTCCTTTTCATTTATCCATATTTTGGTGGGTATGTATGTGGTAAAAAGTTAAAAATATTTGATGGATGAAATGTAAATGAAGAAGTAGGTTGTAGTGGAAAATGTAAATGTTTAAGAGTTTAAATAATGAAAATAATTGATCTTTTTTAAATGTTCCAACAACGACTTTTAGGGGGCAGGGACCCACCCCCAATATTTGGTATCAATAGCATCTCAACACCCTCCTGCCTCACCGCGCGAAGGGACACTACAAGAAAATGAACCTAATGCAACCCCGATAAAAAGTTGCATTAGGCCTTGTAAAGGTTGCATTAGGCCTAATGCAACCTTTTTAAGACCAAATGCAACCTTTTTAGTGTGCAACTTCTTTTACATTCTAATGCAACTTTTTTTATTTTAGTTACAAAAATGCAACATTTTCTACATTCAAATGCAACTTTTTCTACAAAATTGCAACCTTTTTCTAGGCCTAATGCAACCGTTATTATTTTTTAATAGAAAAAATGCAACATTTTTTTTTCACACAAATGAAACCTTACAACATAAGTTCAATTGCTATTAATTGATATAAATTCAATAGTAATTACACAAAAACAATAATAACAAAGATATCATTGATAATCAAAGTGTGTACTTCAACATGTTTGTCGAAACTTAAATAACCTTATAGTCAATTACAATAATAAAAAAGTGAAAACATTCTACTCATCTCGATCTCCAACTACTTGTTTGATAACCTTCCACATCATAGCTTCCAAGTTGTGTCGCTGGCAAACTCTTTTCGCCTAGTTTCAAGCTCAGCTTTTTTTTCTTTAATGATCATCTTCAATCCTTTTGCGCATTTCCAGCAACTAGTTTTTCTTAACTTCAACTTGTAAATTAAGTTGAAATAAGCCTTATAAAAATAATAACTTGATAAATAAAATAATTGCCTAGCGAAACATAATGCATAACACAGAGACACAGAAATATATTTCAAGCATACCATTCCACCACTACCTCCAAGTTCAACAGGCACGTGGTAATCTCCGTCTCCATCAAACTCTACAATTGTGAATTCCTACATAATAAAAGTATTTTGGTAAACGTTCTTACTTCTAACCATATCCTCTGCCCAAATAAACAAGTGTTCTACCAAAAATAACAATTAAAAGATTGAATGCCTGAAGTTACAGTCTACACATTTTTTAAACGTACAGTCCTCGTTTCTAAACCTCAAAAAGACTACTAGAATAACTTTTTAGAAGGATGCCACACAAAATAATTGGTGATGGTCTCTTATTACCTCAATACATCAATATAATTGTAATTTGCATGAAGAGACAAAAACATGACCTGATAGCCTACTCTAGCAGATGTAACAGCATTGAGCCTAGCCACAGAAGATCTTATCCTCATGTCTAAACATCCAACAGCATCATCATCTCCTAAAAAAAATAACAGAAAACAAAGATATATTAACTACAAAATGAGCAAAACGCAATTTCATTCGAGGACAAGCTCACCTTCTTGAGACTACCTTTAGTGTTGGAGATTATTGTTAAGAGAAGATAGAAAGTGTCCCTGTGTAAAAATTACTTTTATTAGCTCCAGTTATACATTTATGACTAAAAGAAAATAAAATGATAATATCTCATCATAACATGTGGGCAGTGAAGGTATTTCATGCTTAACAGTTACCTTTTCTATGTTAATTATGTATAGATCAGGTGAAAAAGTCACACATTCAAATCACATGACCAGCAATCATATATAACTAGGAAGCGCTATAGCGCGCTGTTTCAGGTTGAAGTCGAATATGGTTTTACATCAAATTACTTTTTGACTTCATTAGTAGAAAATGTGGAAACTAGGGCTACTTATGAATACTTATGGTTCTTCTGTTTTCGAAATAGCTATGAACAACATTCAAAAAGTTTCTTTGAAATAGCTAGAATGAATTTATACTGTTACCTGATCTAATGCATCACGTCGAGGATCAAAAACAATGAGTAGAACACCTGATGGACTGACTTCGTTTCTAAGACAAAAGCTGCACATGAAATTGTATATAATACTTGTTTATATAACATGTATGAGCAACCAAAACTAAACTGAGTCCAAAATATGCCCTTAATAATCCCCTTTCACTTCTGTTCTTTTCAAAACTTGACTGATGGGTTTTTCCAAAATTCATCCAAGACGTTCTTTTAAATTAACTAAGGGCATGTTTGGTTGACAGGAATCCATTTGATTTCAAGGGAATTTGAATTTGAATCCCTTATTTAATGGAATTCAGATTCCTTCTAAATTTCAAAGGAAAGTTTAAAAACCCACGGGAATGTTTCCAAAGTTACGGAAATAACCCCTTGCCTCTTATCATTTTTGTCTAAAAACCAAAAAATAATTAAAAAATCCAAAAAAATCAAAAAATAATAAAAAATCCAAAAAATTCTAAAAAATAAAAATAATTCTAAAAAATCAAAAAAATAATAAAAAATCCAAGAAATTCTAAAAAATAAAAAAAATCTAAAAAATCCAAAAAATAATTAAAAATCCAAAAAATTCTAAAAAATAAAAAAAAACTCTAAAAATAATAAAATAATAAAAAAATCTAAAAAATCCAAAAAATTCTGAAAAATAAAAAATTCTAAAAATAAAAAAATAATAAAAATCGAAAAAATCAAAAAAATAATAAAAAATCCAAAAAAATTTTAAAAAACCAAAAAAAAAGTTAAAAATAAAAAAATCTAAAAAATAATATAAAATAATAAAAAATACAAAAAATACAAAAAAAATCCAAAAAATTCTAAAAAATAAAAAAATTCTAAAAAAATCAAAAAAAGTATAAAGAGTTAATTACCAAAATCGTCCCTAAGGTTTGGGTAGGTTTGCCATTTTCGTTCAAAACGACACTTTTGTACCAAATTGCCCCCAACGTTTCTAACTTTTTGCCATTTTCATCCAAACCACTAACTGAGTTTATTTTTTCTGTTAAGTTGATGATATTTGGATGAAACTGGCAAATATAAAACCACAGGGACGATTTTGGCAATTTACTCAAACTCTTATAAATTTCTTTTATTTAATTAATTTTGTTACATATATAATAAAAAAATATACATGCAATTTTTATATGAAAAAAATAATAGCTTTGTCACATAATTTTTATAAATTTTCATCCAACCACTAACTAAGTTAATTTTTCTATTAAGGCGAAAGATGTTTATAAACTAAGACAAAAATTAATTTCTAATTTTTTATATAGATCAGTTTTATAAAAATAAAATCTACTTAAACCTCTAAATTTTATAAAACTAAAATGCTGTTGACCTTATTAAAAAATGTCAAATAAAAAAATGTTATCATATGTACCAAGTTTGTAATTCATCTTCTACTCTTTTAAATTCGCTCCTAAGGAAAAACAGAAGCCAGTGCCCCCTCCCCCTCAAACAACGTATCGTTACCAAACCTTAAAATTACCCACCAAATTGTAATTATAATGCTATGAACCAAAAGTTTCTTTACTCAAGCCACTCAGAATAAGTATTAGTTAGTTACCCTCATAATCTTAATTCAATAAATATTTTATTTCTACCAACATATTTCCTAGGTGTTCAACACATGTAAAAATATATGTAACGTTTTACAATTTTTTCTATCACTACAACTGATAAATACTAAAAGTTGTAATCGATTGTTATGTGTTGCACACAAATGACGTTTTCTCTTTATAAAACTGGTTTATATAAAGAAGCTATAAATTAATTTCTGTCTTAATTTATAAAATTTAAAATATCCTTCACCTTAACAGAAAAAATAAACTGAGTTAATGATTTGGATGAAAATTTATAAAAATTATAAGACAAAACTATTAAATTTTTTTTCCTAAAAACTCCATGTATATTTTTTTATTGTATATGTAACAAAAATAATTAAATAAAAGAAATTAAAAAGGGTTTGAGTAAATTGCCAAAATCGTCCTTGTGGTTTTATATTTGCCAGTTTCATCCAAATA
The DNA here is from genome assembly GCA_030545235.1 of Helianthus tuberosus. Taxonomy (NCBI): domain Eukaryota; kingdom Viridiplantae; phylum Streptophyta; class Magnoliopsida; order Asterales; family Asteraceae; genus Helianthus; species Helianthus tuberosus. The sequence goes on along the minus strand of CM060436.1, from coordinate 131,957,357 downwards.
TCCTCAACTTAACAGAAAAAATAAACTAAGTTAGTGGTTTGGATGAAAATGGCAAAAAGTTACAAACGTTGAGGGCAATTTGGTACAAAAGTGTCATTTTGGACGAAAATGGCAAACATGCCCAAACCTCAGGGACGATTTTGGCAATTAACTCAATTATAAAAAATCCAAAATATTCTAAAAAATAAAAAAAATAATAAAAAAACAAAAAATAATAATAAAAAATCCAAAAAATTCTAAAAAATAAAAAAATTCTAAAAAATCAAAAAAATAATAAAAAATCAAAAATATTCTAAAAAATCAAAAAAATAATAAAAAATCCAAAAAATTCTAAAAAATCAAAAAAATTATAAAAAATCAAAAAATTAATAAAAATATCTAAAAACCCAAAAAATTCAAAAAACGAAAAACAAATTTAAAACATAAAAAATCTAAAAAATCCAAAAAATTATAAAAACTCAAAAAGATTGATTTTTTGAATTTTTTATAATTTTTAGGATTTTTAATTATTTTTTAGAATTTTTTTGAGTTTTTTTTATTTTTTAGAATTTTCTGAACTTTTTATTATTTTTTTGATTTTTTAGAATTTTTTGGATTTTTTATTATTTTTTAGATTTTTCTTGAAATTTCAGGATTTTTTGGAGTTTTTATTATTTTTTAGAAATTTTTCTGATTCTTTAGAATTTTTGAACTTTTTATTATTTTTTATAATTTTTTTGATTTTTTAGAATTTATTGGATTTTTTTTATTATTTTTTATATTTTTTTTTGAATTTTTAGGATTTTTGGATTTTTTTATTCTTTAGATTTTTTTGATTTTTTAGAATTTTTTGAAATTTTTATTATTTTTTAGATTTTTTTAATTTTTTTGATACTTTTGATTTTTTTTTGGAATTTTTAGAATTTTTTAGAATTTTTTTGAATTTTTATAATTTTTTAGATTTTTTTTTGAATTTTTATCTAAGATAGTTGTTTTTTAAACTTTTGCCAATTGTTTATAACTAGGGGTAATTTTGTCTTTTTAGGTATTTTTAAATTCTAATTCAATTAATACATTTATCAACCAAACACAACTATGGATTTCAAAGGAATCCATCAAATTTCAATTCAAATTCCAATTCCAATAGGGATTCCAATTCCAATTCCTACACATTCCGCCAACCAAACGCCCCCTAAATGTATGATGTATCAATAAAAGCAATCAGCCAATACTCAGTCAAAACAAATCCAGAATTTGACATATTAACTCATATCAAAGAAACATACTTATATAGTTTTTCGAAACAAAAACTAACTTAAATGATGAGTGATGTACCTGAAGTTGTATTAGAATTGTTTCCTCAGTTAAATCCATTTGAAATCCTTTGCTGATTCACTCTAACACAAAGCTGCCCCAAAATTTACATTTACAACCAATTATAATAATTTAATCAAACCCTAAATGTAATTAAAGCAAGTTTGATGAAAGCGCAAAAAAACTACTGCTAAGGGTTGTACCGCTGTAGTGAGGATTGAAACAACACGGAGTCGAGCAGTGATGTCGAGTTATTCGTGGGACGTTTGTGGTGGAGTGGCGATTCGTCAGTCACTCAACTGTGCCTCATCAGCGGTGTAGTGGTGGGAATCAATCGGAGGAGACAACCGTCTAGAATAGGGATCATAATCGAGCTGAGGAGAGGATCAATCCAGGTTGAGGGAGAGAACACGGATTTTGGTAGGTGATGCGGGAGATGGAATTGTAAAATTAAGAATGTGAGGGAAATCTAAATTATTTGGGGAACAGGGGAAACTAAAATAAAAGTAATGGTATAAACTGATTTATAAATATATAATCCATTGTAAAAAATGAAAACCATAGTTTTCAAATGAAGATTTAGATGTAATGCTTATAAATATAAGAGTAAAATGCACGGATAGTCCCTGTGGTTTTGTAAAATAACACCTATAGTTCCCAACTTTTGAAAATTACACCGGTGCTCCCTGTGGTTTGACAGTTTGTTACTCGGATAGTCCCTGGAGTGGATGTCCGTTAGTTTTCTCCGTTAAACCTATGTAAAATGACAAAATTGCCCCTTACTTATTAAAACAAAGTTTAAAACATTAAAAAAAATCCATTAATAGTGGGACCCACCAAAAACAAGTCATCCGCTTTATTTGTTATCATCTCCGGCAAGTTCGCCGGATTCCGGTCAACCAAAACTCAATAATCCAATCCTTTTTAATCCATTCCTTTTCCAATAATACTTATCTCCATCGTTTCTCAACCGAATCTTCAAGATTTGTCTCGTAACTCACGCAATATGTTTATCCGGTAACCCAACTGACTCCGAAAATCCTATTACGACTCTGATCCGTTAACCGACTCGAAGCAGTATAAATACATACTCATAAAATCCTATTACGACTCTGATTCGTTACGACTCTGTTCCAAACTGGCACCACTTCAAATTCACATCAAATTATCCTCTGTTTCTCCGTTGTTTGCTACTCGCCGGAGTTTATATTCCGGCCAAGCTTCAAGTTCGATCTATCCGAGCTCTGTAGGTACAAATATCTATATGCATTTTTCTCGTAGTTGTTTGCGGAACATATGCCTTCTGTTAGTTTTAACTAACAGAGATAAAATCATCTTTAATTTTGTGGATTAATAGGGTAGGGTTTATTTGGGATGATTTTGGGGAAGATGATGGAACTTCAATTACTTTTTTAACAATTCAGAACTATTTATTAATGGATTTGTTTTAATAAGCAAGGGGTAATTTGGTCATTTTACATAGGTTTAACGGAGAAAACTAACGGACATCCACTCCAGGGACTATACAAGTAACAAACTGTAAAACCACAGGGAGCACCAGTGTAATTTTCAAAAGTTGGGGACTATAGGTGTTATTTTACAAAACCACATGGACTATCCGTGCATTTTACTCTAAATATAAAACATGTTAATAAATATTTTGGATTTAGCTATACTAAAACTAATATTATTTATAAATAGAGTTAATTACATAGTTAGTCCCTGTGGTTTGCACAAAGTAACAAACTTAGGTACTAATAGTTTAAAATCACATTTTAGGGTATTAACTTTTCATTTGGTAACATTTGAAGGCATTAACGTTATTTGTAGGCTAAGCAGTTAATGCGGAAAAATATCAGTTATTGGTCAAGGACCGATATTTGAGATATCGTTTATCGCGGTGAGATATCGGTGAGATATCGGTAATTTATAATATCATGCATAAATATATCTAGAGCCTATATAATATATGTATACAACATCTTTATGCACTAACTTGTAAAAGTCTAAGGTTAATTTTGATAAATCTATAACTCGGGGATGAAATTGTAATTCAAGTTAAAAGAAAAGGGGGGTAAACAAGAAAAAGAAATAAAGAATGATTTAATTTTTATAACCCTATTTTTACTAAACCCTTTAAACTAAAAAAAACCCTAAACAACTAAAGCCGCCGTCCTCTATCTCCCCTGTTCGCTCCTCCATCTTCTAAACCTAAAAAACAGATGACAACAGGTAAGCTTCGATTCAACAACTTCGATTCAGCAGAGAAGGTATGGTTCGATCAGCAGGTAAGCTTCGATTCAACAACTTTGATTAGCCACTATTTCTTCTCTATCACCCACCATTTAAGGTTTTTTTAAGCAGCGAGACATAAAAAAATGGCCCAAAATGCAGTTTTTGTAGTAAAAAAACATAAAAAATGGCCCAAACGAGAATCTCGGCGAGACAACCGATATGACATATGCAAAATATCGGTGATATATCGGTATTTATCGCCGATAATATCGGTCACCGAGATACAGACCGATATGGCACACCGATATGTTGGGGTAGGGCCGATAACCGATATATCGGTGATATAGCATCGATATATCGCCGAGATTAACTGCATAGTTTGTAGGTTTAAAATCACATTCTGTTAGTACCTAAGTATGTTATTTTGTGCAAACCACAGGGACTAACTATGTTAATACCCTAGAAGTTAATGCCTCCAAACGTTACAAAATGAAAAGTTAATACCCTAGAAGGTGATTTTAAACTATTAGTACCTAAGTATGTTATTTTGTGCAAACCACGGGGACTAACTATGTAATTAACTCTTATAAATAACTAAATGGTATTTTGAGTTTAGTTTTTCAAAAGTTTCGTTTGTACAATTACATTATATAAATATTGTTGACGTATAACGATAAATAGTAACTTTATTTTTATAATAATACATAGTTTTTTGTTTTTCTTTTATTTAATATATTATAATAGTTTATTATTATATTTACTTTTAATAATATATTTTTTATCTTTATTAATAACATATTTTTAATTTTTAATTTTTAATTTTTAATAATATCTAATGCTTTAGGCCTCTTGATTTTAATATGATATCTCATAGAAATGTTCAAGTGAGCTTGAATAAGATCATAATTAAAACACTTTCAAAGAAAGATGCATTAGTAGAAGTTTAGAGTTAAGAGATTCTCTTAGGTGATCAATGTGTGTGTTTATGGTTTACCCATGAGCATTTTTTGTTAGTACATATCAAGCACAAAAGGTATTCGCATTCAAACTTCCCTATAAATAGGTTCCCCATTGGGTTTTTACCATTTCTTTCATTTTCTTTATCTTCTCTGAATTCTTGACTGCATACTATGGCTTCCAAAACCGGTGAGTCTTCATCGTTCCAAACCAGTTCCGATTCACTGTATTGCAAGTGGGGAACAGTATCATTCAACAATCTCATACAAGAGTATGATATTAAATCGGAGTGGAATCCGGTGTTGCCGTCGAAGACAGACACGTCGTTCCCATTGAAAAAGGGCAAAATCACTCTGTTCAGTGATTTTTTTCAAACTTTGCAATTTCCGGTTGCCAATCACCAAGTTTTGTAAGTCCGTTCTTGACGCATACCCATTCACATCTCTCAACTTCATCCTTTAGGGTTAGTTAAACTTCGTCACTTCGAGTTTGCTTGCGTAGCCCTGGGTCACATCCCTGAAATTACAGTGTTTAGGGCTTTTTTCGTTCTGGTGTGGAAATCCCCCTTTTTTACTTTTGATAGACGAGACATTGGTATGTCTTGTTTGAGGATCATCCCTACTAGTTCCAGGGATAAGGACTGGAAAAAGAAGTTCTTCTACATTGATGCCAGTGTTATCCCCGGGGAGATGCACTAGAGGGAAATGGGGCCCAAGGACAAATTCAATGATGAAGTCCCCCTGCTGATGCCTATGTTGAGATGGCTCTATTCAAGAGGTTGAGCCAACGCCCATCCGAGTGCACGGTGATCCCGGAGGGAGCCCTGGTGATGGCGGGGATGAGTTTGCTATGGCGTGATAACCAGTTGTACCCTGCTTTTCAAAGGGATGATGAAGGTACGTGTCAACTTGCTTTTAATTTGATTTGCAAATTGTGCTTGTTATGATGTGTATGAATGTGAAACAGGTGAATGGAGTTTGTTCGATTTCGTTGATCCCCCCCCCCCCCCCCGCAATGCTGCTCTGAGCCCGCGGATCGCGCGATTGGGGAGCAAGAGCCTGATGTGCTGAGAATCCACCTTGAACAATGTCACACCCCGATTTCCACGTGTCACCGGTGGGCCCGGTGGGGGAGTATCGTGACGTGGTTGGCAACGTAATAGTCAAACAACACAATATTTAATACGCACAGCGGAAGCAAATTTAAAGATATAATACAACCGAATAAATTATTGTAATATCAAGTATCACAACGTTCGGATGTTTATCCACAGAACGGATCGAAATAAAATAGAGACAATAGTTCAACAGACTTCAGACATCCTAAGCTTGCGAGACTTTTATTGATGCTAAGGAGACAATCCAGCCAATTTCGTTTAGTACCTGCATTCAGTCTTTTAGGGAAAATACGTCAGTTTACACTGGTAAATACATTCAACTGACTCATTTTGGAAAATGATTGAAAATTGGTTTGGATGCACATGGCATAAACATTTTTATAACTTGGGAGAATTATTTAATATTATAATCTTGTGAACGAATTACATGTTACTTGTGCGTTCAGTAGCCCGGATCTTGTCCGGGTTAAAGATCAATAGACACACCACATCATAGAGTTATACACTAACAGGTGTACGCCTACACCCCATGCTCAGGTCGTGGCCATCTCGTAAGATGATACCAAGGATATCCGGGACATGGTCATTAACCCCCAAAAGGCTTTAAGTAATCAAGACTGTTTAAACGAGCCAATCAAATTAGTCAACTACCCACTCAACTGTGGAGATTTGATGCTCGATCAAGCGGTATGCTATATACCGTAACCCAAGCCCGTATAGGGAAAATAAGTTAAAAGTATTTACCTGATTATTGTATAATTCACAATAACCAAAATGCACGTAGCTTTTACTGGTCCTCCTAATCTGGATCGAAGGTTTTATAATAACCTATTAGAATCCTAACGGGTCTTTAATTAAGCTTAAGCTTAGACCGGCTAGTTCAAAGATACGGTTCGTACGCACGATTAAGCGAAGACCGGATAGAATGTGATTTAGACCCGACAAGTTTGAAGACTTGTTTAATATGGGTTTATTATTCACATTCTGGATTTTGAGATAAAACCGTTAAGTTTTGACCCGTTTCGGCTAATTTATGTAAACGTGTTACATAAACCGAACCGTACGCGTATTAAGCATGACGGGTATTCATGAGAGCTATATACAGGTTTCCTAAGTTAATTATGCCTCAAATATGTTGTGACATCAGTAAGATGTCTTTCATTATGCCCGAAACGTGTTTAAACACAAACTAGGCCCTGTAGGGGTAGTTTGGTCATTTAAATGTTTATAAAAGAGTTTAAGTGTTTAACTGAGTTACATGTCTGATGTAATCAGTAAACATACTCAAATTAATGAGTTATAACAGTAGGATAAAGTACATACGTGAAATTTATCAATTATAACCAAATTATGCCCCGTAGGGGTATTTTGGTAATTTCACATAAGCCGAAAAGCTCAAAACTGAAGTCTGAGTTTAACAACCTTTGCTTACTGTTAAAATATTATAATTTGCCTCAAATATCAGTAGGTATCAACCCTTGTATGTTTAAAATACTTCTAGTACATAATATGCGTTAAAAGAGCTTAAAAAGGTGATTAAAGGCCATTTCCGGGTTTGATACTTAATTCTGATATTTTTATATTTCCATAAGGCTTAAAATAATTTATTTATCATATGTGATCAGTAGCAAAAGGTTTGGAGTCGTTTAGATATGTAAAACTCATTTTATGGCCCGTAAGGGCAAAACCGACAAGTACCGGATTAAGCCTACGACTATGAGTTATGTTCAGCCTAAAATTAATTAAAAATCTTTAAAAATCCCAAAATAATATATTACATCAGTGGGTAAAATATTTGATGTCAAAAAGTAGGCTTAACTAGGCTATATGCTAATTACGCCATTTTATTAACATAAAACATTCATTTTGCGAAAATGAGCATAACTCTTAATCTACAATTCAAATTGATGTCAAACTTTGCATACACATTTATATATCAGTAATTAAAGTTTCTACTCTTTTACATTTACAAAAATCATGTTTTAAGGCAATAAGGGCATAATGGTCAACATATGGGCAACTAACGGAAACATGCATATTAATTGGATAACTAATGAACCAAGGTGTATAATCACAGAGGGTTGTACTAACATGTAACCTAGTCCAATTAAAGCTCTGAGGCATTTCTAAACCATGCCTAAACGGTTCAGAACTGAAAGTCAAAGTGAAAGTCAAACTATGTGACTTTCGGTTCCGAACCGGGTCTTTATAGTAAATTGTCGGGTTGAACATGTTTAGACATGTCCTTACACTAATTACCAAGTTATATTAATGATCAAACAGGTTATAAGTGTTCTACATTGTTAATCATGCATAAGTCGCATTTTAAACTTTCTGTTGACTTTTTAATTACACGTTTGACCCGACTTTTGACCTAGTTAGAATGGTGATCAGGGGGAACCCTCTTAAGGGTTTATTACCCACATAAATACCAACTTATAACTACTTTTAATTCGAGATATGACTGAGCCATTGTTGACTAATCTCGAAGTCAAACCGTAATTACGACGGTTTGACTTTTAGCTAATTAACTAAGCTAAAAGTAATTAGAGAAGGTTAGCCAACTTACAAAGGTCCTAAGCTTGATTAGAGAACACTTGAGAGGAAGTTTGAGTTCCAGAAGTGCTCCAGGAATGCAGATGAAGATGTGATGAATTGTTTGCAACTAAAGGCCCTTATATAGTGGATTTACTCACCACAATGTATTGACAACAAGGTCTAGCACACACCACAAGCTTCCCACATGTGTCCTAGATGCTTAGGGGGTGTTCTAGGGGCCAAGAGATGTGGAAAATCGGGTATAGGTCACGCACAAAGGCAATGGCAGGCAAAAACCCAAATTTCTCGGAGCTGGGCAGGGCTAGCGTGACACCACCCCCCCTCGCGTCGCGCTAGGCCTCGTCTGATCAGAACTTGTGATTTTTGCGATTTGATCCTTGGCTCTTCAAAATTCGATTAGGCACTTGTTTTCTTGCATTGTAAACCCTCAATATTGATCTATAAAGGCTTTAAAACATATACCCACTTTGTTAAGTCCCCGGGTAACTTTATTGTTACCCGAAAAGTCCTAACTTTCAACGTTTACGCTTTAACCCTTCGCACACGAATTCGATCATAACTTTCTCATACGTTAACGAAACTTTACGAAATTTAAACCGTGTATTCTAGTGAGCATAATTAACCGTTACAAAGCTTCGGGTTTGTCAAAAGGTCACTCAGAGGTATAATTTAAACATGTTGACACATTTAGCCCCTGTAGTTTGTAATCTCCCACTTTTAGCTTCGTATGATCCATGATTTATTCGTTTGAAGGTATGAGCATCTTGTAGGGTTAATATACAATATATTTATTCACAGTTGACACTTAGAATATGTATATTCACATACTTTTCATGTTTGTCAACTTTAGTCCTTCTATAATATTTCTTTCACACGTTTAAACATTTGACACGTGTCTACACATTATAGGACGTGAATTTTCGAGGTGTTACATCCTCACCCCCTTAAAATAAATCTCGACCCGAGATTTACTGAAATAAGTAAGGGTACTTTTCTTTCATGGTGGATTCAACCTCCCACGTGTATTCGGGACCTCTACGGGCATCCCATTTGACCTTTACAATAGGTACATGCTTCCTTCGAAGCTTCTTCACCTGTCGATCTTCAATCGAAAAAGGTTTTTCCACAAACTTCAAGCTCTCATCTATATGCACATCTGTATGTGGTATAACCTGTGATTCATCAGCGAAGCACTTCTTCAGATTGCAGATGTGGAACACATTGTGAATTCCACTGAGCTCTTCCGGTAAGTTTAACTTATAGGCAACTGACCCGACACGTTCGATAACCTCGAAAGGTCCTATGTATCTCAGGCTCAGCTTGCCTTTCTTACCAAACCGCATCACTCCCTTCCAGGGTGACACTTTAAATAGGACTTTGTCACCTACTTCGAAGTGAAAATCCTTCCGCTTAGGATTAGCGTAACTTTTCTGCCTATCCCGGGCAGCTTTGAGACGGTCATGAATCTGGACAATCTTGTCCGTCGTTTCGAACACGATCTCTGGTCCTGATAACTGGACATCTCCAACTTCCGCCCAACAAATGGGCGATCTACACTTCCTACCGTATAATGCTTCGAAAGGCGCAGCCTTAATGCTGGTATGGTAGCTATTGTTGTAGGAGAATTCGATTAATGGTAGGTTCTTATCCCAACTACCTCCCAAATCGATCGCACATGCACGTAGCATGTCTTCCAACGTTTGAATAGTACGCTCACTCTGACCGTCAGTCTGAGGATGGTAAGCCGTACTAAAATTCAAACGTGTGCCCAAAGATTGTTGGAAACTCTTCCAAAAATGTGACATGTATCTAGTGTCTCGGTCAGAGATAATAGACACAGGTATACCATGTAAGGCTACAATCTTATCAACGTACAGCTGGGCTAACATGTCGGAGCTATAAGTCTCCTTGATGGGTAGGAAATGAGCTGACTTAGTCAGTCTGTCAACTATAACCCATATTGTATCATTGCCTTTCCTTGTCTTTGGCAACTTGGTGATGAAATCCATCGTCACCATTTCCCACTTCCACGTAGGAAGCTCAGGCTGTTGTAGCAAACCTGACGGTTTTTGATGCTCGGCTTTGACTTGCGCACATGTCAAGCATTTAGCTACATGGGTGGCTACAGACTTTTTCAAGCATATCCACCAATAATTTGCCTTCAGATCCTGGTACATTTTATCAGCTCCAGGATGAACGGAGTATTTGGAACTGTGGGCTTCCTAGAGGATAACATCACGAAGTCCCCCATAAATTGGAACCCATATTCGTCCATTCAATCTTAAAATTCCGTCCTTGCTAAGAGTTAACTGCTCCTCAGTTACTCCTAACTTTTCATTAGGATAGTTAGCTTCCAACACAGCTTCCTTCTGTGCAGCTAACAACCTTTCCATCAAATTATTCTTTATTTCCATGCGCTTGGCATTGATTCGGATGGGTCTAACCCTTTCCTTTCGACTCAAGGCATCAGCGACTACATTCGCCTTGCCGGGATGGTACTTGATTTCACAATCATAGTCATTCAAGGTCTCCATCCAACGGCATTGCCTCATGTTTAACTCCTTCTGATTAAACAGGTGCTGGAGGCTTTTGTGATCAGAATAGATCACACACTTAATTCCATAAAGATAATGCCTCCACAGTTTTAGTGCGAATACAACGGCACCCAACTCCAAGTCGTGGGTGGTGTAATTCTTTTCATGCACCTTTAACTGTCGTGATGCATAGGCAATAACCTTGCCTTTTTGCATAAGCACACACCCCATGCCAGTGTGTGATGCATCACAATAAACTACAAATTCTTCGATTCCATCAGGCAATGTCAACACAGGAGCATTGCTCAACTTCTGCTTGAGAATATCGAAAGCTTCTTGCTGCTTAGGGCCCCAAACGAACTTTACTTTCTTCTTGGTCAAGGAAGTTAGGGGTGCAGCAATCCTTGAAAAATTTTCAATGAAACGCCTGTAATATCGTGCCAATCCCAGGAAGCTACGAATCTCCGTAGGCGTCTTTGGCTCTTGCCAATTCATAACAGCTTCAACTTTAGCGGGATCCACCTGGATACCACGCTCGCTTACCACATGTCCAAGAAATTGGACTTCACGAAGCCAAAATTCACATTTAGAGAATTTGGCATAGAGCTTCTCCTGATGCAGGAGTTTGAGAATACAGCGAAGATGCTTCTCATGGTCAGCTTGGTTCTTCGAATAGATAAGAATGCCGTCTATGAAAACGATGACAAATTTATCTAAGTACGGCTTGCAAACGCGATTCATGAGATCCATGAACGCGGCCGGTGCATTAGTGAGCCCAAAAGGCATCACTAGGTACTCGTAATGACCATAACGAGTCCTAAATGCCGTTTTATGCACATCTTCATCTCTGACCTTCAGTTGATGGTAGCCTGACCTCTAATCAATCTTCGAGAAATAACTGGCCCCTTGTAACTGATCGAACAAATCGTCGATCCTAGGCAAAGGATATATATTCTTTATCGTGACCTTATTAAGTTCACGATAGTCGATGCACAGACACATCGATCCGTCCTTCTTCTTGACGAATAGGACCGGCGCTCCCCAAGGGGACGAGCTAGGTTTTATGAAACCCTTGGCTAGTAATTCATCTAGTTGTGTCCTCAATTCTTTCATCTCTGTGGGCACCAACCTATAAGGTGCTCTAGCAACTGGTGCTGCTCCGGGGATGATATCAATTCTGAATTCCACTTGCCTATTTGGTGGCAAACCAGGTAGTTCTTCCGGAAAAACTTCTGGGAATTCAGAGATGACAGTAATGTCTTCTATCTTCGGTTTGGGCTCATCAATAATCACTTGTGCCATGTAGATGACACAACCCCTCTTTAAACATTTTGAAGCCTTGAGCATAGTCACTTGCTCAGGCAGCCCATACTGGGTATCTCCCCGAATGGTAAGTGGTTCGCCAGACGGAGTCTTTATTACCACTTGCTTCATGTTACAGACAATTTGGGCCTGGTTACGGGATAACCAGTCCATACCCAGAACTATGTCAAAACCGGCCAACTTAAATGGAAGTAGAGACAGAGGAAAAGAATGGTTCTTAATGGATATAACACATCCATCTAACACAGTTGAGACGGTTTCTATGGTACCATCTGCTAACTCTACCTCATAGTTTACGCTTAAGGTTTTGATAGGTAAATTCAACAATTTACAAAACTTGTTATCTACGAAAGACTTATCTGCGCCTGAATCAAAAAGTACTCTTGCAAAGACATCATTTACAAGGAAAGTACCTGTTATGACATTATCGTCTTGCACAGCCTCTTTCGCGTCCATTCTGAAGACTCTCGCATTGGTCTTCTTGGCCTCCTCAGGCTTCTTGTTGTACTTAGGGCAGTTGGTTTTAATGTGGCCCTTTTCATTGCAACGGTAGCACGTTTCGTCTTTTATCTTCTTGCAATCCAAGGTTTTGTGATCCGTGGACTTGCAAATACCACAAGCATAAGATTTTGACCGAGTCTGTGAGTTCGACTCAAGTCTGCACTTTCCAAAGTGCTGCTTCTTGCATATCTTGCATTTGGGCTTCTCACCAGAATTATGCCCCTCTTTCCTTGAGTCAGATCCTTTCTTGTTGTCACCGTTCCCACGGTGTTTCTTGCTCAACCTTCGTGAACCATCATCTTCACGCTTCCTCTTCTCAGCCTCCTTATTCCTCAGCGATCTCTGCCTGACCGCATCCAGAGTGAGGGACAAGGAAATGTCAGCTACTGATCTAAAATTCGCTGGCCGAGAAGCTTTTACGCTTGCCTTGATCTCGGGGGCTAAACCACCGATAAAACGAGCTATCCGTTTTGGTTACGGGGTTACCAGGTATGGAACCAACCGAGACATAGTGTTGAAGCTCGTTAGGTAAGCTTGACATTCGAGGTTTGTCATCACCAAGGATAGAAAATCAGACTCTATCTTCTCCACCTCATGCTGAGGGCAGAAATTTTCCCTGATAAGGGCGACAAATTGATCCCACGACATATTGTACAATGGGATTTTTCTGGTGGCTTGAATCAAAGATCTCCACCATGCTAAAGCTTCACCCTTGAAAGATTGCGACACAAACTTGACCACGTCTCGCTCAGCGCATCCGCTGATATCAACAACCGTATCCATCTCATCCAGCCATGTCATACAGTCGATGGCTCCTTTCTCCCCAGTGAAATCCCGGGGTTTGCAGGAAACGAAATATTGATAAGAGCAACCCTTGTCACGGGGTCCCTTGTTTAATATAACCTGCTGAGATGGAGCACTGTGGGTCGAGGAGTGTCAGTCATCATTTTTCTTCGGGTCGTCCTTCTTGGACGGTGGCTTTGAAGGCTGTGTAGATAGGGTCCTACTACGAGTCCCACTATACTCCTCGTACTGCCTTTCCAAAGCCTGAGTAACTGCGCCGTCTATGATCGCTTTCAATTCCGCACCCGTTAGATTAATTCGGGCGTCATTATTAACCTCCGCTGGATGACTATTACCCTCGTCTGAGTTAGCCATTACAATTGAACTGTTGCAGAAAACAAGGACAATGGTTTATTCGGGAGTTTGTTATGGAATTGCCCCTTTGGGTAATTCATTAACCATGGTAAACAGAGACCATACTTGGTTAATTTATTAATCAAATTTATTTAGGATTTCTATAATAATTTATCCTAATTATAAAACAATAACAGTTTTATTCGTGGAACCAAAGGCCTAGTCACATGGACAATTATAAATTATATGCTAGGATTTCAGAGAATCGAAGCATTTGAGGTTTGAACCTAGTTTATTACCTTTATTTGACAGGGAGTCATTGCTACCACTGTCTTTTTGGCTCATGTAGAAACGAGCAAGGCCCGTAGGCACTATATTACCACGTATGGTTAAAATATGATCATCTTAATTGATGATGTAAACCCAGAATTCAGAGATCATTAAACTGGGTTAGGAATCTCCTAAAGAATTCCTTTATAAAAATGACGTATGTGATTTGTAATAAATCACGTCTGCCAGGAGTGCTAACATGTTTTCAGATGTTAACAGGGATTTGAATCTTTTTAACAGGTCTTACCATCTTGGCCCGGCCTTATAATGACCCAAGAGCTAGGTTTCACACTTTAAGATTCTTATTTAAATTTACATAGGCAGATTATTTCAAAAGGAATGATTTTAATTTATTTATTTCATTTATAATTTGTATATGCACATAATGGCAAACATGAAATTTATAAAAACTACATTCCATTAATTTATTATAATATTACACGCTGCCCTAAACGGGTCTTTCAAATAACAACTTACCCACGCAGGGGTTTTAAACAAGTACTTGCCCACGCAGGGGCTTTAAACAACAAACTAGTCCACGCAGGGACCTTTAAACAAATAAACATCATACCCACGCAGGGTCAACGGAAAATAGACCCACGCAGGGGTCAAATCAACACACATACATACCCACGCAGGGGCTTAAACAAATACAGCAAATACATGCCCACGCAGGGGTTAAACTCACAAAAGGAGGTTACAACAATAATGGAAGGATTCAACGATCCTTCTTGTTCTTCCCCTTGATCAAACTTGCCAATCCTTGGAAAAAGCTTTGTCTCTCCTGGCGGTCGCGGCGATTTTCTCGCTCAACCTGTTCCAGCCTCTGAAGAATTTCCTCCCGTTCTGGGGGAGAAAACCGAGGCGGCTGCGATTGCGTCCGTATAATAGGCCTAGGAGGTATCTGGTACCCTTCTGTTGGGTAACCTACTCCCCATGGATCTCCATAGGGTCCTTGGGTGTTGTAGTTCGTCGCTACCATGTAAGGAGACGAGGAAGAGGCAAGGGGCCAATCACCGCCCCTAACGATATGAGCCGGCCTCCGCGTAACCATAATTGTGGTGATTTGGCGGTTCAAACGGGTTGTATGCCATGGAACCCGTATATGCTGGTATTGGGTTGTCAAAACCCATCGGCGGTGGCTGTGGAACAGCTGGTTGTGAAGGTCCACCCATTTGTGGGTCCTCCTGGTGTGGCGGATAGTGACTGCCACTGGATTGACGTGGGGAACTGAAATGGAAATCCCCTGCTAGTGACGACATGCGCGCACCGGTTCTCCTTCGCCTCGGCGGTTGCGGAGGTGCCGGCTATACTGGCGGCGGTGGAGGCGGTGGCGTGACTGCCACGAATCTGGAATCCACAGAGGGATCCTGTTCCTGCTGATGAGGCGACGAATGGTGAGGAGGTGTATAGTACCACTCGTGCCGGGTGAACATCGCCTGAAAGCTATTCGGACCAACATAGGGTGATCCGTGGAACGAAGATCCGTCGGAGATTTCGATCGGATGGTTTGGTGTGCCACTTGCGGGTTCGACGGGGTCCGTATCCTCGTCCATGTCGTCCGCGTTATCACTGGAGAAGTGATCGTCTGGCCCCAGTGGGTTAAAACCCACGGGTTCTGGTAAGTAATTGGCCGGATTAAATTGGCCTCGGAAGATGGGTGTGGGGTCACCAAACGAATTATGCGATAAAGATCGCTGAAGTGGTATGTAGGACGGTTGAGGGTTATTGGGCTCATAAGGGTTAAGAACATGAGGTGTTGAACTATGCGAAACCGACCGTCTGGCCGGCTCATACAGGTTTCTCCGGTTCTCCCGAGGGTCGTCACTCTCGGTGGTGGATGGAGCTCGCCGTTGCGAAGGTCCAGCTTCATTATCGTTAGGGGCGGTGATTGGCCCCTTGCCTCTTCCTCGTCTCGTGAAGAATCTTGGCGGCATTTTTTTTTTCCTATCAATATTTCATGAGATAACAACAACATGTATAAAAATTTAAAGGACAAAACAAAAACCAAATAAGGTAGAATTTGTCCTATGTTATATGTCTAGACTCGAAAGTTTAGAATGTGCTATTGTGTACTGAGATTAAACACAGAACGCTAGTGTTTAATTCACTCAGAGTTGGCTCTGATACCAACCTGTCACACCCCGATTTCCACGTGTCACCGGTGGGCCCGGTGGGGGAGTATCGTGACGTGGTTGGCAACGTAATAGTCAAACAACACAATATTTAATACGCACAGCGGAAGCAAATTTAAAGATATAATACAACCGAATAAATTATTGTAATATCAAGTATCACAACGTTCGGATGTTTATCCACAGAACGGATCGAAATAAAATAGAGACAATAGTTCAACAGACTTCAGGCATCCTAAGCTTGCGAGACTTTTATTGATGCTAAGGAGACAATCCAGCCAATTTCGTTTAGTACCTGCATTCAGTCTTTTTGGGAAAATACGTCAGTTTACACTGGTAAATACATTCAACTAACTCATTTTGGAAAATGATTGAAAATTGGTTTGGATGCACATGGCATAAACATTTTTATAAATTGGGAGAATTATTTAATATTATAATCTTGTGAACGAATTACATGTTACTTGTGCGTTCAGTAGCCCGGATCTTGTCCGGGTTAAAGATCAATAGACACACCACATCATAGAGTTATACACTGACAGGTGTACGCCTACACCCCGTGCTCAGGTCGTGGCCATCTCGTAAGATGATGCCAAGGATATCCGGGACATGGTCATTAACCCCCCAAAGCTTTAAGTAATCAAGACTGTTTAAACGAGCCGATCAAATTAGTCAACTACCCACTCAACTGTGGAGATTTGATGCTCGATCAAGCGGTATGCTATATACCGTAACCCAAGCCCGTATAGGGAAAATAAGTTAAAAGTATTTACCTGAGTATTGTATAATTCACAATAAGAAAAATGCACGTAGCTTTTACTGGTCCTCCTAATCTGGAACGAAGGTTTTATAATAACCTATTAGAATCCTAACGGGTCTTTAATTAAGCTTAAGCTTAGACCGGATAGTTCAAAGATACGGTTCGTACGCATGATTTTAGCGAAGACCGGATAGAATGTGATTTAGACCCAACAAGTTTGAAGACTTGTTTAATATGGGTTTATTATTCACATTCTGGATTTTGAGATAAAACCGTTAAGTTTTGACCCGTTTCGGCTAATTTATGTAAACTTGTTACATAAACCGAACCGTACGCGTAATAAGCGTGACGGGTATTCATGAGAGCTATATACAGGTTTCCTAAGTTAATTATGCCTCAAATATGTTGTGACATCAGTAAGATGTCTTTCATTAAGCCCGAAACGTGTTTAAACACAAACTAGGCCCCGTAGGGGTAGTTTGGTCATTTAAATGTTTATAAAAGAGTTTAAGTGTTTAACTTAGTTACAGGTCTAATGTAATCAGTAAACATACTCAACTTAATGAGTTATAACAGTAGGATAAAGTACATACGTGAAATTTATCAATTATAACCAAATTATGCCCCGTAGGGGTATTTTGGTAATTTCACATAAGCCGAAAAGCTCAAAACTGAAGTCTGAGTTTAACAACCTTTTCTTATTGTTAAAATATTCTAATTTGCCTCAAATATCAGTGGGTATCAACCCTTGTATGTTTAAAATACTTCTAGTACATAATATGCGTTAAAAACGCTTAAAAAGGCGATTAAAGGCCATTTCCGGGTTTGATACTTAAATCTGATATTTTTATATTTCCAGAAGGCTTAAAATAATTTATTTATCATATGTGATCAGTAGCAAAAGGTTTGGAGTCGTTTAGATATGTAAAACTCATTTTATGGCCCGTGAGGGCAAAACCGACAAGTACCGGATTAAGCCTACGACTATAAGTTATGCTCAGCCTAAAATTAATTAAAAATCTTTAAAAATCCCAAAATAATATATTACATCAGTGGGTAAAAGATTTGATATCAAAAAGTAGGCTTAACTAGGCTATATGATAAATACGCCATTTTATTAACATAAAGCATTCATTTTGCGAAAATGAGCATAACTCTTAATCTACAATTCAAATTGATGTAAAACTTTGCATACACGTTTATATATCAGTAATTAAAGTTTCTACTCTTTTGCATTTCCAAAAATCACATTTTAAGGCAATAAGGGCATAATGGTCAACATATGGGCAATTAACGGAAACATGCATATTAATTGGATAACTAATGAACCAAGGTGTATAATCACAGAGGGTTGTACTAACATGTAACCTAGTCCAATTAAAGCTCTGAGGAATTTCTAAAACATGCCTAAACGGGTCAGAACTGAAAGTCAAAGTGAAAGTCAAACTATGTGACTTTCGGTTCCGAACCGGGTCTTTATAGTAAATTGTCGGGTTGAACATGTTTAGACATGTCCTTACACTAATTACCAAGTTATATTAATGATCAAACATGTTATAAGTGTTCTACATTGTTAATCATGCATAAGTCGCATTTTAAACTTTCTGTTGACTTTTTAATTACACGTTTGACCCGACTTTTGACCTAGTTAGAATGGTGATCAGGGGGAACCCTCTTAAGGGTTTATTACCCACATAAATACCAACTTATAACTACTTTTAATTCGAGATATGACTGAGCCATTGTTGACTAATCTCGAAGTCAAACCGTAATTACGACGGTTTGACTTTTAGCTAATTAACTAAGCTAAAAGTAATTAGAGAAGGTTAGCCAACTTACAAAGGTCCTAAGCTTGATTAGAGAACACTTGAGAGGAAGTTTGAGTTCCAGAAGTGCTCCAGGAATGCAGATGAAGATGTGATGAATTGTTTGCAACTAAAGGCCCTTATATAGTGGATTTACTCACCACAATGTATTGACAACAAGGTCTAGCACACACCACAAGCTTCCCACATGTGTCCTAGATGCTTAGGGGGTGTTCTAGGGGCCAAGAGATGTGGAAAATCGGGTATAGGTCGCGCAAAAAGGCAATGGCAGGCAAAAACCCAAATTTCTCGGAGCTGGGCAGGGCTAGCGTGACGCCACCCCCCCTCGCATCGCGCGAGGCCTCGTCTGATCAGAACTTGTGATTTTTGCGATTTGATCCTTGGCTCTTCAAAATTCGATTAGGCACTTGTTTTCTTGCATTGTAAACCCTCAATATTGATCTATAAAGGCTTTAAAACATATACCCACTTTGTTAAGTCCCCGGGTAACTTTATTGTTACCCGAAAAGTCCTAACTTTCAACGTTTACGCTTTAACCCTTCGCACACGAATTCGATCATAACTTTCTCATACGTTAATGAAACTTTATGAAATTTAAACCGTGTATTCTAATGAGCATAATTAACCGTTACAAATCTTCGGGTTTGTCAAAAGGTCACTCAGAGGTATAATTTAAACATGTTGACACATTTAGCCCCTGTAGTTTGTAATCTCCCACTTTTAGCTTCGTATGATCCATGATTTATTCGTTTGAAGGTATGAGCATCTTGTAGGGTTAATATACAATATATTTATTCACAGTTGACACTTAGAATACGTATATTCACATACTTTTCATGTTTGTCAACTTTAGTCCTTCTATAATATTTCTTTCACACGTTTAAACATTTAACACGTGTCTACACATTATAGGACGTGAATTTTCGAGGTGTTACAAACAATTTCTGCTTCCTACCATACCGGCGGATCCAAATGCTTACGTGTTTCAGCCTCCCCCACAGCGGGGGGAGTAGTGTTTCCATTGCAGAAACAAAGAAACCAACACGGGTAAAGATAACCGGGAGGAAAGTTATTAACGCGGGGGCTACTATTTCACCTGTGGCGGTTAGTATTTATGCACCCCCGGAGGGTACTACTGCTGTTTCTGCCCCTACTAGTTTGGTTAGTCCACCACATGCGCAGAAAAAGCGTAGGATAATGTAGGCGTTGAATTTCTATATTCTTGTGCTGAATATCTGATTTGATGCAGGTTCCTTTGCTGAGGCCCAAGTTGAGGGTGTGTGTGACAACTCGAGTTTCCAAGATTTCCATCTTCGCATTAATTGCGCGTTAATTGTTTGTTAACACGACTTGTTTGTTTCACAACTTTACACATTTGTAATATGTTAAATCGTATTGTGATTGTTATGTTATATATGGTGTGCCTTATAAGTGTGTATGTTGATATATGTCTTATATTAATGCATGTGTTGTAGGATTAATAAAATGGAACTTTTGCCAAACACCCTACACCCGAAAACACCCCACCCGAAAACACCTTCCCCAGGAAAACACCTAAGTGTTTTCGTCCACTATGTGGCCAACAAAAACAAGAATGGGCTTTGGCCCAAGACCATTCTGCCGGCCCACTTGTGTGGTCTTTTGGCCTTATAACTATTGTGTACGTAACCTTCATCATTCTCATTATCTTAACATAACAAACCAAACCCTAAACCCCTCTAGTGTACGTCGGCAGAAGTGGAACCCCCCCCCCCCCATTGTGAGATATCATCTTGTCATCAAAGAACTCGGTTAGTAATTAACATCTCAACTTCGTTATGCGTATATTGTTTTGGTTATTGATATTGTCGTTTGTACTCCTTGTTTAGATATAATAGCACGCATGAATATTAAAGTGATAGGCGATTAGAATTTGGTTGATTAAAGAACTAGATTGGTATGTGCATGAATAAGGAAAATAGGCCCATGTGCAGATCCAATGAAGCCATGTGGTTATTTTAATTGATTGTCAGTAGCATGTGAATTTGTAGTTTCTATCTCATCAATCTATGTGCATGTGAATTGTCAGGAACCATGCGATTTAGTATATGTGTGCAATTTGTTAAGGTTTTTGCATGTATAATTAGAGGGGACATGGATAATGAACTAAACATTATTGGACTGCACTTCATGAGATAGGACAAGGTGGGTTGTCAAGTGATGGGCTGTATGGAATAGGGTAATTACACATTCTGGTTGAGTCGAATACTGATTAGTTTATGTAGGATAAATGGTGAAAGTGGACTAATAACACACAATCTGCCTTGGGTTTTTGGGTAAATTGGTGACACATAGTTGATTGGGCCACACGCACTATTAATAAAACACTGGGCCGCCCACACTGTAAGCAATACATTGGGCTACACGAGTCACAGATGGATCACTGGGTTGCACGTTGCATATGTTCGGGTGTCAACGAATGAACTGTTGCATGATTTGTATGATATGAAAATTGTTATGTGAGCGGGATGCGAGTATTTGCAATATGTTGAGTAATGTTCGTGACTTAATGCCTGTAATAGTTTAAGTAACATGAATTGCATGAATCGATTAACTGCTTAGGTGTTACATGATGTTAATTTCCAAACACACCCTGTGTTATTGATTGCATGTGAAACTTCACAAACTTGAACTGATTATGTATACGTGCATAACTATAGGACTTGACTGATTTCTTGTGAGCACATAGTTTAACATACCGAGCAAACCAAGGTGAGTTCACACTCTTTTCAAGGCATGGGATTCCCAAGGGTTGGGAATGGGTTAATGATTTAAACGGTAACTACAACCATCTTCCGTGGGTAGGATGCCAAGATTTCACACTGGACCAAACCTCTATCATTGAAGTCCCTCATTTATATCGACTTAATCGCCGAGGCCTATGGCGAGCGGGTCATTAGTTAATAGCGCTATTAGGTTTAACAAACCTCACACCATGCCAGTCGGACGGGCGTATACTAATGGACTATGGGCAAAGGGTCAATGCTGATAGACATTGACTTAGGGCACCACTTACATTTTCATAGTAGTCGATACGCACGGTCTAGTAACACATGGGAAGCCCCCACTAATCTTCGCAAACATGTCTGGGAGACCGCGATACGAATTAATACGATACATGGCCTACAAAACGAACATATGATTTACGAAACGAATGCTAACTAAACAACCAACTGTGAACTCACTCAACTTTGTTGTTGACTCATTGTTACATGCCTTGCAGGTCGTTAGGTACTCATGGAGCTTGCACAGGGAGGCGCGGTCGTTGTGGGACATGGTAGTGTGTGCCATGCTAAAAACACTACTTTATTTCGTACTTAATGCTTGCATTGGGTTTTACAATTATGCTTCCGCTAAACACTTAACTACGTTTTTGATTTGAAACACCTTTCATATTGTGTGGTTGAATTTTACTTATTAATTGTTATGTTCAATATGATTGGTGGCTTGATCCTGGTCAGTCACGCCTCCAAGCGGTGATACTCCGCGTGTGGATTTTGGGGGTGTGACAGATTGGTATCAAAGCCATTGGTTATAGAGAACTTGGTTTTAATAAGGGAAAAAGTTTTTGTTAAAACCAAACTATAACCTGAACAGTGCTCAACGATCCACAACGACGCTTCGCTCCACGTGCAAGACTCGACATTCTAGGTGATATGATTTATGTTTACATTGCCTACTTGCTAGATTACATAGAACTTTGCTCCTGGTATGCTTAGATAAACATAACAACTATTGTTTGAAAACACGTGTGTGCATACTCTCTTCTATCATCGCACTTTCGCGAACCTTTCTCACTCATGTTTCCTTTGGTATGAAGATCATGAGTGGACGCGTTAACCTAACTCAAGCCTAGTTGGCGGCTTTGATCACTGAACAAGTTACTGCAGCACTCGCAGCTGCCCAGGCAGGAGGTATAACCTGCCATCACAACTTACTCTAGGATCTTTAGATCCTACTCTCGTAAACCAACTCTTGTGTTTAATCTTGTCCTGTACTTATACATAACAGGTCAGAACGCTCAGCCACCTGTATGCACGTTCAAGACGTTCATGGACTGTCGTCCTAATACTTTCAGTGGCACTGAAGGAGCCGTAGGACTCCTCCATTGGTTTGAAAAGCTCGAGTCTGTCTTCGAGATGTGTGAATTCCCTGAGGCTCGTAGGGTGAAGTACGCCACTGGTACTCTCGAAGGCACTGCGCTAACTTGGTGGAACGCGCAAGTTCAGATGTTGGGGATGGCGGCTGCTAATGCCACCCCATGGAATGACTTTAAGGAACTGATCAAACGTGAATACTGTAGTCGTGATGACATCCACAAGCTAGAAGTGGAGTTCTTTAACCTGAAGATGACGGGGTCAGAGATAGAAGCATACACGAAACGATCCAACGAACTAGCAGTGTTATGTCTAACTATGGTGGATTCTCCCATCAAGCGCATTGAGCTGTACCTCAAAGGCTTAGTACCAGAGATTCAAAGCCATGTGACTTATGCTAACCTTGCTACTATTCAAGATGTTACTCGTCTTGCTCATCGTCTCACAGACCAGGCAGCGGAACAGAACAAGCTGCCTAAACGTATTGGTGCTGCTACTACTACTTCTACTTTTCCCAGTGATAACAAGCGAAAATGGATTGGAACCTCCAGCAAGGGTTCGAATTCGGTTCAGTCCCAGGCACAGCAGCGAATGATTGATGACTATCAGAGCCCTGGTCAGCAATCTTCTGGTAGTCAAGGGTAGGGTGGATATCGAGGAAACCACCCAAAGTGCAACAGATGCAACAGGCACCACAGTGGTCAGTGCAACAAGGTTCGTTGTCAGAGGTGTCTCAAGATGGGTCATGAAGCTAAGGATTGCAAGAGCTCATGACCTGTTAATCAGAACCAACAACAACAACCACCAGCTCCACAGAACCAGCAGCGACAGCGAGGTAACAGGGGATGCTTTCAGTGTGGTGCTGAAGGCCACTTCAAGCGGGACTGCCCCCAGTTAAATCAAAATCTGAACAACAACAATAATCAGGGCAATGGGAACAACAACGGGGGAAACAATGATGGAAACAATGGTGCCAGGGGTCGAGTGTTCGTGATTGGTCAGGGTGACGCAAGGAATGATCCTAACGTGGTGATGGGTAAGTTTCTTCTTGACGACTTTTATGTTACTGTTTTATGTGATTCGGGTGCCGACACCAGTTATGTGTCTCTAAAAGTTAGTCAAATGCTTAAATGCACACCAACACTTTTGAACACCAAGCATGCTGTAGAGTTAGCAAACGGTAAAAGCCTAGAAGCCACACACATAGTTAAGGGCTGTAATCTCATCTTAGCTGGTCAGACTTTCTCTAACGATCTCATTCCTATAGTTTTGGGTAGTTTCGACATCGTCATTAGGATGGATTGGTTATCCCAACAGCAAGCAGAGATCCTATGCAAAGAGAAGATTGTTCGTATTCCTCGTTCTGGCAAAGAACCTCTCGAAATTCAAGGCGATAAGAGTGGTGTTGTAGTGGGCATCATCTCCTTCCTTAAGGCCCAGAAGTGTTTGCGAAAGGGCCACACCGCTATCTTAGCACTTGTTACTGACGCATTAACGAAAGAGAAGAAGATTGAGGATATTCCAGTTGTACGTGACTTTCCTCAAGTGTTTCCTGAAGATTTACCTGGGTTACCGCCTCATCGCCAGGTCGAATTTCAGATCGAGCTAGCTCCTGGAGCAGCACCCATAGCTCGAGCACCTTATCGCTTTGCTCCAACCGAACTGGAAGAACTGTCCAAGCAATTGCAAGAACTCTTAAACAAAGGTTTCATACGTCCTAGCTCTTCACCCTGGGGAGCTCCAGTTCTGTTTGTGAAGAAGAAAGACGGTACCTTTAGGATGTACATCGACTACCGTGAACTCAACAAGGTGACCGTAAAGAATCGCTATCCTCTTCCACGCATTGACAACTTGTTCGACCAGCTGCAAGGGTCGAGCTACTATTCAAAGATTGATCTGAGGTCAGGCTACCATCAACTGAGAGTCCGGGATGAGGACGTCTCCAAAACAGCATTCAGAACACGCTACGGCCATTACGAGTTTCTGGTCATGCCATTCGGACTAACAAACACGCCTGCAGTCTTCATGGATCTTATGAACAGAGTGTGCAAGCCTTACTTGGATAAGTTTGTGATTGTATTCATCGATGACATTCTGATCTACTCTAAGATTCGGGAGGAACACGAACAGCATTTACGACTCATTTTGGAACTCCTTCGAGCAGAACAGCTGTACGCCAAGTTTTCAAAATGTGACTTTTGGCTTCGTGAAGTCCACTTTCTAGGCCACGTGGTAAACAAGGATGGGATTCATGTTGATCCATCTAAGGTAGACTCGATTAAGAACTGGCCTGCACCCCGTACACCAACAGAAATCCGCCAATTCTTGGGTTTGGTGGGCTACTATAGAAGGTTCATCAAAGACTTCTCCAAGATTGCACAACCCCTCGCCTCACTAACGCAGAAAGGCGTGATTTATCATTGGGGAAATGCACAGGAATCAGCATTTCAGCACTTAAAGGGTAGACTTTGTAGCGCCCCTATTCTCTCATTGTCTGAAGGCACAAACGACTTTGTAGTTTATTGTGATGCATCCATTCAGGGTCTTGGGTATGTGTTGATGCAACGAGACAAGGTTATTGCTTATGCGTCACGTCAACTTAAGGTTCACGAAAGGAATTACACTACACACGATTTGGAGCTGGGAGCTGTTATCTTCGCACTCAAGATATGGAGACATTACATGTACGGTACCAAGTGCACCATCTATACCGATCACAGGAGTCTCGAGCATATCTTGAAATAGAAGGAATTAAACATGCGTCAGCATCGATGGGTCGAGCTTTTAAACGATTACGAATGTGCCATCAAGTACCATCCGGGCAAGGCAAATGTTGTGGCTGACGCCCTCAGTCGAAAGGATACTACCCTTAGGCGTGTGCAAGCATTACAACTCACCATCCAGTCTAGTCTTCCTTCACATATACGAGATGCTCAGGTAGAAGCATTGAAACCAGACAACGTCAGGGCTGAAGCCTTACGCGGCTTAAGGCAACGGCTAGAACAAAAGGAAGACGGCGCCTACTATGTAACAGGACGCATCTGGGTCCCACTATATGGCAATTTACGAGAACTTGTAATGGATGAAGCACATAAGTCTCGTTACTCGGTACACCCTGGTTCAGATAAGATGTACCACGATCTCAGAACTACGTATTGGTGGCCTAGCATGAAAGCTCACATAGCAACTTACGCTAGCAAATGTTTGACTTGTGCGAGAGTCAAGACCGAATACTAGAAACCATCGGGCCTACTCCAGCAACCAAAGATACCACAATGGAAATGGGAAGAAATTTACATGGATTTTGTTACTGGCCTGCCTAGATCTCAATGTGAGAATGATACTATT
This sequence comes from Helianthus tuberosus, assembly GCA_030545235.1. Lineage (NCBI taxonomy): Eukaryota > Viridiplantae > Streptophyta > Magnoliopsida > Asterales > Asteraceae > Helianthus > Helianthus tuberosus. The sequence continues at coordinate 131,931,166 of CM060436.1, read as the reverse complement.
TAGGTGATCGTGGATCGACTCACAAAATCTGCACACTTTTTGGCTATTAAGGAAACGGATAAATTCTCCACTCTAGCAGATGTCTACCTTAAGGGAGTTGTCTCGAGGCACGGGGTGCCAACCTCTATTATTTCCGATCGTGATGCACGTTTTACTTCAGAACTGTGGCAAACAATGCATAAGTCCTTTGGCTCACGATTAGATATGAGCACAGCTTACCATCCGCAAACAGATGGGCAGTCTGAACGCACCATCCAAACCCTAGAAGACATGCTGCGGGCATGGGTAATCGATTTCGGCAGCGGATGGGAAAAACGTCTCCTGTTAGTGGAGTTTTCGTATAATAACAGTTATCACACCAGCATCCAAGCCGCTCCATTTGAGGCACTGTACGGGCGTAAGTGCCGATCACCTCTTTGCTGGGCAGAAGTTGGCGACAGCCAAATCACTGGCCCAGAACTCGTAGTTGATACTACAGAAAGGATTGCTCAGATACGACAACGCATGGCGGCAGCTCGCGACCGTCAGAAAGCCTATGCAGACAAGCGTAGGAAACCACTCGAGTTCCAAGTTGGGGATCGAGTGCTACTCAAAGTTTCACCCTGGAAGGGTGTGGTTCGCTTTGGAAAAAGGGGCAAACTCAATCCGCGTTATGTCGGACCATTCGAAATCATCGAGAAGATAGGCAAGGTGGCCTACAAACTAAACCTAGCAACAGAACTCAGTGGAGTTCACAATGTTTTTCACGTGTCGAATCTGAAGAAGTGTCTGTCAGATGAGACCCTCATAGTTCCTTTGAAGGAGCTCACTATTGACGATCAGTTGAGATTCGTCGAGGAACCAGTTCAAATCACGGACCGGGACGTTAAGGTCCTCAAGCACACCAGAATACCTCTTGTTCGAGTTCGTTGGAACTCCCGTCGTGGCCCAGAGTTTACCTGGGAATGAGAAGATCAAATGAAACTCAAGTATCCCTAGTTATTCGGAAACAGTGCAACCACTACTGAGGCTGAAGCTACTACAGAATTTCGGGATGAAATTCCAGATCAACGGGGGGATGATGTGACACCCCAGGAAAACCAGTAAACTACACAACACAACTAGCTTCCTCAGTAACCACGTGCTAAATTTCGGGACGAAATTTCTTTCAAGTCGGGGATAATGTGACAACTCGAGTTTCCAAGATTTCCATCTTCGCATTAATTGCGCGTTAATTGTTTAAGTTGTTTGTTAACACGACTTGTTTGTTTCACAACTGTACACATTTGTAATATGTTAAATTGTATTGTGATTGTTATGTTATATATGGTGTGCCTTATAAGTGTGTATGTTGATATATGCCTTATATTAATGCGATTCGTCGAGGAACCAGTTGAAATCACGGACCAGTTGAAATCACGAACCAGTGGTGCATCACTGGGTTGAGAAAGCATATCCCCGGCTGAATCAGCCTATGTAGAGGGGTTAGATAATGAGAATTTGATGAATGCGACCATGGTGGATGCTGTCAGTCAGCCCCGGAGGTTGGCAGAAATCTGGCGCGGTGGATGCATGATAACAATGAGCTCCACCAGGCGCGGATTACCAATTAGGAACTGATGGATGAAAAGTATCGCTTGGAAAGCCAACTCCAAGCTGCTGGTCTCAGGGAGAGTCAGTTTGTCTCCAAGAAGAACAAGGCAGAGGAGGATCTGAAGCGTGTAACAACCAACCTTGCTGAAGAAAGGGTAATGTGGTGTAACGCCAAAAAACTTTTTCCTCATAATGTATTTAAATAATAACATACTAATCTAACGAAATTTGGGCATGACCCGTTCGTAAAACGAGCGGTCCCCTGTTTTTCACATTCAAAATATATGTTTATCACGACACTTTTTAAAGGTCATATAAATACCATCAAACAACTTTAACACACATACGAAAATCATTAAGTTCAAAATACATAGCAAAAACTAAGTTTTAACTACTAGTTATAGACAAAGCAACCATAGTATTAAACATTGTCTTCTTTACAAAAGTAGCGGAACATGAGACGGGCCTTGAATTGTGTTCGAACCGAGCAAAGCTTGAAAGCTAAACTTGTGATTTACCTACATCGCCACAACAAAGTAAACTTATTAGCACTAAAATTCTTTCCTTTAACTCAAGAATCCAACTTACCGACTTGTAACCATTATGACATCCGCAAACTTGTAAATTACTACAAACTTTCATTCTTTCACACAAGTATGTTCCAAATGGAACTTTATACCATTCTTTCTATTCGTTCATTCTCATCCTTCGACCCATTCATAAAAGGGTCCACACAAGTACTACTTTCATACACGATTCATTTCAACACATCTAATGTTAAACACAACAATATAATAAAATCATGAATTGTACAAGTAGCGTACCTCGGTCTTGATTCCCTTGTTGCTTCGCTTGACTTGAACTCTCTTCCTTAACACCTATACATAACCATTCATTCTTTTAATTTATGTCTCATACCCAATTACACACCAATTGATAAAACATCATACAATTTACTCATACTTCATAAACACATTCAATTCACATAAAGTTTATGACTTACAAGACTAACATCTTTATTGAGGCATTTTGTCAAACACTTGGTGTGCATAACATGAACGAAGCATAAGGTACAAGTGTTCAAAGCATGGTTCTACTAGTTCATTCTAAGATCATTAAAAACAACCAATATTTCCCACAATAATCATTCCAATCAGTTTTTAACTATCACTAATTCATCAATAACAATTCTCATACTTCCCATTACAATAATTTGCATATAAATTTCATTCATGTTCTTCATTATCTCTCTAATTCAAGTGGGTTTATGCTTCAAATCATCTAACTATCTAGAATCAAACATATTCCTTGTTCTATTGTGCAATCCTAACTCATAACTACATAATTATTCACCTTTACTTCAAGATTGGGTTGAAACCCACTTTCTATAAAACATCAAAACAGAAATTTCGACTTACCAATGGTTGAACAAGCTTAGATTACTCGACTTAGGGTTTATGCATCCGTTAGAACTCTTAATTTCCTTCTGATTTTGAGAATTTGTGAACTTAGGGTTTTCTCTTGGCCCTCCTTTGGCTCTGGTCGATTCCCAGAGAACACACACAGTGGGTTTTATGTTTTAATTTCATTATTTACAAGTTCAGCCCTTCTAATTCTAATTGCTTTATATTAACATACTAACTTCCATTCTTTCTAAACTAACATCACATTATTTTAACTTAGTTAATTTTACAAAATTAGACATTTAAGGTAGCATAAATAAATTGCATATTTTGGGGTGTTACAAGTCTACCCCCTTAAAAGAGGTTTCGTCCCCGAAACCTTAATACGTACCAAATAATGTCGGGTAGTGCTTCCTCATCTCATCTTCTAACTCCCATGTAAGATCCGGTCCTTTCCGATGTTGCCATTGCACCAAGACTTGCTTTATAGTTGTACGCTTCCTTCCGTACAACATTTCATACGGTGCCATTTGAATGCTGTTATGGTAGCTATTGTTGTATGAAAATTCCACCAAAGGCAAGTGGTCATCCCAGCTTCCCCCGAAATCTATCACACACGCTCGCAGCATGTCGATGAGTGTTTGAATGGTTCGCTCAGACTGACCATCCGTTTGGGGGTGGTAGGCGGTACTGAAATGTAGTTTTGTACCCATACTCTCATGAAAACCTTGCCAATATCGAGATGTGAATCGAGTATCTCGATCTGACACAATAGATACAGGGACTCCGTGTCGAGATATTATGTCGTTAACATAGATCTCCGCCATCCTTTCGGAAGAGAAAGTCTCCCGAATGGGTAAGAAGTGCGCGCTCTTGGTGAGGCGGTCCACGATCACCCATATAGCATCGTGACCTTTCCTTGTCTTAGGAAGGTTGGTCACTAGGTCCATCGTCATGTCTTCCCATTTCCATACCGGAATTTCTAACGGTTGCAAATTTTCGTATGGTTTCTGATGTTCTGCCTTTACCTGCAAACAGGTCAAACATTTTGCAACATACTTGACGATATCACGTTTCATACCAGGCCACCAATAACTTTTATTCAAATCCAAATACATTTTTGTAGCTCCTGGATGAACCGAAAATCGAGATTTGTGAGCTTCTTCGAGTAACACGTCTTTTGCTTCACTAAACTGAGGTATCCATATTCGGCCATACATTGATTTAATTCCACTGGGTCCTTCTTCTAATTTATCAACAAACCCCTTTGTTCTTTCCTTTCTTGAATCCATTTCGCTCAGCGACTTGACTTGGGCTTCCTTAATCATTTCGAGAAGTCGAGGTGTAACCACCATTTTCATGGATTTTACTTGAATTGGAGGCGGATAATCATTTCGGCTCAGGGCATCTGCCACTACATTTGCCTTGCCCGGATGATATAGGATTTCACAATCATAATCCTTAAGAAGTTCTAACCACCTTCATTGCCTCATATTTAAATCTTTTTGCTCGAAAAAGTATTTAAAGCTTTTGTGGTCAGAATAAATTGTGCTTTTCGTACCGTATAGATAATGCCTCAATATCTTCAAAGCGAACAATACTGCAGCTAATTCCAAGTCATGGGTTGGATAATTACTTTCATGTGTTTTCAATTGCCTTGAAGCATAAGCAATGACTCTACCCCTTTGCTTTAAAACACATCCCAAGCCTTGGTGTGACGCATCAGTAAACACCACTAAGTCTTCCGTTCCATCAGGTAAGGTTAGTACCGAGGAGCTCGACAGCTTTTCCTTCAAAGTTTGAAACGCCTTTTCTTGATCTGTACCCCATGTAAACTTCTCATTCTTCTTGGTTAACTTGGTCAACGACAGGGCCAATTTAGAAAAGTCTTGAATAAACCTCCTATAATAGCCTGCTAAACCCAAAAAGCTTCTCACTTCACTTGGGTTCTTTGGAGGTACCCATTTCATAACAGCCTCCACTTTTGACGGATCCACTAAGATACCATCCGCATTAATCACATGACCGAGAAATTGTACTTCTCTAATCCAGAAAGCACACTTAGAGTATTTCGCGTACAATTTCTCCATACGGAGCACTTCAAGAATTTCGCACAAATGGCATGCATGTTCGGCTTTACTTCGGGAATAAACCAAGATATCATCAATAAAAACTCTAATGAATTTGTCTAAAATGGCCCGACAAACTCGATTCATAAGGTCCATGAACGCGGCGGGCACGTTCGTTAACCCAAAGGACATTACTAAGAACTTGTAATGTCCGTATCGCGTTCTAAATGCCGTCTTCGCCACATCCTCATCCCGTACCCTTAACTGATGGTATCCGGACCGTAAATCAATTTTTGAAAACCAACTTGCCCCTTGTAACTGATCGAAGAGATCGTCGATTCGGGGCAATGGGTATAGGTTTTTCACCGTCAGCTTATTCAACTCTCGATAGTCGATGCACATGCGCATCAAACCATATTTCTTTTTGACAAAAAGTACAGGTGCACCCTAGGGCGATACTCTCGGACGTATAAATCCCTTGTCGAGTAACTCTTGTATCTGAACCATTAACTCCCGCATTTCAGTTGGGGCCAACCTATAAGGAGCTTTGGCTACAGGTTTGGCATCAGGATACAATTCAATCCTAAAATCCACCTCACGTTCTGGTGGAAGCCCCGGCAAATCTTACGGAAATACATCAAGAAACTCATTCACAACTTCAACCTCTTCTATCTTAGGGGTATTCTACTTAGTATCCACCACGTAGGCTAGAAACGCTTTGCTTCCATTTCGCACATACTTGAATGCTTGGACTATAGAACAAAGCTTCGAATTAACATTCCTTTCCCCTTGTATACTCACTCGTTTTCCTCCCGGTGTTAACACATGAATTACCTTTTTCTTTCATTGAATTTTGGCATGATGTTTGGCTAGCCAATCCATGCCAATTACAACCTTGAATTCCCCCAATACCATGGGAATAAGGTCAATGGTAAACTTCTCGTCTTCAATGATAATTTCATAATTTCTACAAACTTCGTGCAGCAAATAACTCTTACTATCCGCTATCTCTACTTCTAATGGCACGTGCATTCTTTTGATTCTAAAAGAGGTGTGTGACACTAACTCACTTGATACAAACGATCTACTGGCTCCAGTATCAAATAACATGTATGTAGGCATCAAGTTCAATAAGAATATACCTGACACAACATTCAGGTGGTCCTTTGCTTCTTCAGTCAAGATCTGAAACATCCTCCCCTTAGCTCTTGGGGCTTCCTCCTTTCTTGCTTCCTTATCGGTTTTCTATTGAAGCTTGGGACATTCAGCCTTAATTTGACCCGGTTGGAAACAGTTATAGCACGTTCTGGTAGGATTAGGACATCTATGGTATGGATGTCCCTCTTGACCACAATTGTAACAGCCCTTCTTCCCTTTCAAGCACTCCCCTGTGTGTAACTTTCCACAAGTTTTGCATTTCGGAATGCTACCCTTCGCCTTATCCTTCTTGCCCTGATCTTGAAATTTCTGTTTCTTTGACGGGCTCGAGCTGGGAACATTCTCAGACACTCTCTTCTCACCTCTTTCTGCCTGTCTTCTTAGTTCAATCTCCCTATCTCGGGCCAAGTTAATGAGCTCATTCAAGGTTTCACATTTAGCGGGAATTATAAACTCCCGATATTCAGCCTTCAACATACCATGATAGCGGTTAATCTTCATTCTTTCCGTTCCCACTATTTCTTTACAGAATTTCCGCTTGTCAAGAAAAGTGTTGGTGATTTCATCAATGGTTTCGTCTTTCTGACGGAGATGTAAGAAATCTTCTTGGATCCTGTCAATGGCAGATTGCGGACAGTGATACTTTAGAAAAGGTTCCTTGAACTCTTGCCACGTCAAGACTTGAATTTTGTCTTCTCCAATCTCTTTACTATAAGCATCCCACCAGTCTTTAGCTTGGAGTTGTAACAAACCGGTGGCAAACATCACTTGATCCTCCTTTTCACAATGACTTCTTACGAACACCTCCTCAGTACTTACAATCCACCTTTGACATGCTATAGGATCAATTTCTCCCTTGAAAGGTAATGGGTTCACGCCATAAATTCTTTGTATGTGCATTTGCGAGTTCCTTTCTTTCCTTGCATTTCTCCAATCATCCCCTTCAACTCGTCCATCTTACTCGCCATCATTGTTTCCACCACTTCCAACACATGACTTTCCACTTCTTAGGCTAAATGAGGAATATTGGCCTGCATTGCCTTTCCAATCTCTTCCGAAATCATACTTTTCGGTTGTTCTTGTTGTGTCGCTTCATCGTCATTCGTATCCGCCATCTACACACAAACATCATTCTTTATTTCAAGCATTCATTCATCCTTTCCATCACATAATCATACTAGTAATACATAACTTCCTTCGAAGGCTCAACATTCATACATAATACCATTCTTTAGAGTCTTATTATAACGTTTTCAATACTCCCTGTGTGATAAAAACATCAAACAGAACAATACATTTGAAATTGGCCGAAATTGGTCCCCACCGTAAGCTACGGTGGCTACCGTAACCGTAGCTTACGGTGGCGTCTTTTTCCTTACGCCAAAAAGCTACTGTCTTACGGTGGCAATTCTGTCTCAGGGTCTACCGTAAACTACGGTAGCCACCGTAGCTTACGATGACTCCCAGCATACCATGGGTGATTTTTATAGTTTTGCAGCCATTTTCTGACCCGTTGTAACCCAAATTGACCCGATTCATCCCACACCCTTCCACATCATCCCGTAACAATTCCATAGCATTCTGTAACTAACTTATTCATAATGCAAAATTCCAATTTTAAAGGTACTTACTTGCTTCGTGCCGCAGAACGAACACACACTTCACACGAGATTTTGGTTTGGGTTCAAGCATTTGATGCTTAAATCCCTCAAACCTAGGCTTTGATACCAACTTATAACGCCCAAAAACTTTTTCCTCTTAATGTATTTAAATAATAACATACTAATCTAACGAAATTTGGGCATGACCCGTTCGTAAAACGAGCGGTCCCCTGTTTTTCACATTCAAAATATATGTTTATCACGACACTTTTTAAAGGACATAATAAATACCATCAAACAACTTTGACACACATACGAAAATCATTAAGTTCAAAATACATAGCAAAAACTAAGTTTTAACTAATAGTTATAGACAAAGCAACCATAGTATTAAACATTGTCTTCTTTACAAAAGTAGCGGAACATGAGACGGGCCTTGAAGTGTGTTCGAACCGAGCGAAGCTTGAAAGCTAAATTTGTGATTTACCTACATCGCCACAACAAAGTAAACTTATTAGCACTAAAATTCTTTCCTTTAACTCAAGAATCCAACTTACCGACTTGTAACCATTATGACATCCGCAAACTTGTAAATTACTACAAACTTTCATTCTTTCACACAAGTATATTCCAAATGGAACTTCATACCATTCTTTCTATTCTTACATTCCCATCCTTCGACCCGTTCATAAAAGGGTCCACACAAGTACTACTTTCATACACGATTCATTTCGACACATCTAATGTTAAACACAACAATATAATAAAATCATGAATTGTACAAGTAGCGTACCTCGGTCTTGATTCCCTTGTTGCTTCGCTTGAATTGAACTCTCTTCCTTAACACCTATACATAATCATTCATTCTTTTAATTTATGTCTCATACCCAATTACACACCAAATGATAAAACATCATTTACTCATACTTCATAAACACATTCAATTCACATAAAGTTTATGACTTACAAGACTAACATCTTTATTGAGGTATTTTGTCAAACACTTGGTGTGCATAACATGAACGAAGCATAAGGTACAAGTGTTCAAAGCATGGTTCTACTAGTTCATTCTTAGATCATTAAAAACAACCAATATTTCCCACAATAATCATTCCAATCAGTTTTTAACAATCACTAATTCATCAATAACAATTCTTATACTTCCCATTACAATAATTTGCATATAAATTTCATTCATGTTCTTCATTATCTCTCTAATTCAAGTGGGTTTATGCTCAAATCTTCCAACTATCTAGAATCAAACATATTCCTTGTTCTATTGTGCAATCCTAACTCATAACTACATAACTATTCACCTTTACTTCAAGATTGGGTTGAAACCCACTTTCTACAAAACATCAAAACAGAAATTTCGACTTACCAATGGTTGAATAAGCTTAGATTACTCGACTTAGGGTTTATGCATCCATTAGAACTCTTAATTTCCTTCTGATTTTGAGAATTTGTGAACTTAGGCTTTCCTTTGGCTCTGGTCGATTCCCAGAGAACACACACAATGTGTTTTATGTTTTAATTTCATTATTTACAAGTTCAACCCTTCTAATTCTAATTGCTTTATATTAACATACTAACTTCCATTCTTTCTAAACTAACATCACATTATTTTAACTTAGTTAATTTTACAAAATTAGACATTTAAGGTAGCATAAATAAATTGCATATTTTGGGGTGTTACAAGTCTACCCCCCTTAAAAGAGGTTTCGTCCCCGAAACCTTAACACGTACCAAATAATGTCGGGTAGTGCTTCCTCATCTCATCTTCTAACTCCCATGTAAGATCCGATCCTTTCCGATGTTTCCATTGCACCAAGACTTGTTTATAGTTTTGTTCCGAAGGTGCGTTACCTTGGAATCCTTGATAGCTTTCGGTCTTTCAATGTAATTCAATCTTTCGTCCAATTCAATATCGCCGAGGGGCAAGTATGCCGTCTCATCCGCTAAGCACTTTCTCAATTGTGACACATGGAATGTGTCATGTATTCCATCTAAGGTTGGCCGTAATTCCAACCGATACGCTACCTTTCTAACCCGGGCTAAAATCTTGAAAGGTCCGATGTAACGGGGGCCTAGCTTTCCTCGTTTACAGAAACGGATTATACCTTTCCATGGGGAAACCTTTAATAACACATTATCACCTACCTGAAACTTGATAGGTCGTCTTCTTCGATCTGCGTAGGCCTTTTGTCGATCTTGAGCCTCTTTTAAACGGGCTCGCACAAGATCGAACTTTTCGTTAGTTTTAGCTACTACATCATTGGGCGTAATTTCTCTTTGCCCCACCTCTCCACAACAAATTGGAGTTCTACACTTCCTTCCGTACAACATTTCATACGGTGCCATTTGAATGCTGTTATGGTAGCTATTGTTGTATGAAAATTCCACCAATGGCAAGTGGTCATCCCAGCTTCCCCCGAAATCTATCACACACGCTCGCAGCATGTCGATGAGTGTTTGAATGGTTCGCTCAGACTGACCATCCGTTTGGGGGTGGTAGGCGGTACTGAAATGTAGTTTTGTACCCATACTCTCATGAAAACCTTGCCAATATCGAGATGTGAATCGGGTATCTCGATCTGACACAATAGATACAGGAACTCCGTGTCGAGATATTATCTCGTTAACATAGATCTCCGCCATCCTTTCGGAAGAGAAAGTCTCCCGAATGAGTAAGAAGTACGCGCTCTTGGTGAGGCGGTCCACGATCACCCATATAGCATCGTGACCTTTCCTTGTCTTAGGAAGCTTGGTCACTAGGTCCATCGTCACTTCTTCCAATTTCCATACCCGAATTTCTAACGGTTGCAACTTTCCGTATCGTTTCTGATGTTCTGCCTTTACCTGCAAACAGGTCAAACATTTTGCAACATACTTGACGATATCACGTTTCATACCGGGCCACCAATAACTTTTCTTCAAATCCAAATACATTTTTGTAGCTCCTGGATGAACCGAAAATCGAGATTTGTGAGCTTTTTCGAGTAACACGTCTTTTGCTTCACTAAACCGAGGTATCCATATTCGGCCATACATTGATTTAATTCCACTGGGTCCTTCTTCTAATTTATCAACAAACCCCTTTGTTCTTTCCTTTCTTGAATCCATTTCTCTCAGCGACTTGACTTGGGCTTCCTTAATCATTTCAAGAAGTTGAGGTGTAACCACCATTTTCATGGATTTTACTTGAATTGTAGGCGGATAATCATTTCGACACATCTAATGTTAAACACAACAATATAATAAAATCATGAATTGTACAAGTAGCGTACCTCGGTCTTGATTCCCTTGTTGCTTCGCTTGACTTGAACTCTCTTCCTTAACACCTATACATAACCATTCATTCTTTTAATTTATGTCTCATACCCAATTACACACCAATTGATAAAACATCATACAATTTACTCATACTTCATAAACACATTCAATTCATATAAAGTTTATGACTTACAAGACTAACATCTTTATTGAGGCATTTTGTCAAACACTTGGTGTGCATAACATGAACGAAGCATAAGGTACAAGTGTTCAAAGCATGGTTCTACTAGTTCATTCTTAGATCATTAAAAAGAACCAATATTTCCCACAATAATCATTCCAATCAGTTTTTAACTATCACTAATGCATCAATAACAATTCTCATACTTCCCATTCCAATAATTTGCATATAAATTTCATTCATGTTCTTCATTATCTCTCTAATTCAAGTGGGTTTATGCTTCAAATCATCCAACTATCTAGAATCAAACATATTCCTTGTTCTATTGTGCAATCCTAACTCATAACTACATAATTATTCACCTTTACTTCAAGATTGGGTTGAAACCCACTTTCTACAAAATATCAAAACAGAAATTTCGACTTACCAATGGTTGAACAGGCTTAGATTACTCGACTTAGGGTTCATGCATCCATTAGAACTCTTAATTTCCTTCTGATTTTGAGAATTTGTGAACTTAGGGTTTTCTCTTGGCCCTCCTTTGGCTCTGGTCAATTCCCAGAGAACACACATAGTGTGTTTTATGTTTTAATTTCTTAATTAATAATTTCCATTCATTATTTACAAGTTCAGGCCTTCTAATTGTAATTGCTTTATATTAACATACTAACTTCCATTCTTTCTAAACTAACATCACATTATTTTAACTTAGTTAATTTTACAAAATTAGACATTTAAGGTAGCATAAATAAATTGTATATTTTGGGGTGTTACAAGTGGGCCAAAAATATAGCGGAAAAGGATCAAGTCCTTTCTCATGCCAAGTCTGTTCAGGAGGAGCTGGAACGTAAAGCCGTTACTGAGGCTCAAAAGGTGAGATCTGAGCTATCTGCTGAGATGGAAAAGTTCCGTATTGACACTGATTTTGTGTCTCAGGTGCAGGAGAGGTATCAAGGTCTCGCCATGGAGTTAGAGGCATCTAATGCCAAAGCTCAAGCCAAACAAGTTGAGTTGGAAGAGCGGGAGGAGCAGCTTAGAAAGCTGCAGCAGGTGTGTGACTCTCTCGTTTCAGAGAAAAATCAGCTTGTTCAGTCTTCAACCGCCCACCAGGCGCGCCTTAAAGAGTTAGAGAGTGTATTGGACCAGTCAAACGCTGAAGTGGATAGCTTGACTAGCCGCCTGACTGGTTTACAAGGTGATAGGAATTGGTTGATAACCAACGACTTGGTTGGGGCTTTTGAGTATCTCCGCCAATCAGAGTCCTCTGTTACTCTTTTGGACCGCCTATCTACTGCCGCTTATCAGTCAGGGCATCATGATGGCGTCTACTAGGGTTATTTTAATTGTCAACAGACGGATAGGTTCACTCCCGCGTTCCAGGAGAATAGAGGCAAACTGAGAGCGGAGATGGCGGATGCTCTTGAGGCGGCTTGTAATGATCCGCTGCCCGTGTATGCGAAGCTGGTTGAAAAGGTGGCCGAAGACGGCGTGGACTCCTTACGCCAGATACTGGATGTGGCGGAGGAGTCTGGAGAGGAATGAGTGTTTTTATTTTTTATTTCCACTGTTCCTTTAGATATTTTGTGAAAACACTATTTTGTTTTGTTTGGGGTGCATGTAATCACTCGATTTTGTCAGACAATTATTGCAAATATCATCATGATGGCGCCATCGTTTTACTTAAGTGTGGCAATTTGACGTGTAATGATGCCTTGTTATTAATTTTGTTGTCGTCACGGTTTTCAGCCTTCTTAATCTTCTATAAATTATGTCATGCTTTTTCCAAATTTGGTAAATGAAAAAATGAAGCGAAAATGCCATAATCGGAAAATGTCTGACATACTTTGAAATTTGGATGCAGCGGAAGCTCTGGTCCATCTCCAGGATCCGGTGATGGAGAAGATGATCAGGGGTAAGAAGGCTAACTCCGGCGATACCATGCCCTGGATAAACAGGTCTTGCAAGAGTGTCGGAGATGACGGCCCTTCTAAGGCCGAAGCAGGTGTGGTTCTCTTATCGGCCGATACCCTAATGCAAGCATTTCCTTTCGAGTATGTCCAACGTTGTAGAGTGGTATATGAACGACGCTGGAGTGGCCGTTGATGTGCAGGCTCAGTTGGTGATCGGAGTTAATGCCCTATTCGCTGATCCTCATCCATTGGAGTATTATGGTGAGGCATTGCATACCCCTGCAGAGGTGTTAGCAATGTTCCCCGATATGGAGATAAGTAGAACATGTTCGTTTTTTGGTATTCCCATATGTTGGTGTTTACTAACAGGGACAAGTACTTGGTTTTGTAAGATACTTGTATGTATTTATTACCAAAATACCTATCTTTTGTAGTGGTTAATGCATCTATTACCAAGATACCCACTCTTAGCGTTGTATAGTTTTGGTCATCTGACTTATGTATGAAAAATATTTCGTGTCAGAGACATTTTTTACCGTTATATGCAGTTTGAATGCGATGGTAATTTTTTGTACCGTAATAGTCAGTATAATGCGATGGTAATTGTTATTGTACATGTAAGTAGTAAAAGAGAATAAAAAGTAACTTTTATTAACTTAATAACTTGAAAGAAAAAAAGAGATCGTTCCTGATGGATTACACTTGTTTCAAAATAGCCAAACCCGCTGTTAGGGGCGGGGGCCTACATATAACATCTTTTCAACTGAGCAGCGTTCCAGCTACGTGGGACCGCTGTGCCATCGAGCCTGGACAGGCGGTAAGCCCCTTTGCCTAAGTCTTCCTGGATTATGTAGGGGCCTTCCCAGTTGGGTCCCAGCTTGCCTGAGGGTTCCGCTCTACTGGCCCCGTTATCCCGCTTGACGTACTCGCCCTCCTTAAAGGTTTGCTGAGCCACGCGCTTGTTATAATACCTCTCTAAGGTTTTCTTGTATTTTGCTTCGCTGATTACGGCGGCTTCGCGCTGTCTTCCAGGATGTCCAGGCCTTCCTGTAGGAGCCTGTCATTGTCATCATTAGTTGTTAGGCGCCTTAGCGAGGGTAGCCCCACTTCCGCGGGTATCATCGCCTCTGCACCATAGGTTAGGCTGAAGGGGGTCTCGTTGTTGCTTGTCTTGGGCATGGTTCGATGTGCCCATAGGACATTTGGCAATTCTTCTACCCAAGAACTTCCCTCGTAGCCTAACCTTCTTTTAATTCCATCCAGCAAACTTCTATTTGTCCTCTCCACTTGGCCGTTTCCTTGGGGGTGTGCAACAGATGTAAAGATCTGCTGAATTTGAAGCTCGGCACACCAATCTTGTAGGACCTTATCTGTGAATTGTGTTCCATTGTCACTCACAAGATATAGCAGCAATCCGAATCGGCAGACTATATGTTCCCATAGGAATTTCTTGGCATTTTCAACAGTTATCTTGGCCAAAGGCTTTGCTTCAACCCACTTGGTGTAATAGTCAATTGCCACGATTAATTACTTTTACTTTCCTGGGGCCAGTGGGAATGGTCCCAAGATATCAACCGCCCACTTTTGAAAAGGCCATGCCGCTGTAACGGGAATCAAATTGTTTTTAGGGCGGAGTGTCTGTGGGGCATACTTTTGACAGCTGCTGCATTTTCTGAGTTCGCCTACCGTTTCTTCATGCATCCCGGGCCAATAATACCCAGCGTTTTGGATCTTGGCAATGACTGGCCGGGGTCCGGCGTGAATGCCGCATAAACTGGCGTGTATTTCCTAGATCAGGTACTTAGCTTCTGCTGGGGATACACATCATAATAGTGGTCCCAGATACGATTTCCTGTATAGTACGTCGTTGTTTATCTCACATTGCAACGCCTTTGTTTGTATTTTCTGAGTGTCGCCTCTGGAGGAAGGTAATTCCCCTTTTGTGAGGAATTTTAAGATGGGAGTGTACCAGCAGGGCTCTTCCACTGTGACGGCGGATACTTCCCGGGACTCTATGGAAGGTGACTGGAGTGTTTCCACCTTCACCTCCTTTTCCATGCTGGAAGTAGCTAGCTTGCTTAGGGCATCAGCTATTTGGTTCCTTCCTCGATAGACGTGATTGAGTGTAACGTTGTCAAATGAAGCTATGATGTAACACCCTAAAATTTTACCCTTAATTTATACAAAATATAGTTTAAGTACATGACTTTCATTAACGAAGATCATAAGTAACTAAGACCTTAGTCAACTAACGACTAAGTTAAAACATTTCAAAAATTGTTTAACATGTGTTTACAACCCATACACAAAGACTACATAGATCTAAAACATTGCGGAAGCTTCAAAACGGAGTGTTCGGTTCTTCATCTAATTGCTTGATCGTCACCTGTAAGATCTACCAAATTTACCTATGATCAAAACCATTAAAAACATTAGTTTTGACGTTGTTATATAATATGACTTCAAGGTTTAACAACACATTTGAATTAACAAACATATAATAGCTTTTCTGGGTTCACCGTAAATTACGGTATCACCGTAATTTACGGTGAGACCTGGGATTGTCTGGTCACCGTAAACCAGTAGAGAACTACCGTAAAGCTCATGACTCCTACCGTAAATTACGGTATTACCGTAATTTACGGTGGATACTGGAAATTCATGTTCTTGTTTGGTTTGTTCATTTTACTCAAACCAAATTCACGGATTTCGCTTTTCTAAAAAAAAAACAATACATCAAATTTTCTTATTTCTAACATTTATACGTTAATCAATATCAAAGAATAATCCGACATATTTCAAGGTATTAACCATGCTTCACTTGATTATTCGACCCGTTCGGCTTGTCTATGGAATTTCTTCCTTTTTGACAACTACCAAACGAGTTCAATCCATCTTTCGACCAAATATTCAATATAGCAATATCATAGCTTTAATTCATAACAACTTGTATTTTATAATTCGACCTAACCAAATACAATGATCTAATTTTTACTTAATGTAACGGGTCAAGTTACATACCTTCAAAGTTTGCCCTTTAAACGTGGTTAGCCACCCGTTTGTCCGCTTGACGTTCCTGCGTCCGTTCCTATAGAGTCCATTTATGATGCGTTTTAGAACTCTCTTTAAATCATAATTCGCATAATACATCAAAACATCATGATTATGCGTTTAAGCTCAGAATTTCAGTTTTAAGCCTTCATAGAGGCATTTCAACAAACACTTTAAGGGCAGAATTTTATATCTTTCGTTTTCAAGTTTATAGCTTGCTAGTTAGCTAACTTAATCATCAATATAGCCTTCATATATCATTTATACATCATGCATTTTCTGAAATCATTTTCTAAGATCAAATTACACTACAATATGCATTCTAAATCCTAGTGTTCATCATCATATTGTAAAACCCACAACCCACCTTCAAGGTGTTCATGGAATTTCCTGAATTTGAACATGATTTCACATGTAGTTGTCTAGGTTTTACTTCTAAACACTATATCATCCTTAATCTAACCAAATAACACTCATGCAACATCTAATTTCAGATTTTCCAAAATCATGAGATTTTCTAGTTTAGAGATTTCATCAAATTTTACATACCTTATGATCCTCTTGTGATGAGGATCGATAATCTAAACTCGGATTTCGTTTTGAATCAGAATTGCACCTTCAATTTGAGAGTTTTGTGAGATTAGGGTTTTTGGAATGGGGGTGTCGCCCCCTGCTTCTTCCTGATCGACCAACACCTCAATTTGGGGTGTTTGGTTTATTTTTTATTTGTTCCATTCAATTAAGTTTCAAATTAAACAACTATGGTCCCTCAACTTTGTTCAACATATAGTTTGGTAGCTTTTAAATCAAGTTATAAGCTATTTCTAGACTAGTTAACTAACTAGGTTAAAATTCTTAGTTAGTAAACTCCCATTTATTTATGCTTTATAATTCCGATATAATGTCCTATATTTTCGGGGTGTTACAAGTCCACCCCTCTTAAAAAGGGTTTCGTCCCCGAAACCAAGGTACGTACCAAATAGTGTAGGATGAAGACGTCGCATCTCCTCTTCGGACTCCCATGTAGTGTCCGAACCTTTCCTATGCTCCCATTTGACTTTGACTTGGTCAATTTGTTTATTTCGTAAACGTTTGACCTTTCTGTCTAAAATTTCAACCGGTCTCACCGCATAATTTTGACTATTATCCACTTCGATATCGTCGTAATGGATATATGTCGTTTCGTCTGCTAGGCACTTTCTTAATTGCGATACGTGAAACGTGCCATGGATCCCACTTAGCTCCTCCGGTAATTCAAGACGGTAAGCTACTTTGCCAACTCTCCCGATAATTTTAAATGGTCCGATAAACCTTGGGCTTAACTTCCCCCTTTTTCTAAATCTAATAATGCCTTTCCATGGGGACACTTTTAGCATGACCATGTCACCGACTTGAAATTCGATTGGCCTTTTCCTTTTATCAACATACGCCTTTTGCCTGTCTTGAGCCGCTTTCAAGTGTGCCCGAACTTTGTCGATCTTTTCGTTCGTGGCTCGTACTATATCTTGGTGGGCGAGTTCACGTGGATCCACTTCACCCCAACAAACCGGGGTTCGACACTTCCTACCGTAAAGCATTTCGTATGGTGCCATTTTAATACTAGATTGGTAACTGTTGTTATACGAAAACTCGACTAACGGTAGGTGAACATCCCAACTGCCTCCAAAATCGATTATACACGCCCGTAGCATGTCTCCCAATATTTGTATCGTTCTTTCACTTTGTCCATCCGTTTGAGGATGGTACGCAGTGCTAATGAACAATTTGGTCCCCATTTGTTCTTGGAATTCACGCCAGAATTTCGAGGTAAACCGGGTATCCCTATCGGACACGATGGACATCGGCACTCCATGACGTGCTATGATTTCATTGGTATAGACTTCTGACATCTTTTCTGACGTATAAGTCTCACGAATCGGAATGAAGTGAGCACTTTTCGTCAATCTATCCACCACTACCCATATGGCATCAAAACCACGATTCGTCTTAGGCAACTTGGTTAACAGGTCCATTGTAATATGTTCCCATTTCCAAACCGGAATTTCTAACGGTTGGAGTTTACCGTATGGTTTCTGGTGCTCCGCCTTGACTTGTAAACATGTCAAGCATTTTTCCACATATTTCGCCACGTCCCTCTTCATTCCGGGCCACCAATAATTTTGTTTCAAATCATTGTACATCTTGGTCGCACCCGGATGAATTGAATAACGGGATTTATGAGCTTCATCAAGTAGAAGCGCCTTTACTCCACAGGTATGTGGGACCCATATCCTTCCAGATCGAGTCTTTAACCCGTGATTCCCATCCGACAAGTCTTTCAACTGACCAATTATTCTTTCCTTCTTCCAATTCTCTTCTTTTACTGCTTCTAATTGCGCCTCTCGAATACGTTCAAGTATACCCGAGGTTACCACGAGTTGCATCGATCGTACTCGTATCGGGACATAATCCGCTTTTCTGCTCAGAGCGTCCGCTACCACATTTGCCCTTCCGGGGTGATAATGTATCTCACAATCATAGTCTTTCACCGTTTCCAACCATCGCCTTTGTCGCATATTTAACTCCTTCTGATCGAAGAAGTATTTCAAGCTCTTGTGCTCGGTGAATATGGTGCATTTTACCCCATACAGGTAATGCCTCCATATTTTTAATGCAAATACCACCGCTGCCAGCTCGAGATCGTGCGTGGGGTATTTCTTCTCGTGTATCTTCAATTGTCTCGAGGCATAGGCTATTACCTTGCCCCGTTGCATCAACACGCAACCGAGCCCCGATAATGAAGCATCCGAATAAACCACCATGTCTTCGACTCCGTCCGGCAATGTCAGTACCGGAGCTTGAGTTAGCCTTTCTTTTAGCGTCCGAAACGCTTTTTCTTGATCGACTCCCCAAACAAACTTTGCTTTCTTTTGGGTTAACTTTGTTAGCGGCGATGCAATCTTGGAGAAATCTTGAATGAACCTCCTATAATATCCAGCAAGCCCCAAAAAGCTTCTAATTTCAGAAGGGTTCTTCGGGGGATTCCATTTTGACACCGCCTCTATCTTTGACGGATCCACCAAAACTCCATCGGCACTTATGACATGACCGAGAAATTGTACCTCTCGTAACCAAAAGGCACATTTAGAAAATTTTGCATAAAGCTTCTCTCGTCTAAGTGTCTCTAACACTTCTTGTAAGTGGCGTGCGTGTTCGGCTTCACTTTTCGAATACACCAAGATATCATCGATAAACACGATGACCGACTTATCCAACATTGGCTTGCAAACCCGGTTCATGAGGTCCATGAAAGCCGCGGGCGCACTTGTTAGCCCAAATGACATCACGAGAAATTCGTAATGTCCGTATCTTGTGCGAAAAGCCGTCTTCGGCACATCTTCTTCTTTAACCTTTAGTTGATGATACCCCGATCCAAGGTCAATTTTGGAAAACCAATTCGCACCTTGTAGTTGGTCGAATAAATCATCTATCCTCGGGAGCGGGTATCGGTTCTTTACCGTGAGTTTTTTTAGCTCCCGGTAATCAATACACATACGCATGCTCCCGTCTTTCTTTCTCACGAACAATACCGGTGCGCCCCAAGGAGACACGCTTGGCCTTATGAATCCCTTATCAAGCAGGTCTTGGATTTGGGACATCAACTCTTGTAGTTCCGACGGTGCAAGTCGGTACGGGGCTTTTGCTACAGGTTTCGCGCCCGGAATCAATTCGATCCCGAACTCTACTTCCCGTTCAGGCGGTATCCCCGGTAAATCTTCCGGAAAAACATCTTCATAATCTCGTACTACCGGTACATCTCCAATCTTTCGTGATTCTTTCTCGGCCTCATTTGCATAAATTATGAATGCCTTGCATCCTCGCTTCATGAGCTTGTGAGCTTTCAGCATCGAACATACTATGGGGTTGCCTCGTTTTTCGCCATAAATGGTGACGTGTTTTCCGCTCGGAGATAATAGTTTTATCTCTTTGCGAAAACACACGACCTTTGCATGGTATTGAGATAGCCAATCCATCCCCACGACTACTTGGAATTCTCCCATCGACATCGGGATTAGATTTATCAAATATTCTTCATCATCAATGCTCAGTTTACAATTTTCACATACATCACAAACAATAAAACTTTTGTTATTACCTATCTCTACTTCTAAAGGCACAGGTAATTTGGTTAAAACAAATGAAGGATGTCGAATAAACCCATATGAAACAAAGGATTTATTCACACCCGTATCAAATAACACGTGTGCGGGAATTGAATTTACAGCAAATATACCTGAGACCACGTCAGGTTCAATCTTCGCTTCTGCGGCGGTTAATTGAAAAGATCTTGCCTTTGCTTTTGGGGCTTCACCTTTCGGTTCCTGCCCATCTTTCTTTCCAACCAATTCTGGGCATTCCGACTTTTTGTGACCCGTTCGATAACAATTGTAACAAACCGTCACTTTCTCCGGGCACGACATAGCCATATGTCCCGTTTTCTTGCATATAGGACAAGGCTTATCCTTGTAACGGCATTCACCCTTATGATTTTTCCCACAAATTTCGCAACCTGGTGTACTACCTTTAGCATCTGATCTCTTTGCTGTTTCATTCGTTCTTGCTTTCTTGGTAGGGCTTGGATTCACATCTTGTGCCCTTCGTTCACCCCGTTCTATACTCTTTTTCAATTCAATCTCCCTTTCCCGAGCAGCATTGACAATCTCGGTAAGGGTCTCGTACTTTGAAGGGGTTATGAACTCTCTATACTCCGCGCTTAGCATGTTATGATAATAATAGACCTTTTGCTCTTCATTCGTTATCAAATCATCACAGAACTTCATTTTGTCCATAAACATCCCCGTGATCTTGTCTATGGATTCACCTTTGTGTCTGAGTTGCATGAATTCTTCCTTGATTTTATTTATGACCGCCTTGGGACTATGGTGTTTAAGAAACGGCGTCTTAAACTCCTCCCAAGTCATGGCCTTAGCCGCTTCACTTCCAATCTCCTTCTTTTTGTTATTCCACCAATCTTTCGCTTGACTCCTTAGTTGACCCGTACCATAGGCTACGTAATCTTCTTCGTCACAATGGGTTCTCTCGAATACCCCTTCGATGTCACTTAGCCATCGTTGGCACACTATTGGGTCAACCTCCCCATTATATATTGGTGGTTTACAAGCCATGAATTCCTTGTATGAACAAGGCTTTCGTCCTCCACGCTTTTCCTTTGCTACATTTGAATCATCTTCCAGTTTCTTGATTCTATCTTCTACTATTGATAAAATTGTGTTTTGAATTTTATCAATAAAACCCGACAAACTGTGTTCGATCGCCTTTCCAACTTCTTCGGCAATCACTTCTTTCATTTGTTCGGTGACTCTTGGCACCGCATTATCATTGCCTCCATCAGCCATCTCGATTTCTGAAATGTTTACATAGATTGTTAAACATTCCATTTATAACACATGCTTTACTTGTTTTAATTTAATCAAGTTCATAACTTGATTTAATCATTCTTGTTTCAATTCAATCAAGTTCGTAACTTGATTTAATAATTCTTGTTTCTATTCAATCAAGTCCGTGACTTGATTTAATCATTCTTGTTTCATGCATTTCTTGTTTTTGAGTGAGCTTACACACTCTTTTCATGCATATTTGTTCATTTCTCATTTTATACATAGTACATAATTTATTAACAAAACAAGTTAATTCTTACCGGACGATCGATCAAGCTTGAACCGAACACTTATTGACAACCATGAGCTCTGATTACCAACTTGTAACACCCTAAAATTTTACCCTTAATTTATACAAAATATAGTTTAAGTACATGACTTTCATTAACGAAGATCATAAGTAACTAAGACCTTAGTCAACTAACGACTAAGTTAAAACATTTCAAAAATTGTTTAACATGTGTTTACAACCCATACACAAAGACTACATAGATCTAAAACATTGCGGAAGCTTCAAAACGGAGTGTTCGGTTCTTCATCTAATTGCTTGATCGTCACCTGTAAGATCTACCAAATTTACCTATGATCAAAACCATTAAAAACATTAGTTTTGACGTTGTTATATAATATGACTTCAAGGTTTAACAACACATTTGAATTAACAAACATATAATAGCTTTTCTGGGTTCACCGTAAATTACGGTATCACCGTAATTTACGGTGAGACCTGGGATTGTCTGGTCACCGTAAACCAGTAGAGAACTACCGTAAAGCTCATGACTCCTACCGTAAATTACGGTATTACCGTAATTTACGGTGGATACTGGAAATTCATGTTCTTGTTTGGTTTGTTCATTTTACTCAAACCAAATTCACGGATTTCGCTTTTCTAAAAAAAAAACAATACATCAAATTTTCTTATTTCTAACATTTATACGTTAATCAATATCAAAGAA
Source organism: Helianthus tuberosus (assembly GCA_030545235.1). NCBI lineage: Eukaryota > Viridiplantae > Streptophyta > Magnoliopsida > Asterales > Asteraceae > Helianthus > Helianthus tuberosus. Next base: position 131,908,554 of record CM060436.1, on the reverse strand, counting down.
TAATCCGACATATTTCAAGGTATTAACCATGCTTCACTTGATTATTCGACCCGTTCGGCTTGTCTATGGAATTTCTTCCTTTTTGACAACTACCAAACGAGTTCAATCCATCTTTCGACCAAATATTCAATATAGCAATATCATAGCTTTAATTCATAACAACTTGTATTTTATAATTCGACCTAACCAAATACAATGATCTAATTTTTACTTAATGTAACGGGTCAAGTTACATACCTTCAAAGTTTGCCCTTTAAACGTGGTTCGCCACCCGTTTGTCCGCTTGACGTTCCTGCGTCCGTTCCTATAGAGTCCATTTATGATGCGTTTTAGAACTCTCTTTAAATCATAATTCGCATAATACATCAAAACATCATGATTATGCGTTTAAGCTCAGAATTTCAGTTTTAAGCCTTCATAGAGGCATTTCAACAAACACTTTAAGGGCAGAATTTTATATCTTTCGTTTTCAAGTTTATAGCTTGCTAGTTAGCTAACTTAATCATCAATATAGCCTTCATATATCATTTATACATCATGCATTTTCTGAAATCATTTTCTAAGATCAAATTACACTACAATATGCATTCTAAATCCTAGTGTTCATCATCATATTGTAAAACCCACAACCCACCTTCAAGGTGTTCATGGAATTTCCTGAATTTGAACATGATTTCACATGTAGTTGTCTAGGTTTTACTTCTAAACACTATATCATCCTTAATCTAACCAAATAACACTCATGCAACATCTAATTTCAGATTTTCCAAAATCATGAGATTTTCTAGTTTAGAGATTTCATCAAATTTTACATACCTTATGATCCTCTTGTGATGAGGATCGATAATCTAAACTCGGATTTCGTTTTGAATCAGAATTGCACCTTCAATTTGAGAGTTTTGTGAGATTAGGGTTTTTGGAATGGGGGTGTCGCCCCCTGCTTCTTCCTGATCGACCAACACCTCAATTTGGGGTGTTTGGTTTATTTTTTATTTGTTCCATTCAATTAAGTTTCAAATTAAACAACTATGGCCCCTCAACTTTGTTCAACATATAGTTTGGTAGCTTTTAAATCAAGTTATAAGCTATTTCTAGACTAGTTAACTAACTAGGTTAAAATTCTTAGTTAGTAAACTCCCATTTATTTATGCTTTATAATTCCGATATAATGTCCTATATTTTCGGGGTGTTACATATGAGTTCCTTGGTTTTAGCCAAGTATTTTTTGCCATTGTCTCGTCTTTGGCTTCATAGGTCTCATTCACCTGATTATTGACCAGCAAAGAGTCAATGTATGCATCGACCCATGTTGCTCCCGTGGACTGGGCCATTCTCAGACCCGCTAACAGTGCTTCATACTCTGCCTTGTTGTTGGAGCATTCGAAATCAAACCGCATGGCGTACATCAATTTTATTTCATCCGAGCTTATTAGCATGAGGCCCGCCTCGAATCCTTTTCCACTAGAAGACCCGTCCGTGTATAACTTCCAGGTCTGCCTGGCTGTGCTAGATTCGGGTATGTCATTAACCATGAGGTCTTTTATTATTTATCCATCAGGAATTTCAGCTAAGAAGTCGGCGATTACTTGCTCCTTGATTGCTGTTCATTTTCGATGTTCAATGTCTAGGGCTCCCAGATCGATCGCCCACTTGGCCAATCTCCCAGAGATTTCTGGTTGTGTAAGATTTGCTACAGGGGATAGTTTGTTAAGATTTGCACGCGGGCCCTTGGAAGTATCTTCGGAGACGCCGGGTAGCGTGGACTAATGCAAGTACCAGTTTTCAAGTGTTGGATACCGCGTTTCGGGTCCCGCTAGTACCCGGCTGATGTAGTATATAGGCGTTTGTTTGCCATCCCTTTCAACCATGAGTACCGCGCTTACAGCGTTGTGGGCTGCCGCCAGGTACATTTTCAAAAGTTCCTCTGGGTATGGCGCCGTCAACATAGGTAGCTTTTCAATGAACCGCTTCATGTCTTGCAAGGCTTCTTCTGCTTCACTGGTCCATTTGAAGTTTTTCTTGTTGAGACAGATTTTCAACGTTTTTATAAATGGAAAAGATCTCTCGGCATGCCTTGCTAAGAACCGGTTTATGGCCACTAAACGCCCATTCAGTGCTTGTGCCTCTTTTAAATTTCTAGGGGAGGGCATTCGCGTTATAGCGGTTATCTTTTTCGGGTTGGCTTTAAAGCCGTCTCGGGTGACCACTACCCCCAAGAACTTACCCTCTTCTACCCCGAATGAACACTTCTTGGGGTTGAGTTTAATGTTGTATTCTCTCAGCTTTTGAAAGGTTTCCTCGATGTCTTCGAGCATTTGTTTTTCCTCCCTGCTCTTGATTACTAAGTCATCGACATATACCTCCAAATTTCTGCCGATTTGCTTCTCAAAGGCCTTGTCCATGAGGCGTTGATAAGTAGCCCCGGCATTTCGTAGACCAAAAGGCATTTTGGTGTAGCAAAAGATGCCTATATCGGTGTGAAACGCCGTTTTCTCTTCGTCTTCTCTTGATATCTTGATCTGGTGGTAACCCTTATAGGCGTCTAAGAAACACTTGTATCTAAAAGGGACCAAAGAGTCAACCTTGAAATCCATCTCGGGCAATGGGTAAGCGTCTTTTGAGCAGGCCTTGTTTAGATCTTTGAAATCAATGCACATCCGCCATGTGCCATCTGGCTTTTTGACCATAACATGGTTTGATACCCATGTATGATATTTAGTTTCCCGGAGGATTCCAGCTTCGACCAATTTTCGTACTTCCTTTACTGCTGCATATCTTCGATCAGGGGCCATGCTACGCTTTCCCTGGGCTACTGGCTTGATGCCTGGGAGCGTAGCTAACCTGTGCTCTGCCTTATCCCGGGGTATCCCGGTCATATCAGAGTGTTCAAGAGCGAAGATATAGGCGTTCCTCCTTAGCAATTATTTCAAGTTGTTTTTAACTTCAGGAGAGATGCCGTCTCCTATTGTAACTGTTTGCTCGGGGTGGCGTGTGCTCAGAACCCACCTTTCTAGACCGGTTGCACCTGTAGGTCCTTGCCGACATCTTTTGGTATCCAACACTTCCCCAACCTTGTCCCAGTAGACTGTCGCAATCCCCCACGGTGTGGGGAACTTCATGAACCCGCATGCCGTGGAGACCACAGCGTCTAGTTTTCCCAGGGTGAACCTTCAAATTATTACATTGTGGTAGGATTCAGCATGTACCACAAGAAATGTGAGGAGTATGGTCCTTTCAGGAGGGGCGCGTCCGAATGTTACTGGAAAGGTGATTTGGCCAATTGGGTCAACCTTTTTCTCCGGTGAACCCCTTTATAGGGGCATGTACTGACTCGAGCCATTTTTTATCCTCCGGTTGCATCCTGTTAAAACAGTGCTCATATATTATGTCTTCAGAGCTCCCGATGTCTACCAGGATCCTTCTCATGTTGTAGCCGCCTACAGCGGCAGATATGATTAGGGGGTCAGTGGTGAGGTGTAAATCCTCAACACGTGGTTCGACCATCATGGTTGCCAGCATCCAAGGTTCGAGTGTGGAGAAACTCCGTTTTGCTCCCTTTCCTTTATCGGCGTATACCATGTTTAGCTCCCGCTGTCTCTTACCCGCCCCTTTGTCTGCATCTTCCTTGTTGGGGGGGCTGCTTTATATCGCGAACCAGGTGAGCCAGTTTCCCAGTCTTTACATAGTATTTGATTTGCTTCTTCAACTGATAGCAATCGTTAGTATCATGGCCACTGCCCTTGTGATATTCACAATATTTGCTCGTGTCTTTATTGGGCGCATCTTTCAATGGTTTGGGAGGGTTGAGTTTCAGGTTTTCAGAAGCCAGGATTTCTGCCGGCGTTTTACTTAGGTTAGGTATTCAGACCTTGACTTGGAGGAGGATTCGTTTCTTGAATATGAGCTCCTGGACCTGTCATATCGTGAATCTGACCTGTCACTTTTCTGGAACCTGTCCCCTCTGTTCTTGCCCTTAGAGTTTCGCTGCTCTTTATCGTCTTGGCTTTTTTGTGCTTCCTTTTTCCTGTTAGCAGCGTGACTGGCTGCCACAGTCTTTTCTTGTGTGACATACACTTTGGCTATTCTCAGGATTTCATCTATGGTGGAGGGCACGCCATCCCTTCCATATAGTGTCCTTAACAGCTCGTCATCGTTTACTCCTTGTAGGAAAGCACCGCAGGCCAGATCATTTGTTATACCTAGGATCACCAGGCTTTCTTTGTTGAATCTGATGATGAAACTCCCCACCGTCTCATTGTCATGCCTACGAATATGGAGGAGTTCGTTTCGATCCTTTGTGTGTCGCCTTTGTTGACTGAATTGCAGCTGGAACTTGGCCACTAAATCTTCAAAACTGTTAATCTCCCCCACGGGAAAACTATCCTACCATACTCGTGCCGCCCCTACCAGCGTTTGAACGAACATCTTGCACCAGAGAGGCATGGGCCAGCAGGCTACCTCTCCAGCGCTTTTGAACAGATTGAGGTGGTCATCAGGGTCGCTCAAACCATCGTATTTGCCCACCGTCTGGGGCATCTTGGGTTTTCTTTGATCGGGGCCTCGACAATCCTCCTTGTGAATTTGGATTTGAATGTGGCGTCTGCAGGCTTGTAAGGCCTGGTAAGGTCGTCGTCTTCCGCATTGATAGGTTGTACTTGTTGAGTTGCCCCACCCTGGCTTATTCCCTGGGTGACTGGGGGCTGTGATGTGGCGATGTTGAGTGTGGAGCTGGGACCCCCATTTCGAGAGTAACGAGGCCTTGATGTGTTACCCCTGTCGTAAACAGGTTCCGCCGTAGGCGGGGTCTGACCATAAGTTGGCTGTGATGTTGGAAAAGACCACCAAGGCGGCATATAGGCCGCGTATAGCGGCTGCTAAGTGTAACTTTGTGCGGTCATCTGAGGCAAGTATTCCTGGTTGTTGTATGGGGGTAAGTACCCATAAGGAGGTGCATAGTAATACACGGGAAAATAAGCTTGATTTCCAAGTGTAACTGGAGCATTCAGAATCCCGGCAGGCATGATTACCGGCTGATGGGGTGGCGTGGACAACGCTGCTGTAAGCGCCGCTGAATACAGCGGTGGCATAGCGTATGTGGTCGACGTCTGATAGTACTGAGCCATGCTCATTTGCTGTGTAATGTTACTTGGACCCGCGGATGTGATAACGGGCATAGTGCTGTGACGTATAGTCTGTGCACTTGTCGTTGACGCTGGGGTAGAAACAATGGTGGTTGCTATGGTTGGTGCCACCGGTCGTAGTTTCCATGAGGTGTATGAGAGAGGGTCTACAGCTGCCGTCCTAGAGGGGGCGACTGAGGAGCTTGCAAACCCCGATGGTGCTTCTGCTTCAAACTCCTGGTCCAGAGACCTGGTTATGGCGGGTGAGGCCGGCATGGTGATAACCGGTTATCACTGCTTGGTTTGGTGTTGTTGCCGTGTTCTGATCGCTTGCCATTGGGTCTAAGTTCGCAGATGTTACCGAATGGTCCCACAGATGGCGCCAATGAAGAAACGCTGACCTGAACGGTAAGCTCCGACTAGGACTTCAACTCTTGGTGATCCGAACCACTAACTGCAAAATATAACACTGTTAGGACTCGTTACAGGAATGGGGTTATTCCTGTAACCACCCTTCGGCGTGAGAATAAGTCTCGGTTTTGGGAGTAAAAGAATATGTGTAGAGAGAGTAAACGAGAGCAGAATGATCATACCTTTAATGTTTACCTCTATTTATAGTTTACCATTAGGGTTTCCTCTAACTTAGGATGGGCTCCGATAAGTTAGGGTTTGCATGATCTTCCCAAAAGATTGGGGATTCGGTTACGTGGTTTATCCATGCAGAATAGAAGATTCAAGAATAAACATGTATAATTGTATATTTATAATAAAATAATAGGTATGACCGGGTCGGGTTAGCCGTTCCGGGTCATACCTCGTCAGGTTGCATGTAGAAGGTTGCATTAGCCTCATTTTCTAGTAGTGAGATGTTACTGCCCCTGTTCCGTGTAGCCTTAGGGATGTTGCTGTTGCAACACAACTTCCTCCATTGCCTTAGAACCAAAACTACATATCCGAACTTAAACAGGGAAGATAAAACTACATGGTTGCATGGATTTGAACCTTTTACAACTATTATGGGACAAGGGTTTTACCACCATAACACTCTTACAATTGTTACTATTGTTTCATTCTATTAATTTTATGTGTTCACTCAAAATATTGATTCGTCGCCTCTACTAAAACTTTGAAAATTAATGGATTCCTGCGAACCCAACCCATAAAAGGTGGGTTCGCCCCTGTTAACTTGGTACATTCTTGACAAATACTAACATTATATTTTTTTATATAAAATGTTCGATATATACATAATACATGGTAGACAACTAGAGCAGTTTTGGTTGTTGTTGGGAAGCTTGCAAGTGTTAATTTGAAACTTTTTTTTTTCATTATAACGAACAACTAAAGAGAGCTGGTGTGCACAAGATGTACCATTAAACAATTATTTAGCCAATGTGAGATGTTAACTTGTGTGCTATTTCTTGGTTGTACGACTCCATAATTGCATGTGACGGAATTAATATGGTACCTCATCTACGGTAAGTGGACTTATAGTGACATTATTAAAATGGTCAATCAATATGCTATAATAATATTTCTTTTTCCATAGTAACTAGTGGATTCCACTTGGGTTTTTCTGGAATTCGGTCGGTATCCATTTTGATTCATTACGGTAACGATACGGTACATGTACTTGCTAATGCATACTATATAAAAAAAGATACTCTGTTACGAATATTACTATGTTTTCAATTAAATTTATCCCGGACTCCATAAAAACGAATATTCATACCGGACAGTAGTGGCTCACTTGGTAAATATGAAGAAAAAAAAACGTAATATTTAACAGCCTCAATTTTGAACAAAACTTGTATCGAAACATAGGTAAAAATAAAAATGTCACAACATAATTCACAGTTTTATAGAGCATTATATTATATTATATGAATAACAATAGTACCGATGTTGGTACCGATTTTGTTCGCTCAAAAACGATTTGGTTTGTGACACTCCCTATAACTTACGATACAATAAAAAAACATTTAATTTTGGATACAGCTCCGTTTTCAACATTTTCCGACCTGAATCGATTCGGCCTCGCTACGTAGTAGGAACGCGATCGGTTTAGTTCGCAACTAGCAACTGAAAAATAAAAACCCAAAAAAAAAGTCAGTCAAAAACCATGAAAAAGAATATCGGTGTCACTTCTGATGATACCGACACCGGAACCAGTGTTGTTAAAACTGGTTCAGTTCGTCATGGTAGCGTTACTCGTATAGATTATGTACCAAAATATACTCTTCTTTTAATACAGTTTTGTTTTCAAACATTTATATCAGAACGTCGAGGAAAATAAACACGTTTGCAGCAGGCTTTCAATCGATATCAGCTCTATTTGTTACAATACTGGTACCATACAGGCATTCAGTATGGAAACCATAAAAGAAAAAATAAATATCGGTACCGGTATCGACATTATTGGATTAATGTAATCACGAAAAGAATAAACAACATCAAAGTATTATAAAAACTAAATGCGAGGTGGTTTTAATAATGTTTACGTTTATGCGTTGGTTACTCGTATATTACTATTCACAACTTAATTTCGAAAAAAGAACTTTATATTGAGATGTAAAAATAAGTAGACACATCGTAATAACATACTCAAAATTTTATAAATGATGGGCTGGTTAATTTTGCATGTTTAAAGCGGGTAATTGCATGGTTTTGATTTTTGTTTCACATGGAATATTATTACTTTAATAGACTTTATTGATTCTCGGGTTAATGGTGAGACGGTAGCAAAAGACGGGATCGAAAACAGATAAAAGAGCTAGCGGGAAAGTGCAAAACAATGTGGAGATAAGCTTTCAGGCATAGGCTACGCCCACTTCGAATTAATTGCGCAAATTGGCCAAATTGGCCCAACTTTATAAGTTATATGATTAGGTTTTTGCAATTAGACTTCCCTGAAGACAAAAGGACGAGCAAGGAGCAATTTTTGGTGATCTCAAGACAATAGATCACATATGAAGAGATATGCATCTACAGAGAGAGAGCGATAGAGAAGTGTGATGGTGTTAAAGAGAGGCGGTTGAGGTTGTTGTTTCAACGCCTCCAGCCACCGGCGAAGACTTGTAATCGATTTCCTTTACCATTCACGGGTTCTTCGGTGTCCGGCCGCCTATGACAATGAACGAATCAAGAGCGTTAGTGGCGGTGGATTGTTAGATTAAACAAAAGGTTAAACATCTAGCTAGCTTTCATAAAACGAGTATATACAAACTTCCCCTTCACAGTAGCAAGATATGCCTTTAAACTTATATGAATTTCTATTATTTAATTAATTTTAATTTATTTAAATCTTCAACTTTGTCCCCTTCTTTTTGTCATCTTTATCCTCTTAAATAAACTAATCGGAATTAGCTTCAACGGTGTGAGTAGTACTATAATGGTTAACCGGTCTTATGGTTGGGATGTTTCCACCTGTGTAACCAAAAAAGTTTCGTAACTGTAACTTCCTGGATGGCCAACCCATAAAGACAAAACGGAAAATATTGATAATACGAAAAGTCTTATATTAAAAAAGAGTAAAATGCCCGCATAGTCCCTGTGGTTTGGTGAAATTTCACATTTAGTCCTCAACTTTTGGAAATTACACCGTGCTCCCCGTGGTTTATCAAGTTATTACTCGGATAGTCCCTAGAGTGGATGGCCGTTAGTTTTCGCCGTTAAGTCCATGTAAAATTACTAAAATGCCCTTACTCAAGAAAAACAACAATCTTTTTATTTATTTGTGGGACCCACCCACCACCTACTTATCTTCAACCTCCACCCTCAACCACCTACTTCATCTTCAACCTCCACGACTCCACCCACCTCCATCAACACCCACCACCGACACCCCTAATCTTCTCTTCCTCTCTTTACTTTTATCTTCGGCGAATCTCGTTTCTCCGACCAACCTGCTTCGGCTTAATAATAATAATCGCCGGAGAGAAAGGAAGAAAGAAAGCGATCGCAATATTCAAAAGTTTTAAACGTGGAGTGTTTGTACTTGGACTGAGATAAACATTATTGGCCGGTGAATACATCTTTTCTATTTCTTCTTCTGTATATATATATATATATACACACACACATACTTGCTCGCTCCATGACATCCATCTTTCATATCTACCCCCAACTCCCCCTTTTCCATTTCATTCTCAATAACATTCACATGGCCTTACTAGCTAAAGATATCATTACTGGTTCTTCTATGGTGGATAATAAATCATCATCTTTTGGCTCAAATATTATTAATCAGAATCTGGGTCGGTTGTGTGTGAACCCTGTTCTGATTCCGCTTGATCGGAAGAGAAAATTGAGAAAGGGTGTGAGAACAACAACTCCGGTGGTAGTGTCGGCAATCAGTGAAGATTTGGTCAAACTCATGAGGGTTGAAAAGCCGGTTTCTTTTAAGGTGAGAGCTGTGTTGACTGTTCGGAACAAGGTTAAGGAGGATCTCACGGAGACAATTGTTAGGAAGTTGGATGCTTTTGCCGATCAAATCAGGAGGAATGTTGTTCTGGAGCTTCAAAGTAACGATATTGATCCAAGTAAGTCAATTGTTCGATGAAATGCCTCTGAGAAAAAAAACAGTTTTTTTAATTGTGATAGTGGAGGGCGGCATGGATGGATAACGATGGGAGGGTGGTAGGATGGCAAGGGTGGTCGGAGTTGCAAGTACTACTTGAAAACAAGATGGTGTTGGGGTGCCTTCTTAACGGTGGTAAAAGATGGTGGTGTTGAGGTGGCATCTAAACGCTGGAAGGATGGTCGACACCGAAGATGAACCGGCCGGTGGAGACACTGGACCAGTGGAGAAGAATAGGTGGCGAAGAAGGGGGTTTATCTTTTAATAAATGAGTGGGCCCACTTAAAGGGTAATTTATTTTTTCTAATAGGAAGGGATAATTTTGTCATTTTACATGGACTTAACTGAGCAAACTAACGGTCATCCACTCAGGGGACTATCCGAGTAACAACTTGACAAACCACAGGGAGTTTAGGTGTAATTTCCAAAAATTAGGGACTAAAGATGAAATTTCACCAAACCACCTGGACTATCCGAGCATTTTACTCTATTAAAAAATGCTCAAGTTGTAGAAACACGATTCTGTTATGAACAAGCCTAATAGCAAGAAGATGAGAAGAGATAATTGGGAGAGAAAGAGATGTTTAGTATCAATGGTGCATCATATACATTAGAATACATGGACTATTTATAGGGGGAATAAACTTAGAGAACAAGTTGGTTTATATTAGGAGTTGATAATCTAAATATAATTCTTTATAATACTCCCCCTGATTATCAACTTCATACGCTTGATGCTGCCTCGCTAAAAACCTTGCCAGGAAAACCCAATGGGACAAAACCTTGACTAAGGGAAAAAGAGTGCAGCGTGTATTATCTCCCCCTGATGATGATCACTTAAGCTCCTTGAGTCGATGCATCCCGGTCCCATGAACTAACTTCTTGAATGTTGATGTTGGAAGTGATTTAGTGAACATGTCTGCCAAATTTTCGCTGGAACGAATTTTTTGGACAATAATATCTCCATTCTTTTGTAGATCATGTGTGAAAAAGAACTTTGGCAAAATGTGCTTTGTTCTATCACCTTTGATGTATCCTTCCTTAAGTTGAGCAATGCATGCTACGTTGTCTTCATGTAAGATTGTCAGTCTCTCATCTCCCGAAGAAATACCACAAGATCCACGAATGTGTTGTATTACAGTCCTTAACCAAATGCATTCTCGACTAGCTTCATGTATCGCCAATATTTCTGCATGATTAGATGATGTGGTTGTGATTGTCTGCTTTACCGAACTCCATGAAATTGTAGTACCTCCACTTGTAAATAAATACCCAGTTTGAGATCGCCTAGTGTGAGGATCAGACAAATACCCTGCATCTGCAAAACCAACCAAACCTGTTTTCGATTGATTTGTAAAATACAAACCCATATCTTTTGTACCTTGAAGGTATCTAAATATTTGTTTTACCCCATTCCAATGCCTCTTTGTTAGGCATGAACTATATCTTGCCAATAAATTTAACGAAAATGATATACCGGGTCATATATGTGTAACAACCCGACTCTTCAGGTCATTACTTGTCATTGTCTTTTCTCGTAACCGCTTGTACTCTCGAGATTCCAATTATTGCAATGGGTTTAAACTATATTTTTACGCATACTAAACGCACTATTAAATGCTTATTACCACGCTTATTCAAAATGCAGTTATCGCATTTAACGCTAATTACAACGCTTACTATTTCAACGCATTTTTAACGCATATTAACGCATCGTGTTTTTAGACTAAACGCTACCGCAACGCAAACGCAAAGCAAACTTGAAACGCGGATTTACTTTTATGCATCTTAGTTATTATGTGTGTTATTTGTATGATTATTTGTTTAAATGTTATGTGGTTATCTCAACGCAACGCTTATACGCTCAACGCACACTCGCAACTCGCTTAAACGCAACGCAACGCTTAACACATGAAACAAAAGTTGGAAAAACTAACTCACATAGCACGGCTGATCGAATGGACTTCCGTCCGGATGACCATCCGCTCGGATGGCCATCCAACCAAATGGCCATTCGACCGAGCGAGCCATCCGACTGAACACCACTCTCCACCGATTTAACCCTCCCTCTCACACTATAAATACCACCCGTACATCTCCCTTTCGCAGTTGATTTGACACCTCCATCCTACCACACGCGCTTAAGTCACTCTCAGTCACTTTTAGACGCGACTCAAGGCTATTTTGTAAGTATTTCTCCTCAAATCTTGTACAACCTTCATCACTAATCACTTCTACATCATCTTCTCCATCAAAATCACACACAAACACTTGCTTTCTCACTGAAATCACTGATTTGGACCTCTTGAATGTGGTTTCCACCCGTTTTGCTCCAGCAAACGGTTAAGAATCATCTTTTCATCAAGATTGGTTCAAATCTAAAGAATTTCCACACTTTTAACTTAATCTCAACAAGATTTCAACACTTTTCATCTGTTTTCAGTTTTACTTCAACTTTTCTTCACTTTTCTACTCAAAACCGATGGAACCGGAGCTCATTCAGACTCTCTACTCGTTTCCTAGTTGAGAGCTGGCTTGAAAACAGATTTCCACCGGAGAGATGACCGATTAACGGGTCAGACATGAAACGTCATCAAGAACAGTGAGTCTGATCGAATGGGCTGAGACCCTTCGATCAAATGAGCTGGACTTGGTGTGTTTCCGTTGTTTAACACGTCATCACGCCGTCTCCGTTAATTCAAAAAATTAGAAAATTTTACCGAAAGTTTCAACTACAGATCAGCCACTCGAATGGCCATCCGATCGGATGACCATCCGATCGAATGACCATCCGTATGGATGACTGCCCCTTTTATAATTTCCAATGTTTAAACGATTTGACTACACTTCGAACTTTAACAATTTTACAAACAAACACACCTCATTCAAATGGTCATCTATTCGATTGGTCACCCGCTCAGATAACCATCCGCTCGAATGGAGACCCATCCGTTCGAATCACCATTCAAACACTCAACCATTCGACAATCTTTTTACGCACTGTTCAAGGCTTACGCTATTGTTCTATGCTCAGGCTAACTCCACGCGCTCCCTTCAATCCAATCAGGTTGTGTTTACTTATTAAACACCTACAGTGAACATACTCGAACCCATTTTCTTTTTACGTACTTTTAGGTGTTACATACGTTCTCTATCAAAACACAACACACAACGCAACACTTTATAACGCTAACTGCCCCCGCATGCTATACGTGATCTATGAATGCTTGTACTATGCTTATATAGTGTTACACTATACCGCCTCTAGCAACGATAGTACTATAGTTTGGACTCAGCACCTGTAGTGGACAGGGGTTGCTAGGGATCACATCACTTTACTTCACGTGTTTGCTGAACATGTGTCGCGCATACTCTACAACGCAGTCTCGTGGTTAAGTTATATATATTGTTTGGTAGTTACATGCTTCGTCCGTTACGTGTTACATGCTGGTTATGCATAAAACACTTTTACTACTATATGCTCTGAAAACTTGTGTACTCACCTTTACATTTTATGTATTGACTTTATTTTAGCGTATATGACAGGTTGATAGGATTCTATGCTGTGATGAAACAAGATAGGAAGTCTAGAAACCCGCTAAATAAAATCTGAGTTGTCGGAATAGTATTTGTTTATGAGACTTGCTATCTGTAATGATAGTTATTGCTTTATATGTTAGTAGTATGGGATATTAACGTTAAATATATTGTCATTTAATAGTTGTTATGGATTCTCATGAACAATCTGTTTCGCTCAGTGCCACGCTCCGATGATTCTGCCATCGGTTAGGGTGTGACAATATGGCTAGCAAGAAACATTAGTTCACCAATTGCGCTTAAATATGGTACTTCTGGACCAAGGATTTCCTCTCCATCTTTGGGAGGTCGAAATGGGTCTTTTTCCACATCAAGCAGTCTTACAACCATTGGAGTACTCAATGGATGTGATTTTTCCATATAAAATCTTTTTAGTAGTTTCTCTATGTAAGTTTCTTGATGCACAAGGATTCCACCCTTAAGGTGTTCAATTTGTTATCCAAGACAAAACTTTATCTTCCCAAGGTCTTTCATTTCAAATTCTCTTTTCAAGTATTCAACTGCCTTTTGAAGCTCCCTTGGAGTTCCAGTTATATTCATGTCATCAACATATACGGTAATTATAACGTATTCAGATCCTGACCTTTTTATAAAAATACACGGGCATACAGAATCATTTTTATAGCCTTCTTTTGACAAATACTCACTAGGGCGATTATACCACATACGCCAGATTGTTTTAGCCCATATAATGATTTGTTTAATTTGATTGAAAGATGTTCTCGAGAACTAGATTTACATGAGTTTGGCAATTTGAATCCTTCAGGAAGTTTCATGTAAATATCAGTATCAAGTGAGCCGTAGAGGTAGGCTGTCACAACATCCATTAGACGCAAATCAATCCCTTCTTGTATTACCAGACTAATAAGATAACGAAAAGTTGTCCCATCCACCACTGGAGAATATGTCTCCTCATAATCAATTCCAGGTCTTTGCAAAAATCCTTGTGCTACTAATTTTGCCTTGTATCGTACAATTTCATTTTTCTCATTACGTTTTCGCACAAAGACCCATCTATATCCAACAGGCTTTACACCTTCAGGTGTGTGGGCCACAGGTCCAAAAACTTCTCGTTTATTTAGGGAATTCAATTCTGCCTCTATTGCGTCTTTCCATTTTGGCTAATCATTTCTTTGTTTACATTCCTCAACTGATTTTGGTTCTTGATCCTCATTGTTTTCCATTACTTGTAGCGCTACATTATATGAAAAACTATCATCAACATCGATTTCTCTTCGGTTCCGTACCTTTCTAGACATGACATAATTAATTGAGATCTCTTCGTTTTCAGGTACCTGAGGTTCTTCTAGAACCATCATGTCTAGTTTCTCTTCTGGAGGCTCCTTTTCTTGCGTTATTGTTACCTCGACTTAACCATCTACATTATTTGCTCCCTTTTTCTTTCGAAGATTTTTATCTTTATAACCGATTGGTCTACCAAGTTTTAAGCGTGTATTAGACTCATTACCAACATGTGGTTGTCCTTGTGGGACACTTATTTTTACTGGAGCATTAACAGCTGGTATATGTGATTAGTCACTCTCTTTGGGTCAGTAAATGCGTCTGGTAATTGATTTGCTAATCCTTGTAAAAGAATTATCCTTTAAACTTCTAGTTCACATTGTTTAGTTCGAGGATCAAGATGAGATAATGATAATTCATTCCAAATAATACTATTATCCAGCTGCTTTTTGTCTCCCCCTAATGTTGGGAATGTTGATTCAACAAAATAACAATCACTAAATCGAGCTGTAAATAAATCACCCATTGTAGGTTCTAAATACTTAATGATCGATGGTGATTCATACCCAACATATATTCCTAACCTCCTTTGAGGCCCTATCCGTGTGCGTTGTGGTGGAGCGATTGGAACATATACAGCACAACCAAAAATCCTTAGATGGGAAATATTTGGTTCCTGACCAAGAACCAACTTTAATGGGGAGGAAGTAGGGGTGTTCAAAAAACTCGTGGCTCGCAGCTCGCTCGAAACTCGCTCGAAAAAAGCTCGAAGAAAGCTCGGCTCGAAATTGGCTCGGTTGTAAACGAGCCAGCTCTGCTCGGCTCGGTTTGTAAACGAGTCGAGCTCGAGCTTGGCCTGGCTCGGCTCGTGAGCTCGTGAGCTGGCTCGATAAGGTTTACATCCTTCATTTTTTTGTCCCACGTCGCTTAGAAAACAAAAACTAAGGGAGTATCTCCCCTATAAAAGAAGGTAAAGACAATGTACAAAGTAAATTAACTATTTATACTTTCATATTTAGCTATATGGTTAAATTAAATGGAAATTATAGCCCTCAGTCTATGAAAAATTCATTTTTAAGGGCTTTTTAAGTTGTAAATTTTGCCTTTTTTGTTAGGTCGAGCTAGATCGAGCCGAGCCGAGCTCAAGCCTCAAATCTCAGCTTGATTTGAAATTTGAGCTCGAGCCGAGCTAGCTCGAATCGGCTCATATACAGCCCTAAGAGGAAGTATGATAACTCGTTGGCCTGATGCGAATTAGTGTTGCTGCATGTAAAATTGCATGTCCCCAAGCAGATGCTGGTAGTTTTGATTTTATAATCATTGGTCTTGCAACCATTTTAAGTCGCTTGATAAGCGATTCAGCAATGTAACACCCCGAAAACGGGTTTGGTAATCAAACCCCGTTAATACTAAGAGGCGGGTAAAGTACCGTTAGTGGTAAAAGTAACCTGGTAAATATTAGGATTTAAATAAATAAACCTAATATTTAATAAAACGTGAATAAAAGCTTTTAAGGAAATAAGTTTAAAAAAAAAAAGGGCCCGAGTTAACGGGACTTAAAAATTTTGAACGGGTTAAGAACTCCCCGTACCCACTAAGTTAACTAGGAACAACTAACCTAGTTGGTGATGGGTAATTAAAATGTTAAACTATGAAGTTATGGTTTCTTTTATAATAATGAAACAAGGGGGACTAATGTTGCCAAGAAGGAAACTAGTTTTAATTAAAACTAGAAATAAAACACAACACACACACCAAGTGTGTGTGTGCGACATCGACCAGGAGACAAAAGGAAGGGGGAAAACCCTAGTTCATAGAATCCTCCAAATTGAAGCTCAAATCAAGCCCGAATTGTCTGCATGATTACAAATTCATGATCACCTAGTCGTGGGGATCATAAGGTATCTAAAAATTTGATGATTCGTGAAGTTGCAAAATTTGAGTTAGCATCATAATTCGCGAATTATGTAAGGATTAGAGGAGCTATGGCTAAGTTAGTGATGTACACATGCTTAGGAACTAGACCCTAAGTGAAAATCGTACATATGATGCTATGACTTGAATGATTTGGTGATTACCTATATGTATGTTAAATGGGTGTTGTAGAATGATCAAGAACACTAGAAATTTGATTATAAATTGAGTGTTATTTATCTACATGAGGTGAATCTAGATGTTATTATGCATACTAGATATATTAAACTTGCAAGAATTGTTTAATCTTGGCTAAATAGTTAGTCATGAAACTTGATTTTGATTTAGTGAAATTATGCCCACTAGGTGTTTGTTAAAATGCCTAAACGAATCTAAAATGTTGAAATTCCATGTGAAATGTGCGTTTGAATATGTTGATAGATCAATTGACTTTTAGGAAGTCAAACTAACCAATGATTTAATCGAGTGATAAAGTCGACATAAGACCAGTTAGATGGAGTAGTCATAACTGATAATGACTAATCTAACAATCTTATGAATTATGATGATAGTTTGACGCCTAACGAGCAAGGTGGAAGCTTGATGAGTGAGCGGGTCAAACGAATCAAGAAGGAAAGGAAAAGCTTAATGTGGATGCGAGGTAAGTTAAGCTTACGCCCTTTTTACTTTTATTACAAAATGCTTATTTGTGAGCATGAAATACGATTTATATTAAGTAAATGAAACATGATGTTCCGGCGCGATATAATGCTAGTCGGAACAAGTGAAAATGGTAGATACCATAAATTATGGTAGAAAGGGGTAAAAATGGTGAAATGGTAACCCGGACATGGGTTAACGAATAGATAAAGGGATTTAAAACGACACCATTTGGCATAAGTCATAATGGGACAAATAAAATGGGAAACGACTCTCAAGTTGGATGATTTCAAAAAGTAAACCGGGATAGGTTAAAGGGGTGAAATGGTAATTAAGTGCCATCTTATAATGACAATTGGTCATTTCGACAAAACGGGTCAAATGGTGTTGTTAACACCATTTGTCAATAATATTTAATGATTGCTTGTTGAGTTTTGTGATCACAGGAATTAACACATGGTTAGCATTGCTATTATCTAGATATTAATAGCGAAAGGTATTAAAACGGGTCAATATGTTGATCCGAGCCAGGTACGCATAATTATGTTGTAGTTAAAAGTGCTATTTTGGTCGAATAATTGATGAGAGTCCTTCATCGTAAAAGAAGGACCAAAATTGACCAAAACACCCTTGTAGGCTAAATTGAACAAACAACCCTTAAAGGTTGTTTGGAAACGAATTTCATGATTAGATAAATACTTAGAATAAGTATAGAAGTTGAAAGATGTAATATGTTAGTCAAATGGCTCTATTTGAGTTTTGCCGTAAAATAACAATCCGAGGGGTAAAACTCGGAACATATAGATATCCACATTAAACCCAACGCACATATAGTTGTGATGGAAGATTACTTGATAAGAAATGTAGGAATAAGATGCTAGAAATGAATGAAAGCGATTTCAAGCTTTAAAGTGCCTAAGTACCCTTAACGGGTCAAAATAAGCATACGAGCGTAAACAGGTTTAAATTGTGTAATAAACCTGTAATTAGAACCTAAAATGGTAGATAACATTAATTTGAAGAAGTGTAAGTGATATAAGGATCAAACAAATACGTTTGTTTGATAAAATGCATAAACGGGTTAAAATTCGGTAAAAAGGTAACGAGTCGAAGGCTTAGAAGTCTCAAAATTTATTATGTTGGATGTTGGATTTTAACTCCATATGATGGAGAATTAAATTACGGACGCGTAGGAAATAGAATCGGGTAAAACGGATTAAAAATGAGAGAGTTATGCTCGTTTCCGTGAAATCGGGTCATGCTGGGAATGTACAGCAGCTGTTAAGCAACAGTCTGTGAAAACAGGGCTAGGCGTCACGCGACGGCCCTTGGTGTCACGCGACGCCCCCCTGTTCCGGAAAAAAATTATTTTGTTGATGTTTGACCCATGGAACTCGTTTATATTCATTCTAACATTGTCAAAACTAACAAGGGATGTGGTTTTGATCTTAGGTGATGTTGGGCATGCTCCGGATGACGATCAAGCAGCAACGAAGAACCGAACACACGAAATTAAAGCTTCCACACGGCGTTACGTCATAACTTTTAAACGACGTACTTATTTATATTATGTTGAAAACTTTTAAGTTGTAAAAGTTTTAAATTACTCGTATTTTCTAAGGATACTTAGTCGTAATTACATGTTTATTTTCATTATTTATACGAAAAACTTTAAAATAATAACAAGGGTGTTACAAGTTGGTAATCAGAGCTCAAGGTTGTTGACAAATGTGTTCGGTTCGAGGCTTGATCGCAAATCCGGTAAGTACATGTATATCAATGGCTTAGCATGATTAAAGTGTTGAGAACAACACGTATTGTTATCGTGTAATACACGTTACACCAATAAAAACGATATAGAATAGATATAGTCAACGAAATTACACGCGTTGATGCGTATAGTAGAAAAGCCTTGTATTATTATATGGGCATCCTTTAATGTTGAAATTACTAATTGTTGTATATGTTTTAGTTGAAGGACACTCGCATATGAGGATAGCGAGAGTTTAACAAATCGCAGATTTGACAGAGGAACGGTCCAAAGAGTATGCTCATCAAGGACCTAAATCGCTTAACGGTCGCGAACAAGGCTAATGGCAAGAGAAGCCCGTTAGGGCAAGCATTACCAGGTGCACATTTTAAAATTAATTGCACAAATAGTAATATGCAACAAATAAGTAGAAATTGAAAGTTGCATATGTAGATTAAAAACTTGGAAAACCGAATAGAAAATGTATTCGGGATATTGTTTCCAAGAGAAACAAATAGAGGCATTACTTACATAGGGCGTGATGTGAAAACTATAAAAAGGTCATGCGTGTCATGTGTTAATCGCTTACTCTGGCCAAGTAAGTAGTGGCATATGATACCATGAACTTTTTATAGCAGACACGTTTACATCCGATGTAGTAAGGACGGGGTGAATGGGACAAATTAAAAAGTACCCAAATGAAACAAATGAACAAAATAGTTGATAATAATGTAAACGCACAGCCGGGTGACGGAAGCGTATTACATCAGGATAATGAGCCCGAGAGAAGGGACAAGGATTAATGTAAATGATGATATAAATGAATGATCAAAAGAAAATTCACGAAAAATAAGTCATCTTGGACGAAAGGGCCATGGTGAACAAAATGGGCAAGTAAAACCAAAGTATAGATGATCCGCCTGGTCATAAAAACAAAGGTGTTGCCCACACGAAAAAGATAATCAAGGTTGTTAACTTTAGTCGTAGTAAAGCAAGGATAACGATGGTAATCGTCACTCATAATTAATAAGGCCGCCAATGGTGGTCACGTAAAGAATAAAAGACATGGTCGAATAAAAGCGACGGATTTCGCTAAGATGACCAAGTAAATCGAAATGAAGTCTTAATGCATACCGGAAGGGGTGCAATAATAACGATTTCGGTAAAACACCCGGTTGATGGGTAAGGAATTAAATGCATGCGTAGACTGAGAAACAGGAACGCGTATGGAAAGTCAAAAAGACTCGGGTTTTGGGTCATGACTAAAGGACGATAAGATACTGCAAATAGAAATTTTGATAAATTACGTTCAACTATTTCAAAGCTGAATGGGTCGAACAAAGACTGAAGTTTGACATTCATAAGTGATGAATTTTCACACGAACAAGTCAAACAAATTTAATAAAGGGTGACACTTGCTAAAGTAAGTAAGCGCGAATCGAATAAATAAAAGTGCGAAATATTAATAAACCTATGTAAAGGAGTTATAGGCGTTAAAAACATTAAAATAAAAGAACCCGGGTAATGGGACGTAAAGAAGTATAGGTAAGAACCGGGTAACGGTAAGTGTAGGGCAAACCGACGTGTAATTGACGTTAGAAGTCAAGAAGTCAGAAAGATAATTCGAAAGAAAATAATGTAGCCTTAGACTACGGTCAAGGTCAAACCAAATCTAAAAAGTAAAGGTGAATAATTCTAAACATAAAAAGGGGTGCCTTAACGCCATATGCGTATATAAACGTATACACATTCAAATATAGACACGAATAAAAGATGACCTACGGGATCATCATAACATACAGGATTAAAAGGTAGTGTTTAGGTCTACAGGGCCGAGAAGACCCTTGGGTGATAAATAGAAAGAAATGAATTGTTAATGTCTCACCTCAAAAAGGTGAGAAATCTAAAGAAATAGCCTATGGGTCTAAGTGAAAGAACCTACGGGTCAATAGGGTAAAACGGAGGAACTTCTTGTGATTCCCCGTGTAAAACGAGAACGAAAAGGATAAATCATAGGTTGTCAATTTCCTCGATGAGAGTAATTGAAATAGTTAAAGAGAAAGACGTTAAACTAAAATTTAGTTTTAGTAAAAACAACGTTTTAACAAATATGAATATTACGAGACGAATTCAGAAATGATTAATATCGAAGGATATCGGTCTTAACACCGATAGGTGTAAAACGATACATTTGAAAGAAAGATTTTCGATAATGAAGAGTCGACATAAACTTAAACAAGACGTGATATGACCACGGACACAAAAAAGTGAATTAGAATATAACCATGTAGTAACGTGAGTTACGAGATATGAAATCTAAAACACGCAAAGGGCCGGGATGGCAATATGATATACCCGAGCGACGGGGTATGAAGTGACGATGACTAATCAGTCTAGCCGGTAAAATCATATAAAGTCAAAGTAGTGTTACGATTTACGCAAAACGCTAGTCAATATGAAATTAGCGTGGAGTAAACATGTTGAAGAATAAATACAACCGAGTGATCAGATGACAACTCGATCAAATAAGTGACTAGGATAAGAAATACAAGATGAAAGTATCGGCCTATGAGGCCACACACGTAAAAGGCACATATGCTTTTAAACCAAAAACACGTTACCATACTTTTCTGGTAAGATTGCTATATACGAGCAATGCTCAAGCGATCACCAAAACTAAGGTTCAGATGATCTAAATCAATAAGGTATGTAAGAAAGGTTTCGAGGACGAAACCTCTTTAAGGGGGGTAGACTTGTAACACCCCGAAAACGGGTTTGGTAATCAAACCCCGTTAATACTAAGAGGCGGGTAAAGTATCGTTAGTGGTAAAAGTAACCTAGTAAATATTAGGATTTAAATAAATAAACCTAATATTTAATAAAACGTGAATAAAAGCTTTTAAGGAAATAAGTTTAAAAAAAAGAGGGGCCCGAGTTAACGGGACTTAAAAATTTAAAACGGGTTATGAACTCCCTGAACCCACTAAGTTAACTAGGAACAACTAACCTAGTTGGTGATGGGTAATTAAAATGTTAAACTATGAAGTTAGGGTTTCTTTTATAATAATGAAACAAGGGGGACTAATGTTGCCAAGAAGGAAACTAGTTTTAATTAAAACTAGAAATAAAACACAACACACACACCAAGTGTGTGTGTGTGTGTGTGCGACATCGACCAGGAGACAAAAGGAAGGGGGAAAACCCTAGTTCATAGAATCCTCCAAATTGAAGCTCAAATCAAGCCCGAATCGTCTGCATGATTACGAATTCATGATCACCTAGTCGTGGGGATCATAAGGTATGTAAAAATTTGATGATTCGTGAAGTTGCAAAATTTGAGTTAGCATCATAATTCGCGAATTATGTAAGGATTAAAGGAGCTATGGCTAAGTTAGTGATGTACACATGCTTAGGAACTAGACCCTAAGTGAAAATCATACATATGATGCTATGACTTGAATGATTTGGTGATTACCTATATGTGTGTTAAATGGGTGTTGTAGAATGATCAAGAACACTAGAAATTTGATTATAAATTGAGTGTTATTTATCTACATGAGGTGAATCTAGATGTTATTATGCATACTAGATATATTAAACTTGCAAGAATTGTTTAATCTTGGCTAAATAGTTAGTCATGAAACTTGATTTTGATTTAGTGAAATTATGCCCACTAGGTGTTTGTTAAAATGCCTAAACGAAGCTAAAATGTTGAAATTCCATGTGAAATGTGCGTTTGAATATGTTGATAGATCAATTGACTTTTAGGAAGTCAAACTAACCAATGATTTAATCGAGTGATAAAGTCGACATAAGACCCGTTAGATGGAGTAGTCATAATTGATAATGACTAATCTAACAATCTTATGAATTATGATGATAGTTTGACGCCTAACGAGCAAGGTGGAAGCTTGATGAGTGAGCGGGTCAAACGAATCAAGAAGGAAAGGAAAAGCTTAATGTGGATGCGAGGTAAGTTAAGCTTACGCCCTTTTTACTTTTATTACAAAATGCTTATTTGTGAGCATGAAATACGATTTATATTAAGTAAATGAAACATGATGTTCCGGCGCGATATAATGCTAGTCGGAACAAGTGAAAATGGTAGATACCATAAATTATGGTAGAAAGGGGTAAAAATGGTGAAATGGTAACCCGGACATGGGTTAACGAATAGATAAAGGGATTTAAAACGACACCATTTGGCATAAGTCATAATGGGTCAAATAAAATGGGAAACGACTCTCAAGTTGGATGATTTCAAAAAGTAAACCGGGATAGGTTAAACGGGTCAAATGGTGTTGTTAACACCATTTGTCAATAATATTTGATGATTGCTTGTTGAGTTTTGTGATCACAGGAATTAACACATGGTTAGCATTGCTATTATCTAGATATTAATAGCGAAAGGTATTAAAACGGGTCAATATGTTGATCCGAGCCAGGTACGCATAATTATGTTGTAGTTAAAAGTGCTATTTTGGTCGAATAATTGATAAGAGTCCTTCATCGTAAAAGAAGGACCAAAATTGACCAAAACGCCCTTGTAGGCTAAATTGAACAAACAACCCTTAAAGGTTGTTTGGAAACGAATTTCATGATTAGATAAATACTTAGAATAAGTATAGAAGTTGAAAGATGTAATATGTTAGTCAAATGGCTCTATTTGAGTTTTGCCGTAAAATAACAATCCGAGGGGTAAAACTCGGAACATATAGATATCCACATTAAATCCAACGCACATATCGTTGTGATGGAAGATTACTTGATAAGAAATGTAGGAATAAGATGCTAGAAATGAATGAAAGCGATTTCAAGCTTTAAATTGCTTAAATACCCTTAACGGGTCAAAATAAGCATACGAGCGTAAACGGGTTTAAATTGTGTAATAAACCTGTAATTAGAACCTAAAATGGTAGATAACATTAATTTGAAGAAGTGTAAGTGATATAAGGATCAAACAAATACGTTTGTTTGATAAAATGCATAAACGGGTTAAAATTCGGTAAAAAGGTAACGTGTCGAAGGCTTAGAAGTCTCAAAATTTATTATGTTGGATGTTTTATTTTAACTCCATATGATGGAGAATTAAATTACGGACGCGTAGGAAAAAGAATCGGGTAAAACGGATTAAAAACGAGAGAGTTATGCTCGTTTCCGTGAAATCGGGTCATGTTGGGAATGTACAGCAGCTGTTAAGCAACAGTCTGTGAAAACAGGGGCTAGGAGTCACGCGACGGCCCTTGGCGTCACGCGACGGCCCTTGGCGTCACGCGACGCCCCCCTGTTCCGGAAAAAAATTATTTTGTTGATGTTTGACCCATGGAACTCGTTTATATTCATTCTAACATTGTCAAAACTAACAAGGGATGTGGTTTTGATCTTAGGTGATGTTGGGCATGCTCCGGATGACGATCAAGCAGCAACGAAGAACCGAACACACGAAATTAAAGCTTCCGCACGGCGTTACGTCATAACTTTTAAACGACGAACTTATTTATATTATGTTGAAAACTTTTAAGTTGTAAAAGTTTTAAATTACTCGTATTTTCTAAGGATACTTAGTCGTAATTACATGTTTATTTTCGTTATTTATACGAAAAACTTTAAAATAATAACAAGGGTGTTACAAGCAAGCCCATTTTGTGTATGTATATGAGGTACAGGATGCTCTACATTTCTCCCAATAGACATGCAATAATCATTAAATGTTTGGGATGTAAATTCACCAGCATTGTCTAATCGAATATTCTTGATGGGGTAATCGGGAAAATGTGCTCTTAGCCTTATTAATTGAGCAAGTAGTCGTGCAAATTCCATATTACGACTTGATAGTAGGCACACGTGTGACCATCTAGTTGATGCATCAATTAAGCCCATAAAGTATCTAAATGGTCCACTAGAAGGATGTATAGGTCCACAAATATCCCCATGTATTCTTTCCAAAAAAAATCAGGGATTCAGTCCCCACCTTCATTGGTGATGGACGAGTAGTCAACTTCCCTTGTGAACATGCAACACATGTAATATCCTTGGACTGAAGAATCTTGGTTCTTCAAAGAATGCCCAACTGAATTTTCTATAATTTTTCGCATCATTGTTGATCCGGGATGGCCTAACCGGTCATGCCATACGATAAAATTTTCTTGGTCTATAAACTTCTTGTTTATGACTGCATTTGATTCGATTGCATTAATTTTAGTATAATACAAACCAGAGGCAAGTGCGGGCTACTTTTCTAACACATGCTTTTTACCCGAACTTATATTTGTGATATGAAGGTACTCATCATGTCCCTCAGATGTAGTCTCAAGATGATATCCGTTTAAACGAACATCTTTAAAACTTATTAGATTTCTTTGAGACATTGGGAAAATAACTCATTGGTTATTTTAAATGGTGTTCCACCTGGCAACACTACATAAGCTTCTCCAAAGCCTTTATGTAACACCCTTATTATTATTTAACGATTTTCGTATAATTTACGAAAATAAACGGGTAATTAGAATTTCAAATACATTGAAAATACGGGTTTCATTAAAATTTATTACAGAATTAAAACTATACAACATAACATGTGTGAGTTCGTCAATTAACATAACAACGATACATAGTGCGGAAGCTTATTTCTTGATCGTGTTCGGTTCTTCGTTGTGCTTGATCGTCCTCCGGTGCTAAAATTATACCTGAAACTCATAAAACATGAGTTAAATTAGTCATACGTAAATTAGAACGTATCTAAACGAGTCCGGGAAGCGAAACTGATTAAAATAAAAACTTTTCGCTAAAACAGTGCCCTTTCGCGCCACGCGAAGGCACCCAGTTGCTCCCTCGCGCCACGCGAGGGAGACCGTTTTCCAGCAGGTCTGGAGCTGGGTCCTGCAATTTTCAGCAATACCAGTTTTTACGGAAACGGCCATAACTTCTTCGTTATTGATCCGTTTTACGCGATTCTTTTTCCTACGCGTCCGTAATTTAATTCTCCATCTTATGGAGTTAAAATCCTACATCCAACATAAGAAATTTTTGAGACTTCTAAGCCCTCGACTCATTACCATTTTACCGAATTTTAACCCGTTTATGCATTTTATCAAACAAACGTATTTGTTTGATTCCTATATCACATACACTTCTTCAAATTAATGTTATCTACCATTTTAGGTTCTAATCACAGGTTTATTACACAATTTAAACCCGTTTTCGCTCGTATGCTTATTTTGACCCGTTAAGGGTATTTAAGTATATTTTAAACATGATTCGCTTTCATTTGTACCTAGCTTTATATTTCCACATTTCCTACCAAATAATCTTCCACCACAACTATATTTGTGGTGGATTTAATGTGGAGATCTATATATTCTGAGTTTTATCCCTCAGATTATCATTTTACGGCAAAGACCCATATAGAGTCACTTGACCCAAGATTTACCCCTTTCGCTTGTTATACTTATTCAAAGTATTTGCTTGATCATGTAACTTGTTTTTAAACAACTCTTAAGATTCGTTTGCTCGATTTAGCTTATGAGGGCGTTTCGGTCATCTTAAATCCTTTCTTTATAATGAAAGACTTTTAGTGTCGTAATTGACCAAAATGCTACTTTTAAACTAGGCTCTTGTTTTAAATAGCCATTATGTTTTCAAAACACAAGGACTATAACTTAAATCATTCGGTTTACTTAAAGATAACCCAATGTCCATTTTAACTTGTTTAGCCCTTATTGAGCTTCAAGTTCTAATGATGGTTTGACCAATTATACATACCTGGCTCGAATCAATATATTGACCCGTTTTGATACCTAGCCTTAGTTGCCGCTAAGTAATGGCGATGTCAACATTCAATCGATACTTATTCCTGTAATCATGCAACTCGACAAAACATTAGCCGATATTGTCAAAGGGTGTTATTTTCACCTTTTGACCCGTTTGGTCTATATGACCGATTACTTTTGCGAGATGGATTTATTATCATCCCGTCTACATGACTTGTACCGGTTTACACCGTACGGTCAATTTGCTTATAAATCTATTTCTTGATTAATTTGACCCCTTTGTATCTTACGCCATAAAATGTCCTTCAAAACTAATGGTTATCGTCAACAAGTGACCACATTGCTGTTTTACCCTTATTAATTGTATTGATTTACCTTATAAGGTAAATCATTCAAAACTCGTTATTTATTAGTCATTACATGACTAAATGACCTTATTGGCTCTTTTTAACCATTCAACATGGTTTATTATTATTGTCTTTTGTTCCGAACCGCGTATGTCGGGTCGAAACATCATAAGTCAAATGTGACTTTTGATTATTCAAAATCTATAAAACCAATAGATATTAAATAAAAAGGTGTAAGTTTTAACTTACCTCTCATCTGGTTTACGCTTTTCGTCTCGTACTTGATTTGTTTGACCCGCTCCTTCCTCCAAGCTTTCACCTAGCTTGTTACGCGTCAAACTATCATCATATTTCGTAAGATGGTTAGTTTAGTCATTGTCAATCATGACTATTACATCTTACGTATTTTCTATCAAAATTATCATTCGATCTTATTAATGGTCGGTTTGACTTTTTAAAAGTCAAATCACCAATTAACACATATGATTGCACTATCAAGTTCACAAGACTCAATTAGGCACATTATCAACGCTTAGTGAGCATCATCTTTTGAGACGCCAAATTAGCTAACATGTCATCCAATTCCTACCTCAAGTAATAATAAATCAACATGTAATTTCAGTTATTACAAGCATAAACACACTTTGACCATCATAATCATGGCTTTAACTCTATGTCAAGACCCACTTCTAATCACTTATGAACTCTTAACAAAATCCCTAATTTGTTCAAGTAGTTCATTCATATGAGTTAGTATGATGTTTATAAACACCAATACAACATCAATTTCGTCAAATCATCAAAACCCACTTAGCTCATACTTGATTAGTTGACTAATCACTAGTTTATGGCACAATTCTACAAGTTCGTATCTAGGGTTTGTTCCTAGACTTATACTCACATCAATATCACTATAACATTCAACATTCATACGATAATTTCATTCATGCATGTTTATCACAAATTCGAAATATCACCAAACATCAAAATTCAACATACCTTGTGATCCCCTAAGCTTGGTGATCACGATTTTATTAAAAGCCCCAATTTTCCGGCTCGATTTCTCTTTGATTTTGTTGAATTTGTGGGTGTTTAGGGTTCTTGAGGAGAACCCCCTTTTTCTTCTCCTGGACATCGACCAACACACCTTGTGTGTGTGTGTTTTTGTTTTTGTTTTGCTTTTAATTATAAACTTCTTTCACATATTGCCCATTTTAGTCCCTCTTAGTTTAAAGGTTCTATAAATGGGTCAATTACTACAAGTTCCTTCTTGTTTTACTAAACAATAACTAACTAGGTTAATTATTCCTAGTTAACTTAGTGGGTTCCGGGAGTTATAACCCGTTTTATTTTAAGTCCCGTTAACTTGAGCATTTTTATATACTTTGTTTTCTCAAGGTATTTATGTTCTTTCAAATTAATATTAGGTTTATTTATTTAAATTCCTAATATTTACCGGGTTAATTTTTACCACTAACGGTATTTTACCCGTCTTTACTAATAACGTGGTTTGATTACCAAACCCGTTTTTGGGGTGTTACACTTCAATTAATTTTGATTTACCAAATATAGTACCAACATTTGCCTTTTTCATGGTTAAAGTAGAGAAATAATTATTTTTCTTAAGAATTGTATGCGTTGATGCGCTGTCTATTAGACATATATCTTCTCCATTAATAAGGATCTTAGTTAAACACTCCATATGCTTCAAAACAAAACAAAATCATATAAATAAAATGTCTAACATGCTTCAAACATAACAAATCCCAAATTGTTTCATACGCATCAAAATCAAAACAAAATACTCAAACAAAATGTTTTAAAGAAATGAAGGAAATAACATCACTTAAAAATAATAATTCATATGTAAGGAAAATTGCAAGCATCCAACTGGGTTGTATCAGCCACGATATCACCAGAATCCAAGTTAGTTGGGTCAATAAGGAAATCATCATAATCCAGATTAGTTGTATCATTATGTTCTTTATGACCATCATTGACATCAACATTTGCAACCCCATATGTAAAATTTGTCTCTATTCCTTTTGCTTTGTCTTTGATAGATTGTTGATAAAGTTCCACCAAGTGTTTGGCCGTACGACAAGTTTTCGACCAATGATTGTTTTATTAGTTTTTGTTATTCTGGGAGACTAAAGAGAAAAATAAAACAAGTTTTTAACACAACCCAAAATTGTACGGATTACAATACGGATTATGTATGAGAGAATAATAAATAATGATGAAATAATGAGACAATATGATATACCTTATGATGTGTGATCCAAAGCAAACGCGCTGATAACGTGTTATGA
This sequence comes from Helianthus tuberosus, assembly GCA_030545235.1. NCBI lineage: Eukaryota > Viridiplantae > Streptophyta > Magnoliopsida > Asterales > Asteraceae > Helianthus > Helianthus tuberosus. The sequence continues at coordinate 131,879,264 of CM060436.1, read as the reverse complement.
ACAAGCTTAATAGCAAGAAGATGAGAAGAGATAATTGGGAGAGAAAGAGATGTTTAGTATTAATGGTGCATCATATACAATAGAATATATGGACTATTTATAGGGGGGTGGATAAACTTGGAGAACAAGTTGGTTTATATTAGGAGTTGATAATCTAAATATAATTCTTTATAATAGATTCCTCTTTTTAAGATAGTTTACATATAATTATTTAATATGGTTTTCATTTATTTTTGGAGAGAAGAAATAGATCTTCAAATGTATACAGTTGAATAGCTAAAACTCAATTGAATATTCTTAACCTTTGGATTATATTCCAATAAATAAAATCTAATACAATTATGTTTAACTACTTCATGAATCACGATTATCCTTATTTCAAGTCCATTACATAATCAAATCTCAAAACAAATATTTATTTAGTTTTCAAGTGTGTAGTTGTTTATATTTGAATTGGTAATATATATGTATAGTCTATATATAAAGTGATAAAAAATGGGAAGTTAAGCACATGAAAGACATAGAAAACTAGATCATGTTTCACACCTTGACTATTGAAAGCGATCCCATCTCTGTCTTCTTTATATAAACTAATAAAAGCTAGATGGTGGGATGTTGCCAGGTGTTTGGGAACGTTCTAAAACTAATATATAAACACAATCGATCTCTACAACCATTCTCATCTCTCTCTAAACTCTAATATCTCTCTCTCTAAACATATATCAAAAGAACCAAAAAAAAAAGATGGAGAGTAATAAGCAGCATAAGCAAGGTGGAGGAACCGCAGTGACCATCGCAAAACCGTCGAGATTTAACCGGATATGTGTCTTCTGTGGAAGCAGCTCTGGCAAGAACCCGGTCTACCACCAAGCTGCGATCCAACTAGGGGACCAACTGGTAACTCTTGACTCATTTCTCAATTCTAGAGCATAATTAGATAACAACCAAGAAAAAACAGTGTTTAAGGGTGGCGCAGTAGTAAGCGCCTGGTCCCCTAACACATATGTCAGGTTTTGGTGCACTTTACATGGTCACAGTCCGGTTAATTAGCAGGGTATCGGTAGGGCCCGTGTATTTACCAGCTAACGGTTCCCATGGTCTATCTAACAAAAAAACAAAACAATATGATCTCATGTATACGTACATAGTCATGTTTTTGTGAAAACACGTTGCGTTCACAGACTCTTATTTTCTATGCATTAGTTATATGGAGTCCTTTTGAACCATGCAAACCGATGATGGGTTCATTTGACTGTCACTAAAGTTACTTTAACTAGATAGATCGAATAAATTATTAATTTTTAATACTATCATTTTCATTATTATTATTATTATTAGTATTATTATTATTTTTACTTGTTACAATTATTGTATTTAAGTTTAATTTTGAAAAAGATAAGCATTGTACTTATAGCAATTAAATATAGGTTATGCACCAGGGGCGGATGTATTATGGAACAAGGGGTAGCCTCCGCTACCGCTTGGTCGGAAAATTTTTGACGTTTTTAGTGTAAATTTTGGAAAAATTTGACGTTTTTTTCGATTTCGTTACCGCTTATTTATAAAACGTTACCGCTTGGTCGGAATCCTAGATCCGCCGCTGTTATGCACGATGCAAAATTCTTTTCTTTGTGTTTGTGAAGTGATATGTGATGTTTACAAAATGTTAAGCAAACTTGGTGTTGCAAAATATATATATTTTTTTTATCATTTTATGTGATTTTTGAAGGATTAAAGCATTTATTATTTTACGGATGATCTTTCATTTAACATTTTCACGTTGTGAACTTAAGTTCTCATACAAGTTATATAAAAGTTATGTGTGTTTTAAATTGTTTGTTAAATTATATATGAGATCCAAAATATTTATAGATCGAATTGACAAGATATTAAGTGCAATTAGTCCAGTGTAATGCTGGCACGTAACTAAACCTTGGTTCACATCTTTCTCTTTGTTAATACTTATTAAAAAATAATATTAACTTTAATAATATTAATATTAGTATTATAATAATAAACTGTAATAGGTTATTACAAAATGTAAAACCGTTAGTAACGTGAAGAGACATGTTTACGTGTTTGATTATTATTGATATATTAAATTAATTAAAAAATTAAATAAAAGGTTATAAAATAATTGCAAAATTGCAGGTAGAAAGGAAGATTGATTTGGTCTATGGAGGAGGAAGCATTGGTTTGATGGGACTTGTTTCCAAAGCAGTTTTTGATGGTGGCTGCCATGTCATAGGGTACTTTCTCTATCTCCATATTTTCAATTTAATAAAAGAGTTAATTACTGTTTTCGTATATTTGATTTGTCAAAAATCACTATTTCAGTTCATTAGTTTAAAATTTGCGATTTCAGTCTATGTGGTTTCACTTTTGTAACCATTTCAGTCCACCTCGTAACCATTTCAGTCCCTGTACTTAACAAAATAATGGATCGAAATGGTTACGAAAATGAAACCACTGGGACTGAAATGGTTACGAAAGTGAAACCACAGGGACTGAAATCGCAATTTTTAAACTAATGGACTGAAGTAGTGATTTTTGACAAACCACGGGGACGAAAACAGTAATTAACTCTTAATAAAATTATTTTTTCATTAGAACAATAAACTGTAATTAAAGGATATTAGGAACGTATAAGCATGTGTATCTATTTAGTAGAATTTTTCTCCAACTATACGTGATTGGCATGATATACAAGTGTTTATGTAGTTCTCGTGTTTTTATACGTGATTTAGAGTTAATATGATTGTTTCATGTTATTTGACAGGGTGATACCTAAAGTGCTAATGCCAAAAGAGGTAAATCTCAGTCATGAAAAATCCAAAATTCCTTTTTGATTTGTATCTTGTATAAGAACTAAACTGAAGTTGGAATTTTTTAGATTATTGGGGATACTTTTGGTGAAGTAAAACCAGTATTGAACATGCATCAGAGAAAAGCTGAGATGGCACGCCAAGCAGATGCGTTTATTGCTTTGCCAGGTTATATTTTTAGCCTTGCTTTCTTTTGAAAATGTACATATCTTAACTATTATTTGATTATAAAATAGAACAAGTATAAAGAACATATTCCAATCTACATGCTTAACTATTCTTATGTAATTTATCCTGATGAATAAGTTATTCGGATTTATTAAAAAAAATCTACATGCTTGTGGTTGTGGTAGACTCAATGTATATGATAATAATGAGCAAGTGTGGACTTTATTTTTATTTATTTCTTTGCGACTAACTTTTCGAAAATCGATATAGGTGGTTATGGTACACTCGAGGAACTTCTTGAAGTCATTACGTGGGCACAACTTGGAATCCACAAAAAACCAGTATAAGTTTCTTTTGAAAGTTTTGTGATACAAAAAAACGTTTTTACTGGATAAAAACATGCGTATTTACAAGTTTGATCAATTGCAGGTAGGATTGTTGAATGTAAACGGGTACTACAACTCACTGCTATCTTTCATAGACAAGGCCGTTGACGAAGGCTTTGTCACCCCTGATGCTCGTAGGATAATTGTCTCTGCCCCAACCGCTTATGAACTCTTGTCCAAGCTTGAGGTAATATCATTTCATAAAAGTGTCTGAGGTGTGTTTTGATTAAGTTTTGTTTTAAAAATATATATAAAATTTAATAATTATCAGGTATACGAGCCGGGGAATGTGACGGAAATCAAGTCGAGTTGGGAAACGGAGCAACAACTGGAATATTCCGCAAAGTCAGAGATTGCACGTTGACTTAATCTAAGCCCTAACAGCCCCAGTCAAAAACCGTTAACAACGAGTTCAAATATGTTATGTTATTCTTTATGTTACATATTAGTCATACGTGTATCGTAGCGTTGTATAGTATAAGATAATAATATGTAATATTATATATTATGGTATAATTATACATTGGTGTGACAAAAGTAGGACATAGAAGTTAAAAAGAAAAATTAGGTTTCATTTCATTAACACTTGATATTAACTCCCTTGAATAAAAGTGTGGTTTTTGGATTTATTTACTCCAAATGTATATTCATTTGTGCGAATTCAATTGACATATATATATATTCCCCTATACATATACTAGTGGGAAATCCGCGCGTTACGGCGGGGTCGACAATAAGGGGTGGGAAAATAAATCAAGCCATCTAGGACCCGCACGTTATGAAGAACTTGTCAAACGGGAAAAAATAGACGACATAAAAACGTTGAACAACACGCATGCGTTATGTCGTGTTAACTCGCAAAACTTAGAAAGAAACGTTGAACCAAACACACTTTACGCCTACAAATTGGAGTACAACCTCTTATTCCTACAAATGTTAATTTGTATGTGCTTAAAAGTGATTTATGGTTGAAATTAAAAGAAATTAAAGATAAAAGAACCCAAATATGAGTACAACTCACTAAACATATGGGTACAATCTTTCATGTCTACAAATGTTACAAATTGATATTATATAAATGTTAAGCATGGACATCGTATTACTTGTGTATAACTTCGCTTTTTTATGATAATTCACATGTAGAACCAACAATATTGATGTTAAAAATCATTTTATTCGATTAGAAGCATATAAAAAATGAAAACAGGACCTCAAATTTTGCAGTTTACTTCATTTTCCTGTTATTTAATGTTTCCTACAATTGTAAGAAGTAACTTATGGTACACAACCGGTAGACACAATTTGAGCATTGTAGACAACCAATAGCTGCTCCTTCACTTCTTGCATTGCAGGCCTTGCATCGCCTTCTGATGTGTTAAAAATGCAACATATAAATTTCATCAATTGTGGCATAAAACTAACCCTTTTTTAGTACTAATGTTGGAAAAAGAGTGCTTTTGTCTTCCTTTTGTATTTTCAGGATTAAATGAGCTCAAATTAACAAAAGAAGCAAAAAGACATCAAAATCTAACGTAAATATAAGAAAAGGAACAAGACGTGACATGCCCGACCCCACGACAGCATCTTCCCAAGCAAAACAAGACAACAGAAGACTGAACACGCCCCGTGCTCAGCCAGCACGGGGGCGTGCCCAAGTGTCAGCAGAAAAGACAAAGTGGTAGAAGCTTCTATTGCCCACCACGGGGCTGTGCTCAGCGGACACGGGGCCGTGGTCAACTATAAGATTCGCACAATCCAGCAAATCTGCATAGTACAAAGATTCTTCTGCACCACGGGGTCGTGCTCAGCGGACACGGGGGCGTGGTCAACTAAAAAGATAAAACTGCATTAAATGAAGAAAGAGAAGGATGTGGACACGGGGCCGTGCCTGAGCTTCTGTTCAGCCTATAAATAGAAGTGCTTGGCTCAAGCTCAAACCATCCATTGGCACACCACCTCTCTCACACTTCACCCACCACCCACCACCACCATAACACCATCATCCATTGTCCATCGTAGAGTGTGTGAGTCGTCTCGGGATCCAAGATTGATCGTAAGAGTTCTTGACAATCAAGACCATGTTTGCCTAAGTCTCTTACATCACTTGGTGAAGACAAAGTGTCTAGTGTAATACTTTTTATTTCTAATCTTTTCGCATTTTTTACTTGGTTTTGTATTAATGACTTTAATAACTAGTTGCTTATGTTGAAGGTGATCTTTCCTTATCGTTTGTCCGTGGTGTCTTGGCATTATTTTACTGTCTATATAAAATAAAAGATTTTCACCATTCATATCTCCACGGTCTATATAGAGGTATGTTGGCTACCTGGTCGGGGGTTAAGGGAACGGTTTGGTAAAGGTCTTGCCATTGTTCAGCGTTTAGAGGTCCTGCAATGGACCTGGGTCAAATTTAGTAGGACCTCCTTCAATACTTAACGGTATTGGATGGCGGGGGTCCAAACTCTTTGATCCCCTCATAAGTTAACTACTATTAATACTATAACCCGGCTATTTAGGACTGCATCCCTGCTGACTCAGACTACTTAGTCGAGGGTAACGTCGCCTCCAAAAGAGGGGCCTACCATAATTTGCATTAATAACTTAATTAATTATCTTCCAATAATCCACCCTTTTAGGATTGTATCCTTGCTGACTCAAACTACTGGGGTGAGGGTAACGTCACCTTCAAAAGAGGGGCCTACTACAATAACTAAGATAATCTCTTAAAATAGTGCAAAAGTGCGGAAATAATCAATGGTTACACTAGATACGAGTCGGAACCAAGTGATTCATCTTGTCTATATGTTTTTCTTTTTATTTTTATTTTTCAGCATTTTTAGTTAGTTTTTATTTTTCTTAGTTTAAAACATTTTTCTAAACTTTTTGATTTGATTAGACGTTAAGGATAAACCGGTACTAAAAGCTCTTGTGTCCTTGGACGACCTCGGTATCTTACCAACACTATACTACGCTCACGATGGGTGCACTTGCCCATATGTGTGTCTAGTGTTAGTAAATATCGTGTTTTATAAATTTAAAACTTGACTAAAAAGTGGTAAAGGGGCTTAAAATATACACCTTGTTGGTGCATCCGTCTGTCGTCTACGTCTTGTATCGAGTCTTGTTTAGAGATAGATAGAATAGAGCACGGAATCCAAGAATCAGAACATTTAGGAGTGATTCCACTCGAAAGTTAATTTCCTGATTCCACTCGAAAATTAACTTTCTGATTCCACTCCTAATGTAATTTTCTGATTCCACCCGAAATGTTAAATTCTGATTCCACCTGAAGTGTTAAATCCTGATTCCACCCGAAAGTAACATGCTGATTCCACTCCAAATGACACCATGTCATTAGGAGTGAAATCAGAACTACTATATATAGGACATTTGGGGCGAAATCAGGATAGAGTTCTAGGTGTGGTCTTCCGGTGAGCCACGAAGTGCTGCCGAAGTATTGTCTGAATGTGTACTCGCATTATTGATCAATACAACAACAGTTTAAAGTGAATTCTCGCTGAATTGTACTCGGTTTGTCTGTTTCCACCGTTCAAACTGAGATAAACTCTTCTAACCGACTCGTTCGGATCCAAAATCGATCCTACAATTGGTATCAGAGCCAGTGAAGAAGAGTTCTACACAATTCAGCCGATAATTCTGTTTCTACACTATTCTTTTCCGAAAATTAAAAAATTTTACGGTTAGAATCGGTTCAAATTTTCACAGTGTGCTCGGAATTGATAGTTAACAAAGCCTTGAAAGTTTCATAGCTAAAATAGACTTAAAAATGAATCAAATTGATCTCCAAACTGATTCCGCTCATGTAAACAATTTGATTTCGCTCATGTGAACAGTTTGATTCCGCTCATATGAACAATTTGATTCCGCTCATGTGTACATTGTTGATTCCGCTCCTGAGGTCATCGTGATTCAGCTCCAAAAGTGATTCAGTAGGTTTTGTGATACGTGTCTCTATCTGATCAATTGTCATCATTTCCTGTGTATTAAAATCGGTTGCATGTGATATGATTAAGTCTTGAAACTTGGAAATGGTATAATATATGTGCATGTGATCCTTGGCCCAAGAAAGTGGAAATCGAGACATTAGATCATACATTGTTGTCGGCTCATGATTGTCCACTACTGCATATGAATACTTATTAAAAGTGAACCATAAAGTGAATTAAAACAAGTCTATGTCAGACTAGTGAATTGTGCATAAGTTGTCGGATAAGTGGATTAGAGGTCCAATAACAATTGTGTATAATTGAGTGTTGTCAGCCCATCACATGACCCAATCACATTGAAGAAGTTGTTGTCGGTTAATCAATTTGATCATATCAGCGTTTATCCTACAGTTCATGTGAAAGTGTTCAGCCCATGTGATTGGTCCATATCAGCGGCCCAATCAATTTAAGTATAGCTTTTATCTTGTCGGCAAAATACACATTTGTATTATCCTACGAGATCACACGAATTTAACCAAATTGTTCAGTGTGTATTAAGTCTACAGGTCACACGTGTTTTGGAGTTCAAAGTGTTTAAAGGGTCATCAGTTTGTTTGAATAGTGTTTGTTGTGTGAAATTGTTTACCAAAAACATGGATTTTGAAGAAGTGTTGGCATATGTGTATCATGAATCTCAACAGTATATTCCGATAAAGCAAGAAGGAGAAACAGTCTCAGCAAAAGAAGTTGTTGAAAAAATTCCAGTTTTTGATCATTCGTCTGATGAAGATGGTGACAAGTATGAAGAAGAAATCCAAAAACTTGAAAATCTTAAACAACAACTTCCATCTGATCAACGTAGTGGAAAGTTATTTTATGCCAATAAAATTGAAAAATTGAAAGAAAAACAAGATGCAAAAAGAAAGAATCAAAAGGCAGTCATTGTTAAAGAAAAGATCAGAGCTGAGCAGATTGAACAAGTTCCATCGGTCAAGGTTGAGAAAGTAGAATCTGAAAAACCTGTATCTGTGAAACCTGAACCAGTGTTAAAGAAAGAGGTTGCAGAAGACGCACCTATTTTTGATCATTCATCAGAAGAAGAGAGTAAGGATGAAAGTGTTCATGAGGAGAAGAAACAGATTGAAAATATTTCAGCTTTGAAGGTTGAGACGAAAGCTGAAGAGAAACAGATTTCTGGGAAATGCTTGAACTGTGAAAAATCTGAGGCAGACAATGCCAAACTCTTGAAGAATGTAGAGAGTTTGTCATTAGAAAACAAAAATTTTTAAAAATCAGAAAATGTTTTGAAAATTCAAATACACAATTTGGAAAATGAAAAAGTAAAAATTAAGAAAGATTTTCAAAGTCAAATAAAAATTTTAGAAGATGAAAGAGATTTGTTTGGTAAAAACAATCTTGAAAAACAAATTGAAATCAATTCTCATCTTGAAAAGATTATTCGACTTGAAAAGGAAGCAGAGTGTGCTCAAAAGAAAATCAGGGAATGGGAAGAAAAGTTGAAGGTTTTTGTGAATACTTCAGCTATTCCCTGTCCAAAACCTATTAATTCAGTTCCAATAAGTGACGATGTCACAAACTTTGACAAAGTCAAAGTTGAAGATTGCGATGAGAAATCTGATGATGAAAATGAAAAAACGAAGAAAAAGAATTTATTTTTGAAGTTAAAAGAAAAGTTTCAAGAAACTGTTCCGCAATCAACTGAAAAGGGAGAATGCTCTAAGCAAAAACCTTTGAAGAAGAAAGTGGAACAAAAACAAAAAGAGAAAATTTTGAAAAATGTACAAAAAGATAATAAAAGCTCATCAGATCGATCATTCAATCACAATGAAAAATTACAAAAATCGAAAAATGAAAATTCTAAAATTGTTGGCAATAAGTGGTGCAGGTCGGACCACAGTGCTCAAAAGTCAAATCCAGCAAACAAGAGGAGCAAGGATTATCACCAAGCCAAACAGTGTTATGATCTGAATGTTTGGACTGAAAATGGTGATTGGTACGATAACAGAGTGTGTTACCGATGTGGTTATCAAGGACGCATTGCTGTTAACTGCCAAGGTTGGAGTTATGAGACGAGGAGATGTTTTAACTGCAACATCAGAGGTCACATTGCCAGAGATTGCCCAAGGAGATCAAATGAAAGATTGAGGGTTAATTCTCAGAAGATGGCAAAGAAATCAGTCAATGTCAAGCCCAAAGAACAGAAGGTTCAAGAACCTAAAGTTCAAGAAACGAAAGTGAAGCTTTCTCAGGGGCAGAAAGACAGACAGAGGAAGAAGAAAAAGAAGGCTAGAGAGTATCTAGAAAAGATCTTGTCCTCGGATACAACTGGTAAAACAGATAAAAGTTCTGATAAATTGTCTTGCTCGCCAAAGAATGACAAATCAAGCAAAACACATTCATCAGATACAAATCTGAGGACGAAAGAGGAAAAGAAGAAGAAGAAAGTTGGTGGCAATGAATATGTTTCTTCGGAAACAAAGGAGCCACATGTCGGCGATGAATCTGGCTCATCAAAGTCAGACAAGCCACATTCAGGCGATGAATCTGGTGTGGTAAAGCCAGAAGAGCCATGTGTTGAGGTAAAAAATGAGAATTCTAGTTTAACAATGGATGATGCAAATTTTCCACCATTGTTGAACAAGAATTCAAAATCACCCAAGGACAGTCAGGCTTGGGTGAATCTGTTTAAATGAAAAACCTGACTTGCCGGAGTTCCCAGGTTGGTAAGCGTGGAACATGAATCGGCACATTTCTTGAGAAATTCACATTTGTGATATTTCGATTTAAAAGTGGTAAATCAGGGACATTAAGTTGTACTTGATTTTCTACAAGTGATGTTTGTGGATTGATCTTAAAAATGTTAGTTTTTACAAGTGGTTAAAGAAAACAAGGTAATGAATGATCCCCATGTTTGAGAAATGACTCACAAAACTAATTTTTCCGGAAAAACCATTTTGATTAAAACAAACTTAAGTGTTTTGAAATCATAATGGGAAAATAGTTTGTTGTGAGGGGGAGTTCTGATTGTTTACGCCAGGTGGATGGAGAATTGAAGTGATTCTCATCATGTTGTCAAGTTTGTACAGTTTGTTTCAAATTTTCCTAGAAAATCAAAATTGAAACATATTTTGATTTTAGGGGGAGTAATAATTTTAAAATTTAAAGATGAGTTTTGTTGTCAAAAAGAGGAAATGATAGTAGATCAGTTGGACTGTCACAGCAAGACTAGTAGATTTGCAATAACGATACAAACCTAAATGAAAAAGCCTAGTTCTAGTGGGAAACATGGTCAAAAGCATAGTACTTAGTTTTGTCCTTTTTTATTGTGTGCCTACTCAGTAATCGCTGATTGTCGAAAGACATAAAACTGGTTAAGTTTGTGAACTTTCACAACTTTGCTGAAAAGTCGCTGTGATTGTGCTTTTTATTTTGCAAAGATTTAAACTTGTTTGATTTCTTTATTTTGTTTAAGCATCGGACATCCTCTGCGTATACGTGAGTATCGACCTGGATGTTGTTGCCTAAACGTTCTGCTTTATTTTCTTTGGTGTTTCGTTTAAGCTTTGGACCTCCTCTGCGTATACGGAAGTATCGACCTGGTGGTTAAAGCCTAAACAACTTCAACTTGTTTTATTTTTCTTATTTTGTTTAAACATTGGACTTTCTCTGCGTATACGGAAGTATCGACCTGATTGTTAATGTTTAAACATTTTGCTTTATTTTTGCACAAATCACAGTTGATCAAAGTTTAAAAGCATTACTTGAGTCAGTGTATTGCATGATGAGGGGATATGCTGAGATCGTGGGATCCATAAGAACTTAGTGCAAAATTAATATACCTTAACGTATCGGTAAGCATGTCGAAAGTTTTTAGATTGAGTTTAAGTGGATAACAATATCGTCAATCAACGTGAATCGTTTAGAACTAAAAATGTTTAAAGCTTAACGGTGCTAGTGATTGGTCACATAAACTGATATGATCCTCTTACACAAGCTCACAAAAATATTGTCTGTAAATATTTCTTCTCTGCATTTCATTACATTGAAAAAATCCAAAAAAAAATTTCAGTGTGTTTTAGCATAAATTTTGAAAAAGTCAAAAAGATTTTTGACAACTGATGTTGGAGAGCTAATTTTCAAAATCCCGAGTGCTAGACATGATGAACAGATGGTTTGGGAGAGTGTGTTGTTTTGAAAATGAATATTATACTTCTGCAAGTGTTTCATCAGAGACTATAAATGTTGAATCATTTTAAAATTTGCTCTATAAATAGTCATCAGAAAATTTATTTTTTGGTAGAGAATGTGCAGGTTATTTGAATGATAGAGAGTCAGGTTTCGATACCTGAGGATTGTGTGATTTCAAAATGCCAGACTGCGATCCCAGCATATCGAAAGGGGGAGTCTGAAGATACTTAAAGGAAGGAGTATGTTGGTGATGAAAAGAGAAAAGAAGATAGAGATTGAGGATACTTATAGCGTCAGATATTTCAAAGAGAAGCTCAAAGACTGATAAAGACTGAAGATGTAAAGACTCGACACTGAAGACTCCGTCAACATCCGAGGGGGAGTTTGTTGGTGCATCCGTCTGTCGTCTACGTCTTGTATCGAGTCTTGTTTAGAGATAGATAGAATAGAGCACAGAATCCAAGAATTAGAACATTTAGGAGTGATTCCACTCGAAAGTTAATTTCCTGATTCCACTCGAAAATTAACTTTCTGATTCCACTCCTAATGTAATTTTCTGATTCCACCCGAAATGTTAAATTCTGATTCCACCCGAAGTGTTAAATCCTGATTCCACCAGAAAGTAACATGCTGATTCCACTCCAAATGACACCATGTCATTAGGAGTGAAATCAGAACTACTATATATAGGACATTTGGGGCGAAATCAGGATAGAGTTCTAGGTGTTGTCTTCCGGTGAGCCACGAAGTGCTGCCGAAGTGTTGTCTGAACGTGTACTCGCATTATTGATCAATACAACAACAGTTTAAAGTGAATTCTCACTGAATTGTACTCGGTTTGTCTGTTTCCGCCGTTCAAACTGAGATAAACTCTTCTAACCGACTCGTTCGGATCCAAAATCGATCCTACACACCTAATATATATAACACTAGAATACGCATCAAGTTTTTGGCGCCGTTGCCGGGGACACAAGGATTTTAAGAAAGTTAGGAATCAACGGCCTAATCGTTTTTCTTGTTTTTCATTTTTTTTTTAGGATTTTTTTTAGTTTTTCAGCTTCTGCAGAACTCAGCACGGGTCGTGCCCGCTGAACACGCCCCGTGCCCAATCATTGGAACTGGCAATCTTGTTTTAAGTCAGACAGTAAGCTGAACACGGGGCCGTGCCCACTAAACACGCCCCCGTGCCCAAGTTTCAGTTACTGAAAACAGAACCGTAAGATCCCGACGGTTGGTAATTTCTGACACAAACATGAGTGATACTGATACTTTTTACTTTCGGCACTCTTATGGTACTATGTGGTGTCAATTTTGTGGTGGTAACCATAAAGAATTAGAATGCTTTTTTCTAAATTATAAACCCCACTATATAGACTCATCATTTCCTAGTATCCTTAAGAGGGGCGAAAGTAAAAATAATCCCTATCTCTCCCTCGAATGCGCCCAACCGGATATTCTAGGAGAAATGCTTCTCGATGAATTATTTCAACTAGAAGATCTAATTATTAATTGGTTAAAAGAACTTAGGAAAGATTTCAATAATCTTTTCCAAGACGATAACCAAGAAGAGAGGTTGGAAACGCATTCAAACAACTTCATTGTTTCCAATGATACTTCTAACTCTAGTGAGGACTTGAGCGATAGTCGTCCCTGTGTCGATTGTGCCGTGAAGGACTCCCCATCGACTTCGTTCGATGCATACATAGACCTGAGCAATTCGACATACACCTTCTTTAACGAGAGCCCGGAAAAGGGTTGGACTTGTCCACCTACATATAGCATAGGAATCACCCTCACCGACAACCTCTTGCGTTCTCGTCTCAATCTAGAACAATTAAGGTATCTTAGGCACTTTGGGGTTGTTCCATCCAGTAAGGAACCACCCGATCCGGAAAAGTTCCTTAAAAATAGACGCACTTCATAAAACAGCCTTCCGACACAGGGCCGTGCCCAGGTCAACACGTCTCCATGTCCACCAAAAGATTCCCTTCTGACTTTTGTCAGAATACGGACAAAACGTGTCAGGATCTTGCCTGCACACGGGGCCGTGTCCAGCACGCTGTCGTTTTCTATAAATGCAGCCAAGAACCCTGCACATTTGGACCATCCAGGGACAGAGATTTGAAAGGATTTTCTGACTTACCATCCTAGGTATGTTCTAAAAGAAGGTTCTTACAAGCATCTTGTCCTTTCCTCTTTTATCTATTGCCTTCTTCTTCATCTTTCTTGCACTAAGAACTCCATTAAAGCTTGATTTCAAGCTTTGTTGTGATGTTTATTGAATTTTTGTTCAAGGAATCTTGTTAAAAATAAGTTACACAACATTGTTTTAAGTTATTTCTGTTCAAAAAAGCTTCATAAGTTAAGAAAATAATTTGAAACCCCAAGATTCCTTGTTCTAAAAATCTGCAGAAAGTTGAACACGGGGCCGTGCTCATTGAGCGCGGGGCCGTGCCCGTGATACTGTTTCATTAAAACGAACTATTTTTGGTTTGTTTTCGTAGAATGTCTATCCAAGACAGTGGAACCTCTTCTGCGCACTCAAGGAACAGTCGACGGGAAAGGAGGCCGTCGATTGAAGCAACTCTCGTAAGATACGTAATGGCGCTACGTGAAGCCCTTGACGAGATGACTTCAGTGGAGGAGGTCCTCATTGACCGTATTAACTATCTCTCGGTGGGGTTGGAAAACAGGTTCCAAGAAATAAACCTCTTGCACCAGAGGTTAAACATTCTTGTGACACCTCCCATGGAACCAATCCTCCCTCAAGAGGATTGGAACCTAGCACTTAGAATCCAAAATCCTACCGGTTGGGACGACATTCCGGCGGAACCTCCTCTTGAAGAACTCCAAGAAATCCCGGTGGAAGTTACACCTCCTCAACCCAATGCTCATGAGCCCGCTTTTCTTCTCCCTAGGGAGATCGAAGAGTGGCTCGCTGATGTATGAGGAGCCCATACCCGGAGGAAGAAGTTGTCAAGCCACTTTTAACCGAGAGATCTATCTTTTCGGAAATTTTGCTAGTAGAATAAATAGTAGGCTAGAAACTTCTTGGGTTGGATTTCTTGTGTTTCTTTGACCTAACTAGCTAATATTTTAATTTTTAGGATTATTATGTAATTCTCTCTATAATTAATGAATGATGGTTTTAGTTAATTTGGTGTTTGGATGGTGTTTGGATGGAATAAAACACCCTTGAGATGGCAAAGGATGCAAGGGAAACTTGAACCAGCACCCCAAGCAGGAAAACAGAACCGTCCGACAAATTTCTTCGTTTACAGTAAGTTCGGCACGGGCCGTGTCCACCCAACACGGCCCCGTGCTGCACAGTCTGCAGAAAAAGACCCAGTTCAGGTAACTGGACACAGGCCGTGTTCACCCAACACGCCCCCATGTCCAGGCTTCTGTTTCTCTTGTTTTAATTTTGTTACTGGCACTTGAACACGGGGTCGTGCCCGGATAACACGGGGTCGTGTTCAGCGCCCAGTAACACAAAATTTTTGCTTTTTCACACCTTTTACACATTCAATCAACCTAAAAACTTATTTTTGGGACACATTGAGGACAATGTGTAATTTAAGTGTGGGGGGATGCTAAAACCTTGAATCTTGCAAGTCCTAAATACAAGCCTTACACAAAACTCTATTGGAATCGCTAATCACCCCAATTTTTTTCAAAAATTTTCAATTTTTTTTACTTGTCTAGGTTTAATTCGGGAATTTCAAGTTCTAAAAAGGTTATATTTTTACAAATTTACAACCGATAGCGTCGTGATAAAAAGAACCAACATAAGAAAATTATGAAAAGGCATGACAAGCTTAGTTAAAATTTGATTATATATACTTGATCACATAAAAATCCATTCCCACAAAAGTGAGTTTTGAGCCTTTATTGAGCATACAATTACATATCATTAGACTAAATGCTCATTTTTCGTTTCTTGTGTGAATAGCCGCTTGGTTCTTACGACTCTAGAACTTGCCATGACGATACATTCCCGGTCCTTACCAACTTAAACCCGAGTAAGTAAATGAGGGAGGCATTAGGACTAACCCCTTTTTATTTCTACACCATTATTTTTCTTTTTTTTTACCACCTACCCAAAATCCCCTTAGTTAGCCCCTTTGAGCCTAAACCTTTTCATTTCATAACCCAAACCAAACACCCTTTTTACCCACCAAAACCTTTTTCATTTTTACCCCTTTGTTTTAGTAACAAGTTCGATTTTTCGTATGACTTCAAAAAAAAAAAAAAATTTGTTGATGATGAAGCAAAAGAAAATAAACAAACAAGTTCATCAAAAATAACTTTGTTTGAATAATAGCTTCATCAAAATAAAAGTTACAAAAATAGAAAGTTTTACGAAAACCGACACTTGTTACGCTTTTCGCCTTTTTTCTACTAACCACTAACCACCAACCAAACCACCTACCTTTAACCCAAGCCTAACCCTTCACCCACAAAGTCCTCTTGATATTTACAAAGGTATATAAGTTAAAAAGGAGGAGGATTGATTGCTTGGCAAGCCTATGGTAGGAGTAAGTTCCATGCCGCTCTCGAGTGATCCACAAAAATACATTTTCGGCCGAGTGTTGAGTGATCCCCGTGAGGTATGTGAACTTGTATATAAATAGAATTTTAAAGAGGCATGTTATGCCCTAATAAGTAATTTATCTTATGAAAAGTTTTAAATAAATCATGACGAATATGATTGTAAATAAATAAAAATAAAATTAAATAAAGAATCTTGGAAATCCCGACACTCTACGACAAGCCCAAAAAACCTTCTTCTCTACCCATTCCATTTGGGAGTGTAATAGCCACTTATTAAAGAGTTTTGCTTGAGGACAAGCAAAGATTCAAGTGTGGGGGTATTTGATGTGTTAAAAATGCAACATATAAATTTCATCAATTGTGGCATAAAACTAACCCTTTTTTAGTACTAATGTTGGAAAAAAAGTGCTTTTGTCTTCCTTTTGTATTTTCAGGATTAAATGAGCTCAAATTAACAAAAGAAGCAAAAAGACATCAAAATCTAACATAAATACAAGAAAAGGAACAAGACGTGACATGCCCGACCCCACGACAGCATCTTCCCAAGCAAAACAAGACAACAGAAGACTGAACACGCCCCGTGCTCAGCCAGCACGGGGGCGTGCCCAAGTGTCAGCATAAAAGACAAAGTGGTAGAAGCTTCTATTGCACACCACGGGGCCGTGCTCAGCGGACACGGGGCCGTGGTCAACTATAAGATTCGCACAATCCAGCAAATCTGCATAGTACAAAGATTCTTATGCACCACGGGGTCGTGCTCAGCGGACACGGGGGCGTGGTCAACTAAAAAGACAAAACTGCATTAAATGAAGAAAGAGAAGGATGTGGACACGGGGCCGTGCCCACTGGACACGGGGCCGTGCCCGAGCTGCTGTTCAGCCTATAAATAGAAGTGCTTGGCTCAAGCTCAAACCATACCTTGGCACACCACCTCTCTCACACTTCACCCACCACCCATCACCACCATAACACCATCATCCACCACCATCATCCATTGTCCATCGTAGAGTGTGTGAGTTATCTCGGGATCCAAGATTTGATCGTAAGAGTTCTTGACAATCAAGGCCATGTTTGCCTAAGTCTCTTACATCACTTGGTGAAGACAAAGTGTCTAGTGTAATACTTTTTATTTCTAATCTTTTCGCACTTTTTACTTGGTTTTGTATTAATGACTTTAATAACTAGTTGCTTATGTTGAAGGTGATCTTTCCTTATCGTTTGTCCGTGGTGTCTTGGCATTATTTTACTGTCTATATAAAATAAAATATTTTCACCATTCATATCTCCACGGTCTATATGGAGGTATGTTGGCTACCTGGTCGGGGGTTAAGGGAACGGTTTGGTAAAGGTCTTGCCATTGTTCAGCGTTTAGAGGTCCTGCAATGGACCTGGGTCAAATTTAGTAGGACCTCCTTCAATACTTAACGGTATTGGATGGCGGGGGTCCAAACTCTTTGATCCCCTCATAAGTTAACTACTATTAATACTATAACCCGGCTATTTAGGACTGCATCCCTGCTGACTCAGACTACTTAGTCGAGGGTAACGTCGCCTCCAAAAGAGGGGCCTACCATAATTTGCATTAATAACTTAATTAATTATCTTCCAATAATCCACCCTTTTAGAATTGTATCCTTGCTGACTCAAACTACTGGGGTGAGGGTAACGTCACCTTCAAAAGAGGGGCCTACTACAATAACTAAGATAATCTCTTAAAATAGTGCAAAAGTGTGGAAATAATCCAAGGTTACACTAGATACGAGTCGGAACCAAGTGATTCATCTTGTCTATCTATTTTTCTTTTTATTTTTATTTTTCAGCATTTTTAGTTAGTTTTTATTTTTCTTAGTTTAAAACATTTTTCTAAACTTTTTGATTTGATTAGACGTTGAGGATAAACCGGTACTAAAAGCTCTTGTGTCCTTGGACGACCTCGGTATCTTACCAACACTATACTACGCTCACGATGGGTGCACTTGCCCATATGTGTGTCTAGTGTTAGTAAATATCGTGTTTTATAAATTTAAAACTTGACTAAAAAGTGTTAAAGGGGCTTAAAATATACACCTAATATATATAACACTAGAATACGCATCACCTTCACACGCTAGACACAATTTGACAAGCTAAGCAACTCGATTAAGTTCGTCAAGACTACCATCTTGCTTCACTTGATCATCTAGTATTTCTAACAGATCCTTGGTTAATGACAAAACAAAATGATCTACAAGGGATCGGTTTCTTTTAATCGCCTCAAGAGAGTGTACTTTTTCGCCCGTGAGCAGCTCAAGGATCTTTAACCGTATGGTCATCATTCAAAAGTATGTTTGAAGATTTAATATCTCTATGTATGATCTTGTTAGTAGAATGCATATAAGCTAGAGCTCCTGCGGCTTCAACTGCTATATTCAACCTCAATCTCCATGTTAACAAAGATCCACATGATTTCTCGTGTAAGTGGTGGTGCAGCGTCTCATTCACTATATATTCATAAGCTAGTAATGGAACATCTGTTTCGAGACAGCATCCTACGAGCTTGACTATATTAGGATGGTTGATTTGTGACAAGAGTACCACCTCGTTGACAAACTGTTTAATTTGATTTGGATCAATCACCTTTGACTTCTTGATTGCCACCACCGTGTTATCTACCAAGATCCCTTTGTAAACCGTCCCAAAACCTCCTTGACCAACAATGTTGTCCAACTGAAGTTGTTGGTTGCATTCTTGAGCTCCTCTTCGGTGAAGATTTTGACAATTTGTGTCGATCCTTCATATTCAGAAAGTAATTTTTCAAAAATTTTACCTCCATTTCTCTTGAAATTTTGTTGCTTTCGTTTAGCAATACGCCGTTGTATCAAGAAACAATAGGATAGAAACATCATGACGGATGTTACAACTTATAGTCACACCCATGCTGATGCCTACATATGATAATATTTCAAGGATCTGTTAACAAAAAAAGGAACCTTTCAAGAATAAGTTATACACGTGCGATACAAGCGAAAAACTTACCCATGTAGAGCCCAAGTTTATTTACATTTGTCGTGTTTCTTGTGCAACGGGTTCCATCCTTTCGACCATCCCCAATGTAACCCTTGGGGTAATGGCAAGTATGACTTCCAGGGATGTTACATATATGCGTGCACTGGTTTAGACGGGCATCTTCACACTCATCAACATCTGTCGATAGAAAAAAGTACGAAAAGAAACAGTTACAAAACCAAACCAAACTTGGAACTTGTGAATGGAATAAATACCTTGGCAGCCATTGTCGAGGTACGGATTTCCATTGTAACCAACGGAGCAAGTGCAACTATAGCCCACACCATTGTTAGCATCAACACACTTGCTATTCTCTTTACACAAATAACTACTTGTGTTCTTTTGAGCTTCTTGACAGCTTTCATTACCAACAGTCCAATCTAGCAGCATCCCATGAGACTCAAGATCTTGCTTCCAGGCATCGTCAGGCATCCGGCTTGATAATCTTGGCCAATCTTTATGTTCCCCCGAGTGTCACAACCAAGAGTTGTGATCCTGTTTCGAACATGGCCCAATGATTGGGTTGCAGCTTCCAGGCATCGCCAGGCATCCGGCTTGATAATCTTGGCCAATCTTTATGTTCCCCCGAGTGTCACAACCAAGAGTTGTGATCCTGTTTCAACTAAATGAAAAAGTTGAATGTTGGTTGGACTCTTAACACCCTAAGCAAATCCTACAGCATCCATTGCTAGGCTCATAAAAAAACTGCTCGACCTCAAATACCAGCAACGCTTTTTGCGCGCAGTGGTTGTAAATGAGAAGAGAACTCCACAGTATCACACTCAGGCAATGAATACCAAATTTGTGGCCTCCTTGTGAGCAAAGCGGGCAATATTGGTTAGTATCAAGGTTAGAGTCAGATGTTACGATAATAATGTTTAATAAAAGAAAATAGTTAGTATAAATCTTACCAGCTCCAATGGCATAGACGTTCTTTAACCCACCCATCACTTCATGAGAGATAAGATCATCGTTATCCCATACAGTAAAGTGCGGTTGCCTTAGAAACTTGGCTAGTGGTTTCCTCCATTTCTCTGGTCCACATATCTGCGCATTTGCATACTCCTTATTATATATTTCTGATGCGATATTTGGTCCACCAAGATATAGAATATTTTCCATTGGAATTCCAGCTGTAAGAAGACCAGAAATAAACTCAATCTTTCTTTTCAGTCAAAACAAGAACAAGAAGAATAACGAAATAGTCGGCCCGCTTAGTATTCCTTGATGAAGCAAAATAGTTCAGAAAAGATTACAAAAGTAATAGAGATGCTTATCCCTATTTATAGCTAATAATTAACTTAACCCCACAAGCTAATTTAAATTAAAAATAAAAAAACAAAAACTTGAGAAGCATATTCGCATTTTTCTCCTTAAGAAACTTCCCCACACCAGTCACGGTGCCACCCGTCCCTATCCCAGAAACGAAAGCATCAACTTTCCCTTCGGATCCGTTCCATATCTCTGGTCCAGTATTTTCAATTATTTATATATTTATTTATTTTTGTTTGACAGGTTGAGGAATATATGCAGCATGAATAATCAAAATAATCGAAAGCCAAAGCAGCGGATTAGCTTTCCATGTTATGGTTTTGAACCATCTATCGAGTCTTGAGCACTCTTCACAAGCACATCATAATTTATAAAACCCAGCTGAGACAACTTTTGATCAACAAAACAAAACCACTGAGTTGGTTAACAGGTCAAACTGAGTAACCTTAGATACGAAGTAAAACGGGTCAAGTTAGTTTAACCCGATATATGTTTTCCTGATATTATGAACCTTTTAAAAAATAACTAAATTGTCAAATACGATTACATATGTTATATTTATTACTAATAATCTAACTTCTTTTAGTAAAATGATTTTATAAGGCTTGATGCATTTTGGACGCGGTATAAAAAATTGTTACCTTAAACGAGAAATCACTGAATGAGTAATTCACATTGAGATTCGAAGCACCGAATTCTGCCAGGTTACCACATTCATCACCCTGCTTAAACCAAAGGATTAGAAATGAAAACTGCTAACACTAATCCTGTTTTCAAAGTTCACCCTAGTATAAATCAATGACAAAAAAAAATGTTAGGAGACTTTTGACCTGTTTTACCTAGTTTGACCCGTTTGGCTCGTTGCATTTGTAGCTAATTTTCTACATCAGACTCAATTGACCCGCTATTTTATTTATTGGCGTGTTTGCATACATAAGGGATGAATGTACCTCTTCATCTAGCATATTGACATATTAAATACCGCCAAATGTGCTGCCTGTGTCGGACATGTCATCAAAGTCACTACCTCCGTCAACTTGTTCATCTTCTGGATTCCAGATGTACCGAGTACCGACTCATAAAATAACTCATGTCAAGTTCTTTAGCAGATGGTATGAATGTGGCCTACATAAAAGAAAAGCCTCTTATTATAATAGTTGCAAAATATAAACAAATTTATTATTTCAAATCAAATAAGGCAAATTTCAAACCATGCTCAATAAAAGACCTTTCTCCAATAGATGAACAACCATGTCCGTAAAATTTCAAATCAAATAAGGCAAATTTTACGCACAAATTAAAATCAAACGGTGATTTGAATGAATAATAATAATATTACCTCTATCAAATCAATGCACAAGAGGTTTGAATGACACACCAGATTCAGCTTCTACAAAATGGTAATATAAATCTCCATTCGGCTTCATCGACAAGGATATAAACGGTGAATTGCTTGTAGAAATAAATCTCCCTCTCACCCATTTAGAGATCACATTTTCTAGAACCATTATCTACAAAAACGAAAAATGAAAGGTAAACTTAAAACCCTAAGTACAATATCCGTGATCTGGAGTGATAATTATCTGCAATAACATCTATTAGTAAACCCCCAAAACGTTACATGAGTGCACATCGCCATCGTCGTTGTAACACCCTTGTTATTATTTTAAGGTTTTCGTATAGTTTACGGAAATGAACATGTAATTATAATTACATGTACTTTGAATAATACGGTTAATTTAAAACTTTTACAAATGAAGGTTTATATACATCGTAATGAATTTGAGTTCGTCGTTTAAAATTTACGACGAAATATCATGCGGAAGCTTTTAACTTTATCGTGTTCGGTTCCTCATCGAGCTTGATCTTCATCCGGGCACTCTTGTCGATCACCTATGATCAAAACCAACTTAAAAGTTAGTTTTGATAGTTAAATAATAAGTTTAAACAAGTTACATGGGTCAAACAAATAAAATTTAACAATTTTCCGGAATTAGGGGGCGTCGCGCTACGCCTAGGCCCCTTTTTCACAGATTGTTGCTTAAACAGTTGCTGCATATTCCCAGCATGACCCGGTTTCACGGAAACGAGCATAACTCTCTCGTTTTTAATCCGTTTTACCCGATTCTTTTTCCTACGCGTCCGTAATTCAATTCTCCATCTTATGGAGTTAAAATACAACATCCGGATTAACAAAATTTCAGACTTTTAAGTCTTCGGCTTATTACCCTTTTTACCAAATTTTGACCCGTTCATGATTTTATCACACAAACATGTTTATTTGATCTTTAAACTCATGAAATTCATAATTTCAATATCTCCTATCATATTAATCTCAAATCATGGGTTTCTTATATAATAAAAACCCGTTTATGATTAAATGCTTATTTTGACCCATTAAGGGTATTTAAGCACTTTTAAGCTTAAAATCGCTTTCATTCCTTTCTAGCATTGTAATCCTACATTTCTTATCAAGTAATCTTCCACCAAAACTATACGTGTGGTGGAATTAATGAGGATATCTATATGTTTCGAGTTTTACCCCTCGGAGTATCATTTTACGGCAAAGACCCCTATAGAGTCATTTGACCCAAGATTTACCCCTTTCACTTTTTATACTTATTCAAAGTACTTGCTTGATCATAATTCTCATTTCCAAACAACCCTTAAGGGTCGTTTGCTCAATTTCACTTATAAGGGCATTTTGGTCACTTTTACCCCTCCTATTACGACAAAGGACTTTTAAAGCCTTGTTCGACCAAAATCCCACTTTTAAAACTATAATCTTGTTTAGAAACTATTATATTTCTAGAATACCATAATCATAACTCAACTTATTCGGTTTACCGCAAAGATAACCGAATATCTATATTTTATCCTTGTCTAACTCTTAAAGGACCTCAAGTTCTACATGATGAGTTGAATCATTATACAAACCTGGCTCGGATCAATATATTGACCCGTTTCGATACCTTGCCTTAGTAGCCGCTAAGCAATAGCGATGTACATATCCATCTGATATTTATTCCTCTAATCATATAGCTCAACAAACCATTAGTCGATATTGTCAAAGGGTGATAATTTCACCTTTTGACCCGTTCGGTCTAAAGGACCATGAAACTCTATGAGATGGTATTTAATACCATCTTATCCATATGACTAACTCCGGTTTACACCGTATAGTCGTTCTACTTGTAAATCATCTATTGATTTCTTTGACCCATTATAACCCATGCTATAACGTGTCTTTCCCCAATTTAACGGTTATTGTCAACAAGTGACCAAAGTACCATTTTACCCTTATTATTCGCAATTGTTTACCTTATAAGGTAACCATTTAAAAACTCATTATCGTTTAGTCATTTCATGACTAATTAACCGCATTAGCTCATTTTTATCTATTAAACATGATTTATGACCATTGTCTTTTGTTCCGGACCGCACTTGCCGTGTCTTAACATCATAAATTAAAACAAGACTTACTATTCACGACCTATCAAACCAATAGGAATTAAATAATTAGAGTGTAAGCTTTACTTACCTTGTATCCGGATTATGCTCTTTTCCGCGTATACGATCCGTTTGACCAGCTTCTTTCCCCAAGCCTCCATCTAGCTTGTCAAGAGTCAAACTAGCATCATAATTCGTAAGATGGTTAGATTAGTCATCATTATTATGACTATTTCATCTTACGGATCTTATGTCGAAACTTCTATTCGACTTCATCATAGGTTTGTTTGACTTTCTAAAGTCAACTACCTTTAATCATATAATATGCACGATTAAGGCAAATCAACATTATGATTAGAACCCGTTTTATCCTATATCTCATGTAATTAGTCAAGCTTGTCAATTACGCGTTTCGCTTGAATTTCAACACTTTACTTCTCATTTAGGCATTTTAACAAACACCTAGTGGGCATAATTCTACACATTTGCTAACTAGTTCATAACTAGTCATTTTTACCAAGATTAACATCAAAATTCAACCACTATCACTTATGATCAAATACTCAACTTGCAAATTGTTTAAGTATTTCCTGATTACTTAACATGCATGATGATTCTAATCATAATCATATCATCAAATCCATCTTATGACTAATACCCACTTAGCCTAGTGTGGGAATTCATTCGATTATTCAATTCATATCATGTTATGCATGATTTTCACTTAGGGTTTTGTTACTAAACATGTATACATCACTAATTCAGTCCTAATTTCTACGATTCATACCAAAATCGCATATAGTGATGTTCATCCAATTTTTACAACTTCATGTAACAACAACATTTTACATACCTCTTGATCCCCTCGACTTGGTGATCATTTGTATGTATTCGTGCCTTTGATTCGAGCCCGGTTTGTCCTTCAATTTGATTGATTTTGTGTATGCTAGGGTTCAATGTAGAGAACACCTTTTTCTCCTGTGGAAATCTCGACCAGAACACACACTATAGTGTGTGTTGTGGTGTTTTATTTTTAATAAATTAAAAATCATTTAAGTTCTTTGTCAACTTTGGTCCCTCGACTTATTCAAGTTTTATAAAGGGTGTTTTAACCAAGTTTTCTTATTATTCTTAAAACACTTAACTAACTAGGTTGATATTCCTAGTTACTTAGTGGGTCCCGGGAGTTATAACCCGTTTTATTTTAAGTCCCGTTAACTCGGGCTCTTTTAAATTCAATTCCTTAAAACTTTGATTTGCTTGTATTTAATATTTGGATTTCTTATTTAAATCCAAATATTTACCGGGTTATTTTTACTACTAACGGTACTTTACCCGTCTTTTAGTATTAACGGAGTTTGATTACCAAACCCGTTTTCGGGGTGTTACAAGTCTACCCCCCTTAAAGAAGTTTTGTCCCCGAAACCTTTCTTACGTACTTTACTAGTTTAGATCATCCGAACCTTAGCTTTGGTGATCACTTAAGCATTGCTCGCACATAATACTCCTACCAGGAAAGTATGATAATGTGCTTTTGGTTTCAAAACGTATACGCCTTTTATGTGTATGGCCTAACAGGCCGATACTTTCATATTGTATTTCTTATTCTTGTCATTTAATTGACCGAGTTGCCATCTGATCGCTCGGTTATACTTATTTTCATTATGTTTACTTCAAGTTAGTCTTATTTTAACAGGCGCTTTATATAAGTGATAAGTCGTAACACTACTCCGACTTTGAAGGGTTTTACCGGCCAGACTGATTAGTCGCCGTCATTATACTCCCCGTCATTAGGGTATATCTTATTGCCAACCCGGCCTTTTATGATCTCTTCGCTTTTAACCCATTTACTTAACTTAGCGAAACCCATCGCCTTTATACGAACTTTATATCCCGTTATTATTTTACGCCGGTAGTTACAACCAGTTTCCTCGTCTTATACTATTGACCCGTAGGTTCTTTCACTTAGCCTCGTAGGCTATTTCTTTAGATTTTCACCTTTTTACCTTTTTAAGGTGAAACCCCGACAATTCTTTTCTTTCTATCTGTGACCCAAAGGTCTTCTTGGTCCCGTAGACCTTATCACTACGTTTAATCCCGTACGTTATGATGATCCCGTGGATCATCTTTTATTCGAGTCTTTATTCAAATGTGTATACGTTTATATACGCATATGGCATTAAGGCACCCCTTTTTATGTTTAGAATTAATCACCTTTACTTTTTGGATTTCGTTTGACCTTGACCGTAGTCTAAGGCTACATTGTTTTCTTTCGAATTATCTTTCCGACTTCTTGACTTCTAACGTCAATTACATGTCGGTTTGCCCTACACTTACCGTTACCCGGTTCTTACCTATACTTCTTTACATCCCATTACCCGGGTTCTTTTATTTTAATGTTTTTAAGGCCTATAACTCCTTTACATGGGTTTATTAATATTTCGCACTTTTATTTATTCTATTCGCGCTTACTTACTTTAGCAAGTGTCATCTTTTATTAAATTTGTTTGACTTGTTCGTGTGAAAATTCATCACTTATGAATGTCAAACTTCAGTCTTTGTTCGACCCGTTCAGCTTTGAAATAGTTGAACGCAATTTATCAAAATCTCTATTTGCAGTATCTTATCGTCCTTTAGTCATGACCCAAAACCTGAGTCTTTTTTACTTTCCATACGCGTTCCTGTTTCTCAGTCTACGCATGCGTTTAATTCCTTACTCATCAACCGGGTGTTTTACCGCAATCATTATCATTGCACCCCCTTCCGGTATGCATTAAGACTTCATTTCGATTTACTTGGTCATCTTAGCGAAATCCGTCGCTTTTCTTCGACCATGTCTTTTATTCTTTACGTGACCACCATTGGCGGCCTTATTAATTATGAGTGACGAGTATCATCGGTATCCTTTCTTTACTATGACTAAAGTTAACAACCTTGATTATCTTTTTCGTGTGAGCAACACCTTTGTTTTTATGACCCGGCGGATCATCTATACTTTGGTTTTACTTGCCCATTTTGTTCACCATGGCCCTTTCGTCCAAGATGACTTATTTTCGTGAATTTTCTTTTGATCATTCATTTATATCATCATTTACATTAATCCCTTGTCCCTTCTCTCGGGCTCATTATCCTAATGTAATACGCTTCCGTCACCCGGCTGTGCGTTTACATTATTATCAACTATTTTGTTCATTTGTTTCATTTGGGTACTTTTTAAATTGTCCCATTCACCCCGTCCTTACTACATCGGATGTAAATGTGTCCGCTATAAGAAGTTCATGGTATCATATGCCACTACTTACTTGGCCAGAGTAAGCGATTAACACATGGCACGCATGACCTTTTTATAGTTTTCACATCACGCCCTATGTAAGTAATGCCTCTATTTGTTTCTCTTGGAAACAATATCCCGAATACATTTTCTATTCGGGTTTTTCCAAGTTTTTAATCTACATATGCAACTTTCAATTTCTACATATTTGTTGCATATTACTATTTGTGCAATTAATTTAAAATGTGCACCTGGTAATGCTTGCCCTAACGGGCTTCTCTTGCCATTAGCCTTGTTCGCGACCGTTAAACGATTTAGGTCCTTGATGAGCATACTCTTTGGACCGTTCCTCTGTCAAATCTGCGATTTGTTAAACTCTCGCTATCCTCATATGCGAATGTCCTTCAACTAAAACATATACAACAGTTAGTAATTTCAACATTAAAGGATGCCCGTATTATAATACAAGGCTTTTCTACTATACGCATCAACGCGTGTAATTTCGTTGACTATATCTATTCTATATCGTTTTTTTTATTTTTATTGGTATAACGTGTATTACACGATAACCATATGTGTTGTTCTCAACACTTTAATCATACTAAACCATTGATATACATGTACTTATCGGATTTGTGATCAAGCCTCGAACCGAACACACTTTATTCTTTAACCATGAGCTCTGATTACCAACTTGTAACACCATTTTTATTATTTTAAGGTTTTCGTATAGTTTACGGAAATGAACATGTAATTATAATTACATGTACTTTGAATAATACGGTTAATTTAAAACTTTTACAAATGAAGGTTTATATACATCGTAATGAATTTGAGTTCGTCGTTTAAAAGTTACGACGAAATATCATGCGGAAGCTTTTAACTTTATCGTGTTCGGTTCCTCATCGAGCTTGATCTTCATCCGGGCACTCTTGTCGATCACCTATGATCAAAACCAACTTAAAAGTTAGTTTTGATAGTTAAATAATAAGTTTAAACAAGTTACATGGGTCAAACAAACAAAATTTAACAATTTTCCGGAATTAGGGGGCGTCGCGCTACGCCTAGGCCCCTTTTTCACAGATTGTTGCTTAAACAGTTGCTGCATATTCCCAGCATAACCCGATTTCACGGAAACGAGCATAACTCTCTCGTTTTTAATCCGTTTTACCCTATTCTTTTTCCTACGCGTCCGTAATTCAATTCTCCATCTTATGGAGTTAAAATACAACATCCGGATTAACAAAATTTCAGACTTTTAAGTCTTCGGCTTATTACCCTTTTTTACCAAATTTTGACCCGTTCATGATTTTTTCACACAAACATGTTTATTTGATCTTTAAACTCATGAAATTCATAATTTCAATATCTCCTATCATATTAATCTCAAATCACGGGTTTCTTATATAATAAAAACCCGTTTACGCTTAAATGCTTATTTTGACCCATTAAGGGTATTTAAGCACTTTTAAGCTTAAAATCGCTTTCATTCCTTTCTAGCATTGTAATCCAACATTTCTTATCAAGTAATCTTCCACCACAACTATATGTGTGGTGGAATTAATGAGGATATCTATATGTTCCGAGTTTTACCCCTCGGAGTATCATTTTACGGCAAAGACCCCTATAGAGTCATTTGACCCAAGATTTACCCCTTTCACTTTTTATACTTATTCAAAGTACTTGCTTGATCATAATTCTCATTTCCAAAAAACCCTTAAGGTTCGTTTGCTCAATTTCACTTATAAGGGCATTTTGGTCACTTTTACCCATCCTATTACGACAATGGACTTTTAAAGCCTTGTTCGACCAAAATCCCACTTTTAAAACTATAATCTTGTTTAGAAACTATTATATTTCTAGAATACCATAATCATAACTCAACTTATTTGGTTTACCGCAAAGATAACCGAATAACTATATTTTATCCTTGTCTAACTCTTAAAGGACCTCAAGTTCTACATGATGAGTTGAATCATTATACAAACCTGGCTCGGATCAATATATTGACCCGTTTCGATACCTTGCCTTAGTAGCCGCTAAGCAATAGCGATGTACATATCCATCTGATATTTATTCCTCTAATCATATAGCTCAACAAACCATTAGTCGATATTGTCAAGGGTGATAATTTCACCTTTTGACCCGTTCGGTCTAAAGGACCATGAAACTCTATGAGATGGTATTTATTACCATCTTATCCATATGACTAACTCCGGTTTACACCGTATAGTCATTCTACTTGTAAATCATCTATTGATTTCTTTGACCCATTATAACCCATGCTATAACGTGTCTTTCCCCAATTTAACGGTTATTGTCAACAAGTGACCAAAGTACCATTTTACCCTTATTATTCGCAATTGTTTACCTTATAAGGTAACCATTTAAAAACTCATTATCGTTTAGTCATTTCATGACTAATTAACCGCATTAGCTCCTTTTTATCTATTAAACATGATTTATGACCATTGTCTTTTGTTCCGGACCGCACTTGCCGTGTCTTAACATCATAAATTAAAACAAGACTTACTATTCACGACCTATCAAACCAATAGGAATTAAATAATTAGAGTGTAAGCTTTACTTACCTTGTATCCGGATTATGCTCTTTTCCGCGTATACGATCCGTTTGACCAGCTTCTTTCCCCAAGCCTCCATCTAGCTTGTCAAGAGTCAAACTAGCATCATAATTCGTAAGATGGTTAGATTAGTCATCATTATTATGACTATTTCATCTTACGGATCTTATGTCGAAACTTCTATTCGACTTCATCATAGGTTTGTTTGACTTTCTAAAGTCAACTACCTTTAATCATATAATATGCATGATTAAGGCAAATCAACATTATGATTAGAACCCGTTTTATCCTATATCTCATGTAATTAGTCAAGCTTGTCAATTACGCGTTTCGCTTGAATTTCAACACTTTACTTCTCATTTAGGCATTTTAACAAACACCTAGTGGGCATAATTCTACACATTTGCTAACTAGTTCATAACTAGTCATTTTTACCAAGATTAACATCAAAATTCAACCACTATCACTTATGATCAAATACTCAACTTGCAAATTGTTTAAGTATTTCCTGATTACTTAACATGCATGATGATTCTAATCATAATCATATCATCAAATCCATCTTATGACTAATACCCACTTAGCCTAGTGTGGGAATTCATTCGATCATTCAATTCATATCATGTTATGCATGATTTTCACTTAGGGTTTTGTTACTAAACATGTATACATCACTAATTCAGTCCTAATTTCTACGATTCATACCAAAATCGCATATAGTGATGTTCATCCAATTTTTACAACTTCATGTAACAACAACATTTTACATACCTCTTGATCCCCTCGACTTGGTGATCATTTGTATGTATTCGTGCCTTTGATTCGAGCCCGATTTGGCCTTCAATTTGATTGATTTTGTGTATGCTAGGGTTCAATGTAGAGAACCCCTTTTTCTCCTGTGGAAATCTCGACCAGAACACACACTATAGTGTGTGTTGTGGTGTTTTATTTTTAATAAATTAAAAATCATTTAAGTTCTTTGTCAACTTTGGTCCCTCCACTTATTCAAGTTTTATAAAGGGTGTTTTAACCAAGTTTTCTTATTATTCTTAAAACACTTAACTAACTAGGTTGATATTCCTAGTTACTTAGTGGGTCCCGGGAGTTATAACCCGTTTTATTTTAAGTCCCGTTAACTCGGGCTCTTTTAAATTCAATTCCTTAAAACTTTGATTCGCTTGTATTTAATATAAGGATTTCTTATTTAAATCTAAATATTTACCGGGTTATTTTTACTACTAACGGTACTTTACCCGTCTTTTAGTATTAACGGAGTTTGATTACCAAACCCGTTTTCGGGGTGTTACAGTCGTCCACGTTTCTTGTTTCTTTTCGGCTTCAAACATCATCAGGAGTTTTAAATTGGAATGGAAGGAGGAGATGGCGATGAAAGCATTAAGCAGATATACTACTGTAGGGTTTCAAGAGATAAACGGTGAAGCGACGAATCACCAATTCAGGGGAAATCAAGAGACTCCAGTTTGATCATCAAATTATTACAATAGCAGACTCACCCCAATTCTCAAAATGCCCTTTCCCCATAACACCACCACCGCCTGCCGCCACCACCGCCTGCCTCCACCACCGCCGCCACCGCCATCCTCACACTACACTTGTAATTTGAATCATAAGTATGTAACAGGCATTGTGTAAGTGAAGATCAACACATCAACACGATTTAATGAGAAATAAAAAACCAAGTAGATTAAGCTGTAACACAACGAAATCGAAGGGTTACCTGTTTGTGAATCCTCGTAGGTGGATCTCAAATCAACTTGAATCTTTGTTTTCACCTTCGGTTTTGACATGGAACCCTAGATTTTGTAAACAATCTATCCATCTCAGATCTGGTCGATTGAGGTAAGAATTGAAAACAGGTTGGGGGAAGATGAGAGTCATCTCCATTGATGTAGCTTTAAGACTCGAAAATCAGGAGATGGGAACGGCCGACTACCAAAATGTCGCATATTCAATTGAAGAGTCCATCCTTAAATGCGCAGTGATGAGATAGAGTAGGGTGAAATCCCTGAATTGTCCCTAAGTGTCTTAAAATTTGTGAACAATAATAGCTTATACATCCTTGTACATGATGCTTGATAACTTGTATGTATGGTAAAATTACCATCTTGTACATCACTTTTCCTTTATAATATATATATGGGAGCTTTAAATGAGAACGTTAAATATTATGAGAACCATGAGAACGAAGAAAAAAAACGCAAGAACTTGGTCAAAAATAATTCAAATTCAAAAAATATTTTACACTTTCGAATACAATGTTAGAAATTAAATTTACACGTTTAAAATTACATGTATTCGTAAATATTGAAAATTTACACGTGTAAGTTTCTCATTTACACATGTGTAAAAAATTTAATAAGAGAAGTTTTGAGAGGAGAAATGAATTATTTGATATTGTAAATTCTTTTTTTGATGTTGTATTTTAATTACATTGAGGTACGTATTAAAAAAATTGTTTTGATTGATTTTCTCATTCGTTATCACGGTTCTCTCAATATTTGGTGTTCTCAAGATAATCTTCCCATATATATATATATATAGAGAGAGAGAGAGAGAGAGAGAGAGTGAACCTAGTGTAGCTTGCGAACTGAGTGAACAAATCATATCCATTGATCTACACACGTCTATGGCCAGGATCTCATCATCAAATCATAAAATACACTAGTGTATTTCAACATCAAATCCTAGCCATTAATCTACACACGTGTATGACCAGAATTAGTTCACTTAGTTTGCAATCTACACTAGTATTCTCTTACTTAAGGTAATTTGTCATTCCCTTAGAACACCCTTAATACCTTAATACATGATGTAGAACTATTACCTTTCCTATAACAAACCAATCCTCAAGTTCATACCCTAATCCTACAATTTCTTCTTCTTTAATTCCACCACATCATTTCTAGGGTTCCTTTCAGGGGCGGACCTGTAGTGTAAACGGGCGTAGCCCGGGCTAAGGCTCAAGTTTTTACGAGTAGTGTAAAAAAAAATTCCGATTTTTATACACAAGACACCCCTGAACAAGTACGAGGACACCCTAAAAAATTTTGGGATACCCCTGAGTTGAAGGTCTAGTTCCGCCACTGGTGCTGCAGAAGATTTCTGGAATGAAGAAGATTTATGAAGAGCATTATGAAGTCTTTGTGAGGACTTCATAAAGCCTAAAAAATTAGTAACAGCATTATTAGGATTTAACATCGATGAGGGGATTGAAGAGTTTAACAACACAATATTTATTGTAGTGGGGATGAATTGAACAACTTTTCTGGAATGAAGAAGATTTCTCTGCTTTATTTATGTTCATCAACCTGCAGAGTGTAAGTCGGCAATTTCACTTTCTGTTTATGTTTAATCGACTGACTGACTGACTCTTCATAATGTTTATTATTTTCTCTATGACTGCCTGCCTTTGATGTTCATAAACTGTATGTTTTTAATCATAATGATTATTTTCTGTATATGCTTTTTGATGTTCATACTGTTTATCTTCTGTATGTGTTTAATATCTGATTGTAACATGTGAATTGAATGTCTGTTTTTGAAGTCATTATCAAAGTTTGTTCATCTCTAGTTAATTAGAAATTTAATGCACATATCTAAATGCCCATGAATTGGTCATCGGTTTCTTTTTCAAGGCCTTTTTTGCTCTAGGCTTTATGAAGTCCTCACAACTCACAAGAGTTAGTTACAATGCTCTTAAATTTTATATATTTTTTTTTGAAAGTTTCTGGATAATGAATGCATATAAGATATCTTCTTGTTACTAATAATTACAGCAAATAAATTTGAATCAAAATATAGCAAATTCTTGGCAATGGAGTAAGTATACATTAATCTGAATGAATCAAAGGAACTGCGGTTCTGAATGCAAAATTATTGTTCGATAAGTTATCTGAATGGCTTAAAATGACCATTTTAACCTTCAGTATGATCTAACATTGAAAGAAATATATGCAGATCGATAAGGAGCGTGCCGGTGTACTTGTTGGAACAGGGATGGGAGGTCTTACTGTGTTTTCCGACTGCGTTCAGAATCTAATCGAAAAGGGTTACAGAAAAATCACACCTTTTTCATTCCTTACGCCATAACAAACACGGGTTTGGCTCTGCTCGCTATTGATCTTGGATTCATGGGTCCAAATTACTCGATTTCAACCGCATGTGCTACTTAAATTATTGCTTTTATGCTGCTGCAAATCATATTCGAAGAGGGGAAGCTGACATGATGATTGCTGGTGGCACTGAAGCTGCCATTATTCCTATTGGTTTGGGTGGTTTTGTGGCATGCAGGGCCCTTTCTCAGAGAAATGATGACCCGTAAACGGCTTCTAGACCATGGGATAAAGACAGAGATGGTTTTGTCATGGGTGTGTTGGTATGTTTTCTTTATTTTCAAAGTGATATATATTTTTATTATTATAATTAATGTCTAATAACGGAGTTTTTGGAATTTTACACCGCCATGCTATTTATATTGACTATTTTGCTAATTTGCTCTATATCTAAAGAGAGGGTAAAAAATGACTTAATAAGTTTAAGGGTAAAATAGTCAATATTATAATGTGGTGGTGTGCAGACATGAAAAACTGATTATTGCAATTCACTTAAAAACAATGTTTTCAGAACCGGTCTTCTTACGAGTCCACTGGTGATGCCGTAAATATTATTAGAAAAAAATGGTAAAATCGAAATTTTTTTAATACAAATCTGGTTCAATCCCCAAAAAATCCAGTCAGACCCCCAGTTCCCTGTCCGGTTTTCAAAAACATTGCTTAAAAACCACAAATCCAAATACCCCTTGATCGTGAGATGGTACGAGATCACCAAACTTTTTTAAGAAAAAAATTTATTGAACATAAAGAATATATATTATTTGAAGGTGATGGAGAGCTTAGAACATGCAATGAAAAGGGGTGCACCAATAATTTCCGAATACTTGGGCGGGGCGGTTAATTGTGACGCTTATCATATGACTGATCCACGATCCGACGGTCTTGGTGTTTCTTCTTGTATTCAAAGCAGCCTTGAAGATGCTGGTGTGTCACCAGAGGAGGTAATATTTTCAATATAATATATAAAAATAATTTTGTTAAAACATAAAATATAATTATGTTACATTATGTAAACATACATAGGTTAACTACATAAATGCACACACAACGTCAACATTGGTTGGTGATCTGGCGGAGGTAAATGCTGTAAAGAAGGTGTTCAAAAACACTGATGGGATCAAAATGAATTCAACTAAGGTGAGATATCTTTTCGGTCATTTGTATTCTTCAAATGTTAATATTGACAACATCGGTTAATGATAAAACTTGTTTTTGTTTTAGTCTATGATTGGACACTGCCTAGGTGCAGCCGGAAGTCTAGAAGCCATTGCTACGGTCAAAGCCATTCAAACAGGATGGTTGCATCCCACCATAAATCAATTTGTATGTTTTATATAAATTGAATTCTCCTTAAGTTGGTAAATTTGACAAATATTGTGAATGGGTCGATTCAGGTTATTTTTCAGGTCAAAGAGTCAAACAGGTTGAAATTGATTGCTGAAAAATATCCTATGGACTTTTGTTGATTTCACACATAAGTACTTGAACTTGTTTTTAAACGATTAAAATTATTAGATTTTTTTTAACTTAACAATTTTTTTTAGTGTAGGGACTTAGTCATATAGAAAAAGACCTTTTTGTTACTTTTTTAAAAGATTAAGGATATAATCAATGCAAAAAAAGGACTTCTTTTTGTTTAAAATAAAATCTATGTGCAGATCCAGCAAAAGCCAACATGTTTTTTTACAATGTCTTATTTTTAAGGGTTATTGGATTTTATCACCCCCAACTAACACTTTGACACCCGGCACCCTCAACTTGACTTTTAGTTTGTGTTGGCACCACTCCGTTAAATCTTTAGTAACTGAGTTTGTTTATTCCATGTTGGGGTGAAGTATGATTGGATTTTGTCTGATGGAGGGTGTGGTTGAAATGAGCAGGGTGGTGGAGACAGTTGTAGAGGTGGTTGATTGGTTGGTGATAACTTTGATTTGAAAATGAGCTCAGATGGCAGGAGTCGAAGCAAGAGCCCCATGGATCGCAAGATCCGTACTTCACGCAGTTCTTATTGTGATGCTCCGTATTGGAGGGATTCTTGTCGGAGCTACAGGTTTCAGCTCTAAACTTGCAATTCGGTTTATATATTTATGAACTTGGTTTAAACGAGTGCAAAACGCTCTGCGGCGCTTAGGTCTTAAAAGCTGAGGCACGAGGAGAGTGCTTCACGTACGCGACCTGTTTGGTATTGAAAAACATTAATAAGTTACATATAGATGATATATTGATATCTCAAATTGTTGTTTCTTAAAAACTAATAAGATATTAAAATGATTAAATACAAAAAAAAAACCTCTAGATATTACTGGGTAATCTTTATATACAATGAAAAGAAGCCAATTCTATAAGTACTGGTGGTCTACACACAATTCTTATGTGTACAGGTAGTCTATGCGTAAGGTACAAGGAGTATGAAGTAGCACTGACAATCTATCACTTAGCTACTGTTGTTTGCTTCTTTCTTTTCCAGCCAAAGTGATCTGTGTAAGAATTGCAAACGACCGGGGCACTATGCTAGGGAATGCCCTAACGTGGCCATTTTTCATAACTGTAGACTTCCCGGGTAAGATCGTTGATCATGCAGTTTATTGTTATATTTTATGGCCTATGAAACTGATACTTGATTTCTGGTTTAATATTTTTTTTTTTGTCACATTTAGGCAGCAATGCTCCTGACTGAAGATGTGCTAGACAAGTTAAGTGTTTCTTTGACGGGCGAAGAGCTTGATACTATGCAAAAACTTTATCATCAAGCATTAAAACTCGAGATGGAGTTCTTTCTATCTCTGCCTGTTGATCAACAGACAGTTCTTCCATTATCAAAGCAGCATATTTCTACTGAACACCGTCTTATGATATTTTCCGATTTTGACTTAACATGCAATGTGGTGGATTCTTCTGCCATTTTGGCTGAGATTGCGATTGTTACTGCATGAAAATCAACCCGAAAGTCAAAATCAACCAGAAAGTCAAAGTCAAATTGCTAGGATGTCCTCGGCTGACTTGAGAAGCACATGCGAGGTACTCGAGAGAGAGTATACAGAAGAGTATGAATGGTGCATAGAAAATATGTTGACCAATCAGAAAGGTACAATCGTTTATTGTAAGTGATTGTTTGGCATTCTTATAGGGGTGTCTGGTTGTATGTGATGGTGTTAAATGTTTAATCGGGTTGTGTTTGGCATTCTTATAGGGGTGTCTGGTTGTATGTGATGGTGTTAAATGTTTAATCGGGTTGTGTTTTATCTCAAAACTTTTGCTAAAAAGGTAACACGTCAAATGGGTCAAACGGGTCAAATAAGTTAAAAGTTGCTCAAAGTTCATTTATGCAATTGTACGTGACGTTAACTATTATAGAAGTTGGACAAAAATAGTTTGCGGGTTGGATGGTTTTATATGATTTTTTTTTTTAATTTTTTATGGTGGTTTTGCAGTTGAGGAGTTTGATTACGAGGGAATAAATCAGAATTTGAGAGAAGGGCGAACAAGAAAGTGATTGAATCGAATGTACTCAAGGGTTTGAATCTTGAAGATATTAAACGTGCTGGTGAACGCCTTATTCTTCATGATGGTTGCATGAGTTTCTTTCAAAGCATCACCAACAACCAACATTTAAATGTGAATGCTCACCTTCTATCATGTTGTGGGTGTGCTGATCTTATTCGGTCTTCTTTCTCTTCAGGTATATGAATATTGTAACTCCTAAGTTATCTTGTAATAGATAACTTTTCTACTTAATTACTTATACATCAAACCTATCAATAAAAATTCATTATTTGTCATCAAATGAACAGAGGGCATACCCACAATGAATGTACACGCGAATGAGTTCTTGTACGAAAACTCTATCCACTGGCGACGAAATCTGACGATTTACATTGAAAAGCTATACTAATGTGACTTTTTAGAAGAGTTTAAAGACACCATAAGAAACCCGGCACAGGCACCTATTATGTTTTTTTCTTAAACTTGTATATTTTCTCCAACTTTTGTTTTAGAAAAGTATGTAGTAAGGTATATAAAAATTCCCTCGGTTAATCATTCGCTTTAGGAACGAACTAACAAGTTTATGTGTCGCTACTAACTCCTTCGATTCATGCTCTTGAAGGTTTGTGATGCGTGTGGGACGTAACGAGCTTAACGGACCGAACTAACAAGTTTATGCGTCGCTACTAACTCCTTTGATTCATGCTCTTGAAGGTTTGTGAATTGTGATGCAATCATCTTGTGACGTGTGTGGACTTAACGCGCTTAATGAATAAAACATAAGGATCTTAACAAACCAAACTAACCCGTATTCTTTTGGTTCCGAGTTCGGTGATGATTTTTAATGGCATCTACAATGATAGAAGTGTCCGAATATGTACATTGTTGGGTGTTCTTAATCACCCAACAATCCTATGAAATTTTCAAGCTTTAGAGTACCACATTGTAACTTGTTATCGCCGCCGCATCGTGCGGGTCCCTACTAGTATATATATATAGAAACGTGATCAGGAGAAAGCGCTTGGAAGCGTGAAAACGGTGAGAACGGATCCTGGCCGAACACGTGGCGCGCGATATAATCAAGGCGGATGGGTTTTTTTTGTCCTTTTATCTTCTTTTTCAATGCATTTCTCACAACACCGTTCTCATTTTTGGCGTGTAGTTAGAAACAATAACTAACTGGCGTTTTATTGTTTTTTAGATCTGCCTCAATGAATTAATCGTTTTTGTGTTACAAAGTAAATATTTTGGCGTTTATGGCGTTCCCAAATTCATTAAAATGAATTAATAATTAAAACATCTTGGCGTCCATGGTGTTCCCAAACGAGTATGATAAAAAGGAAGAAACATGACCTAAATCTTATTACGATAATAACCATTGAATTGATAAAAAGAACGGATATGAATTGGACTTTTTAAGAATACATTTCCAAACGGGTCACGAGCTTAATAATGCGCCCTACATTTGCGTATGTGAGCACACTATTCCAGGTCAGGTTACTGAGTCGAGTCAAATTGAATGATTGCATTGTTATCATAACACAAGAAAAAAGTATGGGATCATATATTGACAGATCAACTAACAGAGCGGAACCGCGTATACAGAAATCGAGAGAGATATAATGCCGTATTAAACAATAACACTTAACGCTGTCTTTAAGGATGATTCTTAAGAGATAAAAACCATAGACAACCAACCTGAGTTTTAAAGAATCACGGGTTTCTTGTCTATCTAGTTATTTTGAGTTACAAAATGAGATCATATAAATTGAGCGAACTAAAGAGAAAGTGAGGACAAATGAACCAAATTTGTCTCTCATTTTTTGAATGCAAACGATGATATAAAGATAATGAGTTAGCGTTACAGTTTCTCTTTGTATCACCATTTATCATACAACATAGTCGCTTCATTCATCGTCACTCACTTTATGTGATCTCAATTTATAACATACAACTGTAAAAAAACAACCATCCAAAAACCTAAGGTCCTCATTCGTCTTATTTTATAAAAAATAAATTGCATAACATGATGTGTCAAAACACCGTTACAATGGTAAAACCCAGTAAAATCTCACACATAGCTTAACGGTAAATATATAAAACATCATATTGCATATTTGCATACACAATACTATTCTTAATATCTTGCTGCATAAAGTCAAAAAATTGTCAAAATAACATTCCAAACAGCAAAATAGATAAAGTCAACATAGCATACAATGATAGTCGGTACATTCAGCTGCAAAATTTGAAATATTGTATCAATATTTTGTTTCAACTTCTATAGAAATCAAGCATTTCTTCTTCCACAGGATGAGTTTTGCCAACTATTGTGAGGCAATGAAGAGGTGGACCAAAGTCAACCGTCCTCAACTGTTTCATTGAACCCGCCACCACCATCTGATTCTCACTTCCTAGCCGTGCAAAACCGACACAAAGCGTGTCTTCATTGTAAGCTGTCGAATGAAAACAAAAGAAGGGATCGTAACCCGATGAAAATACAGAAAGATGTTTTTAGGGTATTCATAAAATTAGCAGCACTTAGTTTTTTGCCTAAAATTACTTTTTGGTGCATATAATCATCTTGGTTTAAGAAGGCGAGCCTAATGTGCAAGACGCCGAGGAAACCGCATCAAGGGCAAAAAGGCACGTATCATGTAGTTCTGAGTTAATTGGTCAAAATTAGGGTCCGTTGAACCTAATAGATGAAGAGTTTATGAAAGGTTTACTTGATAGATATGCAACTTTTAGTTATTAATAGAACTTATTTAGTTGTACATAGACGCGCCCTCACGTGCGTTAGGCACACGCCTTGAGCATTCTTAAAACCAAGATAATCATCATAAATTATCCATGATGTTTATTTTATCTAAATATATTCTTATAAATTGTTATTACTGAACAATAATTGGGACAACTAAATTAATATTTAAACATCTTTATGAAGCCATCTACTATATTTATAAAAAATAAAAAGAATTATTTAAATATTATTATAGTCGAAATTCAACAAACTAAAGAAAGGTACCAGATTCTCCACGTAGTTGTTCGACCTCTAAGAGCTGATCAATAGCAACACCAATTGTCATAAAACTAGGAGGCTCGTATTGCTTTTTCCCTCTGAAAGATTATTAAAAAAACATAAACGTTAAAAAAAGCCAGTAAAGGTATGCTAGAAACTTAGAAAGAAATGAAACTACAAGTCCACTGTATGTATCCTAACCTGCATAAGGATTCCAGTGAAGGTTCTTTAACACGTATATCTGCAATGCAAACAGAGCTTTGTGGTAAGTTTAACATACTAATCACCCAATTTTGAAGGATACATGTTTGTATCCGACAAGTAAACACTT
Source organism: Helianthus tuberosus (assembly GCA_030545235.1). NCBI lineage: Eukaryota > Viridiplantae > Streptophyta > Magnoliopsida > Asterales > Asteraceae > Helianthus > Helianthus tuberosus. The sequence continues at coordinate 131,838,586 of CM060436.1, read as the reverse complement.
ATGCCTTTAATAAAGAGATGTGATATTTGATGCAACATGCCAGTGGTATTTCATCAATTAACGTCACTCATTCGGTGTACAAGTGGCAAAAGGGTTGGTTGGCTAATGGGTTCGGGTCAAAAAGGGAAATTTAAGTTTCAGTAAGGTTGCATTGACCCGTAAACATTTTTTCCCCTTGTTCTTGATTTTTTTAATTAACTATTGCATGATTAAATATGATTATTATGATCATACAAAAATTTATCAAAAACAATAATCTAATTATTTAGAACGAACATTTTCTTTACCCATTTGATGCATTTCCGCTAGCTGTTATTTTTATTTATTTAACCCATCCCGTTAGAGATTAACAAACACCCAAAGTTTAAATAAATGTGTTGAAACTGCCGCCTCTGCTTGTCAGGTATTGTTCAAAATTTGAAACTGTTCAGAGATTTCTAAAATGAAAGGTTTATAATTTATATAACAAGATTATATGAATAACTAAATTTTTACCTAATAAACACAACGTATGTAGCCCAAGCCCTCGATTTTTCTGAATTTTCTCATAGAAACTGTCGGGCCTCCATGTTTCAGTAAAGAATGGTAAAGAAACAGTCTCTCCATAACGGTAAAGTTGTAAGCCACATACTCCAACTGCATTCATCACTGACGCATTATATATCACCTTAACTTCCACGTCCATTTTCTTGGCGCGTACCACTAGATCACTGTGTGTTGTGGCTCTGTTTTTTTTTTACAAATTAATAGTATTAGCATTTAAGAAACTGAAATTTAAAGTTTGTAGTCACATATAACGTAAGTATGTCAACATTGGGATAACAAATGCAATAGAACACAATCAAGACTGTAGAAACTATTCTCTACAACAACAACAACCATACCCAGTAAATCCCACAAATAGCAAAGCTACTTATAGGGTCTGGGGAGGGTGGGATGTAGACAGACCTTGCCTCTATCCCTAGGGATAGAGAGGCTGCTTCCAGAGAGACCCTCGGCTCCAAAACGAACAGCATACCAATACACCAAGTCAAAGAATATAGAAAAAAGAAGTCACCCATACCAAGAAAGTGATCAGAGTGACACAATATAATGTAAATCATGTATAATAACATAAAACATCATTTGGGCATAAACACAAGAAGGCAATCACCGGAAAACTCCCTTAAAGAATAAGAAAAACCTACGTCCCTAAAATACACCTAAGACCTTACTGCAATATCCTCTAGAAGTCTGTTAGTAATATACGGGTGTAAACGAGTCGAGCCTATCCTGAACTCGCTTAAGTTCAAGCTCGACTCGTTTAGTCAAAGAGAACTCGAACTCAGCTCGTTTCGAGCTCTATGTCTACGGCTCAAGTTTGGCTTGTTAATAATTAAGAAAGTATGTATCCTTACTTACCCAAAAGGATCTCCAACAACGAGAAAAGCAACATCAAACTCACGAGCCTCCAACAACATATCATCCACCTTTTCCTCTACCATTTCCCTGTCTGCAACAATAAGCGGCTTCCCATACAATTTTTCCTATAAATATATATTTATTATTATATCACCTTCCTCTCCAAATAATGCAATAATCAATCTAAGAGTTAGAGAAATTACCAGGGTGGAGATACCATCTTCGGAGATGCCGAAAGAAAGAAGAGAAGTGTATGATTCGATGTAGATTTTTTGGGATTTTTTAACGGCTTCTAATCCTCGCAAAGTTATGTCCTTTTCGTCTCCCAGTCCCAGTCCGATTATGTACAGCATCTTCTCTCTCTCGGCTGCAACTTTCGTTTTTTTCTCTTTTTCTTCGTGTCTTGTGGGGGTTTGGTTGCTGCTTCTGAACGAAGGTTAAAACCCTAATAACCCCTTTTCGAAGTATTGTATGCAAATCACAGAATTTGTAAGCTAAACTAAGGGTTCATGACCAACAATTTCTGACTAATGTATTAAATGCCATAATCACAGAAATCAAACAATCCACAAATTGAACAAATCTAACAATCGCATAAATTGAACAAATCGCATAAATTTCTGACCTTGTGTGGTAGTGGTCAAGCAGGGGATGAAAACAGCAGCAGCTGGAACTGAATTCCTGCGATGTTGGAATGAACGAAACAGCAGCAGCCGCAACTGGGAGCAGGGGACGACGGGGGTGAGGGAGCCGGAACTGGCGTCTGGGGGGGCTGTGGAGAAGAAAGAACAAACAACGCAGTTTATATGTGTATTAGGGCACATAGTATTCTTTTTAAATTTCTTTTCTTACCTACTAATTTTTCAAATAATTTAGAGTTAATTGCCAAAATCGTCCCTAAGGTTTGGACACGTTTGTCATTTTTATACCAAATTGCCCCCAATGTTTGTAACTTTTTGCCATTTTTAGGGGTGAGCAAAAGAAAAAACCGACCCGACCCGACCCGACCCGAGAACCGATCAAACATAAAATACAGAACCGATTCACTACCCTAAATATAGGGTCGGTTCTGGTCCATAGGTCCAAGTCGGGTTTCACCATGAAAAGAACCGAGAACCGACCCTATTTTATATAAAAAAAATTGGAACCAATCTAAATACCTAGGTACTTAGGCTCGGGTCGGGTTGGGTATATTTTGGGTTCGGTTCTCGGTTTTTTTCGATCCGGACCTAAACTTGCTCACCCCTAGCCATTTTCATCCAAACCACTAACTTAGTTTATTTTTTCTGTTAAGTTGGGGATATTTAGATGAAACTGGCAAATATAAAACCATAGGGACGATTTTGACAATTTACTCAAACCCCTTTTAATTTCTTTTATTTAATTATATTTATTACATATATAATAAAAAGAATATACATGGAGTTTTTATATGAAAAAATAATAGCATTGTCACATAATTTTTAAAAATTTCCGTTCAACCACTAACTAAGTTAATTTTTCTATTAAGGCGAATGATGTTTATAAACTAAGACAGAAATTAATTTCTAATTTTTTATATAGATTAGTTTTATAAAAATAAAATCTACTTAAATCTCTAAATTTTATAAAACTAAAATGCTGGTGACCTTATTGAAAAAAGTCAAATAAAAAAATCTTATCATATGTACCAAGTTTGTAATTCATCTTCTACTCTTTTAAATTCGCTCCTAAGGAAAAACAGAAGACAGTGCCCCCATCCCCTCTATCAAACAAAGTATCGTTACCAAACCTTAAAATTACCCACCAAATTGTAATTATAATGCTATGAACCAAAAGTTTCTTTACTCAAGCCACTCAGAATAAGTATTAGTTAGTTACCCTCATAATCTTAATTAAATAAATATTTTACTTCTACCAACATATTTCCTAGGTGCTCAACACATTTAAAAAATATGTAACGTTTTACAATTTTTTTCTATCTCGACAACTGATAAATACTAAAAGTTGTCATCGATTGTTATGTGTTGCACACCAATGACGTTTTCTGTTTATAAAGCTGATTTATTTAAAGAAGCTGTAAATTAATTTCTATCTTAATTTATAAAATTTAAAACATCTTTCACCTTAACAGAAAAAATAAACCGAGTTAGTGATTTGGATGAAAATTTTTAAAAAATTATGTGATAAAACTATTAATTTTTTTTCTAAAAACTCCATGTATATTCTTTTTATTATATATGTAACAAAAATAATTAAATAAAAGAAATTAAATGTAACAACTCTCATTAAAAGTCCTATTTATTTTATTATTTTATCCAATAGGAAACCCTAATTGAGACACCCAAGTAATTCTGCACAAACCCTAAAATTTTCAGAAGAATCAGAATCAGGATCAGGGCCCCTAAAACTCAGGGGGGGTAAACCCTAGTTACGATTATCTACATAAAACGCTGTCAAAATTAAATTTTTCGAATCAGTCGAGTCAGCAAGGCTAGTCAAGGACGTGGCTACCCTATGGTAAATTCGTGTCCCTTACGGACCGTAAGGGATGAGGCTTACGGTCCGTAAGCCAGGTCAAAATTTGGCTATAAATAGTGGACATTGGGACTTGATTTCTGGTACTGAAACGACGTAGAAATTCCAATCACACACTGAGATATCGTAGAATTACTATTAAAACACACACGAATCACGAAGTGCTGCCGCAATACAGGGTAATAACTCGATTGCTGATACGATTCAATGTCCGATCGATTAAACTATCCAATGGATGTTTAAGTGCTGCCCACATTAGGGTTTATGCTTTGTCATTCGTTGTTAATTCAATGGATGTTTAAGTATCGCACTTTGTCATTCGATGTGAGGGTTTAATCTCGTGAGTTATCGTAAATGTTGTATTAAGTTACTAACCGAATTGTGTGCCTGTTATTAATTTAGGTTAAAAGGCTAATCAGTAGGCTAGGCTCTGCTCAAATTAAATCTGCAATGTGAGTCATTCTCTTTTTATCAAATTTGTTTACAAAATCATGTATATTTTCAAAGTTATAATTACAGTGATTAAGTTTATGTAATCACCAAATTACAGCCGGTATGTGGGGTATTGTGCACATTACTACTGTTTTTATCACTTTAGGTGGGCGAACCTAATTAGTGATACTCTTCACTATTGGGTGACAGGACTCAATAGTGATATGACCACAGTCACCGAAATGAGTCGATGACAAATATTGTGGGTAGTTGGTTGATATCTGAAACATTGTAATCTCTCTTAATACTGTAAATTATAACAAATGAGTCGTTTTATTAAAAAGAATGATTCACCAGTATTTCCCGCTGACAAAACCTTTTTCAAACATGTTTCAGGTGATCTGTTGTGATCCAAGAAAAGTGCCGTGAAGCACTATAAGCTTAAGGAAGTGGCTCAATATAAAATAAAGAAACATGTTTTGTAAAATAAAGATTTCTCCGTGAAATCTTATGATTGTAAATTACCGGGTTTTACCCCGAGTTGTGAAATAAAATAATCGGGAAATGTTTCAGTTTTAAAAAGATCCTGAAGAAACTTCCGCTGTTAATTAAATAGCACGGGATTTCTGTCCCGCGACTCCTGAAACGGGTCAAACCGGGTCGGGGGCCGTGACAGAAAAATGTGGTATCAGAGCCACTGATTTAAGCCAATTAAGTATTTAGAAAATACTTAATTTTTCTATTTGTCATTCTGTGATTATGTGTTTTCTTATTTGAATATTGGTGTACAGTATGGGTAAACAAAAGGTGTCAAACATCTATCTTAAATTAGATAGGCCATCCAACGAGAAGGGAAGTTCATCCCAAACCAAACCCTCAAATCACTCTGTAATTCCTGAAGAAGGAATATTTGTGCGAAAGGCACACTATGAGGAGCCACTTTCTCCTAATAAAAGAAGTATGATTTTTAAGAAAAGTCAGGAGAAAATAAAGAAATTCCGAGAAAAGAAGATTAAGCAAGAAATCCAGGAATTAACCAGTAAATCACCTTGGGAGGATAAGTTAGATGAAAAATGGGCAGATCTTTATATGCTAGCTACTGTAGCAGTAAATGCAAATCTTTAAATATTTTAACTTAAGTTTTAGCAATCTTATCACTCATAATCCAGAAACCTTATCCAGTAAATAAATAAGTTTATAGTAAACCCTAATATGTTTTAAATTTCAGTTGTTTTCACGCGGTATGAAATAATATTTAAAGGTTTTCTATGAAATTTTGTTATAAAATTTTAACTTAGTATTTGTGTGTATTTTGCATAACAACATGAGTGACTTGTCTGACGCCCTTCAGAATTTAAATCTCTATCCGGTAAAAATAGAGGTTTCCAGAGATTTCAATAGGTATATACCAGATATAGAAGAACCTATTTAATTTAATGTTCCACCTCCGGAGAAACCCAAGCCCAAGAAAAGAAGGAGATTTGTGGGATGGAGACGTGTGCGTAGGAGGAAGCCTACAACTAGAAAGATACCTAAAATAGAAAATCCCTTAGACAAAGGGAAGGGAATTGAAGTCGGGGAAGAATCTAGGCAGATGGGAATACAGTTTGAAGAATATTCTAAGCAAATAGAGAGGGAAGTTGGAGAAAGCTCTAGACAGGTTGAGGAGTTACCTTTTCAGGAGGAATTAGATCGGGCATTGGCGAGCTGTGATGTCGTTAGGCCAATTAATAATAATCTATATCCTTCTCTTGAAACTCAACTCCCTATAAACTTAGAACCAGCAATTCCAAAACCTATAATTCATACCCAACCTTTAGGAATGGATGAGTGGTGGACGAATGATTGGCAGTTCCAAAATCTGCTCAACAGTCCTTATTCCTTTCTTCCTCAGTTTGACCCTGAACCAATACCTAATCCACTTATGAGTAATGAGAATTTAGCTGAACTTCGCCATTTTGGCGAAGAACTGGTGGATGCCGGAAATAGGATCAGGGAAGTAGGAGAGCAGATCTCCTGGAAGTATGATGAGAGGGAACGCCGTTACTAAAATACCATCTGACGAAGGATAGTAGGTTGTAAATATGTGGTTGTAAATAAACAAGTAAAATATAGTTTGTGAAATAACCTAAAATAAAACTTTGTAAGATAATGGTGTGTATTGATGCATACTATTAAATATAAAAATGGAAATCGAGAAATCGAGAAATCGATAGTTTTGACTATATGTGTGTATTTGATTGTTTTATGTATAATTGTTATTTATTTGATACTAATAAAATATATATTAATTATCAGATGGAAAACGCTAATAATGAACCAGTTAATGAGGTTAATCAATCTGAGCAACAACCGGGGGATCAATATATGACTAGGCAGGATATAGAAAATATAGTTGCTCAAGGGATAGCCAATGCTATTCCAGCAATTGTTGCTGCTGTTAAAAATCCAATCGAACCTCAACAAATTATTCCTAGCAAACGTATTTCTGAAGATAACTTCAGTAATAGCGTAAATGGAGGTGGTAATCATACTAATCACGATAATAATCCACGGCAGGCTCCGCTCCCTAAGAAAATGAAAGCTGCAACGCCTGGTTGCACTTACAAAGAATTTCTTGCTTGCAAACCCGCTGAATTTGCAGGCAATGAAGGAGCGACTGCGGCATTGCGTTGGTTAGAGAAAACTGAGGCAGTGATTACAATAAGTAAATGTGCTAAGGACGATCAAGTTATGTATGCGTCAAATCTTTTTAAAGAAGGGGCGCTAGAATGGTGGAACACGGTGTTACAAGCAAAAGGAAGGATGATGGCATATGCAATGAACTGGGAAGAATTTAAGAGTCTCGTAGAAAGAAAATTCTATCCCGAATATGAAAAAGATCAAATGGAAAATAAGTTCTTAAACCATCGAATGATGGGTATAGATTGTCGCGGTTATACTTCGACATTCTTTGAATATGCTAGAGTAGTACCAACACTGGCTTCGCCAGAACCGGTACTTATTTCTCGCTATATTTGGGGATTAATTAGTGAAATCCGTAACATCGTTAAAGCTGCGAGACCCCGTACTATTGACGATGCTGTGGAATTAGCTAACACCCTAACGGATGAATTGGTACGCACAAGAGATGAAAATAAGAAGAAGGAACTGGCTCAGAAAATTACCCAAAGCTTTCGTACGGGTAATAATAACAGCTTCAAGAGAAGAGGAATAGGGCAATCTTCAACTCCTCAGTTCTGCAGGAATTGCAAAAAGAAACATTATGGAAGGTGCAATATAACCTACAACTTTTGCAAAACTGTAGGACATTGTGAAGAAAGCTGCAGAAGAAAAACCATAATCTGCTTTAACAGTGGAGAAGCGGGGCATTTTAAAACAGAATGTCCTAAATTGGTCAAACCAGCAGATAACAAAGCCAAGACAGCCGACGGAGCTACTAAGAAGAATGTTCGAGCCTTTCAGTTAACTACTCAGGAAGCCGAGATGATTCCTGATGTGATAGCCGGTACGTTCTTAGTTCACAACATTTATGCAAAAGTATTATTTGACTCTGGTGCAAACCAAAGTTTTATCAATACTTCATTCTGCCAAGCTCTTAACCTACCTTTAACCAACCTTAGGCAGATTTTTACAGTCGAAACGGCAGACGGAAATTCTGTTAGCATAGATAAAGTTTTGCAAAAGGAAAATATAGAACTCTCAGGTCATAAATTCTTTGCAAACCTATTACCTATGAAATTAGCAGAATTTGATGTTGTATTAGGAATGGATTGGTTGGTAGCCAACCATGCTCGAATTCTTTGTGATCAGAATTCCATAGAAATTCAAACACCCACCGGAGAAGTCATTATGATTACAGGAGATAAACCATGTAAGCCCATGAAGTTCATATCAGTAATGAAAGTTGCTAGTTATGAACGAAAGCAAGGCATAGTATATATGATTTCAGTAATCATTAGTACTAAGGGAAAAGAACTTAAGGAAATTCCTGTAGTTTCAGAATACCCAGTTATATTCCCAGAAGAATTACCAGGGTTACCACCAGATAGGGAGGTAGAATTTAGAATTCATCTAATTCCAGGAACTATACCGATAGCCAAGGCACCTTATCGGTTAGCACCCACAGAAATGTTAGAACTGAAAAAGCAATTAGATGAATTACTAAGTAAAGGTTTCATACAACCTAGTTCATCCCCGTGGGGAGCACCAGTGTTGTTTGTTAAGAAAAAGGATGGTTCGATGAGAATGTGTATTGATTATAGAGAATTGAATAAGGTTACAATTAAGAATCGATACCCATTACCTAGGATTGATGATCTTTCGATCAACTTCAAGGAGTTAGATATTTTTCTAAGATAGATTTACGATCCGGATATCATCAATTGAAGGTACAAGAAGAAGACATACCTAAGACTGCTTTCAGAACTAGGTATGGTCATTACGAGTTTACAGTCATGCCCTTCGGATTAACGAATGCACCTGCAGCATTCAGGGACATGATGAATAGGATCTGTAAACCGTATTTGGATAAATTTGTAATTGTTTTCATCGACGATATACTTATTTATTCCAAAAGTCAGAACGAACATTGTCAGCACTTGCATGCACTCTTAACTTTGTTAAGAAAAGAAAAGTTGTACGCCAAATTCTCAAAGTGTGAATTTTGGTTGCAAGAAGTGCAATTCTTAGGTCACATGGTGAATCATGAAGGCATTCATGTGGATCCTGCTAAGATAGAGGCAATTACTAAATGGAAGGTTCCGCAATGGAAATTAGAAGTTTTATAGGTTTAGCTGGATACTATAGACGATTTATTAAGGATTTTTCCAAGATAGTTGTACCATTAACTAAGCTAACTTGTAAGGCAGTTAAGTTTGAATGGGGACCTAAGCAAGAAGAAGCCTTTAGGATCTTGAAGCAGAAATTAACCAATGCTCCAATCTTAGCCTTACCAGAAGGAAATGAAGATTTTGAAGTATATTGTGATGCTTCAAATCTAGGATTTGGATGTGTGCTAATGCAACGCAAGAAGGTAATTGCGTATGCCTCAAGACAATTGAAAAAGCACGAAGAAAACTATACGACTCATGATTTAGAATTAGGAGCCGTAATTTTTGCCCTAAAAATTTGGAGACATTATCTGTACGGAAGTAAGTTTACTGTCTATACAGATCATAAAAGTTTAAGATATATATTTGGGCAAAAAGAGTTAAACATGAGGCAAAGGAGATGGATGGAAATACTAAGTGATTATGACTGTGATATTCAATATCATGAAGGAAAGGCAAATGTAGTTGCAGATGCCTTAAGTCGTAAATATTATGAAAAGCAAAAGCGAGTTCGTGCTCTTAGGTTAAATCTACAGTTAGATTTAATGGAACAATTGAAGAATGTTCAGGAAACAGCAATCAAGGATGATGCTGAAGGAATGAAAGGACTAATAAAGGAATTAGAACAAGGAGCTGATGGAATTTGGAGATTCCACCAAAGAAGAATTTGGGTACCTAAGCAGGGAGAATTAAGAAATAAGATTTTAGAAGAAGCTCATAAATCTAGGTATACCATGCACCCAGGAAACAATAAATTGTACCAAGATTTAAGAAAGAATTTCTGGTGGATAGGCATGAAGAAGGATATAGCTAGATATGTTTCTAAGTGTCTTACTTGTTCACAAGTTAAGGCAGAACACCAGAAACCTTCAGGTCTACTACAACAATTAGAAATGCCTGTTTGGAAATGGGAACTCATAACAATGGATTTTGTTACTAAGTTACCCAAAACCAGAAAAGGTAATGATGCGATTTGGGTAATTGTAGATCGATTAACCAAATCTGTTCACTTTCTACCAATGAAAGAAACCTTTAGCATGGGAAGATTGGCAAAGTTGTATGTAGATGAAGTCGTATCTCTACATGGAGTTCCACTCTCCATTGTATCAGATAGGGATAGTCGTTTCACTTCTCATTTCTGGAAAAGTTTCCAAGAAGCAATGGGAACTCGACTAAACCTAAGTACTGCATATCATCCTCAAACAGACGGACAAAGTGAAAGGACAATCCAAACTCTAGAAGACATGCTCAGAGCATGTGTGATAGATTTTGGTGGGAATTGGGACGATCACTTACCATTAATTGAATTCTCCTATAACAATAGTTATCAATCTAGTATTGAAACTGCCCCATTCGAGGCACTGTATGGAAGAAAGTGCAGAACTCTAGTTTGTTGGGCAGAAATAGGAGAAAGTCAATTATCAGGTCCGGAGATAGTGCAAGAAACTACTGATAAGATTACTCAAATCAAGGAAAGGCTGAAGACGGCTCAAGATCGCCAGAAGAGTTATGCAGACAATAGATGCAAGCCGTTAGAATTCCAAGTTGGAGACAGAGTACTGTTAAAAGTTTCTCCTTGGAAAGGAGTTGTTCGATTCGGTAAAAAGGGAAAACTAAGTCCAAGATACGTAGGACCATTTCCAGTGATCCAACGTATAGGACCAGTTGCTTATCGTTTACAACTACCAGAAGAGTTAGCTGGAGTACATGATGTATTTCATGTATCCAATCTCAAGAAATGTCTATCAGACGAATCTTTGGTAGTACCTCTCTAAGACATAGAGATAAACGAAAAATTAAAATTGTAGAGAAACCTCTTCAGATAGAAGACAGAAAAGTGAAGTTTCTCAAGCACAAACGACTAGTGCTAGTTAAAGTAAAGTGGGATTCAAAGAGAGGACCCGAATACACTTGGGAACTGGAATCAGAAATGAAGCGAAAGTATCCTCAATTATTCCAGTAAATCTCGAGGACGAGATTTTTATTAAGGTGGGGAGAATGTAACAACTCTCATTAAAAGTCCTATTTATTTTATTATTTTATCCAATAGGAAACCCTAATTGAGACACCCAAGTAATTCTGCACAAACCCTAAAATTTTCAGAAGAATCAGGATCAGGGCCCCTAAAACTCAGGGGGGGTAAACCCTAGTTACGATTATCTACATAAAACGCTGTCAAAATTAAATTTTTCGAATCAGTCAAGTCAGCAAGGCTAGTCAAGGACGTGGCTACCCTATGGTAAATTCGTGTCCCTTACGGACCGTAAGGGATGAGGCTTACGGTCCGTAAGCCAGGTCAAAATTTGGCTATAAATAGTGGACATTGGGACTTGATTTCTGGTACTGAAACGACGTAGAAATTCCAATCACACACTGAGATATCGTAGAATTACTATTAAAACACACACGAATCACGAAGTGCTGCCGCAATACAGGGTAATAACTCGATCCCTGATACGATTCAATGTCCGATCGATTAAACTATCCAATGGACGTTTAAGTGCTGCCCACATTAGGGTTTATGCTTTGTCATTCGTTGTTAATTCAATGGATGTTTAAGTATCGCACTTTGTCATTCGATGTGAGGGTTTAATCTCGTGAGTTATCGTAAATGCTGTATTAAGTTACTAACCGAATTGTGTGCCTGTTATTAATTTAGGTTAAAAGGCTAATCAGTAGGCTAGGCTCTGCTCAAATTAAATCTGCAATGTGAGTCATTCTCTTTTTATCAAATTTGTTTACAAAATCATGTATATTTTCAAAGTTATAATTACAGTGATTAAGTTTATGTAATCACCAAATTACAGCCGGTATGTGGGGTATTGTGCACATTACTACTGTTTTTATCACTTTAGGTGGGCGAACCTAATTAGTGATACTCTTCACTATTGGGTGACAGGACTCAATAGTGATATGACCACAGTCACCGAAACGAGTCGATGACAAATACTGTGGGTAGTTGGTTGATATCTGAAACATTGTAATCTCTCTTAATACTGTAAATTATAATAAATGAGTCGTTTTATTAAAAAGAATGATTTACCAGTATTTCCCGCTGACAAAACCTTTTTCAAACATGTTTCAGATGATCTGTTGTGATCCAAGAAAAGTGTCGTGAAGCACTATAAGCTTAAGGAAGTGGCTCAATATAAAATAAAGAAACATGTTTTGTAAAATAAAGATTTCTCCGTGAAATCTTATGATTGTAAATTATCGGGTTTTACCCCGAGTTGTGAAATAAAATAATCGGGAAATATTTCAGTTTTAAAAAGATCCTGAAGAAACTTCCGCTGTTAATTAAATACCACGGGATTTTTGTCCCGCGACTCCTGAAACGGGTCAAACCGGGTCGGGGGCTGTGACAGGTTTGAGTAAATTGCCAAAATCGTCCATGTGGTTTTATATTTGCCAGTTTCATCTAAATATCCCCAACTTAACAGAAAAAATAAACTAAGTTAGTGGTTTGGATGAAAATGGCAAAAAGTTACAAATCTTGGGGGCAATTTGGTACAAAAGTGTCATTTTGGACGAAAATGACAAACGTGCCCAAACCTCAGGGACGATTTTGGCAATTAACTCAATAATTTAATTACTCAATTAATTTGTAATATTTAAACTTATAAACAAAACTAAATACACTATATTTCTTTGTTGTTTTTTTTTTTTTTGTGAACATCTAGATATAAAATTATTAAAATAGAGTTCTTTCAAAAAAAATATTTTTAGTATAAAATAAATACGAATGTTTTAACTTTTTGTTTATATATTTAATATAAAAATTAAATAGTTTATTAGTTTCTCTACATATCTCAAATCACAAGGTATAATTCACGAAACTTCTTACGCATATACATCCCAACAGAATGGAGTTGCTGAACGCAAGAACCGTCATCTGTTGGATGTTACTCGCACACTCATGATTCATTTTCAAGTTCCTCGTCAATTTTGGGGTGATGTTGTTCTTACTGCGACTTATATGATTAATCATATGCCATCGTCTATTCTTCAAGGCCAAACCTCGTTCTCTGTTTTATTTCCTAGAGGAACTCAGTTTCCTCTTGAGCCCCAAATTTTTGGATGTGTAGCTTATGTCCATGATCATTGTCCCGGTGTCCCTAAAATCGACCCTCAAGCCATTCGTTGTGTCTTTGTGGGTTACTCGTGTGTCCAGAAAGGTTATCGGTGTTATAGTCCTTCTCTTCGCCGATACTTTACCAGTGCTCACGTCACCTTTGATCTGTTGTGCCCTTTCTTTCAAGAATCTGCCATTCCAGATTCTGACCTGTTTCCTGATCCTGATATACCTGAGTCTCACATCATCCCTACCTTTCCTATGTCATCTACTCCCTCTACCCCTTCGGTCTCAGACACCACAGTTCCATCTCCTATAGCTCTGGGCCTTCCGACAGATCCTCCGCCATTACTCTTCACATATTCTCGGCGAGGTAAGGATCGGACCTCAACGAGTCTTGATCCTCAGCCTCCTCATGTCTCTGATACGCCCTCTGTTCCTGCCATGACTGAACCTGATACACAATTACCAGATACTACCCAAATTACCTCGGATACCCCTGCTTATAACCCTCTGGGTGCACCATTTCCCGATATCCCTATTGCCTTCCGCAGGGAACCTAGACGCTCCACTCGTTATCCCATTCAGGATTACGTTGCCTATTCTCACCTCTCTACTGAGTATCATGCCTTTACCACTTCCCTGGATTCCTACCAGCTCTAGCTCACCCAGGATGGCGTCAAGCCATGGAAGACGAGATTGGGGCCTTACGGGCCAATCAGACTTGGGATCTTGAACCACTTCCTCCTGGTAAGCGTGTTGTTGGTTGGCATTGGGTCTTCACGGTTAAACTTAACCCTGATGGTTCTTTACATCGTCTAAAAGCTCGTTTGGTAGCTAAAGGCTACTCGCAAGCTTATGATATTGATTATGACGAGACTTTCTCGCCAGTTTCCAAAATGCCCTCTGTGCGTATTGGTATTGCTCTTGCTGCCATTCATCATTGGCCGTTCCACCAGCTTGATGTCAAGAACGCCTTTCTCAATGGTGTTCTTGAGGAGGAGGTTTATATGGAGCAACCACCTGGGTTCATTGTTGAGGATGAGGCCTCAAAGGTATGCAGACTATGTCGTTCCCTATATGGTCTTAAACAGTCTCCAAGGGCATGGTTTGGTCGTTTCTCTAGTGTTATGGGATAGTTTGGGATGGTTCGTAGTGCATATGATCACTCTGTATTCTTTAGACATTATCAAGGCCGAATGATCATTTTAGTTGTTTATGTGGATGATATCATAATTACAGGGGATGATGAAGATGAGATTACCAAACTCAAACAGTTCCTCCAGTCTCAGTTTCAGATTAGCGACTTAGGTCGACTTCGGTACTTCCTTGGCATAGAAGTATCTCGTTCCCTACAAAGAATACTTCTTTCTCAGCGGAAGTATGTCCTTGATATGCTAACTGAGTGTGGTTTATTGGGTTGCAAACCGGTTGATAGTCCAATGCTTCCTACAAGGAATCTCCTTCCAGAGGATGGGAGTCCATTGAAGGATCCCGAACGATACAAACGATTGGTTGGAAAGCTTAATTATTTAACAGTTACAAGGCCAGATATATCCTTTGTCGTCAGTGTCCTAAGTCAATTCATGGCCACCCCATATGCTACTCTTCGTGTCTTACGATATCTCATGACCAGACCAGGTCTAGGGATCTTGTATTCTGGTCAGGGCCATTGCCGTGTAGGTGCTTTTACAGAAGATGGAGATGGACGTATATCTGGATTCTCAGATGCAGACTGGGCAGGTTGTCCAATTTCTTTTCGATCCACCACCGGGTATTGTGTTTTTGTTGGAGGAAATCTTGTTTCGTGGAAGAGTAAGAAGCAACATACTGTATCTAGACCGAGTGTAGAATCAGAGTACAGAGCTATGGCAGATGTTACATCAGAGATGATATGGGTTCGTCGTCTTCTCAGAGAACTCGGGGTTATCTCTGAAAACTTGATGCGATTATACTGTGATAATCAATCCGCTATACATATAGCCAAAAATCAAGTATTCCATGAAAGAACTAAACATATTGAGGTTGATTGTCACCTAATCAGAGATTGGATAGTCGGCACTCAAAAGGATCCTCCATCTATTCAGCCAATTCATGTGAAAACGGAATTCCAACTAGCAGATATCTTTACAAAACCACTACGTAAGACACAAATACACTTCATATGTAGCAAGTTGGGCATGATTAACAGCTATACTCCAATTTGAGGAGTGTTAGTTGTAAATAGTTAAAAGGGCCTAGTTGTTAACTAGAGGTCCCTACATGCAAATATAAATGTCCTTGCATGTAATTATAGGTGTCCCTACATGTAATTAGTATTTACTTGTTGGTCCTTCCTTCCCCTATAAATAGAGGGGTCCTTTTCATTTGTAAACACACTTAATTAATACAAGTTCAGATTTCCCATACCAGTCTCATTTACAAGTATGATAGTACTGAACAGGTTCAATTTGAAGTTGGATCAAAATAATACACAAACTTTATACTTCTTTTGACTGGTGATTAACGTGTAATGTGCTATTAGTTTGAATTTTTTACTTTAAAACATTAAATCATTGTTGCTATTAGTTTATTCTCAATTTTCAAAGTTTAAATAATTTCACTACATTCAAGTTTCATTTTCAATTATATGATTTATGAATTTAAAGAGACTGAGGAACTGAACCAAAAAAGTTGGCCACCATAAAAAGTGACCTGACTCGACCTGACCCGACCCAGCCCGAAAACCCTAACATATGGTTGTGAAAGTTTGACCAACAAAAAAGTGAACCCATAGGAAAAAATTCCTGGATCTTCCACCATTATAATATAATAGAATGAAAAACAGAAATGTTTACATAGTCTTTTCCATCTTCCCCGATTACAAAATCAAGATATGAGCTATCTTTTGTTGCATAATATAACCAACACAAAAGCTCATCAATCTGTCATCCCTATAACAGGTTGAATTTCGGGAATGTTTTTGCTAAACAAGTCCTCCTTTATATGTGTTCTGGCCTATCCCAACATTCATGATCCGCACCCACTTAAAATAAAAATGATGATTTAATAATAATAATATTATTGTTGTTGTTGTATACTTACTTGTATGGATCGGGATGGGTTGACACTAAACACTTTCTATCATAGTGTTTGAGTTATTTTTATAAACAATCATTGGGTCAAATATGATTACAAAATTTATATTATTCTCAACTTTTGAATAAATTGATTGGGGATTTATTGATTAAGGTTACACCTTGGGTGAATTTCGGCATGCTTGACCCATTTGATGTTTCCCTTTTTAACCTGTTTGTCACACCCCCAAAATCCACACGCGGAGTATCACCGCTTGGAGGCGTGACTGACCAGGATCAAACCACTAATCATATTGAACAAGCAAGTAATTAATTGTAAAAGTCCAACCAACACAATTAGTGTCCAAAACAAACATAGTTTAAGTTATGAGCGGAAGCATAATGTTTAAAACCAAAACATAATTTTAAATATCCAAAGGTTTAACATGGCACACAGCTGTCCATGTCCCACAACGACTCTTCCTTGTGCAAGCTCCAGCTAAGTACCTATTGACCTGCAAAGCATGTAGTAACGAGTCAACAATAATGTTGAGCGAGTTCACAGTTGGGTGTTGGTTTTAGTTGTTCCAAAAATAGTTCCTTTAACTGGCATTCCTGCCGTGGGGGTTACCCCATTGTTGAAAAACGTGATTAGTTTAACCCATTAACTCTGGCATTCTAGCAGTGGGGGCTACCCCATGATAGTTATCTGGCATTGCGGCCGTGGGGGCTACCCCATGATAGTTATCTGGCATTGCGGCCGTGGGGGCTACCCCATGTATACACTAGACTCGTTACCATATCGACTGCTGACTAAAGTCATGTTTAAGTGCCCTGAACTGTCAATGTCTATCAGCATTGACGTGCCCAGATCCATTAGTTCACGCCCGTCCTCTGCGGCACGGTGTGAGGCTTGTCAGACCCAAATAGCGCTATCTAACTAATGACCCGCTCGCCATTGGCCCGGCGATTAAGTCGATATAAAAAGGAGGGACTTCGTGATAGAGTTTTGGTCTAGTAAAAGTTAACTGTCCATGAGGACGAGGAATTATATTCCTGAACCCGTACTGTCCTACCCAAGAAAGGACGAGGAATCCATATTCCTTAACCCATTCCCAACCCCTGGGAATCCCATGCTTTGTCGAAAGTGTGAACTCACCTTGGTTTGCTCGGCAGATACACAGAAAGGTCAAGTCTAGATGCTAGTGGTCAACCACGTCCTAACATGGTTATCATACATGTCAGGTTTAGGTTCAAGTAAAGCACACATAGGTTTACACAGAGATAGCAAAGTCACGAACACATACTAATCTTGGCATCACATAAACAGTCAAAGTGCATAGCATATTCATACTTGTACGATCCGAAAGATATAGCCCAATAATAGTCGGCCCAACATGTTGTGCGTTCAACACGGCCTTGTGCGATCCACAACATGTTGTGCGACTCCGTTAGCCACCCGGCCCAAAATAACAAGAAGCCCAATTAACATAAGTCGTTCCATAAGTAACCGGACCAAACAATATAAACATGGATCCCTTGTGCGATCCGAGAACCCTTGTGCGATTGGCTAATCCGGCCCAAACATATACCCGGCCCAACAGTCAATTAACATTTCAACTTGTGCGACTAGAGACACCTTGTGCGACTGACAAGACTTGTGCGACTGGTCTCTTGTGCGAATGGACCTCTTGTGCGACCAAGATGTCTTGTGCGACTAGTTTTATTATTCGAATAATATGGAAATCAGTTACACAGCTTTTATCTTGCAAACAATTACAAAGTTTCCTTTTATTTTATCAATTAACAAATTAACAGTTTCATACATAATCAATATTCGATCAAACAAGGGTTTTTAACATCTAATTCATATGAACCCTAAATATAATCAAAATATAAACATCAATCATAATCATCTACACGATTCATGCTCATGATTACTAGCATACATCCTAACAACCCAACTACCATTCTAATCGTATATCACAGCCGGTTATTTGTAAATGATTAACAACATCACATGATCAACAATCATATACCAACATCACATGATTAACAATCCGAAGCATACACATATCAGCCGATTTAACAAGCATTCGGTTCCAGATCATAATCATGCAAATCGAACTTGTTTAAACATCAATACATAACATCATTGTTCATCATTCATACAACCACAATCATTTAATCCAATCATGCAATCATAACATCGTATAACTAATCATAAATCAAGCACACTAACCGATTGATAAAGAGAGTGATCCGATTCAAGGAATGATCTTCGAGAGAAAGGGGGTGATTGTCGTCGGCTTAGAGAGAGAGGAGAGCACTAGGGTTTTACGTGTGTTGTGTGATTAGCAACAAATGAGAAAAACAACTCCCTAATTGTAACACCTCGAAAATTTACGTCCTATAATGTGTTGACACGTGTCATAACCTCTAAACGTGTGAAAGAATACTTTCGAGGGACTAAAGTTGACAAACAGCGAAACTATGTAAATATAAGGGTTCAAAGTGTCAACAACGAATAAATATACTTTACAATAACCCTACATGATGTTTATAACCTTAAACGAATGGATCATGGATCATACGAAGCGAATTGTGAAAGAAAGTGAGAGATTACAAACCACAGGGGTTAAATGTGTCAACATGTTAAGATATACCTCTGAGTGACCTTTTAGCAAACCCGAAGCCTTGTAACGATTAATTATGCTCACTAGAATGCACCATAAAAATTTCACAAAGTTTCGTTAACATATGAGAAAATTATGATAAAATTCGTGTGTGAGGGTTAGTATCGTCAACATTGAAAATTAGGGTTTTTCGGGTGATCACAAAGTTACCCGAGGACTTGAGAAAGATGGTATAAGTCTTAAAGCCCCTATAAGTCAATTGGAAAGGCTTAAAATGCAAGAAATAATGTGAAAGCGATGTTTAGGAGGACCAAGGACCAAAACAACAATTTCTGAAATTTGATTAAAGGTCATAAGGGGCTTCGCGCCACGCGAAGACCCCCTGGGGTACCCTCGCGTCACGCGAGGGGTCCTCTGATGCAGAAATGAATGGCAGCTGCCTGTTTTGTCCCTTAACCGACTTAGAACGACTTGTTGCAATACAATGGGCTTCCTATTATGGTTTTGAGGCTATAGGGGACACATGTATTCATCCTTGAGCATTGGTAGCTTTGCATGGCAACAATCTATGAAGATCAAAGTTCATATATAAAGCTCATAATGTTGCAACATTGAAACCACACTTCCTGATCATTTCTGGAGCATAAAAGCAGATCCCAAGCATCATAAATCGTTCATTAGACACTTGTAAGTATGCCTAACCTTCTCTAATTCAGTTATGCTTAGTATTTAGCTTAGAAGTCAAACCGTCGTAATTATGGTTTGACTTAACGATAAAACACAAACGGTCCAGTGTTTTGCCGAAATGAAAGTTGTTATAAGTAGGTAATTAAGTGGGTAATAAACCCTTAAAAGGGTACTCACTGATTCCCGATCTAACCAGGTCAAATGACGAGTCAAACGTTGTCCGAAAAAGTCAACAGAATTGTTATTTTGGAAGTAACACGCGATTAGCATTGTAGAAGGCGTGTAACCTATTTTATCATTCATATAACCTAACAATAAACATAAGAACTTGTATAAGCTTGTTTGAGTCGACAACTTTCTGTTTAAGATCGATTCGGAACCGAAAGGCGCGTAGTTTGACTTTCTGCTTTGACTTCGGTTCTGACCCGATTTAGATAGGTTTAGACATGCCTTAAAGTTCCATTAGGACCTAGTTACATGAGTGTATAACCCTCTGCGTTTATACCACTTAAATCCTTAAGTGTCCGACGTTTCCGTTAAATGCTTAAATATTGACCATAATGCCCTTATGATCATAAAACGAGATTTTTGAAGATATGAAAGGACAATAACCTTTGTTACTGATTATTAAACATGTCCCTAAAATTTCACATCAATCGGAGGTCTAAATTAGGAGTTATGCTCAATGGCGTAATTAAGAACGCTTTTATTAATTAAACGGCGTCATTAGCGTAAAGCCTATCTAAACCCAATTTTTGACACCAAACCTTTTACCCACTGATGTAATATAATATTTTGGGATTTTTGAAGATTTTTAATTATTTTTAAACTGATCATAAGCTAGGATTAGCGCCTTAATTCGGTAAATACCGAATATGCCCTTTTAAGCCATAAAATGAGTTTTACAAATCCTTTTGATGACAATCCAATTGCTACTGATTTTAAATAATAAATGAAGTGTTTTGAACCTGTTTAACTAATCAGAAAACTCAGAATCCTATTTTAACCCGTACGTCGCTTAAAACGACATTATACGCGTATTAAACGCATAGTTTGGGTTTAAAACTATTTTGGCATATAAGACTTATAACCAATTGTTATAACCTGTTAAAATAAGCTATTTTACTGATTTATTCAGACCCGGATCACAGAAGATAAATTAATCCCTTTTATAATCTTTAAAATGACCAAAATACCCCTACGGGGCTTAATATGAGATTAAACTCGTTTTGGGCATAATGGAAGATATCCTACTGTTATCACCACATATTTAAGGCATGTTAACTTAGGAAACCTGTTTAGGACTCTTATGGTTACCCGTTACGCTTATTACGCGTTCGGTTCGGTTTATGTAACTAGTTTGCATAAATTAGCCGAAACGGGTCAAACCTTATCGGTTTTATCTCAAAATACAGAATGTGTTTAGATTACCCATGTTATACAAGTCTTCAAACTTGTCGGGTCTAAATCACATTCTATTCCGGTCTTCGCCTTATCTCGCGTTTGAACCGTATCTTCCTTTTGGAAAACTAATCGGTCTAAGTCAAGGCTTAATTAAAGACCCGTTAGGATTCTAATAGGTTATTAAAAACCTTCGTTCCAGATTTAGGAGCCCAGTAAAAGCTATCTGTACTTGCTGATTTGATACGGCTGGGATTGAATTTATATTTAGCTCAGGTAAATACTTTTAACTTATTTTCCCTTATACGGGCTTGGGGTACGGTATATAAAATACCGCTTGGTCGGGCATTCGACCTTAATCGTTTTGGGGGTTAAGTATTATCGAGATGACCGTTTAAATTGTTTTGTTTGCTTAAAGCCTTTGGGGGGTTAATGACCATGTCCCGGATATCCCTGGCATCATTTTACGAAATGGCCACGACCTTAGCACACAGGTGTAGGCGTACACCTGGCAGTGTCTCATTTACATAATGTGGTGTGTCTATTGATCTTTAACCCGGCTCGATCCGGGCTACTGAACGCATAAGAAACATGTAAACCCTTTACAAGTATTATATTCAAATAATTATCCCAAGTTATAAAATATTATTTGTGCCATGTGCATTCAAATCCATTATTTATTAAACCTTTTCAAAATGAGTCGGTTGATAGTATTTACCAGTGTAAACTGACGTATTTTCCCAAAGAGGCTAAGTGCAGGTACTAATCGGAATGGGCTGGCTACTCCTAGCATCAATAAAGAGTCTCGCAAGCTTAGATGCCTAAAGTCTGTTGAAAAATGTTATTTTTATTTTCGATCCGCCTGTGGATCCTTTACTTCCGTTGTAATACTTTGATGTTACACTATTTCGGATTGTAATATATTTATCTTTTGCTTCCGCTGTGCATTTATATATTGTGTTGTTTGACTATTATGTTACCAACCACGTCACGATACTCCCCTACCGGGCCCACCGGTAATACGTGGAAATTTGGGGTGTGACAGGTTGGTATCAGAGCCAACATTGAGTGAATTAAACACTATCTTTTTGTGTTTAATCTCAATGACACATTAGCACATTCCTTGACCTTCTGAGTCTAGACTTAACATAGGAATATTCTCAATCCTCATCTGGAAATTTTGCTTCCAATTTTTATATATCGGATACGTCGCCAAGCGAAGAAGCCGTAATAGGAATTCTCTACACCCGGAGCCTTAAATTGCTGACCTTCGTACAGCGGCTAGGACGAAACATGCAACCAAGGAGAAAGCATTCAGAAATAAGATGAAGAAGAAACTCCTTTTGCTAAAGATCGTTTCCTTAATAGTCCTTCTAAGGACATATTTATTTTTCAGTCCCTTCTAGGACAACATTATTCCTTTCAAGTCCTGCTTAGGGCAACTCTATACTGTTATTTTCATATAGTGGATTGATTAAATTTAAGTTTTCATTCTAAACATGAAATATGAAATAAATGGGAAATATCATTCCTATATTATAAGATCTACCATTATATAGTAAAAATGGCAAAATCTAAAAAGGACAAAGACCTAGCCATATGTCACCTTAAGACATGGCCAAGATGGTAGTCCCACAATTAGGTTCAAATCCTTGTTAACATTTCAATTTAGGACTGTTCTGCGTTTATTATTTAAAAAGGAATCTTAAAGGTAAACCTAGGCTATATGAAGAGGCCAAGATGGTAGGACCTATTCAAGAGATTCAAATCCTTGGTAACACCTAAGAACGTGTTAGCACTCTTGACAGATGTGATTCGAGAAAATCACAACAGTCATTCTTATTATTGGATTCTTCAAAGATTCCTAACCCAATTTAATGATCTCTGAATCATGGGTTTAGATCATCACTTGAGATGATCATATTTTGACCATACGTGGTAATATAGCGCCTACGGGCCCTGCTCATTTCCATATGAGCCAAAAGACAGTGGTAGCGATGACTCCCTGTCAGATAAAGGTAACGAACTAGGTTCAAACCTTCATGCTTTGATTCTCTGAAATCATAGCTTATAATTTATAAATGTCCTTGTGACTAGGCCTATTGTGCCAGTATACCTTCATGCTTTGATTCTCTGAAATCATAGCTTATAATTTATAAATGTCCTTGTGACTAGGCCTATTGTGCCAGTATACCTTCATGCTTTGATTCTCTGAATTCATGGCTTATAAATTAAACTTGTCTAAGCGACTAGGCCATTTGTGCTATTATTAACTTATAAATTAGGATTTTGATAAAAATCCTGAAAAAAAAAATATCATTCCTTTCCTGCCAGTATAATTATTAAAAGAGAATCTTAAATGGTTTGACCTAGCTTGAATGTCATTGAAGACCTAGCTAAGATGGTAAAATCTGTTTAAAAAGAGATTCAGATCCTTGTTAACATCTGAAAATGTGTTAACACTCCCGACAACCGTGATGCGATAAAATCACACTTGTCATCCTTATATTAGGAAGTTTCCAAATCCCTTATTTAGCGTAAATGATCAATAGGAATCTTGGCTGGTAGACGTCGAAAATGATGTACGCATCAAAACATCCATTTGGGATGTATACCTACGGGAAAAGGTGTATACATGAAAAGATAGTTTTTATTTCATAAATTCTTGTCAAGACAATGAACTATGAAATTTTCCGATCCAAAGGAATCATCGATTATGTTTTAGATTTTTCCCTAGTGACAAGGCCCTGAGCCATCAAGAGTCCTTGGGAACAAACTCTTGTGCTATATAAAATGTCAGTACGACATTGACAGTCGTGATTTATGTCCCCTATCTAATAAATATGAAGGATTATATTCTGTTTACACGCCAAGGATGGTTTACTTAAAAACCTAGGCAGAACATAATCAATTAACTTAAATACTATCTTTTGGCCTATATGGTTTATTTACACCATAACTATTTAATCAACAAACTCGACAATTCACCATATAATCAAATCAATTATTACTACTTGGTTTGTAGCCTTCAAAACTTCACCATGGCTGACTCCTCTGAAGCTCACAATCGTCCAGTTAATCAGAATGATGATGTAAGACTGAACTTAACAAGCACCGAGTTACAGGCTATGTTAGATATCGCTATAAACAACGCTGTGGATCGTGTACTGAAGGATCATAAGCGAAAGTGCAATAATACCCCAAATAAAGGTTGTAAAAAGGGTAAGACCGGTTCAAACTATAACCAGTCCAAGCCAAAGGAGGCAAAACCCGAATGTAAAACCTGCAAGAAGAAGCACTTCGGAAAATGCTTCTATGATCAGACCAGGGGATGTGTCATCTGTAAAGAGATGGATCACAAGACCCATGAATGCAAGGACTTGAAGAACAACCAACAGTCGAGTGAAAAACCCAGATGTAAGATCTGCAAGAAGCAACACTTCGGGAAGTGCAGGTATGAATCGAACTCGCATACACAATCGAGGACTGTTGCATGTGGGATATGCAAGTCCAAGGGGCATAAGACCTTGGACTGCAAGAAGATGGAGGACGCAACCTGCCATGGTTGCAATGAAATAGGGCACATCAAAACTAATTGCCCTAATAAAACCAAGAAGTCTGGCGAGGCTAAGAAGACCAAAATCGGAAACTCTCAAATGGATACTCAAGAGGCTATCCAGGATGACAAGGTCACAACAGGTACTTTCTATATCGATAACGCTCATGTTAGAGTATTATTTGAATCAGGTTCAGATAAGTCTTTCGTAGACAATAGATTTTGTAAATCATTAAATCTTCCTGTTAAAACTCTAAGCGATAAGTATAAAGTAAAAATTGACCGATAATACCTCAGAGACTGCTCCAGCAATATTAAATGGATGTTTTATATCCATTAGGAATTACCCTTCTCCACTGTCCTTGTTTCGTTAATAGGAGGACTCGATATAGTACTAGGAATGGATTGGTCGTCTTGTGACCAAGCCCATATTGTGGGTGATAAGAAGCAATTAATTATCAAGACTCCTTATGAGACAATCCTCATAATTACATGTATCCATACGATTAATTAATATTAAACAATATATAAATTATACCTTACATAAAAATGGTGGAACCGGCCGTCCCCGGAATCGAACCTGGGTCTAGGCCACACCCTTTCGCGCGCCTAGCCAACCAAGCTAGGTGCCTAGTTTGTGAAATTTCCATTTTGATTAAATATAAGCACATGTACAATAACTTCCTTACTTCTTACTATAAGTCACCTACTTATCCTCCTTATGTTGACTAAGTATTAGAATCCAAGATTTTACCTCTATGTTTTAGTTACTCTTGGCTTGCTTATGTTGACTAAACACTAGAAAGGATGAAGTAGAAACCATAAGGTATATCAGCGGTTATGCTGGAAAGGACATGGTAAGGTATACATCACAGTCATTCGATGGCAATACTCTTAATTAGTAAGGACATTAATGAAATCCTCAAGAAGGATCCTCTTATACATTGTGGAATGGTCCAAGTTTTAAGGACCTTATTAGAAAAACCTAGTATCCGTTTCGCGAAAAGGGAAAAGACGGAATAAGAATTTTCTGACTCTCGCCATAAAAGTTCTAGACTGTCGACAGTATGTCGCAAATTTTAATTCATTGGCTGAGATAGTACCCTATTCAGTATACCCAAAAATCTAAGCTTAAAGCACATAATTATTAGTGGTTAGCATTGGCAATAAGAGGGCACACTAAGGTTTCAAAACCTACTCATTAAAAATCCATTATGGATCTACCTCAGCTACCCACATTATAATGATTAAGAAGTAATCAGTCAAAGCTGAGACTGACCTAAAGTTATCTAAGATTTTACAGCTAAGTTTAGAAGGATTAAGAATGGAGGCGTTTAACCCTCCTGTTGAATGATTAGAGGCAGCTCACATTAGGAATGTCACCAGATAAATCCTTATTTGTGAATTTATTGCTAGAAATTACATGTGGTTTCAGGTGCTGTTAAGTCTCTCACAAGACCATAAACTTAGCAAACTTTTAGAAATTTTCCCTGTAAGAACCCCAGATGTTAGGTGTAAGGTAGAACCTTCAGGCAAATCATATGAACCATTTCTTCTGTTCTTGTCAGAAACCTTTAGGCATAAAATTTTAGAAGTATCCTCTCTCTAAGAGGAAGTGCGAAAGCATATATAGTTGATATCTCTTTAATCTCTATCGATTCCGAATACCAGATGGTATGATAAAAGCGCCATATGAGGATTGGTGTATCTTAATAAGTTCCATAGATTGCTTCCATGCCTGATCAGTATGGAGGTTTAATGCATGGGACCACAAAGATATTCCGAGAGGTCATATGGTACTAAAGTCAACTAATGGTATTCAAAGGAGATGTCCATGATGGAATTGTCCAAGTAAATGTTCCCGAGTAAGGAGTTCTTGGACTCATAACATAAATGTGTCACTTAATTGACACAAACAATGGTGGATGAATTGGAGCCTGAGATTTGTAAAAATCTTTGTAACCTCCTTGTACCTTGATTATCTTCTCCTAATATTACCATGTTTACCCCTGAGAGGCAGGTAGAGTTAAGGTTTAAATTCCGTTTAAGGCTGTGTTATTATGAAATCTCCAAAACGGCTAGTACCATCATTGGAAGAATCGAAACCCTGATTAACTAAGTTTAAAATAGAGGGTTCATATAGCCTAACTAAATATCCTGGGAATCCGGTATAGTTAATTATGAAAGACGGTTCATTTTGCTTATGCATTATCACCACAACCCTAATTAGGCAACAATTAAGAATTTGCCATCAGCTGCCCAGGATCGTCGATCTGTTCGACTAACGGCAAGGATTAGCTATTCCTTAAAATTAGTTAAGCAGTGGTTGGAATAACCATATCACCTTAAGATGAGCTTTTCTATAATAGTTGATATATAAGCATCAAGGCTGCTCCTTAGGAGACCTTGTATAGATGGAATGTTACACATCTATTGTTAGGACAATAGATTGGTAAATCCAATTATCAGGATCTGAAAGTTGTATTGGAAACAACAAATAAGATCACGCAGATTCATAACCTTCAGTAAGATGCCAGTATTCGGCAGAAAATCAAGGATTAATGAAAATAGCAAAACCTTCTAAATTCTTGTTAAGGAATAAGGTTCAACAAAAGATATCACCCAGGAAAAGTGTGCCAAATTTGTTAAATTATCAGGCTAGTTAAGCTCTGAATATATAGAATCATCCGAAGGAAATCGGATGTACCAAGATCAAGTAGCTTATAAGCTAAAACCTATTTAAGGAGTTTGGCGGAGCTCGCAGTACATTGCACACTAGTGACTGAAGGAGGTGTTTCGCCAATAAGTCAAGGAGCACTATCACAATATGGTATGTGGATTTATGATGTGATGAACATCCTGTATCGATTGAGGATCGACAGGTGTTTCGCCAATAAGTCAAGGAGCACTATCACAATATGGTATAGGAGTCACTTTGGGAGCTTGGAAAGACTCCAGATATATTATAGAAGTTAAGTCCATTATGCGACAAAGAGTACTTCCAGCATTTTAACAAATCTCGAGGTCGAGATTTCTTTTGGGTCGTTTATATACATACATACATACATACATACATACATACATACATACAACACAACATATATTCACATAACATTCAATAACATAACATTCCATTAAATCATCCAATTCACATAGTCACATAATGTTTACGTTACATCAAGGTACAAAGATAGGTTCGGAAATACGAGTTGTCACACTGTTTGAGCCATAAGAGGTTAAACACAACCTGAAGCGACCACTTTATAAGTAAATGAGTCAAAATTATTATCTCGGTTGTTGGGCAATAAAAGAAAAAATTACCACACAAATAGTTTTGTGTTTTGGCTAACTAATTCAACATCCAAGAAAGAGGAAGATTCTTATTTCTTGTTGAGAAAAACTGAACAAAAGGAAACTTAATTTTTATAAGTCATAAAATGTTAGGGATGGAATGACCAAAACATAAAACACCTATGTATTTAAAGTCATTTGTGCATTTCTTCATATGGAGGAGAAGATCAATCAAGCCATAAGACCAAGATGCCATCCATGAATAATAACCAAGTAGGCATGATGTTAAGTTTATTGTTTATAGAATTTGGGGTTTTTCCGACCTAACCTAGTAATATTTGGTTGGTTTTAGATGTCATAAAAGGAAGAAACATGACCTAAATCTTATTACGATAATAACCATTGAATTGATAAAAAGAATGGATATGAATTGGACTTTTTAAGAATACATTTCCAAACGGGTCAAGAGCTTAATAATATGCCCTACATTTGCGTGTGAGCACACTATTCCAGGTCAGGTCACTGAGTCGAGTCAAATTGAATGATTGCATTGTTATCATAACACAAGAAAAAGTATGGCATATATTGACAGATCAACTAACAGAGAGGAACCGCATATACAGACATTGAGAGAGATATAATGTCGTATTAAACAATAACACTTAACGATGTCGTTATGGATGATTCTTAAGAGATAAAAACCATAGACAACCAACCTGAGTTTTAAAGAATCACGAGTTTCTTGTCGATCTAGTTATTTTGATTACAAAATGAGATCACATAAATTGAGCGAACTAAAGAGAAAGTGAGGACAAATGAACCAAATTTGTCTCTCATTTTTTGAATGCAAACGATGATATAAAGAAATTGTGTTAGCGTTACAGTTTCTCTTTGTATCACCATTTATCATACAACATATTCGCTCCATTCATCGTCACTCACTTTATGTGATCTCAATTTATAACATACAACTGTAAAAAACAACCATCCAAAAACCTAAGGTCCTCATACGTCTTATTTTATAAAAAATAAATTGCATAACATGAAGTGTCAAAACACCGTTACAATGGTAAAACCCAGTAAAATCTCACTCATAGCTTAACGATAAATATATAAAACATCATATTGCATATTTGCATACACAATACTATTCTTTAATATCTTGCTGCATAAAGTCAAAAAAATGTCAAAATAACATTCCAGACAGCAAAATAGATAAAGTCAACATAGCATACAATGGTACATAACTGATAGTCAGTACATTCAGCTGCAAAATTTGAAATATTGTATCAATATTTTGTTTCAACTTCTATAGAAATCAAGCATTTCTTCTTCCACAGGATGAGTGATGCCAACTATTGTGAGGTAATGAAGAGGTGGACCAAAGTCAACCGTCCTTAACTATTTCATTGAACCCGCCATCACCATCTGATTCTCACTTCCTAGCCGTGCAAAACCGACACAAAGCGTGTCTTCATTGTAAGCTGTCAGATGAAAACAAAAGAAGGGATCGTAACCCGATGAAAATACAGAAAGATGTTTTTAGGGTATTCATAAAATTTGCAGCACTTAGTTTTTTGCCTAAAATTACTTTTTTGTGCATATAATCATCTGTCGCAACCCCCGACCCCTGCCCCGGGAGGCGGGCGGCCACGAGCTACTCAGAGCCGGTGGTATCAGTGTTTATTATTAATTTGGCAGCAAAAATTTCATCAGGACCGTAGTTAGGAAATAGTATACCAGAGTAAAAAACCACACTTTTATAATTAATAAATACATGGGAAAACCCCAACTTTCCATTACAAACATGTTTTTAGGGATGAACCCTAATTTATTGAAATAAAACTTCTTCTTTATTTAGGTAACTTTTATAGCCACTTTTCCAAGCCTTCAGTGCTCTCCAGCTGGCTTCTAATTGGATTTCACATTTTGTTACCTGAAACGCGTTTAAAAACATTTTATCAGCAAGAAATACTGGCAAGTGAATCCCAGTTTAATCAAAACAGGTTTTATCATTTTACAACATTGAGGGCAATCCAGCAATTACATTTGTTTACATCTACTTTAATTACCACCCACGGTACTGTCAATCCTGACTTGTGGTCATGCTACTACTCACAGTGTAGTAACAAGTTTTGTATACAAAACCCCAACATACCGATGATAATTGTAGAATCACAAATACTCAATCACTGTTAAATATAATTTAAAATAATTGAGGTTTTGTAAAAACAGTTTGCAAAAAGAGGATTAACTCACATTGCTAATTTAGGTATTTTCCCTGTGACTTCCTGGTTATAATCTATTAATTTAAACAATGCACACGCGTTAGTATAATAACCCAAATTTGCATTAGCTATACCCTCCCCGAGACAGAACTCTAACGACTGAGTCAGGCAGAGCCTTGACATGCGTTACGGAGCACTAGATCAATCGGGCAACATATCTAATACATAACCGGGGGTTATAATACTTACAACGAGGCAGAGCTTCGCTATTTTGGCGGGGGGGTATTATACCCGAGAATTATAATTGCAATTAGAGATTTCGAGAGAGAATTGAATTTTATGAACGATTTGAAATGAAACGTTGAGCTCCTATTTATAGGGCCTGATCAGGGGTCTCTCGCACCCCGCGTGTAACAACCCTCATAAAAATATTCTCGACAACAAACCGTAATCAAAACCAGAAATGCACGCGATAAAACTTGTATATTTAAGCTGGAAAATTTAGCGATTAAGGAATCTTGGCATTCGACGAACCAAATCACATAAAAATAGTCTTATTAGATTCGCAAATTAAAAACGAATCATGTAAGATCAAGACCCAAACATACACGATAAGTATCGGCATGAAAATCGAGGAAAACGCACGATTGGACGAGAAGGGCGGCCAAGGACACGCATCACGACACTGTGACACGTGTCAGGCCTACGTGGGACACATGGCGACCAAAGCCAGATCAACTATCATCGCGCCATGCGACAGCCTGTCGCGCCACGCGAGGGGACCCAAAATTCAGGTATAAAAGGGCAGCAGTGGGACTTGAATTCCTGCACCAGTTCGATCGAATTTTGACGAACTTACTCTCTCGTATCTCCGTTTCTTTTCACAACACCCCTAAACCCTAAAACTCTGCTCGTAATCAGAGTACTAACTCGAATCACTTATACGATACCCTATCCGATCGATTGAAACTGATCCAACGAATGTTTAAGTGCTGCATGTATACGGCTATACTTTGTCATTCGTTGTGAGTTTTGATCTCGTGATTATCGTTAAAGTTGAATTGGGTTAACACGCTAATACGAGTTCCATTGTATCTAGAAATTAGAACTCATAAAGTTGTTAAGATAGAATACTTAACAGGAAAGTAAACTTAGCAATTAAGAAAACTCAATAGCTAAGAAAACTTAACAGTTAAGCAAGCTGAGTAGGGTGATTAATCTGCTAATTAAGCTAAGTAATCGACTAAACAAATTATAAAAGTTAAGATAAATTAATCAGTTAAGTAGTTAAGTCAGTTAATTAATTAATCCGTTAAGTAAGATTAATTAAGCTAAGCAGGATTAATTAAGCTAATCAAGATTAATTAAGCTAAGTAAGTTATTTAGTTAAATGGTTAAGTAAACTTAATGGTTAAGTAAAACTTAATAGTTAAGAAAACTTAATAGTTAAGAAAAAACTAAATAAATAAAAAGAAAACTTAATAATTAAGAAAACTTCCTAGCTAAGAAAGGAACCTACCTTACCTATAAATAGGAGCCTAGGATTTCATTCTTCCTTGCTCATTTCTTCTATTCTTCTCTCTATACGTTGGTGTTCTAACCAATAATCACCGATGAGATGTTCTGTCCGATCGATTCGGGAACCAACTAACGAATGCCAAAGTGCGGTACTTTGTGAATTTCGTTAAACGAATGCCAAAGTGCTGTCTAAACAAGACTATACTTTGTGAATTTCGTTAAGGTTCTGATCTCGTGACCATCGTTAGGTTTGATTTGGTATAACACTAAAACGTATTCCACTCTGTTAAACTATATGTTTAACTATCAGAAAACTCCAAACTATACACTTACTACCAAACAAAATATTTAATCATCAGAAGATTCAGAACTCTAAAAGAAAGTAGATGCTTAGTTATCAAGAGGCATAGAATCAGAAGGCTTGTTAATCAAGACTGTATGCTAACAAGGTGAGTCATTCTCTTTTTACCAATTTGTTTCCAAAACCCTATTTATTTTCAAAGTTATAATTACAGGGATTAAGTCTTTGTAATATTCAATTACTGCCGGTATGTGGGGTTTTGTATACATTACTTGATACCCGTCACCATTGGACAACGGGTTAGCCAATGGGTGATCTGACCATAGTCACAGAAACGAGTCGAGTGACAAATACCGATTTGGGGTAATTGGTTGATATAAACATTGTAATCACCCTTAATACTGTAATTTATAACTATGCATCATTTTGTACAAAAATGAATGAACTCACCAGTATTTCCTGCTGACCAAACCTTTTTAAAACGCGTTTTCAGGTAATGACAGTAGATTGGAATAAGAGTGATGATACGGCACCGAAAGGCTTAAAGAAGTGGCTTATTTTATTAATTGAATTAAATTAAGAAAACATGGTTTCATATATTCGGGTTTATCCCTTATTAAAGCTACCTCTGTAAAACATGGGTTTTATCCCATCTATTTAATAAATAAAATCCGGTGTTTTCTAAACTCTGATATTTTTCCTAACTCACTGTCCTGATGAATATTTCCGGTGCAATGTTTTTAAAATAACCACTGGTACCACTTGACTGCTTGCGGCTCCCGTCCAGGGCATGGTCGGGGGTCGTGACAGAAGGTGGTATCAGAGCCACTGGTTTAAGCAATTTGGTGTTGTAATAATACCTAAGCTTAAACGAAAGAGTTAGGAAATTGTTATTTGGTAGCAACAAGGATAGTATTTAGACTTGAACTTAAGAAAGATACTTTAGTATTAGCTTCAAGATAAGCTTGCATAAATAAAGTATGATGGGTATTGGTATGCCGTGAGGATGATGACTAGAACGTTGCAAGTATGGTAAATAAGCGATAACACTTGGCCACTGTTATTTCTTATTTATTGGTACTACTTGGTTCTAGAATATGATCCATCATGTGAATACTAATTTCCATGTTCTTTGATGAAAGCCTTAATAAAATATTCCTTTTTTAAATCATGATTTAAAAAGGATCTATTTATGGGAAATTCAAATTACCTCTCCGGCAAGACTGGGTATGGTGTAGCAGACTCTCCAGCTTGTCCGGGTAAGATGGGGTTACCTCTCCGGCAAGAACCGGGTAAGATGGGGTATAGGATATGTCAAACAAGTGACATAATTCCCTAATAGTATCATGACCTGATGTCTGACTTGTCTTTGGAAATACGAATCTGTTAATTACATTGACCATATGAATGGTATGTATATTACAGTATGTGAAATATATGATTATATAGATATGTATATCTATAAGGAAATCCAAAAACCATAAGGATTGACAATTTAGCATAAATCACGAGCATGTGTGTCAATGATAATTCTAGATTTCTTTATTAGGAATCTCTTGTATACATCTATAATTCCGATATCGAACATTATTTCGTTTGATCATCTGTCTCTTAACTCGTGCGACAAGGAGTATATGAACCCTTTATGTTGGGATGCCATCAAAAATATAAGAATTCCCTTTGCGTTACCTTAGATTATGAACGCATTAGGAAACCTGTAGCTAAAGTTGTGCTAGACACTAAACGTCTCAAAACCTACACTAATGATAAGAATTCTACTTTCTTTAAGAACTCTTGCGAAGATAATAGTGACCACGACAAGATGCACTTACAAAGACTCTTCACCTATAATCCTACTAAGATTACCAGTAACAAAAGAATTATTGCAAAAATACATGGGCTTAAAGGACTGGAGTGTCATAACCATTAGTATATATGAAATGAAGTAATGTATGCTTCAAGATTTAGACATTTAGATAGTGAGACCCGAGCTTCAAAACACATGGTCAAGACATATGCCATGAAATGGAGAGAACTAACAGAAAAGAAATTATGTCTGCTTCATAAAAAGGAACAAATGGAAACAATGACTCCTGAAAGTTTGCAAGCCAACCGGAGAAGTAACCACAAGGAGGCAAGACAGACCAGCCGACAAAGTTCGTCTCTGTAAGGAAAACTACGAGCTATGCACGGGGGGTAAGACATAGCATATATGATCTCGGAGTTCATTAACACTAGAAGCATGGAACTGAAAGATATTCCGACCGACATGTTCCCAGAGGATCTACTTAGACTATCACCCGATCGTGAGAAGAAACTTAGAATTCATCTGAGACTAGGAACAACACCGATTGTTATATCCCAAAGTTAAGACTAATATAGTAGTTAATGCTTTAACTCATAAGTTTCATAGGAAGCCGAATCAAGTACGTGTTCTTAGATTAACTTGCGGATAGATTTAATGAAATAATTAAAGAGTACCCAAGAAACAGTAATCAAGGATGATGCTTAAGGATTATAAAGGAATAATGAAGGAATCAGAAAAAGGAACTAATGGAAATTAGGGATTCCATAAAGATTTCGGGTACCAATTCAAGGAAACCTGCAAGAAAGGATTCTTAAAGAATCCCATAGAACTAAGTATTTGATACATCGTGTAAGTAATATGAGGTATCGAGGTTTGAATTACTGATAAATAGAAATGAAAAAAGTTATGTCTCTAAGTATTTAATCGATTAGCAAGTTAAAGCTGAGCATTAGAACCCTTTAGGTTTACCTCAACGACATCAGTATGAAGATGAGATTGATAACAATGGATATTATTACCAAATTACCCAAAACAAGAAATGACACAATCTGGGTGATTGTGGATCAACTAACCAAGGCTGCTCAAATCCCTACCAATGAAAGGAACCTTTTAGTATAAGACACTTAGTTAAGATTTTATGGGAACGAAATAGTCTCATTACATAGAATTCCGTTATCTATTGTATCAAACCAAGATAGTAATTTCACTTTTGAGAAAATTTTAACCCGACTTATTTTAAGTAGTATGAAGGAACACTATAAAGGTGTGCTAAGTACATACATGATAGATATTGGTGAAAATAGGACTATTACTTATCACTCATAAGATTCTTCCATAATTGGCCTACAAGGATTAGTGTTACCCGCACTTTATGGATGATAGTATCATCCAGTATGTTAGACATACATATGAGAAAAGCAACTATCGGGCCATGAGATCGGCAAACCATTAGAATTTCAAATCAGAGAAAGAATAATACTAAAGGTCTCTCCGTGAAAAGGGAATAGTCCGATACGGCAAGAAAGAAAAGTTAAAAATTTGTTGAACTATTCGGAATCCTTAAATAAAAATTAGATCAGTAGCTTATCAGCTAGAGTTACCCGAAGAAATAACATGAATACATGATATGTTTCATGTATGCCACTTAAGGAATGCCTAGCTGATAAATCTTTAGTTATACCTCTTCAAGCTATAAAGGTAAATGAAAATTTTAGATCCATTGAAAGGTCATATAAGTCAAAAATAAGAATCACAAGGCAAGAGCTTAGTTCTGGTCAAAGTAAAATAAAGAACCTGAATATACATGAGAGTTAGAATCAGAGATGAAAAGAAAACCTATTTACTTGTTCCAGCAAATCTAGAGGACGAGATTTAAAACAAGGTGGGGAGGATGTAACAACCCTCATAAAAATATTCTCGACAACAAACCGTATTCAAAACCAGAAATGCACGCGATAAAACTTGTATATTTAAGCTGGAAAATTTAGCGATTAAGGAATCTTGGCATTCGACGAACCAAATCACATAAAAATAGTCTTATTAGATTCGCAAATTAAAAACGAATCATGTAAGATCAAGACCTAAACATACACGATAAGTATCGGCATGAAAATCAAGGAAAACGCATGATTGGACGAGAAGGGCGGCCAAGGACACGCGTCACGACACTGCGACACGTGTCAGGCCTACGTGGGACACGTGGCGACCAAAGCCAGATCAACTATCCCCGCGCCACGCGACAGCCTATCGCGCCACGCGAGGGGACCCAAAATTCAGGTATAAAAGGGCAGCAGTGGGACTTGAATTCCTGCACCAGTTCGATCGAATTTTGACGAACTTACTCTCTCGTATCTCCGTTTCTTTTCACAACACCCCTAAACCCTAAAACTCTGCTCGTAATCAGAGTACTAACTCGAATCACTGATACGATACCATATCAGATCGATTGAAACTGATCCAACGAATGTTTAAGTGCTGCCTGTATACGGCTATACTTTGTCATTCGTTGTGAGTTTTGATCTCGTGATTATCGTTAAAGTTGAATTGGGTTAACACGCTAATACGAGTTCCATTGTATCTAGAAATTAGAACTCATAAAGTTGTTAAGATATAATACTTAACAGGAAAGTAAACTTAGCAATTAAGAAAACTCAATAGCTAAGAAAACTTAACAGTTAAGCAAGCTGAGTAGGGTGATTAATCTGCTAATTAAGCTAAGTAATCGACTAAACAAATTATAAAAGTTAAAATAAATTAATCTGTTAAGTAGTTAAGTCAGTTAATTAATTAATCCGTTAAGTAAGATTAATTAAGGTAAGCAGGATTAATTAAGCTAAGCAAGATTAATTAAGCTAAGCAAGATTAATTAAGCTAAGTAAGTTATTTAGTTAAATGGTTAAGTAAACTTAATGGTTAAGTAAAACTTAATAGTTAAGAAAACTTAATAGTTAAGAAAAAACTAAATAAATAAAAAGAAAACTTAATAATTAAGAAAACTTCCTAGCTAAGAAAGGAACCTACCTTACCTATAAATAGGAGCCTAGGATTTCATTCTTCCTTGCTCATTTCTTCTATTCTTCTCTCTATACGTTGGTGTTCTAACCAATAATCACCGATGCGATGTTCTGTCCGATCGATTCGGGAACCAACTAACGAATGCCAAAGTGCTGTACTTTGTGAATTTCGTTAAACGAATGCCAAAGTGTTGTCTAAACAAGACTATACTTTGTGAATTTCGTTAAGGTTCTGATCTCGTGACCATCGTTAGGTTTGATTTGGTATAACACTAAAACATATCCCACTCTGTTAAACTATATGTTTAACTATCAGAAAACTCCAAACTATACACTTACTACCAAACAAAATATTTAATCATCAGAAGATTCAGAACTCTAAAAGAAAGTAGATGCTTAGTTATCAAGAGGCATAGAATCAGAAGGCTTGTTAATCAAGACTGTATGCTAACAAGGTGAGTCATTCTCTTTTTACCAAATTGTTTCCAAAACCCTATTTATTTTCAAAGTTATAATTACAGGGATTAAGTCTTTGTAATCTTCAATTACTGCCGGTATGTGGGGTTTTGTATACATTACTTGATACCCGTCACCATTGGACAACGGGTTAGCCAATGGGTGATCTGACCATAGTCACAGAAACGAGTCGAGTGACAAATACCGATTTGGGGTAATTGGTTGATATAAACATTGTAATCACCCTTAATACTGTAATTTATAACTATGCATCGTTTTGTAAAAAAATGAATGAACTCACCAGTATTTCCTGCTGACCAAACCTTTTTAAAACGCGTTTTCAGGTAATGACAATAGATTGGAATAAGAGTGATGATACGGCACCGAAAGGTTTAAAGAAGTGGCTTATTTTATTAATTGAATTAAATTAAGAAAACATGGTTTCATATATTCTGGTTTATCCCTTATTAAAGCTACCTCTGTAAAACATGGGTTTTATCCCATCTATTTAATAAATAAAATCCGGTGTTTTCTAAACTCTGATATTTTTCCTAACTCACGGTCCTGATGAATATTTCCGCTGCAATGTTTTTAAAATAACCACCGGTACCACTTGACTGCTCGTGGCTCCCGTCCAGGGCATGGTCGGGGGTCGTGACACCGCGAGAGAAACACAAAGGGGCTTCGCGGCCCGCGAGCCATCTAGACTAGGCTCTAGCTTGGCTGAGTTGACCACTAGCCTTGACACGCAGCCCGCCACGTGGCTGCTCAGGGGCTCGCCTGGTGGCCACCTGGTCGTGGCCCGTGACGAACTCAGGGGTTGTTGTAGCGCCCCACGAGCGGCATTAGAAATTTGTTTTTATTTAATTTTTGTAAAATAAAGGTATTTCGGGCTTGTTTTTCGTATACGGGGTGTATTTTAGGGCGTATAGGGGTGTTATAAGACTTTTAGGAGAGTTGTTATATCCTCCCCACCTTGTTTTAGAACTCGTCCTCGAGGTCTACTGGAACAGGTGTGGATATTTCCTTTGCATTTCTAATTCAAGCTCCCAAGTGTATTCTGGTCCTCTCTTGGAATCCCATTTTACTTTGACTAGAATTAATCTCGTGTGTTTGAGATTCTTGATCTTTCTGTCCTCGATTTGTAGAGGTTTCGCTACAAACTTAAGTTTCTTGTTTACCTCTATGTCCTTAAGAGGTACCACTAATGATTCATCTGCTAAACATTTCTTGAGATTACATACATGAAATACATCATGTATTCCTGTCATTTCCTCTGGCAGTTGTAGCTGGTAAGCTACGGGTCCTATTCTTCTAATAATCTCAAAAGGTCCAACATACCTGGGGCTTAGCTTTCCTCTTTTGATGAATCTAACTATTCCCTTCCATGGAGAAACTTTTAATAATACCTTATCCCCTACTTGAATTCCAATGGTTTTCGCCTGTTATCGGCATAACTTTTCTGACGATCGCGTGCTGCTTTTAGTCTTTCCTTGACTTGAATAATCTTGTCCGTTGTTTCTTGTACTATCTCTGGTCCAGATAGTTGCTTTTCTCCAATTTCTGCCCATCAGACTGGAGTCCGGCACTTTCGTCCATAAAGTGCTTCGAATGGTGCAGCATTAATACTGGTATGATAGCTGTTATTGTAGGAAAATTCTATTAATGGCAAATGATCATCCCAATTTCCTCCGAAATCAATTACATAAGCTCTAAGCATATCTTCCAATGTCTGAATTGTCCTTTCGCTTTGTCCATCCGTTTGAGGATGATAAGCTATGATTAGATTTAACTTGGTTCCCATTACTTTTTGGAAACTAGTCCAAAAATGAGAAGTAAAACGGCTATCTCTATCAGAAACAATAGATAAAGGAATTCCATGTAATGAAACTATTTCATTTACATATAACTTGGCTAACTGTTCCATACTAAAAGTTTCCTTCATCGGTAAGAAATGAGCAGACTTGGTTAATCTGTCTACAATCACCCAGATTGTATTATTACTTTTTCGTGTTTTGGGTAATTTGGTAACAAAATCCATTGTTATCAATTCCCATTTCCATATTGGAATTTCTAATTGCTGCAATAAACCTGAGGGTTTCTAATGTTCAGCTTTGACTTGGGAACATGTTAGACACTTAGCAACATAAGCTGCTATATTCTTTTTCATTCCTATCCACCATAAATTCTTTCTTAAGTCTTGATACTTCTTATCACTTCCAGGATGTATCGTATACTTAGACTTATGAGCTTCTTCTAATATTCGGTGGCGTAGGTTTCCTTGTTTGGGTATCCAAATTCTTTTCTTATGGAATCTCCAAATTCCATCTGTTCCTTGTTATAATTCCTTAATCATTCCTTTTAATTTTTCAGTATCGTCCTTGATTACTGATTCTTGTACTTCTCTAATCTCTTCATTTAAATCTATCTGCAGATTTAATTTAAGGGAACGTACTCTTTTTGGCTTTTCGTGATACTTTCGACTTAAAGCATCAGCTACTACATTTGCTTTTCCTGTATGATACTGGATACTACAATCATAATCACTAAGAATTTCCATCTAGCGTCTCTGTCTCATATTTAACTCCTTTTACCCAAAAACATATCTTAAACTCTTATGATTGGCGAAAACGGTAAACTTACTACCGTAAAGATAATGTCTCCAAATTTTAAGGGCAAAAATTATGGCTCCTAACTCTAAATCATGGGTTGTATAATTCTCTTCATGATTCTTAAGTTGTCTAGAGGCATAGGCTATAACCTTTTAACGTTGCATTAATACACATCCATAACCTAACTTAGAAGCGTCACAATAGACTACAAAGTCTTTAGTTCCTTCTGGTAGCGCGAGTATGGGT
Organism: Helianthus tuberosus; assembly: GCA_030545235.1. Taxonomy (NCBI): domain Eukaryota; kingdom Viridiplantae; phylum Streptophyta; class Magnoliopsida; order Asterales; family Asteraceae; genus Helianthus; species Helianthus tuberosus. The sequence continues at coordinate 131,798,523 of CM060436.1, read as the reverse complement.
GCGATGGTTAATCTTTGCTTAAGAATTCTAAAGGCTTCTTCCTGTTTTGGTCCGCATTCAAACTTAACTGATTTACAGGTCAGTTTTGTTAAAGGAATAGCTATTCTAGAAAAATCTCGGATAAACCATCTATAATAATCGACCAGTCCTAGAAAACTTCTTGCTTCCGTCGGCGATTCAGGGACTTTCCATCTAGTAATTACCTCGATCTTTGTGGGAGCTACATGAATTCCTTCATGATTTACTAAATGTCCAAGAAATTGCACTTCTTCTAACCAAAATTCACATTTCTAAAATTTAGCATAGAGCTTTTCTTTTCTCAACAAATTTAAGAGTGTATGCAGATGCGCTGCATGTTCCTCTTTACTCTTAGAGTAAATGAGAATATCATCTATAAAGACAATTATGAATTTATCCAGATATGGTTTACATATTCTGTTCATCATGTCCATAAATGCGGCTGGGGCATTGGTTAGACCAAATGGCATGACGGTAAATTCATAATGGCCATACCTTGTTCTGAAGGCAGTTTAGGAATGTCCTCTTCTTGTACCTTCAATTGATGATATCCTGAGCGTAAGTCGATCTTGGAAAAGAATCGAGCTCCTTGCAGTTGATCAAACAAATCATCGATTCTCAGTAATGGGTACCGATTTTTAATCGTGACTTTATTGAGTTCTCGGAAATCAATGCACATACGCATTGACCCGTCTTTCTTCTTGACAAACAAGATTGGTGCTCCCCATGGCGATGAACTAGGTTATATGAAACCTTTTTCCAAAAGTTCATCTAACTGTTTCTTCAGTTCTTGCATCTCTGCAGGTGCCAAACGGTAAGGTGCCTTGGCAATCGGTGCTGTTCCTGGTAGTAGGTGAATTCTGAATTCGACTTCTCTATCTGGTGGTAGTCCAGGTAATTCTTCTGGGAAAACGTCGGAGAATTAAGATACTACGGGAATATCTTTCAATTCCTTTCCTTTAGTGTTAATGATTATAGAAATCATATATCCTAGTGACCCTTTTCTTGCATAGCTTACTATTTTCATCACAGAGAAGAATTTCGTGGATCTAGATGGCTTGTCTCCTTTAATTGTGATATTTTCACCCTTTTGGTGAATTTACTTGGATTAACTTTTGGTCACATAGAATACTGGCTTTATTGGCTATTAACCAATCCATTCCTAATACGATATCAAATCCAGCCAGATTCATTGGATAAGGATTTGCAATAAAATTATGGTTTAGAATTTCTATTCTTGCTCCCTGCAAGATTTCAGTAAACTTAGTGGATTCTCCATTTGCCGTCTCTACCAGGCATTCTTGTTGAAGTTTAGTTAATGGTTGATTGAAAAGTTTGCAAAATGAAGTATTAATAAAACTTTGGTTCGCACCAAAGTCAAATAATACTTTAGCAAAAACATCATTAACTAAAAACGTACCAGCAATCACGTCTGGAATCATCTTGGCTTCTTCCGCAGTCAGAACAAATGCTCTAGCATTCTTAGTTGTCTAGTTGTTCATGGCTGGAGCTAGTTTCGGACAGTTCGGCTTAATATGCCCCTTTTCTCCACAATTGAAGTATACTCCATTGCTGGGTTTCTTCCTACAGTCTTCTTCCTTGTGTTCCGGTATCTTGCAGAAATTGCAGTATGTGGCACATCTTCCCGAATGCTTTTTCTTGCAGGCCTTACAGTAAGGTGTAGAGATAGAACCTATGTTTTTCCAACGGTTGGAATATAGCAGAATTCCTGGGTAAGTTTTTGGACTAGGTTCTTCCTCTGGTCTTCTTCTTGTGTACGTACTAATTCATCAGTCAAGGTATTTGCTAGTTCTACAGCTTCTTCTATGGTTGGTGGTCTAGCTGCCTTGACTACATGCCTAATCTCACTGATTAATCCCCAGATGTAGCGGGAGATTAATACTGGTTCGGGTGATGCTAGGGTTGGCACTATTCTAGCATATTCGAAGAATACGGTAGTGTAACCCTTGCAGTCTACTCCAGTCATTCTAAGGTTTAAGAACTTATTAGCTATTTGTTCTTTTTCATTGGGAGGGCAGAATTTTCTTTCAACATGTTCTTAAACTCAGTCCATTCCATATTGTAAACTCTGTCACTTCCCTTAGACTGGAGAATAGTGTTCCACTATTCTAAAGCTGCATTCTTAAAAAGATTGGAAGCAAACATGATTTTATCTTCCTCTGCACACTTGCTTATTTTTAAGACTACCTCAGTCTTTTCTATCCAACGTAGAGTTGTAATGGCTCCTTCATTGCCCGAGAATTCCATTGGTTTACAAGACCAAAATTCTTTGTAAGAACAACCATAAGACATGGTTTTTCTTCTTTTTGGAATAGGAAATTGAAGTAACGGTCCATTGTTTACGCTGCGACTGGGTTCAGTAGGTGGTCGTTTACTTCCACTGTTAGTTTTATTATTTTCCGCTTCCTTTGTCACACCCCAACCGATGGCGGAAACATCGGGGTACGGCACTAAGCGTTCAGATTGCTCATGAGATTCCATAACACTAGATATTTCAATATAGGTTAAAGTATCAACCATAAAACACCAATTACAAATCATCATCAAATAGTTTCAAAATTTCTGATTTAGCTATGATGTGTTTCTAGGCAGCATCCTAGCAAGTTTCATGAATCCTAGCATCCTGTTAGCCTGCAACATGTATTAAAATAAAGCCAGTACAAAAACGTACTGGCGAGTATACAAGTTTGAGTATATAGCATAATAGATTAAAAGACTCATATCCATTATGTAAATGTTAAAAATAGTTTCAGCCATGCTAGTGTTCGCAGTCCAAGTGATAGCCCAAGTGTCCCGATGCTTTAGGTGTTTTCCCAAGACTCAAGGAAAACTAGAATCCTCCTAACAATACCCCCGAGAATAATGGGGAGGTGCATCTTCCTATAGCGCTACTATTGTTAAGGCGGTACTACACACTCTGGATTAAACGTTCACATAGCATAAAAATCAAGAATCAAGAATCACAAGTTTCACATACACATAGGATAGAGTTTAGATTCAAAGTATCAAGTTTCATAGTTTAATAGAATACATGTTGCATCCCAAAGTTTAAAATGAAAAGGGATCGAGTATACTCACAGTGATTGCTTAACAGATCAACTGTTATTGGATCAAAGGGAGCTCTTTAGGATTAGCCTGATTAGATTACAATGGATAAGTGTCAGACAGGATAACAAGAATCGTGCAAGTGCCGGATCAGTCACCTGATCGGATGGCCATCCGATCGGATGGTCATCCGGTCAGATAACATGTACTCGTGTGACGGATCGCCATCCGATCGGATGGTCATCCGTACGGATGGCCATTCGATCGAATGGTCATTCGATCCAAGTATTGAGATTCTAAAAAGTTTAACCAAGTGTTCAAATCAGATCACTTCGATCGGATGGTCATCCGATCGGATAGCCGTTCGATCGAAGGACCCTTCGTTGTGCAAGTTTCAAGATTCAAAGTTTCTGATTCAACACTAATCTAAGTGTTTAAAGGTTGTATGTCACATGTCACTTTGATCGGATGGTCGTTCGATCGAACGGCAGTCCGATCGGATTACCATTCGATCGCAGTGGTCTTGTATCCTTTTTGCAACCTTGTAAAATTTCATAGTTTCGAGTCTAACGGTGATGACGTGGTACGTACTAAGACAACGGTAACCACATCAGAGCTCATCCTATCTGATAGGAACCACCCCGTCCGATCAGGCATCTGTTCTTAATGGTGTTTATGTCTGAATCCGTACTCCGGTCATCTTCTCCGGCAACAATCCATTTCCAAGCCGACTCCAGACTAGTCATCAAGTCTATAGTCCGTTTGGGTCCGGATTCCACCGTTTTAAGTAAAAGTTTAAGAAAAGATGGAAGAAAACATGAGTTTTAGCTGAAAAGTTTAGGTTTAGTGAGGATTCGGTGAAAAACACATGAAATTTCTTAGATCTGAGCTAGATCTTGACAGGAATGACATCACACAACTTGTTTGTACAACAGCCATGGTGACGTCATCCTCAAGAGCTCAAATCTCAGAGATTCCATGGTGAAAAGGGTGATTTCAAAGAGGAATTATGTAAAGATTAGTGTATAGATCAAAGATGTTCAAGAATCTAGTGTAAAACATACCGAAATCGCCGAGAAATGGAAGAAAAGTGGTTGTGCGTGCGTTTGGTCGAAGGAGGTTGTCACATCAGTGAAGAATGATGTGACGGGTCCTATTTATAGTGCAAGAGTGGAGGTTAAGGTGGTGTGCAGCAGATCGGATGGCACTTCGATCGAGTGGCCCTCCGATCGGATGGTCATCCGATCGGAATGCCATTCGGTCAATCCCATCCTTTCCGTTTCACCGTCGTTGATTCATTTTGTGAGTTAGGTTAAGCCTTGCGTATCGTTGTGTAATAGAATCACATAACTAGATTATACCATTAACATAAAAAGTTTCCAAGTTTCATAGTTTCCGCCAGTGACACGTCTCCAGTCTCTCATTCAACCAAGTCTCAAGTTTCACGAGTCTCAAGAGTCGAGCACCAAAGTATCAAGAATCAAGAATCTAGCTTCCAAGTATCAAGAATCAAGAATCTAGCTTCCAAGTATCAAGTATCAAGAATCAAGAATCATAGCATTAAGATCCACAAGTATCAAAGTAGCAAGAATCACATAGTTTAGGGACTAAGATTGACAATAGCTAAAAGTTCAGGGACGCAGGTGTTACATCCTTAACCGTTTTGATAATATATGGCATAGCGTCTATAATCCCTTGTGCCACTATGTGTTGGATGGCGGTGTTATCTAATTAGTTCCCGTTATTATAGTTATTCGAGGTTTCTTGATTCACTTCGTTGTCCATCTGGATTATAAACATTTACCAAGTATTAATATCATAGAACAAAAGTTAATGCGAACAATCACACAAACAAACACATTGATCAAAATCGTCGTGCATTGCGACATTTACTCTATTTTATAGGTATCTATATCTATTACAAGTGGCAACTGGAATCTAACATACAATACTAGTTATGCGTCAGTAGGTATTGGATTATCTATATATTTTTTTTCAAACTACACACACACACATATATATATATATATATTATATTATTATTATTATTATTATTATTATCATTAGGGGTTCATCCAGTATTGCATATTTCGCTCGTCGTACTTCCAAACGAGCCTTTCCCCTATTTGTCTTATTCTTTCTCCCTCATCTACCAACTCCTCACCAAAAGTGCGGAGTTCCTGCACGTTTTCGGTACTCATGGGTGGTGGTGGTGCGGGTATTGGGTCAGGGTACAGTGGTACGGGTTCTCCATATGGATATGGGTTTTCTAGTACTTCCCGGACATACTGATCAGCATCCCAGTATGGATCTAGAGGGTCAGGGTAGGGGTATGGTGCTATAGGGTTTGGTATGGGCTCCTCCTGTGGATAGAGTTCTCGATAATCCCTATGTTCATTCTCCCATGGGTCATAAGCTAGAGGATTTGGTAGTGGCTGTGGTGCAATGATTTGTTCTAAGTTTGGGTCTGCGACAGTGGTAGCTAGTATATGAAAGTTGGCAAATCACCTATTGATTATGTCTTGAGTCTGGGCATTCATCTCCCTATTTGCTGCTGCTAAAGCCTTTTGTTGCTCTAATTTCCTCATTCTCTTCCTATGCTCGTGTGCTCCCCGACTGAACCATCCTCTCTTTTTGGTAGGGAATGGTTCTTCAGATTGTGCCTTAAATATGAAAATCCCCTCTTCTGTATCAACTGAATACCCCGAAGGAGTAGGCTGGGAGGAAGTTCCTTCATCTCTAGGAGAACTAGACAATTGACGATAGGCGTCCGACTGACCTTGATCACTCATACTGTAAACTAACAAATTGTCAAATGACACAAAACAATAATATGCAGATATGCACGTAATCACGTAGATTATTTCCTAACATAATGGATAAAATTTTGATGTCAGTAGAACACTTCTGTGGCTGAAATTAGTGGCTGTAGCTCTGATACCACCTTTTGTCGCAACCCCCGACCCCTGACCTGGGAGACGGGCGGTCGCGAGCTACTCAGAGCCGGTGGTATCGGTGTTTATTATTAATTTGGCAAAACCCAAGTTTCCATTAGGTTCAACGGACCCTAATTTTGACCAATTTGACTCAGAACTACACGATACGTGCTTTTTTGCCCTTGATGTGTTTTCCTCAGCGTCTTGCACATTAGGCTCTTCTTCTTAAACCAAGATGATATAACAACTCTCCTAAAAGTCTTATAACACCCCTATACGCCCTAAAATACACCCCGTATACGAAAAACGGGCCCGAAATACCTTTATTTTACAAAAATTAAATAAAAACAAATTTCTAATGTCGCTTGCAAATCTTCGAGAGGCACGTGAAGATTTTCTTCAGCTAGGCACTTCTTGAGGTTCGAGACGTGGAAGGTCGGATGTACGTTGCTGAGTTCCTCCGGTAATTCGAGTCGGTATGCCACTTTGCCAATTCTTTCCAGATTCTTAAAGGGACCCACGTATCATGGCGCTAACTTTCCTTTCTTGCCGAATCGGATCACCCCCTTCCAAGGTGAAACCTTTAGGAGTACGTGATCACCAACTTCAAACTCAAGGGGCTTGCGGTGTTTATCGGCGTAACTCTTTTCACGACTCCGCTGCAACTTTCGTTTTTTTTTTCTTTTTCTTCGTGTCTTGTGTGGGTTTGGTTGCTGCTTTTGAATGAAGGTTAAAACCCTAATAACCCCTTTTCATAGTAGATGCGTCAAAGTGAAAGATGATTATTTAAAATGTATATAATGATTCAAATAACAAAAGTCGATATGTCCGAGTGGTTAAGGAGACAAACTTGAAATCTGTTGGGCTTCGCCCGCGCAGGTTCGAACCCTGCTGTCGACGAAATCGTTCTTTTTTTTCCCAGGTTTGCGATAATAATATTTCGTAGGTCATGGGGCATGGTTTTTACTCTCACGACTGCTCTCCACTCAGTCATATTTTTATTTTTTCATTTACAAATAATATTATTATATTTCTAAACAATAAGAATGTGAATAATTTTATTTTCATGAACAACACCATCATGGTGCGGAGTTCCACGTGTGGCTACGGTACCACCTTCTGCCACACTCCTTACCATATAATATATGGCCATGCAGTTAATCATAGTATTAGTTAGGTTATAACCCCGTGTATTATACGGTTGAACAAAATAAATTTTATAGATTAAATAATAAAACAATATATCTTTAAAAACCTCATTTATTATACGTGTTGAATAAATGTAATTTTATATATTAAATAACAAAAGAGTATATCTTTAAAAACCTTTATTATGGTTGTTAGTAAAATCAATGCTTTTGTATTTGTAATTTAGTTTGATATTATTTTATTAAAAAGTGCATATTATACACATAATTATACTATATGTTAAGTTATTGATGTCATCCAAAATGTTTTTCGATTTTATGTCTATCATTATATATACTATAGTAAAATAAAGTTTATTAGAGATAATCATCATTGTAAAGAATAAGAGTAAATTTGTACATTACAAATAAAAAGTAGGTGTCCGTCAAAAAGAAGTAATAATTTAGGTAAAAAGAAACTAAAACATGTAGCTATTACATAACATGTTAGATAATACTAGTAGAAAACCCGCGCGATGCAGCGGGGGTGACACTTTGTATTGCGGTACTGGTTTTTTATCCTATAATAATTGTTGTAGCATCATTGTGGTAGATATACGTCATAAACGTTACACATTGTCATCAGAAGTGCCTAGATCAATAACTTGGCTCCATATCCATTCAGAGAGCCTTTTTTATCTTTCTTTGAGTTTCAAACATCTGATCCTTAAAAAAGGTGTAAAATTTGAATATACAAGTTAAAAGAAGATTAAATAAATATTAATATTACCTCTTCACTGAATTCACGTTAAAGATCAAACTTGTATGGACTAAACATTGCACCATAAGAAATGATCTAAGACTATTATCGTCATCATCCTGCAATAAAACACATACAATATACCACATAACATACGAAACGTGTTAATATAAAAGCTATACAAAAAAAAGCTTAACCTTAAAAAAAGTAAAACCTTAGACGCAACCTTATACGATTGTACGGCTGTTGGTTTGTTCAAATCAGTATGTTCTTCATCGAAATGAATCTGCAAAAAGAAAACAAGTTAGGATTTACATAGGAGTAAAATAAAATCATATGTGCATTCGTGTTCATGAAAACATGTTAATATATTAGATTTATATATAATATCAACTTCCAAATAAAATATGTTAAATGTACCAATTAACACAATGATCCAAACAACACATAAACTATATTATCATAACTCGAATATATAAAAAAAGGTATAATTAGTAAAACATAAACTAACAAAGAACTAACCTTAGAAGCTTCAACCTTTTAAGTTATATTTGGATCCATGCCTAAATGATTTAGCAAATGAAATATAGGTGTGTATTGCTATGTATTTAACGGATAAACTCTAGTTGTGTACTTTAGGGTTTAAATTTTAAAAGTTTGTTTCCCGCTTGGTTAACTATAAGAGTTATTTTCTTCTTTAATCACTTGTACAGTAAAGCATCATTAACTTGTACCTTTTAATCCGTGCGTCGATATTGAACAAGAGCACTACCGAAACGTCGACAAAAATGTGTAGATCGTCATGCTATCTTTGGATTTTTTTTAAACATTCTAGTTTATAAGATATGTCAAGAATACGTAAAAAAATTATAAGTTTGTTGTGCAGGGGGAAAAGTGTAACTAATTATCTATAATTATATTAAAAGTCAGAGATCTAAGTGTAATAAGTTTAGGGGGTTAAAAAATAAATAACGTAATAAGACTAAATTACCCTCATTTTAGGGGTCTATCTATAAATAAAGGGGGGGGGGGGGAGTTCTTATTTTTTGCGTATCTTAAAATACCCTTCCCTCATGCATTATAATATAGTATAGATAAACAATGATTAAGGATCTAGTAAAAATGATTAATAGTGTGAAAAGTGTAGGAAATAATATGGTATTGATATGTGTCCTTCAATTTAATTAATTAAAAAGGGCACTAATTTAATTTACTTTAAAGTTTAATTAATTGATAAAAAATAATCTTTGTAACCTTCAGTGAGTTATTTTAGGTTAGTGATACAATTTTATTTTTTACAAAGATTTAAGAATTCAGTTTTATATACCAACTCGGAGATTTTATAAATCATTTGTCTGATTCATATAGATCGAAGGAAACTACGGTTCGTATTTTTTAATCATTAGTTCTTATTTTTTCGAATCATCAGTTCGTATAAAACATCATACGAATTCCAGAAAACACCACAACTTGAGTCGTAATACAGCCATTGTGTTCTAACATCTGGAATGATTTTTGTTGGATCTGAGTTTGTTTCTGATTGTATTTTGTGTTTGTAATTAAAATGAAGATGGATGAGTGTGCAGCGGAATTATGATGAAAACAAACTTTGCATACAATCAAACGAGAGTAATACTTTGATCAAACATCTTTTCACAATGAATCGGAAGATTGAATTTATTTCAATAACGATTACAATGATTGATGAATGAATGCAAACTCCCCCTCAGCCAGAGCTCAGTTGTTTGTTCGTGCAAGAAGACGATGATGCAAAAGAGCTAATAGAACAGTACAAAGTACTGAACTATTTATAGGCACTTGCAAACCACTGAGCATCTTAGCTGACGTCACCATGAAAGTGACATCTAACCTCCTAACAAACTCTAACCTCTGATCTATACAAGCACTGCTATGTTAACTACTGCTATTTCATTACATTACAAAACAGACTATAGATCAGCTGCTGCAACTTTCCACTGCTGTGAACTCAGCAGTACTTGTCCGGATCAGTAGTGCTTGACTCAAGGCAGTAGATAGAATCAGCAGGGCTTTAGTTCTTTCATCAGATCTTTACTTTGAGCAGCAGTTGTAGATCAGCACTTTGTAATGATTAGCAGATAGGAGGTCAGCAGATATGAAATCACTTTCAAGGGGAGAGATTTGTATGTAAACATCTGCTTATTCTGGATCCACTGCTCTGATCCAGTTTTGGCTTTAATTATCTGTTCCTCTGATAGGGTTCAATCCCAACAATTTTTGTTATTTTTGCAGGTATAAAACACCATACAAATTCCAAAAACACCATGAATTGAATGATAATATAGTCGTGGTGTTTTAACATCTAGAATGATTCTATTGCTATTCCAGATGTTAAAACACCGTGACTGTAATCACAATACAATGTTACAAACTCTAGATGTTAAGACACCATGACTTGAATCATAATTCATTATTTGCAATGTTATGGTGTCTTATATACATTCATGGTGTTTTACTGTAAAACATAGCGCCCTAAATCACAATACAATTAAAACACCATTGTATGAATATAGACAAAACACTATGGACTAAAACATCCGATCGAAACGTAATTTTTTTCTCTATATAAGTATAACAATATGGTACTCATATTAAAGATAAAAAACACCCGTTATTATGGTGTAATTTAAAAAAAAGAGTTACGTATAAAAAGTTATTGACGTTTAAAATAGAAGGGGGAACTTGCATGTGCATTGCATGTGGGTTTCTAAATTTAAAAACATTTAATTTACCTTTATTCCCTTAATCTAGACAATTATTTATTTTAATGGTAAACACTATTTACAGTTTTGTCATTATAATCTCAACCATTAGATTATATATCAAATGGTGTAGAAAATCAAATAAATAATATTAGGCTAAAGGGTGTGGGAGTCATGGTTGGGACATGATTTGCCACGTATGAACATGAATGGAAGGTTATACCACCCCCTTCCCTAATCCACCATGGTTTGCATGGATTAAACCATGGCAATCATGGTCCTCCTTTCCATTTTTCAAGTAATAATTTTCTTTTTCTTTAGACAAAGATAAATTAACATAAATAAGGGGATAGTTGTTTGGGTCATGACCACACCCTTAGAGTAGTGGTTTTGGATTGTGGATTAAAGGTGGGTGACATGACACTGACGTGGAGGGTCATGGTGGTTATGAGGGTCAAGACCAAACCCTATAGCCTTATAAATGAGAAGTATACATTAAATTTAAACTAAATAATAATTATCTATAATTAAGTAGAAGAAATTAAACTATATAATATTTAGTAGGAGAGTTATTTATAATTAATTAGAAAAGATTAAACTAATCAATAATTATCCATAAGATATTGGCAGGAAAATCAGAAGATACATGACCTAATATGATGACAAGTGTCTAAAAAATAGTTTGTTTCATTATACAGTACTAGCGGTAAGACCCGTGTGCAAACACGTGTGACTTCTTAGAAAATCATGCATAACACATATAAATGATGAATATAGTTATATTTATAGACTTATAAATAGATAAGTCAGTCGGTAAATACTTAAAGTTTAGAGTATAAAAATGCAAAAATATACAATTTATTAATCTTTTGTGAACGAAATAACATTTGCATTCAAGCATGTTCCTTCTCCAAAAAACAATGTTTTAACTCAACAGTTGTTTCAATCCCCTTCAACCTCAACAAAACACTATTTTAACCTAATAGTGGTTTAAAACTACTGTTTTAACCCAACAACGGTTTCAACCATTGTTTCCTCAAAAAAAAAAAAACTCTTCTTTAACCCAACAGTGGTTTCAAACATCTGTTTTCATCCATCTGGTTTCTTAGAAAACCATGCATAACACATTTAAATGATGAATATGGTTATATTTATAGACTTATAAATAGATAAGTCAGTCGGTAAATACTTAAAGTTTAGAGTATAAAAAATACAAAAATATACAATTTATTAATCTTTTGTGAACGAAATAACATTTGCATTCAAGCATGTTCCTTCTCCAAAAAAAAATGTTTTAACTCAACAGTCGTTTCAATCCCCTTCAACCTCCACAAAACACTATTTTAACCCAACAGTGGTTTAAAACCACCGTTTTAACCCAACACCGGTTTCAACCACTGTTTTCTCCACAAAACTCTGCTTTAACCCAACAATGGTTTCAAACATCTGTTTTCATCCATCTGGTGTCTTAGAAAACCATGCATAACACATATAAATTATGAATATGGTTATATTTATAGACTTATAAATAGATAAGTCAGTCGGTAAATACTTAAAGTTTAGAGTATAAAAAATACAAAAATATACAATTTATTAATCTTTTGTGAACGAAATAACATTTGCTTTCAAGCATGTTCCTTCTCCAAAAAACAATGTTTTAACTCAATAGTCATTTCAATCCCCTTCAACCTCCACAAAACACTATTTTAACCCAACAGTGGTTTAAAACCACCGTTTTAACCCAACAGCGATTTCAACCACTGTTTTCATGGGAAAAGTATAAAATTAAATATCAAGGAATCCAAAGGACAGTTTTTAAACCTTCAAAAAAAAAAAAAACAGGTTATGATAACTACAATTAACCTCTTCATTTACCATAAGACACATTTACCATAAGACATAAGTGAGTGAGTGACATGCATTAATTGCAAATTACATATCCCCAGGCATTTTGAATTTGAAATTACTGGCAATTTCAAAACATCTGCTAACTTATACATTTGCCAAAGGAAGGACTTTCAACCTCTGCTGGCTTTAAAGGATAGATATGGGCAGAGGTTTTGGGTGAGGCAGACTTTTAGATAGATTTTAAAATGATTTTATATATATTAGGATTTATGATGCAGTAATGACATAAGAAAAACATTGTTGGACAGCCTCTCTGGCTGCCACATCAGCTTTTCTTATGCCACATCGAGATTATTTACCATTATCCGCATTTCAAAAATTCAACAATTGTCTTTTAAAACCTCAGTTGAGCAGGATCTATTGAATATCATCTGTTGTTCTTTAAGATCTGTTGACCCATAGCAGACCTTGCTTCTTCAAACTTTCTTCAGACTATGTCTTCATCAGCAGAGGATCACTTGAAACAGATGTTCTCTTTGGGCAGAGTTTACCTCTGACAGACATTTAGAGGAGCAGATGTTGTGTATTTGTAATTGAGAGGAAATTCTTCAAAAAACTGTTGACTTACCAAATAATAAAAAAATAATAAAATTTCAAACCTCTGTCATAAAAAAATCTCTTCATTTAAAGGCCAACAATACTCTACATAGTAAACACATGCTTCTACAACTCCGGCAAACAAAGATGTTGCGAACCTCTATTAGGCAACAACAGATGTTGCCAACAGTACTCTTCATTTAAAGACCAACAATACTCTACATCTAAGCAGTTAAAGCGGTAAAATATCGGATAGCGGTCAAGGTCCGCTAAATGATATATAGGTTATAGCGGTGCTATAGCGGTGATGAATATTATTAATTCATTAATGTGATGTGTTATAGAGGCTGCAAGTAGGGTTTTCGATACTGACATTGAATGAGATTGTTAAATATCTGAAGTTAGAATTTTGGTACACAGATGGTTATGTAAACATTGTGATAGATATATTTAAAAATGGATTGATTAAAATCCAATATCTCTGCATTGCTTGTGTTACCCTTTTATCTCTGTAGTTATAACAATCATAACCTGCAAGTTACAAATAAAACAAAACAGATTTCAAGCTAGAAAACAAGTATAGAAGACTCAAATCAACAGGAGGGAACACAGAGATAAAAGGGTAACACAAGCAATGCAGAGATATTGGATTTTAATCAATCCATTTTTAAATATATCTATCACAATGTTTACATAACCATCTGTGTACCAAAATTCTAACTTCAGATATTTAACAATCTCATTCAATGTCAGTATCGAAAACCCTACTTGCAGCCTCTATAACACATCACATTAATGAATTAATAATATTCATCACCTTAACACTCTAACATACCTTGTCAAACTCCGGCAACCTTCTCCTCTCTCCGTCATAATCTCCGGCATCCTTCGCACTGGTTCAAACCAGATTCCTCTTATTCCAATTCCTTTCATTGCCGGTTTGTTTCACTGCTTCAAACTCCGGATTTAGATTCAACAACAAATTTAATGCCACTTTTGTTTCCAATTCGTGCCCTAAATCGGTTACCGAAACCCTAGAGGTTTTATAAACGCGACTAAATTTCACTAAGAATTAATTACTTGTGAAAGTTGTTTCCTTTATAGAATTCTGATTCGGATCTGTAATTATTGATCACTAGATCTTGATTTTGGAGAATTAGGGTTTTGAGTTGTGGATGTATGGTAGAGAGGTGGAACTTTAATCGTGGTATGTTTGTTTGTGTGTGTTGAGAGAGAAAGAGAGAGTTATTTTTTAATATATAAATTAATCCCTCAATAATAAGTTATTTACACAATAACCCCTGGAAAGATGAAAAGACAAGTATGCCCTCATGTGCACGGCACATGACCATATTTAACCAAAAAATCTGACTGAGTTACGCTTAAAGGACAAACCTTGCAAGATTTTGAAACATAAAGTACAAAACTTGTTAACTTTTGCGCTAAAGGACAACGTCTACAATTTGGTGTAAACACAAAGGATAAAACTTGTAATTTACTCATTAAATTAAATGCTTGTGACGACGGGCCTCACTGGTAGCCCAGTGAACCCGTCTTGGGTCTCTATCGTTTGGGCTGATAAGTGAGCCCATTCCGGACACTTTCTCTTAAGAATATAAGTACGAAAAAAGGCGGGAAACCAAGAAGAATCCAAGGCTCTGCAAGTATAATAAATGCATGATGGAGAGAGAGAGAGAAAGGTCGCCGGAAGTAAAGTACACTCAGCTGGCTTCATTAAATGAAGTCTGTAATCCTGCCGTTGGGGCTCAGACACGTGTCTGAGCTCCCCAAGGTTACTGTAGAACCGTTAGATGGTTTCGGCAAAGGTTCCCGAGAAAGATAAGCCATTATCTTTATATAAGGAAGGTAAACCATTTGATAAAACACACACGGAGAACTCCTCTCATTGAATACACATTTACCACATTAAATCCGACAACCTCGGACCACATTTATTACCATATCATTCCGAATTCACACCAAAGAGGATATTCCTGCGATTCTCCTCGTCGGAATAGGCTTCTCGTTTATCTCCGGCAAGTTTACTTACTCTCACGCCGGAGCTTGGTCACGGATTCCCCCTCCGGGGTCCTCCGTGACGAGGCTAACGGTTTTATTTCCTGTAGGACAACAAGGCAAGGTTCATACAAAGTTGATGAGGCCCCTTGACCGTCATCTGTGACCTGAGGACTCGACAACTTGTTTGACAATTAAGAAGAAATAGTATTTGTCACTCACTCACTCACTCACAAGCATATGAAATAATATGAAACATAGATAGGTTAGTATTATCTCTCAAAGATTGCTTGCTGCTATATAATATAATACTGTTAGGTAACATTTTGAAGAAACTTCAAAATTTGTTCGACAAAAGAAACTTGAATTCAGACAAAAACACCAATCCTCCTCCTCAATTCAAATTTGGAATCATCAATAACTCCGACAGGTTCTTTTTTGAATAAATCACATACTATTTCACAGGATTAGGATCAAATACAAAGGATCCTAATTGTAAGAAGTAGAAGAAGGATTTATAGAGTAACAAGTGTCCAATAACCTAAAAAAACCCACTACACAAAAAAACCCCACTACAAAAAAAAAAAAAACCTTAAACATCCACCACCACCAAACACCTAAACCCCCACCCCGCACATCACCCACCCAAAGGGGTGGGGGGTGGGGGTTTAGGTTTTTGGGTGGTGGTGGGGTGGGTGTTTAGTTTTTTTTAGGTTTTTGGGGGGTGGGGGGGGGGTTAGGTTTTTTTAGGTTTTTGGGGGGTGGGGGGGGGGGTAGGTTTTTTTAGGTTTTTGGGGGAGGGGGGTTAGGTTTTTTGGGGGTTTTTTTGGTGAGGTATAGTTTTTTGTTTTTTTTTTTTTGCCCGGAGGGGGGGGAGGGGGTTGGGGTGAGGGGTGGGGGGGGGTTTAGGTTTTTGGGTGGTGGTGGGGTGGGTGTTTAGGTTTTTGGTGGTGATGTAGTGGGTTTTTTTAGGTTATTGGATACTTGTCACTCTATAAATCCTTCTTACACTTCTTACAATTAAAAACCTTTGTAGAATAACTTGACTCCTATTTCACATTCTACTTACTCAACTAATTAATATTCTCAACAACAGAGTGGGTTTAGGTACTCTTGATGTGGTGGTGGGGTGGGGGTGGGTGTTTAGGTTTTTGGTGGTGATGTAGTGGGTTTAGGTACTCTTGATGTGTGTATATGTATGTATATATTGCTCAACTTTTATTTTATTGATCATTTGCTAATTTGTTTAATTAAAAATTATAGATGGTATTTGACATATTTTTCATAGAGAAAGCAAGTTGTAGTGATGAATTATAAGTCAACTCTTCCGTTGTTGGCTTTATTCAAGAAAGGTTCTCGTTTTGCCATATAGACTTTCACACCCACCAACTGTTTGATATAATTCCTCAGTGAGTTCAGTTGTTTTCACAGTCTCATTACTAATTCATACAGAAACATAACAACACATATTCTCTCTCATTGTCTTTCCTTTTTATACAACCTGTAATTTGAATTACAAGTAAAAAGATTCAAATTGTTTCAGTGTTGGGTTGAAAATAGTCATGAAGGTGAGTGCGTAATAATCACAGTCACATCAATAAGTGTTCTTTACAATCACATGAATTAATCTTCTTTTTAATGTGTTTTGCGGTCGGCGAATTTGAAAACGTTTAGTTAAGACGTACTTAAAACAGCCACCAGGAACTTCCGTCCGGATGGGTGAAGGCGGTTTCGGTTTAGTTTTTAAAGGTTGGATAGATGAGCAGTCACTTACAGCAGCCAAACCCGGCACAGGCACTGTTATTGTTGTAAAAAGATTGAATCAAGACGGTCTTCAAGGTCACCAAGAATGGTTGGTAAGTGTCACTCTATGCAGTTTGATATTTTGATTATAAAACATATAGTTTGAGTAAACTAATTACTTGTAATGTTAATGTTACAGACGCAAATTTATTATTTAGGGCAGCTATATCATCCGTATCTGGTACAATTAATCGGTTACTTCCTAGAGGATGACCAAAGGCTCCTTGTGTACGAGTTCATGTCGCGTGGCAGCTTGGAAAACCATCTTTTTAGAAGTAAGGGTTCTTTCCATGTTAGTTTTAGTTTTGCCCCATCAATATGCTTAAAATTTGGTAACTGATAGTATTTGAATTTGAAACAGGAAGTTTTTACTTTCAACCTCTTGCGTATCTTCATAGCCCGGAAGCGAATGTGATATATCGTGCTTTCAAGTGTTCAAATGTCTTGATTGATTCTGTATGTCTTAAATTCGTTGCAAAACTATTTTTTTTATGTTTACTATCTACACCAGTCATCCTAAGATTTAGGAATTTGTTTGCTATCTGTTCCTTTTCATTGGGTGGGCATAATTTCCTTTCTACCTTGTTCTTAAAATCTTCCCATTCCATATTGTAGGTCCTATCACTTCCTCTTGATTGGAGGATAGTGTTCCACCATTCTAGTGCTGAATTCTTAAATAGGTTAGAAGCAAACAATATCTTATCTTCTTCAGCACACTTGCTTATTCTTAAGACTGCCTCAGTTTTCTCTATCCAGCGTAGGGTTGCAATGGCTCCTTCGTTGCCCGAGAATTCCATTGGTTTACAAGACCAGAATTCTTTATAAGAACAACCGTCAGACACGGTTCTTCTCCTTTTGGGAATAGGCAATTGAAGTAAAGGTCCATTGTTTACACTGTTTTCGGGTTCGATGGGTCGCTTACTGCTATGCTTACTTTTATTATTCGCTTCTTGAATAGTTTGAATAATAAATGACATGGCATCTATGATTCCTTGTGCCACTATATGTTGAACAGCACTATTATCCATTTGGTTTCCATTGTTATTGATGCTTGGATTCTCATTAACCACATTAATGTTACTCTGGTTATCATTATTCAGATTTCCTTGATTTCCTTCATCAGCCATCTGAATTTTAAACATTTACCCCATATTAATATCACAAGATAATATTTAATATAGTTAATCACATGACACGAAATCTAGCCAAAAACGTCGATCATTGAGACTTTTACTCTATTTCCATATACTATTATGCATCTATTACATACTAGTACTGAAATGAAAATTACAATACCAACAGAAATAGAATCACACTAATAGTAATAGGCATTTGTACACACATATTTTATTTTATTTTTATTTTTATTTTATTATATTATATTATTATTACTATTACCATCTCCTCTATCACATCACAGATATGGATTTATCCAAAAATCCATATTGCGCTCATCGTATTTCCATACGAGACGCTCTCCCACCTGTCTCATTCTCTCACTGCTTTCTAAAATTTCCTCCCCAAAAGTCCTAAGTTCTTGCACGTTTTCTGCACTCATTGGGGGTGCAGGTTCTAGGACTAGGTTCGGAATCTGGGGTGCGGGTTCCTGATACGGGGGTGAAAGTGCCTGAAATCGGTAAGGATCTTCTAAGATCTCCCTGATGTAGTTATCATGGTAATAGGGATCTAAAGGGTCCATACCTGGATAGGCTCCTATATTCTGTATGGGTGTGTCTTCATGTATCGGGTAACATTGCACAAAGTCCCTATTATCGTCCCACCAGGGGTCGTAATTTGGGTCTAGAGGGTTTGGTGCTTGTACCCTAGGGATTTCCTCTGGGTTGAAGTCATGCATCTCCACTTGGTTTTCAGGGTTTTCTATCTCCATGGATTGGTCTGGGTGGTTGTGGGGCTACTAGTTGTTCCAGACTTGGGTCAGCAGCAGTTGTAGCTAGGATATGGAAATTGGCTAGGCTTTTATTAAGCATATCCTGTGTATGGGCATCTGTCTTTCGCTTAACGCCTGCTAAGGCTCTTTGCTGTTGCAACTTTCGCATTCTTTTCCTACGTGCAAAGGCTTCCTTACTGAACCATCCTCGTTTCTTATGAGGGAATGGCTCTTCTGACTAAGCTTTAAAAGCAAACATCCCTTCTTCTTGATCAGCAGAATACCCCGAAAGGGCAGGCTGTGATGAGGTACCTTCACTCCTAGGTGAATCAGACAACTGACGACACATGTCTTAGGGTCCTTGATCACTCATACTGTAAACTAACAAATAGTCAAATAACACAAAACAATTAAATACAGTTATACACGTATTTCTGTAATTTATTTCCTAACAAAAAATTTAGAATTTAAGTGTCAGCAGAACACTTCTTTGGCTTAGACCAGTGGCTAGGCTCTGATACCACCTTCTGTCGCAACCCCCGATCCCTTATCTGTCCCGGGAACGGGCGGACGCGAGCTCAGAGTTTCGGTGGTATCAGCTGGTTAATTTGGCAGCGAAAATTACATCAGGACCGTAGTTAGGAAATGTTTATCAGTGTAAAACCACCATATTTAATATTAATAATCACATGGGCAAAACCCAAGTTTCTTATTACAATACGTTTATAGGGATAAACCCTATTTTATTGATTTTAAAACATCGTCTTTTTAGGTAACTTTTATAGCCACATTTTTCCCAAGCCTTCAGTGCTTTCCAGCTGGCTTTTTACTAATTGGCTGTCACATTGTGTTACCTAAAACGCGTTTTAAAAACATTTGTCAAGGGGAAATACTGGTGAGTGAATCCAAGTTTAATCAAGAAACATTTTATCAATTAAAACAATATTGAGAGCGATCACATTGTTTATTTCTACACAATTACTCATTCAGTACTGTCAATCCTGACTTGTGGGTCATATTACATATTGGCTAACTCGTTGTCCAATGGTAACGTACTGTCATCCCGACTTACTACTCGCAGTAGTAAATTTTGTATACAAAACCCCAACATACCGGCAGTAATTGAAGAACTACAAAGACTCAATCACCGCTTAATCACATTGTAAAACAATTAAGGTTTTGTAAAATATTACAAAAAGGTTAAAAAAGAGAGGATAAACTCACATTGCTATCTTAGACTTCGCGTAAGGGTTTCCTGGGATTAATCTATAATTTTCACAAATGTACATAGGTTAGTATCATAACCCTTTGAAAATATTAATGATACCTTTTCCGAGACGGTATTCCAACAACTACGTCGGGCAGAACCACGACAGTTATTACGGAACCCTAAATCAATCGGGCAGCGTATCTATTACGAAACCGGGGTTATAATACTTTCAACGGAGCAGAACCTCGCTAATTAGGGGGATATAATACCCGCGTATTACTTCTACTACTCAGAAATTCGTTTAGAAAGAAAAGAAATGAACGACGAATACTGAAACCCATTGCTTTCTTATATAGATGCTGAACCTGGGTCTCTCGCGACCCGCGTAAGAGTAGACGAAGGTCTACGCGGCCCGCGTTGACTCCGGGCCAAAGTGTAGCTGGGCTGATTCGACAACTAGCTATGCCGGGTGTTGGGCCACGTGGCGGCCCAGGGCCGTGCCAGGTCTTAAGTTGACGCGGCCCGCGTCACGGTTGGGGTGGGGCTTACGTGGCCCGCCTCAGTCCAAAAATTCAATTTTTATTTATTTTTAATACTATTTAATATAATTGAGGCCCGTTTTTGCGTATGGGGTGTATTTTGGGACATATTGGGATATTTTAAAATATATAAGGGTGTCGGAAAAATAATCGAGAGTGTCGATTTATTGAGGGTTGTTACACATAGCACGCTTCATCCTAATCTAAACGCCATTAGATATAAAATGCCAAACTTTGTTTTTAACCGATAAAGCTGAACAAACAGTACTAAAACGACGGAACTTAATTACTAGCATTTACTATAATAAAAATCGCGCCTAAAGTACGCGCCAAAAACTTCCTATATAAACAACCTCTCAGAACTTCTAAAATTCACACCAAAACCCCAAACGCCATATTTTCCTCTATACCATTCATCTTAGAAACGCCAAAAAACCCCAAATATCAAAGATTCCAATCCGTGTTTCTTTGATATACACTATATCCTCAATATAAACGCCAAAACATACAAAAATTCAAAAACGCAATTTCATGCAGATTCACTTTTGTTCTCAATAAAGTTTAGCTAAACGGGATGGACAACATTGTTAGACATCTTTCTTGACTGAGGATTAACAATGTTGTCCATCTCGTTCAGCAAAACATTATTGAGTTTAGCATGACCAAAATTAGAGGTTTTTGGTAGTTTTATTTAGTGGCGTTGTTTTTTTTTTTGTTTTTTTTTTCTTTTGGCGTTTGATTTCCTTGACCGATCTTATAGTGTTTGTTACATAACTTCGAAGTAGCATGTTATGAACAAATAGGTCGAAAAAAAGAATGAAAAAAAATGATGTATAAAAATGATGTAAACGCCAAACTGAGATCTGTCTGTGTTCTATAGGAATGAAATATACAAAATGCCAAACTACTCTACAATGGCTCTCAAAGACCATCTGTGTGTGTTCTATAAGAATGAAAAATACAAAACGCCAAACTACTCTTCACTAGCTATCGAAGACCTTGTCGATCTTCTTTTAATTACAGCCTGTTTGCATGTCGATGCGTAGTGTCCATATCCTTTGTAGTTCTGACACTGTCTTTCTTTGGCCCCGGGTTTCGTCTTTGATTTCTTTTTCTCGATTGCTATCTCCTGTTTAGATTTCAGGCGCTTCCGAGAACCAGAACCTTTGGATTTATACCCAGCAGGGACTCTTATTGGATTCTTGTCATTTTTGTATTGACCGGTTATCTCGGCAAATCTATCCCTAGTACTAGCGGGAGGAGCAACAATCTGCATATCTTGAACCTTCTTCATATAAGATTGAACATGATCCTCGTATAAGGATAGCTCCTCTTTATTACCAGATAAACGGTTCAAAGTATATTCCGTTGAAAAAATAATATCTCGCATCATACTTTGCACATCGGGGTCAAGCTCGGTCATATATTCACGACTAATTAAGAATTCGAGAGAGCAATTTGGGGAAGCCTCTTTGCGCCATCTATTCAAAATGTACTGTTTTGGAAATTCCCTAATCTCCATAATTCTCAAAACATAGAATATATGTCTACATAGCAAACCAGACTATTCAAACCGCCTGCATGAGCAACTGCATGTGCAATCAGACTCAAGGAACATTACCTGAAAAACGCCAAAAACAATATCTCTATAACGCCATACAGAGAATGTTTGTCTAAAAAATTAAAAAACATTGGATATGAAAAAACGTCATTAACAGAAAACGCCATATAAAAACAAAACGCCATTGTTTACCTCAAATAATGATGTACAAGGCTGTTGGAAGTCATTTACGTAAAACTTAACAAACCCATCAGGCTGATCTTCATAACGTTGATTTATGCAATCCACAATTCCAATTAGCTCAGCTTGAACGTCACAAAAAATACTTTTTGTGTATATGTCAACAACTTGGCCTTCCAACAATTGGTAATTACACTTCAACTGGGTCGTTTGTATCGAGATTCATGATCATTTTTCCGGTGTGTGTGACGCTGTGCTTCTATTGCAGTTTCATAATGAGTTATGAACTCAACAAGAGTAGCTTTCGAATTGCACACTTGACCAAAAAAATGATTCTCACTCTCCGACCTCGATGTCGTTCGCATAAGACCGGACATCTCTTCCATTCTATAGTATGCAGGGATCCAAGATTCCCTGAGTGCAAAAATATCAGTTAGCTAGTCATTATCTGCTAAATTGAACTCTGCGATAACCACTTCCCATTTTGATTCAAACTCTTCAGGTGTGAGAATATCCGTCCACACAACACCACAAATACGTTCTTTAAAATTGGTGGAATTGCATAGCCTAACACCAACCTATGTATAACACGAAAACGCCATGCATAAAAAAACATATAAAATTACACAAAGACAAACCTTAATTAAAAAAACATTAACAAGCTACAAAACGCCATGTATTTCAAAACCCAGTGTATCCTAAAACGCCAAAGGTAAAAATAAGCATACCAACCTTCAAAGAAAGTTTATGCATCACATGCCACATGCATAACCGATGCCTCGTGTCAACAAATACAACAGAAATAGCCTTCTTCATTGCTGGATCTTGGTCAGTGACAACAACTTTTGGTTGAGAACCAACAGCTTTTAGAAAAACTCTCAACAACTAAATATACGTATCAGCAGTTTCCGACGCCAATAATGCTGCACCAAATGTAACATTGCAGTGATGATTGTCTATACTAGTGAATGGTACAAACACCATAGAGTATCTGCATATGAAACGCTATGAGAACTGAAACAATAATAAAACGTCATTGCATGTAAACTTATAAAACGTCATTGCATGTAAACTAATAAAACGCCATATCATGTAAACTAATAAAAAACACCATTGCATGTAAACTCATAAAACGCCAAAAAACAGAAGAAGTTGAATAATAAAATATTACTTGTTGGAACGATACGTGGCGTCAAATGAAATCACATCACCAAACACATGATAATTTCGTTTGGCTTGATAATCACACCAAAAAAATCCCTTCAAACGATTCTCTTCGTCTGTGAAGTAATCATACGAGAAATTATGCTGAGAATGTTTTTTTTCATTCAAATGTCTCACAACCATATCGGTGTCATATTCCCCTATAAACAAGTTAATTTGACTCTTATAGTTCTTAAATTCAACTTTACTTGCACCGACATCTTCTAAACCGCCAAAACAAGTCTTCATAACATTAAACGCCTTCACGGGACCCAAATTCAGCTTAGATATGCTGTGTATAACATGCTTCTGGAGCTGAGTGAAGTGTTGTTCAGTTGGAAGAAAATGCTTATCAGGACGTTCAACAAGATAATGGTTGTGCTCCTCGACAAACTTATACACCTTCCATGATCCATCCTCAAAAGTTACAGCTAACAGTACACCACAATTAGTCCTCTTTGAAAAGTTGGATCGCACTAATCGCTCCTTTTGATTGGGGTCCAACGTATCAACCTTCTTGTCCTTGTATAACCCAGATCTCGTACACAAGTAATACTTAATATGTAACACACCTTTAGAGTTTGTCTTTGTAGTACCTTTCCTGACTGAAAACCCGCACTCCTTGGCATACTTGACATACATTGAATAACAATCCTCGAGACTTGAGAATACCATGTCCATTGTGGGCTTTATTTCTTCACTGAGGTCAGGAATGATAAATGGTAATCCAGTTTTGGGGCAAAGCCTTTGACTCGAGGAAGCAACTTCGTCTGAGAAAACACAGTGAAGAACAGAAAAATCAGAAAAACGCCATTAAAATAGTAAATGTCTCGTAATAACATTATAGATTAAAACGTCATTAATTGAATAATAAACAAGACATAATAAACACATAATTTAAAAATGACATGATGAAAATGCCATGAGATGAATAATTAACAAAATATAACATCATAATGAAAACGCCATAATTAACAAAACTGATGTTTACACAAATTAACAAATAGTAATAACTGATGTTTACAAATACTACTAAATAACATTCAAAACTAATCAAATAGATGGAAAACGCCAATGATCGTAAAAACATAAGAAAAATACTAGATCGTAAACCACAATTAAAATTAATATTGAAAACTCCAATTATCAGTTCTTAGTAATTGTTTAAATACCAATTAAAACACGATTAAATTGCATAATTGAATAACGCCATTGAAAATCATACAAGACATTATAAAAAAAACAATGGAACAAGCATAAAAGAACAAAACGCCATATCTGTTGCATGATTTGCAGAAACAAAAATAGAAAACGCCAACGAATTTTACTTTGTCGAACAGAATGTACGTTAGACGCCATAAATATGAGAAAGCTTGCAAAGGAGGTAACAGCTAACAAGAAATCTTTGGAGTTTTAATTTGAAAGAGATTTATAACGCGAATAAGGAGTGAACGTATAAAAGGACAATCATACCCCCACATAACAATTAGCGCCCCCTGCCACGTGTTGGGCCAGGATCCGTTCTCACACTTTTCACCGTTCTCTCCTGATCCCGTTTCATTATTATAGTTATATATTATATCCAGCACATAATTTATTTGAATTTAAAAATTAAACAAAATGGGTTTTTGGGTCAGCCCAATCTGTGTCCACTCACACTTAAAAAAATACTCTTTTCAGTGTGAACCCAACCCATTAGGGTAGCCCATTTTGACAATTCAATTATGGACTAATTTTTTGGAATCTTTTTTAGCTCAAGGATATCTATGATTTAATACTCTCATTTCATTATGAAGGTCACTTAACTGAACGAAGCGACATCTACAGTTTTGGGGTGGTTCTTCTTGAAATCATGACCGGAAGACGATGCATTGACAAAAACCGTCCATCTAACAAACAAGTGTTGGTAGACTATACTAAGCCTTATTTGACAAGCAAAAGAAGGGTTCTTCACATAATAGACCAGCGGATCGTTGGTTAGTACTCTTCGGAAGTAGCCGCGAGAGCTGCAGTTCTTGCAATGAAGTGTCTCTCGAGGGAACCAAAGTGCAGACCGACTGTTGATGAGTTGGTCAATGTGTTGGAACAACTTCAAGAATTGCAAAAAGGATGGGATAGTTGTAGAAAAGAAACTGGCCGGAAACATAATGGCAACAAAAATGTTGGTAACCCCAGGCCAGGCAGGTGGCTTCTAGAGGTGGTAGTGTTTGAAAGAGTGAGAGACCACAGAGTCCTTGTACAGTCATGATTTGTAATTTCAGAAGGTGTAACAAAGAAAAAAGACGGTTTAAGGAAATGTGCAAATTGCATAAAAAGTTAAGAAGTTTCTGTTGAGTGTGAAGCCAAACCACTTGACAACTTGTTCAGCTGAGGTCACAATGCTGATCAAGTTGATAAGAGGATAAGGGGGCAGGGGTGAACCAATAATGCATGTAACCCATTTCACAGGATAATGTTTTGGGACATTCTTCTCTTTCTTCAATCTCTATATAAGAGATTCATTTGTATTGTAAACCTTGTACCTCTCCAAGTATTATAAACTCCTAGTTACCCGTGGACGTAGGTCAGTTTAGACCGAACCACGTAAATCCTTTGTGTTCTTGATAGTGGCAGAGTGTGTGAGAGCAGAGTGTGTGTGTGGTCCGAGTTCGTGTGTGAGTGTTCGATCCTAACAACTGGTATCAGAGCTCAGGCTCGTGTTGTTGAACCGAACAGAAACCGATCAGAATGAACAGAAACCGAACAGAAACGAAGGTGTAGAAGAAGAAGATACCTGAAGGTGCAGAAATCTGAACTAGGGTTCCGATTTGCATCAGTTTCTACCGGATTGTTCACGTCAGCCATTTTCTGTTCGAAGCCGCTGCCGCCCACACCGCCGGATTCCGTCAGAATCACGGCCACCGCCGTTTGAATTGCGGCCACCGCCATCAGAAACGCCTCCACCGCCGTCAGAACCACCGGTCATCTTCCGCTACCAGCCGCCGCCGTTGTCTAGGGTTCCGATTGAACCCAGTTTGGCTCTTGTGTGACACACGAACAGGAGAGAAGAAGAAGCTGACCAGTGAGATCGAACTAGGGTTTCTATTAAACCCAGTCTCCTGTTCATCGCAGGAAGAAGAAGAAAAGAGAGAGCATACTCCTTTTTTTGTTCTGGTGGAATTGGGGAAGAAGAAAAGAAGTGAACGTGTTTTATTCTGGTGGAAAATTGAGGTTTTTCAATTTGACCAGAAGGCCCCTCAACTTTAAACAAAGAACAAAATTGGGTTTAGTTCTTTTAATTTAATTCCTTGGCAGTAGTAGCCAAACTTTTATTTATCAAAGAACTAAGTTTTTTTTGGGGCATTAGGCAGAAGGTTTTAAAATTTCAAGATCAGTTTTTTGTCCGGTTAAACCAACAAATTTTCAGAGTATCGTTTCATTGAAGATCGAAGAAACAGAACCGTAGACCAGTGCTTGTTTCGGTTGTTTCAGTTTGATTTTCGGTTTATTTTTTCGATTTCAGTTTCGTTTAGTCGTGTTTGAGTTATCATGGCAGAAGATGGGAAGGTGCAAATCGACAAGTTTAACGGTACAGATTTTAGCTGGTGGAAGATGCAGATTGAGGCATTATTGGTTCAAAAAGATCTTGATATTGTGTTAACTGGAGTTAGACTAGAAAGGGTGGAACCAGCAGATTGGGAATCAAAAGACAGGAAAGCCAGGGCAGTTGTTACATTGGCGTTATCAAAGACTGTGGCATGATGTTAGCCCTATCTAACATGTACGAGAAGCCTTCGGCAGCTAATAAAGTCTTTCTGATTCGAGAGCTGGTGAATAATAGGATGATGGAAGGCAGTTCAGTCACAAAGCACATCAACAAGTTGAATTCGATTTTGGCCAGACTTGCGTCAGTGGGCATCAAATTCGAAGATGAAGTTCAAGCTTTGCTACTGTTATCTTCTTTGCCAGACAGTTGGTCCGGAACTGTTACAGGGATTTCCAGTTCATCAGGTACCAGCGGATTTACTTTTGAAGGGATTCGTGATCTTATTCTGAGCGAGGACGTCAGAAGGAAAAGTTCGAGTGGATCAACGAGTGAATTACTGAATGTTAGTAGAGGAAGGAAGAGTAACAGAGATAGTCAGAGCAGGAACAGAAATAGGAGTCAGTCTAGGGCTCGAGGTGATGTAACCTGTTGGAACTGCAAAGAGGTAGGACATTTTAGGAATCAATGTCCAAATGAGAATAAAGAAGTTAACGCTGCAGTAGCCCACTCAGATGATGATGTTTTGATCTGTAGTGTGGAGAGCAGTGTGGATTCCTGGGTTATGGATTCGGGTGCTTCATTTCACGCTACCCACAGCAGTGAAGCACTGCGAAATCTGAAAGAAGGTGATTTTGGTAAGGTAAGACTGGCGAACGATGAGGTTCTTGATGTGACGAGCATGGGTGACTTAGATCTGAAGACTCCAGTCGGTTCATGGACTTTGAAGGATGTCAGGGTGATTCCAAGCTTAAAGAAACAGTTAATTTATGTTGGGCAGTTGGATGAACAGGGGCACGAGGTTAAGTTCAGGAACGGGCAGTGGAAGGTTCTAAAGGGAAATCTAGTCGTAGCTCGAGGAAAGAAACGGGGTTCGCTGTATATGGTCAGTTTACCGTCTGAGGGAGTAACCGTCCAGTTCAGAAGAAGTCAAAGATCCGGTTCACAGAATCTCGTGGGCAGAAGAAGGTTTGCTTTGCAGATGGCAAACCCAGAGCCACATGTCAGATTCAGGATGAACGTGCTGGAAAAGGTTCAGTAAAACCAGTCAGGGGCATTCGTGGCAGTGGGAGCACGGGACGTGCTTCAGTCAGAGTTACCAGACGACAGTGGGTTAAGAGAACCAGTATTCCAGCTGTCAAAGTCTCTCCAGTTGATAATCTGCTTTATTCGGAGAGTGTTTGTTCTCAAGTTGTTCCAGGATCGGGCAGTTCATGTCAGTGGGAGCCGATAGGAACAGAGAATGGGTCAGTGGCAGACTTAGCCTTGACTGATGTGTTGGAGCTAACGGAAGCTTCAACGAGTCTTCAGGATAATTGAAGAGAAGGCCGGGTAACTAGGAAGGAGCTAAGATCAAAAGGTTTTTTTACAGAAATGCAGATGCACAGTTGAAGCACAGGTGAAGATTATCCCGTGGCTTCAAGTGGGAGATTGTTGAGTGTGAAGCCAAACCACTTGACAACTTGTTCAGCTGAGGTCACAATGCTGATCAAGTTGATAAGAGGATAAGGGGGCAGGGGTGAACCAATAATGCCTGTAACCCATTTCACATGATAATGTTTTAGGATATTCTTCTCTTTCTTCAATCTCTATATAAGAGATTCATTTGTATTGTAAACCTTGTACCTCTCCAAGTATTATAAACTCCTAGTTACCCGTGGACGTAGGTCAGTTTAGACCGAACCACGTAAATCCTTTGTGTTCTTGATAGTGGCAGAGTGTGTGAGAGCAGAGTGTGTGTGTGGTCCGAGTTCGTGTGTGAGTGTTCGATCCTAACAGTTTCCTACCAACCATTTTCTCTAGTTTTTCCGCCAAAGAGTTTATAAAACAACTGTTGGTCCTACATAACCTCAACTTAAGCAATTCATGTGTTTTTGCTGTTCTTTTCATGTCTAGAATTTGAGTGCTGTCTTCTAGAACAATTGATCCGTCAAAATGCAACAGCAAGTTGTTGGGGATTTTCATCATGAACATTATAGCAAAGAAATATGTTATCATGAATGATTAAGATAAACCATCAAATTATCGTTGAAAAATAAATAATATCCCGTACTAACTAAAAAACATGGTCTCGTGGAAATATTTGAAGTGGCCATTCATACTTGATTATAGAGGAAAAGGTCGACCATTTAAATCTTAGCTGCTTTCATGTACTTGTGTATCAGATTCATATAGAACTGCTTGCTATATATATATATATATATATATAATTACACAGAAAGGTATAATAAGAAAATGTGAGTAAACTAGCAGCACATATCGAATGTTTTCTTGTTACCGTTTTCTAAAGGTTTTGTTCATATTGTATGCAGGTACAGGGGCGGAACTAATTAAGATTGAGCCGTAGCACGGGCTACGGCTCAACCCCGTATTCGTCGCAGTGTAATTTTTTTTTTTCGATTTTATACATAGCCTACCAAAAAACATATACGAGGATACCCCTAAGAGAAAATTATGAAACTTGATATTATTCATTAAGCCCAAAACATGTTTAGTAACAAAGCCTAAATAATTAGTTTTATGATAATTAAGCCCAAATTGTAATAACTAATAAAGCTCATCTATACTATTACTAGTGGGAATGCCCGCGCGTTGCCGCGGGTACTTATATTTTTTGGCGTTTGTTGCACAACGGGTTTGACGTAATACAACTAATATATCAATTTACGAAGAGAAAATGAATATAAACAAAAGAATTGACATAAAAAACAACCACCAAGGCTCATAGCTAGCGAGTTGATTTGACTTGATCATAAACTATATGTGTCTCTAAATCTGTTCTTCTGCTCTTTAGTTGCTTCACATGTAAATTAAAATGATATTTAAATTATGATCTTTGATTAAATGTATATATGGAGCTTCTAGCTTTCTATTAGCCAAAAACAATGGCAAATCAAATCAAATGCAACCTCATATAAAGTTGCCTGTTGAAACGTCTCCGTATTGCAACGCAAGGACATGCAAAATGCGTTGGTATACTCATCAAAAAGCATAGTATATACATTGTCTCCACGCATTCACCATCATAGCACATATGAACACACAACCTTTTTGCAAAGCATCAAAACTTAAAAAATTTAAAATCAATATGAGATCCTTCAATAGCTAATGTAAACCTCCTCTTTCCATCAAGAGCTGTTAACCTCTGAAAATTATGAAAAAAAAACTGATGAACCATCAAGATATTATGTTTTGAATATAAGATTAACTTCTAACACCGTGTAACATTGCATCCCTACCTCATACGTGTTGATGAGCTCCTTATCATCACTTAAAGAATCATGTGGTGAAGCATCTTCCACTGAAATTGACATCATGCCCTCTATATCTTAATAGTGACAATAATTTTATTTCTATAGTTAGAGAAATAAAAAATAAAATTGGATGAAGGAAGAGGAAAGAAATGACACCAAAAAAAGGTTAAGTGAAAGCTATTTCCATATAGTGAAATATTAATTGAACCATTTTAAGGAAAGAATTATAAATCTACACAAGACAACACTTTTGTTGTTATTCCTATTGAAAGTTCAAAGTAAAATAGAAAGTTTGATACTAACTTTTGCGCTTACTTAAGTTAACAAATGTTAAGATTAAAAACTTAGACAGGAGAGGATCCAAGATGACTTGTTGGCTTGCAATGTAATCCACCTTGATTGAAGAAATGGATAGAGAAAGCTCAGGAAGGGCCAAGAGCTTCACAACCTCGAGAACTGCGGACTCCTTAGCTTCAATTCCTAAATCTTCGACCATCATTTTGACTGAAATTATAAAAACTTCAAAAAAATTCAGCGTGTGGTCTGAACTTACCTAAATTGTCAACTCAAAAAAAATTCATAGCGGTTTCCAGCCGCGCTTTGTGGCGGGGCCGACTAATGGTCCAAAGCAAACTACCACCACCCCAACCACCTTGTCCAATTCAAGATTGCGATGTATGTTGAACCATTCAATTACATCCTTCCAATAGAGACCATCATCTTCATGGTTACATGTCCCGTATATAGGCATTTACTACTTTTTATACGACTCGATATTACGTATATATCATTGTCCTTCCAAACCTTATAATACATGTAGATTACTCAAAGGTGGTTCAGTTCTTGTTCTCTTCAAATATGTCCAAAAGTGACAACACCTGCAACAAAAGCATGCATCTTTGTTAGCTTTTCAAGTGATTTGAACACCGATAAGTGTCCCTAAATACAATACAAAACAAAAGCTAATGCAGCCCTAACCCACATCTGCCTTTATGCCACTTCACAAAATACTACTTCCAGTAGAGATACAAATGGCATTAAAAGTATCCTCTATGAATAGGCATATAGTGATCGGTCTCTGTTAAAAGTAGAAACAAGTTAAAAAAGATAAGGTAGACTTACTGATTTCAAAGGCGACCAGGACTGAGACACAACTGGTAATAGTCAAAGGCGACCCAGGGGCGCGTATAGGCACCTAGGTGAAGTAAAACCAAAACACCTTGCGTACTTCAAGACGTATGAGCCGCCGTCTAACATGAAACCATCAGCCTATAATCAAACGTTCATCAAATAGAATGTTAACAATTCTGATTCACAATCGAAAATGTAAACAAATTCATTACCTAAGCTTATAGAACATCAAACATTCATCATTTAAATGGAAGCCGTCATGGCCATGAAAGCCTGTTCGACATTGGTTGCATCTTTTGCACTTGTTTCCAAGAACGGAATTCCAATTTCATCAGCAAATGCCTGTAAATATCAACCTAATAATTCATTTAAATGGTGCGTTTATAGTACTGAAAATCCCAATTGAGATTTTACCTTGGTCGTTTCGGTTGAAACGACTTTATTTGCAACAAGATCGCATTTGTTTCCAACAAGGATCTTGTTGACATTCTCACTGGCGTAACGGTCGATTTCACTCAGCCACTGCTTAACGTTATTAAAGCTCTCTTGGTCCGTCACATCATAAACCACCTGAACACATACAAAAAAGGCACATTACTCGACAACCATGCAAATTGCAATCTTTGACTATTTGTTAAATATCTCTTTTACGAGCAAATAGGTAATTTTGAAGTAAGAAAAACCACAAGTATATCACTTACAATGATGCCATGTGCTCCTCGATAGTAGCTGCTTATGATTGTCCTAAAACGTTCTTGTCCAGCAGTATCCCACTGTGCATTAGCAGAGCAGAAAAAGAAAGAAAAATAAATCACATACTGAAAAAAATTCGATAGCATATTTTTAACGGGCATAAATATTTAATGGGCAGCAAAGGGAAAAACTCATACAAACAAGAAAAATATCTCCAAATAAATAATACGTAGATATACAAAAAGCATGTTTTGTATACGATAAAAGACACTTACAACAAACATCAGCAGTAGACATGACTTTCCTACACCCGAATCTCCAATGAGCAAAAGCTTGAACAGGTAGTCAATGTAAACAAATTCATTACATAAGCTTATAAAACATCAAACAGACGAATATTATTATGAATTCTAACCTTCAGATCTGAGATCGAACTGTCGTCTATTGACCACATGAACACCAAATTGACATGATAATCGGAAGCACCAATCATCTTTCTCATACCGGTACCGGAGATCGTAACGTCTTCATCTCCACTTCGTCGAAAGGTTATAACCGGAATTTCAAATTCAGGGTTTCATTTGGTTTGAGAAATTGAGACAACTGGAGAGTAATCTCTGCACACACAATGAATCGATTAGGGAGTGAAGAGACTACTTGAATGCAGGTGGTAGGGTTTCACCACCCAACACCTGCGACTGCCACAACCACCATCTAACGCCACCACCATCCAACGCTACCAAATCGCCACCACCATAACACAGCATCACTGAGAGAAAGAAGAGTGTTACCGAGAGAGAGAGAGAGGGAGTGGTGACGCTGAAATGGAACGAAGAGAAGAAAGGGAATCAAAAGGTTTCTTCAGTTTCCAAATGATGGTGGCAATTAATCTCAGGGAGTTTTAAGGGTGTTAATTGTAACCGATGGCTTCATGATTGAGCATCGGTTGAAGGGCTTTTGATAAGGGAACCGAAGGAAATGCATAAATTACCATCAACAATAATTCATAACATTTATTAAGGATCAAATGTCTAAATTGCCCCTAAAGTGTCTTAAAAGTTTAGATAATACGCAAGATTAGCCTCTCTAAAATAGCTCGGTTCTTTTGTACATACTGTTTCATAACTTGTACCTATGGCAAAATTACGAAAAGGGTAGAAAACCCAGTTTCTTTAATATAGTAGTATATAGATAAAAAGGAGAAGTGATGTACAAGATGGTAATTTTGCTACGCGTACCAATTTTAAAGCATCATGTACAAGGATGTGTAAACCCATTTTAGAGAGGTTCACCCAAAGTTTTAAGACACTATAGGGTTAATTTAGGGATTTCGGCCACCCTATTTAATGCATCGGTTTCTATCTATTCGAAATCCCTGCTCATCATTCATCACCAATTAAAGAGAAAGCCAACCTCCTTCATCTTCCATCTTCTTCTTCACTAATAAAACCAGTTAGGGTTTATCACCATAGCAGCAGGCTTCACTTCCATTGCTTCGCTTAAATTTGGAACCAGATGATTGCTATTGCTATAAATAAATAATTATCAAGAAAATCGCCAGCCAAAGTGGAATACTTTCTTCCTCAAGTCTTCGATCCACCAGTCAACAACCAATCAAGGTCTTTCTCATCTATCTATCTTAGGGCTTTTATAATTCCATCTTTTATGTGTATAATTTCTGTTTCAATTTCGTTGAATTCTCACCTCTGTCTCGTGATTTGAAATTTGCAGTCCGTCGATGGCTGTCGCCTCTTATCGTCCCGACACCACCAAAATTTGCACTCACTGGTATATTATCTATAGCTGATAGACATCATTTCATATGTTGTGTGAGTTTTTAATTTTCAAGGTTGTGTTTGCATATCATCGTGCATATGACTTCAAAAATTTTTAGTGTAATTCATATGTGTGACACTGTGATATTATCTATAGCTCTGCAGTTAGCAGTGTAATATTAACCCTAGAAAATAACAGATCAAAAACAAAACCCTAAAATTAAAAAAAAAAATCAGGATCTAACAGATCAAAATCAAAACAATACCTGCACTGCAAGAGGTAGGAGGATCCTTCTGGAGATCCTTGAGTTCTTTCAAGATCCGTTTCGAAGCCATCAGGAATTCCTATAGTTTACAAAAGTAAAAACCCTAATTTTGAATCTGAACGTATATAGAAACAATAATATCATCACGAGAAAAGAGAAGATCGAAAGGGGAAGTTTTTTGTTTAAACACATTTATTAGTTCTTTGGTTTTAAGTTTTAACATTGTAGAGGTTTATTGTCATTATTTGTTATACGCAGTTCTTAGAGGGATTTCTGACGGGTTAGCTAGAGGAAAGAAACCTGATGAAATGGAGAAATTGGTTAGTGATAGCTTTTTTATTATATATTTTTTTTTATGGTTTTTACTTTTTTTGGCTCTTTAATATATGGTGTTTATTTTTTTGGACCAAGTAGGTGATTTGCCTATGCTATCATACAGCTTTTAGGCATTGTTTTAGTTATGTCACTAGGTGCTTGGCCCGTGTTCCTTGTTTTCTTTCCCGTCGTTGGAATTTGCATCTGGTTACAGGTAATAATACTTGTTGATAATATTATTAGTATTCATTTATTCTGATTTCTGTTTTTACATGTATGTATTGAACTTGAAGCAATATTACATACCTTCGGCACGAGAACTGGCACGATTGGTTGGAGTATGCAAAGCCAGTCATTCAGCACTTTTCCGAAACAATATCCGGATCAACGACTATTAGAAGCTTTGATCAAAAACACAAGTTCAAATTCTGATGTACATGTATGATTAATTAAGTTTTTTTTTTATACTTGCAAGTTCAAATTCTTTTAGTTTTGCTAATTATTGATGTTTGGAGCTTTGAATTCCAGTTGTCATTGATGATTATCTAGCTTTGATGGATGGTTTAGTTGAAGCAATTCGACGTAACATCAAAAGGGTATATGCTTTTACCAATTCCCAAATCTTATTTGACCAGGTGAGTCAATTCTTTGTTGATTGTTGTATGAGCATTACATTCATTTGTTCAAAAGCATATGCAGGGCGGCTCAACCTTTTGGGGCCTCAAGCGGATTCCAAAATTGGGGCTCTTTTCATAATTAAAAAGAGAATTTTTTTATACTTCGGATCCAAACACGTGGTAATATGATGGCACATACTTTCGTACACAATTTCTAAAAGGATATGCAGGGTGGCTCAACCTTTTGGGGCCTCAAGCGGATTCCAAAATTGGGGCTCTTTTCATAATTAAAAAGAGAATTTTTTTATGCTTCGGATCCAAACACGTGGTAATATGATGGCACATACTTTCGTACACAATTTCTAAAAGGCACAAAATTACACAATTTTAACAGAAAATTTGAGAGGTTGAGAGATGAGAGAGTTGTGATCGTAGAGGAAGAATTGAACGTGAATCGAACGTCGTCAAGCCCTAATAAAACTTGGGCCCCTTAAATATGGGGCCCCAAGCTTCAGCTTATTTTTTTGTACAGTTGAGCCGCTCCTAAGCATATCATATGAAATCTTGTTTTTTGTATTATCTTGTATTACCATTTGAACAATTATCTTTTGGCAGATTACAAATGAGGAAGGGCCTGAGAATCCACTTCTCATGGCATTGAGACAAAGAATACTAGAACATGTTAAAAACCTTGAACATTTGGTTCTAAAATGTGTTCCTGATGTCAATCACGAGCCTCCATTGCACCTGGCGCGAGGGGCAATTGGGGGCGTTCATGATGCCAAGAGCGATCCAACTGTTGAAAATTGTTTAATATGTTGTGAAGATAAACCATCGTTCATGATGGTCACACTGAAATGCTCACACAAATGCTGTTCCCATTGCTTGAAGGCTTATGTTGATGAAAAAGTTGGGCTATCTGAGGTTTCCCATTAGGTGCCTGAGCCCAAAATGCAAATATTACATTTCTGTCCCTGAACATGAGTCTTTTCTTCCTGTTTGCTCTTTTATGTCGTTACAGGAAGCTCTTTTGGAACCAAATGCGTGTGCGGCTGACAAGTTTTACTGCCCTTTTGCTGACAGTGCGGTTCTTCTTGATCCTAGACCTTCATTAACCACGGGGGTCCCACGTACTCCATCAAGTATGTCAACTCACTTTTGTTTTACAGTAGATGTAGAAAAATGTATGGGTCAAGTTGGGTTAGGCTGACCCGTATTTTGGGCGAGGTTCAACTATGTTTGCCTCACACAACCCATTTGACCCGTTAGAGATAAAGCATAACCCAAATTCACATCTGATATGGGATCTTTAATAGATTTGAGCCATTGACTTCGTATATTATCTCTATCGTTTGTATACTTTTTTTTGTTAAATTGTTTTTTTTTTTTGTGAATGACAGGTGAGACATCTTGTACAATTGTTACATTCGTTGTGATTGACGGGTGGACTATAAGTGTTGCATCTGTCGAGGATTCAAGACGCATATTAGACACACAAGCAGGTGTGGTGTCACTGCTGACAGTTGATCATAGGCTTGGAGAGTGTCGAAGAAAGGGAACGTGTGACAGCAGGTGGCAGTGAAGTAGGACACCTCAATATTTTTGGAGCGAATGGGGTACGTTATAAGTAAACTTCAAGTTAAGTAATTTTCAAGTCTTATGACCTTGTGGGCTGTGGCTGTTGTTTTATAGTTGTGGGCTGTGGCTGTTGAATGATTGAAGAGTTGAAATTTGGCTGCACTAGATCTATATAGAGTCCCAGAATTGTTCGCTCTAGAAAGTAATAAGTTCGTAACTGTCTCGGATATGGCTCTTCAAAATGGGGCTGGTTGGAGGTGGGTGTGGAAACGGGCCTTTTTCGGTGGCCTGGAGGCTGCAGATTTATAGCAGCTCTGCAGCTTAGTTGCAACTCATGTATTAACTGTGAGACGCGATGCTTGGGTGTGGGAACTGGACGGGAATGGCTCTTTTTTTTTGTTCAGAGTGTGAAATAGCGGCTGCAGGTTACTCGATTTACTCCAGCTCCTTTTGTATGCAAAAGAAATGGTTGGGTTCCTAAAAAAGTGGAAATTCTGGCGTGGCGTGCAAGCTTGAATCACATTCCGACAAGGTGCGCTTTGGCTAGGAGGAAAATCAGTATGAGTTCAGAGTTTTGTCCCATTTGTGGCGCGTTCCCGGAAACTGTAGATCACATTTTTGTTTCATGCGGGTTCGCACAATCCATTTGGCAACGGGTAACACAATGGTGTAAAGTGGGCAATTTACACCATGGTTATTTACGGGTTCTGTAAGAAGGGTGACGTTAAGACGAGGTTCCATTTGCTCAAGGAGATGCGTCGGGATGGAGTTATACTAGGAGTTGTAATATAACGTGCTAATGATCGGGTTGTGTAAACTTGGGCAGTTGAAAAATGCAAATAAGTTGTTGCGATCGATGCTTGATTTGGGTGTGCTTCCAGATGACATTACGTATAATATTCTTTTAGATGGTCATTGTAAGTATGGTGATCCAGAATTGTTTGAGAAATTGAGTAGTGAAAAAGGACTTATTAGTTATTATGCTTCTTATATCTCCAGTGTCTACTAAACATTATTATAAGAGATGAGGTTTGTTCATTGAGTTTTAGCTGACATTAAAATCAAGTACAGAAACTTAATAGTATGGTTATTAGAAAGCTTGTTGGATACTCTTTTAACAACTTATTGTATTGACATGGGATTAGCGCTGTACAAATGGCTCTACGCTCACTTGAAATCAGCTTGTAAATTTTGTTTACGAATATTAAAAGTTTCTCCGGCAAACGACTTCGGAACACCCGCTGCAACGCGCGGACCTTCCCACTAGTATAATAGAATAAGTGATCTTGTACATCTTATGGTTGAAATGGGAACACATAGTTCTTGTCCTTTGGTTTATTGGGTAGTGAAACTAGCTTTGGTTTTAGCGGTTGCAACCGCAACCATTGAAAGATGTTTTTTTGAAAATTGAAGATTATCAAGACGAATTTACGCAATCGAGTGGGCCCGTAATTTTTGAACAATGTCATGTTTGTGCGGTCGAAAAGTATTTTTTTCATAAAGTAAAAGACGACGATGTGATGGAACGATTTCAATCTATGAACAAAAAAAAATCTATTAGTTATTTGTTTACTTTATTTATTTATTGTATTTTTTTAATATTATATGATTGCACGGTAAAAAAAAATTAGGATACCCCTGATTTAATGGGCTAGTTCCGCCACTGTGCAGGTATATTTGCGTTTGTGCAGTTTGCGGATCCTTATGATGCTGCAGAGTCCCTATATCATATATAACTTAGATTTTTATTATAACAATATAACATACTAATTGTTTATAAGAAGGATTATGCTTTTGTAACTCTATATCTACCTTTTCAAAACAATAACATCACATTTGCCAATCCATAGTAGAACTTATGACAGTCTATGTGTTACAGAATATACAAATGGTAAAAATGTTAAATCATATCAATATATTATATTATATTCTCTTTGTATATTCAGGGAAACTTGTTACAGGTAACTGAATTATTTTATTACCCTGGAATGGGCAGTTCAAGTGTTTTATTACCCTGGAATGGGCAGTTCAAGTGTTTGGAAAAGTAAATATGCTATTGTAAACTTTTGAAGTATATATGTGAAACCTTGACTTTTAGTATGGCATATAACAGATTACCCCTTATAAGAAAGGTTAAAATCGTGAGCACGATACACAGGGGCGTACCCACCCTAAGCCAAGGGAGGGCGGGCGCACCCCATGAAAAAATATTTTTTAGTGTTATTTTTCGCCGGAAATCCCGACCGCACCCCTTGGAATTTTTCACCCGCACCCCTTGAAAATTTTTAACTTCCCCACTTAGAAAAAAAATAATTATTAGCCACTTATTCACTTAATTATTTAATCCAATCAAAGCCCAATCTGCAATCAATTTTTATCAACACAAGCCCAAACACAACCTAAAGAAATTTGAACTAAATAAAATAACCCAAACCCATCCACCCATTTCATTTTCAAATCCCACCCCTAAAAAAACTTCTAGCGATGAAATGTATGTCTGTTCTTTTGTCTTACATGATCCGACTCGACCCGCTATGAATTGATATTTTTATACAGCTAGGGGCCTAAAATCTTTGAAACGCACCCCCAGGAAAAAATTCCTCTGACGATACACGCCAATAGCATGAAGGTCTATGTCGGGATTTAGGTATCGATCTGCTTATATGTCAATATCTGTGCCTGCGCGGGGTTTAGTTACTCTTTGCTACTTGTTATGTGCCTCTGATATTTGGTAGCATAATAAACTTTGGTGACATGGTTTGTACTTTGTGTATTTCTAATATCTATTGCTTTGCATATTTCATGGATTTTTTGTTTATTACATTAAATGTTCATAGCAAATGGAAAAACATGTTATGCAACCATGTTTAGTCAGAGAAAAAGTTTCAGTACTCTAATGTTCTTATTTTGTGATAAGGCTAATGTTAACATCAGCCGTTCTAGCTCAGTTGGTAGAGCGCGTGGCTTTTAACCACGTGGTCGTGGGTTCGAGTCCCACGGATGGCGTATTTTCCCGAAAGTTTTTTTTTTTTTGTTATGATCAATGTTTTAAAATCCGGTTTTTATACCATACCGGATTGGGCTCAGAAACGGTTTAACCAGGTGTATCAGGTGGTTCAACAGGGTGTACCGGACGATTTAACCGGTTCTACCGACCGATACTACCGTAGTTGTAAGGTGATTGTGTTTCATGAAAATTTATGGAAATTCTCTTATGAAACAATTTTGTAACACCTTAGCCAATTCAACATCGTTCTCATATATCATCAACATGTTTTGAGAGAACAACTCAACAATTGACTGTGCTCGAGTGAGATTAAAACCAGGACGAATAACCTCCTGATAAGTCTTTACTTGAGACAACCAAAAAACAAATCCATAAGGTTCTCATTGGCAAAGCAAACAATAATGACGATATGGAAGACCATATTTTACAACTTTGGTTGTTTAGCACCATATAGTATTGCTTCGTACAATACACTCCAATGCTTTATTCTGCAATATTATATTTATATTATGCCATCTATTAATACAAAATTATATAACCCTACAAAAATCAACTTAGTTGTATCTTTTTATTTACAAGTCACGTCCCTTAAATAAATTATTATTAACGAAAAAGATAACTGCCAAATAAGAGCACCTCTTAGAAAAGAAAAGCCGCGAAAAAAAAAAAACGATTACGATCACGTTTTGTATATTATAATCAGAGTTAAATGTCATTTTAGTCCCTGTGGTTTGGACTATTTTGCCAGTTTAGCTAAAGGTTTCATTTTTCGTCTGTGGGTCCAAAAATGTTTTATCGTTGCCATTTTAGTCCACTAGGTTAACTTCATTCATTTTTTATGTTAACAAGAAGGGCAATTCGGTCATTTTATATAGCCGAATTGCCCTTCTAGTTAACAGAATTACATATAAAATGACCGAATTGTCATTCTCGTTAACAGAAAAAATGGATGAAGTTAACCCAGTGGACTAAAATGGCAACGGTGAAACTTTTTTGGACCTACAGACGAAAAATGAAACCTTTGGACTAAACTAATAAAATGACCCAAACCACATAGACTAAAATGACATTTAACTCTTGTAATTAAACGAGGTAACGTTACCCCGCGCGTTGCGACGGGACGCTGATTAATAAATGCCTTTACTTTACTATATGAGATGCGAAAATGTGGCGAGATCTAACGGATTATGTGATACAAAATCTTTGAAAAAAACTTTACAATTGAAACAAAATACAAATGTTCTCAATGGGAATTCCAATCCAACGATATTATGTTTTTCAAAGTTTAATCAAGTATATCAAATTTAGTCCTTCTATAAAACTATAAGAATTCAGACGAAATGTAAAAAAAACATAAATAATGCTTAAGTGATTGGAACCGTGACTTTTTACTCATTCACCGGCCGCAACTGTCTTCA
This sequence comes from Helianthus tuberosus, assembly GCA_030545235.1. NCBI lineage: Eukaryota > Viridiplantae > Streptophyta > Magnoliopsida > Asterales > Asteraceae > Helianthus > Helianthus tuberosus. The sequence goes on along the minus strand of CM060436.1, from coordinate 131,757,234 downwards.
ATCGTGCCATGACCGGACCTGCAACGCCATCGAAGAAACGACGCTTCCAAGTTCTCTTTGAACATCCTTCCGAAGGCCTTTTCTCTTCCCCGCCATTTCTTCCAATTTGGTATTTTTTAATAAACCCTAGAAAAAAAATAGGGAAGATACTCGGCGGGATCGTTAAACTAAACTAAAAAATACACGTGAAAACGTTGAATCACGTACGCGTGTTACAGAATGTTAACTCGCCAAACTTAGACCAAAATGTAAAAATCATCGTAGTAAAGAATAACTAAGTTGAAATGATAACAAAACCTATATAAAAGTAGATAATACAGAAAAAATCTTTAATGACTAACGACGCGTAGGTTCATACATTGATGTGTATATAATACGTGCAACTTCAAAGTTGCAAACCACATCTTGTTTTCCATTCTAAAGTTTAAAGGTCATACGGGTTAGAATGTAAAACATAAATGTTTTAAAGTAATAATAATAATAATAAATTAATTAATTAATTAATTAATTAATGGTTTTTTATATCGCTCCTGAAGATATAGATTTGAGAAAGTGAACAAAGGAAACATAGATATGGAGCCATCATCTTATCTTCTGGATAAAATTATAAAATGAAAGAATAGGTCATTATTATACATGGAAAACATGTGTTCTGTAGATTTGAATGGCAAAATATAAAAATATGAATAGGCGGTCAACAACAGTTTACAACAATATTATGGTCGTTTAAATGGCAAAACACAAAAAAAAACAAATAAAATCACATCTGTAAATGCATTTAATTCCATATCTATAGATCTATAGACCTTTATAAAGCATTTCCTATGGATAAGAATGTAATTTCACCAAATATCTTAAGTAACATGTACACAGGAATTTAAGCAACACAATTGGAATTGAAGAGTCATTTTAAGACGCCTACAGGGTCATTCTCGGAATCATATTTTCCCAGCAGTTCTCAAGAAACCCAAGCGTTTTGATTGTCCCCAATTCAAGCCAATCTAATTGATAATCATTGAAATTGATGGCACTATCATTCTCAGTAGCGAGATGTGATGGAAGATGTTCTTAAACAACACAGTAATCAACAACTTGATTTGGATTCCCCGTAGAGCAGAGGAAGCTGGTATGTGCGAGTGGCGGCTAGGGTTTTGCCATATTTTAGGTGGAATGGGGTCAGAGCAGGATCTCCATCCCGATTGGGGTCAAACCGATCGAATTCTGGCTCTGCTGTGCTAACTCTATTGGCTACATGCGATGTTATTGGATCGACATGTATTATTTTGTTGTGTTTTCTCGCAGAGTGCTTCAGGAGTGCTGGATTGACTTAACTCAAATACAAGGAAGATGAGCAAGAAGAACCCACCTGTATACTTGCCTACTTGGACGTTTTGTTTCATGCTTTCTTGTTAATAGAGGTTTGTTTTTTGTTTCATGCTTTGTTTTGATAGTATGTTATTAGATGGTAGGAACTTAAGACTTAAGTTTGGGTTAAATTGACCATCACCATGTTATCTCGTTGATTGATTTAATAATACCCACCAACTGTTCGATAAAATGTCTCAGTGAACATATCAATGGGTTTGGTTCTTTGGTAGCAAATTATCAGCTTGATTTGGTAACATTCTTTCATAATTTTTAATTTTTAATTGTTATTGAATTTTAATTAGGTAGCAACTTGCATTTATTATGTACTCAAAGTTGTTAAAGGCTCAAGGCGCAAAGGGTGAGTGTGTCACCTGAGACAAGCAAGGTGCAAATCTGCTCCGGGCCTTTTTTAGCTGTTTAAGACTTTTTCGGCTGCTTTCGAGTTTTGACTGTTTTTTGGCTGGTTCAGACAAAGGTTTTTTTTTAGGTGTACTTTGATCAAGCTATATTGCTGATTTCATTACATGTAGGTTTTTGTTAGATCTGTTCAAGACCAGCCCAAGACAATGTGGGTGTATTCCAGACGGGATCTCAAGGGGCAGAGAAGTAAATTGAAATCCTGATAAAGCTGATGCATTTTTTCATTTCAGGTGACTGTACACTATATATGGGGACTCTTGTTGATTTCTTAGAAAGGCTTGAACCTGACTTGGCACTCAAAATACTTACGTGCCTTGATGATTCAGCTGACCTCGTTCGTGCATCTGTTGTTTCTCGATACTAGCAGAAAGTTGGTGTGTAATACACTTTATATATTAATCCCTTTAATAATGTATTAATCAGTGAACTTTCGTATATGAAAAATGTTTGTTTGCTGCAGTGGTCTCTGTATGAGAACATTTCCTCAGCTTGCTATCATTACTTGTGTAGTTGAACCGAGTCATGACAACTCGGGCAACAGTGAACACTGAGCCTATGCTCCTCTTTTGTGGGCCATCACAGCACTTCCACTGACTAATTGCATTGCTAATCCCGTGAGTGCCTCGAGCACCGGTGCTTACCCTCTAGAACGCATCTGGAATACTTTACGTCAGGGTTTTTATTGGTCAAGTAAAAGAAGTGATGATCCAGAAACACCTGAGACACTCATATATAAATTGGCTGCTAATTTATACAGGGTGGTTGGGTTACCCGCTATACTCATCTGGATTTGTGCGATTCCGAATGGGTCATCCAAAATCTATGTTAAGAGTTAAATTTTGATTTCATTGAGGCGCATGAATGTGCAGATGACAAGTTTATCTGGACATACACGTCACCAATGTTTCTTGTGGCACATGTGAGTTTGTGTTTCATTTATTATTACTCTCGAGTAATAAACTGATATATGTAAAATTCATTTTCGAGCATTATATTATTTTTTTCAACCTGAACCAATTATAACCTGTTACACATCTAACCCATTTAATCATTGTTGCACTCGTGTATCTTTTGGGTCTATTCTTTCCTTGTGTAGTAGTATCAGTCGAGTACAATATGAATGGGTCGATGATGATGTGTTTGAGATGGATGAGCAGGGGCACAACTTTGTAGCCCCCCCCCCCCCCCCCCCCGAACTTTTCGCTCAGTAGTGCCCGGTATGTAGTTTTCGCATAGATTTTTTAGGTATATACGTTTTCGACCCCCCGGTCAGAAATCTCAAGTTTTGCCACGAGTATTATGAGACTGATCCAATGTTTATAATCTAGGTACAATGTGCTTTCTATGATCCAGAAACACCTGAGACACTCATATATAATTTATGTGCTAATTTTTGTGTTATAACAAAAATTAAATTGCATCTACGGCAAGGTTTGTTTTTTCCTTGCCATCTTTTTTACGTTATGTCCATACCCATCTAACTGACATTTATATATATAGGGTGGTTTGGTTACCCGATATACTCATCTGGATTTGTGCGTTTCCGTATGGGTCATCCAAAATCTTGGAAAAAGTTGAATTATGATTTCGTTGAGGCACAAGAATGTGCAGATGACAAGTTGATCTGGACATATACCTCACCAATGTTCACTGTGGCACATGTGAGTTCCTGTTTCATTTATTATTACTCCCAATAAATGAATTGATACATGTAAAAATCATTTTTGAGCATTATAGCATTTGTTTCGACCTGAACCCATTTTAACATGTCACTCATCTAACCCGTTTAATGTTCACTATTGCACTCGTGTATCTTTTGGTAATGTATATCATCAAAAACTTCATGGCAATAGGAAAATTGCTTACAAACGTTCAACTTGCCTGCGCCCGTAGTATGTATTGGTGGCTATCTGCAAATTGAGTTGTTGGGCCGGGTTGCTAAAGGATGCGATGACAAATATTATATATGGTGAGTAAACTATTTCTAATAATATAAAGCATAAATTCTTGTAGAGCAGTTCGTAAAGTTACTCGTGTTTACAGTGTGGCTCGTGTTCAAGCGATAGGGCGCAAATTATCACCTCCATTTAGTGTCGAGTTTTCTGAATCATCCGAGGATGTGCATCTCAAGTATGATGCTGAGAAATTTGGATCTATACTTTCCACGTGTGATAGTATCAGTTGAGTACAACCCCACCACTAGCTTGAGGAATTTACGAGACTTTATCCACTTGGAACAAGCACACGATGATGGCATGCATGTTTGTGACCTTATACTTGTAATACTAAAGCAGTCTGCTAGACTTTCTCCGCATGTTTGTGACCTTATAGGTTCTATGACTATTTTTCGTTGAATGAGATAAAACATTAGAAACCCGGAATTGGTTGTCGTTTGTAATAGACGTCATATTTAAATTTGATATGAGTCGGAACACCTGCCGCAACGCGCGGGCATTCCCACTATTCATACAAAATAATTTTCTTCAGATCAGAAACAACTAATTTACAGCAACTATCGTCATCGTTCAAATAGCAAAATATGGAGAAATCAACTAAATGCACATCTATAATTGCATTTTATCACGTAATAGAGCGAATTCCTACCGAAATCATTTCCATCCGATTATTGTGATGATTTTATATGATATTATAATTATATGAAAATTCACATCGAGATAGTTGGTAAACGGGCAACAAGCTGCGCCGCTACCCCTTTTTGAATAACAAAACTAAGCCTTTTAAAAAATACATCCATAGATCTTTTGGTCATAACATTACTATGCATGACCCTTTGAAATAGATTAATACATAAATATATTATATATTATCAACACACAATTGTAATTGCAAATTATCACAAAACACAACGAATTCATACGCAAATCTTTCTTTCAAATCAAAAGCAATTTTCTAGAAATCAATCACATTTTTCGGCAACAACGTCTCCTTTAACAGATTAATACATAAAAATAATATCAACACACTTCTTCATGCGTTCAACAAAACTTTGGGATTTTAACAACCAAATCGATCCCTGATTTCTTTTCTTCTTCATGAAATGATCGGTAATCGAAACGACACACCCCCTAATCGCGTTCTTCTTCTTGATCCGTTCTTCACAACCTTTGCACTGGTACCAATTCGATGACCCTCTAATCAGATCAATAAAACACATATATTAATCAAGATGAACATGAACAATTAACAAAAAAACGACTTTGTTTTAATGATTCTGTATGGATGAACTTATTTACAACGACCCCTACAGACCCTATTACTCATCGGAGGATGTTACCGGAATAGTTATGACGGTTACCTAAAAGATGCAACGCATAGGTTTATATATGTTGCTTGGAATAGACACGCCTCTTTGTTTCTTGTCAAACCTTTTCGTTGCTTTTTGTATAAGAGATATAGGAATAGTCATGACGGTTACCTAAAAGATGCAACGCAGACACGCCTCTTTGTTTCTTGTCAAACCTTTTCGTTGCTTTTTGTATAAGAGATATAATTAGAAAAAAAATGTTAAAACGGTTACGGCGGTGGACACGAATTGTCATTTCCCACTAAATTTGGTTTTCTGTCCCAACTATACCCTTTCGTCGTTTAAAATTTTATATATTAACTAGATTTTTCTTTACACCATACACTTTTTTTTAAACACAAAACCCCTAAATTTCACACACTGCTTAGATTGTGTGATTTGAACTGGCGTCACTTTTATAGAGCTAAACGTCTAATGCCCCTATAAAATTAATATATAACAATAGTGGTAATAGTTAAAAGTTATAAAATAAGTTTTTTTTTTGGGAACGACCAACAAAAGTCAGATCATCCAGGTAAACCCAATAACAATAGATCACTCATGCAGACAATGTTGATGATTGCCCTACAGTTGTAAGACTTTTGGCTCAACAAAAAACAATTTCACTTCAAACGAGACTCAAACTAAAGATCTCTGTGGTGAAAGGCAGTGGCGGACCTACCCACGCCAGTGGGCGGCCGCACCCCTTGAAAAAAAGAAATTTATGTGTTAAATTTCGCGCAAAATCCCGACCGCACCCCTTGGAAATTTTCAACCGCCGCCCTTAGAAAAAAATCTTATAAATTTATTAAAAAAAATGTAAACACTGATTTTTATTAAAGTATAACCTAGACTTTAGTAGCATGGTTTTGATGTTTTTTTTTTGTTGTTCTAGACTTTACTAGGGCTTAAAAATTAAAATTGAAAATTAGGGACTATTGTTGAACATGTTTTTTTTTGTTTTGTTTTAGTGTTTAGTATTTTTTATGAACTTATGGATCGATTTATATGTGATAGAAACCACGAGTAGGGAAGTTTTGGCGATATTTCTCAAGAGGAACCATTAGGAAAAACTCCAGATTATATTTTGCATAGATTTCAAAAAATGAAAACCCGTTGGGCACAGTTTTAAACATTTTGTAATGACGTTTGATGTGTTTTTGATGGTTATATAAATTTTAGTTTGGTGTTTTTTTTTTGTTTTACATGACCCGACCCAATATGAATTGATTTTTTTTATATACCTAGTGGCCTAAATCTTTAAAAATATTCCACACCCCTATGGAAAAATTTCTGGGTCCGCCACTATTGAAAGGTCATATGAGTGACAATGAATCATAAGTTCATAGATGTTACAAAATAAGTACATAACTAGTAATTAGAGTCGCGCACGTTGCGGCGCGGGTACATCACAAACTTAGAACGGAACGTGTGCATGTATATCGCAAACATCGAATGAATAACCTGACATATTAGGTGTTTGCTATGTTTCATGAAGCAAAGTTGGTTGCATTATATTGCAAACTATATATAAATAATTAAATGATTAAATCCGAGATTAGCGCAATCTTCAGATTTTGTGAAAATGTTACCTCAAAGTGATTGTGATCATAGAAATGATTTAGTGAAGTCGAGGGTCATATAAGCATGTTATAATTCAAGAGAATTGAAATGATTGTTAGGATTATTTCGAATATGATGGTTTTAATTCATCATATGGAACCTTGAATTGAATATGTAATACGAGCAAGTTCAAACAATTGAACTTGGTTTAAACAAAACGAGTTTTAATAAGTTCGGACATGGTCACAACAAAACTATGTAAAGAATTTTGAGTTTTTCAAGAAATTCATTGACTCGATATCAAAGAGTGATTGTTTTGTAATAATGTGGTTTACAGTACCAAAATCAAGTATAGCGAAATGATATTTGAGTTTGAATAAAACGACAAATTAGAATGAAGTCCTCCAGTGGAATTCAGAAATTAAACGAACCACATGTACAATAAATGGTGCATGTGAGGATTTACCAAGAAATGAAATGAATCAATATTTGCTACTATGAAAAAAAATCCTCCTGGTATGATGATCATTAGGGAAAGTAGAAACATGAAAGAAATATAGGAACTTCTATCCGGAATTTTGTGTGATAACTGTTTATTAAATGACATTACTAGGGAATGTCAAATAAAATGAAATAGGGAATTTGCAAAAGTATATGACTCCTTTTTGCAGTGATAATATTTATGACTCTAATTAGACTGTGCACGGATGTTTATGAAATCCTGTTCTAGCGTACCTTAGAGATATTCATTTTGTAGGATCATGTGGCAAAGTGCCTCTTTTTGACTAGTAGTTTTTCTTACTGTCGGAATTTTAACATTGGTGTCATAGTGCCCAATTTATATTTTCAAAAGGTCTTGCCTTGGAAGTCGTGTGTAATATACTTCAACTTCTGTGGATTTATAAATTAAATTTTCATGTGTTTTCTTGTACCTTATCACAACTTTACATGCTTTTTACTTGCGTTAATAGTTTATGGTAATGTGTTAGAAATTCTTTATACTTTCGATAGTATCCCAACTTAATGGGTTTCCTATTGTTTATTTTATCACACGGGCTACGAGACAGATGATCAAACGAAATAATGTTTGATATCAGATAAGAGATTCCTAATAAAGAAATCTAGACACATATGCTTGTGCTTTATTCCTAATTGACTTTTTGGAATTTCTTATAGATATACATATCTATATAATCATATATTTCACATGCTGAAATAAACATACCATCTATCAGGTCAATGTATTTAACAGATATATATTTCCTAAAACCAGTCAAATATCTGATCATAATACTATTTAGGGAAATCTTGTCACTCGTTTGACATATTATATACCCCGTCTTATCCAATTCGCGCGCGGAGCTGTAACCTCAGTATATCCAGACAAACTGGAGAGTCTACTACACCATACCCAGTCTTGCCGGAGAAAATTTTATATTTCCCATAAATAGTATCTTTTCAAAAGTGCCTCTTTTATTAGGGCTTTTATCCAGAATCAAGGAAATTTGTATTCCCGTAACATATCTTATTTTAGCCAAAGTAATATCAATAAGCAATAATTACTATTAATTCTTGCTTATTTATCATATCTTGCAATATTCTAATTACCATTCTTATGGTATATTAAAACCCATCATACTTTATTTACACAAGTACTTAGCTTATCCTGAAGCTGATACTAAGGCATCTTTTCTTAAGTTCAAGTCTAAATACTATTATGTGTGCTACCAGTTAACAACAATCTCCTAACTCTTTTATTTAAAATTAGATATTATTATCACAACACTTATAGGCTCAAAGCAGTGGCTCTCATACCACCTTCTGTCACGGCCCCCGACCCACCCTGGACGAAATCGGGAGTCGCGAATAGCCCAGCGGTACCGGTGATTATTTTGAAAACGTTGCAGCGGAAATTTTAGCAGGACCGTGAGTTAGGAAAAATATCAGAGTTTAGAAAACACCGGATTTTATTTAATAAATGGGATAAACCCATGTTTTATAATGGTAGCTTTAATAAAGATAAATTTTATTACATAAAACAATTTTCTTATTCTGATTTAATTAATAAATAAGCCACTTCTTGATGCCTTTCAGTGCCGTATCCATCTATTACTCCAATCTACTGTAATTACCTGAAAAATGTTTTAAAAAGGTTTTGTCAGCGGGAAATACTGAGTGAGTTCATTCATTTTACTAAAACGACACTTTTGTTATAATTTACAGTATTAAGAGAGATTACAATGCTTCCATATATCAAACCAACTACCCACAGTACTTGTCACTCGAACATCCATCGATAGCCTCTTTTCCCGATGGTGTCTGTGACTGTGGTCATATCACTCATTGGCTAACTCGTTGTCCAATAGTGACGGTTATCAAGTAATGTATACAAAACCCCACATACCGGCTGTAACTTGGGTGATTACATAAACTTAATCACTGTAATTATAATCTTTGAAAATAACATGATTTTGAAAGTAATTTGATAAAAAGAGAATGACTCACATTATAATCATGCAGATTCATACGGCAAAGTTCAGTCTACAGATAAGCCTTGATAGATTGCAGATTTATATAGGCAGAGCTTAGCCTATTACTTAGCCTTGTAACCTAGTGCATACGAACTAGGTAGATAACTTAATACAGCATTTACGATAACTCACGAGATCAAATTCTCACAACGAACGACAAAGTGCAATACTTAAACATCCATCGAATTAACGACGAACGACAAAGTATAACCCTAATGTGGGTGGCACTTAAACATCCATTGGATATATTGATCGGTCGGAAAATGAATCGTAATAGCGATCGAGTTAATACCCTGTATCGTAGCAGTATCCCCCTAATAATTAGTGTTTTGAGACTTATTTCGACAATAATTCGACATACAGAGTGAATTTGGGCGTCGAATGAACAACAGAGTGCGATTGCCAATGCCTGCTATTTATACAAGAATTTGGGCTAGCTTACAGATCGTAACAATTAATGCTTACGGTCCGTAAGGGACACGAATTACTTATAGGATTGCCACGCGTGGGACTAGGCCTGATGAGTCGACGAAACGATTAAATTCGATTTTTATAATAAGTTATAAGGATAATCGTCAAGTAGGGAATGCCCCCCCCCCCCTGAGTTTTAGGGGCCCTGATCCTGATTCTGATTGTTCTGATAATTTTAGGGTTTACGTAGAATCACTTGGGTGTCTTAATTAGGGTTTCTTATTGGATAAAATAATAAAATAAATAGGACTTTTAATGAGGGTTCATTACAGTTTCCCTCTTAACCGGGCTCCGGCGTGAGAATAAGTTCTGTTCTGAGGGGTAAAAACAGTGTGTGTTAAGAGTGAGAGAGTGGAGAGTAGAATAAAATTAACCTGGAGGATGAAGGGTCCTATTTATAGCCGGAGGGTGAAAGAGGGAGGAACAACCTTGCCAGCTGCTATAGGGCGCCAGCTGTCCGACCAAGGGGAATATCCTCTTGGTCCCCTCTGCTGTGGTCAGGGTAGTGGTACACGTGGCGCGCCTATATTTGCCCACGTTGGAAACATCGTACCGCTGTTATCGGTCTGCTCCTTGATTTGCTGCAGGCCTACATGGCGCTCGATGAATGGTGACACGTGTTGTCCTTTCTGTCGGAGGGAGCATCTTTGGTGCCACCTTGCCGTCTTCCAGAAGCTTCTGGATTCGCTTGCTGATGTGGGCGCCATGTAGGATGAAAAAGTGGTGTGGTCCTTGCCACGTGGGCAAGGAATTGGGGCCATACCTCTTCAAGTCCCCTCAGTCCAGTGTGCCTTCTAGTTGAGTTGATCGTCTAGGAGGGATTCTGGACTTATAAGGGTAGTGATTGTTGGCCTTGTTCGAATACATGTTTGTAACTTTGCGTGGTTGGGCCAATTAGTCGCATGGCGCATGTCATGCGGTAATGATTCTACAAAAAATGAGCTAAGTGGGCGCGTAGCGCATGGCGTGTTGGTAGGTTTGCAAGACTGAGCCAACTGGACGCGTGGCACATGGCGTGTTGGTAGGTTTGCAAAACTGAGCCAACTGGACGCGTGGCGCATGGCGTGTTGGTAGGTTTGCAAGATTGAGCCAACTGGACGCGTGGCGCATGGCGTGTTGGTAGGTTTGCAAAACTGAGCAAACTGGACGCGTGGCGCATGGCGTGTTGGCAGGTTTGCAAAACTGAGCCAACTGGACGCGTGGCGCATGGCGTGTTGGTGCTTCCTTCTGAAAGAAGTTTCCTTTCTTCAGATAAAGACAACTGATGTGACTATCTGGTGTCCCTGTCTTGTCGGAGGTGAACAGGCGCCTTTTTAGTGGTGTCAGTTACTTTCCATCATGGTGTCAGGCATGTGCCGTACACGCTCCTGAAAAGGCGGTGACGGTTTCTCTCTCCGCTGATGTAACAACTCTCATTAAAAGTCCTATTATTTTATTATTTTATCCATTAGGAAACCTTAATTAAGACACCCAAGTGATTCTACACAAACCCTAAAATTTTCAGAACAATCAGAATCAGGATCAGGGCCCTTAAAACTCAGGGGGGGTATTCCCTACTTGACGATTATCCTCTTAACTCGTTGTCAGAATCGAAATTTCAAGAATCGTTGACTCAGCCAGGCTAGAAACACACGTGGCAAACCTATAGTGAAAAGGTGTCCCTTATGGACCGTAAGGGATAAGGCTTACGGTCCGTAAGCCTGTCAATTTTCGTGTATAAATAGCAGACATTGGGACTGGAATTTGGGCGCTTGAACGACGTAAAAAGTCGAAATATACACTGAGTTACGTTCTGTTTACTATAAAAGACACACGGATCACAAATCGTCGCCACAATACAGGGTATTAACTCGATCGCTGCTACGATTCAATGTCCGATCGATTGAAACTATCCGACCGGATGTTTAAGCGCTATCCTTTGTCATTAGTCGTGATTCCAACAGGATGTTTGAGTACCACCCAAACTCGGGGAGTACTCTGTCATTCGTTGTGAATCCGATGGATGTTTAAGTGATTGTACTTTGTCATTCGTTGTGAGGGTTTTAATCTCGTGAGTTATCGTAATTGCTGTATTAAGTTATCTACCTAGTTAGTGTGCACTAGGTTACAAGGCTAAATCAATAGGCTAAGCTCTGCCTGTATAAATCTGCAATATATCAAGGCTTATCTGTAGACTAAACTTTGACCGTATGAATCTGCATGCTTATAATGTGAGTCATTTTCTTTTTATCAAATTACTTTCAAAAGCAAGTTTATTTTCAAGGTTATAATTACAGGGATTAAGTTTATGTAATCACCAAATTACAGCCAGTATGTGGGGCTTTGTATACATTACTTGATAATCTTTGCCATTGGACAAACGGGTGGTATGACCAATGGTCACAGATCCGGTCGAGTGACAAATACTGTGGGTAGTTGGTTGATATCTGAAACATTGTAATCTCCCTTAATATTGTAAATTATAACACTGTTTTCTAGTTATCCTTTGCAGTGATTAAGTCTTTGCCAATCTTAAAGAAGCAAATATAAAAACTCTTAATGCTGTGAAGTATAACAAATATGTTTTATAAAACGAATGAATTCACTCAGTATTTCCTGCTGACAAAACCTTTTTAAAACGCGTTTTAGGTAATTACAGTAGATTGGAGTAAGAGTTGGATCCGGCACTGAAGGCTTCAAGAAATGGCTTATTTTATTATTTTAATCAAATTAAAAATATTGTTTTATGTAATCAAATTTATCTTTATTAAAGCTACCATTGTAAAACATGGGTTTATCCCATCTATATAATAAATAAAATTCGGTGTTTTCTAAACTCTGATATTTTTCCTAACTCACAGTCCTGATGAAATTTCCGCTGCAACATTTTCAAAATAATCACCGGTACCACGTGGCTGTTCGCGGCTCCCGATTCCGTCTAGGGTGGGTCGGGGGCCGTGACAGCGGACGTGTCTTTCTCCTGTTGGGTGGCGTCCTGATTTCCTGATGGCCCACTACCCATCGCATTAAATGTGATGGGTATAAATATGTGGCGGTTCACTCCTCTTCTTTACTTTTCAAAATTTGAAAACTCCTCTTTTTCTCTTAACAATTTTGAGCCTTTATTGAGCACTTGATCACATAAAAACCCATTCCCACTTGATCACATAAAAAACCCATTCCCACAAAAGTGAGTTTTGAGTCTTTATTGAGCACACAATTACATATCATTTGACTAAATGCTCATTTTTCGTTTCTTGTGTGAATAGCTGCTTGGTTCTTACGACTCTAGAACTTGCCATGACAATACATTCCCGGTCCTTATCAACTTAAACCCGAGTAAGTAAATGATGGAGGCATTAGGACTAACCCTTTTCATTTCTACACCATTATTTTTCTTTTTCCTTTACCACCTACCCAAAAAAAATCCCCCTAGTTAGCCCCTTTGAGCCTAAACCTTTTCGTTTCATCACCCAAACAAAAAACCCTTTCATCCACTAAAACCTTTTTTTTTAACCCTTTATTTTAGTAACAAGTTCGGTTCTTCGTGAAAAAAAAATTTGTGATAATGATGAAGCAAAAAGAAAATAAACAAACAAGTTAATCAAAAATAACTTAGTTTGAATAAAAGCTTCATCAAAATAAAAAGTTGCAAAAATACGAAAACCGACACTTGTTACACTTTTAGCCCTTTTTCTACTAGCCACTAACCCAACCACCTACCTTTAACCCTAGCCAACCCTTAACCCACAAAGACCTCTTGATATCTACAAAGGTATAAAAGTTAAAAAGGAGGAGGATTGATTTCTTGGCAAGCCTATGGTAGGAATAAGTTCCGTGCCGCTCTCGAGTGATTCACTAAAAATACACCTTCGGCCGAGTGTGAGTGATTTCCCCGCGAGGTATGTGAACTTGTATATAAATAGAATTTTAAAAAAGGCATGTTATGCCCAAATAAGTAATTTCTTTTATGAAAAGTTCTAAATAAATCATTACGAATAGGATTGTAAATAAATAAAAATAAAACCCAAAAAGATCTTGGAAATCCCGACACTCTACGACAAGCCCAAAACCTTCTCTTCTACCTATTCCATTTGGGAGTGTAAGCCACATATTAAAGAGTTTTGCTTGAGGACAAGCAAAAGTTCAAGTGTGGGGGTATTTGATGTGTGTAAAATGCAACATATAAATTACATCAAATGAGGCATAAAACTAACCCTTTTTAAGTACTAATATTGGAAAAAGAGTGTTTTTGTCTTCCTTTTGTATTTTCAGGATTAAATGAGCTCAAAAACACAAAAGAAGCAAAAAGACAGCTAAAACCAACATAAATACAAGAAAAGGAACATTAGTGGACTGCCCGAACCCTCAACGGCACCTTCCAAAGCAAAAAAGAGAAGACAGAAGGCTGAACACGCCCCGTGCTCAGCCAGCACGGGGCCGTGCCCAAGAAGCAGCAGAAAAGACAAATCTATAGAAGCTTCTATTGCCCATCACGGGGCCGTGCTCAGCGGACACGGGGGCGTGTCGAAAGTACAGCAGGCGCATTTATTGTAATTGCGAATTACAATTAATGAGGAGAGAGAGTGTCAGACGGACACGGGGCCGTGCCCAGCGGACACGGGGCCGTGTCCAGCTCTCTATTCAGCCTATAAATAGGAGTGCTTGGATTCATTTCATCTCATCCCTTGGCACACCACCTCTCTCACACTTCATCCACCACCCACCACCATCACAACACCATCATCCACCACCATCATCCATTGTCCATCGTAGAGTGTGTGAGTCGTCTCGGGATCCAAGATTGATCGTAAGAGTTCTTGACAATCAAGGCCATGTTTGCCTAAGTCTCTTACATCACTTGGTGAAGACAAAGTGTCTAGTATAATACTTTTTATTTCTAATCTTTTGCACTTTTTATTTGGTTTTGTATTAATGACTTTAATAACTAGTTACTTATGTTGAAGGTGATCTTTCCTTATCGTTTGTCCGTGGTGTCTTGGCATTATTTTACTGTCTATATAAAATAAAGGATTTTCACCATTCATATCTCCACGGTCTATATGGAGGTATGTTGGCTACCTGGTAGGGGGTTAAGGGAACGGTTTGGTAAAGGTCTTGCCATTGTTCAGCGTTTAGAGGTCCTGCAATGGACCTGGGTTAAATTTAGTAGGACCTCCTTCAATACTTCACGGTATTGGATGGCGGGGGTCCAAACTCTTTGATCCCCTCATAAGTTAACTACTATTAATACTATAACCCGGCTATTTAGGACTGTATCCCTGCTGACTCAGACTACTTAGCCGAGGGTAACGTCACCGCCAAAAGCGGGGGCCTACCACAATACTGCATTAATAACTTAATTCATTATCTTCCAATAATCCACCCTTTTAGGATTGTATCCCTGCTGACTCAAACTACTGGGGTGAGGGTAACGTCACCTTCAAAAGAGGGGCCTACTACAATAACTAAGATAATCTCTTAATTGTGTGCAAAAGTGCGGAAATAATCAAAGGTTATACTAGATACGAGTCGGAACCAAGTGATTCATCTTGTCTATCTGTTTTTATTTTTATTTTTATTTTCAGCATTTTAGTTAGTTTTATTTTTCTTAGTTTAAAACATTTTTCTAAACTTTTATTTTGGTTAGACGTTGAGGATAAACCGGTACTAAAAGCTCTTGTGTCCTTGGACGACCTCGGTATCTTACCAACGCTATACTACACTCAACGATGGGTGCACTTGCCCATATGTGTGTTTAGTGTTAGTGAAATATCGTGTTTTATAAATTTAAAACTTGGCTAAAATAAGTGTTAAAAAGGGCTTAAAATATACACCTAAAATATACGACACTTCACGCACATCAGTAGACGTGACGGTGGACTTTGCCAAACAGGAGTGGTACAAGAAGGTGACGCACAAAGCCACTGCTATTTCCCAGCTGGAGGAGAGGGCGTTGGTTGGTGCTGGTATGTGCTTGCGGTGGTTTCCGAAGAACCCTCTGGGTATTCCAGTTTATGGTTATCAAGGCAAACGTATGTAATGTTTCTTAGTTGTTTGCTTTTTTCTCTGGTTATTGTTTTGTTCTTCCTCATCTCTTGGTATTTCGCAGTTGGGTACAGCTTGTTGAATGTTCTTGACCCAAAGGCCGGTGGTGCCATGGTTGAGGCGGTTCAAGAGGATGGGAAACTGACATGGTTGGACTAGATCCGCAACCGTTTCTTGCATCCTACTAATGAGAGTTTTGCCACCTATGCCAACAGTGCTTTAGGTGAAGATGATGAAGATGATGTTGATGATGATACTGACCCCACTCGGGAGGAAGTTATTGTCCTTTCGAGTGGGGGTTCTGACCGATCTTTGGAGGGCTTAACTTCTCATTCCGCGTTTGCAGGTCCAGCGCAAGGGGTTGTGCATGAGCCCGTTAATGAACCGGTTGTTGATGTTGAGGTGCCGATTGAGACTGCTGATCAATTGGAAACTCGGAGAAAAACAAAGGCGGGCAAGCCAGAGGGGAAGGAGAAGAGGGCTGAGGAAAAAGCTACTGAAACTCCTCGTAAGCGACCCTCTACTCTTCCTATCGTAGATTATGTTGTCGTTTCTGATACACTGTCTGGTTTAGGGGCCGGAGAGAAACGCGGGGGGTCTGATCTTGACGACGGGGCACCTTGACGGAGATGATGAAGAAAAAAGCTCTTGAAGATAAAAAAACGGAAGCTTGATGAGCAGGCTGCTGCTATGCTTGCATCTAAAAAAGCCAAACTTCAAAAGGAGACTCCTCCTGCACCCTCGGAATCTGAGATTGACATGGGTGTTTTTAGTGCCAAGAAGGGTAATCTTTTGGAGGCAATATATGTTGCTTCCGCTCCTCAAGGTAGAGACTTTGTTCTTGTAAATCTTATTATTTGACCTTTGGATTGTTTTTTACCATCATGGTTGTCATATGGCAGGTGTCAAATCTGGTAAGGCGCCGCGCAAGGTTGATATTTCGAAGATTACCCCTCCCCCCCCCACCTCTCCACCGTCTAGAACATTTGACTTGTCCCCTCCCCGTGATGACTTGGGTGAAAAGAGTAAACAAGATGATGTGAATGTTGAACATGTTGGTGAAAGTGGTGGTGATGGCGCAGGTGGTGCTGAAGGTCGTGGTGCAGGTGGTGCTGGTGGAGATGGTCGGGATAAAGGTATTGAAACCGAGGCAGAGTCAAGTGAGGCTACACCTCGCTGAACCATCTATACCAGGCGTCCACCGGCCTCTGGTGGTGGTGCTACTTCAGGGGTGGCTCGGAGTCATGAGTTCGAAAATGTCCAAGCTGGGTCTTGGGATACCCATAATCCTGCGTGCGATGATCTGCCTCATGCACCTCGCTGGATTTTAACCACGTGGTCGTGGGTTCGAGTCCCACAGATGGCGCCAATGATGAAACACTCGTTAACACCTGAGGTGAAACTAGCCTGGTCGTCTCTTTTGTGTGGTTCAATCTCCTTTGTTACTCGCCAAATGACAGGTCCTGCAAAACAGCAACACCGTTAGCTCGTTAAGAGGGGAATATGGGGGTTTCCCTCTTAACCGGGCTCCGGCGTGAGAATAAGTTCTGTTCTGAGGGGTAAAAACAGTGTGTGTTAAGAGTGAGAGAGTGGAGAGTAGAATGAAATTAACCTGGAGTATGAAGGGTCCTATTTATAGCCAGAGGGTGAAAGAGGGAGGAGTAACCTTGCCAGCTGCTATAGGGCGCCAGCTGTCCGACCAAGGGGAATATCCTATTGGTCCCCTCTGCTGTGGTCAGGGTAGTGGTACACGTGGCGCGCCTATATTTGCCCATGCTGGAAACATCGTACCTCTGTTGTCGGTCTGCTCCTTGATTTGCTGTAGGCCTACATGGCGCTCGATAAATGGTGACACGTGTTGTCCTTTCTGTCGGAGGGAGCATCTTTGGTGCCACTTTGCCGTCTTCCAGAAGCTTCTGGATTCGCTTGCTGATGTAGGCGCCATGTAGGATGAAAAAATGGTGTGGTCCTTGCCATGTGGGCAAGGAATTGGGGCCATACCTCTTCAAGTTTGAAAACAAAATGTTATGAAAGCTGCAAACTATTTTGTGCACCTGGAAAATGTCCATCCTGTTAGATGCATCTGGAGTTGTTTCGGGCACCCAAAAAATTACCTTGCCCCAATATCCTTTCACTGTTTGGCTTACTTTCATGTTGTTTCATTCGATAAAGAGATGTTTATAATTTATTATTTTCTTATGGTTAAAACAAACAATCATTCATACTGTAGTAGAGGTGTACAAAAAAACCGGTTTTAGAACCAAACCGAACCGGCGGTTGGTGATCGGTTACTATTATTGATCTGAAAAACCGGTTAGTAACCGAAACCGGTTATTAAAAAAACCGGTTTTTGTTTTGGATGAAAAAATCCGGTTCGGTTAAAACCGGACCGGTTGTACACCTCTATACTGCAGCAATACAATGGAAACCATATTTATCCTACAAACCGTAAGAACAGATCCCAACACTTAAAAAAGTTAAATCAGCACATACCAAAATAATACATATATAAAAGTAGCACTTTTGAATTATATTAGCACATGAAAATTAATCACGATAATTGATTTTAGCACATATTTGAATGATATCAGCACTTTTTTTAATTAACACATTGAAAACAAAAAGAAGATCCAAATAAAGAATTAATTGCTTGTTAGCATATTTATAGGGAATCCAATATAATTTATATTATTTAGGATATTATTTTATCATTTCTCTATAATTGGTTGGATGCCACATGACACTTTTTAAATGGTTCTTACAGTTTATATGCGAAATGTGGTTTGTATTTAATCTTACTCCTGGTATTGCATATATGCCATAATATTCTTTTGCTTTTACATTTAAAAATATATACTTATGTATAGGTAAAGTCTATATACCTAGTGACAAGTAAGGAGCAAACCGTCACATCACCCTCATTTCAAATTAAAACCACCCTGCACGTGTTTCAACGAGACTAAACCCCAACCGTCGATTAGTGACGATTAATGACCCTCGAGAAAGAAAGAAGGGGCACGTGATGATTAGCTGAGGGTGGGCCCGCATTCTTAGCCCAAGCATACCATTCCTGTTGATAATTATGACTCAGCCCCGGATTACGAAACTTGAATCTCGTAACCAGGGACTAAAGATGACTTGACGACGGGCCAATGGATTACTCCATCTATCCGTCTTTGGGCTATTACCATGCGGGCCCAGCAGATAAGGCCCAAAGAACAGTTTTACTTGCCCATTAAGGTTTCCCTTATATAAAAATGGGCGGGAAGTTAGAGATCAGAGGGCACAGGCTGCATTTAATGCATGATATGAAGAGGATCTCGGCTGGCATTGTACTTCTTAGCCGGAAACATTAAATGAGGCGATAATCCTACCGTTGGGGGTCAGACACGTGTCTGAGCCCCCCGAAGACCGACAGAATCCGTTAGATCGTCTCGTTAAGATATCCCACATAGGAGATAAGGTCTCGGTGTTATATAAGGAAGAGAGGTGGTGATCAAGGGACAGTTTTTAAGGTATTACACTAATAACTCTCTCATTTATTCCGACCGATATTCCTCCACATTAAATACATACACATTTATTAGATTCACACCACAGAGAAATATTCCGGTGATCATACTCATCGGAATAAGGTTCTCATACTCTCCGGCAAGTTTACTTATTCTCACGCCGGAGCTTGGTCACGGATCCCCCTCCCGGGGCCTTCCGTGACGAGGCTAACGTTTTACTTTTTTGTAGCAACGGAGGCTGGGATATTCCGACGTCAGCGAAGACCCTTTGAACGTCACCAGGGACTTGGGTATTCGACAACTACCTTTGTTAATTGTCTTTGTAATCCGTCCTAGTTTTGTTGTTGATGCCAAAGGAATGCACGTTGCTAAAATGGCATATGATACGTTGCCTATGAAGGCTAACCACGTCGTATCTACTTGTCGGCTGGAATTTGTCACTACATGCATATAATTACGAAAAAATCATTTAAAAAATTTGAAAACAAAATGTTATGAAAGCTGCAAACTATTTTGTGCACCTGGAAAAATGTCCATCCTGTTAGATGCATCTGGAGTTGTTTTGGCCACCCAAAAAATTACCTTGCCCCAGTATCCTTTCACTGTTTGGCTTGCTTTCCTGCTGTTTCATTCAGTAAAGAGATGTTTATAATTTATTACTTCCTTATGGTTAAAACAAACAATCATTCATACTACAACAATACCATGGTATTGCATATATGCCATAATATTCTTTTGCTTTTACATTTAAAAATATATACTTATGTATAGGTAAAGTCTATATACCTGGTGATAGTTGCATTTTTTATGTCGCTGTTTTAGGACCTGGGGTCACCGGGATTATAGGCAGCTTTAAACATAGCCATTGTTCCCTTCTCTTATGAACACGTCAAAGAGTGTAATTCTTCCGCGAATATTAAAGATTTCTATAGGTGTTTACATGAAAAAAGTGCAAGGAACATAGCCATCGTCCGCACAAACGAAACCGTTTACGATTTAGAGTGATTTCAGTTACCCATTCTCTGCATGTAAGCTTGCTTTGCTGTATTTAATAAATACATGTAACTTAGTATAGTAGATTACAAAACACTGATTTACTAAGAGCAAATATAAGGAATAGATTCATCAGGTATACGACCCCATTTCCGTGAGGTAAACATAAAGTAGAAATTGATTCTACTAAGGTTTTAACTAACAAAAAACTTACTTAACAGACAACTAAAAAAACAAATATAAAACATAATGTATACTAACCTGATCGGGTAGAACCAGCTAAAAACCTTACCAATGTCGACTAAAATCTTACTGTAACGAACCAAACCGATAACAACCAAGTTCCAATACCGTTACATGTCAAAATGATACCGACCAAATCCCTGGGAAGCACAGGGAGATAACACTTCTTCTTTTATTAAAACTTAATTTAATATAGTCAAATAGTAACAACATATCAATAACCCTGTCCATAGCCGCCTTCTTCGACTAATTTAAAACACCATTATGGTCATTAAATATGTATTAACCTAAAAAGACGATTAGGTTCGAGTTTGATACATCGATAAAAAAAATTAATTCTTTCTTATTTTTGTAGTTTTTTAAGTGATCTTCATCCTCTTTTATGCCAAAATTGGTACAAATAAATTTACATAGATACTTAGATATACTTTGAAATACTTTCAATATATAACAATAATAATGGATATATTTAAACTTTATATGTTTGATTCACTATTATAATGAAACTCACACACTTATCTATCTATTTTATATATAATAAACGAAAATAATTTGGGACACATGTCGCAATATTAGGGCCTCTTAGATGTGGTTTTGGCGGGAAAATGTACGGGTCTGCTTTTTTGTTAATGGATATCCAAATACCCATTTTTGAGCCGCTATAAAAACATTCTACACACGGCTTCTTCCCCATCACAAAAACCCTAATTTCATTTTCAATTCCTCTACGCCGTTCTTCTCTACCTCTCTATTACATTAGTGAATCAGTGGTAATGGTACAAACAACTTTCTGGATGAATCGAAATCAGGTATGTTCGTTCCACCGCCCTAAAATTCTATTCCCTCCTATTGTTTTCATTTTATCGGTTAGAGTTTGAAGTCTCATGTTTGAGCCAGGAGGATTAGAATGTTTTTTATGCATTAAAATCAATCACCATGGTGAATATAGGGTTTATTTTGTTACACAGGTATGTTCGTTACAAACAAGGTATTTTCTCAATCTTCACTTTACAGACCCTAAAAAACAAGGCTGTAGTTCTCTCTCCTATCGCCACCACCAAGAACCTCCATGAGTTTTACAAGATGACGACTTTGATGCTCCTCCTGAAATTCTAAACAATCAAAAAAACCCTCTCAAATTTTGCACAATGCTCTCCCGATTGCATCTATCCAATAGATGTTTTGGCTTGGCCGTCGTTCAGATCTAAGGTAAGATTACTTAAATTAAGGTTAAGTCGTAGTAAGATTTTCATATTGTCTTGAAGCGTTTGATTTTATCAAACTGGTACTGATGATTTTGCTCATTCTCTTTGCTTTCTCGATAATCGCAGCGGTCAACAGTCGTGAGCTGACGGGGGATCTCATCTGGTTGCCATCGGAAAAGCTTCACTTCTCCGATGATGACTCCGTTGGTACCGGATGGACGATATTGATCGCTGGATCTAAAGATTCCGGGTACTGAAATTACAGTCAACAGGTGATTGTTAATGAAAACGATATCAAATGATTAGGTTACGAATTAAGATCCATATATTATCATCGTTTGTGTTATGTCGATTATATATTTCAAATTTATGGATTGATTGTCTATTTTTTTTTATAACTAATATGATGTTAGGATATGGTACTCCAAAGGTTTTCCAAACCCTTGCAAGTTTTGTCAAACTTCTAATCACGTTATTTTAATAGTCATTTGATCTTAATGATTTATTTTTATTTGAACAGGAAAATGGAGTTCCTTCTTGAGTTTTTTAGCTTCACACCAAAGAAAGAGGTTGCATCGAGCATGTATCGTGTTGTAGGGACGGGCAATGATTGTTCTTCTTTGACTTTAACTGATAGTAGATATGGACTTTTATAAACAAAAGTAAGTTTCTTTTTTACCTTCCTACACTAATAAATGGAAGTGTGGATGCATTTTTTCATGAATAATCATCTTAAAATTACTAAATATATACGGTTTCTAAGAAACTATGATGAATTAATGACGTGTGAGGTTCCTAATGGTATTGTGTCATTCAGAATGTGCAAGTACAAAAGTGCATTATTCTTTCGTAGCCATCTTACTTTGTTATTACTTAAGTCGGAACGCAGAGATGGCAAGGTCTCTTGTGGCTTTTTGGTTTATTTAACCATCAAATAACAGAACAAGTCCAAAGGTTTAATATCGACTATGTCAATCTTTTATGTCTAAGAAACACCATTTTCTAAAAGTCAACATGGTTCTGATAACAGTGGTGGTCTATATAACATCCCTTAGGCGGATGATGTAGAAGTATGTTTTTATGGTTAGTTTATTTTAATTTTATTGTTTTATTTATCGTCAGATTGATGTTTTTAAACGGTTTCATGTTGAAGATTCAGAACTCACTATTGCATTCCTATTTAAGGAGTTTGCCTTCATGGAAGATGATGGCGGCACACCGAGTATGATCTTCTTTGACTATTGAGATTCAATTGATTAATGTGTTTTCTTGATCATTTGGAGATTACTAATAGCTATAGAAAACAATGTTAAATCTAAATATAAAATATTTGTATAGAAAAAGCAAGAAGGGGTCGTCATACGGGTTGGGTGATAGGTCAAAATAAGCTATACAATATAGTCCTTTAATCTTTTTCCTCACATTTGTTATGAATTTAAGCTTTGCAATTAACAACACACAATGCAAGGTCAGCGACATGGGTATTAAAGTCATGATGACGATGACGATGAAGCAAGCTGAAGATGAAACTGATGAGCTAACAAACTAAGTAATCTTCACAAAATTGTTTTTTTTTGTCATTTTGCAGTAAATGATAGCACTGATCTTTTAGATAATACATATTTTTATGGCAGTGCTTTAAAGACTCTCATCACTAACGCTATGCCTATATCAGGTAAAAAAAATATTATTTATTCATCTTTTTAGTGGATATTTTGGAGTTATATGATTGATAGATAATTGTTATGGTTCTAAATTGTAGAAGTGAGCCTTAATGATGATGAGTTAGTTCGGTTATAGGCTTCTGAAGCAGATAAGATAGCTCCATCAATTACTTCAAGTTTTTCACACTATATTCAAGTCATGAAAATGTTCAATATAAGCGGCTCATATACTTTGGTGGTCAACTCCTAGATCCTATCTTATATATTTTTTTATATAAAAGTTAACAACTTTGATTAGATTTTTGTTTTGTGTATCACCCTTTATTTGCACTGATAAAACTTTAGAATTTTACCAGTTCAGTCACCATATTATTGAAGAGAAAAAGTCAACATGGTCAAAGCTACCAACCCTAAATTCAGGTGTAGACTCTTTTCCAAAAGAATCCGATTATATATAGTTTTAAATCCACCTATGTGTATATATATATATATATATATATATATATAGTTTTACTTGGTGTTGTATTTTTTGGTCTCTAAGGCTTGTGGATGTTTCTTGCAGTCAGCAGTAACTTGGAAACGATGGGTGCATGGACGAGTCAAATTGAGCAAAGAAAAGTTGCTAAGGTTGGAGACTAATCATCGAGAAAAATCATGTTATTCATTATTTACCGTTAACAGTAATATATCATTTTGTTTGTATTTATTTTATTTATAAACTTATAATTAATGTAAATCAAATTTTCCTACCCGGGAAGTTCCCGGGTGATAACCTAGTCTTCTATATATAATAAATAAAACTTTGGGTGGGACAGGTGTCAAATTCTTAAGCCATTATATTGGTGGGTTTCCCGCTCGATTGGATCCATTTTACGTTTTGACCCGACCCTTTAAACTATACGACTTATTCATTTTCTTCGCTACTCTCTCTCTCTGTTGTTTCATCAATTGGAAAACCACTCTAACACTTGATCCAGTTGATTGATGAAACAAGTTTGAAGACGCCGCCAATCGCCGATCGTGCATGAAATTTCGTCTCCGTTCGATTTGATGTATTCAAAAACCTTAAATCCAATCCAAAATTGGAGACGCCCCTAATCTCTGATCATGTAGCGCTTTGCTTCCAAGTGTTTACGAACATAATGAAGCGATGCTGGTAAGTATTTGTTGTTTTGTTTTACATAAAATAGAAGTTTGTACGGGTATTTGGCTAACTCTAGAGTTTAAAGTTTAAAGTTTGATAATTGCATAGAAGTATATTGCTATGAAACTCTAATGTCTTAACTAAGGGTCGAAGGCTGTAGTAAACTATAAAGCAACAATACATATGGCATGCTGACTAACCAAATAGCAATAAAATCATGATATCATCATTTCAGCTCTCATATTGTAGGTCCGGCTAGGGGAGGATCTAGTCGCCTAATCCTTGTATACGAACCAACCCGGTTGTGCGGAATCCAACCGGGAAAGCAAACCGAGATAGAACACGCAAATACACGACACACAAGATTCACCGATTAACACCTCTGTATTAATACGTATGAAAGGTTCTGTTACAAAGCAATGTTTACAAATGTATTTTGCAAACACTCTCAAAACTCTCGTGTGTGTTGTGACTTGTGCGGTTGTTCCTTGCCCACCGAGAACACTCTTATTTTCTGTCTCTTGTCCTTGTGTCTCTCACTCTGTGCTCTCTACTGAAATCACCAAGTGATTTCCGTTTATATATATGGGCTTGTGCGAATGGTGGGGCTTGTCTTGTGCGATTGGGGTTCGGCCCATGTGGGTTGTTTCAGCCCAAGGTTAAGTTGATTGGCCCAAACTCAAATGCCCATGCACGTTCATTCTGTACGTACATAATTCAACAAATTCATATTTGTAGAGATTGGTCAACTTGTGAAGTTTAGTCAAAGTTATGACATCATCATGACATCATCATGATGATGTCATGATGATGTGGCGTCGGGAAGGCTCGCGGCGCTTCGTGCTTCGCGTGTCGAACTCTGGGGCGCACGACGGAGGAATGTCGTGACGTCGGGCTTGAGCCGAACCTATCCGGGTCGAACCGAACCGAGTTGAACCGAACCAAGTCGCGTCCACATAATATGTATCAACAAACTCCCCCTTGGACGCTACTCGTGAGGTTCAACTTCCATGTCTTCCATGTCGAAGGATCTTCAAAGTCTTCACGTCTTCAAAGCAGAAAGTGTATCAACAAACTCCCCTTTTCATGTAGGAAGTGTGTTAACAAACTCCCCCTTAACATAAGTTCCCCCTTGAGTTATGCTCGTGAATGACTTGATCTTCAGTACTTGAGATCCTTGTGGTGTTGATGATGGTTAGCGGCAACTCGATCATCTTTATCTTTTGAGTGCCTTTCACGTCGTGTCTTCATTCCGAAGCTGGTCCACGAACATGTTCTCTTCGCCTTTAGCATCTGCACATGCAAGAAATCTAAACGCGTAATGAGAACAACTGCTTGGAATATAGTTTAACATAAACAAATAACACACATGTGACCATATTACAATCAACTACCGTCCGACAGTTTGAAAGTTTAATCAAATTTGTCAATTTTAGTTTTTAACTTTCAAATCTTGCAAATTCTGACCATTTATGAAGATTTAGTCGATTTTGGTTTTCAGTCAGGTTTTAGGTAACGAAGACTCGAGCTCCAACATCGTACAATCGAAAATAAGATAGAAATAAAATCTTTTTGGCTTTTATAAAGTTTATATTAAAACACACCTAAAATCTTTTTGGTATTTTGAATATTTGAAATGTAAAGACAGAAAGCAGTAAATAAATATATACAAAGATGCAGAAACTGAAAGCATTAAATAAATATTTACAGACAATCTTTTTGAGAGTTTCGAGGGTAAGAGAATCATATCAGTGTACGGTCATGTCAAAACACTCTATTTGTTCAATTAGATAACATTAAGATAAGCATCCTATAACAATTATCGGTATTGTTGTCCACATAAGCTCAACTTATCAGATGTAATCATGGCGAGGGGATACGTTAAGGTATGATTTATACTTACCGACCGGTGTTCATCCACATCACGACACATTCCCGTATCAAGGTATGCACGAGGGTTCATCTTACCGGTGAGTATACCGATTATCATCTGTTTGACCGTATATGATGTGAGATTCTCACTTATTTTGATTTGAAAACAAGCCCTATGTGATATAATCACTTATTGATGAGGAACTTGATTTTCGATGCATGAGGGCACAGGAGCAAGTCCGTGAACAGGTCAGTGCTTTCGTACAGCAGAGAGACGAACTTGACTCCCGGTTAGATGTGATATTTTATCACTTATTTGAATGGACATGTGATTGTTGATCACTTATTGAGGTCGAATGCAGTATGTACATGTATGTATGGTATCATGGAAGATCTAGACTTGCGTCCCCGTTATTTTTCGGTAAAAGATACAACCATGATACCCAGATGATAAGCAGCATAAAGACCGAATATTTCAGAACCTCGGCAATCTCTCAAACGAAATTTCGGTACCAAGACCATATGCCAATGAATGGTTCCCACCCAGTCTTCAGTCGATTTAAGTTTATATCACCCTGCACACTTTAAAATGATTGTGAGCCTACCGATACATCTTATATAGAGCTGCTTATCGTTTTTCATTTAAGGTTTAAAGAGGTTAAGACAGACCACTGATGTACTATCATTTTCTCTTTTGCTCGCCAGGAAACTCATTTTTGTTTTTCTATTGTTTTTGTGTTTTTGAAATTTTTCAATGTTTTTGGATTTTCAACTTTTTGGATTTACTCCCCCTAAAATCAATAAACTAAGACAAATTTAAAACACAAAGGTATTTACAAAAATGATTTTCCGATGTTGGTTTTACTCTTGCTTGACCTTAATGCCATTTACCAATAATAAATAGTCAAATCTTGATTTGTCAAAAGCTTTGGTAAAAAGGTCGGCACGTTGGTCATCGGTGTGGACGTAAGCAACATCGATTAGCCTTTTCTCAAAGCAATCACGTATGAAGTGATACTTAATTTCGATGTGCTTAGTCTTTGAATGCTGCACAGGATTTTTAGTGATCTGTAAGGCAGCAGAATTATCAACGTAAATAGGAGTAGTTAGGAATTCAAAACCGTAATCACGCATTTGTTGTTGGATCCATAGGACTTGGGAGCAACAACTTGAGGCAGCAATGTATTCAGCTTCGCATGTTGATGTAGCAACGCACGTCTGCTTCTTGCACTGCCATGTGACTAGGCGATTTCCCAAAAACTGACATCCAGCCGTTGTGGATTTGCCGTCGATTTTGCATCCGCCAAAATCAGAATCACTGAATGCGATCAAGTCAAAGTTATTATCCCTAGGGTACCAAAGACCGGTGTCAGGGCAACCCTTCAAATAACGAAAAATCCTTTTTACAGCTGCAAGATGTGAGGCCTTCGGGTTGACTTGATATCTGGCAAGCAGGCACGTTGGGTACATTATATCTGGTCTTGATGCTGTGAGGTACATGAGAGATCCGATCATCGCGCGGTAGTATGAGGGGCTAACATCTTGACCCTTCAAGTCTGGAGTAATTCCGTGATTTTGCGGCAATGGGGTACCGATGGGCGTTGCATCAGACATCTGGAACCGGCTCAAGATGTCACCAACATATTTAGTCTGATGGATGAAAATCCCAGACTCAGTTTGTTGTACTTGTAGGCCCAAAAAGAAAGTCATTTCCCCCATAGCACTCATCTCGAATTTATCCTGCATTACACGCTCGAAATCCCTACACAAAACATCATTAGTAGAACCAAAAATAATATCATCAACGTATACCTGTACCAGTAGAAGATCTCCATCTTGTTCTTTGATGAAAAGAGTACAGTCGATAAGGCCTCTGCGAAATCCATTCTCCAGCAGATAATTAGATAAGGTTGCGTACCAAGCTCGCGGTGCTTGATGAAGACCATAGAGAGCTTTGTTGAGCAACCAAACCCGATCGGGATGGATAGGATCTTCAAAACCTGGAGGCTGTTCGACGTACACCTCTTCTTCTACCACACCATGTAAGAATGCACTTTTCACGTCCATCTGGTATACCTTGAAACCTTTGAATGAGGCATAAGCCAGAAAGATCCGAATTGCTTCTAGACGTGCAACAGGTGCATACACTTCGTTGTAGTCGATCCCTTCAATCTGACGAAAACCTTGAACGACTAATCTTGCTTTGTTTCGAATAACGACTCCACGGTCATCCTTTTTGCATTTAAACACCCAACGGGTACCAATCTTCTTGTAACCAGCAGGTTTCTCTACGAGTTTCCAGACACCTAGCTTCTGGAATTGTTGCAGTTCTTCCTGCATTGCTTCAACCCAAGAGCTATCTTTCAAAGCATCTTTCCAAGTTCTTGGCTCTTCCTGTGATACATAACACGCGAAAGACCAATCATTTTGTTGACCAGATTCTCGGATAGTTGCATACAAGCCTGCATTGTTGTTGTTTCGCAACATGTTTCTTGTTTGAATGCCACTTTGTACATTTCCGATGATGTTTTGTTGAGGATGGGTATTGTGAATCCTTGTTTCTGGATTATCTTGAACTGGAATATTTGAACCCAGATTGTTGAGATTGAGATCAACAACCAATTCAATACCCGGAATTGACGAAGAGGATGATCCAGTAGCTTCAGCTGTTTTAGGGACATCCACTGGAGGTGTACCTTCTGAAGTACCATGTACTGCTGCTGTTGGTCCTTGATCTGCATCAAGAAATTCGTCATCCTCTGAAGATTCGTTCAATTCGGAAGCGTCTTGAAAATCCTCATTGTCGAGAGCATTATTGTTCACCGAAGATGGTTCTTGATTGACAAGAATTGGACGAACCACCGGTGAATCTGTTGCATTGTCACTCTCGAAAAACATCCTTGCCGCAACATTTTCTTCAACTGCTTCAACATTGATCGAATTGAAAAAGTCATCGTACTCAAACATCCAAGGTTGACCAGGATTTCTAACTGGCAAAGTGTGCCTTTGTACTCTGACTTCAGACCATTCCTCGACCCTTTTAGTCTCTAGATTCCAGACTCTTAAGTTCGGGGTGGAATACCCAAGAAAGTATCCTTCAATTGCTTTTGCCCCAAACTTTCCATTAGGATCGATTATTGTGCATGGAGCTCCAAACGGTTCAAGATATGACAAATCTGGTTTCCGTTTGTTAATAAGCTCAAAACAGGTCTTGTTGTGCCTTTTGACTGTAAGGACTCGGTTCAACGTATAACATGCAGAGGCCACAGCTTCAGTCCAAAATGGAATCGGCAATTGTGACTCTACCAACATTGTCCTAGCAGTCTCGATCAATGTGCGGTTCTTACGTTCAGCGACGCCATTCTGTTGAGGAGTATAAGCTGCACTAAATTCGTGAAGAATACCTTTTGAAGTGCAAAACTCCGCCATGGCATGATTTTTGAATTCAGTACCATTGTCGCTACGTATCCGCCTAACCTTCAAGTTATAGAGATTCTCAATCTGAATGATCAAGTTTTTGATAATACCGAAGGTTTCACTCTTATGTGCCATGAACGCCACCCAAGAAAATCTTGAATAATCATCAGTTATCACGATGCAATATTGATCATTCCTAATGCTTTTGTGCTTGACAGGACCGAACAAATCCATGTGCAAACGTTCAAGAGGAACAGCCACCGTGTTGACTTTCTTTGTAGGGTGTCGCTTCTTCGTTTGTTTTCCTTTCTGGCACGAAACACAGACGTCTTGAAGATGGAAGTTTTTAAGAGGAACACCATTCACCAATTCATTTGACACCAAATGATTCATTTTGCGTAAGTGAATGTGACCCATTCGTCTGTGCCAAGAGATTGTGTCTTTTTCTGTGGCTTTAGAAACGAAACAAGTTGCTTGTGCAGACGTTGTGATAGCTTGGCTCATATCAAGGACATACAAATCATTTATCCTTGGAGCCGACAAGAGAATCCATTCTTTTGGAATTTTGAAGCCGGGTTTCAGCACATAACATCCATTTGCATCAAAGTGTACTGAGAACTGCTTATCACAAATTTGAGAAACACTAAGAAGATTGTGATCAAGTTGTTGTACGAAGTTGATCTTATCAAAGCTAACAACCCCGTTGGAAATCATTCCTTCACCCGTAATATATCCGCCTTTATCTCCAGCAAAAGCAACATAACCTCCTCTAATAGATTTGACGTCGTAGAGAAGCTTCATGTCGCCTGTCATGTGCCTGGATGCCCCACTATCAACAATCCAATGACTACTGATAGTTCCTCCTGGAACACCCTGCACATGAACTCACATAATTAGTTGGAGATGGGGACCCAAGCCATTGTGGTCTTGGGTCTTCCATTTTCATCAACAACAATAACCTCTATTCTTTGATGATTTGAAAATTGTGATGGTCCCCCTGAATTTGTGGTCAATTTAGGTTTCCATGTCTGTTGAGTTTTACCAGTTTGATTGTTTACCAATTTAACTTCATGATTGTTCGAAGTTTTTGAAAGTTTTGAATTTTCTGGCTTAACTGAAACAGATTGTTTTTGAGCCACATCAGTTTTAATCGCCTTTTCAATTTTCTTGACCTGTTGGCATTTCTGTTTCTTTTCCCTTTCTCTTATGAGTCGGGGATCTTGTTTTACTGAAACAGATCGCCTTTGGTGATTGCGTTCACGGGGATCATCATCTTTTCCTTTCAACTTATGAAGATACGGGCAATTTCGAACGATATGCCCAATTGTACCACATTCAAAACATGATCTTCGTTCAACAAACCCCGAAGTATCATGTGGTCGTCTTGCCGATGATGAACTTTGTGATCCCGAGGTACTAGGTTTTGAACTACTTGGTTCATTCCTTTTCATCACAGTTGCTTTCTTGACAAAATCTAAATTAGATTGATTTTCAAACGTTGCAATTTTGTCCGTTCCCTTAGATTTCACAAAGTTCACATTCTCCTTTTTCTTCTGATTCGGCTTCCTTTGACTTTGAGTCGGTGTTTTGCCTTTTGGTTTGGTATGATTTTGCTGTTTTTGCACTGTTGGTAATTTCTGACTGCCATATTGTTTTCGAATTTCAGCCTTTGGGATAGGAGGGCACTGTGTTACTGTAACACGTGATCCTGTCTTTCCCAAAAACTTACTTGTTGAATTTTCAAAGACTTTACTGATTAATGATTGATTAACATTCTTAATAGGAAAATCTTTGTCAGAATAAATTTTATCATCACCAACAAGAGTGTACAGCAAATCCACACTCTCCGACTCTTTCTCAGACGAGGACTCGATTGCAACAGTCTTAGCGGGTTTTGCAGGAGGATCACACAGAATATGATTCTCAAGAGGTATGTCCTCTTCGTTTATCACCGCATCAGACTTTGCTGAATCAGTATCATCAGACTCATCATCAGAAGAATCAGCATCCTCAATCACAACTGGAGGATCCTGATTCTGTTCAGCAGTTACAAATGTATCTGCTGACACATCCGAATCTGAAGATACTTCCTTCTTGTATCCGAGTCCTGCTGCAAATTCATTAACATCCAAAGGAACCGATGGTTCAAAGTGAGTTCTGTACTCCTCATCAGGCAGAGCATCAAAATTGTTTCTCACGGGTGGTGGACATTTCTTGTAACCTATGCATGTGACATCCCGTTTCTCTTTCTGAACATCAATGATGTGATCCAACACATAGCTAGAGCTCAAATAACTGTCTAACTTGAGTCGAATCGCCTCACTTTCAGTTTTAACACAAGCCATTTCCTTTTGCATTACCTCAAGGCGAGTTATATACAAATTAATGTCAGTTTGTTTTCTGGAAACCATTTTTGTCAGCTCCTTTTTATCTTTCTTTAATGTTTCAATCATCGATTTATATTCCTTTTCATGGTTTTCATAAAACATGTTGGCTTCTGTGCACTTAGAAAGATCAACGGTCAATTTCTGATTGTGAATGAATGTCACATCATATTTCTCTTGCAAAGCCTCGTGTTTGCTTTGCAATTGACACCACTTTTCATTCAATGAAACATGTTTGTCTTGCAAGTCAAACAAACTATCTTGTAAAGCATCATGTTTGCTTTGCAACTCAGACATGTTTGCATCCAAATCAGTACATCTAACATGCAATCTATCACAATTATCACAAATAGCAGCAGTGGGTTCATCGACACATACCTGACTTGATGAACTGTCGACATTAGCCATAAAGGCTGAATGGAGAGAAGACGAAGTATAAGCAGCTTGATCCACCAAAATAGATCTTCTTTGAGTTCCTGCTGCAGCTTCTTCCAAAATCTCATCAATGTCCGCATCGACTGACGCACTCGATGTCTCATCCACCTGATCATTGCCTGAAGTGGAGGATTCTTCATCTGAACTTCCACTGTAACCGGAGCTGTCTTCATCTTCAGAAGATTCACTACCATTGGTGGAAGATTCTCCACCACTGGCGTGTTTAAGATCCTTGACAACTTCAGCAAAACAAGCTGTTCCATCTGGAGCATCGTTTCCCAACTGAATAGACCAATCACAACCTTCATCTACTTGAACCACAAGTGCCTGGTTGGCATTTGATGGTCCTGCTTGAGTCTGGTTGTTGACAGGCACCAATGTGCGAACATTGTTCCTATTCTGGTTCTGCTGGTTGCCTTGACCTCTGAAAGGATTCTGATTTCCATGTTGAGATGGCCTCGTACATTCACGCTTGAAATGACCACGTTCACCACAATTGAAGCACTTAACAGCCTGCTTATCAAACCCATACTTGGTGTCTTTCTTGCTTTCCAAGCTGGTTCGGCCTGTTCTTTCCATGAAATCCTTTGCTCGCCTAACAGCACTGGCAAAGGCCCACTTGATATCCATCATCTCCATCTCCTCTTTATCAATCTGCTGATAGTCTTCTTGTGTCAGATTAATATTACCAATCTGACCTTCCACTAATCCACAGTATGCGCTCACCAAGGTGTTTAGCAGCTCCATGTGTTCCTTTGCTACTTCCACACTGACTTTTGAAAAGCTTGAGGTGTCGAGCCTTACTGTATTTGGCTTTGATTGTTGACCAGCAGATGATGTGCTTCCATAACACGCTTGCTGTTGAGGAGGAAGTGGATTCCCGTACATGTCTGTTGGTACGGTAGATTGAGGAGGAAGTGGATTCCCATACATGTCTGTTGTTGCGGGAGATCGAACAGGTAATGGGTTTCCGAACATATCAGTTGGTCTGAGAGGTCGTTGGCTTTGCTGTTGCTGTTGAGGAACTGGTTCCAGCAGATTTCCATACATGTCTGTTTTTGGAGGCACCAGAACTTGGATAGTATTGCCATACATGTCTGTGCTAGTCACAAAGGCTGTTTGAATTGGAGCGTGTGAAGACGGTTTTGTAGAAGTACTAGAAGTTCCAAAATACATTTCAGGATTTTGAGGCACGGGAATTCTTTTTGCCTTCAGAGTTTCTTCCTGATTCTTGTTTTCCAGGATTTGAACAAAGTCGTTGAAGCTCGTTGTAGCTAAAGTACCATTGTACTTCATGATTTCCAAGAAAGTATTCCATTGAGGTGGCAAGGCATCTGCAAACCTTTTCACAATCTCTGCAGGAGTTGTAACAACCCCAAAATTTGTCAATTCAGTCAACAGATGATTAAATCGACTTGTCAAATCACCCAACGACTCATTCTCCATACACGTAAAACCATCAAACTCTTTCTTCAGCAGTTCTTTTCTCAATTGACGTGTCGCTTCATTTCCTACGCCCCTTGTCTTCAATGCGTCCCACAACCTTTTCGTTGTCTTGTAACTGACAAACTGATGATAAATATCTTTACTCAACGCCTGAGTAAGAATGGCATATGCTTTCTTTTCCAAATCGTAGACCTTCTTCTGATCTTCCGTGAGATCTGCAAATGTAGCAGCAGATGATGCAGCAACCTCTATTGTTTGATCGAAGTCTGTGATGAACCGCAACCACAATTCTGTATTTTGACCAAGAACATATGTATGAAATCTATCAATCCATCCTGGATATTCATATAAGTGCATCAACTTTGGAGGCCGATTCAAACTTCCAGTTTCGCTCTCGCTTAAGAGAATGCTTTGAACACTTGGAGTTTGATTTGATACAAATGCCCATTGACCGGTAGAAATTGCATTAGCTTGAGAAGATACCGGTGCGGAAGACGAAGTACCAAAATACATATCTGTATTTACCAGAGTATTCCACCTTGGATTCATTTTTGATCAAGAATAATAATACCTGAAAATCACACCTCAAACAAACTGTTAAATATGATTCACAAAGCTGCTGTTAAAAATTTTATCAAGTTCGACGAAACAGATGATATGACGAAACAAGTATGATGAAACTGGATTTTTGCGACGAAACAGAATTTTCGACGAAAACAGAGTTTTTGCGACGAAACAGAAATTTTCGATGAAACAGAGTTTTTGCGACGAAACAGAAAGCTGAACTTTGCGACGAAACAGAATGCTGAACTATTTGCGACGAAACAGAAAGCTGAACTATTTGCGACGAAACAGAAAGCTGAACTATTTCCGACGAAACAGAATGACGGCTTGGCGACGAAACTGGATCAATTTGACTGTTTGACGAAATGCTTTTGTTTCGTCAAACACCTTTGTTTCGTCAAAGGTTATTATATTTTTGTTTCTGTTACGTTTAAATGGTAGCACAGTGAGATAGAGAAAATGTTGGTGACAATATTTTAATAAAGTCACAATTACCAATTCAAGACAACTAGACAAACTTTCGGCTACACCAATTCCAATTCACCAACCATATGCCAACAAATATTTTAATCTTTTAACCACTTTCCAAGACACAAACAAATAATATTTAATTTTCAAGGAATTAAAACTCTTCCGACACTCAAGACACCTTTTCAAACCACTTACAATATTTTAATCGATTACAATTATCAATTCACAAGCAAGTTTCCACCAAAACCGTATGGGTTGAATATTTTAATCCTTTAACTCTTTCAAACACAAACAAGTTGGTGAGAATATCTAACACAAGACACAAGACACAAATATAATTTTTTTTTTTTAATAATTAAGCTTATGACACACACCCACAATTTTCGAAAATTACACCATGCCTTTGTCTGCCATGCTTTTCATTTCTTTTTATCGAAGATCCCCCTTTTTTTTTTTTTATAAAAAAAATCAACATTACCAATGTATGTCTTGTCTGGCATGCACACCCTTTTCAAAGTTTCACAATATTTTTATATTCAATAACAATTTCCAACATACAAACAACTTGATAACTTAAACTTTTAAGATCAAAAGTTTGACAATGAAGAACACTTATGAAGATAGCATGAACTCTATGAAGTTCTGGAAAACCAACGATTTTTCAAACACAATATTTTTGCTAAAAGTTTAATAAAAACCAACAAGTATCATGCAAACATGTGTAATAACAGGGTTTTGATAAAAACAATCAGCAAAACAACAAGATTAAACCCGATTTTAAGATGTTTTTCCAGAAAATATGAACTTTAAAAAATTCGAAAAACAACCCGAAAACACTACCAATGCACAAACACTTTAATATTCAAATTTCAAAGGATCAAAAAGTGTAAAACTTGAAGAACAATATGAAGAACACCATGAACTTCATGAAGTTTCCGGTAAACCGAAACTTTCCGAACACGAGTAAATGCACAAAAATTCACTAAAAACCACCTTTTAACATATAAAAATGTAAAACAAAAAGGTTTTTATATGAACTTTCAGCAAACTACAAGGATTTTTCAGGAGTTTAACCGAAATTTACAGAAAAAAAAAACTTTTCAAAACCCGAAAAACACCAAGAACAAATCGGTTTTAACAAGGAGAAGAGCCAAGGCTCTGATACCACTTGTAGGTCCGGCTAGGGGAGGATCTAGTCGCCTAATCCTTGTATACGAACCAACCCGGTTGTGCGGAATCCAACCGGGAAAGCAAACCGAGATAGAACACGCAAATACACGACACACAAGATTCACCGATTAACACCTCTGTATTAATACGTATGAAAGGTTCTGTTACAAAGCAATGTTTACAAATGTATTTTGCAAACTCTCTCAAAACTCTCGTGTGTGTTGTGACTTGTGCGGTTGTTCCTTGCCCACCGAGAACACTCTTATTTTCTGTCTCTTGTCCTTGTGTCTCTCACTCTGTGCTCTCTACTGAAATCACCAAGTGATTTCCGTTTATATATATGGGCTTGTGCGAATGGTGGGGCTTGTCTTGTGCGATTGGGGTTCGGCCCATGTGGGTTGTTTCAGCCCAAGGTTAAGTTGATTGGCCCAAACTCAAATGCCCATGCACGTTCATTCTGTACGTACATAATTCAACAAATTCATATTTGTAGAGATTGGTCAACTTGTGAAGTTTAGTCAAAGTTATGACATCATCATGATGATGTCATGATGATGTGGCGTCGGGAAGGCTCGCGGCGCTTCGTGCTTCGCGTGTCGAACTCTGGGGCGCACGACGGAGGAATGTCGTGACGTCGGGCTTGAGCCGAACCTATCCGGGTCGAACCGAACCGAGTTGAACCGAACCAAGTCGCGTCCACATAATATGTATCAACACATATTTTTACAGAATATAAAGTAAGAGTACTTCATATATATAAATGAATTGTTTATAATCTCGGTTTTCTTTTTGCTTACCTTGGCGTCTCTTTTTAGATCATGTTCCTTTGTTATTGTTTTTTTTACATCTTCAATGTTCTACAATTTTATGACTACTGTTACAGTTTGTTCTATCTCCATATTCGCTTTGTTGGTTCGATGCAAGCAATCCTTTAATTACCATAAGCTTCAATATGAACCTGATAAGCAACATAATATCAAAAATCGTAAAGCTTTGGTGTTCTGTATAATCTTGCTGTGGTTTGAGACCCCCTATATAGTTTGATGCTATCCTTGAGATAGAGGACCTCAAGGGAGAATTATAGAATATACAAACTATTAAGTGAGTAAACCAACCAATAAGCCATGTAATAAAACTTAAAGAGTAGGCTATTGAGCATAGGGTAAAAGCACAAGGTGACAAAAATAATTTGATTTTTTATACAAGACCAATACACATTCTGGTCATTTTAACTGGAACAATATGTAAGGCGAGTTTTTTGGTGTGTTTAAAGAAACTATTTAAGACAACATTGAGCAGTTAACTTAAACTTCTATTTATATTCAGTGATATCATGTGTTTGGGGGTTGCAATAAAGTTTATATCAAGTTAAGTTACTAACCTTTTTGCACACGGTTTATACTTTTAGTTTCTCAGCTTAGTGAACTATTGGATATTTTCAGTGTTATTAGTTTATTGCTCATATAACTTTTTTTTATTTAATTCTCATAAATTACATGTCTTGAGTCATTTAATGATAAAAGAGTTTAGTTACCATTTGAAATGCCAAATTTAATATTTAGATAATTTTGACTATTATACAGGCTGATATGAGTACCATGTAAAAAAGTTTCAATGATTGAACTAAGCACATTTATTTTGATGATTAACAATCAGAAATATATCACTATAGTTATACCCTAATTATAGAGGCTTAAAATAATTAATTGAGAATAAATGATGCTAAGAAAACACCATTTTGTCACCTCCCTTCACCATAGACATTAAATTCATTATTTTATCTTATTGTTAGAAAACTCTTAAGAGGATGAAAAGTATTATACCGTTGATTGTTGAACCATTTCAAGTCACCACCTATTTTATAATAGTTATTCAAAAAGCTTTAGATTTTTTTATTTTTATTGAGTTAAAAGTTCTAAACAAACTGCTTAATGCTATTCTCTTTTTGTGTAGAACAAACCCCACCTTGTAAGGTGAGCTTGCTAAACGCCAAAGTCTGAGGTCACCGGTTTTTCTTAATTATTGATTGATTTCTCATTTTTTGGGTCTGACGTGTTCAAGTAAGTTCTGTCCTCCTTGATCTTTTACATAAAGTTGTTTTTAGTTTTAAACATTATATGTTACAATGGTTAATATATTTCCTCTATGAAAACCAATTGGCAGGCAACCTTCTTGTGTCATGCTCTGCAGTTGCTTCTGTTTGCATGTCAGTTGCTGCATTCTTGACGACTGTATTTTGTATGATTCTCTTGGGGTACAAGCTGAGCAAAAGAATTATGTGCTATGTGGGGATGCAGTGTTTTTTTATTGTATTTTTCTCTTTTTTTTTTTGGAATACATATGTACAAGTAGTAACAATATATGAAGTCATTCACCATTCATTCCTAATGACTTTTTTCCAACTAAATTGTTTAACCCGTGTATCACACGGGTAACTAACCTAGTATATATTTATATAAGAACGTGTCTAACTCACTTCAACATGATACGCAAAATCTAACATAAGTCATTGATGTCCGAAATGAGTAATTGTTGTTAGCCCCAATACATATGTGAGAACTTCAAGGGTGTTACATATCGATATAAAGAGACGTGAAAATGGAAGAAAAGACATACCACATTATTTTGTTATACTACATGCTTTGTATAAGAAAGAAATGTACATCGTAACGCCTTGTCACTTAGGCCGCCTCATATCATCTATGGTGAACGTCCATCTCTCATTTCTTGCTCTCTTAACTCTCCCAAAATTTTCCATTTATTCTTCTTAAACTAATTGTCCGTCCTTACCCAATCAAAATCTCAATTAAATCTCACCACGTATTTATCACCAACGGATCTAGCGTCATTGGCCTAGCTCACAACAAAATAGAGAAAGTCATGATCTCTATCTGTTTAGAATTTACGTCTACTTTTTGTTTGATTTACCAGTCCCGTCGAAACAAGCGCGTCCTAAATACTAGCATGAATTATATGTGGTAACAATCATAAGTTACATATACAATAACTATAATATTATTTTATTTTATTTACTTTATTTTTAATTTATATATTTTTTTTTATGATCTGTGAAGGTAAATTGGTTATAAAGCAAGATTTTACCTTTCGATTCCTCTAGCTACAACTTTTTTTGTTTTTACTTTTTACTTTCTATTACTAATTTAAAATTTCGACACTTCTTAATTTTACTTATCATTTCTTATCTTATTTAACCTATTTTATTTACATACACTTCTATATTCAATTCCTAAATTAAGTTGTAACTTTGAATGTTATTTTTTAAATGTAAATTCATTTTTATAATTTCTTATTAGAGTATATTTGTATATCGTACGTTAAAGAGTGTCCGTACTCTACTGATATCATGACAAACTCAATTGATACATTCGTAACAATACCCATATATTTTTGTGGTTTAACGTGGCACAATGAAACCGTTGATGGAAATAAGGAAATTTATATTTGTTAATATTTGGTTGACGTCAAATACATGTCGATATCCTTTTGGGCATACTTCTTTTGGTTGTTATACTAAGTGTCGATCCCGTACTATACCAAACCGATATCAACTGAAACCCCGCAGCGTAGCGCGGGTAATTAGGGCTGTAAACGAACCGAACGAACACGAACTTGTTCATGTTCGTTTGTTAAAAAATATATGTGTTTGCGAACCGTTCACGAACACTTATCGAATGAGATTTTATGTTTGTGTTTGTTTGTTAAGGAAATGAAATTGTTCGTGTTCGTTTGTGTTTGTTTGTTTTAGGCAATGAACGTTGACGAACACAAATGAGCACAAACTAATGATCATGAACACAAATGGAAATAAACGAACACAAACAATCATTCATGAACATAATATATAATACATTGACACTTATTAAATATTTAATTTGTTAGACTTTTGATATATTTAAATAAATATAAAAAATAAAAACACTAATGAACTATCAAACACAAGCGAACACGTTACCGACCGTTCACGAACATAAACGAACGAACGCGACCTCTGTTCATGTTTGTTCATTTAACTAAACGAACGAAATTTCTTGTTCGTGTTCGTTTGTTTAATAAACGAACGAACACAAACGAACTTCCCGCCGAACGGTTCACGAACTGTTCGTCGAACGTTTGGTTCGTTTACAGCCCTACGGGTAATCTTACTAGTAAGTGATTGTAAAAATGGGGTACTGAATGGAATCCTACTCCATTGATTCTAAAACTCGAAGCAAAGTTAAATCGATTAGGTTATAAAAAATCACTTCATAAATCATAAGTATCTAACTTATTTATCGATTAGGTTATAAAAAAGCACAGTTATAAACTGTTGTATATATTTTCATTTTTATCAACTGTTATAAATCGTTGTATATATTTTTCATTTTTATATCTATTTTTCCATAAATTTGTGTATATCTCGAGAAGAATTATATATAAAAATTTATACAAACAAAAAAAATATTGTTACGATAACTTATATATTTAACGTCAACTAATTTTTATTTAATGGCTATCAAATGTTCTTTCATTATTAATTTTGACTGTTTTTTAGTTCAGTCCATGTTTATAATGTACGGTAAATAACCTATATCGTCAACTTTAAATAACTTATAATTAATGGCTATCAATAATTCGTTCATATTTATTTAGAACGTTTTTAGCTCATGTTTATATGGAATAATAAGCTACCGATTACCATTACCATTAAAATATTTAATTTGTCATATAAATTTGTTGATAATATATATAATGAACGGCCTTTCACATGAATGATCGCGTGGCCTAATGGATAAGGCGCTCGCCTCCGGAGCGGGAGATTGTGGGTTCGAGTCCCACCGTGATCGCCATTTTTTATTTTTAAGTCCACTCAATAACAAACTTATTTAAGCCTAAACATTAAAAAATATATTGCACTTTCCTCCAGATATTATAAAATACAAATCATTTGGAACTATCACATTTATGTGTTGAGCTATAATAAGAAAAGGGAGTTTCATTTATGAATATTGGATTTAAATAGTCTCAAGTTTTACTAATTGATCGAAACCATTTTTAATTTATTGGCTGATAACACTCTTAAATTAGCGCAACGCTATCGGCCAATTGACCGATATCACTCCTAAACTTAACAATAAATTTAACATCCATCCATCAAAAGGACAAAATCCATAACAAACTCTAATATGTTATGAATGCATCATTTATAAGGTGACTTTCCACATACACAACTTCTATAACTCCCATCTCTTTAAGTTCTTTTGTATTAATGTATATGCCTATATATAGTGACATTTGTATATGGTGTAGATCTCTCAATGAATAACAATTCTCTATTCTATCTTTCTATGTTCCTTTGATATTTGCGCTTTAGTTCATATACTAGTCGCTAGTAGGTCGTTGTTTCACAACACGTTATCAGCACGATGCTCTCCAAATTTCCATATTCTTGATGTTTACGAGATCTTAGGAAGTTGTTACGGATGGACGATATAATTTCTGGGGTGAAATAGAAACACACAAAGGTATCGTTTATCCTAATTACTTTTACATAAAGCCCCCGTTTATTTTTATGATATGAGCTATTTTGACTTTTTATAGTTTAATTTTTTTTTAATTTGTAAACATAATTTTATTTATTTATTATAAATAATGAAATTATTAAAAGCACAAGGTTGGTTCAGTTCACTAGCTTTAAACTTATTATCTGTTAGCCTAGTTTGTTCATAAATAGCATGATCTCAAATCAGGTTATACATATATGTTGATACATTTCAGATCAGTTATTTTTTTTTAGTAAGGTACAAACCTTATGTTAAAAGAATTCACAGTCGCAACCCCACATGTTGGTGCAAAATAACTTTCAATCACACCTCAATTATTTTTAAAACAAATAATATTTTTCTTGATTTGAAATATATAAAGTTATAAACTTTTCTTGTTTACATTATATGTTAAATCACACTACAGTTACGATTTTCAAAACGGGTTATTTTATAAGGAGATCATTATTTTTAAGCCATTTGCTAGTAAAGAAAATATCACTATTTCCCCGGTTAGTAAAAGGCTTATTATAAATTATCATAACCCTAAAGTGCGATGTTATTTAATTTGTGAGTTTGATGTCGGTTACTATTCGATACAGTTAAAAGTAATTATTGGATAATGTTATAGTTTTTGCCTAGATTTGAATTTAGAGATTGTGATGTTTTAGTTTTAATTTAGAAAACTAAATGAGTTAGAAGTAAATTCGTCTTCAAATATTCATGAGTTTTGCTTTTAGTTGGTCGATTATAGTACCCACAACCTTTAATTGTAAAGTTCTTAATCGTTTGATTAAACT
The DNA here is from genome assembly GCA_030545235.1 of Helianthus tuberosus. Taxonomy (NCBI): domain Eukaryota; kingdom Viridiplantae; phylum Streptophyta; class Magnoliopsida; order Asterales; family Asteraceae; genus Helianthus; species Helianthus tuberosus. The sequence continues at coordinate 131,714,690 of CM060436.1, read as the reverse complement.
AATTAATATGGTGTCATTGTTTTGTTTGATAAAAAGTTGAAACTTTATAATCGCTATAAATATGAGATTTATGCTCTTTAATTAAATATATGTTGGTCAAGTAGGAATACCATTTACACAATACATATGTAACTGTCATGATGTATTGCTTCATGATGCCTTCTTTATATGGCAGTTAGTTATTTACTTATTTATTTATTTAAAGAACAACAATGTTTTGAAAATCACTTACTTAATTGATGTTGATAAAATAGAAAATGATGTTTAACGGAATGAGTTACATGATATTAATGACTAATGGATCATCGCTATTAACAATTTTTGATGTATCAATTAAAAATGCATGGAGACTTTTATTTTACTTGGCTAGATTAAGTACTTACAGCCTTTTAATACTAAGGTGATAAGTATTTGGTTGAATTGGAAAATTTAAAAGATCTTTTGATTATCGAATAGTCAGAGTTTAAGTCCATTGCTATAGAATTTGATTGCTTTTGTCAACATGATTAACATAAAAAAAAATCTAAGAAATAATTAACATTCAAGTATTGAGTTCCATATGTATATGATAAGTATTCCTTATGTATGATTTTATAATGTTTTGATTTAATATTATTAAATATCTATATGAATATTACTAAATATATATTTTCTTGTAACAGTTGAAAAAAAAAATCTTATTTTATAAAGTCTTATTATCATTATCATTTAGTTTATTCAAATACATGTTATAATGTTGCATATACCTTGATTTTTTTATGTTATTATTAATTATATGGATGATATTGAATAAACAATTAAATCGATGTTGTGGTTTATTCTCGATCTCATAAAAGAGTATAAATATATGACACCCAGAGTGTCATATTACCTAAATCTCATTATCATAAAATTTAGACCGATACTACATGATACAATCATGCAGTTACTTCTAAATTCATATTAGTGGTGAGAAGATTAATTATATAGAAATTGGACAAAACAATTTTCGTTTATCATCTAAAATATGCTAAAGTAGCAATATTATGTAACGAGTATAACAATATTGAAATGATTACATATTTGTTTGTCCAAGAAAGTAATGATAAACCATGAACCTTTGTTGGTTCTACTTCATTCCGAATGTGATTGTATATCGATCATTGAAAATCTCGTGATCATGGATGTGACTTAGAAACTTGTAATGATGATCATGTTTGGTATGCCCTTATATTTGGTATGATATCATTTATTTATAAAGATGATATGAAGAGAACAACCAAACCAAAGTTATGATCTATTATTACTATCATGAAAGAATACAACTATTCTTAGATATGACACGAAATGTCATGCTCACGTATCTCATTATCAAGTTATGAAAGACCGTATGAGGTCAGACCGATAATATTATATAATTCGGACATACAATTACTTCTCAATTGATGTTATGTGAAGAGAAGTTTATTTATAAGAAAAAATCAGACAAAACAAATTTAGTTTATCCCTCAAATATGCTTCTGAGGTAGCAATATCATTAAAAAGGTATGAAAGGTTTGAAGTAACTGTATATCCGTATGTCCGAGAAAATAACAAAACTTGTTTGGTTTTACTTTGATCCATGAAATGAATATATATTGATCATTGTGATTATTGAGAAAAATTCAATGATGGTCATGTTGATAAGGAGATCAACCATAGAAATTATAATGAGATCGACTACAATAATTGTAATGATAATCATGATAGATCGACTATTAGAATTGTAACAATAATCATAATGAGGCCGACCACCAAAAGTGGCTACTAAGGAATGATCATATAACATGGTGGTTTAAACCTTGAAGTTATAATACATTCTCTCGTATCTTATATTACACACATGCAAGTAATACATATGCGATCATAATCCAAAAGTTTATGGATCATAATTATTTAGTTAGTTGACATGACCGGTTAGACCACACCGAGTCATTAATGATGTGAAAAGTATTGAAGAAACAGAAGATTCGTCTTGATAATTATAAATGTCATGTTGCTCTCAAGTGAAGTTAAGTATTGATAAACAAAAGTAGGGTGTGAATCCCTAAATATTATGGAAATGATAATGGAAATAAATATACAAACATGATACCATTTAGTGTTTTAAAATCGATGCATCGTCTAAATGGTTATCAAATCCACAACCTGAAGTTTGTGTGATCGTGGGTTAGCTAATGTGATAGCAAGAATATTAATCCAGATTGGTATATTATTAAAGATTATTAGAACAAATTTTGAACTTCATATCGCCTATGTTTATATGAGAATTGCTTTATTGAGACGATCACTAGACGTTCACAATTGATTGAAAAGCCAATGATCATAAGAGCAACAGTTTATATTTGTATTTAGGTACATGTAATTTTACATGTACGACATTAATTCACATCAAGCCAAAATGTCATCATACTTCCCCCTGTTATAGTTGGTTTTTTGGTTAGAAACCAAATACGTCCCTTCTAAGATTTGGTTGTGCGGTATATATTAATATTGATCCACGACAACACACAAAGATGGGACCTCTAAAAAGGTTGAGAATATATGTTGGGTAAAAAATTAATTATCTATGATTAAATACTTAAAGCCATCGGTGAGAGTTTTGCTTACGGCTCATTGGTTTTCACTTTAGTGAATGAATGTTCCCAACATTAGGGGGAGACAACAAGCAGTTGGAAAGTGAAAAGTGAAATGAATTATCATGTCATCTTGATCCTCAGACTATAAACTATGAACTAGAAGTTTAAAGTATAATTCATTTACCAATATTAAAGAACAAATTACCAGACAAGTTCACTGACCTAAATAGAGTGACCAAGTAAGTCACATAATCAACTGCTTATGCTCCAGTTATCTTTGTGTCCCAAGAGGACAACCACATATTTTTGTAATGAGTCTATTGCACGCCTATAGCGTGGTAGACTAGTTGATTCCAACAATAAAATTCCTCGAAAATTGGAGCAAGTAATTAAGATGGTCAAGTCGAGGTTATAGTAATAAGATCCCCTGAAGGGACAATAGACATGATGGTTCAAGAAGAACCTCAGGTACCTGAAAATAAAGAGATCTCTCTAAGTTGTATCATGTCTAAGATATGTATGGAATCGAAATAAAAATCGACGTCGTTATACTTTTGTATATATTGTAGCGCTTAAAATGATTAAATGATGAGGATCAAGATTTAAGATCCGCCTATGAATGAATATTAAGAAATGATTGGCCAAAATAGAAAGACGCAAATAAGGCAGAGTTTAGTTCTCTAATGAAATGGAAAGTTTCTGGACCAACAGTGTCACACCCCTTTATGCGGCGGAAGCACGAGGTGTGATCCTGAAAGGTTCTCATTGCATACGAAAGGTAAACATGCTACATGCTCGTAAAAATAACATCAAATACCATAATTTGAAAACATAAGTTTAGTGTTTACATCACGAGATAGCATAAAACATTGTCTTGAAAGTTTACAACTTTATTTAAACGTAAACATAGACGACATCCAAGAGCATAAGCAAGACCGCGCGCACATCCACTTCTAGTTACCTGAAATACATGTGAGTTTTGGAAAAACGTCAACATAATGTTGGTGTGAATTCATGCAGTTTTTGTATTTCACGTTTGTATACTTTGTATGAAAACATAGTTTGTGTCATGTATAAATCAAGTATTCATGTGTATACCACGTACTCATGTATAATTCAAGTTTACTTGTGTACCCCACGTACTTAAGTATAGATCAAGTTTTAGTATGGTATGAATCTTATGTAAATAAAGTATTCCTGTAAGTATTAGGATTGTTAATGGGTTGCAAGACCATTAACATGTGACACGACATAGGAAGTCACCAAACCTTAGGCATTTTTCTAGTTGGCATATTCTGAGACACAAAAGCACTACTCGGTACTCGTCCTTACCAAGAGTGTGGCTGCCCGGCACCCGTTAGATCAAACCTTTTGTTCTGCGGTCTAGGTATATTGTTGATTAATGGTGCTTATGGTACCCTATTCGTGACACGATTTCTCGTATCATTTCTCAAAACGCATCTTACTTGGTACTCGTTCTCACCAAGAGTGCTTCTTGTATTCTCAAAAGGCATTATACTTGGTACTCGTTCTCACCAAGAATGCTTCTTGTTTTTGTATCATACCATTTATAAAACATTGTAACATTTGTGACATGTATTTCACCCCCGAAGTTATAAAACTGAAAACAGTTAAAAGAAAAGGGGGAACATGAACTCACAAATTTGCGTTCCTTGCGTCGTAAACTTCACTGGATTTGCTTAATTAACGTCGTGACCTATACGTGTTTTCTTAACGTTAGTCACTAGACTTGTATCGCACAAGTACAAGTCACTATCTTTTATGTATATATTCTTGTGTTAAAAATATTTTATATTTTTAACTAAGTGTCTTACTTATATTATTTTCTCAAAAATAAATATAAGTCTTTTTGTATTTTGCACCCAAATTATGTATCTTGTACGTTGTATGTGTATTTTTGTGTTTTTACTTCTCATGAGTAATTAGCGTATTTTCAAATCCTAATACACTATCACGTATAGTACATACTCCATACACCTAGCACAAAGTTTGGTGATCAAATAATATATATATTTTTCTCAAAAATATACATACTTAATATAAATTTTAATCTTAAAGAAATCATCATTTCTTATTACCAAAAGTTAGGGAAACCTTGGTAATATTCTTAGATACATTTTTAGGGAATAAGTTTCTCAAAAACTTATATTTTTCTAAGTGTCAAAATTTATAGAAAATTCGACAGAGTTTCCCCTAAAAATGGAGTTTTCCCATGTTCTCAAAACATGTGTTTATTTTCTTTTAAAATCAACAACAATATCAACAACACAATCTTTATTTACCAAACTTGTCAAAACAAGCATAAACCACCAACTTATGAACTTGAAAGTTTGTAAAAATATGTAGTAAGTTACTAACATGTTTTGTAGGTCTTGTTATCTTTAATAATAAGTTTAGTTTCTTAAAAACTTTATTTTTAAAGGAAGTGCGTTTTCACATCTTCTAGTCTTATTTTCCAAAAATATTTCTGTGGAATTTTTTTTGTGTTACACAAGTGTTTATACACTTGTTTACTTACTAAAAATGATTTTAGTTCATACAAGATCCAGGTTTTTAACAATCTAGTATTTTCCACTAGGTTCTTCCGAAAAACCACTTGTAGATCTTTAGATCTACAAGCTTGTAACTTTATTTTCCAAGAAAAATTACATTTATTCAAGTTTCAAGTTCATGGGTGGATGGTTTCATCATCCTTCATACTTCTAGCATTTACATCTTGCTAGTTCATGTTCTTAAACATGAACTAGTATGTCTAGATGATGATCCATCCTACTTCTACTAACAAACATCATCAAATAATCATAATTACACAAGATTCACATGATTTACCCATATATCTTCTCTTTATCCACTCTTTATCCATTATGTTCAAGACTTGTTCATGTTCTTTAGAGTTTCTTCATATTTTACCATTCTATCATCTATTAACCACTAAAAAATAAGAACAAGATGAAGTTTTTAAGCACTTACTACCAGCACAAGGCTATGGAAGAAACAAGGCGTAAAAGTGGTGGATAAAAGAAAACTAGAGTGGTCCTTGAGCTTCCGAGTGCACCTAGCTTGTTTGTATGACCTCTTGCACCTTTGAGTGTATGAAAAATGGCTAGCAAGGAAGTTGATGATGGTGATATGGTGGTGGTGTGGGTTTGGCCGCAAGCAAGGAAGGAGGAAGAGAAGAAAGCTTGTTAGGTGTTTTGTGAAATGGAATGATCAAGACCAATGTGTTTATTTATAATCCAAAGTTCACATTAACCACTATACATTATGTTTCTTTAACCAACATCATTTGAATAAAATAATCAAAAGAATGTGGGGGTTGTCCCACCATCTTGCAACCGTCAAAAGAGGGGGGGGGGGGTATAGGGTTGGGTGGTGATGGAACTTGTTACATTTAGTTAGGATCTAATGATATTTAGTTAGGATATTAGGTGTGTTATGTAACATAAGGTGTGTTAGGGTGTTCGGGGACCCTAACTGGCTCAGAAAAATAAAAGCAATGTGTTTGGCAATATTTTTGTGTTCCGGGTAATATCCGGTTGTTCGGTTATATACCGGTTCGTTAAAGTGCTAAATTGCACCTTTTAGTGTCTTTTAAGTACCCTTTTGCAATACTTTCGATTCCCGACACTTAGGGAAATATTCTGGATGTTAAAACATGAATTTTGCATAATATTTATGTTGTTAAAAGCTGATTAGAGCTGAATTTATTAAAATTCTGCACTTAAAGTGCGTTTCGGGTGCTTTCTAGTGCGTATTTTAGCTTCCGTAATGTCTATATATAAACCCTTGTATGTACTCTTGGGTTTTAATGTATTCTTGTCATTGGACCTACACCTAGGCCTCAATTCTAATGTCTGACTGCTTTCTGCAGTTCTGTTGACACATTGTGTCTTACCGGTGAGTTTACTAGTATTTCTGACGCAACGCTCTTGTTTATGCATAAATCAATATTTTGTAGTATACAACGTGCATGAATTCACTTTCTTAGTATGTAATCAGACAATGTTGACATCTAAGCACATAATTGCAGTTATTAAATAATAATTAAAGTGTACGGAAATTACCGGTTTGTGCCAGTTGTCACAGTCTCCCCCCGTTAAAAGAATTTCGTCCCGAAATTCAGGCTGAACTAACTCTCGCAGGAGTCTTCTTGAATAGGTGGGGATACTTTTCTTTGAACTGGTCTTCACGTTCCCACGTGTACTCGGGTCCGTGCTTAGAGCTCCAACGTACTTTGACAAGTTTCACACTGCTCCTCCTGGTCTTGTTGACTTTCCAGTCGATAACCTCAACGGGTTGTTCTGTAAATCGGAGGGCGTTATCAATATGCACTTCATCCGCAGGGATGATCACGTCTTCTTGTGTTGGACTCTTCTTGAGGTTGGATACATGGAACGTATCATGTACTCCATTAAGTTCTTCCGGTAATTCCAACTTGTATGCCACGGTACCAATTCTTTCCAAAATCTTGAATGGTCCGATGGATCGCGGATTCAGCTTTCCACGTTTTCCAAATCTTACTACGCCCTTCCAAGGTTAGACTTTTAACAACACTTTGTCTCCCACCTCGAATTCTAATGGTTTTCGTCTTTAATCAGCGTAGCTCTTTTGTCGATCTCAAGCCGCCTCAATGCGCTCTCGGATCTGCACGATCTTATCGGTTGTCTCTTGTACAAGTTCAGGACCAACCATACGTTTATCTCCAGCGTCTGCCCAACATAAGGGCGATCGGCACTTGCGGCCATACAGAGCTTCGAACGGCGCGGCCTTTATGCTTGTATAATAACTGTTATTGTAGGAAAACTCAACTAAAGGTAGGTGAGTATCCCAGCTGCCGCCTAGATCCATAACACATGCGCGAAGCATATCTTCTAACGTTTGTATAGTCCGTTCGCTCTGGCCGTCTGTTTGTGGATGGAATGCTGTGCTTAGATCTAGCTGAGATCCAAAGGCTTCCTGAAATGATTGCCAGATTCTTGAGACAAAGCGTCCATCTCTGTCTGAAATGATTGAGATATGCACTCCATGACGTGCCACAATTTCTCTTAAGTATATCTCTGCAAGCTTTCCAATGCTATCCTTTTCTCGGATCGGTAGGAAATGCGCAGATTTCGTTAATCGATCTACTATTACCCATATCATATCATGCCCTCTAGGGGTCCTAGGTATCTTTGTTATGAAGTCCATCGAGATTTGCTCCCACTTCCACATGGGTATCGCTGGTTGTTGTAGTAGGCCAAACGGTTTCTGATATTCGGCCTTAACCTTGGCACAGGTTAAGCATTTTCCAACATAGACAGCAACATCGCTTTTAAGTCTCAGCCACCAGTAGTATTCTTTTAAGTCTTGATACATTTTCTCCCATCCTGGATGGATCGAGTATTTTGATTTATGTGCTTCATCAAGGATGACTTCTCGAATACCGCCATAGAGCGGAACCCAAATACGCTTCTTAAAGTATAAGGCTCCCTCTTCATTTGGCACCATATATTTCAACATACCCCGGAGGTATTCGGCTTTACGGTTTACTATCTTAATAGCTTCTTGTTGTGCATCACGAATGCGTGCAGTGAGGTTCGTTCGAATAGTCATTTCCAATGCTCGAACCCTTAGGGTCTTAACCCTTTCTTTTTGGCTCAACGCATCCGCTACAACGTTTGCCTTTCCGGGATGGTACTTAATCTCATAGTCATAATCGCTTAGCAGTTCGACCCATCGTCGTTGGCGCATGTTTAGCTCCTTCTGGTCAAATATGTGTTGAAGACTTTTGTGATCTGTGAAGATTGTACATCGATTACCATACAGATAGTGTCGCCAGATCTTCAAGGCGAATACCACTGCGCCTAGCTCCAGGTCGTGAGTGGTATAGTTTCTTTCATGAACCTTCAATTGTCTTGAAGCGTAAGCGATGACTTTTTGGCGTTGCATAAGCACGCAACCCAAACCTTGTCGTGAGGCGTCGCAGTATACGATGAAGTCTTCAGTGCCTTCGGGTAATGATAGTATCGGTGCATCGCATAGCTTGTTTTTAAGTAACTGGAAGGCTTCTTCTTGTTTGTGACCCCAGTCGTATTTCTTGTCTTTCTGCGTAAGGGTCGTTAGCGGTTGAGCTATTTTTGAGAAATTCTCAATAAACCGTCGATAATAGCCCGCTAAGCCCAAAAATTGACGAACTTCAGTTGGGGTTTTGGGGGCTTCCCAATTCTTTATTGCTTCTATCTTGGACGGGTCTACATGAATGCCCTTCTCATTCACAACGTGGCTAAGAAATTGTACTTTGCGAATCTAGAATTCGCATTTCGAGAACTTTGCATAAAGCTTCTCTTTCTTCAGTAGTTCCAGAATAGTTCTGACATGTTGCTCATGGTCTCCTTTCGTTCGTGAGTAAATCAGGATATCATCAATAAATACAATCACGAATTTATCGAGATATGGTTTGCATACGTGGTTCATCAGATCCATAAATACCGCTGGTGCGTTTGTCAGTCCGAATGGCATCACAAGAAACTCGTAGTGCCCATAACGCGTTCGGAATGCGGTCTTTGGTACGCTTTCGTCTTGTATCCTTAATTGATGGTATCCAGATCGGAGATCGATATTGGAATAGTAGCTTGATCCTTGCAACTGATCAAATAAGTCATCAATCATCGGTAGTGGATACCGATTCTTGATCGTGAGCTTGTTCAGTTCTCTGTGATCGATACCCATCCGCAGTGTTCCATCCTTCTTCTTCTTCACGAATAATACTGGAGCTCCCCAGGGCGAGAAGCTTGGCCTTATAAATCCTTTATCCAACAACTCCTGAAGTTGTGAGACAACTCTTGCATTTCAGATGGTGCAAGCCGATAGGGTGTCTTGGCTACAGGAGCGGCTCCTGGAACCAAGTCTATACGGAATTCGACTTGTCGTTGCGGAGGTAGTCCTGGCAGATCTTCGGGAAAAACATCAGGAAATTCCTTCACCACAGGAATGTCTTCGAGTTTCGGCTCCTCGACCTTCTTATCTACGACGTGTGCTAAGAAGGCAACACATCCTTTCCTTAAGCACTTCTGTGCCTTCATACAACTGATGATTCGAAGAGGCGCGTCTCGTTTTTCTCCATGCACGATGAGAGTTTCATCATTCGTCAACGGAATGCGAATGATTTTCTCATGACAAATAACTTCAGCTTTGTTCTTGGACAACCAGTCCATTCCGACTACTACATCGAAGCTACCCAATTGAATAGGTAAAAGGTCGATGCTAAATCTTCGTTCACCAAGTTCTAGTGTGCAGCCTCTAACAACTTCGCCCGATTCAACAAGTTTACCATTGGCTAGTTCTATGGAATAAGGAATTTCTAATCTACTGGATTCTATTCCAAGCATGCGTTTAAATTCCACAGACATGAAGCTATAATCGGCGCCAGTGTGACATTTGTGCTTGTAATCATTGTAGACAATTCAGTTATCATTGAAATAAAGTTATTTTATCCCAATGTTTGTTTGTTTATGTTTTACATTTTTTCATGTTTCGGTTTTTATTCAATTTTCAAACTCTATATCGCTTTCTAGAGAGTTATACGCAAACTGGTGCGTAAACGTAATCAGTTTAACGCGAAAAATACTCCGGAACATCCAAATATGCTTAACATACCTTAAATAACCTTTACATAACTTAGAAATAAGTTTTGAAGGCTTTGGTATGGCAAAATCTAGTTAATTCGCCTACAGGGACTAAATTTGACAAACTGCAAAAGTATGCCAATTTGAACTGTAACAGACATTCCGGAACATGACCATAAGTTAAACATACCATAAATATCCTTTACATAGCTTCGAAATAGGCTTTGAGGGGTTCGGTGTGCTAAAATAAACTTTTGGTTCATTCAGGGACTAAAAGCGTCAGAAAGTGCATACGTTTGCATTTTCACGCATAACTTACGTTCTGAATACATCCGGACATCCAAAAATTTATGTAAGCACTAAAATATTTTATTTTAGTGTTTGGCATGAGAAAAATCCATTCGTCGCGTCATTTGGATCGTTTTTCGCGCTTATGCGCATTCCGTCGTAATTAAGCGAACATCACGATTGTACGGCCAAACGAACCGACATATGAGATATTTTTGAGCACATTTTAAGTTCCCTATACTTTAACTTCATTTTATAGCTTTGAAATGGGGTTAACGGGCCTTAAACGTGTCAGAAATGACTTTAATGCATGACAGGGACTAAAATTGTAATTCTGCCAAAGTTGATGGCTTGCGCACCGCAAGCCATCCCTTACGGTGCGTAAGGCTTCCCTAGACAGCAGAATGTTGTTTCCAGCTTGATCCAGCTTTTACCCACTTGTGCACATGGTTTTTGGGTTTCTATGGGCTGGTTTTTGTACCCATCAAGGTACCAAATCAGAATGTGGCAAGTGTACGGCCTAGATCGTGCCCCCTTCTCCAAGAAATGATCTTAACGGTAGTGCTACACCTATAAATACCTACCTTGTCTTGCCCATTTCCCTCACATTTGAATCTGATTCTACACTCTCTAAGTAGAAGTGTATGCTTCCTACCTGAGAGTGAATCGGGTTTATCGTTCGTTTTAGCGTTTATCGTTCGTTTTAGCGTTAAAGTCAAACTGTGTTTGACTTTCGGCATTGACCAGTTTATGGTCAACGCGAAGTTCGTTTGAACTTCATAACGTGAGCGTAATCACGATGGTTATAGCCCCTAGTGACTATACCTACTGATTACCACGTTATCTAGGCTCAGTGACGAGTCGTAGTTTCGGGCAAAATGCGTGTTCGTGCGTATTTTGTAACCAAACTACTCTAGGGTATCAAAACCGTTTGTTTTGATACCAAAACCGTTTGTTTTGATACCAAAACCTGTTTTCTAACTTGACTAAACATGTTCTAGCATGTTTAGCTCGTCACTTTTAGATTTGTGCTTATTTAGGGTCGTAAGGGTAAGCGATCTAATAAATCGCTTATGCTTTCGAACCCGACCCATTTGGTCGATCATTAGGATCCGACCAAACACTTTAGGTGACCATAGTTGTATAGGGAATAACCTTCCGAGGTTATACCTTATGGTCACGTCGTTTAAATAGTTGTATGATAGGTAACATATATGCCTTAGGTAAATTACCAAAATGCCCTTTTTACGTTAAAATTCATTTTAAGCCTATGTAACATAACTTTTGCCATCTAAACTGAATTAACAACAATATTAAACATGTTAAGGCATATCTTACTTGTCATAGGGCTAGTTAGGCGGTCCAAACGCGTTTTACGCGAACGACGCGTTAAAGTAGCATAAGCTACCTAAACGGGTCGTAACGGGTCAAGAGCACTTAGGCTAGGTTTCACTTTAGTATGTAGGCTTTGTTAAACCATATTACATGAGTTCCTACACTCATTTGGTTTATGAACCCTCATGCTACCCGATCCTCCGATTAGGTCCGTTTATTAATGTAGTTACCTATATTAGGTGCCGTTTGATTCTGTAATCTTCTAGCTTTGCTTGGTGGATATCCAAAGTCTATTGAGCAATCTCAAGTGAGTACATAGACCCCTCTTTTACTGTTTTCCAAACATTTTGGGGTGAAACACATGTGCCTACTTGTTATTTTCATGTTTTCCATGTTTTCATATCATATACTTACTATGTTCAATAGTACACTTTTAATACATAATTTCATTTTCTTTTGCTATGTATGTTCACTTAGCATATTTAGCACATTGATTTACAATACATCTTTTTCTGCTTTATATGTTAACTAAGCATATTTAGCACATTGATTTACATGACTTTTCTGCTTTGTATGTTAACTTAGCATACTTAGTACATTACTTTCATCACATGTTTACAATTTGATATGACATTTGGTTTGTTCAACGGGTCTAAACTACATTCATTAACATTAGCTACGCCGCTCGGTAGTAAGTAATGGTACCATAGGACTTGACAAATCTCATTCCTGACATCCTAGGTTTGTTTGGGTGTAAGGAATGACTGAATCCGAAAACATATTACTTTGATAATCTTTACTCTAAGGTTATCCTGCTGTCTCAAGGCTTGAATGTAATGCGTTAACTTACCACATAAGTGTTTGTATCAGTAAAACATGTATTTATCTTACAAAACATAACTTTTGATTTATTCAAAATACTTTGTTTTGTACATTTTTACTTGTGGTTTAAGTAGTCTCATTTTACTTACCATACATAACTTTTGTTTACTCATTACATGACTTATATTCAACTTGGTTTATACTATGACATTTGACTATTAGACTAAGACATGGGTATTTTAAATTGTTGGTTTGTTTGAGTGACTTAAATAACGAGGCATGTGTAATATGATACAAACATGGTGGATACGCCGCTGGTACTTCCTATATATAAGTGTTTGTATGATATTACATATCGTAACGTCATTTAAACCACTTCAGTTTAAACATATTACATTTTACAACACTTTTTCACTTAAACATTGTTTCACAAATAACTTGGTTTATTTAAACTCTTTTTTTACTTGGTTATTCTTATAAACATACACTATCCTTTTATATATATACATATCATCTGATTTTGCTATCGTTTTTCAAATGATTTATAAAACAAAACATTTAACAAGGTTCATGACTGATTTTCATTAAACTTTTCTCTAAACTCAAGTCATGAATCATATTTTCATAAAACCTATGTATCTCACAGGCATTTTTATGCTGACATACCTATTTTCACATGTGTTTCAGGAGCTGCTGCTTAGGATGTTCGTGACACACTAGGGCGGACCTGTGCCTTAGAGACTTAAAATAAAGATAGAACTAGTTTAATTATGTAACGTACTCTTCGTTTCAGTTATCTTAAGACAATGCAACTCTTTGTTGAATAAATAAAACATAACTTTTAAATGCCATGGTTGTGAAACAATAATTTTGTTACAACACTCCCCGACGTTTCCGCCACAATTTGATGTTTTACGTGGTCGGGGTGTGACAGAAGAGTTGGTATCAGAGCCAATGGTTATAGGGAATTAGGTTATTAGTAATGCTTTGACCTAGACTATAACCTTTCTAGGACCCCAACACAAGTTGTCTTGTGTTTAGATTTTAAAACATGCACTTCACCTATCCTTAGGTGATCACCAAAACAAGAACCCAATTTTCCGAAACGATTTTTAAAAAATTAAACATCTGTTTTTATGCTTTATTATATGGTTTTGAACTTTTTGATTTTTCAAATGATTTTAAAAATTTATCATTTGTTTTTAAATGATTTGCTGTAAGGTTTTGAACCTTTCCTGTTTGATTTTTGGCCTTGTGCCTTCCAAGTTTTCAAAATCTCATCAAAGTCTTGTGTTCTAAACAATGTGAACACGTGAAAACTGGAAGAGTGAATGCCTGCACCCTGGGTTTTCTGTCTAAGGCTAGAGTGTTCGTACAAATCCACATAATCGGACCAGTCACTCTTACCTGGGAACTCTTAGGGTGAGTGTTCACTTACAGGCGAGCATGTCTTCGCTAAGCATTATTTTTGGACCCATATACTTTGATTAGTCACTGTGTGTCATTTGTTTGCTTTGTGATACGGACGAATGACCACCATCTTTGCCTTTGTTGATTTTTGTTTCACCTCATTCTTTTCATCTAAACATCTCACTCATTCCTCTAATGTTTCCTCTTTTAGAATGCCTCCTCGACGCGAAAATCCGATACTAAATGCCGAACTGGCGGAAATCATCGCGCAGCAAATGGCTGCTGCATTCCCAAATCTTATTGCTCAATGGAACCAAGCCAACAACAACAATAATGCTCCATGCAATTTCAAGAATTTTAACTCGGCTAAACCACTCAAGTTTAGTGGTACTGAGGGAGCAACTGGGCTTCTTCAATGGTTCGAGAGCATTGAGAATACTTTCCGTCACGTTCAGTGTCCTGATAATCGCAAAGTCGAGTTTGCTTCCAGTGTGTTTCAGAAGAGGGTGCTTACATGGTGGAACGGGGTTATGAGAGACCGTGGTGCTGAGGTTGCTTTAGCACAAACATGGGCTGAACTTAGGACTCTTATGATGAGGGAGTTTTGTCCTCGTCATGAGCTGCGAGCTTTGGAAAGGGAGTTTGATAATCTGAAACAGGATAGTGGCGAGCACAGGGCGCATACTGATAGATTTGAGGAGCTGAGTTTGTTATGCCCAACAATGGTTACCCCACTCGAGAAGGCTATCGAGAGGTATATCGATGGTCTGCCTGACTCCATACAAGACACCGTTACTGGTAGTAACCCTACCACAATCCTTCAGGCAATCGAGCTATCTGCGACATTGACTGAGTCACAGATTCGAAGGGGTAAGCTGCATAGAAAGGGGGACAAGTGTAAGAAGCAGGTGTCTGATCAGAGTGAGAGTAAGAAGGGTAAGAACAAGAAGGGTAAGGATTCTGGTTCCTCAAGGGGGTCAAGGAAGCGTAAGGCTTCCCAAAACTACGCCGTTACTGCACAGGCAAATCAAGCTGCTCCAAATCAGCCTGCGCAACCGCCTGCCAAGAAACCTTATCTTGGCAATGCACCTTTGTGCAACAGATGTAACGGTCATCATCAACCACACCTCCAGTGTCGTCAGTGTACCAACTATGGAAGATCTGGTCATCTTGCTGACACCTGCCGCATCCCTGCCAATCAGAATCGGGCAGTTCAGAACCCGGCTCAACAAGTTGCTCAGCCTCTTGCTCAACAACAACGTCAAGCTGCACGACCTCACTACCCACCAGGTTCTTGTTATAATTGTGGGGATCTGACCCACTACCATAATCAATGCCCAAGATTGGTGAATGCGAATCCAGCTCAGGCTCAGGCTCGAGGTCGAGTCTTCAACATGAATGCACAAGAGGCGCAAGCAGACAATGAAGTGGTTAACGGTACATTCTCTGTTAATAACCAACCTGCAACTGTTCTTTTTGATTCTGGTGCCGATAAGATTTTTGTGTCGTTATCTTTTGAGCCATTGCTTCGCGTGTCTAGAACGAAACTAGGTAAACCCTTGACAGTAGAGGTTGCCAGTGGTGAACCCATTGTTCTTGATTCTGTCCTTCGCAATTTCCAATTGAACCTTAATAACCATCTTTTCCCCATCGACCTCACGCCAATGCAACTTGGAAGCTTCAACATTAAGTGGGTATGGATTGGTTAGCCAAGCATCGCGCAGAGTTAGTTTTTTTGAGAAGATCGTTCGTGTGCCGCTTTCGTCAGGGGAGATCCTACAGGTTCGTGGTGAGAAACCTGCTAGTAGTCTCAAGCTCATGTCTTGTTTTCAAGCTCGGAAGTATCTGTGAAAGAACTATGTGGCCTTCTTGGCACATGTTACATCAGATAAGGACAAAGGTAAGTCCATTCAAGATATTCCTGTTGTTCGGGACTATCCAGAGCTATTTCCTGAAGAGTTACCTGGATTACCCCCAGCACGCCAAGTCGAGTTCCGTATTGATCTCGTACCTGGTGCAAATCCTATTGCCAGAGCTCCATATCGTCTTGCACCGTCTGAGATGCAAGAACTGTCTAAACAGCTTCAAGAGCTTTCTGACAAAGGTTTTATCCGTCCTAGCTTTTCACCCTGGGGTGCTCCCGTTCTTTTTGTCAAGAAGGAGGATGGATCCTTCAGGATGTGCATCGATTACCGTGAGCTTAACAAGCTCACCATCAAGAATCGATATCCCCTACCTCGCATCGATGGTCTCTTTGATCAGCTACAAGGCGCTTCTTATTTCTCGAAGATTGATCTTCGTTCTGGATATCATCAACTTCGCGTGCATGATGAAGATATTCCCAAGACAGCGTTCCGCACTCGTTATGGGCATTATGAATTCACAGTTATGCCATTCGGTTTGACTAATGCTCCTGCTGTTTTCATGGACTTGATGAATAGGGTCTGCAAGCCTTATTTAGATAAGTTCATCATCGTTTTTATTGATGACATCTTCATTTATTCTAAGACGCAAGCTGATCATGAGCAACATCTTCGTCTTACTCTGGAACTCCTAAAGAAAGAGCAACTTTTCGCCAAATTCTCCAAGTGTGAATTCTGGCTTAAAGAAGTTCAATTTTTAGGACATATCGTCAACGAACAAGGTATTCATGTAGATCCCTCCAAGATCAGCGCGATTAAGGATTGGGATACGCCTACTACTCCTACTGAAGTTCGTTCATTTCTTGGTCTTGCGGGTTATTACCGCCGCTTCATCAAAAATTTCTCAAAGATTGCAGTTCCCCTAACTGCTCTAACTCAGAAGAATAAACCCTTTGAATGGGGTTCCAAACAAGAAGAAGCGTTTCAGACCTTGAAGCAGAAGCTTTGTGATGCACCTATCCTATCTTTTCCCGAAGGCAATGATGATTTCATCGTTTATTGTGACGCATCGAAATTAGGACTTGGCTGTGTTCTGATGCAAAGGAACAAAGTCATAGCCTATGCATCAAGGCAATTGAAGGTGCACGAGAAAAACTACACCACTCATGATCTTGAGTTGGGTGCAGTTGTCTTCGCTCTTAAAATCTGGAGACACTATTTGTATGGTACAAAATGCGTGGTTTTCACTTACCACAGAAGTCTTCAGCATATCTTTAATCAGAAAGTACTCAACATGAGGCAAAGATGTTGGGTTGAGCTTCTAAACGACTATGACTACGAAATTCCCTACCACCCTGGTAAGGCGAATGTCGTAGCCGATGCCTTGAGTCGTAAAGAACCTATCAAGCTTCATTGTGTTCGTGTTCAATCTGATATTCAGGCTCGAGCTGATATTCAAGCCCGCATTTCTCAGGCTCAACATGCTTGTGTTTCACAAGACTTGATGGGTAAGGAATTACCCTATCACATTAAGCATGATCTTGTTTTGAAAGACAATGGATCTTATTATTTCATGGACCGTTTGTGGGTCCCAAGCCAAGATGGTCTTCGCACCCTGCTTATGGATGAAGCTCATAAGTCACGTTATTCTGTCCTTCCTGGCTCAGACAAAATGTATAAGGATCTTCGTACGCAGTATTGGTGGCCTGGTATGAAGAAGGACATTGCCTTGTACGTTTCAAAATGCCTTACTTGTCTTAAGGTCAAGGCTGAACACCAACATCCTTCTGGTCTTTTGGAGCAACCAGAGATCCCAGTTTGGAAATGGGAAAACATCACTATGGATCTCATTACCAAACTTCCACGCACTAAGAAAGGTCATGATGCCATCTGGGTAGTTGTTGATCGTCTTACGAAGTCAGCGCATATCTTGGCAATCCGTGAGGATTTTTCTGCTGACAAACTTGCTAAAATCTATGTGGATGAAATTGTAGCTCGACATGGTGTTCCTTTGAACATCATTTCTGACAGAGATGCTCGTTTCACTTCTCATTTTTGGAGAACCATGCAATCTGCTATGGGGACCCAACTTAATCTGAGCACTGCTTATCATCCGCAATCGGATGGTCAATCTGAAAGAACAATCCAGACTCTAGAGGATATGCTTAGAGCTTGTGTGATCGATTTTGGTGGTAGTTGGGATTCACATCTTCCGTTGATTGAATTCTCCTACAACAACAATTATCACTCCAGCATCAACATGGCTCCTTTCGAGGCTCTCTATGGTCAAAAATGTCGTTCACCAGTCTCCTGGAATGAGATCGGCGAGGCTCAGCTTACTGGACCTGCCCTCATTTTAGAGACAACTGACAAGATTAAGAAAGTTCGTGATATCCTTTAGACAGCTAGAAGCCGTCAAAAGAGTTACGCGGACTCAAAATGCAAGCCCTTGGATTTTCAAGTCGGTGATCGTGTATTACTTAAGGTCTCACCTTGGAAAGGTGTGATCAGATTTGGAAAGACAGGAAAACTTGCACCTAGATATGGTGGACCATTCAAGATCGTCGAAAGAATCGGTAAGGTAGCCTATAGACTTGAGTTACCTCCTGAACTTGGAAATGTTCATCCAACCTTCCACGTGTCCAACCTCAAGAAGTGTTTAGCTGATGAGAACCTCCACATACCACTTGACGAAATTCGTGTTGATAAAACACTACATTTTGTTGAGAAACCTGAGGAAATCATGGACCGTATGGTAAAATGGCTTAAACGCAAGCGCATTCCTTTGGTTAAAGTTCACTGGGAATCTAAGCGTGGACCTGAGTTTACTTGGGAACGCGAAGATCAAATGAAGGCGAAGCATCCGCATCTTTTCTTGCGAGTTTCCTCTAAACAAATTTCGGGACGAAATTTCCACAAGTAGGGGAGACTGTGACATCTGTGCTTGTAATCATTGTAGACAATTCAGTTATCAATGAAATAAAGTTATTTGATCCCAATGTTTGTTTGTTTATGTTTTACATTTTTTCATGTTTCGGTTTTTATTCAATTTTCAAACTCTATATCGCTTTCTGGAGAGTTATACGCAAACTGGTGCGTAAACGTAATCAGTTTAACGCGAAAAATACTCCGGAACATCCACATATGCTTAACATACCTTAAATAACCTTTACATAACTTAGAAATAAGTTTTGAAGGCTTTGGTATGGCAAAATCTAGTTAATTTGCCTACAGGGACTAAATTTGACAAACTGCAAAAGTATGCCAATTTGAACTGTAACAGACATTTCGGAACATGACCATAAGTTAAACATACCATAAATATCCTTTAAACATACCAACCTGCAACTATTCTTTTTGATTATGGTGCCGATAAGAGTTTTGTGTCGTTATCTTTTGAGCCATTGCTTCGCGTGTCTAGAACGAAACTAGGTAAACCCTTGACAGTAGAGGTTGCCAGTGGTGAACCCATTGTTCTTGATTCTGTCCTTCGCAATTTCCAATTGAACCTTAATAACCATCTTTTCCCCATCGACCTCACGCCAATGCAACTTGGAAGTTTCGACATTATAGTGGGTATGGATTGGTTAGCCAAGCGTCGCGCAGAGTTAGTTTGTTTTGAGAAGATCGTTCGTTTGCCGCTTTCGTCAGGGGAGATCCTACAGGTTCGTGGTAAGAAACCTGCTAGTAGTCTCAAGCTCATGTCTTGTTTTCAAGCTCGGAAGTATCTGCAAAAGAACTATGTGGCCTTCTTGGCACATGTTACAGCAGATAAGGACAAAGGTAAGTCCATTCAAGATATTCCTGTTGTTCGGGACTATCTAGAGCTATTTCCAGAAGAGTTACCTGGATTACCCCAGCACGCCAAGTCGAGTTCCGTATTGATCTCGTACCTGGTGCAAATCCTATTGCCAGAGCTCCATATCATCTTGCACCGTCTGAGATGCAAGAACTGTCTAAACAGCTTCAAGAGCTTTCTGACAAAGGTTTTATCCGTCCTAGCTTTTCACCCTGGGGTGCTCCCGTTCTTTTTGTCAAGAAGGAGGATGGATCCTTCAGGATGTGCATCGATTACCGTGAGCTTAACAAGCTCACCATCAAGAATCGATATCCCCTACCTCGCATCGATGGTCTCTTTGATCAGCTACAAGGCGCTTCTTATTTCTCGAAGATTGATCTTCGTTCTGGATATCATCAACTTCGCGTGCATGATGAAGATATTCCCAAGACAGCGTTCCGCACTCGTTATGGGCATTATGAATTCACAGTTATGCCATTCGGTTTGACTAATGCTCCTGCTGTTTTCATGGACTTGATGAATAGGGTCTGCAAGCCTTATTTAGATAAGTTCATCATCGTTTTTATTGATTACATCTTGATTTATTCTAAGACGCAAGCTGATCATGAGCAACATCTTCGTCTTACTCTGGAACTCCTAAAGAAAGAGCAACTTTTCGCCAAATTCTCCAAGTGTGAATTCTGGCTTAAAGAAGTTCATTTTTTAGGACATATCGTCAACGAACAAGGTATTCATGTAGATCCCTCCAAGATCAGCGCGATTAAGGATTGGGATACGCCTACTACTCCTACTGAAGTTCGTTCATTTCTTGGTCTTGCGGGTTATTACCGCCGCTTCATCAAAAATTTCTCAAAGATTGCAGTTCCCCTAACTGCTCTAACTCAGAAGAATAAACCCTTTGAATGGGGTTCCAAACAAGAAGAAGCGTTTCAGACCTTGAAGCAGAAGCTTTGTGATGCACCTATCCTATCTTTGCCCAAAGGCAATGATGATTTCATCGTTTATTGTGACGAATCGAAATTAGGGCTTGGCTGTGTTCTGATGCAAAGGAACAAATTCATCGCCTATACATCAAGGCAATTGAAGGTGCACGAGAAAAACTACACCACTCATGATCTTGAGTTGGGTGCAGTTGTCTTCGCTCTTAAAATCTGGAGACACTATTTGTACGGTACAAAATGCGTGGTTTTCACTTACCACAGAAGTCTTCAGCATATCTTTAATCAGAAAGAACTCAACATGAGGCAAAGACGTTAGGGTTGAGCTTCTAAACGACTATGACTGCGAAATTCGCTACCACCCTGGTAAGGCGAATGTCGTAGCCGATGCCTTGAGTCGTAAAGAACATATCAAGCTTCATTGTGTTCGTGTTCAATCTGATATTCAGGCTCGAGCTGATATTCAAGCCCGCATTTCTCAGGCTCAACATGCTTGTGTTTCACAAGACTTGATGGGTAAGGAATTACCCTATCACATTAAGCATGATCTTGTTTTGAAAGACAATGGATCTTATTATTTCATGGACCGTTTGTGGGTCCCAAGCCAAGATGGTCTTCGCACCCTGCTTATGGATGAAGCTCATAAGTCACGTTATTCTGTCCATCCTGGCTCAGACAAAATGTATAAGGATCTTCGTACTCAGTATTGGTGGCCTGGTATGAAGAAGGACATTGCCTTGTACGTTTCAAAATGCCTTACTTGTCTTAAGGTCAGGGCTGAACACCAACATCCTTCTGGTCTTTTGGAGCAACCAGAGATCCCAGTTTGGAAATGGGAAAACATCACTATGGATCTCATTACCAAACTTCCACGCACTAAGAAAGGTCATGATGCCATCTGGGTAGTTGTTGATCGTCTTACGAAGTCAGCGCATTTCTTGGCAATCCATGAGGATTTTTCTCCTGACAAACTTGCTAAAATCTATGTGGATGAAATTGTAGCTCGACATGGTGTTCCTTTGAACATCATTTCTGACAGAGATGCTCGTTTCACTTCTCATTTTTGGAGAGCCATGCAATCTGCTATGGGGACCCAACTTAATCTGAGCACTGCTTATCATCCGCAATCGGATGGTCAATCTGAAAGAACAGTCCAGACTCTGGAGGATATGCTTAGAGCTTGTGTGATCGATTTTGGTGGTAGTTGGGATTCACATCTTCCGTTGATTGAATTCTCCTACAACAACAGTTATCACTCCAGCATCAACATGGCTCCTTTCGAGGCTCTCTATGGTCGAAAATGTCGTTCACCAGTCTGCTAGAATGAGAACGGCGAGGCTCAGCTTACTGGACCTGCCCTCATTTTAGAGACAACTGACAAGATTAAGAAAGTTCATGATAACCTTAAGACAGCTAGAAGCCGTCAAAAGAGTTACACGGACCCAAAACTCAAGCCCTTGGATTTTCAAGTCGGTGATCGTGTATTACTTAAGGTCTCACCTTGGAAAGGTGTGATCAGATTTGGAAAGACAGGAAAACTTGCACCTAGATATGTTGGACCATTCAAGATCGTCGAAAGAATCGGTAAGGTAGCCTATAGACTTGAGTTACCTCCTGAACTTGGAAATGTTCATCCAACCTTCCACGTGTCCAACCTCAAGAAGTGTTTAGCTGATGAGAACCTCCACATACCACTTGACGAAATTCGTGTTGATAAAACACTACATTTTGTTGAGAAACCTGTGGAAATCATGGACCGTATGGTCAAATGGCTTAAACGCAAGTGCATTCCTTTGGTTAAAGTTTGCTGGGAATCTAAGCGTGGACCTGAGTTTACTTTGGAACGCGAAGATCAAATGAAGGCGAAGTATCCGCATCTTTCCTCATGAGTTTCCTCTAAACAAATTTCGGGACGAAATTTCCACAAGTAGGGGAGACTGTGACATCTGTGCTTGTAATCATTGTAGACAATTCAGTTATCAATGAAATAAATTTATTTGATCCCAATGTTTGTTTGTTTATGTTTTACATTTTTTCATGTTTCGGTTTTTATTCAATTTTCAAACTCTATATCGCTTTCTGGAGAGTTATACGCAAACTGGTGCGTAAACGTAATCAGTTTAACGCGAAAAATACTCCGGAACATCCACATATGCTTAACATACCTTAAATAACCTTTACATAACTTAGAAATAAGTTTTGAAGGCTTCGGTATGGCAAAATCTAGTTAATTCGCCTACAGGGACTAAATTTGACAAACTGCAAAAGTATGCCAATTTGAACTGTAACAGACATTCCGGAACATGACCATAAGTTAAACATACCATAAATATCCTTTACATAGCTTAGAAATAGGCTTTGAGGGGTTCGGTGTGCTAAAATAAACTTTTGGTTCATTCAGGGACTAAAAGCGTCAGAAAGTGCATAAGTTTGCATTTTCGCGCATAACTTACGTTCTGAATACATCCGAACATCCAAAAATTTATGTAAGCACTAAAATATTTTATTTTAGTGTTTGGCATGAGAAAAATCCTTTCGTCGCGTCATTTGGATCGTTTTTCGCGCTTATGCGCATTCCGTCGTAATTAAGCGAACATCGCGATTGTACGGCCAAACGAACCGACATCTGAGATATTTTTGAGCACATTTTAAGTTCCCTATACTTTAACTTCATTTTAGAGCTTTGAAATGGGGTTAACGGGCCTTAAACGTGTCAGAAATGACTTTAATGCATGACAGGGACTAAAATTGTAATTCTGCCAAAGTTGATGGCTTGCGCACCGCAAGCCATCCCTTACGGTGCGTAAGGCTTCCCCAGACAGCAGAATGTTGTTTCCAGCTTGATCCAGCTTTTACCCACTTGTGCACATGGTTTTTGGGTTTCTATGGGCTGGTTTGTGTGCCCATCAAGGTACCAAATCAGAATGTGGCAAGTGTACGGCCTAGATCGTGCCCCCTTCTCCAAGAAATGATCTTAACGGTAGTGCTACACCTATAAATACCCACCTTGTCTTGCCCATTTCCCTCACATTTGAATCTGATTCTACACTCTCTAAGTGGAAGTGTATGCTTCCTACCTGAGAGTGAATCGGGTTCGAATCTTGCGGGGACCTTCTGTAAGTATTCTTTCGCGTTTATCGTTCGTTTTAGCGTTAAAGTCAAACTGTGTTTGACTTTCGGCATTGACCAATTTATGGTCAACGTGAAGTTCGTTTGAACTTCATAACGTGAGCGTAATCACGATGGTTATAGCCCCTAGTGACTATACCTACTGATTACCACGTTATCTAGGCTCAGTGACGAGTCGTAGTTTCGGGCAAAATGCGTGTTCGTGCGTATTTTGTAACCAAACTACTCTAGGGTATCAAAACCGTTTGTTTTGATACCAAAACCTGTTTTCTAACTTGACTAAACATGTTCTAGCATGTTTAGCTCGTCACTTTTCGATTTGTGCTTATTTAGGGTCGTAAGGGTAAGCGATCTAATAAATCGCTTATGCTTTCGAACCCGACCCATTTGGTCAATCATTAGGATCCGACCAAACACTTTAGGTGACCATAGTTGTATAGGGAATAACCTTCCGAGGTTATACCTTATGGTCACGTCGTTTAAATAGTTGTATGATAGGTAGCATATATGCCTTAGGTAAATTACCAAAATGCCATTTTTACGTTAAAATTCATTTTAAGCCTATGTAACATAACTTTTACCATCTAAACTGAATTAACAACAATATTAAACATGTTAAGGCATATCTTACTTGTCATAGGGCTAGTTAGGCGGTCCAAACACGTTTTACGCGAACGACGCGTTAAAGTAGCATAAGCTACCTAAACGGGTCGTAACGGGTCAAGAGCACTTAGGCTAGGTTTCGCTTTAGTATGTAGGCTTTGTTAAACCATATTACATGAGTTCCTACACTCATTTGGTTTACGAACCCTTATGCTACCCGATCCTCCGATTAGGTCCGTTTATTAATGTAGTTACCTATATTAGGTGCCGTTTGATTCTGTAATCTTCTAGCTTTCTTGGTGGATATCCAAAGTCTATTGAGCAATCTCAAGTGAGTACATAGACCCCTCTTTTACTATTTTCCAAACATTTTGGGGTGAAACACATGTGCCTACTTGTTATTTTCATGTTTTCATATCATATACTTACTATGTTCAATAGTACACTTTTAATACATAATTTCATTTTCTTTTGCTATGTATGTTCACTTAGCATATTTAGCACATTGATTTACAATACATCTTTTTCTGCTTTATATGTTAACTAAGCATATTTAGCACATTGATTTACATGACTTTTCTGCTTTGTATGTTAACTTAGCATACTTAGTACATTACTTTCATCACATGTTTACAATTTGATATGACATTTGGTTTGTTCAACGGGTCTAAACTACATTCATTAACATTAGCTACGCCGCTCGGTAGTAAGTAATGGTACCATAGGACTTGACAAATCCCATTTCTGACATCCTAGGTTTGTTTGGGTGTAAGGAATGACTGAATCCGAAAACATTTAACTTTGATAATCTTTACTCTAAGGTTATCCTGCTGTCTCAAGGCTTGAATGTAATGCGTTAACTTACCACATAAGTGTTTGTATCAGTAAAACATGTATTTATCTTACAAAACATAACTTTTGATTTATTCAAAATACTTTGTTTTGTACATTTTTACTTGTGGTTTAAGTAGTCTCATTTTACTTACCATACATAACTTTTGTTTACTCATTACATGACTTATATTCAACTTGGTTTATACTATGACATTTGACTATTAGACTAAGACATGGGTATTTTAAATTGTTGGTTTGTTTGAGTGACTTAAATAACGAGGCATGTGTAATATGATACAAACATGGTGGATACGCCGCTGGTACTTCCTACATATAAGTGTTTGTATGATATTACATATCGTAACGTTATTTAAACCACTTCAGTTTAAACATATTACATTTTACAACACTTTTTCACTTAAACATTGTTTCACAAATAACTTGGTTTATTTAAACTCTTTTTTTACTTGGTTATTCTTATAAACATACACTATCCTTTTATATATATACATATCATCTGATTTTGCTATCGTTTTTCAAATGATTTAATAAACAAAACATTTAACAAGGTTCATGACTGATTTTCATTAAACTTTTCTCTAAACTCAAGTCATGAATCATATTTTCATAAAACCTATGTATCTCACAGGCATTTTTATGCTGACATACCTATTTTCACATGTGTTTCAGGAGCTGCTGCTTAGGATGTTCGTGACACACTAGGGCGGACCTGTGCCTAAGAGACTTAAAATAAAGATAGAACTAGTTTAATTATGTAATGTACTCTTCGTTTCAGTTATCTTAAGACAATGCAACTCTTTGTTGAATGAATAAAACATAACTTTTAAATGCCATGGTTGTGAAACAATAATTCTGTTACAACACTCCCCGACGTTTCCACCACGATTTGATGTTTTACGTGGTCGGGGTGTGACTGCCAGTGTCAAATAATATGGATGCAAAGTGATTGTTAATGAGAAACGTACCAGTGACCACATTAGGGTCCTCGCGTGCGTTCTTTGTTCCAATCACAAATGCTCGAGCCTGAGCGTTGTTTCCCTTTGGGCAGTCCTTCATGAAATGATCATTGCTTCCACAACTGAAGCATCCTTGGTTCCGCCCCTTCCTGTTACCATTCTTGTTACCAGCACCATTTCCATTCCGGTTCTTTCCTTTTCCCCAACAGTCTTCTGCTTGATGACCCAACCTACCACATTTGTCGCACCTTGGAATGCGATAAGCTCCTTCATGATGATACTTACATTTTTGGCATTTAGGCATGGTGCCTTGGTATCCTTTGGTTGCAAGGGTTTTCGTCTCCTGAGGCGGGTTAGTGTCGCGCTTCTTGCTGAAACCCTTGTTGTTGCCAGTTGCTTGATTCAAGTTTGTGTGTTTCCTTTTCTTGTCGCCGGACGACTCGGCATGCGTCTCGGTCTTTTCTGTTGGGTTCAGTGATAGCTTCTTCATACGAACATAATCTTCTGTATGGCTGACAGCCAGAGTTACAGCCTCGGTGATTATTTGAGGTTTGGCCGAAGTTACCATGCCACGGAATTCTGAGGCCAATCCCCAAATGTAGCGTTCAACGCGATTGAATTCGGGAGTCACCATGTAGGGAAGCACTCTAGACAGATCGTGGAACCTTCGAGTATAACCATCAATGTCAGCACCTTCCATGGTCAAGTGCCAGAACTCCGTTTCCAGTCTTTGGAGTTCAGCACGAGAGCAATACTTCTCTCTCATTCTTTCCTTAAGTTCATCCCAAGTTTGGCCATAAGCGGCATCATCGCCCAAAGTTTGGACTTGCAAGTTCCACCAAGTCAGAACTTCATCGACGAATAACCCAGTAGCAAAGGTGACTTGTTGATCCGCGGTACACTGCTCATGCGGATAGTAGCTTCAGTCTTCTCCGTCCAGCGCACAAACGCTACTGCACCTCCTGTGCCGTCGTAGTTCAATGGTTTGCAGTCGAGAAACTGCTTGAAAGTGCAGCCTTGAGCTGTGTTTCCTCCCGACGAATCTCCATTCCCATTGCGTCTAGCGTTGCTTGGTCTGCCACTGTCTTGGGTTCAGTTTGCCTCGTATTGGGCGATAGCAGCGGAGATCCTTTCTTCCAGTAGAACATTTAGCTCTTCAGCAGTTCTTGGCAGTGGGGGAGGAGGAGGTTGATCACGAGCGTTCACAGCTTTCCTGGGTGCCATGTTCTGATAGAACATAACACGACAGGGTTAGACAGTTGTTTGATATCGTCATACTAGACAGTAGTAGTATATATATTCACAGGTATATACCACATAAGTGACATCAAACAATTATTACTCTAGCAGAGTATTTAATAAGCTGGTGTTCACGTTTGACCTTTTCTTGCACTGAGGGAATCTATACGAGTCAAGACTTGCTGTGATTTCTGTGCACTGAGTTCCATAATTATGTATGCATCCATAATTACGTAACTCCTTGCACAGTCCGCACAGTTCGTTTCATCCTCGTATCTCTTCCTTCAGATAGGCCATTGTTTTCAGGTAAAGTCACGTATACTTGTGACATTCTACTTCTAGCATATGCAAATTTCAATTATCACACATAATTGCAAGTAATTCTTAATCACATATAAGTGCTATTCCAGTGCACCCTAAGTCTCGTAGTGTCATTTCTTGACTCATGTAAATAATTTCAGGTAGCGGAACGTTTTATGCAATGAAAACTCTTTGAAAAATTGTTTTCGTGAAAGGATCCTAGAGATTGTAGTCTAGACTCGAGAAGGAATCCTGGTTCACTACAATCGCAGCTCTGATACCAATCTGTCACACCCCTTTCTATGGCGGAAGCACGAGGTGTGATCATGAAAGGTTCTCATTGCATACGAAAGGTAAACATGCTACATGCTCGTAAAAATAACATCAAATACCATAATTTGAAAACATAAGTTTAGTGTTTACATCACGAGATAGAATAAAACATTGTCTTGAAAGTTTACAACTTTATTTAAACGTAAACATAGACGACATCCAAGAGCATAAGCAAGACCGCGCGCACATCCACTTCTAGTTACCTGAAATACATGTGAGTTTTGGAAAAACGTCAACATAATGTTGGTGTGAATTCATGCAGTTTTTGTATTTCACGTTTGTATACTTTGTATGAAAACATAGTTTGTGTCATGTATAAATCAAGTTTTCATATATGAATCAAGTATTCATGTGTACACCACGTACTCATGTATAATTCAAGTTTACTTGTGTACCCCACGTACTCAAGTATAGATCAAGTTTTAGTATGGTATGAATCTTATGTAAATAAAGTATTCCTGTAAGTATTAGGATTGTTAATGGGTTGCAAGACCATTAACATGTGACACGACATAGGAAGTCACCAAACCTTAGGCATTTTTCTAGTTGGCATATTCTGAGACACAAAAGCACTACTCGGTACTCGTCCTCTTCAAGAGTGTGGCTGCCCGGCACCCGTTAGATCTAACCTTTTGTTCTGCGGTCTAGGTATATTGTTGATTAATGGTGCTTATGGTACCCTATTCGTGACACGATTTCTCGTATCATTTCTAAAAATGCATCTTACTTGGTACTCGTTCTCACCAAGAGTGCTTCTTGTATTCTTGTATTCTCAAAAGGCATTATACTTGGTACTCGTTCTCACCAAGAATGCTTCTTGTTTTTGTATCATACCATTTATAAACATTGTAACATTTGTGACATGTATTTCACCCCCGAAGTTATAAAACTGAAAACAGTTAAAAGAAAAGAGGGAGCATGAACTCACAAATTTGCGTTCCTTGCGTCGTAAACTTCACCGGATTTGCTTAATTAACGTCATGACCTATACGTGTTTTCTTAACGTTAGTCACTAGACTTGTATTGCACAAGTACAAGTCACTATCTTTTATGTATATATTCTTGTGTTAAAAATATTTTATATTTTTAACTAAGTGTCTTACTTATATTAATTTCTCAAAACTAAATATAAGTCTTTTTATATTTTGCACCCGAATTATGTATCTTGTACGTTGTATGTGTATTTTTGTGTTTTTACTTCTCGTGAGTAATTAGAGTATTTTCAAATCCTAATACACTATCACGTATAGTACATACTACATACACCTAGCACAAAGTTTGGTGATCAAATAATATATATATTTTTCTCAAAAATATACATACTTAATATAAATTTTAATCTTGAAGAAATCATCATTTCTTATTACCAAAAGTTAGGGAAACCTTGGTAATATTCTTAGATACATTTTTAGGGAATAAGTTTCTCAAAAACTTATATTTTTCTAAGTGTCAAAATTTATAGAAAATTCGACAGAGTTTCCCCTAAAAATGGAGGTTTCCCATGTTCTCAAAACATGTGTTTATTTTCTTTTAAAATCAACAACAATATCAACAACACAATCTTTATTTACCAAACTTGTCAAAACAAGCATAAACCACCAACTTATGAACTTGAAAGTTTGTAAAAATATGTAGTAAGTTACTAACATGTTTTGTAGGTCTTGTTATCTTTAAAAATAAGTTTAGTTTCTTAAAAACTTTATTTTTAAAGGAAGTGCGTTTTCACATCTTCTAGTCTTATTTTCCAAAAATATTTCTTTGTGGGATTTTTTTTGTGTTACACAAGTGTTTATACACTTGTTTACTTACTAAAAATGATTTTAGTTCATACAAGATCCGAGTTTTTAACAATCTAGTATTTTCCACTAGGTTCTTCCGAAAAACCACTTGTAGATCTTTAGATCTACAAGCTTGTAACCTTATTTTCCAAGAAAAATTACATTTATTCAAGTTTCAAGTTCATGGATGGATGGTTTCATCATCCTTCATACTTCTAGCATTTACATCTTGCTAGTTCATGTTCTTAAACATGAACTAGTATGTCTAGATGATGATCCTTCCTACTTCTACCATCAAATAATCATAACTACACAAGATTCACATGATTTACCCATATATCTTTTCTTTATCCACTCTTTATCCATTATGTTCAAGACTTGTTCATGTTCTTTAGAGTTTCTTCATATTTTACCATTCTATCATCTATTAACCACTAAAAAATAAGAACAGGATGAAGTTTTTAAGCACTTACTACTAGCACAAGGCTAGGGAAGAAATAAGGCGTAAAAGTGGTGGATAAAAGAAAACTAGAGTGGTCCTTGAGCTTCCGAGTGCACCTAGCTTGTTTGTATGCCCTCTTGCACCTTTGAGTGTATGAAAAATGGCTAGCAAGGAAGTTGATGATGGTGATATGGTGGTGGTGTGGGTTCGGCCACAAGCAAGGAAGGAGGAAGAGAAGAAAGCTTGTTAGGTGTTTTGTGAAATGGAATGATTAAGACCAATGTGTTTATTTATAATCCAAAGTTCACATTAACCACTATACATTATGTTTCTTTAACCAACATCATTTGAATAAAATAATCAAAAGAATGTGGGGGTTTTCCCACCATCTTGCAACCGTCAAAAGAGGGGGGGGGGGTATAAGGTTGGGTGGTGATGGAACTTGTTACATTTAGTTAGGATCTAATGATATTTAGTTAGGATATTAGGTGTGTTATGTAACATAAGGTGTGTTAGGGTGTTCAGGGACCCTAACTGGCTCAGAAAAATAAAAGCAATGTGTTTGGCAATATTTTTGTGTTCCGGGTAATATCCGGTTGTTCGGTTATATACCGGTTCGTTAAAGTGCTAAATTGCACCTTTTAGTGTCTTTTAAGTACCCTTTTGCAATACTTTCGATTCCTGACACTTAGGGAAATATTCTGGATGTTAAAACATAAATTTTGCATAATATTTATGTTGTTAAAAGCTGATTAGAGCTGAATTTATTAAAATTCTGCACTTAAAGTGCGTTTCGGGTGCTTTCTAGTGCGTATTTTAGCTTCCGTAATGTCTATATATAAACCCTTGTATGTACACTTGGGTTTTAATGTATTCTTGTCATTGGACCTACACCTAGGCCTCAATTCTAATGTCTGACTGCTTTCTGGAGTTCTGTTGACACATTGTGTCTTACCGGTGAGTTTACTAGTATTTCTGACGCAACGCTCTCGTTTATGCATAAAGCAATATTTTGTAGTATACAACGTGCATGAATTCACTTGCTTAGTATGTAATCAGACAATGTTGACATCTAAGCAGATAATTGCAGTTATTAAATAGAGTAAAATGCTTGGATAGTCCCTGTGGTTTTGAAAAATAACATCTATAGTCCCCAACTTTTGAAAATTACACCGGTGCTCCCTGTGGTTTGATGAGTTGTTACTTAGATAGTCCCTGAAGTAGATGTTCCTTAGTTTTCTCAGTTAAGTCCATCTGAAATTACTTATTTACCCCTCCAATTAAAAAATACAAAAAAAACAAATATAGATTATTAAAAGTGTCTGACCCACCTTATTTAGCCCTCCCATATAAACGACCAGCCACCCACCGCCACGGCCGCCACACCCACCGTCACCATAGCCACCCTACCCCTTGACCGCCGGACAAACACCCACCACGCCCCTTCATCGCCGACCAATGCGCATCAGATACGTCTCTTCTGAAACAGGCCTACGGGCCCTGTATTTGAAAAAAACACTCAGTTAAAATAATGATGGTTGTTTCCAATAGTAAGCTCATTATTAAAGTGCAAGAAACGGTGTAGAGGTTTACAACAATGGACCCTTATTTGCCACCCAAATGCAAAGTGTATCGTCGCTCAGTTCCAAACCTAAGAAACAATGCTTTCAATTTCTCCTGGATCATACCTCACTGTGGTTACATCAATTTCAATTCTCTTACATCACAATTGCAGTCTTCCTTCTTCTAGAACCACTAAATCAAAACAAACATCATCTTAACAACTAATTCACAGTTCTGGTTGGGCTTAATTTGACCAGAGAAGCAGAAAAACTCGTGAACATCTTTCTCATTAGCCAGATCTGAAAGTTGCTATACTTACACACTTGTTGTCTGGAACAAAATAAAAAATTGGACAAACAACTCTTGTTATCGGCTTCTTAAAATCGAGAAAAAAAAACCTAATTCTTGATTTCTTGAATCTATAATTTGCGATTCTGAAACAAAAATCGATGATAAAGAGATATAACTTGTTTGTGTTGCTTTACGGCTTTGCAGAAAGCAATATGGTGGAGATTCAAATATAAAAAAAAAACTGATCAGGGCTTCAATTCCGGTGCCGGTGGCTCCTCGTTTGCATCTTCCAAATCTTGATCTTAGTTTGCATCTTCCAAAACGAACAGTTATGGTGGAGTTTGCAGAGGTGGACTGTGGTTGCGGTGGTTTGACAGTGGTGGTGCAGGTGTGGGGGTGGATGGCGCCATGGTGGCAGGTGGTGGTGCTGGTGGCGGTAGGTGGTGGTGGGGGCTTGCCTGAGAGAGAGTATAGATAGTTAGTGCGTGTTTAAGAGAGAGAGAGAGAGAGTGTTTATGTAGCTATATATATATGTGTGAATATTTTTTTTATATTTTAATAAAAGCAAGGGTAATTTTGTAATTTCAAATGAACTTAACGGAGAAAACTAACCGTCATCCACTCTAGGGACTATCCGAGTAACAAACTGTCAAACCACAGGGACCACAGGTGTAATTTCTAAAAGTTGGGGACTATAGGTGTTATTTTACAAAACCACAGGGACTATCCGTGCATTTACTCTATTAAATAATAATTAAAGTGTACAGAAATTACCGATTTGTGCCACTTGTCATAAACAGTCCATACAACTGAAGTTGTAAAATATGCTGGATACAAAGTGTCTTTACGCGAATCATGTAAAAATAAAATTAAGTGATATAAGTCAAAATTGATGGCACAAGAATTTTCACAAATACCTATGAT
This sequence comes from Helianthus tuberosus, assembly GCA_030545235.1. Lineage (NCBI taxonomy): Eukaryota > Viridiplantae > Streptophyta > Magnoliopsida > Asterales > Asteraceae > Helianthus > Helianthus tuberosus. The sequence continues at coordinate 131,681,601 of CM060436.1, read as the reverse complement.
TGATTATGAGAAAACGTATTCTTCAGTGGTGGATGCATTGACTTTCCAATATCTTATTAGTCTGGTAATATATAAAAGAGAATTGACACGCATCTTATGAAAGTTATGTATCACTTGATACTAAGTCATATAAAATAAGTTCTCGAGAATATTATGATTATTATATAAATTCAGATCTGAATACATATACATGTTGTATATGTTATTGAATTGAATATAATTGGAACTCCCCATGAGTATCCTAAAGCATTTGAGTGTTTAAGAGGTTAATTGAAACACCTTATGGATGTAATTATAGTGCACCAATACTCCAATAAACATACATAGAAAATGTGTAAGTGGTTATTATGGCATCTCAATGTACACTGTGTACAAACATAGTACAATATGAATTTTGGAGATAAAAGCAAGTGTTCTTGATATTTTTGCATATGATATAGATATATCTATGTGTTAAAAGGGCAAGTTTATATAGCAAAACTTCTAAGAGTGAAAACACATGCATATTTGGATAAGATGGAAAGAATTCCCTCATGGATTGATAATGCTAGAAGCATTAATGATGTCAAAACCTCAAGAACGTACTATATCCAGTTCATAGAATATGTATGGACTAAAATAGTTAGATCGAGTGTTATACAACTCGAGATATTTGCATAAAGAGGGATATAAGTTTGATTAACCATGTTTTATCGACGTTCTACTTTTAAAAAGTTCACTATAATCGCAGTTTACAGTGATGATGTCTAGGCATCATCGAGAGAAATTGTCGAGCTTTTAGAGGGAGATTTTTTTTAATGACCTTGGCACAGTCTAATTATTACTCGAACTGCAGTTCGCATATATATGTAATTATATTTTACCAATCCCCCAAGTACATCTAGAAGATGATGTTTGGATATTTAGTATGGACATAGTTGAACCTTAAAGTATGTTAAAGGTTGTTAAGTCATTTATTATAAGAAATGCCTATTATAATCTTCTATAAAAGTAGAGATTCTCATTCTAGAAGTACCATCGTTAAATGCATAAGTGCATTAATATGTTTTGCTAGCTATGTATGGTTATAATATTTTTTACTTGAGATTATTGACATGATATATATAACCTTTGTCAAGCAAAGAGACATTGGAATGAGTTCAAAGAAACATTTTAGGTATAAACAATATTTGATTATATTTTACTAACCCATCAAAACAAGTTTGGTTAGTCTTGTAGATGCAGGAATGTAACGAAACACAGTCGTGGATGTATGATAATTTTTGGAAAGAGGCACCTAAAGTCTCGTTAGAAGATTATACAACATTGCTCAACATAAAGGATTGAACATTAAGGGATCAAGCAACAAATCATTCGCTACAAAGGCTTTATTCGACTTTCAAGGAAGATGGACATACGTCACTTAAAGGACACATGTTAAAATGAGGGGGAGACTTATTCAAGTTGCACTCTTTTTCCCTTAACTAAGTTTTGTCCCATTGGGTTTCTTAGTAAGGTTTTTAATGAGGCAACATACCTGATCCAAAAGTATCAGGAGGAGAAAATACGCGCTGCACTCTTTTTCCCTTAGCTGAGGTTTTGTCCCACTGGGTTTTCCTAGCAAGGTTTTTAATGAGACAAGATCACCAAGCGTATTAAAGGTATGTGGATAGTCAAGGGGGAGTGTTATGAATGCATCATTTATAAGGTGACTTTCCACATACACAACTCCTATAACTCTCATCTCTTTAAGTTCTTTTGTATTAATGTATATGCCTATATATAGTGGCATTTGTATATGGTGTAGATCTCTCAATGAATAACAATTCTCTATTCTATCTTTCTCTCTATGTTCCTTTGATATTTGCGCTTTAGTTCATATACTAGTCGCTAGTAGGTCGTTGTTTCACAACATAATAGGATAATTAGTGTAATTGATGGTGATTAAAGACAAAATATAATTTTCTAGATACATACAGGAAATGGAATATTAATCTATATCACCTAAAATCTACTTATGTCTGGCAAAAAATCACCAATATTATTAGGCTAAAGTTTTTGAGTAATGAAAATATATGGAATGTTCACCAATAACCTGTTTTAGAAGTAATCCCAAACACTCCCTAAAACCATAATAAAATGACTTTATGATGAGCGACAACAATACTAAAATTTCCCATTTACCTTTTTTTGAAACTTAACTTTCAATAAAACAAAAACCAAAAACACCAGCCACCTATTTCCAAGACGGAAATAGGAAGCCGAAAACCTCAATATTCATTACATCAAATCAAAAAAACACCACCTATCCCAATCAACTACACCACCTTTAAACCTATGTTTATATCACAAGAATCCCAACGTCTTAATATCTGCAATCATGTCCACAACCTTCGGCTCCTTACCCGAGAATATAGTTTTGTTCCTCGCCTTCCAGATCCTCCAAGAAGCAATTATGATTATCCCATGAAGCACCATCTTCTTATTCTCGGGTGTGTCGCAGTGCTCGTGCCAATCCACCAAATCATTAACATGAAACAAAAACGTACCTGGAATCTTGCACCAAGTCGAAATTCCTTGCCAGATTCCTGCTGCAATAGCGCAACCCGTAAGGAGATGCTCAATAGTTTCATCACTACTCTCGCACCACGCACAATATTGATTATCTATCCAAATGCCACGTCTCATCAATGCCACCTTAGTAGGAAGGCGATCCAAGAACGCTCCCCACATAAAAATATTACATTTAATAGGAACTCACTTACTCCATGAGAAGCCAAAGCGCCCGGAATTATTATTATCCGCTCCACGTAACCACTTCTTGACTGATGCCACTGTGAAACCAAGATCATCACCGACTCTCCAAACCCAACTATCTTGCTTGTCTTCTAATTGCACATCCTGCAACAACATCAAATTTCCCATTTACCTTATCAAATTTTACGGGGACCTATTTGTTAGTAATACAAAGATCAAATTAATCTTCTTTTGAATAAGCATTAGTATTTTATATATCTTATAGCTTACTTAACATACTAGAAATAATAGTAATGCCAATGAGGTAGTGGTGGAGTGGTTGGGAAAAAACTTGGTGTTCCTTGTGACCCAGATTCGACTCCCACTCTCCCCATTATTTTCTGCAGCATCCAGGTGAAGGGCGAATACGGGTGGCGCTGATTCGTCTTGGATGGGAAGCGAAGTTTTAAGCACAAACAAGAGATGTTCCTAAACTATAGACTAGTTCAAAAGCATAGCAACTTTTCCTAATTCCCTATAGTTATGGCTCTGATACCAATCTGTCACACCCCAACCGATGGCGGAAACATCAGAGTGAGACGAAAATAAGATTGCTCGAGACATCATAACACTAATTGTGACAATAATTAAATAATCCAAATTTCATAAGTACTAAATGAAATACATTGTTCAAAATTCAAATACATCGAGTAGCCGTCAAACATCATGAAACAAATATAAGTTTATCTTTAAGGTTTGTATCTAAGTCCACCCTAAATGAGTTTCTTTGTATCATCAACTAGCAACCTGCAACATGTATTAAAACAGAGATCAACAAAATGTTGGCAAGTATACAAGTTTGATAACATAGCATAATAGTGAAAAGAGTTTACTCATATCCAACATGATAAAATGTATATCCTGTTACTAACATACTAAACAAGTGTAAGCTATATGTCAAACCAGAGTTTAACGCAATCGTGATTACCGAACATCGTTGCAATGAAGATGGTGTAACATAGTTTACTTAACAATACCACTAGAATATGGGCACTATAATTGTTAAGGTAGGCTTACAAAGTTAATGAGCATATAGACACAAGTATACATAGCATGCGAGATTAACAAGAATAAAACAAGTCTCATGTTAAAAGTGGATAGAGTGTGATTTGTAACAAGTTTAATAGTGATTGTGTGTTTTTGTATAATTGTACATGTTGCACCAAAAGTGCATAAAATTGAAAATGAGATCGAGTATACTCACCATTTTGCATAGCTTTCCACTAAATCGAGAGCTGATTAGATGAGAGTTGATACACCGCGGTTACCCAACAGTGGGTAAACAAAGGTGTGAATATTCTGAGGTAATAAGGGGTTCGGATCAGACTTTAAATACGAAAAAGTACGAAATAAATCAAGTTACAGACCCTTCGTGCGAATGGAAGTCTGTTCGCGCGAGTGGGATACCCACTCGTGCGAGTGGAGTATCCATTAGTGTGAATGGACTTCTCCTTCGCGTGACTGGCCCTATTTTGCAAAAATTTGTGCGTAAAACTTTAATTGTAAATTGTTTTAACGTTGTACAGTAATTATAATTGTGACAACTGTCAAATTTGCATGTATCCGTACAATTAATTAATTTTAATTAGTGCTTAATGACTGTGCTGAATTATACTTGACTGCTTTTTTATTACTGCATCATACATACATGTGCATCATATTCTATACTGTCACATCATTACTACATACAAACACTTAGTGACATAAACGATGCACAAAGCACAGCTAGCACAGTTAGTGGATAACTCAGAAAAATGCTGACGATGTTCAGTGCATAGACAGACAGTGTTTTAAGACCCCGTAAGGGCCAGAGACAAGGTACTACACTAGTGTGGAGTGTAGGGAAGTAAGGACCATAAAACTGCGTCACTAGATGATAGTTTAAGTGCCGAAAAGTGCCTAAAACCCACTAAAAGTGCAGAATTCTGCATATTTCTGCAAAAATCAGCATTTTAACATGCTAGTAACATGCAAAAATATGGCAAAATGGTCCTGAATGCTTTCCTAAGTGTCGGGAATTAAAAGTGCCACGAAAGGGTACTTAAAGAACACTAAACGGAATAGTTTGACACTTTAACGAACCGGTATCTAACCGAACAACCGGACATTACCCGAAACACCAAAAATTTACTAGAAGCATTGTTTTATTAATTCTAAGCTAGTTATGATCCCCGAACCCCTTAACACACTATATAATGCATCATACACTTAAACACTAACTAATACCCTTAACTTCCAACTATATTATCTAACTAATCCTTAAAAGTTACACTTAGACCCCCCCCCCCCCATGCTAGTAATCGGCCACATGGCCTAAATGGTGGATTCTACATGATCTTGCTAAGATATGGTAAGATCTTGTAAGATTTATGAAGATATTGTATTGTACTTAGTAAACATACTACCCAAAGGTTAAAGGATTAGAATGGATATAAGTAAAGTATGAAAGGATGTAAGCTCATTCTCACTCACACACTAACACACACAAATCCTTCATCCCCCTTGGGAGCTCACGGCCACACCCCATCACCATACCATCTCCATTTTCACTTCTTTCTTCATCCATTCTAAGGTGTACACAAGGTGTAAGGAGCTAAGTTAGGAAGCTTGGAGCTTTCGGAAGTTGAAGGACCACTCTTAATTGCTTTTATCCACTTCATTTCTTCACTTGTTCATCCCTAGCCTTGAGCTAGTAGTAAGATCTTCTACACACCCTTTTACATCTTGTTTAAATGGCTAAAAGATGATATATGTTGTAAATCACAAGAACACTAAAGAACATAATCTTGAATCTTGAACATAAGCTTAACATATGATGAAATATTGATGAAACCATGTTGTTTAGTGTGTGTATGATGTTTGCTTGTTATTTACTAGAGATATTGATGTTGATCATCATAAGGAGCTTGCCAGATTGTGATTAAACACATGATCTAGCAAGTTAGAGGATGATTATGTGTTAACACAAGAAGATCATCCTCATATAAAAGCATGAACTTGAAAATAAGATGATTTCTTGAAAAATAATAAACAAAGTAAGCTAGTAATCCTATAAATCTAAGATCTATGAGTAGTTTTCCAAAAGAACCAAGTTTAAAATGTGACTTTTAGAAGATCTTGATACTTACTTAAACCTACACTATTTGTGGTGGTAAAACAATTGTGGAAACACTATAGAAACAAGAAGATCCATAAAGAAACGTTTTTGTAAAATATGTTCACAAGTTGTAAACACCTAAAACCCTCAAGAATGAGATCTTTAAAGAAATAAACACACTTTAAAGGGTAACTAAGTCCACTATAAACACAACCAAGTTACTACAAGTTTTTATAAAAGTTCAAGTTCATGTTGTTATGTAAAAAGCTTTGTTATGGCACTTGGTAAGTGTAAGTTGTCTAGGGTTAATTGTTGATTGTTTATGATGATTTTTGAAAAAAAAAATGATATGCTTTGATAGCGTGGACACCTCCATTTTTTAGGGGAAACTATGACAAAATTTTCTAAAAATATAAACACTTAGAAAAATACTTTCTAAACAAATATTTACAAGTGTGTTCTAACTATGGTTTTCAATATAAACTTTGCCATAGAATTTGTTACAAAAATACAAGTATTGGAGGTTGGTTTTTATAAATGAAAATGGATAAATATATATTTAGAATATATAGATTAAAGACGTGACGTGTGTTATTACTTGTATACTTTGTGTGATAGTTATATTATTTTAGGGTTGAAATAATATAACTTAACAAATACCAAGAATTTACAATCCAAAATATTACCAAGAATCACAAGGAATACATATATAAGTTACACACATAATATTATGGAACCGAACGATAGAATGTAACTTACAAATATTCCGGAAAATACATTTATGAGTATATTTTTGGTAAATATTATTTTGGATACAAAAGAAATGAAAATATGATTTTTATTATTATTACAAAGTATATCATATTTTCGACAAAGAGAAAATATATTATTTTTGAGAAGTAAAAATATATTTTCCTAGAGTTTTTAGAAGATGTATGATTTTTTGGGAAAAATATACGTTTTCTTGGGTAAACTTGAAATACATTTGGGATAAAATAAGTTTATATATAGAGTAAATTACAAGTTTTGTCCTTTATGTTTGCATCAAATTTCAGACGCTGTCCTTTACCTTTAAAACTGTCAGGCGGTGTCCTTTATGTTTCAAAATCTTGCAAGTTTTGTCCTTTAACCCAAACCAGGTTAGAATTCTCAGTTAAATTAAGGCATGTGCAGGGCACATGAGGGTAAAATGGTCATTGCACATCCCACTTGTCTGTCCCCCTTTAAAACAGATTGATGAAGAACAAAACCCTTCACCGCCACCTGCCACCACCACCACCACCATCTCTCTCTCCTTCACCCACCACCGTCTCCACCATCTGCAAACCACCCAAATCAGCAACAAACCACCTAAATCAGCAATAAAACGGCAACATACCCAAATCAGCAACAAACCACCACCTTCTCCACCATCTGCAAACCCAAATCAGCAACAAACCACCACCGTCTCCACCATCTGCAAACCACATCCAGCCGCCACAGACAACCAAATCCAAAAATCCCAACAAAAAAAAATACATCCAGACGAACAAACTAACCTCAAATCGATTTATAAACCCTAGTGCTCAAATTGGTGTGAATCTGGTTGGGTGAATCAACCCGTCACCACCATCTCCACCACCCTCCACCGTCACCGTCACCACCACCCTCCATCACCACCGTCACAAAACCCCCTCCAATCCTCTGCCTTCTCTCTCCCTAAATTCCCACTCTCTCTTCTCTCCCGTTCTCTGCAGACCCACCACCACCATCGATTAACCCACCGCCACCATCGATTCTTTGTCTCTTTCCTTCACCCACCTCCTCCATCAACACACCCCACCGGAACCCTAACCCCAACCCCAACCTGAAACAACCAAAATCAGATGTGCGGTTTGACTCCAACCATCAAAATCAGTTGTTACAAGTATTCTTCGTTGGAGAAAGTGAACGTCGATCGTAAGCAATCGTCCGGCAGCGGCGGCGGTGGCGCTGTTATCGGAGCAAAACGGAGGAATTCGGAGTGTGAGAAACGGTTTAGATCGATGGCACCATCAAAATCAGTTGTTACAACCGGACATGTTGATGGTGCTGCCATTGATGGTGCCATTGGAAGAGGGTAGTGGTTGTGCTGCTGCCATTGATGGTGCCATTGGAGGTTTGTGACTGAAACCCTAATTACAGTGGTTGAAATGGGGAGAGGTGGAAGAAAGAAACCCTAGTGGTGATGAAATTGTTGAATGAGTGTGTTGCAGAGATCTGGTGAATGGTGATGATGATATAGTTAGTGTTTTATTATTTACCTAATGGTCCCTTAATATAAGTTGTTTTACAGGATAGTCCTTGGGAAGTTGAAATGACAATACTACCCTCATGTGCCTTGCACATGACCAAATTTAACCAAAAAATTTAACTGAGTTTGCCATAAAGGACATAACGTGCAAGATTTGCAAACATTAAGGACAAAACTCATCAATTTTAAAGAAAAAGGACAGCGCCTGAAATTTAGGACAAACATAAAGGACAAAACTTGTAATTTACTCTTATATATATTTTCTAAGTGAAACTTGAAAATATATTGTTTTGGAAATATATATGGGATATTTATTAAGAAAATACGTACACACAGGAATACGACGCCAATACATGGCAGGTTATACAAATACAAGAATACGGATAAACATGTATGAGATACCCCATCCTTGGGAAGGAAATTCGAATATGAATACTTGAGAAGTATTGTTACAAAATATTTTCTAACGATTATTCCAAAATTAAAATATAATTTAAAGTTAAAATAATTATTATTTTAACAAGTGATTATAACCTGGAATAATATCGAAGACACTTTAAAACGTAACTCAAAGGCACTAATCAATACTAAGACAAGACAAGGCACGACCCGCTCGTCTAACAGACCGTAGTACGCATGTAGGTAGTCGTGCATTCTACATGAAGCTTTGAGTTACATCGGATATAAGGAACGCAAAACTGTGAGTTCATGTCCCCCTTTTCTTTTAACTGTTTTCAGTTTTATAACTTCAGGGGTGAAATACATGTTACATACTGCTTACAAACAATTACCATGGTATGATTAGCTAAGTAAAGGTACTGCTAGATCACGTGAATGGGTAGGCCATTAGCTTAAGACCATTAATCCTTGTATAAGGACCGAGGGGCATGATTGATAGATCTATTGGGTGTTGCGAGCCCCACCCATGGGCCTGCGAGTTGGCCGCATGTGGTGACTATGTCGTTCCGCCGGAGGGGCCGGTACGAAATACGCATACAGGATTGAGTGCTTCCTATGCCATGTCACTTTTATTAATGTATTAGCTACACATTAATTGATCTGTTTTTCCTTATTGCTTCATACCAGTTTACAAGTACATACATACATACATACAAAGGTTTTCAAGGATGATTCGTGCACACATACTAAACACATGAACTCGCTCAACTTTTGTTGATGTTCTTCAAACTAAATGTATTTCAGGGATTTATTAAGTGGATCTGGCGGGCGTTGGAAGTTTTATGCTGCGATAGGAATAAAGTTGTCATCCATGGTCTTTGGGTTTGGTCAGTGTGTCTCACTCCTGGACGAGACACGTCTTCCAAACCTTAGTTATATCTTATATCTTTTGACGAGTCCTTAGTGAACTCATAAACAATTTGTAAGGTTTGTAAAACTTGAATTTGAAGTCTACGTTTTAACAATGTTGTTATGTTTTAAACTTATTCGATGGATGACAAACCTATGGTTTTATCATATAACTGTTGTTATGATTGAATGCAATGATATTAAGAAAGTCACACCATAATCACGCTTCCGCAAAAGTCAGGGTGTGACAATAATTGTCATAGAAAATAAAATCAGTTAATAAAATGTCCAAACAGTCAAATGGAACTAGGTTGGAAAGGTAAGGCTCCCACAGTTCACACTTCTTCACGACTCAGATTCATTCATATTGTGGATGGTGAATTTGGGGTGACTTCAACATTTGAAGCACTAATTAACTCGAATCGAACAGAATATAAAAATAAAAAACGTAACACGTAATACAGTCCCTTCGTGCGAAGGGGATGCCACTCGTGCGAGTGGGTGACTTCCCTTCGTGCGAGTGGGTGAAACTTGTCCAAAACGACTTCTTGATTCATTTGAAACAGATCATTTCTTGGTGAAAATTAACCCTAACGCAAACCCATAACTATGGACTGAATTGTGAGCCTGGTGAGTACCAGATTCCACCAAGTTCCGTAATAAAAACAGAATATAATATGCAAGAACAAGATCAAAATCAAAGTTTTTAAATCTTTGTTTGTACTTCAAAAGTGGTGAGATTTCACCATCAGTTTGCCATGGCAAACTCGTAAAAACCATCCAAGAGGCGTGTCAAACAAGATGAGTTGAAGAAAAAGTTAAAGAAATGAAAGTGAAAATGCAAGAAATGAATGGAAATAGTTACTGAGATGCTTCTGCTCGAAAATGAAGGTTCAGAGCCTCTGAGAGTGTCTAGGCGACTGGGAAAGTGAAATGAGTAGGGTTAGGCACGTATTTATAGGCTGAAAAGTGGGTTGGTGCGAATGGTCCTTTCGTGCGAAGAGGCTTAGAGCGACTGGATGTTGGAGCGAGTTGACCATTCGCACGAAGAGGGAAGTCCCTTCGTGCGAAGAGGCTCTTTCACTCTCTCGAAGGTTCAAGTTTCGTTATTTTGCGTATTCTAGCCAGTTTTAAGTGTAACGAGCGTAATCGTGTGTTGTATAAGTATAAAGCAAGTATAATGGTGTTTAAAACATTGGTTTTGAGTATGAACATGTATACAAGTCTAAAATGTGTAACATAATTGTGAATAAATATGTAATTTCATTATGATCAATAGTCTCGGATTACAAAGTTGTAAAAAGGTACAATTCAATTACAAGTTTCCAAAAATAGAGTTACAACAATACTTCCTAAATAAGGAAAGTACAAGAATGCGAAGCGTTACACCGGGCATGGCCCGTGCCCCTACTCAAGATTCCCAGAGAATAAAGACAAACAGAAAACAACAAGGGAGATGTGGCCATGTCCCCTAAGCACGGGTCATGGTCAACTCTCAAATTTGCAAATATGGGTTCGACAGCAAGTACAGAAGACACGGGGCCGTGCCGTTGACACACGGGGCCGTGTGTGCAGAAGAGCTGGCACCAGCATTAAATGAAGACAGAGAAGGGAAGGGCACGGGGTCGTGCCAACCAGGCACATGGCTGTGTGAAGTTACTGTTTTCAAGTATAAAATGAGGTGCTTGGCTCATTGGCAAACCATCCCTTGGCAAACCACTTCTCTCACACCTGCCACCACTCCACCACCACAATACCACCATCATCCACCACTTTCATCCATCATCCATCATTTGAGTGTGTGTAGTCTCAGGATCCAAGATCGATAGTAAGAGATTTTGTCAAACAAAGGAAATGCTTGGCTAATCTCTTACATCACTTGGTGAAGACAAAATCATTTATGTATTACTTTTGATTTCCTAGCTTTGGTAACTTTTAATTTGGGTTTGTATTAATGACTTTTATAACTAGTTTTTTCTATTAAAGGTGAAATTTACTTAATCATTTCTTCATGTTTTGTTGATACACTCATTCGTGCCTTTACGGTCTATATATAACGCGCGTTAACTGCTTGAAAGAGGGTTAGAAGGGTGGTTGGGTAAAGTTCTTGCCTCGTTCAGTGTATAGATCCTGCGAGGACCTGATTCAAGATTATTAGGACTTCCCTTAAGGCAGATAGCATCAAATCGGGGGAACTACGAACGGCTTGTAATCCCTTATAAATAAACTACTATTAAAACTTCTACTAGTCCTATTCCTTAAGTACGTTGGTAATATCGTAAATTCTCCTCTTTTGAAGCTGCACAAAAACTAAAAGATAAATGATATTCATAACGCATGAAAAATTATAGGACTTTGAATAAGGTAGGTAAACAGCTAAATCTATTTGCACGGCTAAGGTGAGTTTTGTTTTGTCATTACAAAAAGTACAGAAAGGGTAAAGTACACGGATGGTTTCTCTGGTTTACTAAAATTTTGCGGATTTGGTCTCTAGGTTTCCAAAAGTACATGGATGGTCCATGTAGTTTGTACTTTGTAACGTATTTAGTCCCTAGTTTTTTTTTTTCAAATGTACATGGATGATCCTGTGATTTGCACTTTGTAACGCATTTAGTCCCTAACTTGGACATACTGAAACTTTTAGATTTGTTGGTTGGGGACTAAATGCTTTACAAAGTGCAAACCACAAGAACCATCGGTGTACTTTTCAAAAGCTAGGGACTAAATGCGTAACAACATGTTACTGATTATACTTCTAAAATAACTGCAGCCTTGTTTAGATCAAGAATACCATCTTTATCCGCCTGTATCAAACTAACAAACTTCTTTGTCAGGAGTCTTGTCAACAATATAAAAAAGTTATAATAACCGACATAATTCATAACCATTTTACACTTGCACATAATTGGGAATAAAAACCAACATATCTTTATAATGCACATTTATATTGTTTTGAACAATTTTTAGATAGCCCTAAACTCACGGTTAACCGACCTATTATAATCTTACAAACTGATTTAATCAAAACCGTCATAAACAGTCAATTATGGTCATCCATTAACTGATATTTCGGTCATGAATATGGTTTTAAGCTAAAATCAACCTAAACTTGCCCATACACATACACACATTTTTTTAGAAAATAACAAAAACTGGTCCTGATTTTATTTTATTTTATTATTATTTATTATTTTATTTTATTTTTTTGCATAAAGTTGATCTAATGTCTAATTTCATAATAAAAGATACCTTTCTAGTTCTACAATTATTAGTTTTCTTTAGTACAAATCTATATTATATTGCTTCAAACAAAATTCAAGAATTATTATATTTTTATATTGCTTCAAACAAAATTCAAGAATTATTATATTTTAGTTTATTTAATTATTTAATTGGATACGTTTTTGTATCTTTATTATGTTTTATTATTATCATCTTTTAATATCTAAAGACCAAATATAAAATGAGTAAATTACATGTCTTTTATATTTATATCAATTTTTAGTATTTGTGGTTTATGTCTAAGGTTTGATGCAAAATTACTATGGAGCCGGGGGTCTTACTGGAAGCAGCCACATAGAGGTAAGACTGTCTACATCTTACCCTCCTCAGACCCTACATTTGTTTTGCTATTGGTGTGATTTACTGAGTGATAATGAGTATTTGTGGTTTAGTTTATTCTTTTTCAACCCCCACCCAAAAAACTCTTCATAGGAAATAGGTCATGAGGGTCGACAGAACATGAGTGCGTTACGGGGAGAGAGCTGGGTAGGTGATTTGTGGTCCTTAAGCTTGAAGAGAGGAGGTGGTGGTGGTGACAGGCTCGGGTTCAAGTGAAGGTGTGGGGGCGGAAACTCAAACAGAAGATGAAGGCCATTTTTGGTAACATATGTAATGGTCGTGGTAGTTGCCGATCTATGTGGCGGCTAGAGTTTCGCTAGATGTGTTTGGTGACAAAAAAAAGGTCTATCAAATTGACGAGGATAACTAGGGTTTCTTCGCAAACTCGGAAGGTAACAAATGTGAGCTCCGGTAATGAGTAGGTCTGTACATTTGGGAGAGAGGGCGAAGGTGGTTGATGGTGATGGGTGGAAGTTAAAGATGAAGTTGGTGGTGGGCCAACAAATAAAATGACTAGATTTAGCCGATGAATCTCACCTTCGTTAATGGAAAGACCACAACGTACAAGATATTTAAACATAAAGGACTCGCTCTGATATTTTTTTTCTAAACTAAATAACAAATTTGTGTAAACGTTAAAGACCAAAAATATAATTTACAACTTTAAAATTTACAAGAACTATTTACACACATAAAAATATACAATTTACAATAATAACTATTTACACACACATAAAAATATATTTAAGGGTAAACTGCCGTTTTGCTCCCTGTGGTTTGGTCGTTTTAATGGTTTTGTCCCTCTTTTAAAAATAGTCATTTTACTCCAATAGTTTACCATGCTTTTTCCATTTTGCTCCCCGACTCTTAACTCGGTTAAATCATTCAACTATGGGTATGGTATTTCAGTAATTTTATATATAAGTAATTAATTATATATTATAAGTAAGTAACTAAATCATTCAAAACTAGCTTTCCAGATAATACTTCATATCCTAACAAATTAGATTGCTCATCTGCAATATCAATTATGTGTTCTTCCCTCTTTGCTTTCTTGGGATCATCACTGCTGGCCTATAACCACAACCACCGCCTATAACTGCCGGAACCACCCCTATCTGACCACCACCGTTCTCACCATCACCCTTGAATCTTTCCAAGTCTTTCTCCTAGCCACCACCACCATTCACCACCTGCCGCCGCCACCGCCAGTAGCCGACCACCGACCCCAAAACCATAAAACATAGTCTGAAAGACGAACCCCCATTGATGTGCTATCAATTCTCCGACGCCACCAGCCAACCGCCCCAAATCGGTCAATCGGAACACTCTTAGATCTGAACCCCAAATCTGCATAGGGCCCAAACATGTCAGAGAGCGGCGGCTGCGGGATTTCGTTTGATTTGAAACCGTTCAGATCTGTGAAGAACAAAAAATGGTAAGTTCAAATCCAGTTGGTGTTATGATTTTGCAGGTGGTCGTATATGGCTTACGAAAAAATTTGTTGTTTTAGGCGAAGGAGGTCATATTTGGGTTGTGAAAGTTGTTGTTACAGAGATAGAGAGAGTTTTCAAGGGTGACGGTTAGAACGATGGTGGTTAGATGGGGGTGGTTCTAGTGGTTATAGGCGGTGGCTGTGGTGGTAATTGTTGGATGTGGCTGTGTTGGTGCTTCTAGGAGGTGGGTGTCGTGGCATGGATGAAGGGGATAAAGACAAAAAAGTGGATTTTGGAAATTTATTTAAATTTTTATATGTAGAATTACCATAATACCCTTACCTTTAACAAAAATTTTGGACGGAGTTAGAGGCATGGACTGAAATAGAGATAAGTTAAATAGATCAAGGAGTAAAATGACCATTTTTTAAGAATTTGGACAAAACTGTTAAAACGATCAAACCACATGGAGCAAAACGGAAGTTTACTTGCATCTAAAAAAATCAATTTCTAATTAAGACAAAACTGTTAAAACGATCAAACCAAATAGAGCAAAACGGAAGTTTACTTTTAGTACAAACATCTAAAAAAAAATCAATTTCTCGTCTATCTCGTTTCCCGTCGCATCACGGCGGCGCCACTCACCGGCAAATATCAGATTCCTTACGCAAACAACCTCCGTCCCTATTTCCACCAGTACTCCAGTTTCCACAATATTTCCCCAATTCTCTTCAACCCAACAGTCACTAAAAGAAAAAAAAAACGTTAGGTAACTTCTCTTTCATTTACCTATATATATATATTCTAAATTTTCATCTTGAAAATTTAAATTTATTTCAGTACATTTTTAGAATTTTAGGTTTTTTTATTCATCTGTTTATGCGGCGCCTGTAAATTCGAATTTGTTAATCTTATTGCATAAGTTTTGGGCTTTAGATTCTAACCTTGTTGTTTGGGAAACTTGTTTAAAATGTGATTCCTTCAATGAATAAGAAAAATATAATATTATTATTGTCTCTATTATTTAAGATATGCTTCTTGTACTAGTTGCAATTACAAACCAACATTTTGCCATAAAAACTTGATATTTCTAACTGCAGACAGTTGCTGGAACTGGCCTAAATCTTGTTAGTTTTCTTCTTGTAGTTTTTGATTTTCTATGGTGGGTATATTTTAAATAATGTTTAGCTTAGCAGTCAAATTCAGTAGCCAAAATAGCAGTGTCAAAGCGCCATTTGACCGATATTGACCGCTATTTTAGATGCGTTGGTTGACTCGGAGCAAGATTTCATGGCTTACGATTAGATCATGTTTCAAATATTTTTGAGTTTTAACTTTTGATATTACTATTAATATTATATATGTTTTACGTTTTATATATGTCGTCATCATCATCATCATCATCATACTCAGTAAATCCTACCAATAGCAAAGCTAAGGTAGAGTCTGAGGAGGGTAAGATGTAGACAGCCTTACCTCTACCCCGTAGGAATAGAGAGGCTGCTTCTAGTGAGACCCCTGGCTCGATGTAAACTTACTTCTATCCCACCGCGATAACCTATATCTCAAATATCGGTCCTTGAACGCTATTTGATTTTGGACCGCTGTAACTGCATAACATGTTTAGTTACATTCTGTGCTTGTGGGTCAACAAAGGAGAAGTAGTGGGGATGCCTATACTCTCCATGCTTTCCTCTAGTTTAGTGATCATATTATCTCTTTTTACGGTTCGTGTAATCCCTATAAAAGGGTTGTTGTTTTTGGTTAATGATCTCTACGCAAGCTCTTCTGTCTGCGCCGCGCAGACCACGCACATACATGGCCACGTGCAGACTGTTTGTTTTTCCGAAGACGTTTCATTAAAAAAGTCTGTGCGAGCTCTTCTTGGTGCAGACTTGGCCCAACCACTTCTAACATCTTCTAAGGTCTGCAGAGAGTTAAGCACCACCACTCACCACCACCGCCCATCACCACCACCACCACACTTCACCACCACCGTCCACCACCCACTACCGTTCATCACCACCACCGCCGCGCACCGTCCATCACCACCACCACCGTCCACCACCCACTACCGTCCATCTCCATCACCACCACCACCGTCCACCACCCACCACCACCATCCAGTACCACCACCACCGTCCGTACACCACCACCACCAGTTTATTTTAGAAGTCTGCATACATTAAAAAACAAACAACCTTCTTCTTGCAGACTGCAGAGGTTTGGTCCACCTCTTCTTCTACAGATGTCTGTAGATGTGGTTCGCAGACTGCAGACATTTTACCTCTTAAAAAACAAACAGCACGTAGATGTTCTTTCTCAAATTCTATCTAGCCTCTCTCTTATATTTATATATTTGGCCACTGGATTGTAAACTGGCAGTGTCTCTGTTTTTGGAATCGAGAGGTTGAAGGAGAGATGAAGAAACTTGCATGTGTTTCTGTGTTGTTTTAATCTGTTCTAGTAAGTTAGTTACAAACAGTTTATCAGAGCAGCTATACTGTTGCACTTAGTAGGTTAATTTTGTTATCCACTGTTGGGGGTTTTTCACTACTTTTATAAAATCTGGTCATTATAGCTAATCTTGGTTTTAATAAACGTGCGTGAGGCGAACTGGAAAACGCCTTTAGAGATTGATGGGGTGCCTATGTAATTCTGGGTCAAAGTTGGTCAAAATTAAAGTTTGTAGGAAGCTAATATGTAAAAACAACCAAAATTCTTACTTTATACTAAATTTGGTATGTGAAACAAATGATAGAGAAGCAATTTATGTAAATAAAGTGTATTTGGTTGTACATAGAGCAACGCTGTTCTTACGGGATTCAGCAACTTTGTAGGTTTGAATTATCTATTTTTGTGGCGTCAGTAAATTTGAATTTGTTTATCGTCTTGCATACGTTTTGGGCCTAGAATTCCAACCTTGTAGTTTGGGAAACCTGTTAAAGTATGATTCCTTCAATGAATAAGCATATCGCCTTTATTTAAGATATGCTTCTTGTTACATGCATAACAAACGAAGATTTTTATATCTGTCCATCAATATTGTGTCATTATTGTTATTTTTACAAGATTACATTCATGATTGTGTTTAGTGTCTTTGACAAGATTACAAGATGATTGGACATTTTCTTACCAGAGGGCTCGTGTACGTTGATCTAAAACTCATTTCTTCTTCATTTACAGATAATTATAGTTGGTTTTCTTTAACTATATAATTACTTAACTACATGCAGAATGGTTTTTGGATATGCATATCCAGCATACGAGTGCTTCAAATCAGTGGAGATGAATAAGCCTGATATTGAGCAACTTCGTTTTTGGTGTCAATATTGGTACTATACGTGTTACATCTTATTGATTCACAGGCTTAGATCTTAAACCGTCAACTAATGTTTTCAGGATCTTAGTTGCTATGTTGACTGTTTGTGAACGGATTGGCGACACATTTGTTTCATGGTAAGACCACATAGTGATATTTCATTGGCTTCTTCGAGTTCTTTCTTTTTACGTTTGAGTTTTTTTTTTTTTTTTGTTCAACTTTTGAAGGGTCCCGATGTACAGTGAAGCAAAGCTAGCATTCTACATATACTTGTGGTACCCCAAAACAAAGGTAATATCTTTTTTGGAGTAAATTACAAAAAATTTCCTTTATGTTTATATCAAATTTCAAAGATTGTCCTTTGCCTTTAAAATTGACGAGAACAAATCTTGCACGTAATGTCCTTTGCGCCTAACCCAGTTAATTGTTATGGTTAAACCTGATCACATAAGGGTAGTTTAGTCTTTTTACCCATTTAGTTGATAAATAAATCAGAAATAAAATTTAAAAATTTGATAATTTAACGATAAAAAATAACTGGGTTAAACGCAAAGGACGTAACGTGCAAGATTTGTAAATATAATGTACAAATTCTGTCAATTTTAAAGATGGACAATCTTTGAAAATTGGTATAAACAAACATAAAGGACAATTTTTTTAATTTACTCTTTTTTGGGACCATGATGAAATTTGTAAATTTAGATTCTGATGTTTCTCTTTTGTTGTTTTGGTAAAAAAATTTAGGGAACAGTTTACGTTTACGATTCGTTCTTCAAACCATACATTGAAAAACATGAGCCTGAAATTGATCGTAACTTGACGGAACTAAAGACGAGAGCTGGAAATATGTTTGTTTTGTACTGGCAAAGAGCCGCAAGTTATGGTCAAACACGTATACTCGATATTCTTCAATACATTGCTTCACAATCAGCCCCTAAACCTCACACACCATCATCTGATTCAGCTCCTCACCAACGAGACGCTGCAGATGCAGAGGGCCACCCACAAGTGCCGCCAGCACCATCGTCTTCTGCTGCTGTCTTGAAAGCACAAAAGGCAATGTTGTCACAAAGTTTAGCTATGGCGGCAAAATCTCAAACGTCTAATGAGGTGGAGATGACGGAAACCGAGCCATCTGGTAACCCTGATCCTCCCCCAAAGGAGGTTGTTATGGAAGAAGATGTTAAGGTGTACACGCGTGTTAGGTCAAGGAAAGCAGGTGACACATCGGGTCAATAATGTCGTTGGCGATTTATAGTTTGTAACATGTGAGTATGTATGTAGGATGTTGGTTTGATTTAATGTAACGTGGTTGTGTTGCATATTATTACTTGTTTTAAATACATTTTCTTTTTGCTTATTATGATACATTTTTTTTGAACATGGAACATAACCACCTCTAAAATCTACTCTTCAAGTTCACCAATTACACACGTTGTGAAAGTTGAACCCTACACCACGAAACACTTACTGCCGTTGGCTTATTCTTTTACATGCGTTTAAAAAAAAGGGTCGAGTCGCACACACACAAGATTGGGGTTGGTTTAGACGCAAAAGAGGATGACACGCGTGAGTCGCACTCCAAATTTGCTTGTGGCACTTGTATAGAGAGAGAGTGGACTCTTGGTACTTGGGCAAATGTTGTGCGTTGAGAGGTTATACCAATGTTTTAAAAACCGGCTCAAACCGGCCGGTTATATCGGTTGAACCATCCGATAGAACCAGTTAAACCGCCCAGTACACCTGGTTGAACCGTCCGATACACCCGGTTAAACTGGTTTTCTGCCAAATCCGATATTGTATAAAAACCGGATTTTAAAACATTGGGTTATACACATACTTTTTAGTAGGTTGTAGATAGATCTTGTCATCTGAGTATGAAAAATTAATCTTGATCTTGGTTTGCGATAACCTCACATGGACAAATGATATCGAGTAAGACCTCTCTTTGAAAATCATATAAAGCTAAGTCAACTTGTGAGATACTCGAGATTAGCTCCTTCAAAACTCAAATCCAGCTAACCTTAAAATAGCTCGAGTTTACATTTAGACTTTTATTTTAATAATCGAGCCTCAAACTTATAATTAGCTTGACTATTATTTATATAAAATATTAAACATATATTTGTATAATAATGAATTGTATATTTAATATTACGATATGAACAATTAATTAATATATATTATCTTATATATAAAATCTTAATCATCTATACTATATAATAAAAGAAACCACTGTAGGACACTTGTCATCATATTAGCCAATCTCTATAAATAATTATAATTATAATTATTCATATGTGAACCCATTATAAACGTTGTAATAATAAAAAGAAAACATTTAGTATTGCAATTATAAGGAAAAAGAAGATTATGATGATCATGGGAGAAGAAACATTTTTAAGGTTTGATAACATGATTCTCTTTTCAAACTTTCGGCCCCCACTAATCTCGTGCAAAATTCCAAAATGCAAATAGTCAATATAAGTGAAAGAAATTATTGCTTTGTGATCATGAATTTAAGGAAGGGAAATTCAGTTTGGACATCTTTTTGTTACATTTTGACCCAATTTTAGTTTAAAATTGGTGAACTAGAGACAAAAACATACCAAAAATGTGGTTATAAAATTTTGCTATGGGTATTTAAATAAGATGCATCAAAGCTCAAATGTCGTTTCTCGTCTTCAGTATGGTCAAAACATTAATTAATAATATGTTAAAACGATTTTCAAAATATATATATATATGTTAAAACCGCTCTATGATGACTAAGGGGACAAATGGACCCGAGCATGTTAACGTACGCAGCTTACTTGAGTGGCGCCACTCCGTTCGTGCCTCCCACCTTCGGCTATGGTCAAGCCGGCGGGTCGCAACCGTCACAACAACAAGCCAAATCCGAACCCGATGTCGATGTCGTGCCGGAGACGCAACCCGAACCGGTGCAAGAGAAATCGAAACGCGGCAGAAGGTCGCATTGACGTACAAAAACTCACCTTAAATGGCGAAGGACGAGGAATTCACGTTGACTCGGGCGTGGCTCCACATTTCGGAGGACCACGAAACTGGTAACTTTTATATTTTTTTACTTATTTTTTACTTATTTTTTACTTATATTTTTAACATACAACTTATATTTTTACTTTTATTTTTTAAATTTGTAGCAAACTTTCAAACGGACCCCGTTTTTTGGGGGGTTCGTGCACTCTTTTATTGCACGTGAGGTCAAGGCGAACATCGGGACAAAGATTCCATTTCTAGCAAATGGACCGACATCAACAACAAGTGTCATGCGTTCCAAGAAGTGTACCAACGTAACTTCGATAATCGCGCGAGCGGTGAAGCTGACGTCGGGGTTTTAACGAGGACTTTGGACGAGTTCGAGAAAACGAAATGCCCTTTCGCGTACTATAAGTGTTGGGATCTACTACGTTGAATAAATAAATTTTATATACTAAATAATAAAACAATATATCTTTAAAAACCTCATTTATTGCACGGGTTGAATAAATATAATTTTATATATTAAATAATAAAAAGTTATATCTACAAAACCATATTGTACGGGTTGAATAAATGAAATTTTATATACCAAATGAAAAAAGTAATATCTTTAAAAGTACGTGTATTACATGAGTTGAATAAATGTAATATCTTTTACTAAATAATAAAATAATACATCTTTAAAAAACCCCATTTATTACACGGTTTGAACAAATGTGATTTTATATACCAAAAAATAAAAAAAAATACATCTTTAAAAATATGTGTATTACACGGTTTGAATAAATGTAATTTTCTGTACTAAATAATAAAAAAAAATATCCTTAAAAAACTCCGGGTATTATACGAATTGAATAAATCTATTTTTATATATCAAATAATAAAAAGTTATATCTTAAAAAACCTCATGTATTACACAGGTTGAATAAATGTAATTTTATATATTAAATAATAAAAAAATTTATCTTTATGAACCCCGTATATTGTACGTGTTAAATAAATGTAATTTTATATATCAAATAATTAAAAAAATTATATCTTTAAAAACCATGTGTATTACACAGATTAAATAAATGTAATTTTGTATACTAAATACTAAAAACGTCGTATCTTTAAAAACCCGTGTATAATCGGGTATAAATCTACCAAATAATAAAAAAATTACATTCTTAAAAACCCTGTATATTACACGTGTTGAATAGATCTAAAAAAGAGTTGTATCTTTAAAAACCATGTATATTACGCAGATTAAATAAATGTAATTTTGTATACTAAATATTAAAAACGTCGTATCTTTAAAAAACTTGTGTATAATCAGGTTGAATAAATCTACCAAATAATAAAAAAAGTTATATTTTTAATAAATTAGGGTAACATTTAATATTAATTTATTATTTATACATTTAATATTAATTTATTATTTATATATTTAATATAAGATAAGTAGAAAAGAGAGATATTTGTTTTAAAAATATATTAAATTAACAATTTAGATTTGAGGATAATATTTTGTTAAAGTATGATAAGATTTAATATTAATTTATTATTTATTTAGTTAACATAAGATAAGTATAGATTTGAAAATACTTTCAATGAATGACACGTGTCCAAAAATTAGTTTATCTTATTATAGTAGATAGATATTACAACAAACACGAGAATGATCATGGGCGGAGGATAATGGTAGCTTGGGGGTGCCTCGATCCTCACCGATTTCTCGTTTGTAGTGTTAATTTTATCGAAAATTTTTGGAAAAAAATTGTAATGTAAAATATTGGATTTTTATGAGCCCAACCCTCACCGATTTGGATTTTGAGTGTCCGGCCTCCATCGAGTTTTCGTTCAAACTTCACCACTGAGAATGAGAAACCATAGGTTTTGTTTGCCACCAATTTGCTTTAAAACAGAACGGTTTATCAATTGGGATACTTATAAACACAAAAACTAGAGAAATGATATATTATTACCGGATAATAAACAAGACAAGACAAGACAAGCCGAGCTTTAAGAACTACTCACAAACCAAACACAAGCTTTAGAAATAGACCTCTAAACGAGCCAAGCGCAAACTTAGGCGATCTCGGGCTCATTTTCATCCTTTAAAAAAATCAATTTATTTTTAAATATTAAACATTTTTAACAATAAATCAAATTTTATTAATATTACACAATTTGTTCAATTTTAATACAATGGTTTTTTAATAAGAAATCGTCAGATTCAAAAACGCAAATCTACCTCAAGATTAATCATCATCATCATCATCATCATCATCATCATCATCATACCCAGTAAATCCCATCAATAGCAAAGCTAAGATAGGGTCTAAGGAGTGTAAGATGTAGACAGTCTTACCTCTACCCCGTAGGAATAGAGAGGCTGCTTCCAGTGAGACCCCCGGCTCGATAGTAGTTTTGCATCAAGCCTTGGACACATGGCACATAACACTCAACAATCGGAACAAAGGCTGATTAGTGCATGTACCCTTTTGGGTTTTTTAAGATTAGTTCTACAATGAATTCATATATCAAGTTCTAATCATATACCATTATCTTTTGACAAGAGATTACAAGTGCAGATGGTTGCCAAACAGCTACAGCCTTTCTTTACTGATCAAATCTGTTTTAAACAAACCTTATTACCAAAATAAACAACTTCATCTTCTTGCCTTATTTCCTTTTTCATCATCCTGTGCTATAAAACTAGTCCTAACGCAAAAACTTTTACTATTTTACGGTAAGTTCATACCCCATAATTCACTGGCGCTAACCTCTGCATTTGACCCGAACCAGTAATCATCAGCAATCTGCAAAAGTAAGAACCACGTGTTGATTGATTTAGCTTGTGTTATATCTCAAACGGGTCAAACAGAAAAATAGCTAAAAAGAGACAGAGTTAATAACGACCTTCTAGATTGTTTTATTCAAATATATAGATTAATACTGTAATAATGTTTTTTAATCATAATTAACATTTAACACATCAAATGTGTATTAAATTATGTAAGAAATGAAAAACAAAAACATGTTTTCCGGTCAACCCAATCTGACCCATACCAAAAAACTGACTTGTTACTACCAGAACCAGTTACTCAACCCGCCCGACACATCTGTCTTGCCAACTTTAATTGTGTAGAGTAATTAAGAACCAAATAATGGTCGATTTAGGTTGTGTTATATCCCATACAGGCCAAATAAAAAATAGTTAAAAGGATAATACAACCTCCTATATTTTTTATCCATATATTTCGATTATTGTTGTAATAATATTGTCTTTGTGAACATAATAAACACATCAATTATGTATTAATTTATGTAAAAAATTTGTACTAAAAAATGACTTGTTTCAATCTGAACCCATTAACCCGTAAGGGGTGCAAACTAAGCTCAAACGAACTCAACCCCGAGCCCAAGCCTAAAAAACAGACCCGTTTAGTAAACGAGCCCCAGCCCGAGCTTCGCTTATTAAGCTCAAGCCGGCTTGCGAGCCTAAAACGCCCATTGTTTATATAATCTTTAATTAATATATTAAATATACATTTAAATAACAGCAATTACTATTTATAAAATAATGAAAAAAATAACTGAAATATATATAAAATATTATTCATAATTAATATTAATTAATTAATTACTAAAGAAGCCGAGCCTGAGTCGAGCCCGAGCTTGGAAAGCTTCCTACGAGCCGAGCTCGAGCTTTCACAAGTTAAACGAGCTCGAGCCTAGTCGAGCGGGGGCTCGGCTCGTTTGCACCATAGTTGTCAATAGCGATCGCTACGGTCGCTATAGCGAATAGCGTGGCTCATAGGTCCATGCTCGCTATATGGTCTGCAGCGATAGCTAGCGGCCTTTAATTTTTTTTAATATAAATAGCAATAATGTTAGCTATATAATAGCTGGATTTTAGGTTTTTGTTAAATATACATGTAAAATAGCATATATACCATGGTATTTTGATATAATATACATATAAATTGTTTTTTCTAGTGTATCACTATTTATCGCTATTCGCTATGTAGCATATAGGTACCTTGCCGCTATTCGCCATTAACAACTATGGTTTGCACCCCTAAATTACCCATTACCCTTAAATTGTAGAGTGGAATAATAGAGCTAGAACTTACATCATTCTGTGATGGTAGTATCTTCTTGATACCATTTACTTGGGAGTCAAACAAATTGAGTGATTCTATATTAGTATTTTGGTGTGATGCGTTGACCGAGCCGCCACCTTCTTGAGCTGTTTCGTTTAATGATTTTTTCTGCTCCTCGGATTCACTAAAATGGAACATACCGATACCCGAGGGTCAAAACCATGTTTACTTTTGGGTAAAATTGTTATAATCACATAATCAGATATGTGAGTATTTGCCAAATTCTAATTATTTAACGAATGCATAGATAAATTGACATATTGTGAAATAGAGTAGAAGTCCCTCAAGTTAGGTAAAACCGTAAAAGGAAGGGTACATTGGGAATTCTATCTTACACTTGCATAATCATGTGTTGCAAGTGGTATGTAACTAATTATCCAATTAAAAAGATAACTAACTCCAAACGTTAGACACTAGATCAGTATTAAAATGTATGAAAAGCAGTACCTTATAAGATACATATCAATCGGGCCTGTATGGCTTCTAACAATAAGTCTAAATTGTTTCTGAGAAAAACCACTATCCTGCAAACCCAATTTTTTCATATCAAAATAAAACCATTAAGAAAAATAATGATAGATTACATCCATTAGGCATGTAAACGAACCGAACGTTTATAAAGTTGTTCGGCTGGAAGTTCGTTTTATGTTCGTTTATTTAATAAACCAACGAACATGAACACAAATATTTGTTAATTTAATTAAACGAACGAACATGAAGACAAATATTTGTTAACTTAATTAAACGAACAAACATGAACATGTTTTGTTCGTTCATTTATGATCGTGAATGTCCGTTTATGTTCGTTTATTTACATTTGTTTATGTTTGTTTCAGTTGAAATACATAAGTAGTATATAAATATTAAACATAAAAGGAACTTTCTAACTACTTATATAAATATAACTAATTGGTAATTGGACTTTCTAGTAATAAAAATTGGGTTTTCAATGGAATTTATCATAATTAATCACTAATTGATATTAAAAAATTACCTTATGTTCATTTATGTTTGTTCAATTATGTTGTTTATTGTTTGTTAAATTATGTTCGTTTAAGTTTGTTTGTTTGTTCATCTGAACCACACTCACCTGATCAGGGTCGGGAACCTCAATAGAGCTAGCACGTGGCGCTCTTATTGCGATTAGGGTCTGATTCTGCACTCAACAAATAAACGTAACTTTATAACGGGTATTTAAAAAAATGAGTCTGAGATCACTGGAACAACTCATCGAACCTTGAAACATGGAATATTCCTAAGATCGTCTCCCGTCAAGTAAAGGTGCCTGAAAGAAACCAATAAAATGTCTGTTGGATCATATCGAGTGACAATATTTAGAACCGGTAAAGTCGAGTTGACCAGCTTTCCAAAAGTACGGATAGTCAATGTGGTTTGCACTTTCTAACGCATTTAGTCCTTGTGGTTTGCAGTTTGTAACGTATTTAGTCCACAACCAACAATCTAAAGGTTTTAGTAGGTTCAAGTTAGGAACTAAATGCGTTACAAAGTGAAAACCACATGGACCATTCATGTACTTTTGGAAAAAGCTGGGGACTTAATGCGTTACAAAGTGCAAACCATAGGGACCATCCGTGTACTTTTGGAAAGCTAGGGACCAAATCCAAAATTTTGATAAACCACAAGGGGCATCCGTTTACTTTATTATACAGAATTAATGTTTTAAGTAGGATTAAGAAACTATATTGTTATGATGATAATCATATCTTTGAAACAAAACGATCTACGGCATTTTAAGCAAATTCAAAACGATCCTTGTAGAAATGAACAATTTTAGGAAAATTGTTAAGAAAAAATAAATAATTACAAAATAATCATGTGTTACAGTTTTTGTCCGAAAATGCTTATTCTTTCGCATGTTTGCAAGAACAATGGCTTGGCTTGTTTGTAACAAACAATCAAAAAAATGATTCCAGATTTTCATTGCTCTAAAACTATAATCATATCGTAGCATAAAGATTGATATATGTGAAGAACAACATAAAGATATCAAGTTAGACGTACTTTTGATGATTATGATTGAGTTCCACTGAGTTCAGGCGCTCTCGTGATTTCCTGGATAGAAAATAAGATGTTATACTGATATTTTATATTTTATACAAATTCAATTAATCGCTAAATAGCATGAAAATAGCGGTTTTTTTGATAAATATAAATAGAGATTAAAGAAGGAAGCATATTTAAGTTCTTTTTTTGTAATGGGATTGAAAAAAGAAGTGTATTTCTTCCATATTACCGGATTTTTTATAAAATATACATGTAAAATATTTCTTCTTTTTTTCAGTGTATCGCTAAACATGAAATAGCGCCCGCTATTTCATCGCTATCGCTGTATAGCGTATAGGTAGCTTGTCGCTATCGTCCGCTATTCGCTATTGACAACTATGCTTGTATTTGCAACCAACTAAACCTTATGCATTCATCAAGCCTGGATTCTTCAGCATGCAGTTGTTCAACCTCCGCCTGTCATAAAAACGTCAAAATTAGTGTTTGGACTTTCAGAATTTGCAAACCTCATGAGTCTCTACAATTCGAACTTAAACAAGCCAGTTCGGCTCGGCTTTTTTATTTTTTTGAGCTGAAAAGTCGAGCTCGAGCTCGGCTCGTAAAATGTTTGAGCCAGCTCATTAATGTTTTTTATTTTATTTTTACAGATATGGAAAAAATAAAAACCAAAAAAATAAAAGTGCACATATATCTATATATATTATTTTTGTTTCTCTAATATTTTAAAGACTGAAATACATATTTAAAATATTATATGTATAACTTTTGTTTATTTTCCCATATTTTTATATATTATTGATTAATTAAACTTAAAATATTAACACTTCAACCCCGTCCGTCCCACATATTTTTTTTTCGAGCTGTTTCCGAGCGAGCCGTGAGCTTTTTGAACACCCCTACTCATCTAATCAGTATAGCGCATTTCTGCAACTACTTTAAAAGGCACACTTGGCTAAAATTCATATTATATTACCGTACTGTGTTATTTGTAGCGCTTTATACGTTACCTTTAATTTTTTTGAATTATCAAGCTGGCTTCGTGGTGATGAACTATTATGTCCCCTGTAAGTGAAAGACTGAAAGGTCAATGCATTAATAAATGAACATAAGCACAAATGCATAACAGAAGGATAAAAAAAACTTACTTCCACCGGATGTGATTCTTTGTAGCCTTTTCTACTAGTCCTATTCCTTCAAGTACGTTGGTAATATCGTAAATTCTCCTCTTTTGAACCTGCACAAAAACTAAAAGATAAATGATATTCATAATGCATGAAAAATTATATGACTTTGAATAAGGTAGGTAAAGACGTAAAGTACACGGATGGTCCTTGTGGTTTACTAAAATTTTG
Organism: Helianthus tuberosus; assembly: GCA_030545235.1. NCBI lineage: Eukaryota > Viridiplantae > Streptophyta > Magnoliopsida > Asterales > Asteraceae > Helianthus > Helianthus tuberosus. The sequence continues at coordinate 131,653,239 of CM060436.1, read as the reverse complement.
GATTTGGTCCCTAGTTTTCCAGAAGTACATGGATAGTCCATGTAGTTTCAACTTTGTAACGCAATTAGTCCCTAGCTTTTCCAAAAGTACATGGATGGTCCCTGTGGTTTGCACTTTGTAACGCATTTAGTCCCTAACTTGTTTAAATTCGAAACCTTTAGATTTGTTGGTTAGGGGGACTAAATGCGTTACAAAGTGCAAACCACAGAGACCATCCGTGTACTTTACTTCTATAAAAAGTGTGAAACGCATTTAGGAATTTTAAAGCCATTAATTTCCCTCAAGTTCCTTTCTTTTTACTCATCTGGAAACTTAATAATTTAATAATACAAAAGAAAAAGTTTTCTCTCGTCAGTTTTTCAAACCATTCCTTTTCTCTCAATTACATAAACTCATATAATTATTAAATTAACGCCACAAATTATGAATGAGTAACAACATGTTGCTGATCATACATCTAAAATAACTGCAGCCTTGTTTAGATCAAGAATACCATCTTTATCCGCCTGTATCAAACTAACAAACTTCTTTGTCAGGAGTCCTGTCAACAATATAAAAAGTTGATCATTAGTATATAATAACCGACATAATTCATAATCATTTTACACTTGCACATAATTGGGAATAAAAACCAGCACATCTGAAGTCGCAATTCGTGTAAGCTCACCAAGAGAACTATCATAGCGACAAGCACCAGCCAGATTGAGACTATAGGAGTCTGTATTTGGTTCTTGTTTTCCAGATTTAGCCTTTTTAGTGGTCTTTGGTTGCCTGTTTCTTTTGCCAACACCACAAGACGATGGTCCAAATGAATGATCGTATACTAGTTCAGTTTTGATGCTTCCTTGGAGAATCGGAGTAGGATTTATGACAGTTTGTTTTGGCTGTTTCAGAAGGTAGGAATAACAGAAATTACCATATGAATAGAAGTCTATATCGTTAAGGACAAAGAGAGACGTTTATATCTACGCAATTCGAAAATCAAATCACTGAAAGCAATAAACTAACTCACAAGAGTATATAAAAAGAACACATGCTTAAACTCAAGTGTTATCTTGTCTTTGCTTCACTTTGTTCACCTTTATAGTCTAGATTGCCAATGAATATAAATTTACTCTCCTTGATTCCCAGAACTCACAATCTTTAAGTCCATGACTAATTTAAGTGGTCTTGCATTCAAGATCTAGTTAATGGCTTAAATAAGGATCATTACAGAACACTAATTATTGCGAGAACAAAAAGAACTACTCTAAATCACTAAATTTTGGGATTTAAGGTTCATATTTTTAAATTTTATGTTTCTTACATTCATATGTGTATTATCTATACATAAAAAAACCGTATATCTGTACCTAAACATAGCCTACATACATGTAGGTAATTTAACCTACACATAAACTACATATGTGTAGATTATATAAAAAATGAAAATTTTTCATATTTTGTTTTGAATTCTAGTTTGAGAAACAATACATCTTACATTTGTAACATTTTCATTTACTTTTTAGCTTTTTAGGATTGAAAAAATGGGTGATTATTTTGTTCTGCGTGTTCTCGCATTATTTAGTGTTCTGCATAGAACCTTCCCCTATAGGGCTCGCATAAGAGGTCAGACACGACACGATAAGACACGATGACCTAAGATGCTAGACTAGACACGATATCTTTTTTTCCAAACACAAACATGACCTGTTTAGAAACAGGTCAACACGAAATGACCTGTTAACAAACTTGTTTAGGGACACGATAAATATCACATATTTAGAAACATGTTTAGTGAGACAAAAATTGCCAAAAGTTCATAAAAGTCTTACCTCCATACATAATCCTTAATATAATCCTTAGCAAATTTAAAACAAAAATCCATAAACGTCAAATCATAACATCCATTACAAATATAAACATGCCACTAATAGGTTAACAGGTGTTTAGACATGAATTTTATCGTGTCCTAAACGTATCGACCTGTTTAAAACACGATACTTGTTAAGCCCAAACACGAAACCTGTTAACAAGTTGGTGTCATATAATAGGATAAATGGGCTCGTGGGCCTAGATAAAAACCCTAATTCTGTAGCTATAATAACCTACCTACTTTTTATCTAGGACCACGGGCCCATTTCATCATCATCATCATCATACTCAGTAAATCCCACCAATAGCAAAGCTAAGGTAAGGTCTGAGGAGGGTAAGATATAGACAGCCTTACCTCTACCCCGTAGGAATAGATATAGGACCACGGGCCCATTTATCCTATTATATGACACCAACTTGTTAATAGGTTTGGAGTTTGGGCTTAACAAGTTTCGTGTTTTAAACAGGTCGATACGTTTAGGAGGGCGGAAGTCACCAGACCTAAAAATTTCTATAAACTAGGGGGGTCGAAAACGTATACACCCAAAAATTTCTATACGAAAACTACATACTCTCCACTACTGAGCGAAAAGTTCGGGGGGTCGGCCGCCCTCTCCCGCCCCTTAAAAGCTTCGCCCATGCTTATAAGGTTCTCAAATGAAAATACAACATCCACAGTGATAAACACTTGTGTAAATAACATAACATTACATTGAAATAAGCTATATATAACCATTCCTTTTGAATCACTATAAATACAGTAAACAATTTATGCCGCCTAATAAGCGGAAACAAAGAGCAGGCAGAAAGAAAGAAATAAACTCACAGGAAAGAAGAAAAGAGGCAAGTTGTGATTAGGTATTAAAGGATTGCATAAAGCAATCTGTTGTTGTTGTTGTTGCAGGTGCATGGGTGACAAATTAACATCGTCGGCAACCGACATTGACCGCCGCCGGCAGTTGAAACAAACAGCGGGAAGGAATGCAGGCGGGATTGGAGGAAGGAGACTTCCAACTTCGAATGCGTATGTATACACACACACGCTCTCCTACTTTAATAAGATTCCTTTGGTTTTTTTCAATATTGGGTCTACCCTGGCCCATTTGTAAATCTTTGGTGATTTTTCTTACAAGTTTTTGAATTAAATGAATATTATATATATATATATATACAGGGAGCCGCTAGAATGAGAACCATCACGAGTTATGAGAACCGCGAGAACCGCGCCCCGCCGGTGGCCGTTGACCACGAAATTTTTTTTACACCTAGATCCGTATGTTTTAAGACCGGGTGTAAATTTTCGGTTCAAACGGCGCGCCCGAGGGGGTAGTTTTTTACGCCCAAAGTTTGGTTAAAAAAAAAGAAAAATTAAAAAAATTAAAAAAACCCAAACTTTGGGCGTAAAAAACTACCCCCTCGGGCGCGCCGTTTGAACCGAAAATTTACACCCGGTCCTAAAATATACGGATCTAGGTGTAAAAAAAATTTCGTGGTCAACGGCCACCCGCGGGGCGCGGTTCTCGCGGTTCTCATAACTCGTGGTGGTTCTCATTCTAGCGGCCCCCTATACATATATATATATATATAGTGTAAGGTTCATTGGAGAACACTAAAAAAGTGGGGAACCGGGAAACACTCTTAAAAATTTAACTTAACATGTTAAAAATTATTTTTTTAAACATCTTTTTCGGCGCTTCTTCTTATATATACTTGTAGAAGCATTTTTAATAAAAAAAATCAAAAACTAAAAATATTAAAAAAAAAAACAATTAAAAAAAGGCTAAAAAAATTTTTTTTTTTAGAAATTTTTTTTTACTCGACTAGATTCTCCTCCTTTTTATAAAGAAAAGCGCTGAAAAATTTAAAAAAAAAAATATTTTTAACATGTTAAGTTAATTCTATAAGATAAAACTGTTTTTAAACATTTTTTTATATTTTTAGTTTTTGATTTTTTTATCAAAAATGTTTCTACTTGTATTTATAAGAAAAAGCGCCGAAAAAAAATTAGAAAAATATTTTTTTTAACATGTTAAGTATAATTTTTAAAAGTGTTCACCAGTTCCTCACTTTTTTAGTGTTCCCCAATGAACTCTCCCCTATATATATATATATAGGGTTGGGCTCTATAGAAAACTCTATCTTTTTAAGAAAACTATGCAAACCCATTGCCATCCATTGATTATCTTTCATCTAACTTGATCAATGGCTCTCATAATTTTGGTAAGAGTTATATTTAAAAGAAATCTTATAATACACATGAGAACCTCTAGAAGGGCATTTTCGGTAGTGCAAATTGAACATTGGAAAACCAAATCCCCGCCATGCAGTAGCCGTCTAATCAAAACTTCAAAGCATTTCAAAATATTTTCTTCTTTATCTTTCCCACTAGATACCGTCAACTGTTCATATTTCTCTTTCGCCAAGACAACATCGATCGGTACCTTCTAACCCTAAGACAGAAGCCGATAGTGGCGATCGAGGAGAATGAGGAAATCGTTCATAATTTTGTCGTCGTCGGTCAAAATGAAACGATTAAGGAAGATGAAGAATTCAAGTAAAAGGTTAGTTCTTGTAATCGGACCTGTAAAAGGGGGTTTTGTTCAATCGATTTCCCCTCCAAAATGGCAACTGATTTTGTTTTGTTTTCTATCTATAGCAGTAGGAGACCTATATTAGGGTGGAAAAGGTCTGCCAGCCGTAGTGTTGTTATTATCTCCGATGATTCCAAGGAAGGTCCTTCCAATCAACAATCTGGCTTCGGTCCGACCCAAAGGGCGTTAGGTTAGTATTGATGTGTGTATGAACCGTGAACGTAGTTTTAGGTGATGTATATATGTATAGTGTGTTGAATTAGTCCATGTTCATAACATACTTTTGTTTGGCTGCATTGCAGTGTATGATGATACTGATAGTGGGTCACCAGCCCCTGGGAAACGACGGAAAACCGTTAAAGGTTGACCAGTAATATTGTGTATAGTTTGTATCGTTTCTGGGTGAAGTAATCGTTTTTGTTAATAATTTCTCAGGGCGTAAAGAAGCTTATGTGGAAGGCAAAGAGGGACAGACCAAAGATCATAAAGGTAAGTGCCTTTGGTTACAATAGTTGGTATTTGCGTATCAATGTGAACTTGTCTAACATGTGTTAAATGGTAGGGAAAAAAAAACATTGCCGTGGATAGTTCTGGCTGTGGAAGTAAAAGAAAACGTGGTTAGTTATTTTTTGAAGTTTGCCTAACATGTGTTAAATAATTAATGGACAGACCAAAGATCATTGGCTTTGATTTGTTTGTCTGCCAAATAATTAATGGTCTGAGTTTGAAGTTTGCCTAACATGTAAGTGTAATACAAAAATGTGTTAAAGGATGACACACAGTTTGAAAAATCTATTAAGATTATTAAATTAATGGTACAATCTTTTAAGATTATTAGATGAGGTGTTTGAAAGTGTTAAACATTTTGTAAGATTATTAGATTAATGGTACAATCTGTTAAGATTATTAGATGAGGTGTCGTAAGTGGTTATAGTTGTGTTAACCTGTTGACCCTATGTTCGTAGACGACATACTAACGTCGTTTATTTGTTCTTTTATTATTAATTTTTTTTGTGGGGATGTGTTGATGTGACGGCTCGGTAGCCGATCCGTTGTTTTATCTGCGGGTGTAGCCTAGTAGTAGTTTGTGTGGTTAAGTTGGCTAGTTGTGAAGTTTATTTCTATAACCTGATGTGTCTTTATATATAACCTATTGGTGTGGTTAACACCTTTTGTCTTTTACTGATACTTTACAGTTAAAAAAACCCAAGTACAGGGGCTAACGTGTGTTAAGCATCTGTTGTAATGTTGTTGTAATATATATACCAAAACCACAATTATCCATGCATAAGATAATAAGAAAAGCAAGTTAATAGCAAACAGAGGTCCACAAAAGGTGGCCTACAAACACAAAGTGCCGAAGGCCATAAAGTTTTTACATGACTAGAAATGATAAATGGGATAAAAATAGTTCCACCTTCTTACACACGTAACAGAAAAAAGCAGGAGGATGTCAAAAGACTGTTACATGTGTGTAAGAAGGCCAAAATGAAGAGAGTCTCCCATTACATAGTACTAGTAAATGAAAGGAAAAAATTTAATCAGAGGGGGAGGCACCGGTGGCGGTCTGCCTTTGTTGTTCAGCAGCTGCCTTTGCTGCTTTCATTGTGGCCACCTTGATGCAGTTGCGTGAGTCGTGGTCGTCGACATACAGGCCACAACGCTTGCATAGACGAAGCTGCTTTGGAGGTTTTGGTGGTTTTGTCTTTGCCTTCTCACCAGGTCCGGAAATGCGAGTATGTGTACCACATCCCTTATTGCGTACAACATCTGGATTAGCAACTTCGACCGGAATGTTGATTGGTTGCTCAACTATTTCTTCCATTTCACACTCGTTTGTTTCATTTTGAGTTGTACCCAATGGTTGCTTGGAAAGCACATTGATCTTGAAATCCCGGAGTTGGGCAACCAATTTTGACAATGAATCCTCATCGGTTCTGGCCACATCAACGCATTCAGTAACGAGGTCGAGGATTTCATTCCGCATAACGGACGGTGAGTGAAAAAACCTCTTTTGGGAGGGCATCTCGGCGCCACCTATCGTTTATGTATTGGGGTGGTATCTTTGCAACATTTTTCAATCGATATACGCAAAAGACATGGCGACACAGATATCTGATACGTGTGAAATTCCTGCATGAGCAACTGGCTGAGTGGTCTACAGTGTTATATGTAACCTGTTGGGGACAGAAGGAGCAAAAAAAGGCATTTATATCTAACGTATGTTAGTGGAGTGGTAATAATGAACTTCCCTAACATGTGTTACCTGATAGACGTTTGTGATGTTGTTCCTTTTGTCCAAATGAGTGACGTCTAGCAAAAGAGTGGTATTGCTGGACTCGGTTTGGTTTGTGATGTAGCATAAAAACTTCCCTTTAATTATCTCCTTTTGAACCTGCATGAAAACAACGTTTGTGTAAATGGCGAACGCGTGCTGTTCTATCGCTAAATCAGTATTGCCCTTGAACACCGTGGATGAGGTTTTGTACTCCGATACGCGTTGCCGATAGCGTTGGTTGTCTACCCTATTTTCAAAGCACATCATAAATTGTACAAGGGTGTTTGCGCTTGTTGAGTTGACCTTGAAGGCAGCGTTTGAGCTTTCGCAGCGTGAAGTGGTCTTCATCAAGCAACACATTGGCAGTTCCCTGAAGTAGGCTGGTACCCAAAGATGTTTGATGTTGTACATGTCTTTCAACCAAGTGTGGTCTTGTAGGCCAAATGTTTCTAGGAGGTCATGCCAGCGGGACTCAAACGTTTCTGGTTTGATATAAACATTCCAAACCAACCGGTGAATGCAGGACCGAACATCAGTGTTATCAAGAAGGTCCGCAGAGATCTGGTAAATTTTAAGAGTTACTAACACATGTAAGATTAAACAGTTTAAAAAGACTTGTAAGTCTATGATGTTGAATAACACATGTTAAAGGCTAACGATTTAACCTAACCTTTGAGGGTAGTTTTTTCATTATATGCCACATGCATAGCCGGTGGCGTGATTCGGTAAAGACCATAGGAACAGCTTGAAGCATAGATGGGTCTTGATCACTCAACACGAGAGTTGGTTGAGTACCGTATGCCTTCAAGAAAGCCTTAAGCAACCACGTATAAGATTCAATGGACTCGGTTGATATCAAACCCGACCCAAATGTAACACATTGGAAATGATGATCCACACCCGTGAATGGCACAAAAACCATCTTGTACCTATTAATAAAAATGGATTTGAAGTTAACAAAATGTAACACTTTTTTTGGTTAGGTTTGTATACTTTGATATCAGGCCTAACACATGTTAAGGGGAACCTCACCTGTTAGTGCTGTAAGTCGCGTCGAAGGCGAGGACATCGCCAAAAGCTTTGTTGTTTAGCTTTGAAATCTCATCAACCCAGAATACAGAAGACAACTTTCCATTTGAAACCGTGTAATCAAAATAGAAGTTAGGTAGGTTGTCAAAGCGCTCACGCAAGCGTTCAAGGAAAACTTGTGCGTCGCGTTCACCAATAAAAATTCGCAACTGGTGGCTAATATTTTTAAAATCCACCGAAGTCCTGTTGACATTGTGATGCCCCCCTTTTAAAGCTACAAGAGATCTATAAGCCCTCATGGGTCCGATACGGTTTAGACTCATATTGTGAATGAATTGTTTGGTGGTGAATGACAGCTTCTGTGACATCTTGCTTAGATCACGGTTGTAATTCTCAACAAGTTCATGATTATGAATATCATTGAAACTCAGAACTGTGTATGTATCATTATAGATTGAGACTAGAATGCTTGCCTTACAGTCACACAATGTGAAGTTGGTTCTCCTTGGCCTTACAGAAGATTCATCTAGTGTGTCAAAAGTCCTCTTTAGTTGTGGTTTCCCGTATTTTGAGCAGCGAAGATACTTGTGTGTGGGAATTCCATTCCAGACTTTAGTTTGGCCTTTTTTAACAGAAAAACCAGCTTCAAACGCATAAAGTTCATACATGGAGAGAACAGACTCAAATGTCGGATAAGATTTCCCACACACTGGTATGAACTTATCAGCGACTGTAGGAATCCAGTAGCGGGTTCCCTGAGGCGTCTCAAAAACGAAGTATGGATGCGCTGGCCCTGCATCAGAAAAAGAAAGGTTAGAAATCTGGTATATGAGATCACGAAAGGTTAGAAATCTGGTATATGAGTATAAAGTGTGCTCCCATGGAAAAAAAACAACCATCTAACCGCCCGCGAGATGATTCAGCAAACACAGAAGGGCCCTGAGATGATCCAGAACCAGCACCCGGCATGTTAGCGTAGCCAGAATCTTCGGATGCTACATGTGAACATTAGGTCATATGTTTGCATTATGACATATCAGGGGGAGAAAAAAAACCACGAGTGTAACATGTATATAGAAAAACAAACCTTGATCATTATCCATAACCTCGTCAGTAGGGAAATCGCTGCTAATGAACTTGTTGGAGATCAGAAAATCCGGTGATCTAACAGGGACTGTAGATGATCCAGCACCATCAACCGGCATGTTAGTGTATCCAGAAGCTTCGAATGGTACATGTGAACATTGCCATGCAGTATATTTGGAATATTCCATTAAAAATGTCAAATAAACAAAAAACATATATACGAGGGAGTTAAATTAGAGAGACAAACCTTGAACATTTAATTCCTCGTCAGTATGGAAGTCACTGGTAATGAACCTGTTGGGGAGAATATGAATCGGCGACATTAACTCGTAGGTTGGTGGATTTGTCTCCATGGACATTAATGGAGAAATGATGATATGCAGGAGAAGAGGGTAAATGAAGATATGAGAGACATTAATGGAGAAGAGATCTTGTAATTTTTGCTTTTAAAAATGAAATAATCGAAAAGAAGTAGGGGTTTGACAATGAGGTGATGGGCATTAATGAGCATGTCAAATCAACTGGGGAAGATATCTTGGGTTGGGTGGATAGATGTATAATTACATATATACCCTTAGAGGCAAAAATGATAATCAGATGACAATGCATACGTGGAAGGATGTAGGCCACATGTTGAGTTTGCAAAGTTTTCTCAAAATCTAAGGTTTCCTATGGAGCATTGCCATATATATATATATATATACTAGCCGGAACCCGCGCGATGCGGCGACAACAATTTAAAACGTGGTACTCGTTTTGGTCAGTTTTGGGCTATGTACGGGGCGTTGTTTTTGCTTTTTTTTTTGTTGAGCGTGTAGATTAAAACGCCGGATGAAAAATTGATGGATCAATAAGAAATTTCCTAACTCTTTTATGATAATATTATGTTTTATTTTTATAAAAAGCACATAATTAGGTAATCATTGTTGAGGCATTATACCACTACACCCATTTTAGAAAAACGTCACATAATACCCCATTTCTGACTCCGAAGATCAGATGTTCAAACAAAATGTTGAGCATTCTCAGTCAAATGTCTTAGGTCAGATTTTGTCTCTGTAGCTAATTAGTCACTACCGTGCAACATGTTAAATTATAATTATATATTTTTTTGAACGACCAACAAATCAATCTCGAATATTCTCTTAGCACCCACTGGACAAACGGAATTTACTATTTTTTTTTACTTTTTTCCTTTTGTTGATTAGACTATTCGACCCATTTAAAGCATTGTTCCACTTGTGATCGATGTGTTGAACAATTTGACCACCATTGCCTGTGGGTGTCTAATTGCATTTGCAAATTGTTTGTTCATATTTTCAAAAAAAAAAAAAAAAAATACTAAGATTTTATTAACCTAAACGTGTATTGCTTTTGAAACTCATAATTGTAAGGAATAAAAGGAATTTCTTGGGCTACCTTCTTGTAGTAAGTCATGTTGATAACAGACATAGTTGCATTTACAAGTATTAACCTCTAATCTAAACCTTTAATTCTCTCACTTGGTTTAGCTTTGAATTGGTCGTTTTGCATTCATCCTAATGCGATAAATAAAAAATTTAGCTATGAAGTAAACAAATCAGAAGTTACACTTATGGATTAGATAAGAGAAATTAGCAAACTCTAGAATCCCATCATCGTACAGTTTAAAAGCTTTTTCCTTTTCGATAGGTTTCTAATATGGTCAAAGAACGAATCTTGCTCAGGGTTGACTTCAACAATGTACAACCTTAACACACCTCGTTGACCAGAGGTTGATGATACTTATATTCAATTATCTAAACGACTCAAGTGTATGTTGGCTGATGACCGTTCGCTGACCCGAGTTTCTTCTTTTTTGACTGAAATGTTGGCTGATCACTCGAAACCATCACCATAGTCCTTTGAACCTGCTGATCCCACCCTTTGCCAAAACGCCTATATCACCAGAAACATCACTATCAATGACCATATCTATTCATAGCTTCACCTATAACCGAATATATGAATCAAGGGTCATCGGAACCTACGGCGTGCGCCTTTAATCGACCATAGTCAATTTAACCCTGTTGATCCCACCCTTTATTAAAGGTACATAATTATCCCAGAAATTTGAAAAATACTCTCTAATCCCCAACTGATGTAAATGTAGCTTTTAATATATCAAAACCATAAGATCAAAATATGTCATTTCATTAATGGATAGGTCAGTTGTATTTTATAAATATTTAGTAAGATACAAGAAAACTAATCAATGAAATTTCTCATCAATTTTTTTAATAAAGTGACTCTAGAGCTTGTAATTAAGTATATAATTAGATATATAAATGCAAGGCAGGTAACTTTGACCCGTTCGACCCATTCAATTTTTTGGACGGCCAACAAATAAAAGTCCGGCTACTCAGAGTAACCCAATGGCAAATGGCGACCCATACGCTCACGATCGCAGACAGCTTGGTAGCCCAAGCCCACCATTTGCAGTTTAGAGAAAAAACCACCGCCCAAAGGCCCACTACGCAGTAAAACCCGGTTGGGATCGGATTCAAGCTTGAGACATGTTGTCTTTAGCCCCACTCAGTTATTTTAATAAATCAAGTTAAGATGTTTTAATTATTAAAATAAACTTCAGGTCACGGTCACTTCTGACCCATTTCACATGTTTGATTTTTACCCATGTGACCCATTACTTACAAAAATGAATGTGTAACTGTATGCTCCATTGCAAGTGGAAGGCCCATTGCAGCAAGGCCCTCAGGTAAGGAACTTATTTGATTTAGGCTGATTCCTGTAAGCAAAGACAAGTGCCTCCCACTACAAATAAAATGATATTTGACAAGTTATTAATTTAAAATGGACAATAGTAGAAAAGCTGAATGATAGAAAAAAGACATTTCATTATTATCTTTATAGCAAGAACCTACAATCTTTAATTAATATATGCATCGGATTCCAAAAAACTTCATAAATCATATAAATCACAATGACACACCCATTTCTTTTTTAATCTAAATAGCATTCAAAAGCTACAGGCATAGGTGTACATAATTGAGGTTTTATTGCTTCTCCAAGGTCACATTTCTAGCATGAAAAAATAGCTACATAAATAAAGAAGGCTTCAAAAAATAAGCACTGCATATACCTACAAATTTAGGTCAGCACTTTCCCCAGCCCTCACCATTATTGTTTCCAGACTCACACCATAATTGTTTCCAGGCTGCCCGACGGGTGTTTCGCGACTGGAAAGAATCTAAGAAAAGGCTGCGAGTTTGACCGCTTCTTCCAGCTTATACCAGCCTTTTGTTTGAGATTACAATACCCTTATGTATGGACAACTGACGCCCATTCTAAGGCACTTCCTACAAAACCAAATTACATTCCCGTGTCACAAATTCACACCCTTTTTGTATTATAAAAATCCAGAAAACATTCAACAACTTACCAATTCGATTTCAACAATGTCTCCGGTTCTAAGGTCCAATTCTGGCCCAGCTGTAGCATGCAAACCAGGGCTGCAGTGTGCTTTATCCATGTTCTGTAATAAGATTTTGACAACATAAGCCAAACCCATAAGCATAACCACTTCCTAAATCAATCTTGTTTCGAATACAAATCAATAAAACTGCAACTTCTTTTATTATAATTACTTTAAGCAGATACAAAATTACTTCTAAACATAAAATCACATGGTGTTACTATCTTGAACACTCTTATCATCCTATGTCAGTAAGAATTAACCGATAACCGCTCACCGCGTTTGCAGAGTTGACAACAGCATCAACTTCCGATTCCAAGGGTTACCTCCCCACAAATAAATCTTGGAGTTTATTTCATCATCAACTGGAAATCTAGAAACCATACCATTCCCACTCCTCTCAGCCTCAGAATATACAGTTAACGGGTCCAGAAAGTGTAATCTTTGGTCTTCTTCGGTTTCATATGAACATCTTAAATCTATATGACTCCATCAAGGAACTTGGTCCATAGTCACAACAGCATCCATGGTAGGTAGCTTTCAAAACAAATAGAAACATAATTATATTCTGATTGATTAAACTACTGGAAGTGAAATTGAAAAGATATGATTATCTTGGTAAGGTGGCATCATAAGGCTGCAAACGAACCGAAGCAAACAGCCCGTGAACCATTTGGCGGTGTGTTCGTTCATTTAATAAAGAAACGAACATGAACAGGCGATTCCGTTCGTTTAGTTAAATGAACTGTACATGAACAGAGTCAGCGTTCGTTCATTTATGTCCGTGAACGTTCGGTAATGTGTTCGTTTATGCTAGATGTTCATTACTGTTTTTAGTTTTTATGTTTTAACACAAGAAAGCAAGTCTGATATGTTTTAAGAGTGTTACCTTATCATCGATGGTATCAAACTTGGTTAGCAAAATTCCATCAATCAACCTCGGGATCGGTGAGGGTGAAAGCTCAGCTAGTTTCTGTTAGGAATGGAATGAACAAGCTGTTAAACCGCATGTATTTAAAAAGTAAAAACTTAATCTACCCTATGAATTATGAATGTGATGTTTTAAGAATGACGACATACTCGATACCTGATTGAACTTTGATAGTTGATCAACAGCATCATTACCGACCAACGAATCACCAACAAAAAGTACGAGGTCCGGACTGTTGACGTATATAAGCTTAGATAGTGCACGCATCAACGGTTCGTTGTCCTACATCCGACCAGCTGTGTCAACAAGAACAACGTCTGATCCGTTGCGGGTAGCTCAAGGACTTGCCGCCTGAAAAGTAGATGGAGTTACGATTGGCTCAAGGACTTGGCGCCTGACAAAGCAGATGGAGTTACGACATCCTAAGCAATAGCTTTAAAACCAAAATGCCAAATGCAATGCAATGCAACGCAATGCAAATTAAGTCATGCTAGCTTAATCAAGTATTACAAATTTACAACCCTTTTAAAGATTAAAAATGAGTACGGTAACTAAATGTTTAGTTCAAATTTGAGCTGCATCCAAAATATAATTTTAATCACTCAACCTAACTCCATACCTCATTTTTCGATTAAACTCATTTCACTTACACATTACACCTGAAAAGAGAATACAAACCAGAAAACTTATTTACATTTACACCCCAGTTCTCATTTATTGATTCTATATGTTTGACTAGGTTTTTACCCGGGATTGCTTCCCGGGCTCGGGAAAGTTATTTAGATTAATTAATTACCATTGGTTATTAATACGACCGCATTACATCAACCATCTTATACTGTTATTAATACGACCAAAAGTCAATCAGATGTTGACCAAAAGTAAAACGGAGTATATTGTTTTTAGTTCACAACCCCACATTGTTTCCGTTAGACATGGAGCTAATAATTTACATGTACATATATAGTTTTAGAATCACAACTTCAAAACTAAACAAACAAGTCTAGTGTCAGTTTCGAAAAGCAAACAACTACAACCCGAAAATTTAGTTCAATGTATGCTTCTGCATTTGCCTTCTTCAAACCACAAACATTCATCCGAACATAAAAAACTTTTTACCTTTCACAAAGTTAAGTGTAAATGCTTGACCTGAAACCATGCCTTTATCTCTCACAAACTTTCTCATTCCTTGCAGATAATATCTTGGTTGACCTCGAGATGAACCTATAGCAGCTTGAATATTCCAAACATCACCTGCCACGTCCACAATCTTCAAACCCATCTTACGATTCAGTCCAAGATCTTCAGCCTGTTTTTTAAAAAGGTGCTATAACAAACAACGAACAATTCAATAAACAAAGAATTAACACATCTTTAAAATCTGACTAAAGTATTATATATTAGTAAACTTATCATCACAAACTTACAAAATGACCGTCCACACGGAAAGAAAGAGGTACGATCTGATCATCTTCATTCCCAACAACCATACCACTATTATTGACATCAACGACGTCCTGTACAGCTTCACTATCTGAGCTCAACACAATCTCTTCTATCACCTTTTGTTTAACAACAGCACAAACCTCAGGTGGAAGCACTAAATCACAGGTAGCACAATTGAAAACCGTGATATGAAAAGTCTGAAGATCTATCATCTCAAAGACAATGAGATGATCAGCAGTTAATGACAAGTCATTCTTTATCTCCTTCCATCCGGTAATTATGTAAAGTTCATTGTTGATATCTTCCACCCCTACAGACCAGTTCTTGTTTTCAGATCCTTTAATAACGACCGGATATGAAGGAATAGTGTTTAACATCTTGTGATGAACAAAAGAACGATTAATACTCTACAATCAGAATAAAACACATTATATAGTACATTAGTAAAAATATATCAGAAAATTAAGTAAAAAAATAAAACACAACAAATAAACAATTGTATCTCCAATAAAATTACATGATGAATAATATTCGAAGTTACATACCACAAAATCTTCGTTACCAGATGGTTTGTAGTAAAACTCTTCACAAGGAGAAAGAGCAATGCCTTGATAAAAATACAATATTCTGAAACTTTGTAAAGCTTCTTCATAATGAAATATCAACCATGAATCTGAAGGTATTTTCAAACTGTCTATCAATTGACACCAACCATTATAAAAATAATATTTGCCATTGCCTAGGGGATAGATCTTGACTTTAAAAACATTTCCAGCTGTGGTTCGGATATTTGTATTTCCAATTGGATAATTAAACTGTTGAATCCAATTTTGATACTGTTTTGGCAAAATCTAAGCATAAATAAAAGAAACACTTTTATTGCTAATTATCATACCAAAAAATTAAAATTAAGTGTTAAACTAAGATCGGATAAAACTACTAACCAAACATTTCCTTTTACTGCTTTGAAGGTAACACGGAAATCCATAAATCATTCTCACATAAAACTGTAACAGTATCAATCATATATAATCAAAATCAATAACATTAAGAAACAAATGAATACAATGCATTAAGGTATGCAATACATCTAAATAAAAGATGATACAACTAATATATATCAAAATAACAATAGACAACATCAAAAAGGTGAGAATACATGTAATTTCTTATCATATCGAAATATATATATATTTTTACATCAAATCATATAATTAAAACTTAAAACCTACTTTTCCGATTAAGTATCACAAATATACAAGAACGATCAACAGCTGTATAAATTGTATAGAAAAACAGGATAGTGACTTGTGTCTATTCAAAAGAAAAACGTAAAAACAGTATACCAAGTACTAATCAAAATAAATTCAACTTTTTTAAATACACATGAGAATACATCAGATGGTATATCATAAATCAGAATAAGATAAATACATGAGCAAAGTGAAATCCAATAAAATCAACAATAGATAACACAAATGGTAGATACAGGAAATGCAGATCACTTTTTTTAGAAACATATATGTCTCATGCATAATAACTACATATTAATCGGATATTCAAAAAAATTAGGACTATAAAAAATTGTTCAAGTATAAGCCGCAACAATAAACGCAATCATAACCAACAATGGATTGAAAAAAAAAAAAACAGGGACATACATGAATACACTACCGTCGACTACAACTTCTTCATTTAAATAACAAGAACCATAATCGCCCAAAGAATTCATAACTAAAAGAATAAACATAAAAAATACAAAATAAATCAGATTATTTAACAATACCTTTATTATTATACAAGATGATATTGATGAAGATCGGAAGAAATCGAAGAAGATGACAGATTTTGTTGGAGAAAGTGTAGAAAGAAACGTGGAGAGAGAAATGAACCGAGATTTTCTGAGGATCTTTAAAATGTTAGAAGTTTAAAAATATCCCATGTAACCGGGTCGGATAATCCCATTTTTCGTCAACATCTGTTTGACTTTTGGTCAACCGCAGTTTGAGTTTTGGTCAACATCTCATTTAGTATTCAACAGAAATTTGGATAACTCAATCAGTGGTTTGAAAATCTGTTTGACTTTTAGTCAACAGATGCATGGAAACCCATGTTAGATTGAACAGTGTTTTGAACAGATATTTAAACATCTGTTTAGACCTAAACAAATGTTGGGGCTTAAACAAATGTTTGGCGTTCTATATCAGTTGTTTGGACTTAAACAGATGTTTGGATTTAAACAGATGTTTGGCCATAAACAGAATTTGCCAATAAAGATATGTTTGGCCTTAAACAAATGTTTGAAGTTAAACAGATGTTTGCTCATAAAGAGATATTTGGCCACACACCAAACATCTGCTTGAGGTCAACATCTGTTTCACTATTCGCCAACATCTGTTCGACTTTTGGTCAACATCTGTTAAAATATAAACACTGTTAACATAAATTACAAATAATTAGCTAATAGACGGCACACAATTAGCAACTTAAATCATCAAGACCCTTAACAATTTGACCATATGATTTAATCATGTGTTTTATATTAGATGGGTCAACTGAAAAAGAAAATTCACTAAAAGGATAACAAATTAAACAGCTCAAAAAAAAGCTCAAAGAGTATTTTTACTACAAAACAGGATTAACAAACAATGCCAATAGTGAAGTCAACCATGTTTCTTTCACCTTTGACTTTCAAAGTCAATTCGGTTACTTACCAAATTCACAAATACATAAAATTTCTTATATAACTGCAAACATTACCACACCTAGTAATCTTAACTCTGCTATAAACTGTAAAACACAAACCCAAATATCACATTTCCATTGTGAATCTTTATTGCCTCATCAAAAATTCCCTGACTTGCCCTTTGAATTGTAATTCAAAGTCCAACGAATCTGTATTAGGATCTCCTGATTTGTAGCTTTTTTGGCATAGCTGGAACCACTGCTTCAGGGTAAACAGGCTTTTGGGGAACATTAGGATCTTTCTTTCTTAATTCTTCCAGCTTTTTGTAAGAGAAAAACACTTTATCCTCTTTCCACCTTGACACTTGGTTCTTTGACCCAAAATTAGCTGTTATTAACTCTTCTTTCATTCTCTTCAGCTGCAGAGACCTATCTGGTACATTTTTCTTAAACTTTGCCCAGATAGGAGGAGTCTGCTTCACCTTCATTTTGATCATATCTTGAATTCTGGCTGTTTCACTTTCTAGCTCACTGATGGTCCATTCTTTGTACTTGTACTTTTCTCCCTTGTATGTTTTGTAAGTCATGATATAGTCAATATAATCTTTCCTCAAAGTTTCATCAGCTCTTTCTGATAAATTTTGACAGAGATCTTTTGAAAACTGCTCCAAAATTTTCACTTGGGTTAGCAAATGTTGGTAAAATGTTTGAATCTCTCTGTCAGATTTTCCTTGTGTATTTCTTTTGGAGATATCCTCTGCTTGTTCAGCCTTTAACTTCAAGTATTCATTAATGTTATTAGGCCTTGGATATCCTTGAACAGATGGCAAGTTCCTTTTAGCAGGGTCATCTTCAGAGTAGAAGGATCTGATCTCCTCTCTAACTGCTTCCAGTTCTAATGGATACAGGACTCCTGCAGGAAGAATGGCAGTGTTTGAATTTGAAACTTGTGCTAAAGAGAATGGGACAGCATTGGGAATGGTAACAAGGGACAATGGTTGGGTGGATGTTTGCGGTGTTGAAGGATCAACATTCAGAATTATCCTTCTCCTTTTATGTTTTGGAGAGGTTGGTGGTGTTTTGGTGCGTTGAGTGGTAGTGATTTGAGTGGTAGATGGTTGACTAACAGTTGTTGAAACAACTGGTGTTTCAACCACTGTTACCATTACAACAGATGATGTGTCACCTGAAGTATTTTCCTTTTTGGCAGGTGGTGTTGGTAGTAATGAGGATGTTTTTGATGGTAATGGGATTTGTGGTAAGGCAGTGGATTGAATTTGTGCTGAAGTGGTGCAAATTGTTGGTGTAACATATGTTGAAACAACTGAAGTATCTACAGCTGTCGATACAACAGATGTTTTAACATCTGCTCGTTTTGAGGTTTGATGTGTGGAGCTTTTGGGAGGTGTGGATTTGGGTTCCTTCACTTTTCTAGTGGGCTGTTTTCTTTTAGGCTCAGGATTTTCTTCATTCTTGGCCTCAGAAACACCCTGCTCATCCTTCTCCATACAAACTCTTTTCTCCTGTTCCCACCTTGCTTTATCCTTTGCCTCCATATCCCTTTTTACCGTTCCTTTTGCATCAGAAATGGCATTTGTGGTTACATCAACCTTTTTAGTACCATCTGGCTTAGGTATCTCTGCAAGCATAGTGGATTTGTCTGGTGCAATGTACAAACCATCTTCATATCCCTTTTTCTTTAGCTGCTTCATTTTCTCCCACTTTTTGGCATCAGCTGGTGGTGGGTTGTCCACAAAGATGATAGTAGGAGGAGCAGAACCAGTGGTTTTCAGCGAGTGGGCCTTCAATGCCTTTATGTCTGCTTGTGTATCCATAAACCTAGCTTCCATCATATTTCTGATCTTTTGAATCTGTATTTCATGTTGATGATCAGAATATGCCCTTTGTTGGTGAAGCACAGGTTGAAATAAACTCCAAAGCTCAATGGGAGTAGGAGCAGATGATGGAGCAGATGTTGTATCTGGTGCTGCAATGGGTGTTGCCTTTTGGGCTTGTAACAACTGTTGGAGCATTGACTTAATATCTGCAACAGAAGTTTCCAATTTCTTAACCCTCTCCCTCAATTCCTTGTACATTAAACCATCACCCAAGTTAATGGGATCATCTGATTTCCCACTGGCAGTGGTTGTATCAGCAGTTGACTTAGGGAAAGTTTCCCAAAAGTCATCCACAGATGCCCCTTTTTCTTGGTACTGGGGACTTCTTTCCTCAGCAATTGGGATCCTTTTAATAGAACCAGGGGTTGGAACAAAGACAGCAGCGGATATCACAGTTGCTGGAGAGGAAATTGCCTTCAGAGGAGTCTTATTGATGAAACAACTGGCCAGGTGTAGATCAGTGGATCCAACACCTGTAGTTGCTGCTCCAATTGAACTACTGACAGGAAGTACTTGTATTTCCTGCAGTGTAACCTCCTCAGTTGTTGGTGGGTTAGCAATGATTGAGACACCAGACCCAATTACTTGTTGAGGTATATCCTCATTAACAGGTGTTTGAGAAGAACTGGTTTGTGTCCGGGCTAAATCAACTGCATCCAACAAAAGTTTTGTTTCTGGGGGGATTTGAGAAGTGAGGATAGATGTAGAAAGCGAATTTGCCCCGGGCAGTGGGCTGTGGATGATGGAATCAAGTGATTCCAGAGCATCATAATTTGGTGTCCCTATTATTACAACGTGCTCTTTTTTAGAAGAAGCAGGAGGAGTTTGAGGCTCAGGTTGAGATCTTTCTTCCAACTGCTGTGAGGTAGTAGCAGCAGTGGTTATTGGTGACTTTTGTGCTGTCACTGGTAGTTGCTCTGGGATTTCATCTTCCAGAGTTACCTTTGTTTTGGGTTTGGGGGGCTTTTGTGATTTTTTCTGTTTTGGTCTTTTGGTGGTTTTAGGTGGGGGTTTAACAGCAGTTGTTTTATTGCTATCATCACCTTGAGCAGTGGGCTCAACAGTAGGTGCCTGAGGAGCAGTGGTAGCTGCTGAAGTCTGCTCAGGAACCTCTGCTTGTGTTTTGGAAAGTTTTGACATCCTTGTAAAGGTTTCAGTAGTGAGGCTCTTAATTGAAAAAGGATTACCCTGGATAAGCACATGGGCATTATCTTCTGAAAATTTCTTTTTAAAATAGTAACTTAAAAACCTTGGAAAGAGAAAAAACGCCTTTTTATTAACATTTCTAACAAGATAATTGAAGATTACCTGGGAATAGTTAAAATTTTCACCATGTAATATAGCATAACCTAGATATTGAATCTTCAATGGGATTTCATTGAAAGCAGTGGTCTTGTTTGAGACACACATCAGTAGGGTATGAAACAAAGACCACTAGGTTTTTCAAGTAGACCTAAGTAGTTACAGCAGGTTTTTACCTACTTACACGTTTCTTTTTATAATCCCCTCCTCAACGTAAAGATACATCAAATGTAACACGTGTTACAGCAGGTTTTGTGTTCAAGATGAAGATGGTTATCAATAAGCGAAGCCCGCCGAAGGATTAAAACGCATCATCAGGTTTTCATGGTGACGATGGTGTGTTTTTTGGTTGGCTGCTATGTGTTGTGAAGATGGATGTTGTTGTGAAGACCATATGTAACATGTGTAAGATGGCTATACATGTGTTACATTTGTTGCCCCATAGTGTAACATATGTTATAAACATGTGTTACATATGTCAGGCCCTTTGGTGTCAATTTAAACTTAGTAAAATTAAGGAAACCATTGTAACACGTGTTACAACTTTTTACTCAGACGTGCATTTTCTTTTTATAATCCCCTCCTCAACGTAAAGATACATCAAATGTAACACGTGTTACAGCAGGTTTTTACCTACTTACACGTCTCTATTACAAATGGATGAAAACAGTTTTTTTTATAAAACATCAACTTTGTAACACTTGTTTACTTGTTTTGTTCACAGGTGAAAAGATGTTTTGTGTTCAAGATGAAGATGGTTATCAAGAAGTGAGGCCCGCCGAAGGATTAAAACGCATCATCAGGTTTTCATGGTGACGATGGTGTGTTTTTTGGTTGGCTGCTATGTGTTGTGAAGATGGATGTTGTTGTGAAGACCATATGTAACATGTGTAAGATGGCTATACATGTGTTACATTTGTTGCCCCATAGTGTAACATATGTTATAAACATGTGTTACATATGTCATCCCTTTGGTGTCAATTTAAACTTAGTAAAATTACATATGTAACAACATTACGTCATCCAAAATGTCATATCAATGAACAAACAAGTAACATGTGTTACACCGAAATGTTACACAAGTGTTTCCAGTTTACACATGTTACATCTTGTGTAACTCTGCTTTATATTTTGTATGTGTTTCCAGTTTCCAGTTTAAACATGTTTTAAAGATACAACCTGTAACATGTAAGTATTTATAGGTAAACATGTTTTAAAGATACAACCGTATCACCTTATAAGTTATATGTTTTGCTGACAAACGCCATGTCACACATGTTACACACTATAGAGTGAAACAACAGTATTGAACGCTGCTACACATTTCCCATTCTGTCATAACATGTGTAACATTTTTGGGGGTTTCGATGTTGTAGGTTTATACAGACTTAAATATATACAATGATCCAAAAATGATCATACATGTGTTACCATCTAGTGTAACATAAGTTACAAACATGTCTTACATATGTGCAGCCCCGATTTTTGGTAACAAAGGGGTTGAACATGCGTAACACATGTTTGTAACATGTGTTACACTAGAGGGTAACTTCTGTGCAATATCAAAGGTACCCACCACCTGCCCTTCATCGACTTCTTGTTCCCATTCTTCACTGGTTTCTCCATCTACCTTCTTTCGCTTTATGGCCACCTTTTTGTCGTATCTGATATTGTAGTTCTTTTTTTTCTGCCAAGATCCCTTCTCGTTTGGTTGCAACTGCTATGGTCAAGTCGTAATAACACAAGTTACACTCTAGTATTTTTAATCTACTAATTAAAAAAATAGTAGTAACATAACTTACACTAGTTACCTTCTACCCAATTATGCCCTGAACTTGAAGACTCCCTAAATTTTGAGTTTTTATCTGCATCATTTCACACATAATGTTTTGTTAGGTTTCTTCCCAGTCCCAGTCCTGCCCAAGAAATGAAAAACACAAATATTAGTAGTCAGCAAAAGAGTACTTGCTAAGATGAGGATACAACAATTACAAAATGTGTAACACCATGTATGCACCATATATTTTTCCGAAAGTGTAACATATGTTACAACATACAGGACAAACAGTTTAGAATCTAACTAGCAGAAATGTAGCTGGCAGAAATGTAACATACGTAACTAGTTATGCCTGCAAAAATTCAAAACATTTAACACTAATTATAAAAAAAGAACAACTTAACCAACAAATTTTTTAAACCTTTTCTGTAACAATTATGGATTTTCAAACTAATTATCTACCAATAATTGGGATGCCCAATTTAAACAAAAAACAGAAAACAAAATAAAGCAAATCCAATTCATAAAACCTAACACAAACCCAACCCATAAATTATTGGGCAACAAACTGAAAATATCAAAAAACTGAAAATACCAAAAAAGGGATATGTGCAACCCCCCTCTTTACGTTGAGGATGGGATTATAAAAAGGAAAATGCACAGCTGAGTAAAAAGATTTAACACGTGTTACAACAGTTGTTTTAAGAACTTTCAAATAAACAAGTGTTGCAAAGTGGATGTTTTTAAATAACTGTTTAAATCAACGTAATAGAGATGTGTAAGTAGGTAATTTCCTTTTGTAACACGTGTTACATTGGATGTATCTTTACGTTGAGGATGAGATTATAAAAAGGAAAATGCACAGCTGAGTAAAAAGATGTAACACGTGTTACAACGGTTGTTTTAAGAACTTTTAAATAAACAAGTGTTACATCGTGGATGTTTTAAAAAAACTGTTTTCATCCATTTGTAATAGAGACGTGCAAGTAGGTAAAAACCTGTTGTAACACATGTTACATATGTGCAGCATCAAAGGTACCCACCACTTGCCCTTCATCTACTTCTTGTTCCCATTCTTCATCGGTTTCTCCATCTACCTTCTTTCGTTATCGTAACACATGTAACATGTGTTACCTCCTAGTATAACACACAATAACAGTTACTATTCAGATCAAAAGCCCAAACAAGCAACCAACCCAACAAAAAAAACAGTTACTATTCAGATCAAAAGCCTCAAACAAGCAACCAAACCAAACACAACTTTTTACCTCAAAAATGATTTTAACACAAAAATAAAAACCTGCAAATTACATAAACATTTACCCATTTTTACAACCATTTTAACAAAAGAATCATGTTCATCTTTAAAACATCCATTACACAAAAACCTATAAACAACCATTTTAACTAAAACATCAAGTGTGAAATGATTTTTCAAAATAAAATACTCAAGAGATTGTTGTTTCTCTCTCTAAAATAGCAACTTTCTCTCTCTAAAAACACTTACCGAATCTAGAAACCGTGTGATGAACACGATGAAGATCTTCAAACTTGCTTCTCTCTATGTGTTCTTGGTGTTCTTGATGAATATGATGAAGATTGTTGTTTCTCACTCTAGAAATCAACTTTCAACAAGCATCAGCACACCCGAGATGAAGATGACGACGTGAGATGAAGCATGAACACACCCGAAATTAGCACTCCGGTTGCCTGTAACACCGTCGTCGTCGGCACCGACGGTTCGTCGGAGAACCTCCACCGCTGTAGACGACGGCACCGTCTTCTTCTCTCTCTTAAATCTCTCTCTACCTCCTGAACTCTCTCACACACACTTGTGTGTGTTCTTGGTGTTTATTTTGAAACATGGAGAGAGAGACATAATGGATGATGATGATGGTGAATGTACAGAAGAAGAAGAAGAAGAAAGAGAGAGTGAGATATTTTGAATTCTCAAAAGAAGAAGAAAGAAGAAGGAAGAGAGATAATGATGATGCTTTGATGGTGATGGTGACAATAAGACAGAAGAGAGAGAATGGGTTATGGTATTTTTGACACAAATACCCTCATGGCCCACTAATCAACATATGTTATGTATTAAATTTAAATCAATAAACATCAAATTTTCCTAACCCTTAGATGATCAAGATCAATGGTGAAAAGGTTGGTTTCCTTAGTTTTCTCACTAATAAATGGTTTCCTATATATCCATCCCCTATATATATATATATATATATATATATAGGGGACCGCTAAAATGAAAACCACCTCTAGTTGTAAGAACCGTGAGAACTACACCGTACGGGGTGAGGTGGACCAATTTTTTTTCATAAACGTAGATGCGTGTATTATAAACACATTTGTAAAAAAAATAAAAAAAAAAAAGTTGTGTGTGTAGTTTTGAGCACCACATGTTTGCGTTTACGGGTACCGTAAATTTTGTTTAAAATTTACGGTACCCGTAAACACAAACAAAACTACACACACGACATTTTTTTTTGAATTTTTTTTACAAATGTGTTTATAATACACGCATCTACGTTTATGAATTTTTTTTGATCCAACTCGCCCCGTACGGTGTAGTTCCCATGGTTCTTACAACTGTAGGTGGTTTTCATTTTAGCGGACCCCTATATATATATATATAGGGTAAGGTTAGATAGAAAACCCTAAAAATTTGAGAAAACCCTAGAAACCCAACCTAAAAATTCAACAATATCCTACCCAACTCAAAAAGATCTCTTGACCTTTTGTCTACTATGATTTGACAACATTTATTACACCCTTATATTCCCAATGTATCTTTCCTAACTCTATTTCTCTATCCTTTTCATTTATAACAAAGACCTCCATTAATCTCCTGCATATCTTCCTTTACCATCTACTCCTTCATTTCTTCATTTCTCCATTAATGTCCATGGAGACAAATCCACCAACGAACGAGTTAATGTCGCCGGGTCATCTGCTCCCCAACAGATTCATTACCAGTGACTTCCCTAATGACGAGGAATTAAATGCTCAAGGTTTGTCTCTCTATCTAACTTAATGAAATCATATATATGTTTTTTTTATTTGACATTTTTTAATGTAATAATCCAAATATACTGGTCAATGTTCACCTGTACCATTCGAAGCTTATGGATACACTAACATGTCGGTTGATGGTGCTGGATCATCTCAAGTCCCTGTTAGATCACCGGATTTTCTGATCTCCAACAAGTTCATTAGCAGCGATTTCCCTAATGACGAGGTTATGGATAATGATCAAGGTTTGTTTTTTTCTATATACATGTTACACTCGTTTTATTTTTTTTCTTTCCTATATATGGCATAATGTAAACATATGGATAATGTTCATGTAGCATCCGAAGATTCTTGCTACCCTAACATGCCGGGTGCTGGTTCTGGATCATCTCAGGGCCCTTCTGTGTTTGTTGAATCATCTCGCGGGCCGTTAGATGGTTGTTTATTTTCCATGGGAGCACACTTTATACTCATATACCAGATTTCTAACCTTTCGTTTTCTCATATACCAGATTTCTAACCTTTCGTTTTCTGATGCAGGGCCAACGCATTCATACTTCGTTTTTAATACGCCTCACGAAACCCGCTACTGGATTCCTACCGTCGCTGATAAGTTCATACCAGTGTGTGGGAAATCTTATCCGACTTTTGAGGCTGTTCTCTCCATGTATGAACTTTATGCGTTTGAAGCTGGTTATTCAGTTAAAAAAGGCCAAACTAAAGTCTGGTGTGGAATTCCCACACACAAGTATCTTCGCTGCTCAAAATACGGGAAACCACAACCAAAGAGGACTTTTGACACACTAGATGAATCTTCTGTAAGGCCAAGGAGAACCAACTTCACATTGTGTGACTGTAAGGCAAGCATTCTAGTCTCAATCTATAATGATACATACACAGTACTGAGTTTCAATGATATTCATAATCATGAACTTGTTGAGAATTACAACCGTGATCTTAGCAAGATATCACGGAAGCTGTCATTCACCACTAAAAAATTCATTCACAATATGAGTCTAAACCGTATCGGACCCGTGGGAACTTATAGATGTCTTGTAGCTTTAAAAGGGGGGCATCACAATGTCAACGGGACTCTGGTGGATTTTAAAAATTTTAGCCAACAGTTGCGAATTTTTATTGGTGAACGCGACGCACAAGTTTTCCTTGAACGCTCGCGTGAGCGCTTTGACAACCTACCCGACTTCTATTTTGATTACACGGTTTCAAATGGAAAGCTGTCTTCTGTATTCTGGGCTGATGAAATTTCAAAGCTAAACTACAAAGCTTTTGGCGATGTCCTCGCCTTCGACTCGACTTACAGCACTAACAAGTGAGTTTCCCCTTAACATGTGTTAGGACTGATATCAAAGTATACAAACCTAACCAAAAAAGTGTTACATTTTGTTAACTTCAAATCCATTTTTATTCATAGGTACAAGATGGTTTTTGTGCCATTCATAGGTGTGGATCATCATTTCCAATGTGTTTCATTTGGTGCGGGTTTGATATCAACCGAGTCCATTGAATCTTATGTGTGGTTGCTTAAGGCTTTCTTGAAGGCACACGGTACTCAACCAACTCTCATGTTGAGTGATCAAGACCCATCTATGCTTCAAGCTATTCCTCTGGTCTTTACCGAATCATGCCACCGGTTATGCATGTGGCATATAAGGAAAAAACTACCCTCCAAGGTTAGGTTAAATCGTTAGCCCTTAACATGTGTTATTCAACATCACAGACTTATATTTCTTTTTCAATTGTTTAATCTAACATGTGTTAGTAACTCTTAAAATTTACCAGATCTCTGCGGACCTTCTTGATAACACTAATGTTCGGGCCTGCCTTCACCGGTTGGTTTGGAATGTTTATATCAAACCAGAAACGTTTGAGTCCCACTGGCATGACCTCCTAGAAACATTTGGCCTACTAGACCACACTTAGTTGAACGACATGTACAACATCAAACATCTTTGGGTACCAGCCTACTTCAGGGAACTGCCAATGTGTTGCTTGATGAAGACCACTTCACGCTACGAAAGCTCGAACACTGCCTTCAAGGTCAACTCAACAAGTGCAAACACCCTTGTACAATTTATGATGTGCTTTGAAAATAGGGTAGACAACCAACGCTATCGGCAACGCGTATCGGAGTACAAAACCTCATCCACGGTTTTCAAGGGCACTACTGATTTAGCGATAGAACAGCATGCGTTCGCCATATACACAAATGCTGTTTTCATGCAAGTTCAAAAGGTGACAATAAAAGGGAAGTTTTTATGCTACATCACAAACCAAACCGAGTCCAGCAATACCACTCTTTTGCTAGACGTCACTCATTTGGACAAAAGGAACAACATCACAAACGTCTACCAGGTAACACATGTTAGGCAAGTTTATTATTACCACTCCACTAACATACGTTAGATATAAATGCCTTTTTACTCCTTCTGTCCCCAACAGGTTACATATAACACTGTAGACCTCTCCGCCAGTTGCTCATGCAGGAATTTCACACGTATCGGATATCTGTGTCGCCATGTCTTTTGCGTATATCGATTGAAAAATGTTGCAAGCATTCCACCCCAATACATAAACGATAGGTGGCGTCGAGATGCCCTCCCAAAAGAGGTTTTTTCACTTTCCAGCCGATATGGCGTTAACGCACACACACCGTCCGTTATACGGAATGAAATCCTCAACCTCGTTACTGAATGCGTTGATGTGGCCAGAACCGATGAGGATTCATTGTCAAAATTGGTTGCCCAACTCCGGGATTTCAAGATCAATGTGCTTTCCAAGCAACCATTGGGTATAACTAAAAATGAAACAAACCAGTGAAATGGAAGAAATAATTGGTCAACCAATCAACATTCCAGTCGAAGTTGCTAATCCAGATGTTGTACGCAATAAGGGATATGGTACACATACTCGCATTTCCGGAACTGGTGAGAAGGCAAAGACAAAACCACCAAAACGTCCAAAGCAGCTTCGTCTATGCAAGCGTTGTGACCTGTATGTCGACGACCACGACTCACGCAACTGCGTTAAGGTGGCCGCAATGAAAGCAGCAAAGGCAGCTACTGAACAACAAAGGCAGACCGCCACCGGTGCCTCCACCTCTGATTAAAATCTTTCTTTTCGTTTACTACTACTATGTAATGGGAGACTCTCTTCATTTTGGCCTTCTTACACACATGTAACAGTCTTTTAACATCCTCCTGCTTTTTCTGTTACGTGTGTAAGAAGGTGGAACTATTTTTATCTTATATAACGTGTGTTAACATGTGATCATGTGTTGATCACATGATCACATGTTAACACACGTTATATAAGATAACACATCTTCATCTTAGACATTCCAACCCTTTAACGTGTGTTAACATGTGTTGATTCATAAACATGTGTTACGCCCCTTTTCGAACGATATATAACGTGTGTTAACATGTGATCATGCAGAAACACCAAGCTGTAAACTGACATGTGTTGATACATAACATGTGTTAAGCGGCTGTTATAATTTTTTTGTAACCTGACATGTCATTTATTGTATACAGGCAGGTTACTATACAAAACTCCGTTTAGCAGATATGACATGTGTTGAGACTCTATTATAACGTGTGTTAATACTACTAGAAATGGATGCGTGGGTCCCAATAGTAACTTAATAAAAGCAGAGTTATAGAAGAGGTCGACTACAAGACCAAAAACTAAAGTGGACTTCAACACGCCGAAAAAGTCTTAACAACACCTGATGGGCAAAATAATTAGAGTCTAAAATTAATTTGGAGTTGGTTGTTTCTCTTGGTTATTAGTTTTGGGTTTATGTAATCACTTGGTTTTCGTTTCATATTTTAAGAGGTTTGTTTTGATGGAGACATCGAAAGAACGTCTACAAGCCCGAATGGATTGCTCGATAGACAATGACTGACCCTTGAATAGGTCATGTTGTACCGGGGGAGAGTTGTTAGTACATGTATTACATGTGTTAGTGGTGCACGCAACAGCATAAACACCAAAGCTGTAAGCTGACATGAGCTGATTCATAACATGTGTTACGCCCCTTTTCGAACGATATATAACATGTGTTAACATGTGATCATGCAGAAACACCAAGCTGTAAACTGACATGTGTTGATACATAACATGTGTTAAGCGGCTGTTATAATTTTTTTGTAACCTGACATGTCATTTGTTGTATACAGGTAGGTTACTATACAAAACCCTGTTTAGCAGATATGACATATGTTGAGACTCTATTATAACATGTGTTAAAACTATTAGAAATGGATGCGTGGGTCCCACTAGTAACTTAAGAAAAGCAGAGTTAAAGAAGAGGTCGACTATAAGACAAATCATAGTCGGAAATGACTAGTGTCTTTATCAAATGCACAACAGCCATCACTAAACATTAAACAGCTATACAGAAAAAAAACATCATAACACGAAATCATAAAAAACGATACAAATCTACCTTCAAACAACAAAAATCAAATCAACCGGAACGAACTACAACTATAGATCCGAAACAGCTATCACTAAACATTAAACAACCATGAAGAAGAACATCATAACACAATAGCATAAGAAATCACACTAATCTACCTTCAAACAACAAAAACTACTTAAAATCAACCAGATCAGAACAAAATCAGTTACCATGTTACATTTCACAAGATCAAGAGGAGTAACCGTCATATGAGTGAGTCCACAGCTGAGAATACCTCCAACAGTACAAGCAGCATAAAACTGAGGAGAATACATCTCGTTCTTGCCGAGAGGCTCGTTCGGAGGAGGAATCACGAAGCTATTTTGCTGTTTAGCTGGTGAAGTTGAAGGAAACAAGCTAGTGTTTGATGTTTTCGTCATTAACATGCTGCTAGGAGAACTGGAAGAAGTGTAGATGAAATTAGGGATGAGAGATTGACGAGAGTTGTCAAAAACCGCCATTGTTGTGGATCGGAGAATGCGATTTGAGTGATGACGGAGACGACGACGACTCAAATTGCTGAGATTGTGTTCTCCTTTATGAGAATGGTGATGGAAATGGTTGCCTTTTTATTTACCAATGCAGGCATGATCAAGGTAGTATAGAAGAAAGGGAGAAGAAGATCTGTGATTTTGATTTTCAAATGGATTTGAAGAGGGAGAGAGAGAGACACATCAGGTTTTAAAAGAGAAATGACATGTTGATAGTGGAGAGAGAATGCTAGGTAAAATGTCTAAAATGCCCCTCTAGTTTAAAGGGTTGGAATGTCTAAGATGAAGATGGCTGGGACAGGTGACCAATTGTAGGCCTTGTGATGGGTTTCCAAGGTTTTCTCAAAATAGAGGGTTTTCTCCCTAGCATTATCCTATATATATTGTTTTGTTTAGTAAGTGTTTTTATAAAAACATTATAAGATAACAATAATAAGTTAAAAATTTGATGCAACTTGTAATTTTTAAGTAAAACTAATATGAAGTGTATTGCCCTATACGCTTCCTTTTAAACTTATGGGAATCGTATTGGGCAATACACTTCCTTTTAGCTGACCATCTTTTGAAAAGTTTGGTACACATATAGGAATTGTATTGCTTAATACGCTTGGACCCAGAGGAACCGTATTGCCTTATACGCTTCTTCTGGTCCCCTAATCATTAGCTGACCATCTTCTGAAAAGTTTGTACTTCAAGTACACATATAGGAAGTGTATTGCTCAATACGCTTGGACCCAGAGGAATCGTATTGCCCTATACGCTTCCTATAGGGTTCAAGGGATGTGCAAATAACCAAGGGGGATGTGTGAATAACCAAGTCCTTTAAGAAAGTAAGAAGAAGAAGAAGATGATGTAATCCATTTATGTTTTATTATAAGTTATGTCATATTATACTTTTTCTTTTAAAAAGTGTTCAATCATCACCTTTTACTATTTTCGTTTTTTTTCTTTATATATATATATATAACTAAATTGGCTTTTGCTCAAATAATTCAAGTAATGGCCCAACATTTTGTTTAGACACTTTAAAGGGAACATGATTGTATATAAATGAGTGGTTATTAGCTATTATTATATTTTAACCTAATGATATTATCATATTAGAATACAATGTTATCATATTCATAGGTTTTCTTTAGTTAAGATACATACATGTTTTGAAACACTAATTTGTAAATAATGGTTTATTTTAATTCTTTTATGTCATAAGTTATTATATATTCTAGATAACTAAAGTGTGGAAACAATAAATATTGGGAACCTTATTTAACATACAAATGTTAACGAGATCGTTATTTTAGGATAATCATTTCGTCCTCTTGGATTTCCCAATCATTACTCGTGCGTTACTTACAGAAAATCACAACGCAACCAATGTGAGTACACTCGACCCATTTACATTTTAAACCACTTTTGGGTTGTAACATGTTACCATACAACAATTACACATACACACACTTAAACGTACTTTGTGAACTCAATCCAATATACATGCTACTTATTATGCTAGATAATACATGCTTTTTGCCATTACTATGTTATACCCTCGCTTAACATTTATATCGCTATAGGAGTAGCACACCACCCGATGGGGGTTTGTTAAGTCAATATACTATACGGTCTCGTCACTTTGTGGTGAGGGATGCTAAATACTAGTGGACACCTTGGGTTTAGACGTAATGTTATGCATGCTAGTTACCTTGTATACAAATTGCCATGTGGATTCGAGTAAAATGCTTTATACTTATGCTATACTATTTAAACCTTGTGTACTCGCCTTTGCTTTTGCATTGAACTTTATTTTAACATGTTACAGGTTGATGATGATGATGCTATGAAATGAAGTGGCATTGATGCCTAGATACACACATAGACGTTTAGGTTTAAATGTTGTATCAATTTTGATTATGTTGTTATGTATTTCTTTGAACTTGTTGTTATTTGAATTTCCTTGTATTGTTGACAATTTAGTTTATGAAATGAAATCGGTTTATTAAATATTGACGCAAATAGTGTTATGAAGTCTCTAGCAATCTTCACACTTCGTCTCATCCCGATGTTTCCGCCATTGGTTGGGGTGTGACAAAAATACATGCTACACCCAAAACAAAGTCTACATATACATATAATAGGTGTCCCCAAAAGAGCTGACACACTTAACACAACACCTATCCCACAGTAAATACCATTCACCCCCTAACACACGTTACTCTAACCGGCAACCCTGCTAGATTTTAGGAAGCAACACATTCACCTCCGAACATAACATGTGCGCAGCATACTTCTTTCTCAACTTCCGCACCTCGGACATCTTCTTCGGCCCACTCTTGCTGAACCCACAATTAAAACTTTTGTTTTTCCCCATGTAGCACTCCATGTGCCGCATTAAGAAGACCCCACAATCAGTTGTGTTTCCTGTCGTCGCCCAACTAACCGGCATACGCTGGATGTTGCAGTCGTCAATGTCATCGACTCGCGGATTCCCAACCTCACGAAGGTATTGCACAAACATATCTTTCTGCATATACAGATACAAGCCATGCTCAATTAAATAACACATCTTGAATACAATCACACTTACGGTACAACATGGGTCATTTTAATAACTTACAAACTTATAAGGTGTGTCCTTGTGGAGGTAGTATACACTGTCTTCTATCGTCTGAGCTTGTCTGGCTTTGTCATTATCAACAACATAAATTCCGGGGTCCCGTAACTCAAACACTAGCAAGTAAAAATGTTTTTGCTCCAAGATCGGGAACAAAACAATGTCGTGCTTTCTCAAATCAGGAACATTTTCAGCGCTGTTAACCGCACCTTTTATACCAGCCCGAAACTTGTGCATCCGCGCCTCGACTCCACCTTCCTCAGTTGTTAACATCCACGGGAACTTTCACAAAAGAGAAATTAATAAGGATAACCACTCGCCACACCCTAACTACTTTTCCACAAAAAAACATCAATCTACACAAATCATGTCTATATACAAAACACTCACCACAACTTTAGTACCAAAGAATAGCCTACTGTAAGCCCCCATTGATTTGCGTTTCTCTTGGAAGTTTAGCACCTCCGCCCAACAGTCGATAATACCATCCGACACCTCCTTGCCAACGTTTAAACGCTTGAACATAGCCCGAGACGCTTCTACATGGGCAGGGCTTCGAAACAACAACTCCCTGGTTTCATATGTACAGATAAAAACTTAACTTCCACATCTTAACTCATGTTACAGTAATTTAACTCATTTTTAACAATATCCCCCGTACTTACACAACCATGTGTATCCGGCTATCTACATCATCAACTGACGACGTACCCTGTTCATTCTTGCGGCAAAAAATCAAAAAATAACCAATTAACTAGATCCATTGGGTTCATGGTTTACACGCTATTATACAACAATAAACCCCGTAGTAGTTCTACTTACTTGTTTGCCTCCATTGCCC
Source organism: Helianthus tuberosus (assembly GCA_030545235.1). Taxonomy (NCBI): domain Eukaryota; kingdom Viridiplantae; phylum Streptophyta; class Magnoliopsida; order Asterales; family Asteraceae; genus Helianthus; species Helianthus tuberosus. The sequence goes on along the minus strand of CM060436.1, from coordinate 131,619,464 downwards.
GCTTCCTACGACAATGCCCGTTTAGCAAGTGCGTCGGGGATTCATCAGCGTATATGTAATCCCACAGATTCGCCTCCTTCTTAGTGATTGGCTGTCCCATGTCAACATACCTTATATAGTACGGTGATCTATTTGGTTCCGCTGCCACTTTCTCTCTAAAAGGGAGCTTCCTTTTTTGGGCCCCCAATTCAGCTAACACACGCACACGGTGTGCTAGCGACAAATTGTCCTCCACCTCATTCGCATCACCACCAAATAATTCCAGCCCAGCTTGCCCCTTGTGGATTGCAATTGCGGGGTCATATGAGCTAACCGATTCTGCCATTATAACCATACTCAACTTTGGGGTAGTCTCCACATCGCCTAAACATGTATAAAAAATATAATTCATGTTACTCTGTAACCAATATAACACTTTCACAGTAAACGAAAATAGTAAAGCTTACCGGGACGTTCGGGCGCTGTTTCTGTCCCAGCCATCTCATCCACCTTTGCACTTGTGCAACCTGCATGTTCGATGCAAATAAGTATATTTAAATGACTCCCACTAAACCAGCAATCCTAATCATTTTAATGCTCCTACGTACCGGTTTGCTGTGACTCGTCAAATTCACCACCAATTTGTGTCATTCCAAGACACTCCAATTAGGCTCATCGAAACTACGTTCATCAATAAACGTATCGCCTCTGCCCACTGTTCGTATGATTAACACATGTTAACCCACTAAATGTTCCTAATAGGGAACTATTTAACACATGTTATAGAATGAAAAGCTTTACCGCTACAATCTGGCTGCCACTCCTCTTTCGCCGCTTTGCCTTTTCCATCCATAACCACCTCCTCAGCTTTATCGAAAGCATCTCCTTCCACAGAGCCAACCACCAAGCCACCACACTCTTCCTTATTTACGACAGTTGAATCTACAACGTCATGCTCAGTCTTACTATTTGAAGCTGCATAAAACATTCTTATCACATTTCATGCATAGGTTACTATTTGAAGCTGCATAAAAAATTTACCGTTACAATCACGGTGACACTTCTCTACAGCCGCCTTGCCTTTGCCATCCAAAACAACCTGTTCATCCTTATCGATAACATCACCTTCCACAGAGGCAAACACGACGCCACCACATTCTTCCTTACTTGCATCAGTTGCATCCACAACTTCATGCTCAGTCTTACTATTGGAAGCTGCATAAACATTCTCGAATAAATTAGACATGGCTAAACATGGTGCGCCTAGAGTTTTTACGACCCTACAAATAAAATGGTTTCTGAAGATTACCTTCATTGTCATTCTCTTCAACCTGGTTAGTAAGCTTAACATCCATCTCAGCAATTTTGGCTACCTCTTCAGCACAGCTAAACCCCGGTTCAGAAATCTTATCCTTCTTTGCGTCAGTCACTTCTAAATCGGTGATCTGCTGATCATCGTCCTTCTCATCCACATTATTAACAGGTGGAGGTACATGTCCTGCTGCCTCCACACTATATGCATCTTGACCAACCAACTGCATGCCAGAGCCACCGACAACTGTCAAAGCAACATGACACATGTTAAAACAGAATAAACTAATAAAGCACACTATAAAAAAACAAATAATCTGAAATGGTACGGAGCACTACCAGGTACACCCTGGACCGCTGCTGCTTTAAAAAGCAGTATCGCACGCATTAAACCCAACGGCTTATGGACTTGTTCAACATCACTTTTATCCCTGCTCCATTGTCCTTCAATATGTTCCGCCCCACCCATACTACAGTCACCTCCAGTTGAATTACCAGTGTTGGGATTGATCCCTATCAGAGGACCAGATAATTAAAGCCAAAACTGGATTAGAGCAGTGGATCCAGAATAAGCAGATGTTTACATTCAAATCTCTCCCCTTGAAAGTGATTTCATATCTACTGACTTCCTATCTGCTGATCTTACTAAGTGCTGATCTACAACATCTGCCTTGCATCTACTGCCCAATGTCAAAGACTGATGGAAGACCAAAGTTCTGCTGACTCAATCTACTGCCTTGAGTCTAGTACTGCTGATCCGGATAAGCACTGCAGGGTTCACAGCAGTGGAAGGAAGCAGCAGCTGTTTAAGTGTCTTTTATGTAATAAATTGTAATAGCAGTTGTTAGTACATCAGTGTTTGTATAGATCAGAGGTTAGAGTTTGTTAGGAGGTTAGATGTCACTTTCATGGTGACGTCAGCTAAAGATGCTCAGTGGTTTGCAAGTTCCTATAAATAGTTCAGTACTTTGTACTGTTCTATTAGCTCTTTTACAACATTGTCTTCTTTGCACGAACAAACTACTGAGCTCTGGCTGAGGGGGAGTTTGCATTCATTCATCAATCATTGTAATCGTTGTTGAAACAAATTCAATCTTTCGATTCATTGTGTAAAGATGTTTGATTAAAGTATTACTCTCGTTTGATTGTATGCAAAGTTTGTTTTCATCTTAATTCCGCTGCACAACTCTTTCATTTCCATCTTAATTTCAAACGAAAATACAATCAGAAACAAACTCAGATCCAACAATTGGTATCAGAGCTTGGACAGTCAAATTTGATCTAACAATCATTTTGACGTAAAAAGTTCAGCTCATAACAGTTGATACTGATCGTTTGTTCGTCCGTTGAAAAACAGAGCAAGGATTAATCACCATTAAAGTTGATTTCTCAGTGTCTGTAAAACAACAAGAATGACGTCACAATCTCAAGATGATAAAAACAACATCGGCTCGCTTTTTAAACCACCTATGCTAAAAAGAAATGAGTACAACATCTGGCAGAGGAGGATGGGTCACATCCTCGCTCAACAAAGCATAGGTTGTTGGAGGTCTGTCATTTATGGTCCCCATGTTCCTTCAGTGCCAAGCGCTGAAGATGCTAAAAAGTTCGTTCCTAAACCAGTTGAAAATTATACCGAAACCGACTTTCAAAAGATCGAACTAGATGCTAAAGCGTTTAGCATCATAGCATCAGCGCTGCCCAATGAGATATATGCTGGACTGTTACACTGTAATAGTGCCAAAGAGTTATGGGACGCACTTAAGGAACAGTTTGGGGGAACCGAGGAAGTCATAGAAAACAATAGGGAAATCCTGAACCAACAGTATGAAACATTTTGCTACGTTAAAGGTGAATCACTAACGCAACAATTTGAGCGTTTCAGTTGTCTCATCAGTGAACTGAGGCTTGTTAACACTACTTTTACAAACTCAACTCAAAATAGCAGGTTCCTCAGGTCACTGCCAGAAAAATGGGACACAATAGCTTTTGTCACCCGAAACTCACCTGAGTTCAAGGATCTGACCTTGACCCAACTCCACGGTCGACTCCTGACCTACGAAAGGGAGTTGAACCAGAAAAGGAGGTTACAAGAGTCAGGAAAAGTTACTGATGATTACACTTTCGGTAATACTGCTCTTCTGGGTCAAGAAGAATCTGGGAGCAGTGGTAAGGATCAGGGTTATGATCACTTCATTGACATAACTGCTGGTGCAAATTTTAACAACCCTGATCCTCACTCTGCTAGTTATGCATTCACTGCAAACGAAAACCAGATGTCAGACAATTTAAGCTTTGAACTAAATGATTTGCAACATTTTGATCCCACTGACTTAGAGGAAATGGACATCCTGCACCAACTGGCTTTGCTAAGTGTTAGAACTAGCAAGTTCTACAAAAGAACAGGGCGAAAATTCCCAGGTTTGCATGGGAATCTAAGGGTTGGGTTGGATAAATCGAAAATCAAGTGCTACAAGTGTAATAGGTTGGGACATTTCGCTAGGGAATGTAGGAGTCAAACTACTGGTCCCATAATTACTCATCCTAGCTCAAATCCTAGACCTCAAAACCAAAGCACTGTGCACTATGCCCAGTATGCCCCAGCAGCTCAAGTGAACACTGCTCACTATGCTGCTGCCCCTGTGCCAGTGCACTATGTCCAAACTACTGTTCCACAGATTCAATATGTTCAAACCCCTGCTCCACAGGTACAAGTGCAACCTGTTGCACCTCAAACCACTGCTCCAGCAGCAGTACAACCAGATCAACAAAGCTTTTTCACTCAAGGGTTTGTTGACTGGAGCAGTATGCCTGAAGACCTTCGTGATGAAAACTTTGCACTCTATGCTTCTAATGATTCTTCTCATGATGAGTTTTGTTTGATGGCATTAGAGTCAATACAGGAGGGGGTTGAAACTGAGGAGGAACAGCTGAGTATTGAAACAGTGGATGAGGTGACTGAAGCAGTGGTTACTACTGTGGCTGGTGAACTACTGATTGGAGAAAGTTCAGGTACCCTGATTGAACCAATGACAGATCCGTGGTCCGTAGAGGACAAAGAAGAAGAGAAAGAAGAAAAGGCCGGTGAAAAGAAGGTGAAAGCTGATGATGAAGAAGATCATAAATGTGATTGTGCAATGATGGCAGCTGCTAAGGTATCTCCTCAAGTTCTTGAAAAACTGTGTTCTGACAATTGCATAATTGCTTTTGCTAACATCAAAGAGGTGAATGAAAACCTTCGGGATAAAATCTTGACTGATGAGGTCAAATTTGAAAAGTCTTTAAAAGAACTTAAAAATAAATTGACTGAAAAGGAAAAAGAAATCAGTTGTCTAAAAGAAGAGCAAAGCATCACCAAAACCCAACTTCAAACTATGGTAGAAAAATACCTAGTTTGCAAAAAGGAGTTGGAATCCACCCAGATTACTTGTGAAAGATGGGTGGAATCCTGCAGAGGATATGAGGTGATGCTTGCTAAACAGATTGAAAGCAATGTGAAATTTGGGGTTGGTTATAGAAAATATGATAATGAACATATTGCTTTTGAAAAATCTGTCCAAACCACTGATGAAGCTACTGAGCTTATCCCCACAAACAAGAATGGCCAAGAAGTGAAAATCACTGACAAACTTGGTAACAATATCACACTTACCAGACCAATGGGATCCTCCACTTTCAAGGAGCTTGAAGATCATCAGTTTAAATCAAAATGGTCTGATGAGTGTGATATTCTTGAAAATTTCAAGCCAATGGACTTTACATCAACTGGTGGTGTTAAGGCTCCAAAATCTAAAGTCATACCTCTCAAGGATATCCCAGCAGTGGTTAAAACCTCTGCTGCAAAGGAGTCTGAAAGGAGAAAGAAGAAAGAAAAAATTGATAACTTGTTTTGTGAATTCTGTGAGAAAAGGAATCATCTAACAAAAGATTGTTTCCACTTAAAAGCTTATGATTTAAACAGAACAAGTGTCATTGTTTCAACTGAAAGTTGCATTGTTTGTGGCAAAACAAACCACAAAACTCAAGCATGTGTGTATCTCAAAAACTTTGATGTGAAAAAGAATGAGTACATTGCTAAAACATCCTTGAGTCCATCATCATCATCAACATCTGTCAAATTCACCAAGAAACAACCACTGTTTGTGCCAGTTCAAACAGTTGTCACAAAACAGCTGAACCAAACATCTGTCAAAAGAGATGTTCAGGTTACTGATGCACCCCCTGCTAATCAATTCAGAAAAGGCAAGGAAAAACAGTCTTACCAAAGGATTCCACACGTTTATGAGGCCTACAAAAAGCCCTCTAAACCCAAAGTGAACAGGCATCCTTTTGGTTACCAGCAGGTGATTGGTCAGGACCCACAACAGTGGTTAGAGAAACACTGTCATAAAGCAGTCCAAACCCCTGACCTAACCACTGTCCATCACTCTGCATCCATCCCAGACACTGTTGAGACCCCATCCAAAGCCTTGTTGGCTTTGGAGACCTTAATGAACTAATCCTTTTACTACATGTGCAGGGAGCTTCTGCATACTTTGATAGTCTTTGGTATGTAGATAGTGGAGGTTCCAGGCACATGACAGGATGTAAAGCCGTCCTCAAAGACTTTAAAATCCATGGAGGGGGTGATATATCCTTTGGGAATAATAGTAAGGGGAAGGTTTTGGGGTCTGGTACAGTGCAATCTGGAAATGTAAAATTTGAAAATGTCAATCTGATAGACAATCTAAAATTCAACCTTCTGAGTGTATCACAAATGAGTGACAAAGGGTTTGGGTCATTCTTCACAAAAGATTGTTGGACCAGAAATGGTCAAAAAGATTGAAGCAATAATCAAAACTGGTCAAACTAAACTTGTTGCTCAAAGAAGTGGCAACGTTTATGTTGTTGACATGTCAAAAGAGTGTCCCAGAGCTGATGCCTGTCTGTTCTCAGCTGCCTCTAACAAAGAGACAGAACTTTGGCACAGAAGGCTGGGGCACACAAATCTTAAGACAATCACAGAAATTTCAAAAAATGGTTTGGTGAGAGGCCTACCACCAAAATTGTTTTCATGTCCTGAACATTGCATTTCCTGTTTAAAAGGAAAACAGCATAAAAGTTCTTTCAAGTCCATTGAAGAGTCCAAAACAACCCAGTGTTTGCAAATGCTACACATGGATTTGTTTGGCCCAGTTCAAGTCATGAGCCTCAAAAAGAAAAGATATTGTTTGGTTATTGTTGATGACTTTTCTAGGTTTACATGGACTTTCTTTTTACACTCTAAAGATGAGACTGCAAGCATCTTGCAAGACTTTGTGACACAGGTTGAAAAGCAATTTGACATTCCAGTGAAAAGCTTTAGGAGTGACAATGGCACAGAATTTAAAAATAAGGAGTTGGATGCCTTCTGTGTGAAGAAAGGGATTGTAAGGCAGTACAGCATCTCTAGAACACCAGAGCAGAATGGGGTAGTGGAAAGGAAGAACAGAACTCTGATTGAGGCTGCCAGAACCATGCTTGCAGATTCAGGTTTGCCACTAACTTTCTGGGCAGAGGCAGTAAACACTGCTTGCTATGTCCAGAACAAAGTTTTAATAAACCCTAGGCACAAAAAGACTTCTTATGAAATTCTGTATAAAATCAAACCACTGATCTCATATTTCAAGGTGTTTGGCTGCCCATGTTTCATTTTGAACTTAAAAGATTCCATTTCAAAATTTGCAGCCAAAATTGATTGTGGTTATCATTTGGGATACTCAACCGCTGCCAAGGCCTACAAAGTGTTCAATACACGGACCAAGGCAGTGGAGGAGACTTTGAATGTAAAATTCAATGAACTTTCATCAATGAAAATCCCAGCAAACCCTGCAGATCTGTTTGATCTTGAAAAATTTACTTTTGAAAATACTGCTGTCAAGACTAACAGTGCAGGTCCATCAGAGGATACAACACCAGACTATGGGTATGAAATCATCATCCCTCAAAGGTCTGCCACAAAGGGAAAAGCACCAGCTGTTCAAAACAGTTGTCAAAGCTCAACCACTGCTACCTCAACAGTTGTTGACCAAAGTAGCCCATCAACCACTGCTTCCACATCCTCAAACACTGCTGACAAAAGTCCTCAAACAATGGATAAAAGTCAGCAGTTGTCCACTTCATTACCTCCTATTCCACCACCTTTTGAAGCCACTGCTGGATCATCAAAGTCCCCAGCAGTGGTTAGCTCAGATGATACACATTTGCAGCCTTCACCAACCAATGCCATCATACCATACCAAGGAGATTTAATCTTCTTGCGATCTCATCCACCTGATCAAATTATTGGCAACATAAATGAAGGGGTGCTCACAAGAAGCCAAACCCAAAACATTTGTCTTTTTGCTGGTTTTCTATCACTCCATCAGCCAGTCAAGTACCAAGAGGCACTGAAAGACAACAGCTGGGTAGAAGCCATGCAAGAGGAGCTCCAACAGTTTAAAAGACAACAAGTATGGGAGCTTGTACCACTGCCAGAAGAGGTTAGTCCCATTGGCACAAAGTGGGTCTTTAAGAACAAAACTGATGAAAGGGGTATTGTTGTCAAGAATAAAGCCAGGCTTGTGGTTCAAGGTTACAGACAGGAAGAGGGGATTGATTATGATGAAACATTTGCCCCTGTTGCAAGATTAGAAGCAATTAGACTGTTCCTGGCCTTTGCTATCAACCACAATATGAAGGTGTTTCAAATGGATATCAAAAGTGCTTTCCTCTATGGTACAATTCAAGAAGAGGTGTATGTTTGTCAACCTCCAGGTTTTGAGGATCCATTTTATCCAGATCATGTCTACAGGCTAAACAAAGCCTTGTATGGCTTGAAACAATCACCAAGGGCCTGCACACCCATGGCAACAAATAAGCTGGTCATGTCTGATGAAAAGGATGAGCTGATTGACCAAACACTTTATAGAAGCATGATTGGGTCTTTACTATACCTAACTGCATCTAGACCAGACATCATGTTTGCAACATGTGTCTGTGCAAGAAGTCAATCAGCTCCCAGAAGATCAAATCTCATTGCTGTAAAAAGGATCTTCAGATACATAAAAGGTGCTCCCACACTTGGTATCTGGTATCCAGCTAATGGGAACATCAAGCTTTCAGGTTTCTCAGACAGTGACTTTGCTGGATGCAACACTACAAGGAAGTCCACATCAGGAGGGTGCCAGTTTCTAGGTGATTGCTTAGTCTCATGGCAAAGCAAAAAGCAAGCAGCTGTTTCAACATCCACTGCTGAAGCTGAATACATTGCTGCTGCAAGCTGTACAGCCCAACTCCTGTGGCTTCAAAATCAGTTACTGGATTTTGGTATCACTGCCTTAAAGACACCACTCATGTTGGATAGCCAGGCAGTAGAAAATATCATCAAAAATCCAGTTTCCCATTCAACTACCAAACACATCGACATCAGACATCACTTTGTGAGGGATTGCTATGAAAAAGGTTTGATTTCTCTGCATCATGTCCCAACTAAAGATCAGCTGGCAGATGTGCTCACAAAAGCACTTGATACAGCCACTTTTGAAAGCTTGGTCTCTAGAATTGGGATGCTGAACATGGAATAACAAGCATCATCTTGTTTTTCTATGAATAAAAGCAACAAAATGTTTTCAGAAAATCAAAACTCCATCCTTAAAAATAGCTAAAAATGATATTTTTCATTAAAATCCTTAAAAGTCTGCCATTAACCACTGATTGTTCAAAAGTCTGCTCTACTTCAAAAGTCTGTCCACTGCTGAAAGTCAACCCCTGTTCTCTCATTCCTTTGATAAACTCTGTTGTTCAAAAGCAGTGTATTATCCACTGATATGCTATCCACTGATAGTGAAAATCATCCACTGCCTTCATTAGTCACTTTCATAAAAGTACTGTCCTTCACTTTCACCAGGGGTTGTCACGTGGGCAGTACATAGTGGTCAGACCTTTTGTAACGGCTGCCACCTCAGCATTCACTTTCTTCCCTATAAAATTCCCCACTCACCACCAAAACAGGGTTTCACTGTCGAATTGAATTCTTAAAAATTCTCTTCTCAAAGCAGTTTTTCATCTCATTTCTTCAAAAATTTCTTCAATCATCATCTTCAAAATGACAAAATCGAAATCATCTTCAAAACCCTCATCCAAATCATCATCGAAAACAGCCTCTCAAAAGGCAATCTCCACTGAAATTCCATATAAACCATCTCACAATCTTCTGGGTCTCCTCACAAAACCAGGAACCACAAACGTTTTCGATTCCATCATTGATATCATGGCAAAATCAAAGTACAAAACTTTGTTCACCGCTGATGCACCAATCTATTTGGCGACCCAAAGGGAGTTCTGGAAGAATGCAACCCTTGAAAAACAAGGAGACACTGCAACCACCATAAACTCTTCTATAAAGGGTAAAGCTGTCCAAATCACGCCACAATCCATTTCAGAGGTCTTTCAACTCGGCGATCAGGAAGGTAAAATTTCTTTCACTAAAAACGAGTTACAAACTGACTTCATTGAGAGAGGGTATGAAGCCACAATGATGAAGAAAATTACCTTAGAAAAAGGTTATTTTCCTTCTGCAACCAGATTTTTATTTCATACCCTCCTACTATGTGTTTCAAACAAAACCACTTCTTTCAATGAAATCCCTTTAAAGATTCAAAATCTGGGATATGCAATTCTTCAAGGAGAAAATTTTAACTATTCTCGGGAATTTTTTAAAGATTTGGTTAATAATGTTGAAACAAAATCATTCTTACTGTTTCCAAGGTTTTTAAGTTACTATTTTACAAAGAAATTCAGTAAGGATGATTTAGTTACAATAAACCAAGGTGATTCTACTCAAATAAACAGTTTAACAACTGAAACTTTTTCAAGAATGTTAGCACCTTGCAAAACACAAGCAGAGGTGCCTGAGCAGATTTTAGCAGTTACAACTGCTCCTCAGGTATTTGCTGCTGAGCCCACTGCTCAAGGTGATCAAAGCAGCAGAACAACTGTTTTGAAACCCACACCTAAACTCACCAAAAGGCCAACAATAAGAAAAACACAAAAACCCCCCAAAACCATCAAAAAGGCATCTCTGGAGGATGAGATACCAGAGCTCCTGCCAGTGACGACACAAAAGTCACAAGAAACCACTGCTGCTGCTTCCTCACAGCAGTTGGTACAAATATCTCAACCCATAACCGAAACTCCTCCTGCTTCTTCACAAAAAGAAAAGGTTGTACAAATAGGGTCTCCACATCATGATGCTCTGGAAACACTTGTTTCTATCATCCACAGCTCAATACCCGGGGCAAATCCATCTTCTACACCACCCTTCTACACCACCCTTCACACCCACAATTCCCACACCAACTAAACTGCTGTTGGATGCAATTGATTTGAACCTGGCATTAACCAGTCCTTCTCAATCACCTATCAATGAGAATATGCCTCAACCACTGACTGGGTCTGATGTATCAATCTTTGCTATCCCACCAACACAACCTGAGGAGGTTAGACCCCTTGAGTTACAAATAACTCTTGGTGGTAATCCAAGTGAAGCAGCCACTACAATTGTTACATCCACTGGGTTACATTTGGACAGTGGTTACATTAAAAAGAATTCCTTGGAGGCAATTCCTTTTATAGCACCTCTGTCAACCACCAGTGGATTTATTTATCCTACTGGCAACATCAAAAGGTTGTCAAGTGTTGAAGGAAGAAGACCCCAGTACCAAGAAAAAGGGGCATCAGTGGTAGATGTTTGGAGCACACTCCCTACCTCAACCACTGATAAAACCACTGCTAGTGGGAAATCAGATGATCCCATTAAATTGGGTGATGATTTAAAATATCATGATTTGATGGATCGTATTGGAAAACTTGATAACTCTGTTGCAGAACTCAAAGATATGCTACAACAGGTGTTACAAGTACAAAAAGCACAATCAACTACTGTTCCATCTCAAGCACCTGCTCCACAAAGGGTACCTGCTACAAATGAGCTCTGGAACTTGTTTCAACCTTTTCTCCATCAACAAGCACAATTAGCAGATCAGCAACATGAGAAACATGCCCAACAGCTGAGAAATGCAATGGAGTCAAGGTTAAAAAACACTCAGGCTGATTTAAAGGCTCTCAAAACTCAGATCCTGCAAACAACTGGCATTGCTCCTCCAACAGTACTTTTCATTGATCAACTCCCAGACGATAATTCCAAAAAGGGGGAGAAAATTCAGGAGTGGAAGAAGAAATGAATAGATGATGGTCTCTACATTGAACCTGAAAAGGATGCTATGACCAGAAAAATTCCTGTGCCAGATGGTAGTAAAAAGGTTGATGCTACTCAAGAAGCACTTGATGAAGGTGTAGCAAGTGTAAAAAGAGATAGAATGGCAAAGGATGTTTCAAGGTGGAATGAGGAGAAAAGAGCTTTCATGGAGCTGTATGAGCAGGGTTGTTCTGGTTCAAAGGATACTAAAAATCCTAAGACAAAAAGGAAACCTAAGTCCACCTCATCTAGAATTCCAAAGCATATTCCAAAACCACCATCCAAAAGCCATCAGCATCAAACCTCCACCCAAACAGCTGTTGTAACTCCTGCTGTATCAACTACTGCTGGTACTTCAGTGGTTTTAACATCTGTTCTCACTTCAACACACACCACCTCAACACACACCATTACTTCATCACCATCACTATCATCACCAAAAACAATCTCACCACCACTTTCACCTGCTGATAAACAGCAGAAGACAACAGATGTTATAACATCTGTTGTAATGACAACAGTGGTTGAAACACCAGTTGTTTCAACAACTGTTAGTCAATCACAAACCACTGTCACTACATCCACCACCACTGTTCCATCCAAAACATCATCAGTCCCTCCTCAAACAAAGAGGAGAAGGCTAATTCTCAAAGATGATGACACTTCACCACCACCATCTTCAAAATCCCTATCAATTGTCACTATTCCAAAACCCATACCTCTCTCTTCAGCTCAAATTATACAATCACTACCTCCTGCTGGTGTCTCATTTCCTCTAGAACTCATTGTAGTTAGGGAAGAAATCAAATCCTTTAATTATGAGGATGACCCAGTCAAAAGGAGTTTGCCATCAATTGCAGGATATCCCAGGCCTAACAATATTGAAGAATACTTGAAACTTAAGGCCAAACAAGCAGAGGATATTGCAATAAAAAACAGAAAAGGGAATTCTGATAGAGAATTTCAACAAAACTATCAGTTTTTACTCTCACAGGTCAATACTATGGAGCGATTTGCTAAAAATGTATGTCAGAAAATTTCAGAAAGGGCAGATGAGTCCTTGAGAAAAGACTACATTGAGAACATCATGACCTACAAGAAATACAAGGGGGAGAAACACATGTACAAAAACTGGACCATTCCTAAGCTTGAAAAAGAAGCAGCCAGGATTCAAGGAATGATTAAAAATAAGGTCAAGCAGACTCCTCCTGAAAAGTTTAAACAATTTGAAGCTGAGAAGATGTTAGAGTTGAAGAGAATGAAAGAGGAGCTGATTGCAGCTGATTATGGGCCAAGGAATTCAGTGACAAAGTGGGGAGAAGATAGAGTCAGGGCAACCTATAAAAGCTTAGAGGAACTTAGAAAGAAAGATCCAAGAGTTCCACAAAAGCCTGACTACTCCAAAGCAGAGGTCTCAAAAAGACCACCAAAGCTGCAAATCAAAAGAACCACTGCTCCAGCTGGTGCTGCCATCTACAAAAGAAGGAGCAAAAACCAGTTGAGTATGGAAACAATTCAAGATCTATTAGCTGGAGATGCCATTGTAAAAGCAGGCACGAAAGTAATGATAAAAGAAGATCTTGAATTGGAACAATCTGCAAGTGCTGCTCAGCCAGCTATGAATAGGCCAGCCTCACCAAATACTTCTGCAAATAAACATCTCCCAAGAAACCCACCAGACTCAAAAATACAAAAGTGGGAAACTGACAAACAGTCCTGCGTATTGACTTTGCTCAGGTCTGGTGGAGGAGTGGAGAAAATATCAAGGGAACAAGCTCTTGGCCTGAGTCTTGAAGATTTGCAGGATCTCCTTGATCTTCCACTTAGCAGGGATGATGAAGACACATATGCCCTAGACTTTGAACTACAATTCAAAGGTCAGATAAGGGAACTGTTAGTGAGGCAATAAAAGATTTCCACAAATAATGGAGAGTTTTGGCATTATCTGTTCCAGGGGGAGATTGTTGGGATTGATCCCTATCAGAGGAACAGATAATTAAAGCCAAAACTGGATCAGAGCAGTGGATCCAGAATAAGCAGATGTTTACATTCAAATCTCTCCCCTTGAAAGTGATTTCATATCTACTGACCTCCTATCTGCTGATCTTACTAAGTGCTGATCTACAACGTGTAACACCTGTGCCTCCACGGCCATCAAACAAATACCGAACCAATGAAATATTATATTTCATACTTGGGATTTGTAAAACTATGTGTATCATTTGCACATATCAATTTTTGTTCAATTCCAAACTCTAAATCGCTTTCTGGAAGGTTATACGCGCACCAATGCATAAATATAACCAGTTTAATGCAACAAACACTCCGGAATAGTGACATAGGCTTAACATACCTTAAATAACCTTTACATAACTTAGAAATAAGTTTTGAAGGCTTTGGTATGGCAAAAACAAGTTAATTCGCTTACAGGGACTAAACTTGACAAACTGCGAAAGTATGACAATTTGAACTGTAACAGACATTCCGGAACATGACCATAAATTAAACATACCATAAATATCCTTTACATAGCTTAGAAATAGGCTTTGAGGGGTTCGGTATGCTAAAATAAACTTTTGGGGTCATTCAGGGACAAAAAGCGTCAAAAAGTGCACAAGTTTGCATTTTCGCGCATAACTTACGTTCTGAATACATCCGGACATCCAAAAATTTATGTAAGCACTAAAATATTTTATTTTAGTGTTTGGCATAAGAAAAATCCATTCGTCACGCCATTTGGATCATTTTTCGCGCTTATGCGCATTCCGTCGTAATTAACCGAACAACGTAACCGTACGGCTAAACGAACCGACACCCGAGATATTTTTGAACACATTTTAAGTTCCCTATACTTTAACTTCATTTTAGAGCTTTTAAATGGGGTTAACGGGGCTTAAACGTGTCAAAAAAACGCATCGAAAACCAAGTTTTGAGGTTGCAGGGACTGAAACTGTAAATCTGCCAAACTAGGTCCGTAAACAGGGGCCAGATGCAGCAAAACGTTTTTTTTCAGCTTTTAACAGCCCTTAACACTCTCCAAAGGCCAAGTGCCAAGTGTCAAACTCTTATGGTGGATGGCAAATGAGTTACCACAACTTTCCAACAAGTGTACGGCTTAGATCGTGCCCCCTTTTCCAAGAAATGATCCTAACGGTTGTCCATTTACTATAAATACCCACATACCCCAACTTCATTTCTCACTAGAATCTGATCATTTGTGCTCTAAGTTGAAACCTTTGTTTCATACCTGAGCTATTTTGATCTAGATTAGCATTCGGGGACCCTTCGTAAGTGTTCCTTCGTTCTTTTATTGCTTTTCGAGTCCGAAAGTCGAACTTTGTTTGACTTTCTGCATGACCAGTTTATGGTCGATGTGAAGTTCGTTTGAACTTCATAACGTGAGCGTGATCACGATGGTTATAGTCCCTAGTGACTATACCTACTGATTACCACGTTATCTAGGCTTAGTGACGAGCCGTAGTTTCGGTCAGAATACGTATTCTTGCGTATTTTGTAACCAAACTACTTGTGGGTATCAAGACCATTTGTTTTGATACCAAACCTGTTTTCTAAACTTAGTTAAGAATGTTTTAACATGCTTAGCTCCTCACTTTTAGTTTAGTGCTTATTTAGGGTCGTAAGGTAAGCGATCTAAACAATCGCTTATACTTTCGAACCCGACCCGTTTGGTCGATCATTAGGATCCGACCAAGCACTTTAGGTGACCATAGTTTATAGGGAATAACCTTACGAGGTTATACCTTATGGTCGCTTCGTTTAAGTAGTTGTATGATAGGTAGTTTATATGCCTTAGGTAAATTACCAAAATACCCCTTTGATGCCAAAATTCATTTTAAACATATGTAACATAACTTTTGACATCTAAACTGATTTGAAAACAATATTAGACATGTTAAGGCATATGTTACTAGTCATAGGACTAGTTAGGCGGTCCGAACGCGTTTCACGCGAGCGACGCGTTAAAGTAGCATAAGCTACCTAAACGGGTCGTAATGGGTCATAAGCACTTATGTTAGGATTCATTTAGTATGTAGGCGTTGTTAAACCATATTACACGAGTTTCCATACTCATTTGGTTTACGAACCCTCATTCTATCCGATCTTCCGATTAGGTCCGGTTTATTAATGTAGTTACCTATATTAGGTGCCGTTTGATATCCGTGATCTCTAGCATTGCTTGGTGGTTATCTTAGGACTTCTGAGCAATCTCAAGTGAGTACATAGACCCCTCTTTTACCATTTTCAAACTGTTTTGGGGTGAAACACATGTGCCTACTTGTTACTTTCATGCTTTCACATCATATACATGCTATGTTCATTAGTACATTTATAGTACATGATTTCATTACATTTCATGCTATGTATGTCCATTTAGTTCATACTTAGTACATCGTTTCACATCACATCACATGCTATGTATGTTCATCTATTGCATACTTAGTACATTTGTTTTCATCACATGCTTACATTTTGATATGATATTTGGTTTGTATAAATGGAACAATACATTCATTAACACCGATCACGCCGTTCGTTAGTAGGTAGTGGTACCATAGGAATTGACAACTCCCGTTCCGAACATCCCGGGTAGGTGGGGATGAAAGGAATGACCAAATTCGATATACAGTTACAACAAGATAAACCTTTAATTTATTTAAGGGTTTATCGCCACAGTCTCAAGTCTTGGATGTATGCATTCTCACAATACCGCATAGATATTTGTATCAGTATAGCATGCATTTCCACAAAACATAGCTTTGATTTAAACCGTGTTTTACTTCAATACTTTGTTTTTGTGCATATGGTTTAGTTGATATATTTCACTAGCCATACATATCATTTTGGTTACACATTACATGATTTACATTTGACACATAAACATTATTGACATTGGTTACACATTACATGATTTACATATTGACATAGACATTTTGACTTATTATTCAATACGTTTGGCAATTGGTTTAAACATAGACATCTTACATTGGTCGTTTGTTTGGGTAAGTGATTCGAGTAACGAGGCGTGTGTAATATGATACAAGCATGGTGGATACACCGCTGGTACTTCCTATATATAAGTGATTGTATGGTATTACATATCGTAGCGTTATATGAACCATTTCAAATTGAGACATATAATATTTTATACAAATAACCTATTTTTCACAATACATTGTTTTACAAACAACTTAAATTATACAAACTCATTTTTATATGGTTATTCATTTAACCATACATTATTCTCTTATTTATACATATCATCTGATCTTATCATTTTTCAAATGATTTACAAGACAAATCAAATTACAAGGTTCATGACTAAACATTTTCTTAAACAATAAGTCATGAATCCTATTTTCATAAACCTATGTATCTCACAGGCATTTTTATGCTGACGTACCTATTTTCACATGTGTTTCAGGATATGATGCATAGGATTTATCAAGATACACTTAGGCGGACTTGGGCCTTAGCGACAATAAAAGATGCAAGACTAGTTATTTATGTTATGTTTCTTTGATTGTCATGACATTGTAACTACTTTAATCAATAAAACAATATTTCAATTTCCATGTGTTATGAAACAATGATTCTGTTACAACACTCCCCGACGTTTTCCGCCACGTATTGTTGTTCTACGTGGTCGGGGTGTGACACAACGTCTGCCTTGCATCTACTGCCCAATGTCAAAGACTGATGGAAGACCAAAGTTCTGCTGACTCAATCTACTGCCTTGAGTCTAGTACTGCTGATCCGGATAAGCACTGCAGGGTTCACAGTAGTGGAAGGAAGCAGCAGCTGTTTAAGTGTCTTTTATGTAATAAATTGTAATAGCAGTTGTTAGTACATCAGTGTTTGTATAGATCAGAGGTTAGAGTTTGTTAGGAGGTTAGATGTCACTTTCATGGTGACGTCAGCTAAAGATGCTCAGTGGTTTGCAAGTGCCTATAAATAGTTCAGTACTTTGTACTGTTCTATTAGCTCTTTTACAACATTGTCTTCTTTGCACGAACAAACTACTGAGCTCTGGCTGAGGGGGAGTTTGCATTCATTCATCAATCATTGTAATCGTTGTTGAAACAAATTCAATCTTTCGATTCATTGTGTAAAAATGTTTGATTAAAGTATTACTCTCGTTTGATTGTATGCAAAGTTTGTTTTCATCTTAATTCCGCTGCACAACTCTTTCATTTCCATCTTAATTTCAAACGAAAATACAATCAGAAACAAACTCAGATCCAACAACCAGCCTCATGAACAATCTTATCAACGTTGACGCCTTCAATTGCTTCGTCCCCAACTTCACTACACCCCCCTTTACTTTCGTCGTGTTGCTTCTCAGTCTCGTTGCACCCTATAACATCACATTAATTTTCCGGGTTCAGACACGTATGCATATTACAGGGACATAAACTTTGTCGAGCAACAAACAACGCGTCACCATCAACGTGTACTTATGTTTTCTTCCTAGGTTGCCATCTATACACTTAACTGTAAACGTACAATGAAACTGGTAACACATGTAACACTTTACCTGTTTCGTTACCACCATCCATGTTTGGCCCATCAAACTTTATATTTGTCTTATGCCTTTTTGGGGTCACACAGCCTACTTCTTTTTCAGGAACATCCTTTAAGTTCTTCAATCGAGGAGATCTCCTCACCCGCAATGACTTCCCACCATCTTGTAGCGTTTCAGCACACTCTTTTCCATCATCAGGTGGGATTGATTGCCTCACAACATCAGCTGCAACCACAACAGATGTTAAACAATATGATCGGTAACACATTAACATGTGTTACACTATACATTTCAGACCCGTACGCATATTACAGGGACATAAACTTTCTCGAGCAATAAACAACGCGTCACCATCAATGTGTACTTATGTTTTCTTCCTAGGCTGCCATCTATACGCTTAACTGTAAACGTACATTGAAAATGGTAACACATGTTACTCTTTACCTGTTTCGTTAACACCATCCGTGTTTGGCCCATCAAACTTTATATTTGTTTTACGCCTTTTTGGGGTCACACAACCTTCTTTCTCAGGAACATCCTTTAACTTCTCCAGTCGAGCAGATCTCCTCACCTGTAACGACGTCCCACCATCTTGCATCATTTCAGCATACTCTTTTCCATCATCAAGTATGCTTAATTGCCCCGCAACATCAGCTGCAACCACAACATATGTTAATCAATACGATCGGTAACATATTAACACGTGTTACAGTATACATTTCAGAAAGATACTTAATCTTCGCACCTTCCAGGGCATCAAAGTCTATGGTTGAAGATCCTACTTCTTTCAATCTCCTTTTACTGATCCTTTCGTTAAGCCGATTAAGTGACTTCCTGTACAAACTAGCTATTGGCGAACTATCTGAGCATTCGTCATCCACGCCATTCCCTACGAAAACGTTGCACATCAGTAAATGCATGCCACATTAATAAACTCAATATTACAAAGAATAACAGTGACTAACCAGCGTTCTCTCCCTCGTTAATGTGTCTACTTTCATCATTTTTCAAATCTTCCATCACCTCATTCGTACGGTGCGACGATAAATCTACCGCTTTATCGTGATCTGTACTTGCATAGGCTTATTGTTCAAACAAACTTTCATACATTGCCTTCAACATTTGTACTTCCTCGTCATCAGGGCTCTCCACACACATAGATTATAACATACCCTCTATTTTGATTTTGTTCTTGGTTGTCACATTAATTAGCTGTCGTACCATCAACAGCCTCTCCTGTTTCAAATTTTTTTTTTCAACAGTTACATACCAAAATTATATACTAATTGTAAATAACACATGTTAGTGCATATAACTATACCTCCTTACTTGCCCAGTGCTCCACGTTATAGTTACTTGGAAGTGTTAACCCTTTAAACCGTCCCAGACCAAACCCACCAGCAAGTATCTCCAGCCTCTCTCTCTCTCTCTCTCTCTCGCAATCTCTTCAAGTTCCAGAAAGCCAAAGGACACACCGCCTTGTCAACCTTCATTCCTATGCACTCAATGCTATCAACGTACAACAACTAAAAGAAACAGCGATCAGTTCAGTCCGAAAACAAGCCTGTATATTAACACATGTTACTTCTCCCAAATAAATAAATATCACTTACTATCAGAATCGTGAGAGGCCCAACTTATCTACCACCAGGTCACACCAGTCTACCTTTGCAAAATCCATTTCGTCATCTAGATACTCTAAGATTTCTTCCCGTAAACAACTTTGTTTATGACAGTCAACCAGCACTGCCACAAAACACATTACAAAATCCATACGGAAATCAAAACTGTCTTCGCCGTCTGACTCATCTATCATTTTCACCATCTTTGTTGGAGGTACATGTACACCCGGGTATCTCGCCCTCCAATCCGCAATGGCATCAACCAAGATGGGCTGCTTATCAATCGAACTAAACTTTTTCCCACCGGTCGGAATCCCTAATAACTGATGTATCACTTTCTTGTTTACCTTGATGTTACCAGCAGGCGTACATATCACCATCTTATCGGGATTAAAATTGCCGACAACAAAATAACCTAACTTAGCTGGTAACCCATCAACGCTGAAAGTAAGTAAACGACCAAAGCCCATTTCCCTGACCGTCTCACGTTGTTGGTCTGTCAATGCTCGTACACACTTATAAAATTGTAGTGGTGCGGATCTCGTCCTTATTCCCGGAAATTCATCCTTCTTGGCTCGCTTACGGGCTTTGGGAACCTTTGCCTGTTCGTTACCAACTTCCTTTTGCTTCCGTGCTTCACCTTTCACACTCTCCTCTGAAACTTTCTTCTTCCCTGTCCGTAACGTTCTCCCGCTTGATGTAGCTGTTACATCTGCCCTACGTACTGGTATAACGTTTTATACGCAACCAAAACAACCAAAAAATTAGTCTACTTTACAACCATTTATGACAAATCTGTCTAACACAAACGGTAACATTACAGTTATACGATCAAACATCCAACCATTAATCAATTGAACATCAAACAAATGAAAGTCAATAAAAATTAACTAACCACGGTTTATTTGCATTCCATTGCCAGAATTATCCCCCGCGATGGTTTTTTCCCCTGCCAATTAACGCATGTTAGGCAAACTTCAAACTCAGACCATTAATTATTTGACAAACAAACAAATCAAAGCCAATAATATTTAACTAACCACGGTTTCTTTTAGTTCCACAACCAGAACTATCCACGACAATGATTTTTTTCCCTGCCATTTAACACATGTTAGTCAAGTTCACTTTGATACGCAAATACCAACTATTGTAACCAAAGGCACCTTTATGATCTTTGGTCTGTCCCTCTTTACCTTCCACATAAGCTTCTTTACGCCCTGAGAAATTAGTAACAAAAATGATTACTTCACCCAGAAACGATACAAACTATACACAATATTACTAGTTAACCTTTAACGGTTTTCCGTCGTTTCCCAGGGCCTGGTAACCCACTATTAGTATCATCATACACTGCAACGCAGCCAACAAAAGTATGTTATGAACAGGGACTAATCCAACACACTATACATATATACATCACCTTCAACTGTGTTCACGGTTCATACACACATCAATAGTAACCTAACGCCCTTTGGGTCGGACCGAAGCCATATTGTTGACTGGAAGGACCTTCCTAGGAACCATCAGAGATAATAACAACACTACGGCTTTCAGACCTTTTCCGCCCTAATATATGCCTCGTAGTGCTATATATAGAAAACAAAACAAAATCAGTTGCCATTTTTGGGGAAATCGATTGAACAAAACCCCCTTTTACAGGTCCGATTAGAAGAACTAACCTTTTTCTTGAACTCTTCATCTTCCTTAATCGTTTCAGTTTAACCGACGACGACAAGACGATGAACGATTTCCTCATTCTCCACGTTAATCCCTATCGGCTTCTGTTTTAGGGTTAGAAAGTACCGAGCGATTTTGTTTGGCGAAAGAGAAATATGAACAGTCAGAATCGAGTGGGAAAGATAAAGACGAACAGTGTTTCAAATGCTTTGAAGTTTTGATTAGACGCCTACTGCATGGCAGGGATTTGGTTTTCCAAGGACAATTTGCACTACCGAAAATGCCCTTCCAGTTGTACTAATGTGTATTATAAGATTTCTTTTAAATTTAATTCTTACCAAAATCAAGAGAGCCATTGATCAAGCTAGATGAAAGATAATCAATGGATGACACAATTTTTTTTTTTTACAATTTTTTATTAAAAATCGCTATTTTTTATATATAAAAAAACTTTTTTTCAACAAAAAAAAATTGTAGTACACATGTGTAATAATACACATGTGCACTACAATTTTTTTTTTGAAAAATTTTTATATATAAAAAATTGCGAAAATTGATATGCAAAAAAATTGGTATTTTTTTTTGGCTTTTTTAATTAGTTTTCGAGTTTCGCAATAACTAGTGGTTTTCATTTGAACCATATATATAAATATATATATATATATATATATATATATATATAGGGGGCCGCTAAAATGAAAACCACCTCCAGTTGTAAGAACCGTGAGAACTACACCGTACGGGGCGAGGTGGACCAAATTTTTTTTCATAAACGTAGATGCGTGTATTATAAACACATTTGTAAAAAAAATTCAAAAAAAAAAAATGTCGTGTGTGTAGTTTTGTTTGTGTTTACGGGTACCGTAAATTTTAAACAAAATTTACGGTACCCGTAAATGCAAACTTGTGGTGCTCAAAACTACACACACGACATTTTTTTTTTTGATTTTTTTACAAATGTGTTTATAATACACGCATCTACGTTTATGAAAAAAAAATTTGGTCCACCTCGCCCCGTACGGTGTAGTTCTCTCGGTTCTTACAACAAGAGGTGGTTTTCATTTTAGCGGTCCCCTATATATATATATATATATATATATATATATATTGTTCCCATTAAGTGTAACCAACTTTTAAATCAATCTTGACCATTGGATTTGGCTGAGATTAAATATCAGCCACTTAAACTCCCATTTCTAACTGCTACAGTGGCGATTCTCGTCAGTTTCAAGGTTGGGAGGTTGCTCCGCCTTTTTCTGCCCATCTTCTCCACAAATCACGTTTCCTACCCCAACTGGATAGTGGGTTCAATAAACTCCCAATTATAACCTCCTTCATGGTATAATCTGTCTCCGCATTCACTCCAGTTATGTCTCCAAAGTCGTATTCTACCACCATCTCCAAGCCCTACACCTTCAACTTTCCCTGATCTCTTACTCATCATCAGAAGATCCAATTAGGGGCTTTTAAAATAATGGAAATGGCAAGTTCCACCACCAACACTCTCTATATCCAGTCTAAGGAGGACGTCATCAACAATTTTCTGATCAGATTCAACAATGGCGATACTATTCACAATCAATGGTGCAATAAGGTAATGATTTGAGGCTCTTTTCGTTTTCAATGATTTGTACAATATGTTACTAGCTTTTTTTTGCAATTTTGTTTTATTTATTTTAATGAATGATCGTATGAAACTTCTCTGGGTAATATTATATCCCTCTAGTCTCCATTAAAAAAAAAATTAGGACTAAATTTGCCAGGTTTGGTTAACAGGGACAACATTCTCCATGACTAAAACGAGATCGTCTTGAACTCGCGAACTTCTACTACCTACAAATGTTCAGACGGGCGGACAACAAATTAATTGATTTAGTAAGTTAACTCTTCATTTATTGTTGTAAGTTTCTAAACCTGAAATTATACAACAAGGAGTTTACATACTTCACAGCAATATTAAACACATAATTTATTATATATAATGTATTAGTAAAAAATGTAACAACCCGAATTTCGAAGTCAAAGAAAGAAAAGATTGCTAATTAGATCTGTCATTCCTTGCTTAATTATTGATTGTACTCTCGAACCTAGTTAATCGATACTTTAAATTTATGCTTGTTAGTTGTATTATGTGGAGTAACAATGCGATAAAGATAACTAACGCTAATCTACTAAAAGCTACCACATCGCTATCGCATCGCAACTCGAATTACAGGTTATGGATATTGTTTAACGTGTGTGTGCTATTATGTGTTACTTGTGCATGGTATGTTTGGTTTGAGGTGATTATTCGAAAACGCAATCACAACTCTATCGCAACGCAATCTCATCGCGAACTCGAAATCTAAGGTTTACTTTTGTGATTATTAGTAATTATATTATTTGTGTAACTAATGGGTAATACTATCGCATCGCTTACTCGCAACGCTTAATGCACGAAACGAAAAGTTAGAAACCAACTGGCAAAAGCCATCCGATCGAAGGACCATTCGATCGAATGGTCATCCGTCCGGATGACCATTCGATCGGATGGCCATCCGATCGGAAGGACCTCCGACCGAATCACTTACACCGCCTTTCTTCTCCTCTTGCCTATAAATAGCACCTGTCACATCAGCTTTTCACTGATGTGATAGCTCTCCTCCGACCCAGCTCGTTCTCAAGCTATTTTCTCTCGATTCCTCGCGATTCTTGTTTCTACCCCAAATCTTGTACTTCTTTGATCTATACACACTACTTCATCTATTCCACCAACAAATCTCATCATTTTACCATGAAATCCGTATGATTCGGGCTGTTTTAGGGTGACGTCATCATGGGTGTTCATGAACATCAAAGTGTGACCTCATTCCACCAAGAACAACTCAAATCTAAGGGATTTCTACAATGTTTAAACACTGATTTCACCTGAATCTAAACATTTTTCAATTTTTTCAAAATTTTCTTCAACTTTCTTAACTTTTTACTCAAAACCGTTAGAATCTGGACTAGTTCGGGTTCACCACTCATTCTCTAGTGTAAACCCGGACTGAGAATGGATTCCTAACGACGAGACGACCGATTCACGGGTTGAACATAAAATCCCGTCAAGAACAGTCACCGAACGAATGGGGTGATTCCCATCCGAATGGATGATTGGGCTTGCTGTGGTTCTGTTGTTTGACACAGGGTCATATCGTCTCGATTCAATTGCTAAACTTTCTAAACTAGGCTGATTTTACAGACTTTCCAACTCGAACAAGTCGTTCGGACGAACGGCCATCCGATCGGATAACCATCCGATCGAATGGCTATTCGGCCCAGTGACTTATGTTGTTTAACACTCTAACAATTTCAAAAGTTTCAAAGAATATAGTCTCCACTCGGATTGCCATCCGAGCGGATGGTCATCCATTCGGATGACCGTCCGACCGGATGACCTGAAGGGCAGAGACATTCCATGTCTTTTAAAATGCTACAATGAAAACTTGAAAGTTCCATCATACACAAACACATCCACCCCAGACGAATGACCATCTGATCGAATGGTCATCCGTCCGGACGGTCATCCAATCGAATCACCATCCGTCCCACATCACTCCAATGCACTGTTTTACGCACCGTTCAACGCTCAAACTGTCGTATTGTTTTCAGGCTAATCTCTCAGCACTCCCTTCAATCCAAGACTGTGTTTACTTGTTAAACACGATCTGTGAGTATACTCGATCTCTTTTTGCTTTAAGCACTTTTGGGTGTCGCATACGTTACTTATATCAAAATCACAATTGTGACACCTGGGTCACTACGACCATCAAACAAATACCAAGCCAATGAAATATTGTATTTAATACTTGGGATCTGTATAAATATGTGTATCTTTTGCACATATCAATTTTTGTTCGATTTCAAGCTTTAAATCACTTTCTGGAAGGTTATACGCGCACTGATGCGCAAATATAACCAGTTAAATGCAACGAACACTCTGGAATAGTGAAATAGGCTTAAAATACCTTAAATAACCTTTACATAACTTAGAAATAAGTTTCAAAGGCTTTGGTATGGCAAAATCAAGTTAAATCGCTTACAGGGACTAAAGTTGACAAACTGCGAAAGTATGCCAATTTGAACTGTAACAGACATTCCGGAACATGGCCATAAGTTAAACATACCATAAATATCCTTTACATAGCTTAGAAATAGGCTTTGAGGGGTTCGGTGTGCTAAAATAAACTTTTGGGTCATTTAGGGACTAAAAGCGTCAAAAAGTGCACAAGTTTGCACTTTCGCGCATAACTTACGTTCTGAATACATCCGGACATCCAAAAATTTATGTAAGCACTAAAATATTTTATTTTAGTGTTTGGCATAAGAAAAATCCATTTGTCACGCAATTTGGATCGTTTTTCGCGCTAATGCGCATTCCGTCGTAATTAAGCGAACATCGCGATCGTACGGCCAAACGAACCGACACCCGAGATATTTTTGAGCACATTTTAAGTTCCCTATACTTTAACTTCATTTTAGAGCTTTGAAATGGGGTTAACGGGGCTTAAACGTGTCAAAAGTGTATCAAATAGCAAGTTTGGAGCTTCAGGGGCCTGTTCTGCCATTTTTCAAACTTTCTGGTCTGCAAGGTCCTTGCGCACCGCAAGGTTCTAAGTATTACGGTGCGCAAGCAGGGGTCAAACATCAGAAACTTGTTTAAACAGCTGTTAACAACCTTTTAACCCCCCAAAGGCCAATGCCACATGTTGATCTCTTATGGTGAGGGGCCAATTTGGGTTCCATAACCTTCCGACAAGTGTACGGGTGAGATCAAGGCACGATATTCAAGAAATGATCCTAACGGTGGTTCATTTACTATAAATACCCATCCATCCCCATTGCAAAACCCACAAGAATCTGATCTTAGAAGCTCTAAGTTGAAACCATTGTTTCATACCTGAGCTACTTAGATCAAGATTAGCTTTCGGGGACCCTTTGTAAGTGTTCCTTCGTTCTTTTATTGCTTTTCGAGTCCGAAAGTCAAACTTTGTTTGACTTTCTGCATTGACCAGTTTATGGTCAATGCGAAGTTCGTTTGAACTTCATAACGTGAGCGTAATCACGATGGTCATAGTCCTTAGTGACTATACCTACTGATTACCACGTTATCTTGGCTTAGTGACGAGTCGTAGTTTCGGCCAAAATGCGTGTTATTGCGTATTTTGTAACCAAACTACTCTTAGGTATCAAAACCGTTTGTTTTGAGACCAAACTTGTTTTCTAACTTAGTTAAGCATGTTTCAACATGCTTAGCTCGGCACTTTTAGTTTTGTGCTTGTCTAGGGTCGTAAGGGTAAGCGATCTAATCAATCGCTTATGCTTTCGAACCCGACCCATTTGGTCGATCATTAGGATCCGACCAAATACATTAGGTGACCATAGTATATAGGGAATAACCTTCTGAGGTTATACCTTATGGTCGCTTCATTTAAGTAGTTGTATGATAGGTAGTTTATATGCCTTAGGTAAATTACCAAAATACCCCTTTGATGCCAAAATTCATTTTAAACATATGTAACATAACCTATGAACTCTAAACTGATTTATCAACAATATTAAACATGTTAAGGCATATTTTACTTGTCATAGGACTAGTTAGGCGGTCCGAACGCGTTTCACGCGAACGACGCGTTAAAGTAGCATAAGCTACCTAAACGGGTCGTAAGCACTTAGGTTAGGTTTCATTTAGTATGTAGGCTTTGTTAAACAATATGACACGAGTCTCTATACTCGTTTGGTTTACTAAATCCTCCGATTTAGGTCCGGGTTATTAACATAGTTACCTATATTAGGTGCCGTTTGATATCCATGATCTCTAGCATTGTTTGGTTGTTACTCAAGGACTACTAAGCAATCTCAAGTGAGTACATAGACCCCTCTTTTACCATTTTCAAACGTTTTGGGGTGAAACACATGTGCCTACTTGTTACTTTCATGCTTTCCTGCTTTCACATCATATACTTGCTATGTTCATTAGTACATTTATAGTACATGATTTCATTGTGTTTTATGCTATGTATGCCCATTGTGTGAATACTTAGTACATTGTTTTACATTACATTTTATGCTATGTATGCTCATTGTGTGCATACTTAGTACATTGTTTTACATTACATTTCAAGCTATGTATGTCCATTGTGTGCATACTTAGTACATTGTTTTACATTACATTTCATGCTATGACGCCCATTGTGTGCATACTTATTACATTGTTTTACATTACATTTCATGCTATGTATGTCCATTGTGTGCATACTTAGTACATTGTTTTACATTACATTTCATGCTATGTATGTCCATTGTGTGCATACTTAGTACATTGTTTTACATTACATTTCATGCTATGACGCCCATTGTGTGCATACTTAGTACATTGTTTTACATTACATTTCATGCTATGTATGTCCATTGTGTGCATACCTAGTACATTGTTTTACATTACATTTCATGCTATGTATGTCCATTGTGTGCATACTTAGTACATTGTTTTATATTACATTATGTGAACCATTTGTATCTATTGAACCGTGTGAACCATTTGACAATACCTAAACATTTCTACAATTGTTAAACATTACATCTTGATGGTTTGGTTTGAGTAAGTGATTTAAGTAACGAGGCGTGTGTAACATGATACAAGCATGGTGGATACGCCGCTGGTACTTCCTATATATAAGTGTTTGTATGGTATTACATATCGTAGCGTTATTTGAACCATTTCAATTTGAGACATATAACATTTTATACAAATAACATACTTTTCACAAGACATTTTTTACAAAACAACTTATCTTATACGAACTCATTTTACATGGTTATTCATTTAACCATGCATTATTCTCTTACTTATACATATCATCTGAACTTATTGTTTTTCAAACGATTTACAAGACAAATCAAATTACAAGGTTTATGACTGACTTTTGCTAAACAACTTTTTTAAACTTACAAGTCATGAATCCTATTTTCACAAAACCTATGTATCTCACAGGCATTTTTATGCTGACGTACCTATTTTCACATGTGTTTTCAGGAGATGATGCATAGGACTTATCGAGACATACTTAGGCGGGCCTGTGCCTTAGTGACTTAAAACGAGACAAGAACTAGTTAATTTATGTTATGCACTCTTCATTTCTTGTTTAAAGACAATGTAACTCGCTTGTTTGATGAATAAAACGAAACTTTAATTTCCATGGTTGTGAAACATTAATTCTGTTACAACACTCCCCGACGTTTCTGCCACGTTTTGTTGTTTTACGTGGTCGGGGTGTGACAACAATCGACACACAACGCAAACACTTTTATACGCTAACTGCTCTGCATGTTATATGTGTTATTCGATGAATGCTAGTATGTTATGTTTACAAAGTGATTGTTTCCTGACACCTTAGCAACGATGGTACTATAGTTTCGATGAATGCTAGTATGTTATATTACCTTGCGTTTTCAAGTCTTTTGGATCTTTAATTAAAGAAATAATGTTTTTCCTTATAATGTAAATAAAAAATGTGTCATCATAGTAGTAAAACACCCGTCCACCGGACGAGCATTAAACTAGTTATTAAACTAGTTTACGGTTTTGACAAAATAATATATTTTCGAGGTATAGATTTAAAGAAAAATATATGTTTATGATGATCATAACGAAATTCTCCGAAGAAAATAAATATAGTGAATTATAAAATTGTCATGACTCGTACCTAAGTTTTACATTGCGATTATTTGATGCATGATGAGAAGTACAATTCCAAAGGCAGTTGCACCTTCAACAATCGTTTGTAGTTGTATGATCACCGGCTAATATAGTCTCTTATGTTGATCCATAGTCCGACTCTGGTGTTTCTCATCTTCTTATACTACTACATATGAATTGCACTTTAGAGACCTTAGCTTTCCCCTTTTACTTTATTGGCCTATAACTAAAAACCATGTCAAGAATATCTTGTAGAAAACACGTATAAAGATTTAGTAGATGTGGCATAATATCACCAATCAGCAATTAATGATAAAGACCTCTTAAATAAATATTAACAATAACATGTTAATAATGTGTATTATTATAAACAAAAGGTTTTAATAATATAAAAAGATAGTAACTCAATCAATATTAAAACATTAATCTAGCAAGGTATTGGACAAAAAAAAAACACTAAACAAATGGCTACAATTTAAGGAATGTTACAAAAATAAAATATATTCTAGGAAATTAAACATCACCCAGTTTTACCACTGAATTGAGCTGCATTTCACCTAGCCTGCACTTCCCCAAATATCTTGTCAGCGCTCGTTCATTTCCCAGAAAAAAATTAACTCGTTTTTGGTTTTCCACATAGCCCAGCAAGTTGCTAAAATGACCAGCTGCATAACTTTTCTTTTCTGACCCGAATCGATTACCAATTTATGAGTATCCACCAGGTCCTTCATCGTGAATGCAAAAATCTACGGGACCTTACACCGGTTGCTAAACTTCTGAGCTATAGTCGCCATATAGCATGAGGTATACAACAACCCGAGTCTTCTTCTTGTTCCCTGCATAGGTGTTACGTCGTAGAGCCATTAAGAATGTTCCGTTTGTGTAATCCCTTTGGTGTCGTTAGCTTATCTTGAACACCGCACCAACCAAAGATGTTCACTTTTTTTGGAGCCTACTTAACCCAATCAAAGGGCAAAACGGGACAACATGCTGAAATAATAATATGTTAGTGAATCTTTCTTTATCAGAGTCAAATGTGATCTTGGTGGATCACTTGGTGGCCTTGGGTACTGCATCTGCATGTCCATTTGAAATAAGATCACCAAGTTATAGAAATATAAAATGAAATAAAAAAAATAAAATATATAAAAATTTGCATTTAATCAATCTCTTACACAAATCTCCAAATGTTAGTGATAAATGCATTTCCAAATCTATGACATAACTCATAAAATAAAATAGTTCTAGCAAATCCACTACAATTACCTTATTGTTGCTTCTTGTAAGGAACTTGAAACCTCTGTGATCAAACCATAGAAATGATGTAAGTTTCAAAGAAATAATAAACATTAGATAAAAATTTTCTACAGCAAAAAACCGACTCAAATTGATTGAAGGTACAACATACTTAAAAAAAATCTGAAACCTTAATACCTAATTCAATAACATAATGAGACCTAGATGAAGTAATGAACATGCAATGGGCAAACCCATACCAGACCACGTGCAACCCCAGCCACCGAGTACCGCACTCAAAGTCAGACTTAGAACCATAGAACTGACCTTAACCGCCGAGCATAGCCACCACACAAAAGCATAACAGGAACAACACCCAAGCCAACAAAAAAACATTAAAAATGCAGCCCTTCAAATTTACACCAGCTATCCAAGTGAATGTAACATTGCATGGTTGGAACAAAGACACATTTGGTTGTGAATTCAAATGTGGCAGATAAATATAAATAAAGACACAAATCTGCACAGACCAATCAATAGTTCAAGTCACACACTCCCATAATCCATTTTCTCTTCGGAAAATTCCCTTCAACTATTGATGCCAAATCAAAAATATTGCGGAGTTCAAGGGAAATATCCAAATACATGTCTTATTATTTTCAATAATCCATACTTGTAGCAATAAAATACTATAGTTCCTACCCCAAGTGATAAATGAAGAATTCAAAATATCTATGCTATATCTTCTCTATATCTATAAAGGACCAGAAATCCCTTGTTTACGTATCATTGGGAAGTGCATTAACATAAATACGGCAGTAAGAAGCGGCAATAGAAAAGTGTGTAAACTATAAAAACGAGTCAAAGTGGATTGTCCCAAACTAGCACTTCCACGTAATAATTCTACCAAAGGTGATCCTATTACAGGAATAGCGTCAGGTACACCTGTTACAATTTTCACTGCCCAATAACCAATTTGGTCCCAGGGTAAAGAATAACCAGTTACACCAAATGATGCAGTCAATACAGCCAGAACCACACCTGTAACCCAAGTTAATTCATGCGGTTTTTTAAATCCATAGGTGAGATATACACGAAATACATATAGGATAATCATTAGGACCATCATACTTGCCGACCATCGATGAACTGATCGGATTAAGCAACCAAAATTAGCTTCAGTCGTTATGTATTGAACAGAAGCAAAAGCATCGGTAACGGTCGGACGATAGTAAAAGGTCATAGCAAATCCTGTAGCCATTTGTACTAAAAAACAAGTAAGCGTAATTCCCCCTAGACAATAAAATATGTTTACATGAGGAGGAACATATTTACTAGTTATATCATCCGTAATCGCCTGAATCTCGAGATGCTCTTCAAAACAATCATATACTTTATTGAGATAGGTGCGATCCCCCCTCTGAGAACTGTATATGAGACTTTCATCTCATACAGCTCAAGCAAAAACACCCAAATACTGGTTGGAACAAATATTTAATAGAAAGTTTGAAACTTCTTACTTTCCGATTCAATCTGTTATGAAGATACGAATAAAAAAATCCGAAAGTTATTCTTTGTGGCGATAATACCAAAATATCAAGTTGGCTCAGTCATCTTTATCTTGATCCTTACGGGCCTTTTGAATTCTCTCTTCCCTATAGTTTTTCTTTTTCTTTTATTTGTTTTTGTCCATAATGTTTATTATATTTGTTTTATTTATTATTGAAATGAATTTTCTTGTTAAGACCCTATGAATCGATTCAAACCCCAGATTCATACTAGAACCACGGTGATTCAATAAAAATACTAAGTTAAGCCCAAAGATTCCCTGAGTAAGAACCATCGGATCATCACTTACTCCACGAATATATAATCATTCAAGTGCTTCCTATAGACAAATACCCTTGTGTGAGAGAAAAGCCATGAACATAAGATCAAAAAGAGGAGGGATTGAACACGATATGCCTTAATATCTTCACGGAATCTAAAATGGTGTACAATTGTGCCTTAAAGAAATTAGTTATCAGAATTGATGTAAATTATATTACCTTTCTAGAAATCACACATATCATAATAGCTACTCACCCATGCATCTATTGCAATTGGCCTCCAAAGACGGTCCAACTTTGCTTCCATCTCTTCAATACATTTGTTGATCATGGAAGTAGTGTCTATTATGTTTGTTTTAATTACCCTTTCCAAATGCTACACCAAAAAAAGCCTAAAATATTACAATTATGCCTTCTGATGAAAAAAAAATATATAGACAAATGTCAGTAAGGTATACATCATATTGAACTTTTGTCAAATACTTTGACCTCATTTTATTGCACAAATGAGCATAGTCGAAATACTCGCACTCCTTTCGCCTTGTATACATTATATCGATATTTTTGTTAATACCAACTTGGGATCTATTCACAATCCCAACCCAAGGATGTTGTAGAAAGTAAGCTCTTACTTCAAGGACCTTCTACAAATAGTATCAGCATCAGAATTGGCTAAAGTGCAACAAACCAATAACTACATGATAAACTTTATTAGCAGAAAAGATATTGCAAGTATGATGGAATTGGACTGTAACATTCTCATTGTTTTTGTTATTAGTAATGTATGCTGAAGCTATAGATGTTTGGAAGGCACATTCATAACACGCCTATGTTTCAATCTTAAGGAATCACATGCCCTATTGTCATTTACGTGTCTAGGTGCATGCATAAGATGCATATGCTTTAATCTTAAGGAATCATATCTAAGTTATACGTCTTTCCTAGTTTTCTACATTAAGTTATTAGAAGCTAGAATAACATCCAGATAAAGATAACACAATCAACTGTCATTTCATGACTATTTTGTAGACAATGAAAACCTTCTTTCAGGAATAAACTGTATACAGTTTTGGGTAGGTTGACCTTACGATAGAGAATCATGAGCCACATAGTCAATCCGATGTTTATCGACAAACCCTTGGTTCATAACCCATGGTGCATCTTGGATAAATTCATTAACCCACCTGCACAAAAGGAAAAACATAGAACTTTCAACCCCGATTTATCAATATCTAAGCAGTTTATCGGAAAATCAAAGAAAGTATCAAACACACTTGCAATGATGGAGTGATTTATAGCGTTCTTGGTTCATCATAACTGCTTTCCCCTTTAAGTTGAGAGTAACCTCGTCATTGCAGCATCCCACAAACAAACAGGTAAGTATATGAAATCATAATATAGGCATTACATAAATTTTAAGTTATGAATACATTCACAACAATCCCATTAAATCAATTGTGCAATAGATTTGAGAAATGCATGATTAACCATGTCTTAATCTCATAGATCCTAAGACTTTGATATATTATCCATTCTGATGTATATAGAAAGTCTGAGTAAGGCATAGAAAAATATCAAAACAATTGAATTTTTTCTTGAAAAAAAAAGAGTATATCAGATCTGGAAAAATATCTAAACAAAAGACATCTAAAACGACATGGATGTAAAAAAGCCCTAAATACAATATACTCGAACATTATTTACAGAAAATACAAACAAAAGCTATTAAATGAACATACAAATCTGAATAATAGATGAAAATCAGAATCATACCTTGTTGTTGATGACATTCGTGTGTAAAAGATGTAAACAGATCGAAGATCTTCAAACCCTAGGTTATGAATTGACTCACCTATAGATCCCAGGGTTGCATGAATGAGTACAGAACGAAAACAAATTCAGCCGATTATAGATCCATTGTTTAGCGTGCAAAGGAAAAAAGGGTTTGCAGTGAAAAGATTGCGATTAGGGTTTGTGGCAATCAAATGAAAAAGAAAATGAAAACAATCATAGGGTTTCAATCTTTTGAAATCCACAGAATCGAAAAACAATCATATATTATCCACAACAAATCTTCATAATACGTATAGAAGAGATTCGTAACTTTTGTGATGACCACATTTGATTATCAAAATCAGAAAACAAAGTCGATCCAAGATGCAGAACCCTAGATATGAACAAATACAAATACAAATACAAAAACAATCAAAATCAAACATGAATGGTTTTCAAATAACAAATAAAACATGATTAGATGATAGTATCCGTGACCTAACCTTGATTTGAAGATCTTGAGGGTCGGCGGAGAAGAAAGCGACAGAGATTATGCAGAAACCCTAATGCGATGTTGAAAATGAACAATTTCGGGTTATAATAAGCCTTTTATACTACCGGGTATTTGACCCGAATTCTCTAAAACGGGTCTGCGTTTTTTATATGGCTGTGTCTGTGAAAGGAAGCCTAGTAATGCCATGTGTCATGTATAGACTTAAAATAATGCCATGTGTCACATAGAGGCTAGAAAAAGGACATGTGGCACCCTAGGTATGTCCTTTATTAGGATGGATAGATTAATATTAATATTAATATTAATATTAAGAAGAGTAAACTATAATTTGTCTCTCCATGATTTAGGGTAGATTGCAGAATGACACCATATCTTCCAGATTTTGCTTTATAACTTCTTATGTATGCATTTCATCACACTTTGACTCTCTCCGTTAGTCAAACGTTTGTTTGACCGTCTCACAAGCGAGTAATGACTAGTATACCCTTTTTATTACAATATGCATCCCTGTCGTTTTATTATTATTGCAATTACCCACCATTCACCACCACCATCATCCCCATAATCACCCACCACCACCATCATCGTCATCCCCACCACTACAAAAAAATAAATACATATTAACTGCAAAAAGAGCTTTATAAAAATCAAAGTTTGTCTTTATAAAAAATCAAAGAGCTTTATCGGTAACAAGCAATCGAACAAGGTATCTGAACCCACTACATAATACCCGACAAAATTTTACGTAGAAATGCGAGTGTTACTTCAAAACTGCTTAGGTTATATGCAACTAGTGGTAATTCGTAATTAGGGTTAGAGTTGTTGTTAAAGATGTTTATATAGGTTCTATGCAATCAACCAGCTCCAACCCCATAATTCACTATGAAAACAGGGCCTCCGCGTCACGCAGAGGCATAGCCATATAACCATTGCGTAGTTCGACGCTATCACTGATCTTTTATTATTTTATTTTTCCATGTCGGGAGAGTATAGGACAGTTGCCGTGTGTTGCCTGGGATACCCAGGTGGGCTTTTTTCCGCTACAGCTACCGTGTTGACCCGTCAGACCCATTTTTCAGCTCGGTTTCTCTTGTTTACCCTTTTTAACACCTGTTAAGCCAAAAAAACCAAACACGCTATAAGTATATAATCCCATATGAGTTAACGTGTTAACACACTCAGAATTAACACAAACTACTACAAAATGCATCATGATTTGGTACCTGAAAATTTGGATTTAATTGATTAGTAGTATTACTGTACCGAAAATTAGGATGCTTACGCAAACCTGAGTGATATGTGTTAGAATTCATATCAGATTTCTTTTGTTGGTCTTCGTAAACCATGGTGACTTCTTCGTGAGCTGTACCGAACTGTACCGAGCAATCTTCCCAAACATGGCCAAAATCACCACAAGAGTCATAAACTAGAAAAGACTGAGCAACATGTATCGAATCTTTTCCTGCAAGACTTTTAAATCTCACCAATTGGCATTCTAAAGCTTCCTTCTTTCTCTCTCTAACTACGCCACCCGAGCTGTAGAGTCTCCCGTACCGGTTGATGTCGAGATTGGATATTTCTTTCCTCTATCCGATTGGGCTTGCCTTTTCGGATCAGCTGCTACAATATCCAAATAATCCTAATCCACACGATTCCTTAAAAATGTACCACCCGTTGTGGCCTTGATATCTCGCCTATCTTCATTAGATACCCCGTCATGGAAAGTGGTAATTAACTCCCATCTTGAAAGACCATGATGGGGACAATTACGGATCAACTGATTGAACCACTACCCGGAAT
This sequence comes from Helianthus tuberosus, assembly GCA_030545235.1. Lineage (NCBI taxonomy): Eukaryota > Viridiplantae > Streptophyta > Magnoliopsida > Asterales > Asteraceae > Helianthus > Helianthus tuberosus. The sequence continues at coordinate 131,583,204 of CM060436.1, read as the reverse complement.
TTCTTGGAACTCTCTAATGGTGGCTTTCCCATCTTGGTTCTTTGTGGAGTATAATACTCTTCTAGGAACTGTTGTTGCAACTCTTGCCATGTGTGAATGCTTGCATAAAGCAAAGAGATGAACCATTCACGTATTGAGTCTTTTAGGGAGAACTGAAATAGGACAAACTTAACCTGATCTGGTGTGAACCCGTGTCCACCTATCATACCACAAATCGCATCAAATTCCGCAAGATGAGCATACGGTTCTTCACTCCCCTTTCCATGAAAATTAGGCAACATGTTCAAGATATGCGGTTTTGCCTCAAAAGATCGATCACCATTAAGAACGGGCATGACAATAGGTGATGAGTGTTCCACAATTTGTGGATGAAAGTGACTCTCTACCCTTCGAATATTCGGATCCGAAAAATCTCGGATCTCTTTGCCTTTGACGTGGTACGGCCAGTGCTCTATTCACCCGTGGTGGAGTTTGATATCCGTTACCCCCACGTGGTTGCCTTTGCTGAAACCCTTGGTACTCCCGGTTTGCCACCAAATTCGATTGGCCTCCTTACATTCCCGCATATGCTTGACGCTCATCCCAATTTTCATCGTATTCTGAACCATAATCCAATCTACCCTCTTCCCAACCATCCACTCTACCCAGATTCATTTTCTGTTCAAACTGATCGCCTGCACGATATGGGCGAGGTTCACAGTTAGGTCTATTCACAACCCGAATCGACTCGGGTTGTTGTTGGTTTCCTAACGGGTTACCCATGCGTAGGTACTCTAAATATCCACCTCTCACTTAAAGTCACCTTGTAGAGGTGCTTGTCTAACATTTAGGTTTTGTGGTGTTGGTTGATTTGGTTGGTTTTGTTTGGTTTGGATGGGTAATGGTGGTTGATTTTGATGGATTGGGATGGAGGTTGATTTTGTGAGCTTTGATTTTGGAATGGTAGTGGTAGCATATCAGGAAGTGGTTCTTATTGTGGTGTTTGCTGATTCAAGGTCGTTTGACTTTCTGGAAGATTCATTGTTGACTCTATCGCTTTTCCTTTCAACTCTGCATGAAGCAGTAAGTTTTGTCGTGCGGTTTTTTTTATTTCGGGTCGAACAGAAGTTGTGATGACCTTCCTGAAAACCTGGTATGCATGCAATAAGAAATCACATGCACACAAGTAAACAAGAAACTGCGCTTAATACGGAATGAAACAAAAATAAACAAAAAGAAATATTTTTGGGATTTTTTAGATTTTTAGAGTTTTTAAGAAAGCAATAAAAACAACTAAGTAAACTAACACTAAGCGCATGAATTCCCCAGCAAAAGGACCATTTTGATGACTGTCATTAGGATTAATCAAAAACCTAAATAAACTATATAGATAGCGTAAGTAGGGTATCGTATCCACAGGGAATTGTGGTTAATGTTCGGTTTAAACTCTAATCTAATCTATTCTAAAATTGGGGGTTTTAATGATTGTTTGAAAGAACACGAAAATTGTTAAGAAAGTTGTGATCAATAAGAGAAAAAGTGACCTCCACCCGGAATCCCAATTATCCATTTTTAACACAAACACCTATTTACTGATTCAAAACACCACATAGACATAACTTTGTATTAATGATTTTGATTAATTGTTAAGGATAGTTTTTAAGATTCACCATACAACTTAACAACCCGTTTGATTATATCAATTACTGTCACGGCCCCCGACCCGGTTGGACCCGGTTCAGGAGCCGCGGGACAGAAAATCCCGTGGTATTTATTTAATTGAGTTGACAGCGAAAGATTTTTAACAGGATCTTTTAAAACTGAAAATACCAGATTATTTTATTTCATAATTTGGGATAAAACCCTGGTAATTTACAATAAGATGATTTCACTGGGAAATCTTTATTTTACAAAACATGTTTCTTTATTTATTTTGAGCCACTTCCTTAAGCTTGTAGTGCATCACGACACTTTTCCTGAATCACAACAGATCACCTGAAACATGTTTGAAAAAGGTTTTGTCAGCAGGGAAATACTAGTGAATCATTCTTTTTACTAAAAACAACGTGTTTGTTATACTTTACAGTATTAAGAGTGATTACAATGTTTCTATATATCAACCATCTACCCACGGTATTTATCACTCGACCACCTATTGGCTATCTCGTTGTCCAATGGTGTCTGTGATTATGGTCATATCACCCCTTGGCTAACTCGTTGTCCAATGGTGACGGTTATCAAGTAATGTATACAAAACCCCACATACCGGCTGTAATTTGGTGACTACAAAGACTTAATCCCTGTAATTATAACTTTGAAAACATTTAAGAATTTATAAAGTACTTTGAATAAAAGAGAATGACTCACATTGCAGATTTATGCAGACAAAGTTTAGCCTATTGATTATCCTGATAACCTAATAACAATGCACACGAACTAGGTCAGTAACTAATACAGCATTTACGATAACTCACGAGATTAAACCCTCACAACAAATGACAAAGTGCGATACTTAAACATCCATCGAATTCACGACGAATGACAAAGCATAACCCTAATGTGGGCAGCACTTAAACATCCATTGGATAGTTTTAATCGATCGGACATTGAATCGTAGCAGCAATCGAGTTAATACCCGGTATCGTAGCAGCACCCCACTATAATAAAAGTAATTTCGACTTCAGAGTTGTGAAACTTCGTTTTTGAAAGTTTTCGTCGACACAGAATGAAAGCCCCTGAGCTAAGCTATTTATAGGTGAAATTTAGGGCTCACGCGGCCCGCGTTAACCTTCGGCCATACCTTACGCGGCCCGCTTAACCACCTATTCTACGCGTAGGGTTGATTGGTCACGAGTAGACTTGCCAGCTGGTCAACACGTGGATCCGGAACACTTATCCGGTCAACCTAACATTTGACGCGGCCCGCGTAAGCTTCCTCTTAAGGCTTACGCGGCCCGCGAGAGGACCAAGATTCTGAATTTCTTGATTTTTAATATGGATTAGGGTTTTAGGGGTCCGGGTTTTTACTTATGGGTAAAATTGGGACATTTTTGAGAGTCCTTACATCCTTCCCACCTTATTTAAAATCTCGTCCTCGAGATTCACTGAAATAAGTGAGGGTACTCGGATCGTCTCTTTGAATCCCACTTGACTTTGACTAGAACTAGTCGCTTGTGTTTGAGAAATTTAATCTTTCGGTCTTCTATTTGTAATGGCTTCTCAACAAACTTTAACTTTTCGTTTACCTTTATATCTTGAAGAGGTACTACCAGGGACTCGTCAGATAAACATTTCTTGAGATTGGATACATGAAATACGTCATGTACTCCAGCTAACTCTTCTGGTAGTTGTAAGCGATAGGCAACTGGTCCTATTCGTTGGATGACTGGAAATGGTCCTACATATCTTGGACTCAGCTTTCCTTTCTTACCGAACCGCACTACTCCTTTCCAAGGAGAAACTTTTAAGAGTACTTTGTCTCCTTCTTGAAATTCCAACGGCTTCCTTCTATTGTCTGCATAACTTTTCTGACAATCACGAGCAGTCTTTAATCTTTCCTTGATTTGAGTGATCTTATCAGTGGTTTCTTGTACTATTTCAGGACCTGATAATTGACTTTCTCCTATTTCTGCCCAACAAACCGGTGTTCTGCACTTTCTTCCATACAGTGCTTCGAATGGGGCAGCTTCGATGCTTGCATGATAACTATTGTTATAGGAGAATTCAATTAAGGGTAGGTGGTTATCCCAGTTTCCACCAAAATCTATCACACATGCCCGGAGCATATCTTCCAGGGTTTGTATTGTCCTCTCACTTTGTCCGTCTGTTTGTGGATGATATGCAGTACTCAAATTTAGTCGGGTTCCCATTGCTTCCTGGAAACTAGTCCAGAAATGGGAAGTGAAATGACTATCCCTATCCGATACAATGGAGAGTGGAACTCCATGTAAGGATACTACTTCGTCTACATACAACTTGGCTAACCTTTCCATGCTAAAGGTTTCTTTCATGGGTAGAAAATGAGCTGATTTGGTTAATCGATCCACAATTACCCAAATCGCATTATTACCTTTTCTGGTTTTGGGTAACTTAGTAACAAAATCCATTGTTATGAGTTCCCATTTCCATACAGGCAATTCTAATTGTTGGAGTAGACCTGAAGGTTTCTGGTGTTCTGCCTTAACTTGTGAACAAGTAAGACATTTAGAAACATATCTAGCTATGTCCTTTTTCATTCCTATCCACCAGAAATTATTCCTTAAATCTTGATACATTTTATTGTTTCCTGGATGCATGGTATACCTAGATTTATGAGCTTCTTCTAAAATTTTATCTCTTAATTCTCCTTGTTTAGGTACCCAAATCCTTCTTTTATGGAATCTCCAAATTCCATCACCACCTTGCTTTAATTCTTTTATTCGTCCCTTCATTCCTTCAGCATCATCCTTGATTGCTGTTTCCTGAATATTCTTCAGTTGTTCCATTAAATCTAATTGTAGATTTAATCTAAGAGCAAGAACCCATCGTTGTTTCTCATGGTACTTACGACTTAAGGCATCTGCAACTACATTTGCCTTTCCTTCGTGATACTGAATATCACAGTCGTAGTCGCTTAGGATTTCCATCCATCTTCTTTGTCTCATGTTTAACTCTTTTTGCCCAAATATGTACCTTAAACTTTTATGATCCGTATAGACAGTAAACTTACTTCCATACAGATAATGTCTCCAAATTTTAAGGGCAAAAATTACGGCTCCTAATTCTAAGTCATGAGTCGTATAGTTTTCTTCGTCCTTTTTCAATTGTCTTGAAGCATACACAATTACCTTCTTGCGTTGCATTAACACACATCCTAATCCTAGCTTAGAAGCATCACAATATACTTCAAAATATTCAGTTCCTTCTGGTAAGGCTAGAATTGGGGCATTTGTTAACTTTTGCTTTAAAACCTTAAAAGCTTCTTCTTTCCTCGGTCCCCATTCAAACTTAACCGCTTTACAGGTTAGCTTAGTTAAGGGTATAGCTATCTTGGAAAAATATTTAATAAATCGTCTATAGTAACCAGCTAATCCTAGAAAGCTTCTAATTTCCATAGCTGTTTGTGTAATCTTCCATTTGGTGATTGCTTCTATTTTAGCAGGATCTACGTGAATGCCTCCATGATTCACCATGTGTCCTAAAAATTGCACTTCTTGTAACCAAAATTCACACTTCGAGAATTTGGCGTAAAGCTTTTCTTTTCTTAACAAAGTTAAGAGTGCATGCAGGTGCTGACAATGCTCATCCTGGCTTTTGGAATAAATAAGTATATCGTCTATGAAGACAATTATGAATTTATCCAAGTACGGTTTACAGATTCTATTCATCATGTCCATGAATGCTGCAGGTGCATTCGTTAAACCAAAGGGCATGACTGTAAACTTGTAATGACCATACCTAGTTCTAAAATGTAACACCCGTTCTAATAAATTAAGGTTTAACGTATCATTTACGAAAAACAGTCATGTAATTAAGATTACATATGCATTGGAAATTTCAGGATTATAAAAACTTTTTACAATTTAAAAAGTTTACAACATATCATGTGTACGTTCGTCGTTTAACATAATAACGATGCATAGTGCGGAACCTTATTTCGTGATCGTGTTCGGTTCTTGCTCGTCGCTTGATCGTCCTCCGGTGCTAAAATTTACCTGAAACTCATAAAACATGAGTTGGATTAGTCATACGTAGCTTGAAACGTATTAAAACGGGTTCGCAATGCATTAACGGTTAAAATAAGCGATATTCGCGAAACTGACACCCGCTCGCGTAGCGCCACTTCCAGTCGCGCTACGCCACGGCTTGTTTTCGACAGAATGTTGTTTACTGGTGCTGCAGATTCCCAGCACGACCTGATTTCACGGAAACAGCCATAACTTCTTCGTTATTGATCCGTTTTACCCGATTCTTTTTCCTTCGCGTCGGTAATTTAATCCTCCATCTTATGGAGTTAAAATCCTACATCGAACATAAGAAATTTTGAGACTTCTAAGCCTTTGACTCGTTACCTTTTTACCGAATTTTTACCCGTGTATGCATTTTATCAAACAAACGTATTTATTTGATTCCTATATCTCCTACACTTTTTCAAATTAATGTTACCTACTATATTAGGTTCTAATCATAGGTTTATTACACAATTTAAACCCATTTTCGCTCGTATGCTTATTTTGACCCGTTAAGGGTATTTAAGCACTTTAAAGCTTGAAATCACCTTCATTCCATTCTAGCATTGTAACCCTATATTTCTTATTTAGTAATCTTCCACCACAACTAAATGTGTGTTGGATTTAATGCGGATATCTATGTGTTCCGAGTTTTACCCGTCGGATTATCATTTTACGGCAAAGACTCAAATAAAGTCTTTCGACCCAAGAATTTCATCTTTCACTACCTACACTCGCGCTAAGCATTTGTTTAATCATAAGACTCGTTTCCGAACCACCTTTAAGGGTCGTTCGTTCAAATTGGCTTACAAGGGCAATTTGGTCAATTTTCATCCTTCTTTTCCTACAAGGACCTTCAAGTACTTGTTTGACTCAAAATCTGACCTTTTAACTATAATTCTTGTTTGTAAACCATTATGTTTCTAAAACACCATGTTTATGACTCAAATTATTCGGTTTACCTAAAAGATAACCGAATATTCATTTTGACCTTGTCTAACACTTATAGAATCTCAAGTTCTAAACAATGAGCTGAATCATTATACGTACCTGACTCGGTTCATTATATTGACCATTTTTTTTATACCTTGCTTTAATACTCGCTACTTAATAGCGATACAAGATATCTTTCCGTATTTACTCCTGTGAACACACATCTCGACAATATTCATTAGTCGATATTTTCAAATGGTGATATTTTCACCATTCGACCCGTTTGGTCTAAGTGACCGTTTATTTTTGCGAGATGTTATTTAGTACCATCTCTTCTACAAGAATCGCTTCGGTTTATACCGAATGGTCTTTTTACTTATAAATCATTTCTTAACACTTCTTGGCCTACTATGGCTTACGTCATAATTGTTTTTTTCGTAATTAACACGACGGAAAGGATATTCTAAAATATATGTCTAGTGTAAGATATACTTACCTTGCATCCGAATTACGCCTTTCCTTTATACTTGCTCCGTTTGACACGCTTCCTTTCCAAACCTCCACCTAGCTTGTCAAGCGTCAAACTATCATCATAATTCGTAAGACGGTTAGATTAGTCATCATAAATTATGACTATTCTATCTTACGGGTTTTGCATCAAAATTCACCATTTGATTTCATTTTGGTCAGTTTGACTTTTAAAGGTCAAACTGCCTATTAACATAAGTGATTATATTATAAACCTCGACAATTCATTTAAGCACTTTGTCAAGTATCCGATAGGCATTATTCTTACACCACCGTTTTAACTACTTTCCAAGTCTAAATTCATGCTATTATTAACACCAATTTGACTTAGCTTTCTATTATCGAAGCTAATTATTCATTTGTTATGCAAGAACTAAAGGTTTCCATCTACATGTAAAACCCATTTCATCATAGCATTAGACATTCATCCGAACATCAATATAATCAAGTTCTACATATTAATTAGTAGGCATCATGATTCCAAACACCTATTTATATGAACCAAAATCACTAGTTTCATCATAATTTATTAAACCCCTTTTCATGAAAGTATGATCATGTACCCAATTTCATGGTTTAATCAAACACCTTCCATTCATTATCATGCATGATGATTCTAAACATAGTCTTATCATCAATTTCATCATAACAATAAAACCCACTTAGCTAGGTGTGGTGATTCAACCAAACACCTAAATCATAGCAATTTATTCTAAATCTTCACTTAGGGTTTGTTCCTAAGCAATCCTACATCCCAAATTCAGCCATAACTTCTATGATTCATACGTAGATCGTATCATGCAAGATTAACTAATTTTCACAACTTCATGAATGTTAGAAATTCGACATACCTTACGATCCCCTTGACTTGGTAATCGTTTATTCATGTTTGGTTGTGAATTTGAGCTTCAATTTGACCTTCAATTTGTTGATTTTGTTAAACTAGGGTTTTGGAACCCCTGCTCTTGCTTCTGGTCGATCGAACTCACACACACATGTGTGTGTGTGTTTTGATTTTTATTAATGTTTTAATTAAAACATTTCCTTGTTTGCCCACTTTTAGTCCCTCATATTTAGAAGTTTTATAAAGAGGGTTAAAATCTTGATTTCTATTCATTCACTTGATCACACATAATTAACTAGGTTAATTATTCCTAGTTAACTTAGTAGGTTTCGGGGTTATAACCCGTTTCATTGTAAGTCCCGTAAACTCGGGCCTCTCATAACTTTATTTCCCCATAAACATTCCTTCACCCCTTTTTATTTAACATTAGATCTAATTGTTTAGAAATCTTAATATTCACCGGGTAAATTTTACCACTAACGGTACTTTACCCGTCTTTTAGTATTGACGTGGTTTGATTACCAAACCCGTTTTCGGGGTGTTACAAGTCTACCCCCTTAAAGAGGTTTCGTCCTCGAAACCTTTTCTTACATAATTCATTGAGTTTAAACTCAATGTATTTGAACCGAGAAATCTTTTAAACATTACTTATACTTTTATCCAATTGTTAGTATTACCAGAAAAGTATGGTAACATCTTTTTGGTTGTTATTTGTCTACGTATCTCATACCACATAGTGCGACTCGAAATAACGTAATCTCGTTATTTCCACTAGTTTAGTTACTTAGCGATATTCATCACTTTCATATACTATCGAATTCTTTATGGATCCGTTACTTTGACCCATTTAAAGGTCTTTAGTGAAATCTTTCACTTTTAGCAACAAATTCTTTTGTTTTTAAATTTATTTATTCGGTTCAGTTATACCGAATCCACCGTTTTCGAGAAAACCAACTTACTTAAATGACCTTAACCGGTCTCACTAACTAGACTTATTAGTCCAGTTGCTTTTTACCGCTCGCTTGGTGATAATGTGATTCCACTTCACATTGCATTTCTTGACCGTGATCGTGTCACGTCATGTTTAATTTATATCAACCTTTCATTTTCGAAAATACCACTTTTTCGAATATATTGTCTTGCACCTATCGATGTTAAGACCCAAACTCTTTGATATTTGTTATTTCCAAATTCGTCTTATAGTATTCATATTTGTTAAAACGTTGTTTCTTACTAAAACTGAATTTTAGTTTAACGTTTTTTTTTTCCTTTTAACTATGTCAATTACTCACATTAAGGAATTTGACAACCCATAATTTATTCTTTTCCGTTCTCATTTTACGCGGGGAATCATAACTAGTTCCCTTGCTTTACACTATTGACCCGTAGGTTCTTTCACTTAGCCTCATAGGTTATTTCTTTAAAATTTTCACCTTTTTAAGGTGAGACATTAACAACTCGTTTCCTTCTCTTTATGACCCGAGGGTCTTTTTGGTCCCGTAGACCTTAACACTGTGTTTAATCCCGTAGGTTATGATGATCCCGTAGATCATCTTTTATTCTTGTCTATATTCAAATGTATATATACATATATAGCTTCAAGGCATCTCTTATTATGTTTGGAATCGTTTATTTTCGCTCTTGAACTTCAATTGACCTTGACCGTAGTCTAAGGCTTCATTTGTTTACTTCCGGACTAATCCTCCGACTTTATGACTTCTGACGTTATTTACGCGTCAGTTTGTTCTTATGCTTACTGTTATTTGATTTGCATATATTCTTATTTGGTTATATCCCATTACCGGGCTCATTATTCTCTTGCATTTAATGCTACCTTTATCTGGCTAGCGCTCATTTGTGCCATTCAGCGTTATATTGTATTCAATCTGTTTGACCTATTAATGTGAAATCCATCACTTATAAACAATCAACTTTATTCTTTATTCAACCCATTCGACTTCGAATAGTTGAACATATTTACTCACAATTTCTATATACGAGATTTTATAGTCATAACTCGTAATCCAAGTCCTTTGACTTTTTTTTTCAACCCGCGTCCACGTCTCTTGGTTTACACATGTGTTTAATTCTTACCCATCAACCGGGTGTTTTACCAAAGTCGTTATTATTGCAACCCTTCCGGTATGCATTAAGACCTCGCTTCATTTTTATATTCCGACTTTGTCCTTAAGTTTGACGTTTTACAAAAACGACCCGTTAAGGGACATATTTGCATTTTCCGAGTTCGAGTGTAAGTACACCCCCTCCCAATGCATATCTAAATCATTTTACATGTTTACATTCTCCGGGTTCGAGTGTAAGTACACTCCCTCCCAATACTTGTCTAAATCATTTTACATGCTTGCGTTTTCTGGGTTCGAGTGTAAGTACACTCCGTCCCAATACTTGTCTAAATCATTTTACATGCTTGCGTTTTCTGGGTTCGAGTGTAAGTACACTCCCTCCCAATACTTGTCTAAATCATTTTACATGCTTGCGTTTTCTGGGTTCGAGTGTAAGTACACTCCTTCCCAATACTCGTCTAAATCATTTTACATGCTTCTTTGTCCCTTCACTCGGGCTCATTATCCTAATGTAATACGCTTCCGTCACTTGGTTGTGCGTTTACATTATTATCAAATATTTTGCTTATCTGATTCATTTGGGTACTTTTTAATTAGTCCCATTCACCCCGCCCTTACTACATCTGATGTAAACGTGTCCGCCATAAGAAGTTCATGGTATCATATGCCACTACTTACTTGGCCAGAGTAAGCGATTAACATATGACACACATGACCTTTTTATAGTTTTCACATCACACCCTATGTAAGTAACGCCTCTATTTGTTTCTCTTGGAAACAATATCCCGAATACATTTTCTATTCGGGTTTTTCCAAGTTTTTAATCTACATATGCAACTTTCAATTTCTACTCATTTGTTGCATATTGCTATTTGTGCGATTATTTAAAATGTGCACCTGGTAATGTTTGCCCCGACGGGCGTTCCTTGCCATTAACCTTGTTCGCGGTCGTTACGCGATTTAGTCCTCGGTGAGTATGCTCCTCTTGTCATACTTCGGACCGTTCCATCATCATATCCATAATTCGTTTGACTCTCGTCGTCTCCAAACGCGAGTGTCCTTCAGTTAAAACATTCACAAAAGTTAGTAACGTCTACTTCAATAATCGCCCGTATTATAATACAAGGCTTTTTCTACTATACGCGTCAACGCGCGTATTTTCGTCAACTATTTCAATCACTTTAATTGGGGTAACGTGTATCACACGATAGCCCTATGTGTTGTTTACAACACTTTAGCATGCTAAACTATTAACATACATGTACTTACCGGATTTGCGATCAAGCCTCGAACCGAACACCAATCTTTATTAAGAGCATAAGGTTTAAGTCCAAGCATAGTTTTCCCACCATACTTGAATCTCTTAAACCAAGGCTCTGATACCAACTTGTAACACCCGTTCTAATAAATTAAGGTTTAACGTATCATTTACGAAAAACAGTCATGTAATTAAGATTACATATGCATTGGAAATTTCGGGATTATAAAAACTTTTTACAATTTAAAAAGTTTACAACATATCATGTGTACGTTCGTCGTTTAACATAATAACGATGCATAGTGCGGAAGCTTATTTCGTGATCGTGTTCGGTTCTTGCTCGTCGCTTGATCGTCCTCCGGTGCTAAAATTTACCTGAAACTCATAAAACATGAGTTGGTTTAGTCATACGTAGCTTGAAACGTATTAAAACGGGTTCGCAATGCATTAACGGTTAAAATAAGCGATTTTCGCGAAACTGACACCCGCTCGCGTAGCGCCACTGCCAGTAGCGCTACGCCACGGCTTGTTTTCGACAAAATGTTGTTTACTGGTGCTGCAGATTCCCAGCACGACCTGATTTCACGGAAACGGCCATAACTTCTTCGTTATTGATCCGTTTTACCTGATTCTTTTTCCTACGCGTCGGTAATTTAATCCTCCATCTTATGGAGTTAAAATCCTACATTGAACATAAGAAATTTTGAGACTTCTAAGCCTTCGACTCGTTACCTTTTTACCGAATTTTTACCCGTGTATGCATTTTATCAAACAAACGTATTTATTTGATTCCTATATCTCCTACACTTTTTCAAATTAATGTTACCTACTATATTAGGTTCTAATCATAGGTTTATTACACAATTTAAACCCATTTTCGCTCGTATGCTTATTTTGACCCGTTAAGGGTATTTAAGCACTTTAAAGCTTGAAATCACCTTCATTCCATTCTAGCATTGTAACCCTATATTTCTTATTTAGTAATCTTCCACCACAACTAAATGTGTGTTGGATTTAATGCGGATATCTATGTGTTCCGAGTTTTACCCCTCGGATTATCATTTTACGGCAAAGACTCAAATAAAGTCTTTCGACCCAAGAATTTCATCTTTCACTACCTACACTCGCGCTAAGCATTTGTTTAATCATAAGACTCGTTTCCGAACCACCTTTAAGGGTCGTTCGTTCAAATTGGCTTACAAGGGCAATTTGGTCAATTTTCATCCTTCTTTCACTACAAGGACCTTCAAGTACTTGTTTGACTCAAAATCTGACCTTTTAACTATAATTCTTGTTTGTAAACCATTATGTTTCTAAAACACCATGTTTATGACTCAAATTATTCGGTTTACCTAAAAGATAACCGAATATTCATTTTGACCTTGTCTAACACTTATAGAATCTCAAGTTCTAAACAATGAGCTGAATCATTATACGTACCTGACTCGGATCATTATATTGACCATTTTTTATACCTTGCTTTAATACTCGCTACTTAATAGCGATACAAGATATCCTTCCGTATTTACTCCTGTGAACACACATCTCGACAATATTCATTAGTCGATATTTTCAAATGGTGATATTTTCACCATTCGACCCGTTTGGTCTAAGTGACCGTTTATTTTTGCGAGATGTTATTTAGTACCATCTCGTCTACAAGAATCGCTTCGGTTTATACCGAATGGTCTTTTTACTTATAAATCATTTCTTAACACTTCTTGGCCTATATGGCTTACGTCATAATTGTTTTTTTCGTAATTAACACGACGAAAAGGATATTCTAAAATATATGTCTAGTGTAAGATATACTTACCTTGCATCCGAATTACGCTTTTCCTTCATACTTGCTCCGTTTGACACGCTTCCTTTCCAAACCTCCACCTAGCTTGTCAAGCGTCAAATTATCATCATAATTCGTAAGACGGTTAGATTAGTCATCATAAATTATGACTATTCCATCTTACGGGTTTTGCATCAAAATTCACCATTTGATTTCATTTTGGTCAGTTTGACTTTTAAAGGTCAAACTGCCTATTAACATAAGTGATTATATTATAAACCTCGACAATTCATTTAAGCACTTTGTCAAGTATCCGATAGGCATTATTCTTACGCCACCGTTTTAACTACTTTCCAAGTCTAAATTCATGCTATTATTAACACCAATTTGACTTAGCTTTCTATTATCGAAGCTAATTATTCATTTGTTATGCAAGAACTAAAGGTTTCCATCTACATGTAAAACCCATTTCATCATAGCATTAGACATTCATCCGAACATCAATATAATCAAGTTCTACATATTAATTAGTAGGCATCATGATTCCAAACACCTATTTATATGAACCAAAATCACTAGTTTCATCATAATTTATTAAACCCCTTTTCATGAAAGTATGATCATGTACCCAATTTCATGGTTTAATCAAACACCTTCCATTCATTATCATGCATGATGATTCTAAACATAGTCTTATCATCAATTTCATCATAACAATAAAACCCACTTAGCTAGGTGTGGTGATTCAACCAAACACCTAAATCATAGCAATTTATTCTAAATCTTCACTTAGGGTTTGTTTCTAAGCAATCCTACATCCCAAATTCAGCCATAACTTCTATGATTCATACGTAGATCGTATCATGCAAGATTAACTAATTTTCACAACTTCATGAATGTTAGAAATTCGACATACCTTACGATCCCCTTGACTTGGTAATCGTTTATTCATGTTTGGTTGTGAATTTGAGCTTCAATTTGACCTTCAATTTGTTGATTTTGTTAAACTAGGGTTTTGGAACCCCTGCTCTTGCTTCTGGTCGATCGAACTCACACACACATGTGTGTGTGTTTTGATTTTTATTAATGTTTTAATTAAAACATTTCCTTGTTTGCCCACTTTTAGTCCCTCATATTTAGAAGTTTTATAAAGAGGGTTAAAATCTTGATTTCTATTCATTCACTTGATCACACATAATTAACTAGGTTAATTATTCCTAGTTAACTTAGTAGGTTCCGGGGTTATAACCCGTTTCATTCTAAGTCCCGTAAACTCGGGCTTCTCATAACTTTATTTCCCCATAAACATTCCTTCACCCCTTTTTATTTAACATTAGATCTAATTGTTTAGAAATCTTAATATTCACCGAGTAAATTTTACCACTAACGGTACTTTACCCGTCTTTTAGTATTGACGTGGTTTGATTACCAAACCCGTTTTCGGGGTGTTACATAAAAGCAGTTTTGGGTATGTCTTCTTCTTGTACCTTTAATTGATGATATCCAGAGCGTAAGTCAATTTTAGAAAAATATCTAGCTCCTTGAAGTTGATCGAATAGACATCAATCCTAGGTAATGGGTATCGATTCTTAATTGTAACCTTATTCAATTCTCTATAATCGATACACATTCGCATTGAACCGTCCTTTTTCTTTACGAACAACACTGGTGCTCCCCAAGGGGATGAACTAGGTTGTATAAAACCTTTGCTTAGTAATTCATCTAATTTCTTTTTCAGTTCTAACATTTCTGTAGGTGCTAACCGATATGGTGCCTTGGCTATCGGTGTAGTTCCAGGAATTAGATGGATTCTAAATTCTACTTCCCTGCCGGGTGGTAATCCCGGGAGTTCTTCCGGGAATACATCTGGGTATTCTGAGACTACAGGAATCTCCTTAAGTTCTTTATTCTTAGTACTAATGATTACTGAAATCATATACACTATTCCTTGCTTTCGTTCATAACTAGCAACTTTCATTACTGAAATGAACTTCATGGGTTTACGTGGCTTATCTCCTGTAATCATGATTACTTCTCCGGTGGGTGCTCGAATTTCTATAGAGTTCTTATCACAAAGGATTCGAGCATGGTTGGCTACCAACCAATCCATTCCTAACACAACATCGAACCCAGCTAAATTCATTGGTAATAGGTTTGCATGAAATTTATGACCTGAAAGTTCTATATTTCCTTTTTGCAAAACCTTATCTATGTTAACAGAATTCCCTTCTGCCGTTTCGACTGTAAAAATTTGCCTAAGGTGGGTCAAAGGTAAATTAAGAGCTTAGCAGAATGAAGTATTGATAAAACTTTGGTTTGCACCAGAGTCAAATAATACTTTTGCATACACGTTGTGAACTAGGAACGTACCAGCTATCACATCTGGAATGAGTTCTGCTTCTTGAGTGGTCAGTTGGAATGCTCTGGCATTCTTCTTAGTAGCTCCGTCAGCTGTCTTGGCTTTGTTGTCTGTTGGTTTGACCAATTTAGGACATTCTGTTTTGAAATGCCCCGCTTCTCCACAGTTATAACAGATCCTGGTTTTCTTTCTGCAGCCTTCTTCGCGATGTCCTACAACTTTGCAAAAGTTGCAGGTTACATTACATCTTCCATAATGTTTCTTTCTGCAATTTCTGCAGAATGGCGGAGTTGAAGATTTCCCCGTTCCTCTCTTCTTGAAGTTGCTATTATTACCCACACAAAATCCTTGGGTAATTTTCTGAGCTAGTTCCTTTTTCCTATTTTCATCTCTTGTACGTACCAGTTTGTCAGTTAAAGTGTTAGTTAATTCTACCGCATCGTCAATAGTGCGAGGTCTCACAGCTTTAACGATATTACGGATTTCGCCAATTAATTCCCAAAAATAGCGAGAAATGAGCACCGGTTCTGGCGAAGCCAGTGTTGGTACCACTCTAGCATATTCGAAGAATGTCGAAGTATATCCTCGACAGTCTACACCCTTCATCCGATGGTTCAGGAACTTATTCACCATTTGTTCCTTTTCATACTCGGGACAAAATTTTCTTTCCATCAGACTTTTAAATTCTTCCCAATTCATGGCATAGGTCACATCTCTTCCTTTGGCTTGAAGAACCGTATTCCACCATTCTAGTGCCCCTTCTTTAAACAGATGCGATGTGTACATCACTTTGTCTTCCTCGGCACATTTACTGATTGCAATTACTGCCTCGGTTTTCTCTACCCAACGCAGTGCAACAGTCGCTCCTTCGTTTCCTGCAAACTCAACCGGTTTACAGGCAAGAAACTCCTTGTAAGTGCAACCAGGTGTTGCCGCTTTCATTTTCTTAAGGAGTGGAGCTTGCAATCCAATATTGTCGTTATTAGTATGGTTGCTGCCTTCGTTTACACTATTACTGAAATTATCTCCCTGTGTACGTTTACTAGGAATAATTTGTTGAGGTTCAACTGGATTTCTAGCAGCAACAAGTATTGCTGGAATATCGTTGGCTATCCCTTGAGTAACAATATTCTCTATATCTTGCTTAGTCATAAATTGATCTTTCTGATGTTGCTCAGATTGGTTAACCTCGTTAACTGGTTCATTATTAGCTTTTTCCATCTGATAATTAATTTATATATAAGTGATTAGTATAAAATAAGAGACAACCAAATATAACAAATAATCATATATAATCACGTAAACAAATATATAACCAAAATTGTCAATTTCTCAACTTTCATTTTTATATATTATAATATGCTTCCGTACACACTGATTATTTTACACAAGTTTTATTGTTTATTTTACACTTTTTATTTTGATTATTATATTATTATACAATCGTAACTTCACAACCACATTATCCATAATCCTCTGGCATTTCAAAAGCGATGTTCCCTCTCGTCGTATTTCCAGGAGATTTGTCCTCCTATCTCCCGGATCCTATTCCCAGCATCCATCAGCTCCTCGCCAAAATGGCGGAGTTCAGCTAAGTTTTCATTGCTCATTAGTGGATTTGGTATAGGTTATGGATCGAACTGAGGGAAAAACGTATAAGGATTATTAAGTAGATTTTGGAACTGCCAATCATTGGTCCACCACTCATCCATTTCTCCTAAAGGTTGGGTATGGATTAAAGGTTCTGGGATGGCTGGTTCCAAATTTATTGGAAGTTGAGTTTCAGCAGAATGAGGGTAAAGGTTATTATTGATAGGTCTAACAATATCACAGTTCGCCAATATACGATCCAACTCTTCTTGTAATGGCAATTCCTCGACTTGCCTAGAACTTTCTCCAATTTCCATTTCTACTTGCCTGGTATTTTCCTCAATCTCGATCCCTTTTCCTTTATCAATGGGATTTTCTATTTTAGGAACTCTCCTAGTTGCTGGTTTCATCCTGCGTACACGCTTCCAACCTACCAATCTTCTTCTTTTCTTAGGCTTTGGTTTCTCCAAAGGTGGAGCATGAAATTCCATAGGTTCTTCCACACCGGGTATGTAACCAGTAAAGTCTTTGGAAACTTCTATTTTCACTGGATAAAGATTGAGATTCTGAAGGGCTTCAGATAACTCATTCATGCTGTTTAGCATATATGCAAAAATACTAAGTTAAAATTTTATAACAGATTTTTTTACAGATAACTTTCAAGTATTATTGCATACCGTGTGACTAATTTAACACAAAGGACGACTGAAAATTAAACATACTAGGGTTTATTGTAACTTTATTTATTTACTGGGTAACGTTTCTGGCTTGTAAGTGATAAGGATGCTAATACTGGGTCAAGGTATTTTAAAGATTTGCATTTACTGCTACAGTGGCTAGCATATAGAGATCTGCCCATTTTTCATCTAACTTGTCTTCCCATGGTGGGTTACTAACGAGTTTCTGAATTTCTTGATTAACTTTCATTTCTTTTGATTGAGATTTCTTTATTTTCTCCTGACTTTTCCTAATAATCAAACTTCTTTTATTAGGAGAAAGTGGTTTCTCATAATGGGCTTTACGAACAAATATTCCCTCCTCAGTATCTACTGAGTATCTTGAGGATTTTGATTGGGATGAACTTCCCTTCTCTTTTTGTGAACTATCTAATTTAAGATAGATGTTTGAAAGCTTTTGCTTACCCATACTGTAATTAACAAATAATCAGTTAATAAAACACATAATAACAAAATGACAATCATGAAAATTAAGTATTTCTAAATACTTAATTAGCTTAACTCAGTGACTCTGATACCACCTTTTTCTGTCACGGCCCCCGACCCGGTTTGACCCGGTTCAGGAGCCGCGGGACAGAAAATCCCGTGGTATTTATTTAATTGAGTTGACAGCGGAAGATTTTTAACAGGATCTTTTAAAACTGAAAATACCAGATTATTTTATTTCATAATTTGGGATAAAACCCCAGTAATTTACAATAAGATGATTTCACTGGGAAATCTTTATTTTACAAAACATGTTTCTTTATTTATTTTGAGCCACTTCCTTAAGCTTGTAGTGCTTCACGACACTTTTCCTGAATCACAACAGATCACCTAAAACATGTTTGAAAAAGGTTTTGTCAGCAGGGAAATACTGGTGAATCATTCTTTTTACTAAAAACAACGTGTTTGTTATACTTTACAGTATTAAGAGCGATTACAATGTTTCTATATATCAACCATCTACCCACGATATTTATCACTCAACCACCTATTGGCTATCTCGTTGTCCAATGGTGTCTGTGATTATGGTCATATCACCCATTGGCTAACTCGTTGTCTAATGATGACAGTTATCAAGTAATGTATACAAAACCCCACATACCGGCTGTAATTTGGTGACTACAAAGACTTAATCCCTGTAATTATAACTTTGAAAACATTTAAGAATTTATAAAGTACTTTGAATAAAAGAGAATGACTCACATTGCAGATTTATGCAGACAAAGTTTAGCCTATTGATTATCCTGATAACCTAATAACAATGCACACGAACTAGGTCAGTAACTAATACAGCATTTACGATAACTTACGAGATTAAACCATCACAACAAATGACAAAGTGCGATACTTAAACATCCATCGAATTCACGACGAATGACAAAGCATAACCCTAATGTGGGCAACACTTAAACATCCATTGGATAGTTTTAATCGATCGGACATTGAATCGTAGCAGCGATCGAGTTAATACCCGGTATCGTAGCAGCACCCCACTATAATAAAAGTAATTTCGACTTCAGAGTTGTGAAACTTCATTTTTGAAAGTTTTCGTCGACACAGAATGAAAGCCCCTGAGCTAAGCTATTTATAGGTGAAATTTAGGGCTCACGCGGCCCGCGTTAACCTTCGGCCATACCTTACGCGGCCCGCCTAACCACCTATTCTACGCGTAGGGTTGATTGGTCACGAGTAGACTTGCCAGCTGGTCAACACGTGGATCCGGAACACTTATCCGGTCAACCTAACATTTGACGCGGCCCGCGTAAGCTTCCTCTTAAGGCTTACGCGGCCCGCGAGAGGACCAAGATTCTGAATTTCTTGATTTTTAATATGGATTAGGGTTTTAGGGGTCCGGGTTTTTACTTATGGGTAAAATTGGGACATTTTTTAGAGTCCTTACAATTACCCACCAATTTATTAACCCGCTAACGATGCAAGTATATCGCCAATACGCTTAATAAACAACAAATAATTCAAATATAATAATCGTTGCACAAAATCAATACAAGTAGTCAAGCTTTACCAGTTTAAAAGAATCAGAAACAAGTATTCATATAAAAAACAAGCAATTGTTCATCCGAGCGGAAGTCACAGCACGTTTAGCCGCTCATGGTTGTCATTGCAGCTTCAATCTTGATCGGTGATGGATTGGACATAAAAATTGGCTTAAACGGATGAAAGTTCTGGTCAAAATTTTTGGGAATCGCCTTTTAATTCGTATGGGACGGCTGGAAGGAGAATGATAACCTAAAATGCAAATTAGGTTAATTTATACTTTTTTCCGTAACTGACCTCTCCCGCACGTCGCAGGAGAGTATAGGACAGTTGCCGCATGTCGCCTGGGATACCTAGGTGGGCTTTTTCCGCTACAGCTCCCGTGTTGACCCGTCAGACCCATTTTTCAGCTCGGTTTCTCTTGTTTACCCTTTTTAACACCTGTTAAGCCAAAAAGACCAAACACGCTATAAGTATATAATCCCATATGAATTAACGTGTTAACACACTTAGAATTAACGCAAACTACTACAAAATGCAACGTGTTTTGACCCAACATCACCAAACGACATGGATATTGTTTGGATTGGAACTGATGTGTGGATATGGGATGTCGTTTGGAAGAATGTTAGGGGTATCGTTTGGGATGTTAGTGGTGATGTCATTTTGACACAGGAAAAGGGGAGGTGTCGTTTAGGTAGTGTGGTGTTGCTTGGTAGAGGATATCGTTTGGTAAATGGTAATGTTATTTAGAAAAGGGTAATGTTCGAGATAATAAGAGATGGTAAAAATTCACATTTATATTTATTGCGGCTTGGATCCGATTTTCAAAACGGGTCGATTTTTTCTAAGATCCGTTTTTGGCGGATGTTAAAGTTCACGGGTTGCAACTAGGTATTTTATTGAACACACTCTAAAGATTACAATACATGACATATGTATATGTAGAGATATTATTATGTTAAGTAACTTAGGTCCCATGGCGTTTGGCGATGCAGTTCACAGATCTTGAGAACGAAGCACGATTTTGAAACAGATACCCCGAAACCCATACCCGCCCCCCTAACAATACCTCACACAAATTTTTTTGTAAACTCGAACAATAAAAGCTTAAAAAAGAGAGAATCTGACAATTAACTAGATGATTATTATTCCAAGTAAATGGGTTGCTTATGTAGATAAGCTTACAGACTCGAACAACAAAATGAAATAACAAACTTTGCTAACAAATAGCATTATTCAAAATCTATCACATGACTCAAACAAGACTCCAAAGGTTATGCAACGACCACTTATATGAATATTAATCTCAACAAAACAACCCATAAACTAATTTGTTGATAATAGTGTTGGATCAAGTCGCGCAACAGGAACACAAACCAAACGGTTTGCTCTAGGATTGCTTAAGCCAATACCTTCGTCCATGTCAACTCTAGGAAGGTTCCCATCTTTCCCAGCCTTCCACTCAAAGCACTGAAGCATTGCACCGAATGTGGCATGCACCATCTTCCACCCTAATGAAGTCCCTGGGCACATCCTCCCCCCACTTCCAAATGGTAAAAACTCAGAGTGTTGTCCTCTTACATCCAACTGGTTCTCTAGAAATCTTTCAGGTCTGAATTCAAGTGGGCTTTCCCAGTAGTTCGGGTCTCGGCCAACAGCCCACACATTGATAAAAACAGTAGTGTTTGCTTGAATGTTGTAGCCTGCCACTGTGCTATCTTCTATTGATCTTCTTGGAATCATTGGGACCGGTGGATGAAGACGTAACGTTTCCTTTATAATTGCTTGGAGGTAGGGAAGGTTTGGTATGTCTGATTCTTGTAAAAGTCTGTTTTTGCCAACAACATGGTCGATTTCTTCGATAGCTTTTTTCATAACCATTGGATGATTAATGAGTTCTGATAAAGCCCATTCTGTGGTAATCGCTGAATTGTCTGTTCCCGCAACAAATATATTCTGAAATGAAAAGATACCTAAGTTAGTATTTGCAGATACAATTAAAACTCAAAAAAAAAAAAAAAAACATGAATTTCTTCATAAAATGGGTTATTTTCAAAACCCATGATGGGAAATAAATGGATGTGTTGTTAGACCTCAAAACTAAGATAGTAACTTCATAAGAAACCCTATTTTCAAAGAAGCCATTTTTAAAGAAAACAAAAACAAAGAGATATATAGCTGGTTTTATATTACCAGAATGAAGGCTTTGATGTTTTCTCTGGTCAAATCTATCTCCATGCTTTCATCTTCTGCCATATCTAGTAGTAGGTTAAGCAAGTCCTTCCCTTTTGGTTGTGTCCCTTTCTTTCTTGCCTCTTCATGCTCTTTCATGATCTTCTCTATCAATGCATCATATCTTCTATGAATGTCCTTAGCCCTTTTCAGAAGTCCCTGCAAGTCTAGTCTTTTAAGCAGGCGTATGCTATCTGAAAGGTTGAAGATACCAATCACCTCAGTTATCGCGTAAATCAATTTCCTTATATCATCTGCCTCACCAGCATTTTCTGAACATCTTTGGCCCAAAGTTATTCTTGTTATCAAATTATTAGTCACCTTCACCAGTTCTGCTTCAAGATTTACCGCTTTACCAACACTGGCCTTTTCAGATAAAGTTTTTAAAAAACGAGTAATCTCATCGCGCCTATCTGGTTGGAGCAAGTCCATTGCTTTACCATTTAGGAGTTGTGACATGACTATTTTCTTCATGGACTTCCAATGTGTTCCGTATGGTGCAAAGGCAAAGTCCTTTAATCCGTAAGTTATGTGAGTAACAGCTGTGTTTTGAGGTCGATCTAAAGAGGTTTTAAGCAACTCTACGGCTGTTTCTGGTGAACAAGCGACAACGCAAGGTTCAGAGCCCATAAATAGCTGAAATATCGGCCCATATCGGAGAGAAAGCCGGTGAAAAGCTTGATGAGGGAGTGGAGTGAGGAGATGGAGATGTCCGATGATGGGAAGGCGAAACGGGCTTGGTGGAAGATTAGATTTTGCACGAGTAGACTTAAAGAATTTTAGGATGAAGATGGTTGAGATCAGGCATATAAGTATGAGGAATAAGTAGCCTTCGAAACTAGACATGGTTATGTGAACTATAGAGCTGATCTTGTACTCAACAAGTAAAGTTATGCATGCATTTATAGGAAACTAAATATCTCTTTTCACAGCTAATACATTGTATTGAGAATTGAAATGTCTAATCATGCATGACATTAATTTATGCACATGAGTAAATTGATCCTACATCCAAGTTTGATTTTTCACCAACAAAATTATGCATGACATCTGTTTATGCAACTGTTTAGAAAAGTGGTTCAAATTTGATTTTTCACCAACAAATAGAAGACATAAATCATTATATGTACAATGAGATATATATGACTTATAAATTATGGATTTCCTAGTTAATTATTTAGCTTCGAATTGAGACAAAATGTGTCATACTAGTAAACAAATAAGTATTACCAACAGACACTTCCGTCGGTGAAAGTAATTACTGACAAGTAGCCGTCAGTTAAAGTCTGTCCGTAATATAGGCCTATGTAATTTGATTATCAACGGTTTACGGAGGGAAAGTCCCCAGAGATTACTGACATAAAAGTGAGGAAGGGATTACCGACAAGGTTTGGTCAGAACCTTATGAACACGAACACAATGATAAGCTACGAATAATTGAATGAATAATTGAATGTGAAAGTATAAGTGATTATGATGATTACAATTGAAATAAACAAACCCTATATATACTAAACGAACAGGTACGAGTAAAAGGTTGTGTCTTCTCTTGAAATATCACGTCTCCTTGTTCTTGTGATGTTGGCCACCGATTCCTGGAGAGGTGCGTCTCCATGAATATGTCGATCCATTAGATGTAGGTTACAAACTTTCACTTGTTCGCTTCTAGTCTTTGTACTTCATTACTACCCTAATTTCATAACTAAACTATCTAATAACTAATTACTAGAACTTCAACAAGTCCTTCTATGGTGGCTAGCAAGTTTTGTCCGGTGAAATCTACATTATTACCAACATTAGGATTATTTTCATATATAATGTTACAAACATTATTGAAAATATCATATGTACCCATGCAAAACTAAAATCGTCATATATACCCAATTTTAATGAATTACCAATAGTACCGCTTCCGATTTGTTTATACCTTATTTTATATTTTGATCTTGATTCCCTCCTCTTTGAAGGCAACGAAATCGTATACGCAGTCACCATTTATCACATCTAGTCGAACCTGGTAAATCGCATTACATAATCGCAAATTCTAATCGTTTTGTTCTGAACCAGGTAAATCGCTGAAGTGCGCAGCACATCATATTCGGCAAACAACTCTCACTGAAATTTTTGAAGACCCTATAAGTTCGTGACTGTGTTATTTTTATCTAACTATCTGCGTCGTTCTTCCGACGATGTGTGCTGATTTTTGGCATTAGACTAGGAGCTAACTGTAATTTTATTTCACTATAGCGATTCATACGAAAGAAAAAACATTTTTTTTAAATGTGGAGGTTCTTAGAACTATTAGAATGTAAATTCAAAACAAAATTGGTATCCTCATGTGATGGTGAAATTTAGTTACCTATGAATGTTGCATGTCTTTCTTTCGAGACTGATGATGATCACTCCTTGAAGGAAGCATGTAGGTCCGGCTAGGGGAGGATCTAGTCGCCTAATCCTTGTATACTAACCAACCCGGTTGTGCGGAATCCAACCGGAAAGGCAAACCGAGATAGAACACGTAAATACACGACACACAAATATCACCGATTAACACCTCTGTATTAATGCTATGAAAAGTCTGTTACAAATCAACGTTTACAGATGTATTCTATAAACTCTCTCTCGTGTGTGTGTGTGCTCTGTTCTGGTGTCTCAGTGTTCTCTCTTGTTCATCTATGTGTTCTCTTCTTGTGTCTTCTAACTGAGACTGTCTATTTATACCCACACATCACGAAACAGAACAGAACTCGGCGAATCAGACCATATTCGACGAATCACATGTGTTTCGTCGACCTCCTTGTGATTCGCCGGACATGGGCTTGGGCCTTGGATTGTGCGATTGATTATGGTTCGGCCCAAAGATGTTGATTGGTCTAAACTCCATGTACATGCACGAACACGTTCATGAATTCCAAATTGTTTCAATATGTGAAGTTTAGTCAACATGGTGACATCATCATGATATCATCATGTTGATGTCATGATGATGTGGCGCGGGAACCGACTCGCGGCGCTCCGTGCTTCGCGTGTCGAACTCTGGGGCGCACGACGGAGGAATGTCGTGACGTCGGGCTTGAGCCGAACCTAACCGGGTCGAACCGAACCAAGTCGCGTCGAGTCGAGTCGCGTCCACATACATGTATCAACAAACTCCCCCTTGGACGCTACTCGCGAGATTCGCCTTTCATGTCTTCTATGTCGGAGGATCTTCAATGTCTTCACGCCTTTAAAGCAGAAAGTGTATCAACAAACTCCCCGTTTCATGTAGGAAGTGTGTTGACAAACTCCCCCTTAACGTAAGCTCCCCCTTGAGTTATGCTCGTGAACGACTTGATCTTCAGTACTTGAGATCCTTGTGGTGTTGATGATGGCCAGCGGCAACTCGATCATCTTCATCACTTGAGTGCCTTCACGTCGTGTCTTCATTCCGAAGCTTGTCATCGACTATGTTCTCCTTGCCTTTAGAATCTGCACATGCAAGAAATCTAAACGCGTAATGAGAACAACTGCTTGGAATATAGTTAGTATAAACAAGCGACACACATGTGACCATTATTCAATCAACTACCGTCCGACAGTTTGAAAGTTTAACAAATTTTATCCATTTTAAATTTTAACTTTCAAAACTTTGCAAATTTCGACCGTTTATGAAGATTTAGTCGTTTCGGTTTTCGTTCAGGTTTCAGGTAACGAAGACTCGAGCTCCAACATCGTACGATCGAAAATAAAATAGAAATAAAATCTTTTTGACTTTTATAAAGTTTATATTAAAACAGATTTTAGGTGTGTTTTAATATTTGAAATGTAAAGACTGAAAGCAGTAAATAAATATATACAGACATACGGAAACTGAAAGCATTAAATAAATATTTACAGACATTCTTTTTGTGAGTTTCGAGGGTAAGAGAATCATATCAGTGTACGGTCATGCCAAAACGCTCTTGTTGATCTTTTAATTTAACATTAAGATAAGCATCCTATAACGATTATCGGTATTGTTGTCCACATAAGCTCAACTTATCATTTGTAATCATGGCGAGGGGATACGTTAAGGTATGATTTATACTTACCGACCGGTGTTCATCCACATCACGACACATTCCCGTATCAAGGTATGCACGAGGGTTCATCTTACCGGTGAGTATACCGATTATCATCTGTTTGACCGTATATGATGTGAGATTCTCACTTATTTGATTTGAAAACAAGCCCTATGTGATAGAATCACTTATTGATGAGGAACTTGATTTTCGATGCATGAGGGCACAGGAGCAAGTCCGTGAACAGGTCAGTACTTTCGTACTGCAGAGAGACGAACTTGACTCCCGGATAGATGTGATATATTATCACTTATTTTGAGGGACATGTGATTGTTGATCACTTATTGAGGTCGTATGCAGTATGTACACGTATGTATGGTATCATGGAAGATCTAGACTTGCGTCCCCGTTATTTTTCGGTAAAAGATACAACCATGATACCCAGATGATAAGCAGCATAAAGACCGAATATCTCAGAACCTCGGCAATCTCTCAAACAAAATTTCGGTACTAAGACCATATGCCAATGAATGGTTCCCACCTGGTCTTCAGTCGATTTAAGTTTATATCACCCTGCACACTTTAAAATGATTGTGAGCCTACCGATACATCTTATATAGAGCTGCTTATCATTTTTCAGTTTAGGTTTAAAGAGGTTTAGACAGACCACTGATGTACTATCATTTTCTCTTTTGCTCGCCAGGAAACTCATTTTTGTTTTTCTATTGTTTTTGTGTTTTTGAAATTTTTTTTAATGTTTTTGGATTTTTCAAATTTTTGGATATACTCCCCCTAAAATCAATAAACTAAGACAAATTAAAAACACAAAGGTATTTACAAAAATGATTTTCCGATGTTGGTTTTACTCTTGCTTGACCTTAATGCCGTTTACCAATAATAAATAGTCAAATCTTGATTTGTCAAATGCTTTGGTAAAAAGGTCGGCACGTTGGTCATCGGTGTGGACCATGACAACATTGAGGAGTTTCATATTGAAACAATCACGTGTGAGGTGATATTCGAGATCAACGTGTCTGGTCAAAGAGTGCTGTATGAGAGGATAAAAATTCATAAAGCAGCTTAAATATCGACAAGTATAGGAGAGATAAGAAATTTAAAACCGTATCCTGCAACTGCTTCGTGCATTGCCAGGAATCTGAGTGCTCTCCCAAACTGGATATCCACCCGGTGTGGATTTCAAAGTCGATTTTTTTTTTGTAGCTACTGAAATCCCTTCACAGTAACAAGATCAAAAACCTTTGGGTCCGACTGGTCTTCCACATTGCACCAGCGAAGGTCTTTGTCTTTCTCTTTGAGAAGTAGTGTGCGGTTGTTCAATCCACGCCAAGGCATCCGCACACCCGGTTGGTTTGTTCAACAAACACATTTTCTTCAATCACACCGTAGAGAAAAGTACCCTACACGTTCATCTTGTGGACTTTGAACTTCTTGTGGAAGAAAAATCCATGAATCTTCAAAAAGCTTCAGACGTGCTGTAGGCGCATACTTTTCATTTGAATCTTCCCTGAGGACCCGATCAAAAACCATAACAACCAAATTTTGGCACATATTTCATCTGGTCGAATTTTTCAACTTCATTCAACCACATTCTTTCACCATCATTCCTTCATCGGAATGTTTGTCTTCTTATCTTTTTCCTTTCTTTTCTCATTTCTCTCCATCAAAGGCAACAACTCCTAGATATAATGATGTTTCGGAGTCTTATGTCGCCGATCTTGTGCATGGACGCTCCACTATCAACAATCCTAAGACTATCAATAGTTCCTCCTGGAACATCCTGCACACTCATTCAGAGATTAGTTGGAGAGGGGGACCCAAGCCTTCACAGACTTGGGTCGACCGTCATCATCGAGAATTGTAACATCCATTTCCCGATGATTCGGAATTGATGTAGCTCCCCCTGAAACAATTTCCGATTTTGGTTTCCAAATCTGTTTTAGTTTTTCATTTTTAACTTCTAACTTAACAGACTGTGTTTGGATAACCTCTGGTTTCAAAACCTTTTCAACTTCTTTTCGTTGTTTCTTTTTCTGTTTCATTTCCCGTTGTTTAACAAGACGAGGGTCTTGTTTTGGTGAAACAGATCTTTTATGGTAATTGTTACCATGGGGGGCATCAACTTTAGCTTTTAATTTATGAAGATACGGACAATTTCGAATGATATGCCCAATTGTACCACATTCAAAACATGATCTTCGTTCAACAAACCCCGAAGTATCATGTGATCGTCTTGCCGATGATGAACTTTGTGTTCTCGAGGTACTAGGTTTTGAACTATTCGGTTCATTCCTTTTCATCACTGTTACTTTCTGGACAAAATCTAAGTTAGATTGATTTGCAAACTTCTCAATTTTGTCCGTTCCCTTCGATTTCACAAAGTTCACATTTTTCTTCTTCTTCTGATTCGGCTTCCTTTGACTCTGAGTCGGTGTTTTACCTTTGGAATTGGTATGATTTTGCTGGGCTTTCACAGTTGGTAATTTCTGATTGCCAAATTGTTTTCTAACTTCAGCCTTTGGGATAGGAGGACACTGTGTGACTGTAACATGTGGTCCTGTCTTTCCCAAAAACTTACTTGTTGAATTTTCAAAGACTTTACTGATTAAAGATTGATTAACATTCTTAATCGGAAAATCTTTGTCTGAGTAAATTTTATCATCACCAACAAGAGTGTACAGCAAATCCACACTCTCCGACTCTTTTGCAGATGTGGACTCGGTTGGAACAGTCTTAGCAGGTTTTGTGGGAGGATCACATAGGATATGATTCTCAAGAGGTATGTCCTCTTCTTTGATTACTGCATCAGACCTTTCCGAATCAGTATCATCAGACTCATCATCAGAAGAATCAACATCCTCAACCACCACTGGAGGATCCTGATTCTGTTCAGCAGTTACAAATGTATCTGCTGACACATCTGAATCTGACGATACTTCTTTCTTGTATCCGAGCCCTGCTGCACATTCTGCTGCAAATTCCTTAACATCTAGAGGAACAGATGGTTCAAAATGAGTTCTATACTCCTCATCGGGCAGTGCATCATAATTGTGTCTGACAGGTGGTGGACATTGCTTATATCCAATACATGTGACATCCTTTTTCTCTTTCTGAACATCAATGATGTGATCCAACACATAGCTAGAGCTCAAATAGCTATCTAACTTGAGTCGGATCGCCTCACTTTCGGTTTTAACACAAGCCATTTCCTTTTGCATTACCTCAAGGCGAGTTATATACAAATTAATGTCAGTTTGTTTTCTGGAAACCATTTTTGTTAACTCGATTTTATCTTTCTTTAATTTTTCAATCATCGATTTAAAATCCTTTTCATGGTTTTCATAAAACATGTTGGCTTCAGTGCATTTAGAAAGATCCACGGTCAACTTCTGGTTGTGAATGAATGTCACATCATACTTGTCTTGCAAAGCCTCGTGTTTGCTTTGCAACTCACACCACTTATCATTCAATGAAACATGTTTGTCTTGCAAGTCAAACAAACTAGCTTGTAAAGCATCATGTTTGCCTTGCAACTCAGACATGTTTGCATCCAAATCAGCACATCTATCACTTAATCTAGCACAATTATCACAAATAGCAGCAGTGGGTTCATCGACACATACCTGACTTGATGAACTGTCGACATTAGCCATAACGGCTGAATGGAGAGAAGACGAAGAATATGCAGCTTGATCCACCAATATAGATCTTCTATGATTTTCTGCTGCAGCTTCTCCCAAAAGCCCATCAATATTAGCATCGACTGACGCACTTGATGTCTCACCCACATGATCATCACCTGAACTCGAGGATTCTTCATCTGAACTTCTACTATGACCAGAAGAGTCCTCATCCTCAGAAGAGTCACCACCATTGGCGGAAGATTCTCCACCACTGGCGTGATTTAAATCCTTGACAACCTCAGCAAAACAAGCTGTTCCAACTGGAGCATCACTACTCAACTTGATTGACCAATCACCACCTTCATATACTTGAATCACAAGTGCCTGGTTAGCATTTGATGATCCTGCTTGGCTTTGGTTGTTGACAGGTATCAATGTACGCTCATCGTTCCTGTTCTGATTCTGCTGGTCTCCTTGATCTCTGAAAGGGTTCTGGTTCCCATGCTGAGCTGGCTTAACAGGAACTTGAATGGGATTGCCATGTAGATCTGTTGTCACAGGAGGCCTTTGGGTTTGCTGTTGAGGCACCGGTTGAGGAACTGGTTGAAGCGGATTTCCGTACATGTCTGTTTTTGGAGGAACCGGAACTTGGACTTGGATAGGATTGCCATACATGTCTGTTGGTCCGGTAGATCGAACAGGTAATGGATTTCCGAACATGTCAGTTGCTTCGGTATTTCGAACAGGTAAAGGGTTTCCGAACATATCAGTTGCTCTGATAGGTCGTTTCGGTGCGGGAGACGGAGTACCAAAATACATTTCTGTAAATAAATCCTCACTGCTTCTATACTTGTTTTCTGTATTTGACGGAGTACCCCAGGCCGGATTCATTTTTGATCAAGAATAATAATACCTGGAAATCACACTTGAAACAAACAGTTAAGACACACTTGTAAACATTCTGTTAAAAACTGACAAGTGTTTTGACGAAACAAAATGTTTGGCGAAACAGAATTTTAAACACTTGGTTGTCGAAATAGAATTTGTAAACTCCTTTTGACGAAACAAAAACTTTGACGAGACGGGTTTACCAGGCCCTCTTATGAAATTGACGGAACAGGGGAGTTGGGCTTATGCAACAAAGGCCCAACTTCACTTTGGCGAAATAAAAGTCTTGAAGAAACGGGTTTATGATAAAGTCCAGTTACTAAGCCCAAACTATAGTTGCCTAGTTGACAAAAAAAAAAAAAAAAGTCCAGTTATTATTTGGGCTCCACAAATTACGAAACAAGGAAGGTTGTTTGGGCTTTCTGGTTGTTATGGGCTCACAAATTTACGAAATAAAATCCACTCAAAGACCTTGACGAAACAGAATATTAAATTTGAATTTTAGCTTTGGCCCCCTTATCAGTTTCGTCAATTTTTGAATGGAAAGTGTGTTTCGTTGAACGTGTGTTTCGTCGTAAAGGTGTCAGAGGTTGGTAGACTTTTCAGATTGACCTTATCCTGACACACAGACACTACTTTCGGCTTGCACACACTGCTTTTCACCAAACAAGTAAGGTGAACAATATTATAATCAATTACCAGTTTCCAACACACAAACAACTTACACAAACAACTTTCAAGAATCAAAAAGTAAATTTTTTATGATGAACACTTGAAGGTTGCAAGAACACTATGAATTTCCGGTAAAACTATGAGTTTTCCGGTGACCCGAAACTTTCCGAAACACAAGTAAATGCACGAAAATTCACTAAAAACCACCTTTTAACATGTAAAAATGAAAAACAAAAAGGTTTTTATATGAAATTTCAGCAAACTACAAGGATTTTTGAAGGTTCAAACTGATTTTTCAAGAAAAAGCATAAACTTCAAAAACCCGAAACTCACCCGAAAACACTCGGTTTTAACAAGGAGAAGAGCCAAGGCTCTGATACCACTTGTAGGTCCGGCTAGGGGAGGATCTAGTCGCCTAATCCTTGTATACTAACCAACCCGGTTGTGCGGAATCCAACCGGAAAGGCAAACCGAGATAGAACACGTAAATACACGACACACAAATATCACCGATTAACACCTCTGTATTAATGCTATGAAAAGTCTGTTACAAATCAACGTTTACAGATGTATTCTATAAACTCTCTCTCGTGTGTGTGTGCTCTGTTCTGGTGTCTCAGTGTTCTCTCTTGTTCATCTATGTGTTCTCTTCTTGTGTCTTCTAACTGAGACTGTCTATTTATACCCACACATCACGAAACAGAACAGAACTCGGCGAATCAGACCATATTCGACGAATCACATGTGTTTCGTCGACCTCCTTGTGATTCGCCGGACATGGGCTTGGGCCTTGGATTGTGCGATTGATTATGGTTCGGCCCAAAGATGTTGATTGGTCTAAACTCCATGTACATGCACGTACACGTTCATGAATTCCAAATTGTTTCAATATGTGAAGTTTAGTCAACATGGTGACATCATCATGATATCATCATGTTGATGTCATGATGATGTGGCGCGGGAACCGACTCGCGGCGCTCCGTGCTTCGCGTGTCGAACTCTGGGGCGCACGACGGAGGAATGTCGTGACATCGGGCTTGAGCCGAACCTAACCGGGTCGAACCGAACCAAGTCGCGTCGAGTCGAGTCGCGTCCACATACATGTATCAACAAAGCATTTTCTGTATTTGGGGATATTTATTTGGTAAGAACAATCTATACTTGGTGTCAATATGCAAACTTGAAATCATGCGACAAGCCTAATTTGACTTTAAAATGGGTGAAAAAAAAAAGTTGAAGTTAAAAATGGAAATATATGAAATTTTAATTTTTTAGAAAAATAAAGGTAAATTGATAATTTACTAAACTATATTTAATGAATTGGATGTATATAATATTTTAAAAGTGGTGTATTTTTTTGAACGGCGACTTTCTTGTATTTGGCTACCGCACTGTACAAATTGGAGAGCCCCGTTGCCCCACTCCAGCCAGACTATGTTATCTTAACCGGGCCCACACTGGCTTTAGTGTTTGGCTTGGGCGTTCCCCCGGGAAACCATACCTTCGGCTACCACTTGACAGTCGTTGTGCCACTACAAGAGCAGAACTCTTTGGCGTAGCACACGGTGGGACGAAAACCCGGGTGGGCTCAAGATAGAGCCTGACAACTCTGCAAGAATGCTAGGCTCTATCTACCATTGCCTAATCCACCAAAATTATACAATTGAGGATTGAACTTGAATCTTCATCTTCTAAACTAGTGGTCCATAATTTTTGACATTTAGCTATTTTAAGTTTATCTGATTAAAGATTTAATCAATTCATAATTGACCCACTATATCCATGGCATTATAGTCAGGGGCGTTCCCACCCTTATGCGTGGATGGGCGGACGAATCCCTTGAAAAAAAGTTTTTAGTGTTAAATTTCACGGAAAATTATGACCGCATCCCTTGGAAATTTTAAACCGTACCCCTTAGAAAAAAAAAATCTTATGAATTTCTAAAAAAAATTATAAACATTGATTTTTATTAAAATATAACCTAATTTATATAATTATTCTTTAACCACTTTCACTTAACAATTTAACCCAATCACCTTCACTTAACAATTTAACCCAATAAAGAATCCATTGTAATTAACCCAAGCCAAACCTAACCCTATCAAATTTGAAGTAAATAAAAGAACCCAACCTAACCGCCCTTTCCAATTATCGGCTCCCGCTCTCACTCTGATACCCCAACGACGCAAACAGCATCGACGGCAGCCTTTTTTTCACAGGAAAACCGAAATTCCGGCCACCAAACCACCTGCAATCACCGGAATTTGAAATCACACTGATATGCTTCGTTTATTTATGTTGTTTTTGTTGTTTTATTTGGATTTTTAGGAGAAATAGAGATGTTAAAATGGTTTGAAATTTTATGCGTTTTGATGTTTTTTGGTTGACTTTAGTATGGTGATTTTGCTGTTTTAGTAAATGTTTTGCATGTTTAAAATTTTTGAGTTTTTTTTCCCAAACTAGTGTACTTACAAAAAAATATTTACCATTTTGGGTATTTTGAAAAGTATATATCTAAATGGGTATTTTTTTAATTGATTTGTCTCTCTCCTAATCTAATTGGTTAAAGCCTAAATTAATTATTCCCAAATAAAACATAGTGATTTTGTTCAATAAACTTATTTTTCTAAATTATTATATTTTTTTAGCTTACGTTTTTTTAGTTAATATACGTATGTTTTCAATTTGTAATAAAAATACTTCAAGTTTGAAAGTAAAAATTTATGTATTTAGCTGTTACTCTAAGAACAACAAACCTATTTAATTATTTATTTAATTAAGGATACCTAAGAAAAATATGTATTTAGCTTGTTATAAGTTTTTTTTATCGTACGTTTTTGTAAATTGATGTTCAACGTAATTGTGTTTTTCAATTAATATATCTCGGTTTTTTTATTTTTAATTTGTAATAAAAATACCTTTAAGTTAAATATATGTAATTTGGCATTTATCTTAGTAATAAAAAAACTAATTTAATCATTCACTCAATTTATTAAGATAGTAATCTTGTTCTCTTTACTATTTTGTGTATTTTGTTTTCAATTGTTGTTCGACTCTGTTAATAAGTAATGACTAAATAAGTTTTTATTCTTAGAATAAAAAGCCAAGCTAAATACATAAATTTTTACTTTTAAACTTAAAGTATTTTTATTACAAATTAAAAAAGACATATATTAATTATAATTAAAAAGCGTAAGATAAAAAAATATAATAATTTAGAAAACATCAGTTTATTAAATAAAAATACTATGTTTTATTTAGGTATCATTAATTTAGGATTTAACCAATTAGATTAGGATAGAGACAAACAAATTAAAAAAGAGACAAACAAAAGTACCCATTTAGGTAAATACTTTTTAAAATACCCAAAAAGGTAAATACTTTTTTTATAAATACACTACTTTGGGAAAAAAAAAACTCTAAAATTTTTAGTTACAAGTAATCAACAACTAAAATTAGGGCTTGAAAATTATGAAGTATGGTTGATAATTGTTTAAGACTTTAAGTGTTTAGTGTTATTTTTAAATGGTTTTTGTTGTTTTATATTTGATAGGAAGCTAGGAACCATGTGCAGGGAAGTTATGGCGCGATTTCTCAAGAAAAAAGGGGTTGAATCATCTTCCGACCCGCCCTGATTATATAAGTTTTATGATTATGTAAAATTAGTTTGATTTTCTTTTGTTTTACATGACTCGACCATATATGAACCAATTTTTTTTTATATAGCTAGGGGCCTATAATCTTTAAAAATATCCCACACCCTCAAGAAAATATTTCTAGGTCCGCCACTAATTATAGTCTAGTGGCATCTTAGGGGTTGGATAAGGCATATGGACCATTAGGTCCTGGGTTCGATTTCCACAAGAAGGATTTCCTCAGATTTATTGGGTTTCCTCCTGGATTTGTGTATAGGCATTCAGTGGCGGATCTTGCCCGTTGAACGTGCCAGGGCCGAAAGACACGGGCACTAAAAAAAGCCCGGGCAAGCCCTGGCCAATCATAGTATATATAAAAAATTTTGATCAAAATGCGAAAAATTAGCACTACGGCCGAAAAACTTGCCCGGGCCGTGGCCCTGCCACATCCCTATTAAGATCCGCCCATGTAGGCATTATTGCCTATTGGAGATGGATATGATCGGGTGGTTCCGCTGGTGCCACGATTATACTCTAGTAGTATGTGAGTTATTCAAATTTGTCATTAAAAAAAACTATCATAATTGATTGATTATGATTATAGTTATCCATTAAACGAAAGCACACTTGTAATTATGGTTTTAGGCACACACAAAAAAAAAAACCCTGCTAAACCATTGTATTTGAAATATCTAATCATGCATGACCTAATTCATGCACTTAGACTAAATTAATCCTACATCCTAATTGTATCCAAAAGAAGGCAAACAAAAACAATACTCTCATGATATAGGTAGAGGATCCTGTAAAAAGTGCTCAAAGTATGAGAAGTGTATTATAACACTATATATATTACTATATAACACCATATAAACACCGTATAACAATATGTAACACCATATAATACCATATAACATGGTTGCAAAAGTCGCTAGGCGCTCCCTAGTCGGCCGACCGGGGAGTTGAGAGTACTCGGCCTAGGCAGAGAGTACTCGGGGAGTACTCGGACAGGTTAAATTATAAAGAAATAAGTTTTTGGAAATTAAATATATGTCAAATAACATAAATTTACTAATATCTATAACAAAATACGTGAAAATGATATTCATTCTTTAATATAATAGGCATATAAATTATGTTTTATTATTTTTTAAGTCAAACAAGGCCCGAGTTGACCTACTAGCATGGTTGTAAAAGTCCCGCCTAGGCTCCGAGTACTCCCCGAGTACTCGCTACAAGGTAGGCTGCCGAGGCCCGAGTACTGTTCCCCTAGGCCAATTACTCCCCGAGTAATCTCCGCCTAGGCCGAGTACTCCCGAATCCGACTAGGGAGCGCCTAGCGACTTTTGCAACCATGCCTACTAGATACTATTTTGGCCGAGGTTGACCGTGTTTGACCGATTCCGAGTAATTAGGCGGAGTCAAAGAAAGTCGCCACGGCAGCCTACCTTGTAGCGACTACTCAGAGAGTACTCGGCCTTGGAAACCTTGTTTTACAACCATGCCATATAACACTTTGTAACACTATATATCATTATATAACAAATATAACACTATAGGTTGTCTGATAGCATGTCTATGATAGATGTATAGTGTTATATTTGTTATATAATGATATATAGTGTTACATAGTGTTATATGGTATTATATGGTGTTACATATTGTTATATGGTGTTTATATGGTGTTATATAGTATTATATATAGTGTTATAATACACTTCTCACATTTCTCACACTTTAGGCCCTTTTTACACTATCCTTACCCACTGTCGTAATAATATTAACTAGGGATTTCGTGCGTGATATGGGCATTGGAATATTATCCTTTGATTTGCTACTGCACAATATGATAGCAACAAAAGGAGATACATTGATCTAAAACCAATAAAACAAATACTGGTATCAAATGTTATTTTTTGGTTCGTCACAACACCGATAGGAACACCGAGAAAACTATAATAACGACTACGAATACCGGCACCAATGTTATCGATCACATAGATAAAAATAAACATGTCGCAACAAAATACTCGGAATTTTATAAAGTATTATACAAGAAAAACCAAATATGCTTAAAATTAGCTACTATAATAAAATAATAAAAAGAATTTATCTTATTGTTCATCAGTTTGAGTATATTAGTTGGGTGCCCGCACGATGCGGCGGGAAACACAAACATTGTCAGGGTGTGCATGGTTTGGCCAATTCGTTTATTATCCTTAACCCTAGCAGGAACCGAAGTTATCGGTTACTCTAGTTTATTAACCAATCGGTTTATGGTCAATCAGATTGGTTTATTTGGTTAAATTGACAGTTTTTGGTTTGGTTTGTTTAATTTCTATTAATAGCCAAAACCAAATTTGGCCTAAAACTTTTGTTTAGAATTACATGAAATTGAGGTATAAATATATGAAATGGATGTATAAATACATGAATTGAAGTATAAAATATGAAATACATGAACGGAAGGTATAAAAGCTAGAAATATATGAAAATATCAATAATACGATTTAGTTATTTTTGGTTAAACAAGGGTACAATAAATGCCGATAACCGTATTTTGGTTAATTCAGTTTTTTTCGGTTGAATGGTTTTTAGTTTATTCAGTTTTTTGTTGATTTCGATTCGGTTTCCTCTGTTTTTTATTCGGATTTTGTTAACGGTTCATTTACTACTCACCCCTAAACATACACTACTAATCCCGTAACATATTAGTTTTTTAATTAAAAAACTATAGCAATGCTATACCTAAATTAAAGAGAATAAAATGCTCGTTTTTATGTTACATTTTTTTTAAATTATTAACGTACGGAAAAGTTTGGGTCGTTCAAAATCTTGGGGGTATTTTGTTTTTTTATAAGAGATAAAGTGTAACTATTAATTAATTAACCAAAATTTGGTTAAAGATAATGGATTAAAGTGTACTTAAAGGGGGTATTTGAGATTGAGTTTGGAAATGGCTTATTAACTTATTGGAGCCAATAAATGAATAAGTCATTTAGAAAGCCCCAAATCATGGCTTTCGGAAATGAAGCTAATAAGTCGATAAATCATTTCCAAACTCAATCTCAAGCACCCTCAATATGAGGGGATTAAAGTGTAACTAGTGTTTGAAAGACTAAGTTACCCTCTTTTTAGGGTTGTAGCTTATGCATTAAACTAAAAAAAAATTCTTTACTTTTGGATATCTTAAAATACCACTCTCCCATGCATTATACTATTGTATAGATAAACAACCTTCTTTTTAAAGTAGTTCAAAAACCGAAGGCATAAATCATTATCATCGATAGACACTTCTGTTAAAACGCCAATGGTTAGAGCATTATCGACGAGTATCTGTAAGTGAGAGTTTGTCGGTTATATAGGCTTGGGTAGTTTAATTACCAACGGTTAACGAAGGGAAAGTCTACATAAAATTTACCAACGGATTACCGATGGGTCCTTCTGTGACAATTCGGGGTTTCCCTTCACGTTCCACTTACGTCATTCGAATGTATCAACAGAATCATTTGATCATAAAAAGTATCGGAATGAACAAAAAAAGCTTCATCGAAAAGAGAATGAGCTAAAGCAAAAGTCGCGACAATAATCAAAGTAGTTCCATATTTCTCGTGTACTAAATCTTTTTCACGGCTCGATAGATAATTTGGTAAGCCAATGTTTTTTTTCCGTATTTCAGAATACGGTTAACTAACATGTTAACTAATCGATTACGATAAATTGGATCGGATTTTGCAGTTTTTTCTTCTGCAGTACCTCGACGTTTTCAGGATTAATGTTAACGGATGATTAACCCCGCTAGAATCTCTAAAGCTACTGGAACACGAATTATGGAGCAGATACTGGTTCCAGAGGTAGTAACCTTGTAAGGTTAATAAACATGATTTATTATGATTAATTGGCTTTTTATTTGAAAATATGTGAGTTTACTTTGATTGGTGTTACATGAATGCTATGTGTATAATTGATAAATGTGATATTAATAATGTCAGTCGCACATTATATAAAATATAGTGTGTAGTCGTACATGTTAAATGTAACCAGACACACATTGTGCGCTTTTATTTCTGGCCGCACACTAATAAGTCCAGGCCCAATCTCAAGCCCACAACAAACCCTAGTAAATTCGCACACTCACTAGGGGCGCACACTTTCAAGTGTGCGGTATCTTTCACATGGGTATAAATACAAGTGTGGCCAAAACCCTAGGAGGATTATTCCAATCATTGTGATGGCAGAGAAACATTCCCCCTCTTTTCACAAACATTCTCCTTTTAGAAACCCTAGAATATTCTATTATATTCCTTTCCTTTTTGAAATCGAACGGAGACATCATCATCAAGATCGTTTAAGCGTTTCATCCTTTTGGAAGCTCTATTTCTCTTCTTCATCTACACATTGATTTCCGGGTTGGTGAAATCCCCACCATTTCAAATTGATGTTTAGAGTTTAACACTAGATGATGGATTTCTTTTGATTTGATGCCATGCTAAAACTGATTCTGTATGTATTGATGTTAGCATTAGGATGATGATCTAGGGAGATGCATATATAGGAGTAAATGATTCTAATGACATTGTTTCTAAGATTAGGAGTAATGATAGATGAAACCAAGGTGTTGTAAGTTGCAAGATGTTAAGTGATTTTGTACGGTATTAGCTTTTCTTTAAAGATGATGTACATGGTAATGCTCACGAATTGTTTAACAATTTGTAGCTTAGATCTATCAACGGTGTAGAATCTGGATATGTTTGATTGTTGTTTAAATGATTGTGATATTGGTCATCGGACGACGTATGCTAGGATGATCATAGATGTTGTTGGTATGTATCAGCTTGTTGTTATTTAAAAATGATATTAGAATTCATAAGTATTAGTATAAAAATCTGTGCTTTGTTTGATTTAATCATATGAACATGAATTTTATTGTTTGGATTAAAGTGCACCGCACTCTCGTGAGACGTACAACATGACCTGCATATCGTACAACCTGGCACAGTGGACCGCACACTGGAAGTGCCACGTGTACCGCACACTAGCGGATGTACAACCCATGGTGCACAACGTACAAAAAGTACAGTGCAAGGTCGCACACTCTCGTGACTGCACATTTCTACAGTACAACCACCTAATGCACCGTGTACAACTTGACCATGCAGAGTCACACACTTCTTATTTTACAAGTTCCTATTTCACATTGTACAGTTGTCTAAATGCATGACCCCACACCTTAAACTGGACTGCACATCTCATTCTGGACCCGCACACTTGTACACAATTGGGCACTATCTTCCTTTTGGCCGCACACTATTGTGTTTATACTTTGGACTGCCTAAGTATTGTTTACTTGTTGGACTTAAGTTAAGAATTCATATGTGGTCCGCATGACTATTATCTTGATATGTGATACTTGTGTGCTACCTGTTAGATACGTGGACAAATGCGTGAATTACTTGCATACGAACCTAATTAATACTGGTAACCATAATAGGACGTGGTTGAACAACTTTAAAACAAGTAAACTATCTGCCGAGCAAAAAAAAATGTGAGTTCACACACTTTACTAAAAGCATGTATTCCTGGTGGTTGGGAACGGAACGGACAACACTTTCCCTGGTTTGGGATTGCCCAGTGTTCCTGGTTTGGAATACTGTTAAATGCTATTTATATTTCATGAACTAGTGTACTAAACGAAATTCTATCATGGAGTCACCAATTACTATACCGATTAATCGCCTGGCCTGGCGAACGAGATATTAGTTGATAACACCACTTAGGTTTCACTAACCTCACACCGTGCCTTAAGAGAGCAGGCGTGAACTAATAGGCCTTGGCAAACTGTCAATGATGATAGACATTGACAAACGGGGCAACAACGATACAGAAGTCACAAGTGTTCGGTATTACGGAGTTTAGTAGCTTACAGATGGGGTAGCTCCCCATAACGTGAATATAAATGAGTAATTTAACAACATACGTTTTGGAACTAAAACTGGAAAAACCGTAAACTCGCCAACTTTATGTTGACACCCTATTGCATGCTTTGCAGGTGCTTAGGAATGGCTCGGAGCTTGTAGCGGAGGAGTGTAGTGCTTGCGTTGAACCTTGTTGGGTTCTCAAAAATATTCATGGACTTTTTAAATAATGTTTGCATTATTAAA
Source organism: Helianthus tuberosus (assembly GCA_030545235.1). Taxonomy (NCBI): domain Eukaryota; kingdom Viridiplantae; phylum Streptophyta; class Magnoliopsida; order Asterales; family Asteraceae; genus Helianthus; species Helianthus tuberosus. The sequence goes on along the minus strand of CM060436.1, from coordinate 131,542,149 downwards.
CTTTTTGCTTCCGCTCTTGACTTTAATTATTACTTTCGAACCTTGAACTTTGGACTTTAGTCACTAATCGTATTGGTTGTGATATTAGTTTGTTTTATTATATTTATTGTTCAATATGATTGGTGGCATGATACTGGTTAGTCACACGCCTCGCGGTAGTACTCCGTAAGTGGAAATTAAGGGTGTGACACCTTCTCCGGTGGCTTACAAGTCTTCATAAGTGAAGAATATATTATTCTTATGATATGACCGACGATATTTCATTTAGTAATCCATCGACAGTATTGATTTCAGTCTATATCTAATCTAACATATAATAAAAGAAATCAATGTGTGACACTTGTAATTCATTGAAAGCATCTACTTTTTAATTTTCATGTCTCTCTTTCCTACTTATCTTATGTTAATTAAATAAATAAATAAATAATAAATTAATATTAAATCTTATCCTATATTGAATTTCGAATACAATCCTTCTATTCTCTAATAAAATGTTATCCTCAATTTTAAATTGTTAGTTTAAGATATTTTTAAATAAAACAAAGATCCCGAAAACCAAACTTTGTATTAATATATTTTTTATTTTTATTTTCATTATTAAAAATATATAATATCGATTTTATTACATAATTTATAAATCAAATTGTCGGAATTGGTACCAACATTTTATCACTCAAATGGCTGCCGATTTGCTTTTTGAATAACGTATCTTCTTTTCAAGAACCATCTCCGCAACCACCTTATCCATCACGTATCGAGTATATCCGTTAGTATTTTTAAAGATATAACTTTTTTATAATTTGTTATATAAAATTAGATTTATTCAACCCGTATAATACACGTGGCTTTTTTAAAGATATCACTTTTTATGATTTACTATACAAAATTGCATTTATTCAACTCGTGTAATACGCAGAGCTTTTAAAGATATAACTTTTTATCATTATTTAGTATACAAAATTACATTTATGTAACCCTTGTAATACACATGGTTTTTTAAAAATATAACTTTTTATTATTATTTGATATATAAAATTACATTTATTCAACCCGTACAATACGTACACGGGGTTCTTAAAAATATAATTTTTTATTATTTAATATAGAAAATTACATTTATTTAACCAGTGTAATAAACGTAAAAAATGAGGTTTTTAAAGATATGTTGTTTTATTATTTAATATATAAAATCGCATTTATTTAACCTCTATAATACACGAGGTTATAACCTAGTTAAAAAACAAATTAAAGATTAATTTTTTTTTTGATAATTTAGAACATAATATAAATCATGGAAATTCATACAAATTTTAAAAATTCAAATCAAATTACAAAATTGAAAATAATTATATATATAGAATTGTGCTAAAATAAGAACCACCACGAGTTGTAAGAACCGTGAGAACCTTTTGATCCGGGGCGAGATGGACCAATTTTTTTTTCATAAACGTAGATGCGTGTATTATAAACACATTTATAAAAAAAATTAAAAAAAATTGTCGTGTGTGTAGTTTTGAGCACCACAAGTTTGTGTTTACGGGTACCGTAAATTTTCCGGTAAGATTTACGGTACCCGTAAACACAAACTTGTGGTGCTCAAAACTACACACACGACATTTTTTTTTTGAATTTTTTTTTTACAAATGTGTTTATAATACACACATCTACGTTTATGAAAAAAAAATTTGGGCCACCTCGCCCCGTACGGTGTAGTTCTCACGGTTCTTACAACTCGAGTTGGTTCTCATTTTAGCGGTGCCCTATATATATATATATATATATATATATATATATATATATATATATATATATATATATATATATAGGTGGGTTCATTGGGAGACGCTAAAAAAGTGGGGAACCAGGGAACATTCTTAAAAATTCAACTTAACATGTTAAAAATCATTTCTTTTCTAAAATTCTTTTGGCACTTTTCCTTATAAATACACGTAGAAACATTTTTAATAAAAAAAATCAAAAACTAAAAAATATAAAAAACATGTTTAAAAACAGTAAAAAATATATCTTATAAAATTAACTTAACATGTTAAAAATTAATTTTTTAAATAAGTTTTCAGTGTTTTTCCTTATAAAAATGGGTAGAAACTATTCCAATAAAAAATCATTTTTGTAAAAAAAAAAAAAAAAGCCATTTTTTAATGGGTTTTTTTTTATATTTTTAGTTTTTGATTTTTTAATAAAAATGCTTCTACAAGTATTTATAAGGAAAAGTGCCGAATTTAAAAAAAAAAATTGATTTTTCAAATGTTAAGAACTTAAGATAAATTTTTAAGAATGTTACCCGGTTTCCCACTTTTTTAGTGTTCCCCATTGAACCTCACACACACACACTATATTGTGAGAACCAATGTGAACACACCAAAAAAACCAAAAAAAACTTAACCCCCACCAAGCTAAATGCTAAAAACTAATCCCTCCCCCCCCCCCCCCCCCCAAAACAAAAAAAAAACCCTTAAAAAAACCTAACTAATTGGGCAAGCTGGTATCATAGCTTTTGCTAAAATACCGTCTACAAAAAATGATTTTAATCTACAAAAAAGATTTTAATCTAGACAAAACCCCTAAAGGACTTAATGAACCCTTTAGTTGAATTTTTAAAAAATTCTGAAGTACCTCCGCATAGTGGTATCAGAGCCATGTGCTTTTTTTTTAAATAAGATATGTTTTATTTCATAAATTAATGGAAAATAACAATCTTTTTAAAAATGATTCTGATGAATCTGAAGAAATAACTGAAGTTTTAAACTTTAGTGAAAACGAAAAAGGTTTTGTATCAGATTACATGATTAATTCTGATCAACTAACAAAAATTAGTAAGCTTAAATTCAAGCTTGACACTAAACAGGTTTTTAATCAACCAAAAACTTTACAAAGTTTAGTTTCTAGAGCCTTTTCTAGAAAAAAATAAAATATTTTATTGTTTTAACACTGAAGAACTTTCAGTTGACATAAAAAATACAGCAGGTGAAGTTTATTTGCCACTTTTAACAAAGGGTGAAATAGCAAAAAAGCTTTTGCATATTAAACCAGAATTGAGAAAGTCTCTCAATATGGTACACATAGGAGCGGTTAAAATCCTCCTTAAAGCTCAGTTTAGAGATGGAATTAATTTTCCTATAAAAATGGCACTCGTTGATAATAGAATTATCAATAGGCAAGATGCTCTTCTTGGAGCAATTCAAGGAAATTTAGCTTATGGTAAATTTATGTTTACTGTCCATCCTAAATTTGCTTTACATCGAGATTCAAAAGATTTCGATAAAACTTTAAGTTTCATACACCAGTGCGATAGAACTGATCTTATGGAACCAGGTAATAAAGTGTTTACGATTAATTATTTAATCTCTTATGCTTTAACCAACAATACTCATTCAATCGAGTATAAGGAAAATGAAAATATAACTCTTGAAGATATATTTTCTGAAATTGGAATTGTTGAAGGCAGCAAATTCGCTGAGCCATCACAATTACAAGAAAATTGGGCAATTGATATTGCACGAAACAAACAGGTTTTAGTATCAAAACCCAGACACAGTTATGCTGGAAACTCTTTACAAATAGGAGATTCAAGCAATACGGAACAATTAAGTCGTTCCTTGTCAGAACGAATAGATGGATATGGTAGAATTTTAAAAGGAATTATTGGAGAGTAATGTCTTCAAATCCAATTTTAAATTATTTACAATATCTTGATCAACAAATCACCTATGAAGAGGCTGATATACAATTTGGATTTATGAGAATAAATCAAATTAAAGGAAATATTATGTTAAGTCATAAAACAAAAATTCTTAATATAAAGATTATTAAGGAAAACATTTTTGCTTCCAAGCAAAAAATTATTGAGCTTAGAGCTAAAAAAGCAATTATATCTGTAACATGACTACTCTTTTGAAAAAAGAGGAAATTCTTAAAGATTTAATGAGAAAGTTGGATAGTCTATCTACCAACGAAAATCTTGAGGCAACTGCTGCAAAAATCATCAAAGATGTTTCAGACAAAATTGATGAAAAAATGGATTCAAAAACTCTTATGCCCGAAAGGCAAAAAGAAAAAAATTGATGATGAAAAAAGCTTTCAAAAGTATTTATTTCCAAACTTCAACGTTGGAAATCCATCTTTAGGAAGTTCTAAATGTCCTAATGCATTAACATGGCCTTTTGGATCAACTTCAAAATGACCAATAAAGGACAACTGAGAAACTCTTTTAGAAACATAAATCGAAAGATTGCTATGCATTATTTCTATTTAGAAAGAAATAATCAAAGAATTGTAGAATTACATTCGGATTGGAGTATTCATCCTTCTGATAAACTTTTTGAATTAACTGATTTAAAAAGAAAAATTTCTTTTATAGAAGAAGAAATTCAAAATCTTAAAGATAACAAGATTATTTTATCTTGTGGATAAAATGAGTTCCATCACTCAAAAATTGGAACAAATTTTAGATGAACAATTGGATACCCTTCCAGTTGAACAAATAATAGAATTTGTTAGTCTCATTTCTTTAGATAACAAAGAATGTGAACAAAAGTTTTCTGAAAATAAAATCTTAAACGAAAGATATTTTCTGAAAATAAAGAAGAACAGGTCTTTATTTTGAACAATGAAGAACCAAGAACCTTTCCGGTAAAGAAAAAAGAACCCGATACTGAAGAAAGTTCTTCAGATATTGAAATGTCTCCGAGACAAAAAACTTACCATGCCTCTACTAGCAAAGGTAACAGGTATAGAAAAAAGAATACGGAATTTTCCATGCTGTATCATAAAGGTATACCTGATCATAATAGTAATGACAATGGTAGTGCAACTACTATTAATACTATTAAAATTGATTGTATCTTTAACCTCGACAAAAGAAAAGAGGTAATTGATAAATGGAACACTGAAATCAGTCTAATCATTCAGACTAATTCAGATGAATTTTCTAATGCTAAGGCTTTGTTATTATTATTAGAACATAAGTCTGCAGGAATTATACAAAATTTCATCAAAGGAACAACTTGGGATGAAAATTTACATGGTTTTGATCTTTTTGATCAAATCATAAATGCAATATACATGATGTTTTTAGGTCTTGACCTTATAACGAATAAAGACCATGAAAATCAAAAATTGCTAGAAAAAGCAAGACAAAATCTTGCAAAAGCACAAATTTGTGATATTTGTTTATTAGACGATTTTACTTGTCTTTATGAAACAAATTTATACAAATTAAGTACAGGTGAATTCCACTCTTGGATTGAGGCTTACTTAATGAAGATTCCTATCGTTGGAGAAAAAGCCAAAGAACGGTGGAACAAAGAAAAGAATCAGTTCACGATGCATTCTCTTGGATTTGCAACAAGAATTGTCAAAGAAGAAATTGCGATTTACTGTGATTTTTCTGATAAACAAAAACAGCTAAAACGTTTTAACTGTGACACTCTAGGTTTTCCCGAGCAAATACCTTGTAATTACACTAGGTGTATATATGTTATTAAATGAAAGTCGTGTTATCTTCTTGTTCTATGTGTGTGTGTATATGTAGTGTGTATATATATATATGAGTGTTTGTGAGCCGAGACCACCAAGACCCGACTCGAGACCACCCAGTCTCGAGTAAACCACATCGGTTGGGCCGCAACCCTTGAGCCCACTCGGAAACCCAATAGGGTGCACCTACTTGGGTTTGTATATAACCTATGTTGATGGCCAACATTGCCACTTTTCAACCATCATCTCTCCTACACATACTTCTCTCTCTCTCTCTCTCACTAAAACCCTAGAACACCACCACAAACCTCCTCTCATCTCTCTCGGATTCAACCGGTGACAATCAAATGGTTCTCGGACTTGCTTGAGGTCAACACTCGGAAGCTCCTTCATCGATCCTTCACATTTTCTACACCCGAAATCCTTGGCCGGTTAGTGTTACTTTACAAACACATGTATATGCATGATAAAAGGGTTGATTATGTGTTATGGTATATTGTAGCTATTATTTAAGTATGATGAAAGTGTTTGTTGATTTAATGGGCATTGTGGAGTGGTAAAGATATTTTCTTGGCATGTATAATGGGCACAAATATGCTTAGTAAATAATAGTCTTTGATGCTAGTTATGTGTTGAGAGGGATGATAATGTTGATTATAAATGATATGCCAAAATGATGTAACAAATACATGTATGATGTTATTGAACCAAGTGATTATATGCTAGATATAGAAACCGATGATAGCCGTTGGTGATGTCCGAATCATGCAATTTGTTTAGAGGTTTGGATTGGTTTTAATGAACATGCTGATTTGAATATGATATGAGTGTATTAGGAATATTTGAATATGTGAAGAACAACATGAAGGTTAGTGAAAATATTTGAAATGCCATGTTTGATCTGTTTGTTTACAAAAGTAGACAAAGAAACATGTTTAATCGGATAGTACACAATTTTCATGAATTGGCAATCCTATTGGATAGTACGATCGGACAGGTTCTAGAAGGTCTTGGTCATCAGGTGTGCGAGTCGAGACCTCCTGTCTCGACTCGAGACCATCAAACTGCAACTCGAGACCGCGTGATTGCGACTCGAGACCATACGTGACAACTCGAGACCAGACAAAGCAGACATCAGGAACTTGAAATCCGCAAGGTCTCGACTCAAGATCTCATGATCCCGACTCGAGACTGGACTCGAGACCTCCGAGATTGCGACTCGTACCGGCATTACTCGAGATCTCATGGTTGCGACTCGAGACCGCACGTTCTCGAGTCGAGACCACCTTGTCTCGAATGGGCTGCTTGTCTCCGTTATTGGGCCAAAAATGTGTGGACTGTGCATACCGTTCTATTTGGATTCTGTGATGCTGTTAACTGTTAGTATGTTCGGATAGGCCCAATAACACTTATGATTTGTATGATAGGTGTTGACGTTTACTGTTTAACTGCTACGTATTAGAATAGGCTCGATAACTTGCTGGATAATCATATGTTATGCATTCAATGTGTTAGCTATGTGTAGACATACGTGATTACTTGTGTCCGAGCCTGACCTATACTGGTAACCATTTAGGACGTGGTGACCAGCATACTTAACCAAGTAAACTAACCTGCCGAGCAACCCAAGGTGAGTTCACAACTAATAAAGCATGTGTTCCCGGTGGTTGGGAAACAGAAACTTAAACAACGCTATCCCCTCGTAAGGGATACAAACCTACTTCTCTCCCCTTAAATGGGACTTTTAGTTAATTACTGTTTATACTGGATGCAACAAGCAACACTAAACAAAACTCTATCACTCAAGTCCTCACTTCTTAATACCGATTAGTCGCCGGGGTCAGGCGAACGGGTTATTAGTTGATAGCGCTATTTAGGTCTCACCAACCTCACACCGTGCCCGCGTATGGGATCGGGCGTGAACTAATGTACTCTGGCAACCGTCAATGATGATAGAACATTGACAAACGGGGCACTCTACGGAAACGTACGGATGAATAGTATTCGGTATTGTAAAAACAGTTTAGTCGCTTACTTAAGGGGGACCTCCCCATCGCATGTATAAACGGATAAATTAACTGGTGAAACAAGTTTTTGGTAACTAAAACTGGACAACTCGTGGACTCGCCAACATCTTTGTTGATACCCTTCTGCATGCTTTGCAGGTACCCAGTGACTCAGGAGCTTGCAGCTTGGGAATTTGTAGTGGTCGTTTAGCCCGTGTGTGGGTTTTAAATAATCTGAACTATGAACCTTGTTTTGAGACTGTTTGGTTTATGCTTTCGCTGTTTGTTTAAACTATTATTTGAACTTAAACTTTTAGAACTTTAAAATATGGTGTTTACTAACTATTGTGGTTGGTGAATACTTTAACTATTAATCAATGCTCAGTATAATTGGTGGCTGGATCCTGGTCAGTCACGCCTCCAAGCGGTAGTACTCCGCATGTGGATTTTGGGGGTGTGACAGATTGGTATCAGAGCCATTGGTTATAGTGAACTTGGTTTTAAAAAGAAAGTCTTTTTGAGAAAAACCAGACTATAACCCGTGACTCGTGACGACACTACACTCCAAGGGCAAGACTCAGCATATTAGACCTCATAGCTCGGACTTGTGTTTACTTGCTTGTTTATCTTATGTTGACTGCCCTACTATACATACTAGTGTGCCTAATTAGATAGATACACATCTCTCTTCTATCTCATTCTCGCTACATTACGACATCACACTCATACTGTGTTTTCTGGTTATGAAGACAATGAGTGGACGCGGAAGAGGAAACGTTAACATGACTCAGGCTCAGTTCACCAACTTGCTCAACACGGTGGCTGCAGCTTTCGCAGCTCACCCTGGAGGTAAACTCGTTACTTTAGGATGTTTAGATCCTACCCCCACATCGTCTTTTCACCTCTAAACCTATTCGCTCCACTTCTCACAACAGGTCAGCCTGCGCTTGCACAGCCACGTGTTTGTACTTTCAAAACCTTCATGGATGGCAAGCCTCTCCCTTTCAACGGCACTGAGGGTGCCATAGGCCTTCTGCACTGGATTGAAAAGGCCGAAGCTGTCTTTGCTGTCTGTGAGTGTCCCCCTGCTAACTGGGTAAAGTTCGCGACTGGTACGCTTGAAGGAAACGCGCTTTCATGGTGGAAAGCACAGATTCAGATGCTTGGTCTGGAAACTGCTAATGCTACTGCGTGGGAAGATTTCAAGGACATGATCAAAGAGGAATACTGTCACAGGGATGACATCCACAAACTCGAGAACGAGTACTATGAGCTCAAGATGGTTGGGTCAGAGATTGAGACCTACACCAAGCAGTCCAACGACTATGCTGCACTTTGCCCAAACATGTCCCGACCTATGTATCGAAGGATCGAATTGTACATCAAAGGCTTGGTCCCAGAAATCTGGAGCCATGTGACCTCAGCCAACCTCAATACCATACAGCCCGTGGTTCGTCTTGCTCACAAACTCACCAATCAGGCTGTGGAGGAGGGCAAGTTGCCAAAGAGGATCAGTGCTACTGCTGGAACTTCTAGCGATAACAAACGAAAGTGGGATGGAAGTCAGGGAAAGGATGCTAACCCCACTCAGGCCCCAGTTCAACAAAGAAAGACTGAAAGCAACAAGGGCCCTTAGCAATAGGGTGGCTATCGAGGAAACCACCCCAAGTGTAACAAATGTAACCGACACCACAGTGGGCCATGTGGCAAAAGTCAGTGTCAGCGATGCAACAAGATGGGGCATGAAGCCAAAGACTGCAGGAGCCCGCTTCCCGCTAGGCAGAATCAACAACAACCACAACAGCAACAAGGAAACAACCGTGGATGCTTCAAGTGTGGAGCAACGGGGCACATGCGAAAGGATTGCCCTGAACTGAATCAAAACAACAACAATCAGGGTGCTGGGAACAATAACAACAATGCTGGGAATGGTGCAAGAGGAAGGGCTTTTGTGATTGGAGCTGGAGAAGCAAGGAATGACCCCAACGTTGTAGCGGGTAAGTTCCTACTTAATGATCGTTATGTTTCCGTACTATTTGATTCCGGAGCAGATGCTAGTTATGTATCCCTACGTATTAGCAAGAAACTTAAGTCCACTCTTACGCCTTTAAGCTCTAAGCACATCGTTGAAATAGCTAATGGTAGAAACCTCGAGGCTTCACACGTAATTCGTAACTGCAAATTAGAATTGTCTGGTCAGACCTTCTGTATCGATCTCTTCCCCATCATTCTCGGAAGCTTCGACGTCATCATTGGTATGGATTGGTTATCCAAGCATCAAGCCGAAATCCTCTGCCAAGAGAAAGCTATTCGTATTCCCCGTCCTCCTGGCAAGCCCCTTATAGTTCTAGGCGACAAAAGCGGAGAAGTCACAGGCATCATTTCATTCTTAAAGGCCCAGAAGTGCTTACGAAAGGGGCACACCGCTATCTTAGCACTTGTTGCGGACACGCATAAAAAGGAAAACAGGATTGAAGATTTTCCAGTTGTACGCGACTATCCTGAGGTATTTCCGGAAGAACTACCTGGACTCCCTCCTCACCGTCAGGTCGAATTTCAAATCGAACTAGCTCCCGGAGCAGCACCTATAGCTCGCGCACCTTATCGACTAGCCCCCGCAGAACTCAAGGAACTATCTACTCAGCTACAAGAACTCTTGGACAAGGGTTTTATCCGTCCTAGCTCGTCACCCTGGGGAGCCCCAGTGCTCTTTGTCAAAAAGAAGGATGGCACATTCCGAATGTGCATTGATTACCGCGAACTGAACAAGGTTACTATCAAGAATCGTTACCCACTTCCCCGTATAGACGATCTGTTCGACCAGCTGCAAGGGTTGAGCTATTATTCCAAGATCGATCTTCGATCGGGTTATCACCAGCTGCGAGTCCGCGATGGGGACATCTCTAAGACGGCTTTCAGAACCCGCTATGGTCACTACGAATTCCTTGTCATGCCTTTCGGAATGACCAACGCACCTGCGATCTTCATGGATCTCATGAACCGGGTGTGCAAACCCTACCTCGACAAGTTCGTAATTGTGTTTATTGACGACATCCTTATCTACTCGAAGAGTCAAGAGGAGCATGAACAACACCTGCGTCTTATTCTCGAACTCCTTCGCAATGAGCAATTGTATGCCAAATTCTCGAAGTGTGATTTCTGGCTTAGAGAAGTCCATTTCCTTGGGCACATAGTCAATCAGGATGGGATTCATGTTGACCCCGCTAAGATCGAATCCATTAAGAATTGGCCTATACCTAAGACTCCGACCGAAGTTCGCCAATTCTTGGGATTGGCAGGGTACTATCGAAGATTTATCAAGGGATTTTCTAAGATCGCTCAACCACTCACGACCCTCACTCAGAAAGGTGTTGCTTACAAATGGGGTGATACTCAGGAAACTGCCTTTCAGGAACTAAAGAAGAACCTCTGCAGTGCTCCTATTCTTTCCTTACCTGAAGGTACCGACGACTTCGTTGTTTACTGCGACGCTTCTATTCAAGGACTTGGTTGCGTACTGATGCAACGCGAGAAGGTCATTGCCTACACTTCGCGACAACTCAAGATCCACGAACGGAACTACACGACACATGACTTAGAATTTGGAGCTGTGGTCTTCGCGCTCAAGATTTGGAGACACTACTTGTACGGTACCAAGTGCACGATTTACACTGATCACAAGAGTCTCCAGCACATAATGGAACAAAAGGAATTGAATATGCGGCAACGCCGATGGGTCGAACTCCTAAATGACTACGAGTGTGCAATTAAATATCATCCAGGAAAGGCTAATGTGGTAGCCGATGCCCTCAGCAGAAAGGAGACCAAACCCAAGCGTGTTCGTGCCTTACAGCTCACTATCCACTCGAACCTCCCTAATCAGATCCGAAATGCTCAGGCTGAAGCATTGAAAGCCGAGAACATCAGGGCTGAGTCCCTACGAGGATCGAGACAACGGTTAGAACAAAAAGAAGATGGTGCTTACTACGTAAACAGACATATATGGGTCCCACTTTATGGGAATTTGCGCGAGCTTGTAATGGATGAAGCCCATAAGTCCCGTTACTCAGTACACCCTGGTGCGGATAAGATGTACCATGACTTAAAGACTACATACTGGTGGCCTGGCATGAAAGCCCATATAGCAACCTATGTCAGAAAATGTTTGACTTGTGCAAGAGTCAAGGCGGAGTATCAGAAACCATCAGGCCTACTCCAACAACCAGAGATCCCACAGTGGAAATGGGAGTAAATTTCCATGGACTTTGTTACCGGCTTGCCTAGGTCTCAACGCGGAAATGACACCATTTGGGTGATAGTAGATCGATTAACTAAATCTGCCCACTTCTTGGCTATTAAAGAGACAGACAAGTTCACTACCTTAGCAGAGGTATACTTAAAGGAAGTGGTTTCGAAGCACGGAGTGCCAACCTCTATTATTTCCGATCGAGACGCACGTTTTACTTCTGAGTTGTGGCAAGCTATGCACAAATCCTTTGGCTCACGTTTAGACATGAGCACCGCTTACCATCCGCAAACGGATGGGCAATCTGAACGCACCATCCAAACCCTCGAAGACATGCTTAGGGCATGTGTGATCGATTTTGGCAAGAATTGGGAGAAGCACCTACCGTTAGTGGAATTCTCCTACAACAACAGCTACCACACCAGCATTCAGGCAGCACCCTTTGAGGCATTGTACGGTCGTAAATGCCGATCGCCTCTCTGCTGGGCGGAGGTTGGTGACAGCCAGATCACAGGCCCGGAACATGTAGTAGACACTACAGAAAAGATCGCCCAGATTAGGCAACGCATGGCGGCAGCTCGTGACCGTCAGAAGAGCTACGCTGATAAGGATAGGAAACCGCTAGAGTTCCAGGTTGGTGACCGGGCTCTACTTAAAGTCTCACCCTGGAAGGGTGTGGTTCGTTTTGGAAAACGGGGAAAGCTTAATCCGAGATATGTCGGACCCTTTGAAATTACCGAAAAGATCGGTAAGGTCGCTTACAGATTGAATCTGCCTGAAGAACTAAGTGCTGTGCACAACGTCTTCCACGTGTCTAATCTGAAGAAGTGTCTGTCAGATGAAACACTCATCATTCCTTTCAAGGAACTCACTATTGACGAACAGCTACACTTTACTGAGGAACCGATTGAGATCACGGATCGTGAGATCAAAACCCTCAAACGTAGCCAGATACCTCTCGTGCCAGTTCGTTGGAACTCACGCCGTGGCCCAGAGTTTACCTGGGAGCGGGAAGACCAGATGAAGCGCAAGTATCCCCAGTTGTTCCCAAATGAAACTCCCAGCACTGAAGCTACAACCGAATTTCGGGACGAAATTCCAAACTAACGGGGGGATGATGTGACACCCCATTGAAACGTTCTCACTTACACTAGCTTGTCAGTGGCTGCCTTAACTTTCGGGACGAAAGTTCTTAAAACTTGGGGATAATGTGACACTCTAGGTTTTCCCGAGCAAATACCTTGTAATTACACTAGGTGTATATATGTTATTAAATGAAAGTCGTGTTATCTTCTTGTTCTATGTGTGTGTGTATATGTAGTGTATATATATATATGAGTGTTTGTGAGCCGAGACCACCAAGACCCGACTCGAGACCACCCAGTCTCGAGTAAACCACATCGGTTGGGCCGCAACCCTTGAGCCCACTCGGAAACCCAATAGGGTGCACCTACTTGGGTTTGTATATAACCTATGTTGATGGCCAACCTTGCCATTTTTCAACCATCATCTCTCCTACACATACTCTCTCTCTCTCTCTCTCTCACTAAAACCCTAGAACACCACCACAAACCTCCTCTCATCTCTCTCGGATTCAACCGGTGACAATCAAATGGTTCTCGGACTTGCTTGAGGTCAACACTCGGAAGCTCCTTCATCGATCCTTCACATTTTCTACACCCGAAATCCTTGGCCGGTTAGTGTTACTTTACAAACACATGTATATGCATGATAAAAGGGTTGATTATGTGTTATGGTATATTGTAGCTATTATTTAAGTATGATGAAAGTGTTTGTTGATTTAATGGGCATTGTGGAGTGGTAAAGATATTTTCTTGGCATGTATAATGGGCACAAATATGCTTAGTAAATAATAGTCTTTGATGCTAGTTATGTGTTGAGAGGGATGATAATGTTGATTATAAATGATATGCCAAAATGATGTAACAAATACATGTATGATGTTATTGAACCAAGTGATTATATGCTAGATATAGAAACCGATGATAGCCGTTGGTGATGTCCGAATCATGCAATTTGTTTAGAGGTTTGGATTGGTTTTAATGAACATGCTGATTTGAATATGATATGAGTGTATTAGGAATATTTGAATATGTGAAGAACAACATGAAGGTTAGTGAAAATATTTGAAATGCCATGTTTGATCTGTTTGTTTACAAAAGTAGACAAAGAAACATGTTTAATCGGATAGTACACAATTTTCATGAATTGGCAATCCTATTGGATAGTACGATCGGACAGGTTCTAGAAGGTCTTGGTCATCAAGTGTGCGAGTCGAGACCTCCTGTCTCGACTCGAGACCATCAAACTGCAACTCGAGACCGCGTGATTGCGACTCGAGACCATACGTGACAACTCGAGACCAGACAAAGCAGACATCAGGAACTTGAAATCCGCAAGGTCTCGACTCGAGATCTCATGATCCCGACTCGAGACTGGACTCGAGACCTCCGAGATTGCGACTCGTACCGGCATTACTCGAGATCTCATGGTTGCGACTCGAGACCGCACGTTCTCGAGTCGAGACCACCTTGTCTCGAATGGCCTGCTTGTCTCCGTTATTGGGCCAAAAATGTGTGGACTGTGCATACCGTTCTATTTGGATTCTGTGATGCTGTTAACTGTTAGTATGTTCGGATAGGCCCAATAACACTTATGATTTGTATGATAGGTGTTGACGTTTACTGTTTAACTGCTACGTATTAGAATAGGCTCGATAACTTGCTGGATAATCATATGTTATGCATTCAATGTGTTAGCTATGTGTAGACATACGTGATTACTTGTGTCCGAGCCTGACCTATACTGGTAACCATTTAGGACGTGGTGACCAGCATACTTAACCAAGTAAACTAACCTGCCGAGCAACCCAAGGTGAGTTCACAACTAATAAAGCATGTGTTCCCGGTGGTTGGGAAACAGAAACTTAAACAACGCTATCCCCTCGTAAGGGATACAAACCTACTTCTCTCCCCTTAAATGGGACTTTTAGTTAATTACTGTTTATACTGGATGCAACAAGCAACACTAAACAAAACTCTATCACTCAAGTCCTCACTTCTTAATACCGATTAGTCGCCGGGGTCAGGCGAACGGGTTATTAGTTGATAGCGCTATTTAGGTCTCACCAACCTCACACCGTGCCCGCGTATGGGATCGGGCGTGAACTAATGTACTCTGGAAACCGTCAATGATGATAGAACATTGACAAACGGGGCACTCTACGGAAACGTACGGATGAATAGTATTCGGTATTGTAAAAACAGTTTAGTCGCTTACTTAAGGGGGACCTCCCCATCGCATGTATAAACGGATAAATTAACTGGTGAAACAAGTTTTTGGTAACTAAAACTGGACAACTCGTGGACTCGCCAACATCTTTGTTGATACCCTTCTGCATGCTTTGCAGGTACCCAGTGACTCAGGAGCTTGCAGCTTGGGAATTTGTAGTGGTCGTTTAGCCCGTGTGTGGGTTTTAAATAATCTGAACTATGAACCTTGTTTTGAGACTGTTTGGTTTATGCTTTCGCTGTTTGTTTAAACTATTATTTGAACTTAAACTTTTAGAACTTTAAAATATGGTGTTTACTAACTATTGTGGTTGGTGAATACTTTAACTATTAATCAATGCTCAGTATAATTGGTGGCTGGATCCTGGTCAGTCACGCCTCCAAGCGGTAGTACTCCGCATGTGGATTTTGGGGGTGTGACATTAACAAAAGCTGTTGCAAAAAACTTACTGAGTTACCACAATTAACTTTTGGTTGTGAACCAGTAAAAGATGAAAACTATTTCAAAAAGAAATATAAAAATAAATATAAAACAAAAACTAAAAAACGTTTTTGGAAAACCAAGAAAAGAAAGTTTTTTCCTGGAAAATACTTTTCAAAAGAAAAACCTAAGGTTTGTCCTCAAGGAAAGAAAAAATGTCGTTGCTGGATATGTTCTGAAGAAGGACACTATGCAAACGAATGTCCCAACAGACAAAAGTTTCCGGAAAAATTAAAAATTATTTCGAAAGCGGAAACTGAAGGATTATTTCCTTATGAAAATATTTTTGATGGCTATACACAAGTATATGCATTAGAAATATTATCCGATTCTTCTACGGAAGACTCAGAATGAAGTCCAACCACTCTTTTAGTTGGGGGGATAAAAATAAACAAAACGAATTTTTGAAATTTGTTTGTTCAAAAATTATTTATTTTCTGAAAACAAAGATATTTTTGGAAATAATAAACAGGGTCGTCTTGTCAAATGACAGACACGGTAAGGGGGCCAAAAATGTGTTAACTGATAACTTGACACGAGATTTTCAGAAATCTTAAGCAAAAATGTCACTATCATTCTTGCTACTATAAATAGAAGGCATCCTTCATTCAAAAAACTCATCACTTTCAATTACATTTACAAAAAGAAAGGCATATTTTTGAAAAAATGGAAGAGTTAAAGGCTTTACGCCTAAAAGAAAAAATTCTTTTAATAGAATTAAAAGCTATTCAAGAAAAAATAGCTCTCTATGACGAAAGTCTAGACACAACTGTTAATTCAGAACAGGATTCCGAAAGGATACAATCTGAATCTATTCCTTTACAAACGGCTAAAGGTAAAGAAAAATCAAGTCCGTTGACTCCTGTTGCTTTGGAAAAAAGCAAATATAAAGTTAATGAAGAACTACGATCTTCATCTAGCCCAGTAGCAAACGGCTCTGGTAAAGGCACATCAAATCCGTTGATGGCTGACAGTTTGCCAAAAACTGAACAGGTCTCTCTTAGACCAAGTTACTTACAAGTGACACAAATTCCAGAAAAGCATAATTCAAAATTTTATGTTATTTTCGATGGTGAACATAGAGGCATATATGAAGATTGGTCCATAGTGTCTCAACATGTTGCTGGAAAACCGGTAACATTCAAGAAGTTTGGGTCGTTAGCACAAGCCCAACAAGAAGCTACCCGATATTCAGCAAACCTCGGGAAGAAAGGAATACCTTTAAAGGTAACAATTTTTCCTGAGCCATTGAAGCCCAAGAAAAAAGAAAGAATCATTGAATTCAAAAACACTTTCTCAAGATCAACAATAAAAGAAGAGAAAGAAGAAGAAGATATTATATCTTTGGACGAATTCAGAGGAATTTGGTCTAAAACAAGAGCTCTTAGTCAAGACGATTTCGAGTTTGAGCATGTCTATACAGAAGATAAGGCTACAAAAAGTCTCTTAGTCTTTTGTCCAGGCGCAAGTCCTGAACTTGTTTCACTAGCATTTTCTGCTGGTCTAATAAAGTTCATATATCCATCTCCAAATTTGCTTGAAATCAGCATGTTTCCAGAAGGGATAAAGAAAGCTATTAAAAACTTTCGAAAGAAGATTGCTGCAGCAAAAGACGCAAACATCTTCATAAAGTGTAACTCTACACTTCCAGATTGGTACCAAGGAAGTTCTTCCCAAAGTTACCATCATATAGAAATCGGGCTCGCAAAAGCAAGAACCGTCAACCCCTCAAAAGTTATGAATGAGGAGCAAGAAGATTTCGAAAATTGGGTCGAAATAAGGGTTAAAGGATTCTTAAAAATCCTGAATAATCTTCAAAATATTAAAGTAAAAAGCTTTAATAAAGTGAATTATTGCAGCGACCACTGCATTATCACAAGTTACAGTGGAACTCCACTACCAAAGCACGAGAAGGAAGCTTTAGAAAAAATGGAGCAGCGCATTATCTTCAACAAAGTTGATGTGAGTCCTACTACCAAACAAAGACTCTGCAAAATAATGCAAAGAGAACAGGAAAGCCATCAGTGCGAATGCTGCAAAGCATCTTCGTCAGAAGAAAACAAAAACTCCACTGAAAAAGACAGCTACTTTTCAGATGAAGACAATAGAGAACTGGACCCAACACATGGGTATGTCGATTAAAAAACGTCATGCATGACGAACACTTAAGGCTATTTTAGACCTTTTGTAAAATTCACTTCTGCTATATAAAGAAGTTGAATTCATTAGTTTTAGACATCACAACCCCTGGCATCCCATATCCCTCAACCACCATCCTTTTCTCAATTCTCAATTTGAGAATTCCCTCGTTCCTCTTCTCACCCACCATTTTACTTTTTCTTTTCATGTTTTCTTAGTTTAGAATGATGGAGTAGTAACTCCTTTAAGGGAGTTATGTAAATATCAAGAAGTTCTCCTTCAGGAGAACAGTTATGAAATAAAAACTCCTTTGTAAACTTCTATCTTTTATCTTTTATCATGAAAGTTTTTATTCTGTAAAACCTGGAGTCCTGGAGCCCGTTGAAGTACCGCTTAGGCAGGAGGCCGTTAGGGAAAATAAGGGTTGGATTGGTTCCTTGCAGAAAATATAGAAACAATCAAGAAGAAGATACAAGAAGAAGAAAGGTATAAAATTTTATTTCATACTGTTAAATTACTTCAAGATTGATATTTCATATCTCTCCTTAAAATCATAAAAAAGAATTTTTATTCAAACAAAACACTAAGATTTCGAAAGAAAATAAAAATGATGTTTATACACAAACACAAAAGGGATTCGATTAACAACTATCGAAACAAATGATTTTTCAATCTAAAAAATTTAGTCAAAATATGACTACAAAAAATAATGAATTTTGTAAATTCAAAGAATTAATTCCACAATTAAACAATTTCAAAATTTTTTATATTAGTTTACGTTTGTCGGCTAATAATTTCATATTCAAATTATCTATCGATTGGTTTAAATCGATTAATAATTCTAATATAAATTTTATATTCAATAAATTGAATTCTAAGAATTCGATCGGTTGAATTCAATAAATTGAATTTCAAGT
The DNA here is from genome assembly GCA_030545235.1 of Helianthus tuberosus. Lineage (NCBI taxonomy): Eukaryota > Viridiplantae > Streptophyta > Magnoliopsida > Asterales > Asteraceae > Helianthus > Helianthus tuberosus. The sequence continues at coordinate 131,523,553 of CM060436.1, read as the reverse complement.
TATGAATTTTATATTCAATAAATTGAAATCTAAGTTATCAATCGATTATTTTCAATCGATTAATAATAATGAAAGATTCTTTTCAAAGAAATCTTTAGAATATTATATTCAAAATACTATGCATACTATGCATCTTTTTCTTTTTAATCGAATAAAAAGAAAAGAATTACTGTGCATCTTTTTCAAAAAGATTCATTTAATGAATTTTATATTCTATAGTCTATTAATTGGGTAAGCTGGTATTATAGCTTTTGCTAAAATACCGTCTACAAAAAATGATTTTAATGTATAAAAAAGATTTTAATCTAGACAAAAAATGATGAGTCTTAACCAGACCACAAAACCCCTAAAGGACTTAATGAACCCTTTAGTTGAATTTTTAAAAAATTCAACTAAAGGGTTCATTAAGTCCTTTAGGGGTTTTGTGGTCTGGTTAAGACTCATCATTTTTTGCAGATTAAAAATCCTTTGTGTAGATTAAAAATCATTTTTTATAGATGGTATTTTAGCAAAAGCTATGATACCAGCTTGCCCAATTAATAGACTATAGAATATAAAATTCATTAAATGAATCTTTTTGAAAAAGATGCACAATAATTCTTTTCTTTTTAGTCGATTAAAAAGAAAAAGATGCATAGTATTTTGAATATAATATTCTAAAGATTTCTTTGAAAAGAATCTTTCATTATTATTAATCGATTGAAAATAATCGATTGATAACTTAGATTTCAATTTATTGAATATAAAATTCATAACTTGAAATTCAATTTATTGAATTCAATCGATCGAATTCTTAGAATTCAATTTATTGAATATAAAATTCATATTAGAATTATTAATCTATTTAAACCAATCGATAGATAATTTGAATATGAAATTATTAGCCGACAAACGTAGACTAATATAAACAATTTTGAAATTGTTTAATTGTGGAATCAATCCTTTGAATTTACAAAATTCATTATTTTTTGTAGTCATATTCTGACTAAATTTTTTAGATTGAAAAATCATCTGTTTCGATAGTTGTTAATCGATTTCTTTTTATGTTTGTTTATAAATATCATTTTTTGATTTTATCAAAATCTTAGTTTTGTGTTAGAATAAAATTCTTTTTTAAGATTTTAAGGAGAGATATGAAATATCAATCTTGAAGTAATTTAACAGTATGAAATAAAATTTTATACCTTTTTTTCTTCTTGTATCTTCTTCTTGATCGTTTCTAATTTTTCTGCAAGGGACCAATCCAACCCTTATTTCCCTAACGGCCTCCTGCCTAAGCGGTACTTCAACGGGCTCCAGGACTCCCGGTTTTACAGAATAAAAACTTTCATGATAAAAGATAAAAGTTTACAAAGGAGTTTTTATTTCATAACTGTTCTCCCGAAGGAGAACTTCTTGATATTTACATAACCCCCTTAAAGGAGTTACTACTCTATACTAAAACACATAACTAGAAATAAAAAAAAAATTGATCGAATGATCAATGTTGAAAAGAAAAGTTGGTGGAGGTGGTTGAGGTTTCTCAAATTGAGAATTCAGGAAAGGATGGTGGATGTAGCCAGGGGTTATCTAAAACTAAAGAATTCAACTTCTTTAAGTGTTCGTCATGCATGACGTTTTTTAGTCGACAAACCCATGTGTTGGGTCCAGCTCTCGCGTGTCGTCTTCTGAAAAGTAGCTGTCTTTAATAGAGGGACCACTTTTGTCAGAATTTTCTTTGGTGTAGGATTCCTTACAGCTCATGTACTGATGGCTTTCCTGTGCACCTTGCATTATTTTGCTGAGTCTTTGTTTTGTAGTAGGACTCACATCAACTTTGTTGAAGATAATGCGTTGCTCCATTTTTCCAAAGCTTTCTTTAGATAATGGGGTTTCACTATGACTCGTGAAGATATGGAAATTGCTTTAGAGGAATTTCCTTTTTACCACAATCGGCTGAGTATCGCGTGGCTTCTTGTTGGGCTTGTAATAAAGACCCAAACTTCTTGAATGTTACCGGTCTTCCAGAAACATGATGAGACACTATGGACCAATCTTCATATATGCCTCTATGCTCTCCATTAAAAATGACATAAAATCTAGAATTAGATTTTACCGTTTCTTGAATATCTTGGGAGTAACTTGGTCTAAGAGAGACCTGTTCAGTTTTTGGCAAACTGTCAGCCATCAACGGATTTGATGTGCCTTTACCAGAGCCGTTTGCTACTGGGCTAGATGAAGATCGTAGTTCTTCATTAACTTTATATTTGCTTTTTTCCAAAGCAACAGGAGTCAACGGACTTGATTTTTCTTTACCTTTAGCCGTTTGTAAAGGAATAGATTCAGATTGTATCCTTTCGGAATCCTGTTCTGAATTAACAGTTGTGTCTAGACTTTCGTCATAGAGAGCTATTTTTTCTTGAATAGCTTTTAATTCTATCAAAAGAATTTTTTTCTTTTAGGCGCAAAGCCCTTAAATCCTCCATTTTTTCAAAAAATTTGTCTTTCTTTTTGTAAGAGTGATTGGTGATGCCTTTAATTTGAAGGGTGTATACACCTTATATAGGCATGAAAAGCATTTGATTTTGGAAAATTAGTTGAAATACGTATGTGTTTACGTATTTTGAAAATCTCGTGTCAAGCAATCAGTTAGCACGTTTTTGGCCCCCTCAAGATGTTCAGTATCGAAAGAATATCTTGAAAACCACATTTGCCACCTGACAAGACGGCCTTGTTTATTATCTCCCAAAATTTTTGTTTTCAGAAAATAAGTAAAATTTTTATTATCTGTCCTGACAAGAAATTTTACAGGAGTAAGATAAATAGAAAATTTTGAAATAGTGTTTTTTACCGCAAGTAATTCTTTTTCATTACTGTGGTAATTTCTTTCAGCTTGTTTAAAGCTTCCAGAAGTGTACTTACATATTTCTTCTTTTTCGGCTGTTCTGGCCTTCAAAACTCCTCCTCAATAATCATGAGAAGTGTCTGTTTCTATGATTAAAAAATCATTTTCTTTTGGTAGATAAAGTTTAGGAAAACTGGTTAGGTTTTTCTTTATCTTTTTGATATAGTCTACATCGGATTGTTTCCATTCCCAAATGTAGTCCTTTTTTAATTTTACCTGTAAAGGTTTCCTAAGCTCTGCGAGTTTAGGAATGTATCCTTCAGCATAGGTTAAAATGCCTAAAAATCTTTGAAGATGTTTTTTATCTTCTAAAGTATCTGGGAATTTGTGTAAATTTTCCAAGATATGTTTTTGTGGACAATGAGTCCCTTGATCTATTTCAAGACCTAAAAAGTTTATCTTTGTTTTAAAAATATTAGCTTTCTTTTTTGATAAAATGATTCCATATTTTTCAATTGTTTTTAAAACTGATAAAACATGAAAATAATGTTTATCTTCTGAGTTTAAGAAAACTATAATATCGTCTACATAGACGGTACAGTAATTTTCTAAACCTCTTAAAGCATTTTGCACATGTCTTTGGAATATGCTTGGAGCTTGCTTTAATCCAAAATGGACTACCTTCCATTGATAATGACCATCTGGACATGTGAATGCGGTTAGCAACTGAGATTCTTCGTCTAACAGTACTTGCCAAAAACCACTTTTGCAGTCGAAACTAGAAAAATAGGTTTTTCCTCTTAACAGAGTTAGTAGTTCCTGCATACAAGGAAGATTATGGTTGTCGCCTTTAGTAGCTGCATTGATTGCTTTATAATTTACAACCATGCGTTTTTTCCCTCTTCTTTTTTCAGCTTCATTTTCTACTAAAAATGCTGGAGACATGTGAGGAGATTTACTTGGAATAATTAATTTTAAATCAAGTAATTCTTTAATTTGTTTATTAAATTCATCTCTGTCCTGTGGACTGTACTTTATAGGTTTAACCCTGATTACAGTTTTAGGATCAATGAGTTCTATTGATGCTTTCATCCAATTTTTGGATTTTTCGGGATCAATAGGATTTTCTGAACAGACTTTTTCAAGTAGTTCTTCAATTTTTTGAATTTTTTGTATTTCACTTAAAAATATCCTTTCTGCTTTTATAACCTCTTGAGCTATATTAGTTCCAGGAATTTGTTTTATCTTTGAATCTTTTTTCATGGATTCAAGAAAATCTGGTTTTCCAATTTGAAAAGCCTTTGTAACCTTTTTAATCAAAATCATTTCTTGACCAAGATGAAAAGATACTCTGTCTAACCATTGAGTGAAAGGTCCATAAAGTTGATAGAAATTATTTCCTAGAAGTAAATCCATACCTGAATCTTGTTGGTAGATAGTAGGAATGGTAAATGGTTCTCCAGAAAAATGGATGATAAGATTTCTACAAACCTTATTTAACTTCATGACTTCTTTGTTAGCAATAATTACCTTAATATCTTTGGGAGCGTTTTCCCATAGGTCATTAGGAATTACGTGTTTGCTTGCCAAACAAAGACTTGCCCCTGTGTCTACATAACAATGTAGGGCGATTTTTTTATATCCTTTGAAAAAAACATTTCCTTTGATATAAATTGAATTTGGATTAGTTATGTTTGAAAAGGCTGAATCCAAATTATGAATTTGTTTATCCTCATACCCCCAATTAAAAGAGTGATTAGGCTTCAACTCGATATCTGAAGAGCTTTCTTCAGTTTCAGGTTTTTCCTGTTCATTTTCCATTGTAAAGATTTATTCTTTATTTTTAGAAAAATGTTCAGTATCAGGTTCTTCATCTTTTAAAACAAGAGCCTGTTTTTTATTTTCAGAAAACTTTTGTTTAAGTTTTTCTTTTAAGTTTTTTAAAAAACTTTTGTTTGCGTTCTTTGTTTTCAAAGGACATGAGCTGAACAAGCTTATGAATTTGTTTAGCCGATAAAGTTTTTGTAACTTAAAAATCTGTTCTAACTTTTGAGTAGCAGTAGTCATTTTATCCACAAGATAAAATAATTTTTGTCTCTCTAAGTTTTTGTATTTCTCTTCTCAAAAGAGAATTTGTTCTTTTTAAAGCAGTTAATTCAAAAAGCTTTTCAGAAGGATGAATACACCAATCAAGGTGTAACTCAAAAATTCTTTGATTATTTCTTTGTAAATAGAAATAATGCATAAAAATCTTTAGATTAATTTTTCTAAAGGATTTTTTCATTTGTCCCTTATTGGTCATTTAAAGTTGATCCAAAAGGTCATGTTTCATTAGTTTCGTTAGAAACTTCCTTGAAAATTTCATCAATTTCGTCAGAAACTTCTTTGAGAATTTCGGCATAGATTGCTTTAAGACTTTCATCTCTATATATTATTGCCTTTTTAGCTTTATACTCAAGAATTTTTTGTTTAGAAGCAAAAATATTTCTTTTAGCAATTTTACAAGATTTTCTTTTATGATTCATCATAAAAGCAAAGACGTTTCTTTTAGCAATTTTTATGTTGCGAGAGTTTATTTTTTGACTCATCATAAACTTTTTCTTTAATTGTTTTATCCGAATTAAAGAAATATGAATCTTTTCTTCTTCATAAGCAATTTGCATATCAAGAAAATGTAGATGGTTTAAAATAGGTGATATAGACATTAAGTCCTAATAACCTTTTCTAAAATTTCTCCATACTTGTCTATGTTTTTCGACATAGTTCGCATAAATTGCTTGGTGTTACTAGAGTCTCTTATTTGCAAAGAGGTTCCAGCAAAACTGTATCTAGGTTCGAATCCTAGAATCTGTTTATTGCGTGCAATATCAATTGCCCAATTTTCTTGTAATTGTGATGGCTCAGCGAATTTGCTGCCTTCAACAATTCCAATTTCAGAAAATATATCTTCAAGAGTTATATTTTCATTTTCCTTATACTCGATTGAATGAGTACTGTTGGTTAAAGCATAAGAAATTAAGTAATTAATCGTAAACACTTTATTACCTGGTTCCATAAGATCAGTTCTTTCGCACTGGTGTATGAAACTTAAAGTTTTATCGAAATCTTTTGAATCTCGATGTAAAGCAAATTTAGGATAGACAGTAAACATAAATTTACCATAAGCTAAATTTCCTTGAATTGCTCCAAGAAGAGCATCTTGCCTATTGATAATTCTATTATCAACGAGTGTCATTTTTATAGGAAAATTAATTCCATCTCTAAACTGAGCTTTAAGGAGGATTTTAACCGCTCCCATGTGTACCATATTGAGAGACTTTCTCAATTCTGGTTTAATATGCAAAAGCTTTTTTGCTATTTCACCCTTTGTTAAGAGTGGTAAATAAACTTCACCTGCTGTATTTTTTATGTCAACTGAAAGTTCTTCAGTGTTAAAACAATAAAATATTTTATTTTTTCTAGAAAAGGCTCTAGAAACTAAACTTTGTAAAGTTTTTGGTTGATTAAAAACCTGTTTAGTGTCAAGCTTGATTTTAAGCTTACTAATTTTTGTTAGTTGATCAGAATTAATCACGTAATCTGATACAAAACCTTTTTCGTTTTCACTAAAGTTTAAAACTTCAGTTACTTCTTGTTCATTTGATTCTTTCGAATCTTCAAATTAATTTTTAAAATTCATTTTTTAAATTTTTTATTTTAAGAAAACTTCTTAAATTTTTATTTTTAAGGAAATAGGAACTAATCCCCTTTTCTTAAAAAAGAGCACATGGCTCTGATACCACTATGCGGAGGTACTTCAGAATTCATTAAGTCCTTTAGGGGTTTGGTGGTCTGGTTAAGACTCATCATTTTTTGTCTAGATTAAAATCTTTTTTGTAGATTAAAATCATTTTTTGTAGACGGTATTTTAGCAAAAGCTATGATACCAGCTTGCCCAATTAATAGACTATAGAATATAAAATTCATTAAATGAATCTTTTTGAAAAAGATGCACAGTAATTCTTTTCTTTTTAGTCGATTAAAAAGAAAAAGATGCATAGTATGCATAGTATTTTGAATATAATATTCTAAAGATTTATTTGAAAAGAATCTTTCATGATTGAAAACTTAGATTTCAATTTATTGAATATAAAATTCATAACTTGAAATTCAATTTATTGAATTCAATCGATCGAATTCTTAGAATTCAATTTATTGAATATAAAATTCATATTAGAATTATTAATCGATTTAAACCAATCGATAGATAATTTGAATATGAAATTATTAGCCGACAAACGTAGACTAATATAAACAATTTTGAAACTGTTTAATTGTGGAATTAATCCTTTGAATTTACAAAATTCATTATTTTTTGTAGTCATATTTTGACTAAAGTTTTTAGATTGAAAAATCATTTGTTTCGATAGTTGTTAATCGAATCCCTTTTGTGTTTGTTTATAAACATCATTTTTATTTTCTTTCGAAATCTTAGTGTTTTGTTTGAATAAATTTTTTTTTATGATTTTAATGAGAGATATGAAATATCAATCTTGAAGTAATTTAACAATATGAAATAAAATTTTATACCTTTCTTCTTCTTGTATCTTCTTCTTGATTGTTTCTATATTTTCTGCAAGGAACCAATCCAACCCTTATTTTCCCTAACGGCCTCCTGCCTAAGCGGTACTTCAACGGGCTCCAGGACTCCAGGTTTTACAGAACAAAAACTTTCATGATAAAAGATAAAAGATAGAAGTTTACAAAGGAGTTTTTATTTCATAACTGTTCTCCCGAAGGAGAACTTCTTGATATTTACATAACCCCCTTAAAGGAGTTACTACTCCATCATTCTAAACTAAGAAAACATGAAAAGAAAAAGTAAAATGGTGGGTGAGAAGAGGAACGAGGGAATTCTCAAATTGAGAATTGAGAAAAGGATGGTGGTTGAGGGATATGGGATGCCAGGGGTTGTGATGTCTAAAACAAATGAATTCAACTTCTTTATATAGCAGAAGTGAATTTTACAAAAGGTCTAAAATAGCCTTAAGTGTTCGTCATGCATGAAGTTTTTTAATCGACATACCCATGTGTTGGGTCCAGTTCTCGATTGTCTTCATCTGAAAAGTAGCTGTCTTTTTCAGTGGAGTTTTTGTTTTCTTCTGACGAAGATGCTTTGCAGCATTCGCACTGATGGCTTTTCTGTTCTCTTTGCATTATTTTGCAGAGTCTTTGTTTGGTAGTAGGACTCACATCAACTTTGTTGAAGATAATGCGTTGCTCCATTTTTTCTAAAGCTTCCTTCTCGTGCTTTGGTAGTGGAGTTCCACTGTAACTTGTGATAATGCAGTGGTCGCTGAAATAATTCACTTTATTAAAGCTTTTTACTTTAACATTTTGAAGATTATTCAGGATTTTTAAGAATCCTTTAACCCTTATTTCGACCCAATTTTCGAAATTTTCTTGCTCCTCATTCATAACTTTTGAGGGGTTGATGGTTCTTTCTTTTGCGAGCCCGATTTCTATATGATGGTAACTTTGGGAAGAACTTCCTTGGTACCAATCTGGAAGTGTAGAGTTACACTTTATGAAGATGTTTGCGTCTTTTGCTGCATCAATCTTCTTTCGAAAGTTTTTAATAGCTTTCTTTATCCCTTCTGGAAACATGCTGATTTCAAGCAAATTTGGAGATGGATATATGAACTTTATTAGACCAGCAGAAAATGCTAGTGAAACAAGTTCTGGACTTGCGCCTGGACAAAAGACTAAGAGACTTTTTGTAGCCTTATCTTCTGTATAGACATGCTCAAACTCGAAATCGTCTTGACTAAGAGCTCTTGTTTTAGACCAAATTCCTCTGAATTCGTCCAAAGATATAATATCTTCTTCTTCTTTCTCTTCTTTTATTGTTGATCTTGAGAAAGTGTTTTTGAATTCAATGATTCTTTCTTTTTTCTTGGGCTTCAATGGCTCAGGAAAAATTGTTACCTTTTAAGGTATTCCTTTCTTCCCGAGGTTTGCTGAATATCGGGTAGCTTCTTGTTGGGCTTGTGCTAATGACCCAAACTTCTTGAATGTTACCGATTTTCCAGCAACATGTTGAGACACTATGGACCAATCTTCATATATGCCTCTATGTTCACCATCGAAAATAACATAAAATTTTGAATTATGCTTTTCTGGAATTTGTGTCACTTGTAAGTAACATGGTCTAAGAGAGACATGTTCAGTTTTTGGCAAACTGTCAGCCATCAACGGATTTGATGTGCCTTAACCAGAGCCGTTTGCTACTGGGCTAGATGAAGATCGTAGTTCTTCATTAACTTTATATTTGCTTTTTTCCAAAGCAACAGGAGTCAACGGACTTGATTTTTCTTTACCTTTAGCCGTTTGTAAAAGAATAGATTCAGATTGTATCCTTTCAGAATCCTGTTCTGAATTAACAGTTGTGTCTAGACTTTCGTCATAGAGAGCTATTTTTTCTTGAATAACTTTTAATTCTATTAAAAGAATTTTTTCTTTTAGGCGTAAAGCCTTTAACTCTTCCATTTTTTCAAAAATATGCCTTTCTTTTTGTAAATGTAATTGAAAGTGATGAGTTTTTTGAACGAAGGATGCCTTCTATTTATAGTAGCAAGAATGATAGTGACATTTTTGCTTAAGATTTCTGAAAATCTCGTGTCAAGTTATCAGTTAACACATTTTTGGCCCCCTTACCTGTCTGTCATTTGACAAGACGACCCTGTTTATTATTTCCAAAAATATCTTTGTTTTCAGAAAATAAATAATTTTTGAACAAACAAATTTCAAAAATTCGTTTTGTTTATTTTTATCCCCCCAACTAAAAGATTGGTTGGACTTCATTCTGAGTCTTCCGTAGAAGAATCGGATAATATTTCTAATGCATATACTTGTGTATAGCCATCAAAAATATTTTCATAAGGAAAAAATCCTTCAGTTTCCGCTTTCGAAATAATTTTTAATTTTTCCGAAAACTTTTGTCAGTTGAGACATTCGTTTGCATAGTGTCCTTCTTCAGAACATATCCAGCAACGACATTTTTTCTTTCCTTGAGGACAAGCCTTAGGTTTTTCTTTTGAAAAGTATTTTCCAGGAGAAAACTTTCTTTTCTTGGTTTTCCAAAACCGTTTTTTAGTTTTTGTTTTATATTTATTTTTATATTTCTTTTTGAAATAGTTTTCATCTTTTACTGGTTCACAACCAAAAGTTAATTGTGGTAACTCAGTAAGTTTTTTGCAACAGCTTTTGTTAAAACGTTTTAGCTGTTTTTGTTTATCAGAAAAATCACAGTAAATCGCAATTTCTTCTTTGACAATTCTTGTTGCAAATCCAAGAGAATGCATCGTGAACTTATTCTTTTATTTGTTCCACCGTTCTTTGGCTTTTTCTCCAACGATAGGAATCTTCATTAAGTAAGCCTCAATCCAAGAGTGGAATTCACCTATACTTAATTTGTATAAATTTGTTTCATAAAGACAAGTAAAATCGTCTAATAAACAAATATCACAAATTTGTGCTTTTGCATGATTTTGTCTTGCTTTTTCTAGCAATTTTTGATTTTCATGGTCTTTATTCGTTATAAGGTCAAGACCTAAAAACATCATGTATATTGCATTTATGATTTGATCAAAAAAATCAAAACCATGTAAATTTTCATCCCAAGTTGTTCCTTTGATGAAATTTTGTATAATTCCTGCAGACTTATGTTCTAATAATAATAACAAAGCCTTAGCATTAGAAACTTCATCTGAATTAGTCTGAATGATTAGACTGATGTCAGTGTTCCATTTATCAATTACCTCTTTTCTTTTGTCGAGGTTAAAGATATTATCAATCTTAATAGTATTAATAGTAGTTGCACTACCATTGTCATTACTATTATGATCAGGTATACCTTTATGATACGGCATGGAAAATTCCGTATTCTTTTTTCTATACCTGTTACCTTTGCTAGTAGAGGCATGGTAAGTTTTTTTGTCTCGGAGACATTTCAATATCTGAAGAACTTTCTTCAGTATTGGGTTCTTCTTTCTTTACCGGAAAGGTTCTTGGTTCTTCATTCTTCAAAACAAAGACCTGTTCTTCTTTATTTTCAGAAAAATATCTTTCGTTTAAGATTTTATTTTCAGAAAACTTTTGTTCACATTCTTTGTTATCTAAAGAAATGAGACTAACAATTTCTATTATTTGTTCAACTGGAAGGGTATCCAATTGTTCATCTAAAATTTGTTCCAATTTTTGAGTGATGGAACTCATTTTATCCACAAGATAAAATAATCTTGTTATCTTTAAGATTTTGAATTTCTTCTTCTATAAAAGAATTTTTTCTTTTTAAATCAGTTAATTCAAAAAGTTTATCAGAAGGATGAATACTCCAATCCGAATGTAATTCTACAATTCTTTGATTATTTCTTTCTAAATAGAAATAATGCATAGCAATCTTTCAATTTATGTTTCTAAAAGAGTTTCTCAATTGTCCTTTATTGGTCATTTTGAAGTTGATCCAAAAGGCCATGTTAATGCATTAGGACATTTAGAACTTCCTAAAGATGGATTTCCAACGTTGAAGTTTGGAAATGAATACTTTTGAAAGCTTTTTTCATCATCAATTTTTTCTTTTTGCCTTTCGGGCATAAGAGTTTTTGAATCCATTTTTTCATCAATTTTGTCTGAAACATCTTTGATGAGTTTTGCGGCAGTTGCCTCAAGATTTTCGTTGGTAGATAGACTATCCAACTTTCTCATTAAATCTTTAAGAATTTCCTCTATTTTCAAAAGAGTAGTCATGTTACAGATATAATTGCTTTTTTAGCTCTAAACTCAATAATTTTTTGCTTGGAAGCAAAAATGTTTTCCTTAACAATCTTTATATTAAGAATTTTTGTTTTATGACTTAACATAATATTTCCTTTAATTTGATTTATTCTCATAAATCCAAATTGTATATCAGCCTCTTCATAGGTGATTTGTTGATCAAGATATTGTAAATAATTTAAAATTGGATTTGAAGACATTACTCTCCAATAATTCCTTTTAAAATTCTACCATACCCATCTATTCGTTCTGACATGGAACGAATTAATTGTTCCGTATTGCTTGAATCTCCTATTTGTAAAGAGTTTCCAGCATAACTGTGTCTGGGTTTTGATACTAAAACCTGTTTGTTTCGTGCAATATCAATTGCCCAATTTTCTTGTAATTGTGATGGCTCAGCGAATTTGTTGCCTTCAACAATTCCAATTTCAGAAAATATATCTTCAAGAGTTATATTTTCATTTTCCTTATACTCGATTGAATAAGTACTGTTGGTTAAAGCATAAGAGATTAAATAATTAATCGTAAATACTTTATTACCTGGTTCCATAAGATCAGTTCTTTCGCACTGGTGTATGAAACTTAAAGTTTTATCGAAATCTTTTGAATCTCGATGTAAAGCAAATTTAGGATGGACAGTAAACATAAATTTATCATAAGCTAAATTTCCTTGAATTGCTCCAAGAAGAGCATCTTGCCTATTGATAATTCTATTATCAACGAGTGCCATTTTTATAGGAAAATTAATTCCATCTCTAAACTGAGCTTTAAGGAGGATTTTAACCGCTCCTATGTGTACCATATTGAGAGACTTTCTCAATTCTGGTTTAATATGCAAAAGCTTTTTTGCTATTTCACCCTTTGTTAAGAGTGGCAAATAAACTTCACCTGCTGTATTTTTTATGTCAACTGAAAGTTCTTCAGTGTTAAAACAATAAAATATTTTATTTTTTCTAGAAAAGGCTCTAGAAACTAAACTTTGTAAAGTTTTTGGTTGATTAAAAACCTGTTTAGTGTCAAGCTTGAATTTAAGCTTACTAATTTTTGTTAGTTGATCAGAATTAATCATGTAATCTGATACAAAACCTATTTCGTTTTCACTAAAGTTTAAAACTTCAGTTATTTCTTCAGATTCATCAGAATCATTTTTAAAACCTAAAAAAACTTAACCCCCACCAAGCTAAATGCTAAAAACTAATCCCTCCCCTCCCCCCCCCCCCCCCCAAAAAAAAAAAAAAAAAAAAAAACTTAAAAAACCCTAACCCCCCCCCCCCCCCCAATCCCACACCAAGCTAAAATGATAAAAACTAAACCCCCAAAAAAATCTAAAAAACACACAATTTTTTTTAAATATTTTTAGCTAAAAATCGCTACCTTTAGTAGCAAAAAAAAATTTTTTAATTTTTTTTGGTAACGAAAATTAGCGATTTTTAGCAAAAAAATATTTAAAAGAAATTTTGTGTGTTTTTTAGCTATTTTTAGATATTTTTTGTTGTGTTCACATTGGTTCTCACGGTTCTCGCAATAAAGGGTGCTTCCTAACGGATCCTTCTCCTATATATATATATATATATATAATATGAATACAAACTCATGATGAATAAACCAATAACAATAAATAGTGCTGTCATAATTTTTTTAAGTTTCAATTAAGTGTTCAAATCTTGAAAAATTAAACAAAATATTTTTCTTTTAGTTAAGTTATAATCAACTTATACATTTTTGGTTTAATTTTAAATAAGTTTAATTTATAATACAGACACCATACAAAAAACACATGTATTCATTTTTATGCTTTTCTCAATGTTTCTTCGAAACATCGTGATGAACCAATTCGATTCTGACCGAATAACATTGGTACTGGTGAAAGTGTTGCCGGGTGCACTATTCGTAAATGGTATAAGTTAGGGAGTATGATCAAAATATAAATCACATTTCGTATACAAACTATAAGAACCATTTAAAAAGTGTCATGTTACCTCCAATCAATTACAGAGTAATGGTAAAATAATAACCTAAATAATATCAATTATATTGAATTCTCTATAATTATATTAACAAGCAATCAATTCTTTATTTGAATCATCTTTTTGTTTTCAATGTGTTGATATAATTCTTCATAAAGAAAAGTGTTGATACCATTCACATATGTGCTAAAATCAATTATCTTGATTAATTTTCATGTGCTAATATAATTCAAATGTGTTACTTTTATATATATATATATATATATATATTGTTTTATTACTTGCTAATTTAACATTTTTAGTCGAAGACAGAGTTATACTCGTCTTTGTATTCGTTTTTGTTTCTTTTGATTGATATATTAATTGCTCGTATTATACCAGCTTCGTAATGATCTAAACCGATACCCACCCAAAACCCGTCGCGAAGGGCGGGGAAACCCACTAGTTAAAATTAAAGCCTCTTGACAACATAATCAATCAATATAAAATATATTTGTATTACAAACACACAAAAGCAACACGAAACCGGCACCATTGATTAATCTTCTCTTAAACATCTATTTTCTCAACTTGCATTCTTTAAAATATATGAGAAGATTCGTACTTTTGACTGAAGGACGGCTAAGCGAGGAGTTAAATCATTGTAATCAGTAGAATTTACTTGATACAAATTCTATCCAGAAGAAGACATAATTCATGCACTTGATTAAGTTGATCATTCTATCCACAAGGATACAAATTCTATCCAGAAGAAGACATAAATTCATGCACTTGATTAAGTTGATCATTCTATCCACAAGAAGACAAACAACGTTGTAGCATCAAACTTAAGAAGTTAAACAACAAAAAATATATTTCCATGATAGTGGGATTTTTCACGATTGAGACGAGCATTCGGTTGTTATCGATTTGATTTGTTGTAGTAAGACATGATATCGGCAAATGGGGGGTCAAAATAAGTCGGGTAAAATTAATTCATAATTATTTACTTAATAACATGATAAATGTATGAACATTTTGAAAAAAAAAATACTTATAAATCAACTGACTAATCTTGTAATAGAACATATCACCCATGTTTTTAAAACTGGACCGAAAATCGAGCCAGGCATATTACTGGTGTACTGGTTGGATCGGTCGGACCAATTGACAGAGATTTAAGAACCAAATGACGTATTTAACTTCAAACTTTTAATAATATAACAATTAAAAAGTTCATTAAATAAAATAGTATTATAAAATACGTAATGTAAGAAAAACATAGAGCACATTTGCAAGTATTAAATAAATTGAGTAAAGTTAAATTAAAAATAAAATGGAAAGACTGAAAGTAAGAAAAACATAAAAAGCATTTGTAAAATGAAAAGACTGAAAGCACGAAAAACATAAAAAGCATTTGTAAACTTTTCTAGAAAAGGTATTTTATTTCACCTTTGACAATGCCACGGTAGGCAATTAAACTGGGCTCTTGAATCGACGGCTAGAGGTATTAAATTCTTAATTAGAAAATATTGAATACGTGTGTTGCTGGGTGGACACATGCCTACCTTACAAATTCTTTGCATCCCCCACAGCCCCACTTATACCAGCTTTTTAATACAGTAATCAAAAGAGATACATCGATCTAAAACTATAAAATTGCATCCCCCATAGCCCCACTTATACCAGCTTTTTAATACAGTAATCAAAAGAGATACATCGATCTAAAACTATAAAAAAGGAATACCATCAGTTTGGTTCATCACAACCCCGCTAGGAACGTCGAGAATAAATCTACTTTTGAAACACACATAAAAGGGCAATGTGTAATTTGCGTTCCTCTGGTTTGGTGGTGCGATCAACCTTACCATCTGCGGCAGGCGAGTTCGTCACACCACCATCCATCACCACTGACGACGGGCCTTGTTGGTAGCCAAACACAACCCGTCTTGGGCTTCTGTCGTTTGGGCCCATTGGTAAGCCCAATTCACATACTTTCTCTCAAAGAATGCAGCAATAGGAAATGGGCAGGAAGACGAAAAGAATCCAAGGGAACTGCAGAATGCAATAAATGCATGATTGATAGAGAAGATAAAGTGGCCGGAAAAGCAAGTACGCTAAGCTGGCCACATTTAATGAAGTCTGTGATCCTACCGTTGGGGCTCAGTGATGTGTGAAAATTGTATATATTAAATTCAAACAAGTTTTAAAAATGGAATTACTAACTGAACCACACACAATCAGCAAGTACACCGGTCGCAGTGTAGCAAGTAGGTAAGACCAGATTTTAATCCGTGGACACTATGGGCAAAATCTCGATAATGAACCTCTGTCGAAAACCTAGCTAATTTAAAGTGAGAATTTTTATGATTTTCTAAAAACCTAATTAATTTATAAAGCAGTAAATAAAAATGTCACACAAACAAAACACAAAAGCAAATCGAATGTAATTGGCAGGCGAACTCGGAAAACGGGATCTAGGAACATAAATGATGAGAAGGAACTACCTAGGTATCGAATCCCTAGACTCATGCAACATTACGCTGACTATGGATAATGACTGAATACCCTAATCTACCCGATAAACCTCCTGCTAGAGATGATAAAGCGTGCAAGAAAGTGGGCAAAATGTGAAGTGCTAAGATGGACCGGCTCGAGCTATCGATACCAAGTCCCACAAATATCAAAGTGTGAAGCAGAAGAAACTTTGAAAATTGAAATCCTAGGAAACCTTAGACGCGAAGAAATAAACGGATCTGAGCTATCGGTCACCCAATCTACCCAACAACGACTAGCTAATAACCTAGAAAACTTAATTTTCCTCTCGAATCACTAGGCAAGGATGCACGTTTTAATTAGTTGAATTTAATTATTGATTAACTTGAATTATCTCTAATGTCAAGATTTAAACCGACAACCTAAGTTTCGCGATTCAAATTGATTTCTAGGTCTAGGGGATATTTCTATATGCCTAAACCGTTGAAGTCAACAATCAATAATCAACACAATAATTTTAACATGCAATATCAAAATCAACTTGAAAGCAACTTCATGTAAATCACATCAAACAGTCAAAAACCGAGTCAAAATAAAATAAAATGTCTAGATCATCTCAACCTAAGTAGTTTAAAAATTGAGCTACTCATATTTATCAAAAACATAACAAACTCAATTCTAAAAATCAAACAAGACATGGTTTCAATGCAAAAGATTAAAAACAAATAAGTAATATCGAACCCGCAGTGCTCTAGCCGCGAACCGAATATTTCTTTTCTCTTTTTTTTTTCTTGCGCCAAAGAAACAGCCGTGCACCTTATTTTTTCCTTGTGCGAAGCTTCGTCCACTATTTATTCATATATATTGCCTTAGGATTTTCTTTTAATTTGATGCCACACTAAAGTCTCATGTACATGCATGGCTGGAGAAAATGGCGGCCCACTATTGTTTTTACGTATGATATCCAAAAATGAGTCCAATACCAACTCCATGCTTTGGCCCATTCAACGAATCATGATGGCATGTTGGCTTGCTTGTTGATCCATGTGTCGAATAATTTGTTGGCTTTTAAACATCACTTCCCGTCACGCCTTTCAGCGTTCTTTCTGCTTTGTCCGTAATTGTTCGTTTTTTGCCGCAAAATCACATGATCCTCACCATTTCCTACAATTTAATAATTTCACAAATCAGTATCGAAAACGCGGGAAAACAATCAACAAACCAATCAAAATATAGGGAATTTGATACGATAAATATGTATTATTATAAACACATCAAACATCCCCACACTTTACCTTTTGCTTCTCCCTAAGCAAAATCCCAAGCAACATGTCCAACTTAAACGCTTAACAATAACGCAAGTCTCAAACAAATTATAACGCGAACTACGAAATCGTTAAACACAACGGTTTCGCAGACTTACAACGTTCAAAAGGAAGGTTGACGAATCATAATATTTAAATGAAAAACGGGCCTACCTCATCAAGTTTTTCTCACCTTCAACCAATCAATTATGCAATGTCAACACCCCTCACAACGTCACTGATCTCTCGGCTAATATATATATATATATATATATATATATGTAATTTCGAGTGAACTCTCAAAACCGAACTATGAAATATACTATCATAAGCTTCTACGTCAATCAAATCTCCACCTAAATGTTAAAATTCGACACGGATCAAGAGAGCTTTAATGGGTAGGTAAGGGTTAAAGGTAGGTTTCTTTTTTTCTTTTCTTTTTTTTTTTTTTTTTTGGGGGGGGGGGGGGGGGGGAAGAAGTGGCTAAACACATAATCACACGATAAACCGGATAAGCACGAAACAAACACTAACATATTGGTCATTTCGACCCACAACTTTATTCTATTTTTTTCTTTTTCTTTTCCTTTTTTTTTCTCACATTTTCTTTTTATTTTATTTTTTTCATTTTCATGATAAAGATAACAATACACAATATGATCCGGTTATCAAAACAACAACGGGTAACAAATGAATGGTTTTAGGCTCAAAGTGGTATCTAAGGACAATGGTGAAACGGGTCAAACACAAAGGCTACACAAATAGGGTGATCCTAATGCCTCTATAATATCCATGTCAAATCCTAACCGAAGGTCTCAAACTGTATCAAAATGCACAAGTCTAAAGTAATGTAACAAAGTCGGTAAACACACATGAAACGAAAATAGTGATTTAATATATATGAAACATATAAAGGCTCAATTCTCACTATCATGTGGAAAATAGGCTACTGATATCGACAATGCACAACCAATTAACTCTCCGGCTCCATCCACTATCCTAGGCATCCCAAAACCTTTTACTCTCTAAAAACCGATTCAGTCAACCTACTATCCCGCAACTTAAAGAAACATGCGTTCTCGACTCGTAAATTCGACAATTAAACTGTTTTTGACCGACGTTTTGAAAAGGCTTTTGTTTTCTATGCGCTAAAGGACCGGGACTCGCAACAAACTTACTTTTTTTTTTCAATTTTTCAATTTTTCAATTTTTTTGATTTTTTTTATCTTTTTTTTTACTCTAATCTACATAAAAAGACGTAGTCTCCCATCCCCACACTTAAAATTTGCATTGTCCCTAACGTAGGATGAAAGACAACTAAAAATAAATAAGAAATAAAACCTAAAATAATATACAAAATAAAAAGATAACGAATTGGAAAGAACTTAGCTGGTTAGGATAAAAATCAGTGCCAGCTGCGTGCGTCTTCAATCCGAACCCGTACACGATCGTATAGCATTTCTTTCGCGATCGTATCCAAAACTAACTCACTGGGGCTGCCCTTTAGAATATGGTATAAGCTCAAAATTGCCGTCCGAATGGAGATTGAGTACGAACGGGTCAATCAAACCTGCACACATAATACACAAACAAACCCAAGCGGAAAACTAACTCAACGACAAAAACTGACTCAAACCAACTAATTTAGACTCGTGTACACAAAAGATAAACATAAAATAAATACTACGAAAAACCATACGAACTCTACAACTCGGACGAACATCCGAGTACGTAACCCAAACTCTCACGTGCTAATAAGCGGGAGGTCTAGTACCTCATCCTCTCTCTCCTCAGTCGGTCCCTCGATGAAATGTTTTAAACGGTAACCGTTAACTTTATACCGCTGACTGTCCTCTCTCTCTACCTCTACTGTACCGTATGGAAAAACTTGAGTAACCACATACGGACCAGCCCAACGCGACCTAAGATTTCCGGGGAACAGCTTCAACCGGGAATTAAATAGCAACACCTTCTCCCCACACTTGAACTCTTTCACCTGCTTCAAGTGTCCGTCGTGCAACTCCTTAGTACGCTCTTTATACGCCCACGACTTTTCATACGCCTCGTCGCGCTACTCCTCTAACTCGTGAATCTGAAGAAACCGGTTCTTACCCGCAGCTGGTAAGTCAAGATTGACTGTCTTCAGTGCCCAGTATGCACGATGCTCTGGCTCTACCGGTAGATGACACGCTTTCCCACAAATTAACCTAAAGGGTGTGGTCCCAATAGGTGTTCGATAAGTAGTACGGAAAGCCAACAGAGCGTCATCCAACTTTTCGGACCAATCAATACGACTGTTTCCGACAGTTTTCTCCATAATTCACTTAATTCCTCTGTTCGAATTTTCCACCTTCCCACTTGTTTGTGGATGATAGGCCTTCGAAAGGCGATGAGTCACCCCATAGCGTTTCAAGACCTTCTCTATCTGTGAATTGCAGAAGTGGGTGCCTTGATCAGATATCAAGGCCTTGGGTGTTTTGAACCTAGAAAACAGCTTCTTCAAAAACCTCACAACAACCCTCGCGTTATTCGTAGGCAAAGCTTGCGCCTACACCCACTTAGAAACGAAGTCGACCGCGACTAGGATGTATCGTTTCCCACGAGACATGGGAAATGGACCCATAAAATCAATGCCCTATATGTCAAAGATCTCAACCACCTGAATGGGGTTCTGAGGCATCTCATTTCGGGATGAGATATTGCCCGTCCACTGACAGGCGTTACAGCTTCGCACGAACTCAAGAGCATCCTTAAAAATCGTTGGCTAGTAAAATCCTGCGTCATACACCCGCTTGGCAGTGTAAGTCGCTCCGTAGTGGCCACCAGTCGGTCCCTCGTGACAATGTCGTAGTATACTCTGGGACTCCGCTCCAAACACACATCTCCTCATAACTTGGTCCTCACCGATCCTAAACAAGTATGGATCCTCCCAAATGTAGTGCTTGACATCCGCAAAGAATTTCTTCTTTTGTTGATACGTCATGCCATCCACAAGGTCACCAGTAGACAAGTAGTTCGCAAGATCGGCGAACCAGGGAAAGCCTTCCTCGTGGGATTTCATAAACATCAGAATCTCATGGGGAAAGTCATCCCCTATCCTCTCCTCCCGAGTCCTATCTAACTCGAGGTTCTCTAATCGGGACAGATGATCCGCAACAACATTCTCAGCCCCCTTGTTGTCCCTAATCTCTATATCAAACTCCTGATGCAGCAGAATCCATCGAATAAGCCTAGGCTTCGCATCCTTCTTCGCAAAAAAGTACCGAAGAGCCGTGGATCTGTGAAAATGATGGTCTTAGAAAGCACAAAATAAGAACGAAATTTATCACACGCAAACACAACGGCCAACAGATCCTTCTCCGTCGTCGTGTAATTCTCTTGGGCCTCGTCTAGGGTTTTGCTCGCGTAGTAAATAGGATGAAAGTGTTTATTCCTACGCTGCCCTAACACGGCCCCAACTGCGAAGTCGCTCGCATCGCACATAATCTCGAACGGAAGGCTCCAATCAGGAGCAATCAGAATAGGAGCACTCACTAACCTCTCCCTAATCAACTCAAAGGCCTTCAAGCACTCATCATCAAACACGAACGGCCTATCGGCCTTCAAGCACTCATCATCAAGCTGGGTCATCGGGCGAGCAATCTTCGAGAAGTCACGGATGAAACGGCGGTAGAATCCCGCATGACCCAAGATACTCCTAGTCGATTTCACGGAAGTAGGCGGCGGGAGCTTCGAGATAACATCAACTTTGGCTTGATCAACCTCAAGCCCCGCCTGTGAAATCTTGTGCCCTAGCACAATCCCCTCTCGAACCATAAAGTGACACTTTTCCCAGTTAAGCATCAGGTTCGTCTCATCACATTGAGTAAACACACGATCTAGATTACGTAGACATAGATCGAAGGAACTCCCAAACACAGAAAAATCATCCATAAAAACCTCCATGGAGTCCTCGATCATCTCGTGAAATATAGCCACCATACAGCGCTGGAAAGTGGCTGGAGCGTTACACAACCCAAACGGTATGCGTCGGTATGCAAAGGTGCCATAAGGGCATGTAAAGGTGGTTTTCTCCTGATCCTCCGGTGAGATAGGAATCTGGAAATAACCTTAAAAACCGTCAAGAAAGTAGTAGAATTGCTGACCTGACAAACGCTCCAGCATCTGGTCAATGAACGACAAAGGAAAATGATCCTTGCGAGTGGCATCATTGAGTCTGCGATAGTCTATGCAGACTCTCCAACCGGTGACGGTCCAGGTGGGTATCAACTCATTCTTCTCATTGACAACCACAGTCATTCCCCCTTTCTTGGGGACCACCTGGACGAGACTCACCCATGCAGAATCAGATATCGGGTAGATAAGCCCTGCATCAAGTAGCTTTATCACCTCTAAAAGTCCCAACACAATACAATCGGGCATCAAACACTAAACAAGTAGCGGAATTACAAGCAAGATGTCGCAGATTGAAAGGCAATTGTATTGATTCACTAACAAGAACACACGGATTCAAACAATCCGTCTGGTATTCTTGATCGCACAAAAGCACAAGTTTGTAATAGAATCAACAACCACAAAAGACTTAGGAACCTCCTATTTATACTAACATATGAGACCCTATTACATTGGGCCAAGCCCATACCCCAAAGACTACTAAACAACCAAACAAAACCACATAATGTTTCGAACTCAAACCATACAGATTAACCTAAGACAGACGCAAACCTATACTAGATTATACCCTTACAATATCCCCCTAGGTTTGTGTTGTCTTGGCGTCTTTAGCTTCACTTCTGCTTCCTCTGCTGTGAGGCCTTCAGCAAGTGTCTCTGTCTCATCAACATCATCATTAACTTCATCATCATCAATCATTCTATCATCAACAATATCCTCTTCGCTTTCAACACTAGTCAAATCCACGTTCTCGACTGGTTCTTGTGTTCCTACAGGAGCTTTAATTATTTCTACATCATGCTCTTCAGCTACAATGGCATTGACCTGAGCAGGTGCCTCTTCTTGAATCTCAGCAAAAACACCAAACTTCTCTAACTTTCGCTTGTTTTGGTACTTTGTCTCAACATTGTCTCTCGACCTCTGATAAGACAATGTCAATGACATAAGCGTTACCCTTTCGTTCAAACTTCAACAATATCCATTCATCAGGAATGACCATTCCTGGTTTCAGAATAAGACAATGTTTATTAGTGAAGTGAGTTGAGTAACCGTTGTTGCATATTTGAGCAACACTCAGCAGGCTGTGCTTCAACTCAGGAACGCAGTTGACGTCTTTGAAACAGAGATCACCATTCTTGACTGTGCCTCATTGTGTGATCTTTCCTTTCTCTCCTCCCGCAAAAGCAACATATCCTCCATTAAATTCTTCAAGGTCAGAAAGTTGGGATAAGTCTCCAGTCATGTGCCTGGAACAGCCACTGTCAATGACCCAGAGTCGAATGACAACCCGCCATAGCCGTTCCTGCACAATATGTGGGATTAATTAGATTTTGGTACCCAAGCCATAGTTGTAGTGGGTACACCTTGTGCATTAACATATGTGACTTGCATCCAAATCAGCTTTTCTTTAGAGTAGATAGGTTTGTCATTGATGTACGATGATTTAGGAGAGTTATCTGGAACATGTTTCTTAGGTTTCCAAACTTGCCTAGATCTTTCCAATTTCTTGGATGCCTTTGGCGAAACAGGTGTGGAGTTCGGAGTGTGACCTTTTGTTTTCAACGTCATTTGTTTAGCTTTGTTCCAGTCTTCATCAGAAGGCTTCACCTTGGAATTTAGCTTCTTAATAGGTTTAGATTTTTTAGTCTTCTCCTGTTTTGAAAACTTGACATTCCCTTTTGGAGCCTTCTGATGTTCTCCCATTTTGATTTTATCAGGACGATGCTAACAATTTCTTGCAATTTGTCCAACAACTCCACATGTGTAACATATTTGTCGTTTCACGTGTGGTTTTGCCTGACATCCATCAGTCTTTTCAGAACTTGAGGACTTGTGTGATTCCTGAGATGCAAACGAGACATGTTTAACTTTATCCTTAGAAACAGAATGACATTTAATTGGATTATTTGATCTTGATTTTGGTGGAACATACTTTGTTTCACTACCTCTTTTAGTTTGTTACCAATAGATTTTTAGACTTATCAGCTTTATTAGGCAAAACAACTGAATTCAAATCCATACATATAGAACCAAAATAAATGTCAGAACATTCATCGATCTTTAAAACAGAGCCCACACTATCCAAAGCATCAGAAGAAACTGAAATATTGTTTGACTTTTCAGAAATTAAAGAATTGTTTTTCTGAATTTTATTTTTCAAAACAAGTAAAGCAACGTCATCCTCATCATCTTCATCTACCCAATCTTCAATAATTACTTGGTCTGCATTTGAAGCAACAGGGTTAGTATCATTCATTTTCTCACAAAAGGTGTCACTTGATGTAGCAGTATCGCTTTCGGCTTCTAGTGACACCATTGATTCAGAAAGATCAGAATAACTTTCGTTTAAACATTCAGAAGGGGCTTCTGTGGTTTCATCACCATTTAACTCAACAGAAACTCCTAATGTTGCTTCTGATTCTTCTTTGATTGAGTCTGATTCAACTGTCTCAGATGATTCATTTGTTGACTCTATTGAGTCAACTGACTCTGAGTTGTCACAGTTAGTCTTTTCAGAGGAGTCACATGTTGAATCAGATGAAACTGATGATTCAGAATATTCACCTGACTCTATCTCAGCCTGAGGTGTCTCTGCTTCTTCAGGTGATGCATTGTTGACATAAACTGATTCAACCATTTCTGATTTCTCAGGAGTGGTTGTCTCAGAAGTATTACAGGTTGTATCACATGGGGAAGCAGATTCACTCTGTTTACCATTTTTGAACTCTTTCATAAATTCAGTCAAACCCTTTATCATGGCAAACTCAATGTTGTCTACATTCACCTTAGACTCTCTTACCTCAGACTCTTGTGTTAGTGATTTATTATCAGGTGACTGTTGTGACACACAAGATTCTGCCTTTTCCAACACTTGAAAATGTTTATCAACACTTACAATTTTCTCAAAATTTAAGGTTTCTGTATGATTTAAAACATTTTCTGATTTAGCAAACGTTTGTTGATAAGCCTGCTTTTCTAAAATGATTTCAGTGTTATCAGGCCTAGTGATTTTTATCTTTCGAGACTTGACAGGTTCAGGTTTCTTATCCTCTTGTTTCCCGTATTCCATTTTGGGTAAATTGTCTATCTCCTCTTCAGTCATTGGAATTGAGGAATAATTGTGATTGTATGGTGGAGGTATGCATACAAAACCTAATCCTTTATTCCTCACTTCCTTTTTGCTATATTTTAACTGTTGAATTATCATCTTTTCGACTTTTTCACTTGAAGCGTCAAACTTTTTAAAATTGAATTCTGTATTTTCAAAAGTTGATTTTAAGTCATTTAATTCAACAGTCAATTTTTCAGATAGCTCTTTGTAGTGGAGATATCGACAGTTCGCTTCGCTTAGATCGCTATGCAACTTTCGAATATCACGCTTTTGCGCCTCCACCATATCCTTATACCCATTCTGTTTCTTCTTAACTTCATAACTACTGGATCTGGTATATTGAAGTTGCATAACAAGAGAGTCGGCCTGTTCTTTAAACCCTTTTACTTTTTCCCTACACTTAGAGTTACATCAAACATCATCTACACATACCTCAGCCTCAGAAGGAGTGTAGTCGTTCATTTGAGCCATGAGGGCGTGATAGATTGTTCCCTCCATGTCTTCAGTTGTTGATTCAGTGTCTTCTTTCACTTCTGCCATGAGAGCTTGATTTGACTGATATAAAGTGTCTGCAGTGAGTTGCAAATCATTCATCTGTTGTGTCGAATCGAAGCCCCCTCCCTCTTGAACCACCAGTGCACTTCCAGGATTTGCAATTGATTCTGAAGTGATTATTTGATTTCTGGCAGCAGTGTTTGAGGATGAAACCTGAGCGGGATGGGAAACGGTGATGTTCGAGGTTGACACGATGTTTGGTGCTGGTCGTGCAGCTGAACTAACAGTAACAGTGATGTTTGGATCCACTCTCTCCTTTCTTGGTTGCTTGCACTCTCGAGCATAGTGCCAAGGCTCATGGCAGTTATAACATCTGAGCTTAGACTTGTTCCAACCAAGCTCATGATCAGTTGTTTCCCATTTATTTCTACCAATTTTCTTCACAAAGTTTTTGGCTCGAAACACTGCCATGGCCATCTGCCAAGTGATATCCATTTCTTCAACATCATCAGGATGGATTTCCAACTGTTTAGTAGAATCGATGTTATTTGCTACCCTTCCAGCAATAAAAGCATGATAACAGTTCATGACCCCTGTCATGAAAGCCATAGCTTGCTCAAATTCCTTTGAAGTGGCCACTGAAGAGTTTGTTGCGGCGAAAACAGTAGTAATGTTCGAAAGGAGTTAGGTGGGTGTAGAAGCAGATTGATTAGCAGGCTGTGGAGCAGATTGAGTTGGGTTCACTTTTTTAGCAGGAGTAGAAAAGTAACCAGATTGATTGACATAAGTTCCAAGGTTAGTGGGAAACAAAACAGTAGAAGGTGTTTAAAGCGAGCTCATTCCTTGCTAAGATACCAAAGCAGTGTTTGTCAACACACCTGCATTTTTGTAGCTTGCAGTGTGGTTGTAGAGCCTTTGTTTATCGTCCATCTCATAGGACTTCAGCAACGAAATCAGCTCAGATAGAGTCATTCTGGCCAAGTCCCTGGTTCTTTTGATAAGGGTCACATTTGTATACCAGTTTCTTGGAAGAGCATTGAGCAGTTTCTTGTTGATAACAAAATTTTCCATCCTGATATCATGAGTCTTCAAATCACTAACCAAAGCAACAAATCTTTGAATTTGATTTTCCAAAGTTTCTCCTGGGAAGTGATTGAACAGATTAAACTTTTGAGTGAGCATTTCCCGTCTGCTTTCCTTCATTTTTGCATTTTTGCAATCTCGAACTCCAATGTCAATTTCTGGTGCCAGTGAAGAGTGTAGCATAGCAAGAGCCTTGACATCAACGTCAAGCTTTTCACGATCCTCTTCAGTAAATTGAGACTCAGGCTTAGGTGCAGTTGTTCCCTCAGCTTCGTTCACGACATAGGTGATCACAGTTGGTCCATTGCAGATGGACCTGCATGCCTTTGGATCTTTGATTATCATGTATTGAATGAATCTGAACTTCCATTCTGAAAAGGTTCCCCCAGAAATTAGCCTAGGAATCCTATTATTAGTTCCAATTATATTATCTAGATCCTGGTTAATAGCAGCTTTTTCAGTCAATCCCAATTGATTAATTTGATCCATTTCTGAAAAGACAATTAAACGTATAACTAATAAGTAATTTAAATATAAAACAAATTATCAATATCCCTTATGGTTACAATACAGTTTAAAAAACAGTTCAGAAGGTTCAACAAATAGTCAAAAGGTCCAAAACAAAATATTGTCCGTGTAGCAGTGCAAATGGTCCAACACAGTTCAGGCCACTTGAAGAAGTTCAATCCCAATCGCACACTTGACCTCTAGCAAGAGTCCAAAAGCAATCGCACAGTTCCACAGTCCAATCGCATAATTTCACAGTTTCAAATGAACCTTTAGCCAATCGCACAATTTGACACTTTCAAATGAACCTTTAGCCAATCGCACAATTTGACACTTTCAAATGAACCTTTAGTCAATCGCACAATAGACACTCGTACAGTTCACCAAGATCAATCAGTTCAGATGAACAGTTGATCGCATAAGAGACTCCCAATCGCACACCTTGTTCTAGATCGCACAAGCGATATAGTTTGCGCCTGATTCCTTAATAGTCCAAACAATTTACGATCGCACACCTTCAGTCGCACAACTTATTTTGGAAATGTGATCACAAAAATTGTCAACTGCAATCCCGAGAAATCTGGTGATTAAATTTTCAATTCTGTTTGAGGATTTCCTACAACAACTTTCCAAAATTCCTGCAAACACAATCAATCTTGCACACAAACAGATCAAACCACACTTTTATTCAAAAATTCTGATGAATATTTGATGATCTTCGAAGCATAAAACCCAGAAATTTAAATTTTTAAGAGAACTTTTAACTGAAAATAAGAACTTTTGGGTTTGAAAACTTTAAATTTCACAAGACTAAAGATTTTAATATCAAAAGTCACTACTCAAATCTCAATTCTGATATTGAAAACCGTTTTTTTCATGAAAATTTTTACCAAAACAAATCAGAATTTAAGATTAACCACTTTGTTTTGTTTAACAGTATATCAATTTGATCTTGAACAAAACAGAAAACTATTTCAGGATCTGTGTTCGAGGCTTAACTTGGGTCAATATTAAGATGTAATATATCAGTTTTTAAGATGACAATTTATGCAACTTACACACTCTAGATCCCAAGAAACAGTCGAAAAGAAAGAAAAGTGTAAATCTTACTGAAATAGAACATAATACAGACCATTCTTTGTCGAATCCGAACACCGATCAACAGCAAAACACACTTCAATCTCCAAGATATCCGATCAAAGCCGAGCCTTCACAAGACTACTTAGGCTCTGATACCAATTGTAAGTCCTAACAAAATGTAATCGGATATCAAACACCAAACAAGTAGCGGAATTACAAGCAAGATGTTGCAGATTGAAAGGCAATTGTATTGATTGACTAACAAGAACACACAGATTCAAACAATCCGTCCGGTATTCTTGATCGCACAAAAGCACAAGTTTGCAATAGAATCAACAACCACAAAAGACTTAGGAACCTCCTATTTATACTAACATAGGAGACCCTATTACATTGGGCCAAGCCCATACCCCAAAGACTACTAAACAACCAAAGAAACCCACATAATGTTTTGAACTCAAACCATACAGATTAACCCAAGACAGACGCAAACCTATACTAGATTATACCCTTACAACCTCATTCTTAACGACCTCCTGCATATTCGGGTTTAACCTCCTCTGAGGCTGAACCACCAGCTTAAACTCCTCTTCCATCAAAATTTTGTCTGTGCAAAACGAAGGGTTAATACCCTTTATGTCCATGAATTTCCAAGCTATTGCACCCCTGTGCGCCTTCAACACAACCATCGGCTTTTTCTTCTCCTCCTCCGTCAAACTCGAAGAGATAATGACGGGTAACTGAGATCACTCACCCAAGAATACGTACTCCAGATGAGACGGTAACTCCTTAACTCCAGGGGCGGGGGAACCTCAACTGACGGTTTCTCCTCTAGAATCTCTCTCTCTCAATAATCTCGAATACCTCACCACACTCAGATATAGGGGAAGGCTCGCCATCATGTGTCTGCGAGTCCTGCTCAAGGTAAAAAACCGTGACCTCTCTCCCTTGATCATCCACGCTCACAAGCTGCGTGTCGGATGTGTCTCTCCCACAAATTTCGCTGAGAAGGCCACCCACTTGAGACATAAGAGTATCCATAAAATAAAGAGTGTCATCATGCTGTCGGGTGTGCCTCATGGAACGCTGGATATCTAAAGTAACTTCATCCTCATCGACACGAAGTGTCAACTTTCCATCATGTACGTCGATAGCTGCTCGTGCAGTGGCAAGGAATGGACGACCTATGATCAACGGGACCTCAGAGTCCTCATCCATGTCGAGAATGACAAAGTCAACTGGGAATACGAACTTGTTGACTTTCACCAACATGTTCCCCATGATGCCCCTCGGATACTTCACCGATCGATCGGCGAGCTGAATACTCATGTGTGTAGGGGAAGGCTCTCCTAGGTCAAGCTTAGCGAATATGGAATAGGGCATGAGATTGATGCTTGCACCTAGGTCAGCAAGCGCATTGCTGATAGTAAGATTCCCAATCAGACATGGGATGGTAAAGCTACCAGGATCAGTCATTTTCTTTGGCAGCTTGTTCTGCAAGACAGCAGAACACTCCTCACTCAGGGTGACAGTCGAAAGATCCTCTAATTTCTTCTTATTCGTAAGAAGATCCTTCAAAAACTCCGCATACTTCGGCATCTTCACCAAAGCCTCGACGAACGGGATGTTCACATGCAGCTTCTTCAACATCTCCATGAACCGACCATACTACTCCTCGTCCTTACGCTTCACTAACCTACCAGGGTAAGGGGGTGTTGGCTTGTACACCCTCTTCGGCTCTTTCTCAGCTTCCTCCTTCTCTATTGACTTGGTGGACTGTGCTGTACTTGCTGGGCACAGCCTAGGGTGCACTTTGCCAGCCGGTGTCTCCATCTCAATCTCCTCGTCGACCGGTTCCTCATCCACTACCGGTTCGACCTCAACAGGTCCTCGTCCACTCCTAGTAGTAACAGCCTTTGCATTAGCATTTGGATTCAATGTGGTGTTACTAGGAAGATTACCTTGAGGTCTCTGACTCAACTTCTCCGACATCGCACCTACAGTCCTCTTAAGGTTTTGCAAGGCTGTGTTCTGACTTTTCATGAAAGCCTCTTGCTCCAAGAACCTCGACTGGTTCTCCTGATGTCGTGTCTCCTCTGTGGTCATGAACTGAGTCAGTAGTTGCGTCTGCTTAACCAGGGTCTCTTGATTCAGCTTCATTGTCTCCTGGTTCTGCCTCAACATCTCCTCTAACGTGGGGTTCTTATCCCCACCACTCGATCCTGTGCCTGTGTCCTGGAACAAGTTCTGACTCGGCTAAAACCCCGGCGGGTTTCTGTTCTTCCAAGTGAAGTTCCGGTGGTTCCTCCAACCGGAATTGTAGTTGTTTTCGAAGTTATTTTGATTCCGGTTGCCCACATACTCTACCTTCTCCTCAAATTCCTCGAGATCAATGGGGCACGCAGCCGTGTCGTGCCTCCCCGTGCAGATCTCACATGGCTGCTCTTTTTTCGCTTGCATATCCCTCACTTGCTTTGTCAATTGGTCAATCTGAGCCTACATGGCGGTAGTAGAATCGACTTTGTGTACACCTCTCTGTGCTGAAGTCGTGATTCATGAATCAGGGAACTCATAACTGCTCATAGCTATGTCCTCGAACATATCCGTGCACACCTCTGGTATCTTGGCGGTCATCAGATTGCCACCAGCAGTGGTGTTCAGCATATTCCTCATAGCAGGCGTCACTCCATGATAGAACTTCTCAACTAACGCCTAATTCTCAAACCCGTGATGTGGACATTTGACTAATAACTCCTTGAATCGCTCCCATGTCTCGTAGAAAGACTCCCTCCTTTTGGCGAAAATCTTGAATCATGCTCCTAAAATGAGCAGTTTTGGCAGGAGGAAAGTACTTGCCTAAGAACTTGTCTTTCATCCCGGCCCAAGTGGTGATGGATCCCGCAGGAAGGGATTCCAACCAAGCATGAGCACGGTCAGCAAGTGAGAATGGGAATAGACACAGCTTGCAGGCGTCCTCGTTGACGCCCTGCGTCTGGAACGTATCACAGATTGCCAAAAAACGGGACAGATGAACATTCGGATCTTCGGAAGGCAACCCGTGGAACTGGATGGTGTTCGTAACCATCATGATGATCTGAGGCGGAATCTGCCAACTATTAACACCGATAGCAGGTCGGGTAATGCTGGATCGAGCATTGGCCATGTTCGGCCGGGCGTAGTCCGCGATAACTCTCCTAGTAGGGGCATCTCCGTCGCCGTTCATGATGACAGTAGGTGTAGAAGCGTATACCTTAGTTGCTTGGGTGGCACGAAGACGCTCGTGGAACTCTCGCTCAGGCTCGCAGGAAGCAGAAAACGTAGGAGGTCCCTGTGAACGAGTATGTGGCATAAACAATTACTAAACTAAAAACCAAAAAGACAACTAACCCTAAAGGCACAAATTGCAAGCAAAGGCACCTAAAGGTAAACGAGAAACCTAATAAAGCAAGTAAAAACTAAATTGACGACTCGGGTCGTTCTCGAGATTGCGAGTGTCCCCGGCAACGGCGCCAATAACTTGATGTGTGAAAATTGTATATATTAAATTCAAACAAGTTTTAAAAATGGAATTACTAACTGAACCACACACAACCGTCAAGTGCACCGGTCGCAGTGTAGCAAGTAGGTAAGACCGGATGTCAATCCATGGACACTATGCGTAATTAAAAATGTCACGCATATAAAACACGACAGCAAATCGAATGCAATAGGCAGGCGAACTCGGAAACGGGATCTAGGAACAAATATGATGAGAAGGAACTACCTAGGTGTCGAATCCCTAGACTCATGCAATATTACTCTGACTACGGATAATGATTGAATACCCTAATCTACCCGATAAACCTCCCGTTAGAGATGATAAACCGTGCAAGAAAGTGGGCAAAATGTGAATTGCTAAGATGGACCGGCTCGAGCTATCGATACCAAGTTCCACAAATATCAAATATGTGACAACTAAGGTGTCAAAATCCTCAATTTGTGAAGCAGAAGAAACTTTGAAAATTGAAATCCTAGGAAACCTTAGACGCGAAGAAATAAACGGATCCGAGCTATCGGTCACCCAATCTACCCAACAACGACTAGCTAATAACCTAGAAAACCTAATTTTCCTCTCGAATCACTAGGCAAGGATGCACGTTTTAATTAGTTGAATTTAATTATTGATTAACTTGAATTAGCTCTAGTGTCAAGATTTAAACCGACAACCTAAGTTTCGCGATTCAAATTGATTTCTAGGTCTAGGGGATATTTCTATATGCCTAAACCGTTGAACTCAACAATCAATAATCAACACAATAATTTTAACATGCAATATCAAAATCAACTTGAAAGCAACTTCATGTAAATCACATCAAACAGTCAAAAACCGAGTCAAAATAAAATAAAATGTCTAGATCATCTCAACCTAAGTAGTTTAAAAATTTAGCTACTCATATTTATCAAAAACATAACAAACTCAATTCTAAAATCAAACAAGACATGGTTTCAATGCAAAAGATTAAAAACAAATAAGTAATATCGAACCCGCAGTGCTCTAGCAGCGAACCGAATATTTTTTTTCTCTTTTTTTTTCTTGCGCCAAAGAAACAGCCGTGCACCTTATTTTTTCCTTGTGCGAAGCTTCCTCCACTGATGTTGTCGAGATTAAATAATGAAAATCCTCAACTGTTGTTGTCGTGAACAATAGGAACCCCCAACTGCCTGATGTCTTCGAAAATAATAATATAGCAATCCTCTTAAATTGCCGCCCACCTAATGCCTCCTGTGCTTTCGAAAACAATCTTAAAGTAATAGAGATCCTCTTGTTTTTTACTTCACGTCAATATATAAGTCTCTCCACTAGGGTTAATTATATTAACATACTCATGCATTTAGATTTGCAAAAAGGCCCACCTTTGGTCATGTCTTCTGCGGCCCACTATAGGTTCTCGAAAATAATAATAGGTGGCCATCTCCATCTTGCTGATCGTCCACTATTTATTCATATATATTGCCTTAGGATTTTCTTTTAATTTGATGCCAAATACCCCACTAAAATCTCATGCACATGCATGGCTGGAGAAAATGGCGGCCCACTATTGTTTTTACGTATGATATCCAAAAATGAGTCCAATACCAACTCCATGCTTTGGCCCATTCAACGAATCATGATGGCATGTTGGCTTGCTTGTTGATCCATGTGTCGAATAATTTGTTGGCTTTTAAACATCACTTCCCGTCACGCCTTTCAGCGTTCTTTCTGCTTTGTCCGTAATTGTTCGTTTTTTGCCGCAAAATCACATGATCCTCACCATTTCCTACAATTTAATAATTTCACAAATCAGCATCGAAAACGCGGGAAAACAATCAACAAACCAATCAAAATATAGGGAATTTGATACGATAAATATGTATTATTATAAACACATCACTCAGACACGTGTCTGAGTTCCCCAAGGCTGTAGAGAAGCCGTTAGATGATCCGACAACGCTTCCTATGAAAGATAAGTCACTCCCTTTATATAAGGAAGGTAAGCTCTTCCAGAAAAGGAATAGAACACCCTCTCTTATTGAATGCACGGTGGCCTCATTTATTCCGACAACCTCGAATAACATTTACTCACACACATTTACTTATATACACTAGAATTCACACCAAGGAGAATATTCCGAGGACAATACCCGTCGGAATAGGCTTCTCATTATCTCCGGCAAGTTTACTTACTCTCACGCCGGAGCTTGGTCACGGATTCCCCCTCTGGGGGTCCTTCGTGACGAGGCTAACGGTTTTCTTTTTCGTAGGACAAAAGGACAGGATTCTTACAATGTCAATAAGACTCTTTGACTGTCCTCAATGACCTGAGGGCTCGACATTGGCGCCATCCGTGGGACACCGATCCGTCTGGTGATTCCACCTTGAACCCTATCGACGTTGTAAGAAGTCACTACCCGCCAGAGATAATATGGCTACGACGCCATCTCAAAGCTCTCTGACCGTAAAAACGGTGCAAGGCACCAACGACGCGGTTGTAATAGAAGATATCACACACGAAGAAGAAACCGAGAAGAGGGTGGAAGCCTTAGGGAAGAGAAGTACGATCACATCCGATTTCGTAGCCATGCACAAGGACAAGCTTAAAAGCAGCTTGGGGACCTGGAAAGCAAGAGAAGCTGGAAAGTCTCAAGGCTAGGCTTTCCTTCGATACACCGTCAAGCAAAGGAGGTGCTAGTCCACAAGACAAAAGTAACAACTCTGACCCCTTGGAGGCCTTCATGACGGTCTTGAGACAAATGACGTCGGAGGAAATAGAAGATTTAATAAAAGGAAAAGGGCAGAAAGGAAAGGAGAGGGAAAGCCAAGATGACGGCGGGTTAAACCAACCCTACTTACCCAGGGACCTAGCCGAGATCTCAAAATTCACCAAGAGGATAGCCGAGGCACTCATGCCTCCAAAGCTTAAGCTGCCGATGAATTTCGACATATATGACGGGACGAAAGACCCGGAGGACCATCTACATGCCTTCAAGGGCGCAGGAGAGGTAGGGCGATGGTCGATGCCCACTTGGTGCCACATGTTTGCTCAGACACTGACGGAGGGAGCCAGGCTCTGGTTTGACAGCCTCCCCCTGAAGGCATAAACAGTTACGAGGAGATGAGTGAGAAGTTCCTGAGAAATTTCAGCCAACAAAGAAAGGTGATCAAGAATCCCAATGAGATCATGCACATACGACAACAGGACAACGAACGAGTAGACCAATATATGGAAATGTTCGTTAAAGAGAGCATGAACATAAAAGACGTCCCTGAAGTAATGAAGATTTGCAGCTTCATTAATGGCTTAAAGCACACCCAGCTATGTGAGAAGCTAGGGGAGGAGTTCCCGTCTACATTTGACAACCTCATGGACCGAGTCAGAGCCTTTATCAGAGGAAAAGATACGGTCAGCGAGGCCAAGGAAATGGATGTCCTGACCCGGAGAGCCAACCCTGCAGCAAAACCTCCGGAAAAAAGTACCCCCTAATCTCGGAAACCTACTTTTGATAAAATAAAACATGACAGGGCAAAGCCGAAGTATTCCCCCTATAGACCGCGGGGTAGAGGACCGGAACCCTATTCCGACAGCTTCACCCCCTCACCAAAACTCCAAGGGAGATATTGGCTACAGAAAGAGTCAAGAACTCTTTTCCTAAGCCTCCTCCAATTAAACCAGGACCGAAAGCCCAGCCAAACGAATATTGTGACTTCCATAAGGGTTTTGGCCACAAAACCGACGATTGCATGTACTTGAAAAGAGAAATAGAAGCGGCGGTAAAAACTGGCAAACTGGCACATTTGGTCAAAGAAATCAAAGAGGGATGAGAAAGAAAAGGAAGGGATGTAAAAGGAGGGGAACCAGAGAGGGGGTATGTCGATATGATCAGTAGGAGGGATGAATACGATTCCACCAGAAGCGTTAAGGCCAGAGTATTAGACCCCCCGGACTGCATGAGGGCCCCCATATTGATGCCATATTTAGAATACCATGAGGTGCAAAGGCTCCCCCTCAACATCTCAGCGATCTTAGCTATTAACAAGGTGGCCCGGATACATGTGGATGGGGGAAGCAGAGTAGAGGTAATCTATGAGCATTGTTTCTTAAGGTTTGACAGAGATGTAAGGGACAGGTTGGAGGAAGATTCAATCCCCCTGTTAGGTTTCAATAACAGTGTATCCCACCCTCTGGGGAAGATCAGGCTTCCTTTCACGGTTGGGGTGGGAGACCGGGTCTAAACCATAGATCTCACCTTCACCGTCATCCGAGCACCTTCCAAGTACAATGCTATCTTAGGCAGGCCAGGCATCGGGGACTTACGGTGAAGGTAGCCTGGGTGAAGTCCTCATATGAGGTGGTGTCTTTAGTCTCAGAAAGAAGAGGTAGGGAAGAGCCTCCGAGAAGAAGGAATCGAAGAGTGGGCCCTATGTGACAGGTTTCCAGAACAAACAGTGAAGGTAGGAAGCCACCTCAGTGACAAATGCAAGAGTGCACTTAAGGAACTACTTCTCCTTAACATAGATGTGTTTGCGTTCCAACACAGAGATATGACTGGAATCCCAAGGAGCCTAACTGAGCACAAACTCAACACCCACAGTTGGATACGACCAGTCAAGCAAAAGAAAAGGAGTATGGGTCCGAGCAAAAGAAGGGCTGCGTGTGAGGAGACAAGGAAGCTACTCAAGGCTGGGATAGTTAGAGAAGTCAGATACCCCTCCTGGATTGCTAACCTAGTAATGGTCAATAAGAAGGATGGAGGGTGGAGGATGTGTGTAGACTACCAAGATATAAACAAGGCATGCCCCAAGGACTGCTACCCCCTTCCAGGGATAGACGTCCAGGTGGACTCCCTAGCTCAGTATCCGTTGAAGTGTTTTCTCGACGCATACAAGGGGTACCACCAGATCCAAATGTCATTAGAAGATGATGAGAAAACTGTGTTCATAACGGACGAAGGAACCTTTTGTTACACAAAAATGCCCTTCGGACTAAAAAACGCAGGGGCCACATACCAGAGGTTCATGAACACCTTGTTTAAAGAGCAACACGGAAGAAACCTGGAGGTGTACGTTGACGACATCATCATAAAAATCCTCAAAGAAATGACTATGCTGGAGGACATAGCCGAAACCATCCAGACCATGCTGGACGTGAATATGAAACTAAACCCCGGGAAGTGCTACTTCGGGGTGGAAGAAGGGAGGTTCTTGAGGGTAGTCGTTACCAAAGGATGAATCAAGGCAAACCCTGAAAAGACCCAAGCAGTGGCGGATATGCGGTCCCTTAGGTCTTTGAAGGACATCCAACAACTAAACGGGAGGCTGATAGCCCTTAACCGCTTCTTGTCCAAGGTAGCAGACAAAACCTTACCTTTTATAAAGGTACTAAAGGATTGCCTCCAGACGAACAAATTCAGGTGGACCCCGGAGGCTGAGGCTGCCTTCCGGGAGATGAAGGAACACATCTGCAAACTCCCAACCCTGGCCACTCCCGTCCCAGGGGAGGAATTGCTTTTGTATTTATCAGCATCCAAGACGACGAGCAGTGCGGTGATGATGGTAGAAAGGGAGGAGAAGCAAATCCTTATATACTTCATCAGCAGAACTCTCAAAGGTCCGGAAGAACGTTACATGCTGCTAGAAAAGCTAGCCTTGGCACTAGTCTTCGCTTCCCAGTGGCTCCGAAGATACTTTCAAGCCCATAAAATCATACTGTTGACGGACCAACCACTCCAAAAGGTTTCGAGAAGACCGGAACTCTCTGGCCGGTTGGCCAAATGGGCCGTCGAATTCAGAGAACGCACCTTGGAGTACAGGGTAAGGACTGCAACAAAGGGTCAAGTACTGGCGGACTTCTTGGCAGAGGTCCCTAAGGAAGAATAAAAGGAACTCCTCAAATGGAAGGGTTTAGAGGAGGAAGAGAGAAAGAAGGAAGACGAAGCAATATGGAAGTTGTTCACAGATGTGGCCTCGAGTAAAGAAGGAAACGGGACAGGAATCACCCTGATTAGCCCTGAGGGCGTCGATCTGACCTACGCCATCAGACTGGACTTTGAAAATACCAACAACACAGCAGAATATGAAGCACTCGTAGAAGGCCTGAGGTTGGCAAAGAAGATGAAGGCAAAGCATGTCAAGGCCAATACAGACTCCCAATTGGTGGTTAAACAGTATCATGGAGAGTACGAGACGAAGGACAACTACTGTTGGATCTGAGTTTGGTTTTGATTGTATTTTTCGTTTAAATTAGAATGAAGATGGATGAGTTGTGCAGCGGAATTAAGATGGAAACAAACTTTGCATAAAATCAAACGAGAGTATTGCTTTGATTAAACACTTTTCACAAAGAATCGAAAGATTGAATTTAATTTCAACAACGATTACAATGCAATGCTTAATACAAACTCCCCCTCAGCCAGAGCTCAGTGTTTGTTCGTGCAGAGAAGACGGTTTTGCAAAGAGCTAATAGAACAGTACAGAGTACTGTTCTATTTATATGCACTAGCAAACTACTGAGCATCTAAGCTGACGTCACCATGAAAGTGACATCTAACCTCCTAACAAACTCTAACCTCTGATCATTGCAAACACTACTATACTAACTACTGCTATTACATTACATTACATAAAGACAGAATAAACAACTGTTGCATCCCTGCACTGCTGTGAACCCAGCAATACTTGTCCGGATCAGTAGAGCTTGACTCAAGGCAGTAGATTGAACAGCAGAGCTTTAGTCTTTCATCAGGCCTTTACTTGATCAGCAGTTTGGAAGTCAGTAGTTTGCACGATCAGTAGATAGGAGGTCAGCAGATGTTGAAACCACTTTCAAGGGGAGAGACTTGTATGTAACATCTGCTTATTCTGGATCCACTGCTCTGATCCAGTTTTCGCTTTAATTATCTGTTCCTCTGGTAGGGTTCAATCCCAACAATCTCCCCCTGGAACAGATAATGCCAAAACTCTTCATTATTGTGGAACTTTATTGCCTCAACAACAGTTCCCTTATTTGCCCTTTAAGTTGTAGCTCAAAGGTTAAGGCATCTGTGTCATCATCATCCCTGCTAAGTGGAAGATCAAGGAGATCCTGCAAATCTTCAAGACTTAGGCCAAGTGCTTGTTCCCTTGATATTTTCTTCACTTCTCCATCAGACCTGAGCATAGTCAATACATGGGTCTGTTTGTCAGTTTCCCACTTTAGTACTTTTGAGCCTGATGGGTTTCTTGGGAGATTTTTATTTGATGAGGTGTTTGGAGATGCTAGCCTATTCATGACTGGCTGAGCAGTACTTGCAGATTGTTCCAGTTCAGGATCTTCTTTCATCATTAATCTAATGCCCACTTTTATAACGACATTTCCAGCATTTAGATCTTGAACTGTTTCAGCACCTAACTGGTTTTGACTCCTTCTTTTGTAGATGGCAGCACCAGCTGGAGCAGTAGTTCTTTTGACTTGCAGCTTTGGTGGTCTTTTTGAGACCTCTGCTTTGGAATAGTCAGGCTTTTGTGGAACTGATGGATCTTTCTTTCTAAGTTCCTCCAACCTTTTGTAGGTAGCCCTGACCCTGTCTTCTCCCCACTTTGTCATAGAATTCTTTGACCCATAATCAGCTGCGATCAGCTCCTCTTTCATTCTCTTCAACTCTAAGGCCTTATCAGCTTCAAACTGTTTGAACTTTTCAGGAGGAGTCAGCTTGACCTAATTTTTTATCATTTCTTGAATCATGGCTGCCACTTTTTCAAGTTCAGGAATGGTCCAGTTTTTGTACATGTGTTTCTCCCCCTTGTATTTCTTGTAGGTCATGATGTTATCAATGTAGTCTTTTCTCAAGGACTCATCTGCCCTTTCTGAGATTTGCTGACATACATTTTTGGCAAATTGCTCCATAGATCTGACCTGTGTGAGTAGAAACTGATAGTTTTGCTGAAATTCTCTATCAGATTTCCCTTGTTTATTTTTGATTGAGATATCCTCTGCTTGCTTGGCCTTGATTTTCAAGTATTCTACAATATTGTTTGGCCTGGGATATCCTTCAACTGATGGCA
The DNA here is from genome assembly GCA_030545235.1 of Helianthus tuberosus. Lineage (NCBI taxonomy): Eukaryota > Viridiplantae > Streptophyta > Magnoliopsida > Asterales > Asteraceae > Helianthus > Helianthus tuberosus. The sequence goes on along the minus strand of CM060436.1, from coordinate 131,484,162 downwards.
AACTCCTTTTAGCTGGGTCATCCTCATAGTAGAAGGATTTGATTTCTTCCCTAACTGCTATGAGTTCCAGAGGAAATGAGACACCAGCAGGAGGTAGTGACTTTAAAATTTTAGTTGAAGAAAAAGACTTGGGTTTTGGAATTGTGACAAGTGACAGGGATTTTGAATATGTTGGTGGTGGAGATGTGTCATCATCTTTTAGGATTAGCCTTCTCTTTTTTGTTTGAGGAGGGACTAATGATGCTTTGGGTGGAACAGTGGTGGTAGTTTGAGTGGTAGTGGTTTGTGATTGACTGACAGCTGTTGAAACAACTGGTGTTTCAACCACTGTTGTCATTACAGCAGATGTTGTAACATCTGTTGTCTTCTGCTTTTTGGCAGGAGGAGATGGTGGTGAGTTTGTTTTTGGTGGTGACGGTGGTGGTGGTAAGACAGTGGTGTGTGTTGAAGTGGTGTGTGTTGAAGTGATAACAGATGTTGAAACCTCTGAAGTACCAGCAGTAGTTGATACAGCAGGAGTTACAACAGCTGTTTGGGTGGAGGTTTGATGCTGATGGCTTTTGGATGGTGGTTTTGGAATATGCTTTGGAATTCTGGATGGGATGGACTTGGGTTTTCTTTTTGGCTTAGGATTTTTAGTATCCTTTGACTCAGAACAACCCTGCGCATACAGCTCCATGTAAGCTCTTTTCTCCTCATTCCACCTTGAAATATCCTTTGCCGCTCTATCCCTTTTTACACTTGCTACTCCTTCATCAAGTGCTTCTTGGGTAGCATCAACCTTTTTACTACCATCTGGCAAGGGAATTTTTTTGGTCATAGCATCCTTTTCTGGTTCAATGTAAAGACCATCATCTATTCCCTTCTTCTTCCACTCCTGAATTTTCTCCCCCTTTTTGGCATTATCTGGGGGAAGTTGATCAATGAAAAGAACTGTTGGAGGAGCAGTGTCAGTGGTTTCCAATAAATGGGCCTTGATTGCCTTAATGTCTGCTTGAGTGTTCTTGAACCTAGACTCCATGATGTTTCTCAGCTTTTGGACATGTATTTCATGTTGCTGATTTGCCATTTCTTTTTGTTGTTGGAGAAAAGGTTGGAAGAGGTTCCAGAGCTCATTTGTAGCAGATGCTTGTGGTGGAGCAGGTGCTTGAGGTGGAACAACAGTGGATTGCATCTTTTGTACTGTCAACAACTGTTGCAGCATTTCTTTGATATCTGCAACTGAAGTATCCAGTTTATCAACACGTTCCGTCAATTCCAAATATTTTAAACCATCACCTAATTTAATGGGATCATCTGATTTCCTACTAGCAGTGGTTTTATCAGTGATTAAGGTAGGGAGTGTACTCCAAACATTAACCACTGATGCCCTTTTTTCTTGGTACTGGGGTCTTCTTCCTTCAACACTTGACAACCTTTTGATGTTGCCAGTGGTAAAAATAAATCCACTGGTGGTTGGCAGAGGTGCTATGTAAGGAATTGCCTCCAAGGAAGTCTTATTGATGTAACCACTGTCCAAATGTAAACCAGTGGGTTCAACATTTGTAATGGCTGCTTCACTTGGAATACCACCAAGAGTTACTTGTAACTCAAGGGGTGTAACCTCCTCAGGTTGTGTTGGTGGGTTAGCAAAGATTGATACATCAGACCCAGTCATTTGTTGAGGCATGTTCTCATTGATAGGTGATTGAGAAGGACTGGTTAGTGCCTGGTTCAAATCAATTGCATCCAACAGAAGTTTAGTTGGTGGGGGAATTGTGGATGTGATGTTTGGTGTGGAAAGAGAATGTGCCCCGGCCAGTGGGCTGTGGATGATGGAATCGAGTGATTCCAGAGCATCATAGTGTGGAGTCCCTATGTGTACAACCTGTTCTTTTTTAGAAGAAGCAGGAGGAGTTTCGGTCATGGGTTGAGATATTTGTACCAACTGCTGTGAGGAAGAAGCAGCAGTGGTTTCTTGTGAATTTTGTTTTGTCACAGGCAGTTGCTCTGGTATCTCATCCTCCAGAGTTACCTTTTTGGTAGGTTTGGGGGTTTTTTATTTTTCTTTTTATGTGGCTTTTTGGTGATTTTAGGTGTGGGTTTCAAAGTAGTTGTAGTGCTACTTTGATAACCTTGAGCAGTGGGCTCAACAGCAGATACCTGAGGAGCAGTGGTAGCTGCTAAATTCTGCTCAGGCACCTCTGCTTGTGTTTTGCAAGGTGTTGACATTCTTGTAAAAGTTTCAGCAGTTAAGCTGTGCATTTGTAAAGAGTCACCTTGGTTTATTACAGCAATATCATCCTTACTGAATTTCTTTTCAAAATAATAGCTTAGAAATCTTGGAAACAGTAAGAATGATTTTGTTTCAACATTTTTAACCAGATCATTAAAAATTTCCCGGGAATAATTAAAATTTTCTTCTTGAAGAATAGCATATCCCAGATTTTGAATTTTTAATGGTATTTCATTAAAAGCAGTGGTTTTGTTTGAAACACACATTAGAAGGGTATGAAATAAAAACCTTGTTGCAGAAGGAAAGTAGCCTTTTTGTAAGGTGTCCTTTTTCACTTCAGCATTATACCCTCTTTCCAGAAAATCATTTTTTAACTCGTTTTTGGGAAAAGTAATTTTACCTTCCTGATCGTCGAGTTGAAAGACCTCTGAGATGGATTGTGATGTAATCTTGACGGTTTTACCTTTTAAAGAAGAGTTGATGGCTATTACAGTGTCTCCTTGTTTTTTAAGGGTTGCATTCTTCCAAAACTCTCTTTGGGTTGTCAAGTAAATTGGTGCATCCGCTGTTAACAAAGTTTTGTACTTTGATGCGGAGATGGTATCGATGATGGAGTTGAAGATATTTGTGTTGTGGGTTTTGTGAGAAGACCCAGAAGATTGTGAGATGGTTTGTGTGGAAGTTCAGTGGATGTTGCCTTTTGAGAGGCTTGTTTTGAAGATGATTTGGAAGTGGGTTTTGTAGAAGGCTTCGATTTCGTCATTTTGAGGAAGATGATCGAAGAAGATGATGAAGAAATTTGACGAAGAAACTGCTTTGAGAAAAGAATTTTTGAGAATTCAATTCGACAGTAAAACCCTGTTTTTGGTGTGAAGTGGGGGTTTTATAGAGGAAAAAGTGAAGGCTGATGTGGCAGCGGTTACAAAGTACTGACCACTATGTACTGCCCACATGCCAAACTCTGATGAAATGAAGGACAGTACTTTTATGAAAGTTACTGATGAAGGCAGTGGTTACAACAGTAAAATGGAAGCAGTGGATGATTTTCACTATCAGTGGATAACATATCAATGGATAAGACACTGCTTTTGAACAACATAGTTTATCAAGGGAATGAGAGGACATAGGATGGCTTTCAGCAGTGGACAGACTATGAAGTAGAGCAGACTTTTGAACAAGCAGTGGTTATGGCAGAATTTTAAGGATTTTAATGAAAACTTCATTTTTAGCTATTTTTAAGGATGGATTTTTGATTTTCTGAAAACATTTTAATGCTTTTATTCATAGAAAAACAAGATGTTGCTTGTTATTCCATGTTTAGCATGCCAATCCTAGAGACCAAGCTTTCAAAGGTGGCAGTATTTAATGTTTTTGTGAGCACATCAGCCAGCTGGTCTTTAGTTGGAACATGATGCAGAGAAATCAAACTTTTTTCATAGCAATCCCTCACAAAGTGATGTCTGATGTCGATGTGTTTGGTGGTTGAATGGGAAACTGGATTTTTGATGATATTTTCTGCTGCCTGGCTATCCAACATGAGTGGTGTCTTTAAGGCAGTGATACCAAAATCCAGCAACTGATTTTGAAGCCACAGGAGTTGGGCTGTACAGCTTGCAGCAGCAATGTATTCAGCTTCAGCAGTGGATGTTGAAACAGCTGCTTGCTTTTTGCTTTGCCATGAAACTAAGCAATCACCTAGAAACTGGCACCCTCCTGATGTGGAATTCCTTGTGGTGTGACATCCAACAAAGTCACTGTCTGAGAAACCTGAAAGCTTGATATTCCCATTAGCTGGATACCAGATACCAAGTGTGGGAGCACCTTTTATGTATCTGAAGATCCTTTTTACAGCAATGAGATTTGATTTTCTGGGAGCTGATTGACTTCTTGCACAGACACATATTGCAAACATGATGTCTGGTCTAGATGCAGTTAGGTACAATAAAGACCCAATCGTGCTTCTATAAAGTGTTTGGTCAATCAGCTCATCCTTTTCTTCAGACATGACAAGTTTATTTGTTGCCATGGGTGTGCTGCATGGTTTACAATCATTCATATCAAATTTGTTTAAAAGTTCTTTAGCATATTTGCTTTGATGAATGAAAGTTCCATTTTGCAGTTGCTGAACTTGGAGACCAAGAAAGCATTGCAGCTCACCCATAGCACTCATTTCAAACTCAGCTGTCATGAGTTCCCTAAACTCTTCACACATTTTGTTGCATGTGCTTCCAAAAATAATGTCATCCACATAAATTTGGACAATCATTAAATCCTTCCCTCTCCATTTTAGAAACAGTGTTTTATCAATGGTACCTCTTTTAAAACCATTTGAGAGTAGAAAGTTGGAAAGAGTTTCATACCAGGCTCTAGGTGCTTGTTTCAGGCCATACAAGGCTTTGTTTAGCATGTAGACATGATCTGGATAAAATGGATCCTCAAAACCTGGAGGTTGACACACATACACCTCTTCTTGAATTGTACCATAGAGGAAAGCACTTTTGATATCCATTTGGAACACCTTCATGTTGTGGTTGACAGCAAAGGCCAGGAACAGTCTGATAGCTTCCAATCTAGCTACAGGGGCAAACGTTTCATCATAATCAATCCCTTCTTCCTGTCTGTAACCTTGAACCACAAGCATGGCTTTATTCTTGACAACAATACCCCTTTCATCAGTTTTGTTTTTGAAGACCCACTTTGTGCCAATGGGGCTAACCTCTTCTGGCAGTGGTACAAGCTCCCATACTTGTTGTCTTTTAAACTGTTGGAGCTCCTCTTGCATGGCTTCTACCCAGCTGTTGTCTTTCAGTGCCTCTTGGTACTTGACTGGCTGATGGAGTGATAGAAAACCAGCAAAAAGACAAATGTTTTGGGTTTGGCTTCTTGTGAGCACCCCTTCATTGATGTTGCCAATGATTTGATCAGGTGGATAAGATCTCAAGTAGATTAAATCTCCTTGGTATGGAATGATGGCATTTGTTGGTGAAGGCTGCAAATGTGTATCATCTGAGCTAACCACTGCTGGTGACTTTGATGATCCAGTAGTGACTTCGAAAGGTGGTGGAATAGGAGGTAATGGTGTGGACACATGCTGACTTTTATCCACTATTTGGGGGCTTTTGTCAGCAGTGTTTGTTGATGTGGAAGCAGTGGTTAATGGGCTACTTTGGTCAACAACTGTTGAGATAGCAGTGGTTGAGCTTTGACAGCTGTTTTGAACATCTGATGCTCTTCCCATTCTGACAGACTTTTGAGGAATGATGATTTCATACCCATAGTCTGGTGTTGAATCCTCTGATGGACCTGCACTGTTAGTCTTGACAGCAGTATTTTCAAAAGTGAATTTATCAAGATCAACAGCAGGATTTGCTGGGATTTTTATTGATGAAAGTTCATTGAACTTTACATTCAAGGTCTCCTCCACTGCCTTGGTCCGTGTATTAAACACTTTGTAGGCCTTGGCAGTGGTTGAGTATCCCAGATGATAACCACAATCAATTTTGGCTGCAAATTTTGAAATGGAATCTTTTAAGTTCAAAATAAAGCATGGGCAGCCAAACACCTTGAAGTATGAGATCAGTGGTTTGATTTTATACAGAATTTCATAAGCAGTCTTTTTGTGCCTGGGGTTTATTAAAACTCTGTTTTGAACATAGCAAGCAGTGTTTACTGCCTCTGCCCAAAAAGTTAATGGCAAACCTGAATCAGCAAGCATGGTTCTAGCAGCCTCAATCAAAGTTATGTTCTTTCTTTCAACTACCCCATTTTGCTCTGGTGTTCTAGGGATGCTGTACTGCCTTACAATCCCTTTCTTCACACAGAATGCATCCAACTCCTTATTTTTGAATTCTGTGCCATTGTCACTCCTGAAGACTTTTACTGGAAGGTCAAATTGCTTTTCAACATGTGTCACAAAGTCTTGCAAAATGCATGCAGTCTCATCTTTTGAGTGTAAAAAGAAAGTCCATGTAAACCTAGAGAAGTCATCAACAATAACCAAACAATATCGTTTCTTCTTAAGACTCATGACTTGGGCCAAACAAATCCATGTGCAGCATTTGCAAACACTGGGTTGTTTTGGACTCTTCAATGGACTTAAAAGAGCTTTTATGTTGTTTTCCTTTTAAACAGGAAACACAATGCTCAGGACATGAAAACAATTTTTGTGGTAGGCCTCTTACCAAACCATTTTTTGAAATTTCAGTGATTGTCTTAAGATTTGTGTGCCCCGGTCTTCTGTGCCAAAGTTCTGTCTCTTTGTTAGAGACAGCTGAGAACAGACAGGCATCAGCTCTGGGACACTCTTTTGACATATCAACAACATAAACATTGCCACTTCTTTGAGCAACAAGTTTTGTTTGATCAGTTTTTATTATTGCTTCAATCTTTTTGACCATTTCTGGTCCAACAATCCTACAACACTCCTTTGTGAAGAATGACCCATACCCCTTGTCACTCATTTGTGAAACACTCAGGAGGTTGAATTTCATACTATTTATCAGATTAACATTTTCAAATTTTACATTGCCAGACTGTACTGTACCAGACCCCAGAACTTTCCCTTTACTGTTATTCCCAAAGGATATATCACCCCCTCCATGAATTTTGAAATCTTTGAGTAGGGCTTTACATCCAGTCATGTGCCTGGAGCCTCCACTATCAATATACCAAAGGCTATCTAAGCAGGCAGAAGCTCCCTGCACATGAAGTAAAAGGATTAGTTCATTAGGGTTTCCAAAGCCAATAAGGCTTTGGATGGGGTCTCAACAGTGTCTGGGATGGATGCACATTGATGGACAGTGGTTAGGTTAGGGTTTTGGACAATTTTAGGACTGTTTCTTGCTAACCACTGTTGGGGGTCTTGACCAATCACATGTTGGTACCCAAAAGGATGCCTGTTCACTTTAGGTTTAGAGGGCCTTTTGTAGGTCTCATAAACGTGTGGAATCCTTTGGTAAGACTGTTTCTCCTTACCTCTTCTGTATTGATTGGCAGGGGCTGCATCAGTAACCTGAACATCTCTTTTGACAGATGTTTGGTTCAGCTGTTTTGTGACAACTGTTTGAACTGGCACAAACAGTGGTTGATTTTTGGTGAATTTGACAGATGATGTTGATGGACTCAAGGATGTTTTAGCAATGTACTCATTCTTTTTCACATCAAAGTTTTTGAGATACACACATGCTTGAGTTTTGTGGTTTGTTTTACCACAGACAATGCAGCTTTCAGCAGGAACAATGACACTTGTTTTGTTTAAATCATATACTTTTAAATGGAAACAGTCTTTTGTTAGATGATTCCTTTTCTCACAAAATTCACAAAACAGGTTATTGATCTTTTCTTTTTTCTTTCTCTTTTCGGACTCCTTTGCAACAGAGGTTTTAACCTCTGTTGGGATGTCCTTGAGTGGAATGACTTTAGCTTTTGGAGCTTTAATCCCATCAGTGGTTGTAAAGTCCATGGGCTTGAAATTTTCAAGAATGTCACACTCATCAGACCATGTGGGTTTAAACTGGTATTTCTCAAGCTCCTCGAAAGTAGAGGATCCCACTGGTCTGTCAAGTGTGATTTTGTTACCAAGTTTATCAGTGATTTTCACTTCTTGGCCATTCTAGTTTGTGGGGATGAACTCAGTTGTTTCATCAGTGGTTTGAACAGATTTTTCAAAAGCAGTGTTTTCATCATCATGTTTTCTATAACCAACACCAAATTTCACATTGCTTTTTATCTGTTTTCCAAGCATAACCTCATACCCTTTGCATGATTCCACCCATTTTTCACAGGTGATCTGGGTGGATTCCAACTCCTTTTTGCAAACTTGGTATTTTTCTACCATAGTTTGGAGTTAGGTTTTGGTTATGCTCTGCTCTTCTTTCAGACTGTTGATCTCTTTTTCTTTTTCAGTCAATTTGTTTTTAAGTTCTTTTAAAGACCTTTCAAATTTGACTTCATCAGTTAAGATTTTATCCCGAAGGTTTTCATTTACCTATTTGATGTTAGCAAAAGCAATAATGCAATTGTCAGAACATAGTTTTTCAAGAACTTAAGGAGATACCTTGGCAGCAGCCATCATTGCACAATCACATTGATGATTTTCTTCATCATCAGCTCTTACTTCTTTCTCACCTGCTTTCTTCTCTTCCTCTTCTTCTTTATCCTCTTCGGACCATGGGTCTGTCAGTGGTTCAATCAGGGTTCCTGAACTTTCTCCCAGCAGTAGTTCACCAGCCACAGCAATAACCACTGCTTCAGTCACCTCATCCACTGTTTCAGCACTTAACTGTTCACTTTCAGTTTCAATCCCCTCTGGTATTGACTCTAATTCCATCAAACAAAATTCATCATTAGAAGGTTCATTAAAGGCATAGAGTGCACAATTTTCATCACCAAGCTCATCAGGCATACTGCTCCAGTCAACAAAGCCTTGAGTGAAGAAGCTTTGCTGATCTGGTTGAACTGCTGCTGGAGCAGCTGTTTGAGGTGCAACAGTTTGCACTTGTGCCTGAGGGACAGGGGTTTGAACGTACTGAATTTGTGGAACAGTGGTTTGGACATAATGCACAGGCACAGGGGCAGCAGCATAGTGAGCAGTGTTAACATGAGCTGCAGGGGTATATTGGGTATAGTGCACAGTGCTTTGATTTTGAGGTCTAGGGTTTGAGCTAGGATGAGTGATTATAGGACCAGTAGTTTGACTCCTGCATTCCCTAGCGAAATGACCTAGCCTATTGCACTTGTAACACTTGATTTTCGATTTATCCAACCCAACCCTTAGATTCCCATGTAACCCTGGGAATTTTCTCCCTGTTCTTTTGTAGAATTTGCTTGTTCTTACACTAAGCAAAGCCAACTGATGCAAAATGTCCATCTCTTCTAAGTCAGTGGGATCAAAATGTTGTAAATCATTGAGTTCAAAGCACAAATTATCTAACATCTGGTTTTCACAGTTTGTAGTAAAAGCATAATTTGCAGAGTGAGGATCAGGGTTGTTAAAATTTCCACCAGCAGTTATATCAATGAAGTGATCATAACCTTGATCCTTACCACTGCTACCAGATTCTTCCTGACCAAAAAGAGCTGTGTTACCGAATGAATAATCATCAGCAACTTTTCCAGACTCTTGCAACTTCTTTTTCTGGTTCAACTCCCTTTCATAGGTCAGGAGTCTACCATGAAGTTGGGTCAGGGTTTGATCTTTGAACTCAGCAGAGTTTCTAGTGACAAAAGCTATGGTGTCCCATTTTTCTGGTAGTGACCTAAGGAACCTGCTATTTTGAGTTGAATTTGGAAAAGTTACTTTAACAAGCCTTAGTTCACTAATGAGACAACTGAATCACTCAAATTGCAGAGTCAATGATTCACCCTTGATGTGACAAAATGTTTCATACTGCTGATTCAAGATTTCCCTATTGTTCTCAATGACTTCTTATGTTCCCCCAAACTGTTCCTTCAACGCATCCCATAGCTCTTTGGCACTGTTACAGTGTAATAGTCCAGCATAGATCTCATTGGGTAATGCGGATGCTATGATGCTAAATGCTTTGGCATCGAGTTCGAACTTTTGAAAATCAGTTTCAGTATAGTTTTCAGTTGGTTTAGGAACGAACTTCTTTGCGTCCTCAGCACTTGGCACCATAGGAACATGGGGACCAAAAACAACAGACCTCCAATATCCAGTGTTCTGTTGAGCAAGGATGTGACCCATCCTTCTCTCCCAGATGTTGTATTCATTACGTTTAAGCATGAGTGGTTTAAAAAGCGAGCCAATGTTATTCTTATCATCTTGTGATTGTGACGTCATCCTTGTTGTTTTACAGGCACTGATTAATCAACTTTAATGGTGATTAAACCTTACTCTGTTTTTCAACAAACCGAACAAACTATCGATATCAACGATTATGAGTTGAACTATTTATGTCAAAATGATTGTTAAATCAAATTTTACTGTCCAAGCTCTGATACCAATTGTTGGATCTGAGTTTGGTTTTGATTGTATTTTTCGTTTGAATTAGAATGAAGATGGATGAGTTGTGCAGCGGAATTAAGATGGAAACAAACTTTGCATACAATCAAACGAGAGTATTGCTTTGATTAAACACTTTTCACAAAGAATAGAAAGATTGAATTTAATTTCGACAACGATTACAATGCAATGCTTAATACAAACTCCCCCTCAGCCAGAGCTCAGTGTTTATTCGTGCAGAGAAGACGGTTTTGCAAAGAGCTAATAGAACAGTACAGAGTACTGTTCTATTTATAGGCACTAGCAAACTACTGAGCATCTAAGCTAACGTCACCATGAAAGTGACATCTAACCTCCTAACAAACTCTAACCTCTGATCATTGCAAACACTACTATACTAACTACTGCTATTACATTACATTACATAAAGACAGAATAAACAACTGTTGCATCCCTCCATTGCTGTGAACCCAGCAGTAGTTGTCCGGATCAGCAGAGCTTGACTCAAGGCAGTAGATTGAACAGCAGAGCTTTAGTCTTTCATCAGGCCTTTACTTGATCAGCAGTTTGGAAGGCAGTAGTTTGCACGATCAGTAGATAGGAGGTCAACAGATGTTGAAACCACTTTCAAGGGGAGAGACTTGTATGTAACATCTGCTTATTCTGGATCCACTGCTCTGATCCAGTTTTGGCTTTAATTATCTGTTCCTCTGGTTGGTTTCAATCCCAACAACTACATGGCTCAGTATGTAGACAGAGTGAAGAGATTGGCCGACACCTTCAATACCTTCAAGCTCGAGTACATTCCCCGAGGGAAGAATAGAAAATCTGACGCCCTAAGCAAACTAGCCTCCGTGGCCTTCGACCACTTAGCCAGGAAGTAAACGTGGAAGTCCTGACCTCCACCTCCATCACGACGGAGGAAGTGGAAACGGTCGAGAGAACTCAAGAGACCTGGATGACACCCATCCTGAATTTCCTCAAGGACGGAACACTCCCGGAAGGAGAATGGGCAGCCCGTAGGGTGAGGGTGAGAGCCCTACAATACGAGTTGATAGATGGAGTACTACACAGAAGGTCGTACTTAGGCCATCCTTAAAATATGTCGACGAGGAGGAGGCCAACAATGAACACATGGTTTTATTGGCATAGAATGTATGAGACATGAGACAACATCGGAAGAAATCAAAAAATGAGATAATTGCCAGATCCACGCCCCGTTGACGCATCGTCATAAACACCCCATGATCCCAGTTTCAACATCCTTGCCATTCCAGAAATGGGCCATAGACATCATTGGGCCATTCCCAGAGGGCCCGGGTGGGGTTAAGTTTGTTGTAGTCACCATCGATTATTTTACCAAGTGGATTGAAGTAAAGCCCCTGGCAAAGATCACGGGGGAACAAATGAAGAGGTTCGTCCTGGACAACATCGTATGCAGATTTGGGATACCTTTGGAGTTAGTAAGCGACAACGGGGTACAATTCACGGGGAAGCCCTTCAAACCGTGGTGTGAACAGATGCACTTCCGCCAAGTCTTTACCTCAGTCACCCACGCCCAAAGTAATGGGCTAGTGGAAAGAGCAAATCAAAGTGTAATCAGAGAAATGAAGGGAAGGCTGGGCCGAAAGAAGAAGGGCTGGTTGGAAGAACTGCCTTTCGTCCTGTGGGCTTACAGGACCACCCCTAAGGTCTGCAATGGGGAAACCCATTTCAGCCTAACCTATGGGACCGAGGCCGTTATCCCCGCCGAGATTGGGTCACCCACAGCAAGTATGAAATTGCGGGAGGCTGAGAACGAACAAGACCTCCGGATGAACCTCAACCTTCTGGAGGAAAGAAGGGAGATAACAGCAGTGAAAGAGGCCAAATACAAGAAACAGTTGGAAAGCGACTACAACTCCAGGATGAAAAAGCTTAACTTGGTGCCCGGGGACCTAGTCTTGATGGCCAATGAGGCCAGCCTACAAGAGAACACAGGAAAACTAGGACCCAAATGGGAAGGGCCCTACAGGGTAAAGTGGGCTAATGGCAAGGGGGCTTGCAAACTGGAGACACTCCAGGGGAAGGAGATTCCAAGGACCTGGAATCTCATGCAACTCCGGAAGTACTACGTATGAAAATGAAACTTATTCCCGTGAAGGGACTAGTAAGGATGGCTTAGAGGCCACTTTTGTAAAACCTACTTTTGGCTAAAGCTTGTCTCTAAAGACACCTTTTGTAGAACCATGTACTGAGGGCTTAAGCCCCTCAACACATATGATAATAAACGTTCTCTTTGTTTCTTTTGACGTTGCGGGTAATGCACTAAGGCAGACGTGTCTGAAAACTGCAAACCCACTAACAACATACACACGTGTAAACTAGTATACTGAACATACTAAATGCCCGACTGTGGGGCAAGATGGGGCCGATCCAGCCCAGGGGAAACAGACAAACAATTAAAAGACATAATCACTGATTATAAAGTTGTCTAAAGATCACTCCCTCGTGAACGATCTTGATTTGTAAACAAACTACAAAGCAAGTGTACAAAGACACACTAAAACATTTGTAAACAAACTACAAAGTAAGTGTAAAGACACACTAAAACATTTGTAAACAAATTACAAAGCAAGTATACAAGGACACACTAAAAACATTTGTAAACAGATTACAAATCAAGCATACAAAGACATATTAGAACGCTCGTAAATAAAACACAAACCGAGTATATGAAAGCATACAAGAACATTTGCAAATAAGCTGCAATCCAGGTGCACGGAGACACACACAGAAATCGGTAGACAAACTCCAAACCAACTTCCATGCATCGGCAGGTCATGGAAGAAAAGAAACGATCCAAGGTAAGGGTGTGGAGACAGGCAGTGTCACATCCCAACCTATGGTGGAAACATCGGGGTGTGGCACTGAGCGAAATAGATTGTCCACGAGAATCCACAACAACTATTAAGTGACGATATCTTTAATGTTAATATCCCATACTACTAACAGATAAAGCAAAAACAGTCATTACAGATATAAGTCTCAAAAACAAGTCTATTCCGGCAACTCAGATTTATTTAGTGGGTTTCTGGACTTCCTATCTTGTTTCAGCATAGCATCCAAATCAACCTGTCACATACGTTAAAATAAAGTCAATACATAAAATTTAAAGGTGAGTACACAAGTTTGCATAGCATATAGTATAAAAGTGTTTACGCATAACCAGCATGTAACACGTAACGGGCGAAGCATGTAACTATCAAACAATGTTCACAACTTAACCACGAGACTGCGTTGTAGAGTATGCGCGACACATGTTCAGCGAACACGTGAAGTAAAGTGATGTGATCCCTAGCAACCCCTGTCCACGACAGGTGCTGAGTCCAAACTATAGTACTATCGTTGCTATAGGCGGTATAGTGTAACACTGTATAAGCATAGTACAAGCATTCATAGATCACGTATAGCATGCGGGAGCGGTTAGCGTTTATAAAGTGTTTGCGTTGTGTGTTGTGTTTTGATATAGAATGTATGTAACACCCAAAGTACGTTAAATGAAAATGGGTTCGAGTATACTCACTGTGTGTGTTTAAACAAGTAAACACAAACTTGATTGGGTTGAAAGGAGCGCGTTGAGTTAGCCTGAGCATGGAAACAGTAGCATAAGTCGTTTGAGCAAAGCGTAAACGGTGCGTAAACAGAATGTCGAATGGGTGAGTGTTCGAATGGTGATTCGAAAGGATGGGTCTCCATTTGAGCGGATGGTCATCCGGACGAATGGTCATCCGAGCAGATGACCAATCGAACAGATGGCCTTTCGAATGAGGTATGTTTGTTTGTAAAATTGTTAAAGTTCGAAGTTTAATCAAAACGTTTTAAACATTGGAAATTAAAAGGGACAGGTCACTTGGTCGGATGGTCATTCGATCGGATGGTCATCCGATTGGATGGCCACTCGAGTGGGCGATCTGTTATTTGAAAATTTTACAAAATTTTCTAATTAAAAGTTTGAAGTTTTAATGGAGACGGCGTGACGACGTGTCAAACAACGGGAATACACCAATCCTAACTCATTCGATCAGATGGTCTCAACCCATTTGGTCAAACATACTGTTCTTGATGAGGATCCATGTTCAACCCGTTAATCGGTCATCTCTCCGGTGGAAACCCGTTTTCAAGCCGACTCTCAACTAAGGAACGAGTAGAGAGTCCGAATGAGTCCAGATTCCATCGGTTTTGAGTAGAAAAGTGAAGAAAAGTTGAAAACAGTTGAAAAATGTTGAAATCTTGTTGTGATTTAGTTTGAAAGTGTGGAAATCCTTTAGATCTGGAACCACTCTCGATCAAATGGTGTTCCTTAACCGTTTGCCAGAGCAAAACGGGTGGAAACCACCTTCAAGATGTCCAAATTGGTGATTTCAGAGAAGAAGCTAGTGTTTGTGTATGAGTTTGATGGAGAAGATGATATAGAAGTGATTAGTGATGAAGATTGTACAAGATTTGAGGAGAAATACTTACGAAATAGCCTTGAATCGCGATTAAAAGTGTCTGAGAGCGGCTTGAGTGCGTGTGATCGGATGGGAGTGTCAAATCAGTGAAAGGGAGGTGTATGGGTAGTATTTATAGGGTGAGAGAGGGAGTTAAGTCGGTGCGTGATGTGGCGTTCGGTCGGATGGCCTTTCGGTCGAATGGCCATCCGGTCGGATGGTCATCCTGGCGGATGTCCATTCGATCGGATGTCCATTTGGACAGCCGTGTTGTGCGAGTTAGTTTTCCAACTTTCGTTTCGTGCGTTAGGCGTTGTGCTTAAGCAAGTTGCGAGTAAGTGTTTGAGCGTGTAAGCGTTGCGTTGATAACCCCATAACATTTAACAAATAGTCACACAAATAAACACATAAATAATAACTAACATGCATAAGTAAATCCGCGTTTCGAGTTTGCATTGCGTTTGCGTTGCGATAGCATTTAGTCTAATCAAGCGATGTGTCATGCGATAAAATGCGTTAAGTAGTAAGCGTTATAAAAAACGTTAAATGCGATAAATGCGTTTTGAATAAGCGTTGTAATCATACGTTTAAAATGCATTTAATAATATAGTTTAAAGCCTTGCGTTATTCGAAATCTCGGGAGTACAAGCGGTAACGAATGAAAGATAACGATAAGTAATGACCCGGAAAGTCTGGTTATTGCAGGCAGCTCCCTAGATACCAATAACAGATCACAACACCTGCAGAGAACAAGGCAACAAGACCAACAAGCAAAGGTACACCAAAGATCATAAGGTCATAAGCTAAGTACAAAAGCATGGCATAGTTATAAGATCATAAGGTCATAAGCTAAGTACAAAAACACTGGGAAGGCCCGAACACAAAGCATTCCCAATAACAAAAAACAACAGTATCTAAGGTGCATAGTGATAAGTGTCAAGTTACAACCATATCCAACAACCATTGTTTTAAAAGACAGTTACGGAGAGGCATCTCCGGATAGCGACTTGGGTGAAGAAGGTCCGGCAGGAGCAAGCAGGGCCTTGAGTTCGTCAATGGACATCAAGGGTCTCTCATGAATGTTCTCAAGCAGGGCAGGAGTTTTCTCGCCAAAGTCTTTGTCCAGCTTGGACAACTGCTTTTTGGCCTTCGAATTGTAAAGAGGAGTTTCCTTCCTCTTCAACCCTTGGGAAGAATGGGCATACCCATCCTTCAAACCTGCCTGATAGCCCACGTCCCTATAAGCCATGTAAATCCTCTCAAGGCTACCTTTGAACTCCTCAGACTGGGAGACAGCAGAAAGGAATAACCCAAATCCTTGAGTAGTAAGCTAGTAGCGCTCCTGAGCTAACTTCTGGTTATCATCCACAGCTATTCCCCAGTCAGTATACACAGTCTCCAAATCGGACCTAGCTACGGAGTCAAGTTCATTCAGATGCTTTAATTCTGCAACAAGCTCTTCTTTCTCTTCAGCACAAGCCACCCTCTCCCTCTCCCAGGCTCGCTCCCTCTGCTCCAGCAAGGCTCCAGCGTTCTGAAAGAAAAAAAGACAGTCCAGAGGAAAAGGTCAAACAAAAAAAAGAAGGAGGGGGGAGAAGGAAGTGATACCTTCTCCTCCAGCAGTTTCTTCTCGACATCTGTTACCCGACACCGAAGCTCAGCATCGATGGTCTGAGAGGTCCTTAACTCAGTTCTCAACTCCTCATCCATTTTCCTCAGCTCATCCACCCGCTGCTGCATACCAGTCCCCGTAAAAAAACCCTTCACAAAGAGACATGCTATATTGATCGTCAAAGAGATCAGGGTTCAAAGCAAAATTCATAAATTTGTGAGGAGGGGGAACAACATGATCCAAGAAGTCCCGAGCAGTCTTAGGGGTTCCCACGATAGTGGATGTGGTTATCTTTCATTTAGGGACATATGGAACCGGGAGACCCTCGGCAAACAAAGGAGCTAAAGGAGACCGAGAAGGAAGGTCCTCAGGATGAGAAGGTTTGCTGGTACCGATAGCCTGAAGAGGAGAAATGTCAAAATCAGGGTTGACACGGGCAACACTAACTTCAGGAACCTTGTCCTTGACCCGAGAGGAAGCAGGAGCAGGAGGAATTACAACCGGAGCCTTGGAGCTCCCATGTTTTAAACAAAGAAAAAGAAGCAAGCAAAAATCAAAACACTTATGCCAAAGAAACAAGACAAAGTAAGAGGGAAAGACTTACCAGCAGAGGTTCACTAACTAGGCTAGAAGACCTCAAGTGCTTAGACAATGAGCCCTTGGTTCCAACGGGGGGAATTTCGGAGGCAGCTTTGGTGGTAGGAAAGGGTTTTTTACCACTGGCACTCCAGAGCCTCAACCAGATATTTCGAGGGGAAGGGGCCGCTTTAGGACTGCTGGTCTGGGCTATCTTCTGCTTACGAAGCAAGCGGCTCTCCAAGTCCTCATTGTCTTCATCATCACTCGAACCTTTCACCCGGAGGGAACCCCGAGAATCCCCTGCCTCCTCAGAAGAAGCCTTCTCACTCCTCTCTACAGCAACAGAATCTTCGTCATGAACAGAACTCCCCGTCCCAAGGGCCTTCTTCTCTAAAGCACAGCTCATATCCGGATCAACCTTATCACCCACCATAAACTTGATGTCTCTACAGTCTCCTTGAAGTAAACCCCATAATGTCATCTCTGCATAAAACCAGCACTATAGATGACTGAACAAAAAAGCAAACAAAAACAAGAAAACAAGCATAACAAGCCAGGAGTAGAAATACCTTTTTTCCCAAAGAAGGCTTTTGGGCGGACAGAATAGAGAGGACTCAGGCCCCCCATAGCCAAGACCCCCTCAGGAAATGAAAAGGCTCTGGTTGGGTTTTCATACATCCTCTTCCACCAGACGATCTCGTCTGCAGACAAGACGGGAACACTATCCTCAATGGGTGCCTTCGGATCCCTCAAAGGAGGAGACTCCGGCATCATCGCAGCTGAAGCAAAGATGAATCTATTCTTTCATTCCTTTGGATAGGTAGAAGTAGGCATAAAAGAATAGCAAGGAGGAGAGACACTGTCTTTTCTCTTAGCAAAGGTAAACCAATCGCCATCAGACACTAGCTTATAAAACAAACAAAAGAGAGGTACTGATGGTTCACCGACAACCACCACACACGACAACTCGAAACGCACGACCCTCATGAACGCTAAAGGATGCAGTTGAGAAAAGTGAATGCCGAAGTGTTTCAGAAGATCTACCTTAAAAGGCGACAAAGGTTAATAGACACCACAAGAGGAAAACGACAAAGTGTAGATGACGATCCTTTCCGACGAACATTCTGCCGGATCATCCGGTCCAGGGAGGGTCGGAGAAAACAGTTCCGGAATTCGATAGGTATCCACAAAGATCTCAAGGTCTTTCGCTGTTAACACTGAGCGTATTGAAGAACGTCTGGTACGACTCATTTTGAGAAGATGATCGGAGAGTGTTGAAAAAGTGTAAGGGAATATAAGAGGAAATGAATAGATAATAGGGGTTTTTAATGGAGGCAACTGACGAGAAGCGGTAACCGTCTAATCAACTTATTCAAAATTGAAAAATGATTTGGGGCACGTGCAGCACGAAATCCATCCCTGGCGGTTGATCATTAATATGTTTTAGATCCTCGAGAACCGTCGGAGGCACGTCATCATTAGGAAAAAGGGGCCCACTCCTACAACCCAATTGGGTAATCCTACAAAGACAAGGTCGTTGGGACTTAGCCCCGGATCATGAGACTCGAGTCTCGGAACCAGGGACTAGAGATGAGTTGACGACGGGCCTCGTTGGTAGCCCAACACAACCCGTCTTGGGCTTCTATCGTTTGGGCCCATTGGTAAGCCCAATTCTCATACTTTCTCTCAAAGAATGCAACAACAGGAAACGGGCGGGAAAACGAAGAGAATACAAGGGAACTACAGAATGCAATAAATGGATGATTGATAGAGAAGATAAAGTGGCCGGAAAAGCAAGTACGCTAAGCTGGCCACATTTAATGAAGTCTGTGATCCTGCCGTTGTGGCTCAGACACGTGTCTGAGTTCCCCAAGGCTGTAGAGAAGCCGTTAGATGATCCGGCAATGATTCCTACAAAAGATAAGTCACTCCCTTTATATAAGGAAGGTAAGCTCTTTAAGAAAAGGGACATAACACCCTCTCTTATTGAATGCACGGTGGCCTCATTTATTCCGACAACCTCGGATAACATTTACTCACACACATTTACTTATATACACTAGAATTCACACCAACGAGAATATTCCGATGACAATACCCGTCGGAATAGGCTTCTCATTATCTCCGACAAGTTTACTTACTCTCACGCCAGAGCTTGGTCACGGATTCCCCCTCCGGGATCCTTCGTGACGAGGCTAATGGTTTTCTTTCTTGTAGGACAAAGGGACAAGATTCTTACAACGTCAACAAGACTCTTTGACTGACATCAATGACCTGAGGGCTCGACAACCACCACCGTCATCACAATTTAACAACAATATGTATGTGTATTTATAGAAGATTTAAACTCATACAAAAAGCAGGTGATTGATAAACCGTGGGGTTAGTGAAGGTTGAAAAATGATGTCGGATGGTAGGTGGAGCTATTGAGGGTTTAGAGTAGTGTTAGCGTGTGTGTCTGGAAAATGAGATGATTGGTGAGGTTATCGGTAGTGAGTATGTTTTGACCGGCGATTTGAAAAATGGTTGTGGGAAAGTGAACTACAATATTTGCGGAATATGATGGGAGCCACGCCTTCCGTTGGTCTTATGCTCATTTTATTACCAAAATGATTAAATGGCCTGTGATGGGTGTCACACCACTTTCTGCGGCGGAAGCACGAGGTGTGATCATGAAAGGTTCTCATTGCATACGAAAGGTAAACATACTATATGCTCATAAATTTGTTTCAAAATGCCAAACATTACATAACCGAAAACATGGTTTAAGTGTTTACATCATAAGACTCCATTTTGTCTGATAAGTTTACAACTTTATTCAAAGATAAACAAAAGCGACATCCAAGAGCATGAGTAAAACCGCGCGCACATCCATCCTAGTTACCTGAAATACATGTGAGTTTTTGGAAAAACGTCAACATAATGTTGGTGTGAATTCATGCAGTTTTGTGTTGAACACGTTTGTATACTTTGTATGAAAACATGACAAGTATCTTGTGAAAATAAAGTATTCTTGTGGTATAAACCAAATAACGTATTCTTGTTTAGTTAATGGGTTGCAAGGCCATTAACATGTGACACGACATAGGAAGTCACCAAACCATAGGCATTTTTCTAGTAGTCGATTCACGACTGAGACACAAAAACACTACTCGGCTCTAGTGGTTACCAAGAGTGGGGCTGCCCTGAACCCGTTAGATCTAACCTTCTGTTATGCGGTCTTAGTATGTACACGATTAATGGTGCTTATGGTACCCTATTCGTGACACTATTTCTCGTTTATGATACCATGTATCAATTCTCGTTTATTACATCAAGTATCAATCCTCGTTTATTATATCAAGTAACATGTATTTCACCCCCGAAGTTATAAAACTGAAAACAGTTAAGAGAAAAGGGGGAGCATGAACTCACAACTTTGCGTTCCTTGCGTCGTAAACTTCACCGGATTTGCTTAATTAGCGTCGTGACCTAAACGGGTTTTATTATCGTTAGTCACTAGACTTGTATCGTACAAGTACAAGTTACTGTCTTTTATGTATATGTTTTCTTGTGTTAAAAATAATTTATATTTTTAACTAAGTATCTTACTTATATTATTTTCTCCAAAAATACATATAAGTTTCTTGTATTTTGCACTTTGCACCCGAGTTATGTATCTTGTATGTTGTATGTGTATTTTTGTTACAAAAATTATGGCGAGGTTTGTATTTGAACACCATAGTTTAGAACACACTAGCAAACATTTGTCTAGAAAATATTTACTAAGTGTTAGAATTTTCAGAAAATTTCCCCATAGTCTCCCTTGGTAAACGGAGGTGTCCATGCTATGTAGCATACCATTTTCTTTAATATACAACACATTAGATCGTTCTCAAATAATCAATCCGACATTCTGACATGCAAGATACTACTTTTGTCGTTTCAGTTTTAATACATAAAACTGGACTGTTTTCGGACATTTTAATAAAATGGTTAACTTATTCCAATAATTCCCAAATTTTTACAGAACGTCTTAATCGAACCAAAAATTATTGTGTAAAAATATCGGGGTCCAGTTCATTATCAGTAATTTATAGAAAATCGTTTACCAGACTGCAATCAGATTTGTTACATTCTGATTGCAGTCTACGGAATAGTTCGTTTAAAATTCCTCGTAAGTCCGTTTGACGAAATTCCAGTTGGAGGGTCACAAATACATCAGCGATCATCTACGGTAAAAATTCCAGGGGCTGGTTCTATTCAGGTTTCAAGTTGTGACTGAAAACGTAAAGCCCATTTTACTGCAGTAAAACTCAGCCTTAGCTGCTGTCATGAAAACAGACTTTTAAAATAGTAAACGACCTCAAAAAAATACAATTCCAGCGCCATTTTCTTCGTTTTTCGAAAATACACAACTTAGGCTTCAGAAATTCCGTTTTTCGATTTATTAAAGTCTGTTTACAGCCTGTTGAAGTCGGCTGAATAGGTACATCAGCATGTTATTTTGTGGTTTAAATGTTACTAAATCATATTAACATGTGTCCGAACAACGGGTTTATCAAAAGTTCGACGATCAAACATCATATATGTATTAACCAACCCTAAACCAACAAGTTTTCATCTTCAAATAATCTTTTATATTCAAGTTTCATATTCATCATCTTAGTGTTCTTATTCTTGTGATTTAACCATAAACATCATACTACATATTTTTTATCACCAAAAATAAGATGAACAAGGGTGTAATGAGACTTACTACTAGCACAAGGCTAGGGTAGAATTTCTAGTGCAAAGATGATGAGGAAAGATGATGAACAAGACTAGAACAAAGCTCCTTAACTTGCAACCTCCATAGATCACCTTGCAAGCTTGGAATGGACTTGAAAATGGGGAAGATGATGATGTGAAAATGGTGGTGGTGGATTCGGTTTGGGGCAGCCGTGAGGGAGAGAGAGAGTGAGGTGAGAGAGGTGAATCTTGTGAATGATGGAGTAGATCATGTGCCATGCTTTAATAAATGTCTTCATATATTTTGTTTAGTTCTACAAGTAAAGATCTAGTAAAAATCTAAGCAAGATCAATTGAAATCCCATGAGATCAAGTAAGGTCCTTGGTGGGACCACCATAACCGTCCAACATAAAGGGGGGGGGGGGTAAAGTGTAACATTTTGCAACTAGGAAGAAATGGATAGTTAGTTTCCAAGTATAAGCTTCCACATGTTATTTATTTGATATTTAGTGGGTGTTAGGGTGTTCGGGGATCATGACTGGCCAAGAATTAGATAAACAATGTGTTTGGCAAAAATTTGGTGTCCCGGGTAATGTCCGGTTGTTGGGTTAAATACCGTTCCGTTAAAGTGTTAATTTGCACCGTTTAGTGTCTTTCTTGTGCCCTTTTGCCCCCTTTCAATTCCCGACACTTAGGGAAATATTCTGGACAATAGAACGTAAATTATGTATGATATTTTATTGTTTAAAAGCTGGTTATAGCTGAATTTAGAGTAATTATGCACTTAAAGTGCGTTTCGGGTGCTTTTTAGTGCGTATTTTAGCTTTCGGAGCGTCTATATGTTAACCCTTGTATGTACTCTTGGGTTTTAATGTATTTTTGATGTTGGACCTACACCTAGGCCTCAGTTCTAATGTTTGACTGCTTTCTGCAGAGTTGTTGACATATTGTGTTTTACCGGTGAGTTTACTAGTATTTCTGACGCAACGCTCTTGTTAAGGCATAAAGCAATATTTTGTAGTATTAATCGTGCATGAATTCACTTGTATATAATGTAATCAATCAATGTTGACGTTTAAGCACCTAATTGCAGTCATTAAGTAATAATTAAAGTGTACATAAATTACCGGTTTTGTGCCAGTTGTCACAGTCTCCCCCCGTTAAAAGAATTTCGTCCCGAAATTCAGGTTGAGCTAACCCTCGCAGGAGTCTTCTTGAACAGGTGGGGATACTTTTCTTTGAACTGGTCTTCACGTTCCCATGTGTACTCGGGTCCGTGCTTAGAGTTCCAACGTACTTTGACAAGTTTAACAGTGCTCCTCCTGGTCTTGTTAACTTTCCAGTCGGTAACCTCAACGGGTTGTTCTGTAAATCGGAGGGCGTCATCAATATGTATTTCATCCACAGGGATGATCACGTCTTCTTGTGTTGGACTCTTCTTGAGGTTGGATACATGAAACGTATCATGTACTCCATTAAGTTCTTCCGGTAACTCCAACTTGTATGCCACGGTACCAATTCTTCGCAAAATCTTGAATGGTCCGATGTATCGTGGATTCAGCTTTCCACGTTTTCCAAATCTTACTACGCCCTTCTAGGGTGAGACTTTTAGCAACACTTTGTCTCCCACCTCGAAATCTAATGGCTTTCGTTCTAGATCGGCGTAGCTCTTTTGTCGATCCCGATCCGCCTTAATGCGCTCTCGGATTTGCGTAATCTTGTCGGTTGTTTCTTGCACAAGTTCAGGACCAACCATGCGCTTATCCCCAGCGTCTGCCCAACATAAGGGCGATCGGCACTTGCGGCCATACAGAGCTTCGAACGGTGCGGCTTTTATACTTGTATGGTAACTGTTATTGTAGGAAAACTCAACTAAAGGAAGATGAGTATCCCAGCTGCCACCCAGGTCCATGACACATGCACGAAGCATATCTTCTAACGTTTGTATAGTCCGTTCGCTCTGGCCGTCTGTTTGTGGATGGAATGCCGTGCTTAGATCTAACTGAGATCCAAAGGCTTCCTGAAAGGATTGCCAGATTCTTGAGACAAAACGTCCATCTCTGTCTGAAATAATTGAGATTGGCACTCCATGACGTGCCACGATTTCTTTCAAGTATATCTCGGCAAGCTTTCCAGTGCTATCCTTCTCTCAGATCGGTAGGAAGTGCGCAGACTTTGTTAACCGATCAACTATTACCCATATCATATCGTGCCCTCTCGGGGTCCTGGGTAATTTCGTTATGAAGTCCATCGAGATTTGTTCCCACTTCCACACGGGAATCTCTGGTTGTTGTAGTAGGCCGGACGGTTTCTGATATTCTGCCTTAACCTTGGCACAAGTTAGGCACTTTCCAACATAAACAGCAACATCGCTTTTAAGTCTCGGCCACCAGTAATATTCCTTTAAGTCTTGATACATCTTGTCCGATCCTGGATGGATCGAGTATCTCGATTTATGCGCTTCATCAAGGATGACTTCTCGTATGCCACCATAGAGTGGAACCCAAATAAGCTTCTTAAAGTATAAGGCTCCCTCGTCATTTGGCACCATGTATTTCAGCATACCCCGGAGGTATTCAGCTTTACGGTTCTCTCCTTTGAGAGCTTCTTGTTGTGCATCACGGATGCGTGCAGTGAGGTTCATTCGAATGGTCATTTCCAATGCTCGAACCCTTAGGGTCTTAACCCTTTCTTTTCGACTTAGCGCGTCTGCTACAACGTTTGCCTTTCCAGGATGGTACTTAATCTCACAGTCATAATCGTTCAGCAGCTCGACCCAACGTCGCTGGCGTATATTCAATTCCTTCTGATCAAATATATGTTGTATGCTTTTGTGATCTGTGAAGATTGTACATCGAGTACCATATAGATAATGTCGCCAGATCTTCAAGGCGAATACCACTGCGCCCAGCTCCAGGTCGTGAGTGGTATAGTTTCTTTCATAAACCTTCAATTGTCTTGAAGCGTAAGCGATGACTTTCTGGCGTTGCATGAGCAAGCAACCCAAACCTTGTCGTGAAGCGTCACAGTATACCATGAAGTCATCGGTGCCTTCGGGTAAGGATAGTATCGGTGCATCGCATAGCTTGTTTTTAAGTAACTGGAAGACTTCTTCTTGTTTAACACCCAGTCGTATTTCTTGTCTTTTTGCGCAAGGGTTGTCAGCGGTTGAGCTATCTTTGAGAAATTCTCTATAAACCATCGGTAATAGCCCGCTAAGCCCAAAAATTGTCGAACTTCAGTTGGGGTTTTGGGAGCTTCCCAATTATTTATGGCTTCTATCTTGGATGGGTCTACATGGATGCCCTTCTCATTCACAATGTGACCAAGAAATTGTACTTCGTGAATCCAGAATTCGCATTTTGAGAACTTCGCATAAAGCTTCTCTTTCTTCAGTAGTTCCAAAATAGTTCTGAGGTGTTGCTCGTATTCTTCTTTCGTTCGCGAGTAAATCAGGATATCATCGATAAATATAATCACGAATTTATCGAGATATGGTTTACAAACATGGTTCATTAGGTCCATAAAGACCGCTGGTGCGTTCGTCAATCCGAATGGCATCACAAGAAACTCGTAGTGCCCATAGCGTGTTCTGAATGCAGTCCTTGGTACGCTTTCCTCTTGTACTCTCAATTGATGGTATCCAGATCGAAGGTCGATCTTGGAATAGTAGCTTGATCCTTGCAATTGATCAAATAAGTCATCAATCCTTGGTAGTGGATACCGATTCTTGATTGTGAGCTTGTTCAATTCTCTGTAATCGATACACATCCGCAGAGTTCCATCTTTTTTTCTTCATGAACAATACGGGAGCTCCCCAAGGTGAGAAGCTTGGCCTTATGAATCCTTTATCCAACAACTCCTAGAGTTGTGTAGACAATTCTTGCATTTCGGATGGTGCAAGCCGATAGGGTGCCTTGGCCACAGGAGCGGCTCCTGGAACCAAGTCTATACGAAATTCGACTTGCCGTTGCGGAGGTAGTCCTGGCAGATCTTCGGGAAAAACATCAGGGAATTCCTTTACCACAGGAATGTCTTCGAGCTTCGGCTCCACAGCCTTCTTATCTACAACGTGTGCTAGGAAAGAAACACATCCTTTCCTTAAGCACTTTTGTGCCTTCATGCAACTGACGATTCGAAGAGGCGCGTTTCGTCTTTCTCCATGTACGATGAGAGTTTCATCATTCGCCAAAGGAATGCGAATGATTTTCTCATGACAAATAACTTCAGCTTTGTTCTTGGACAACCAGTCCATTCCGACCACTACATCGAAGCTACCCAATTGAATAGGTAAAAGGTCGATGCTAAATCTTCGTTCACCAAGTTCTAATGTGCAACCTCTAACCACTTCGCCCGACTCAACAAGTTTACCATTGGCTAGTTCTATGGAATAAGGAATTTCTAATCTACTAGATTCTACTCCAAGCATGCGTTTAAATTCCACAGACATGAAGCTATAATCGGCACCAGTGTCAAATAATATGAATGCAAAGTGATTGTTAATGAGAAACGTACCGGTGACCATATCAGGGTCCTCGCGTGCGTTCTTTGCTCCAATCACAAACGCTTGAGTCTGAACGTTGTTTCTCCTTGGGCAATTTTTCTTGAAATGATCCGTGCTTCCACAACCAAAGAATTCTTGGTTTTGCCCAGCTCCATTGCCATTCCGGTTACCATTGCCCTTCCCATTTCCACCATTGTTTCCAGTTCCAGCACCGTGGCGGTTTCCATTCCCGTTCTTTCCTTTTCCCCAACAGTCCTCAGTATGGTGACCCAGTTTTCCACACTTGTCGCATTTTGGAATGCGACAAACTCCTCCGTGATGACGCTTGCACTGGTTGCAGAAGGGCATAGTGCCCAGGTACCTTTTGGTAGGAGCGTCAATCATGTCTGCAGGAGTTTTCGCCTCCAGAGGCGGTTCAGGGTCGCACTTCTTGTTGCTGAAACCCTTGTTGTTGTTGTGAGTTGCTTGATTCAGATTTGAATGCTTCCCCTTCTTGTCACCAGACGACCTAGCATGCGACTTGGTCCTTTCAATCGAGTTTAGTGATGACCTCTTCCTAAGAACACAATCTTTAGTAAGGTTGGCAGCCAGAGTTACAGCCTCGGTGATTGTTTGAGGTTTGGCCGAAGTTACCATGCCGCGGAGCTCTGGGGCCAGTCCCCAAATGTAGCGTTCCACACGCTTAAATTCAGGAGTCACCATGAAGGGAAGCACTCCAGACAGATCGTGAAACCTTCGAGTGTAATTAGTGATGTCAGCACCTACCATGGTCAAGTGCCAAAACTCAGTCTCCAATCTTTGGAGTTCGGCACGAGAGCAATACTTCTCTCTCATTTTCTCCTTCAACTCATCCTAAGACATGCCATACGCGGCATCATCACCCATAGTTTGGACTTGCAAGTTCCACCAAGTCAGAGCTTCGTCGACAAACAACCTAGTAGCAAAAGTAACTTGTTGATCCGCAGTACACTTGCTCATGCGGATAGTGGACTCTGTCTTCTCCGTCCAGCGTACAAACGCCACTGGTCCTCCGGTACCATCGTAGTTCAGTGGTTTGCAGTCGAGAAACTGCTTGAAGGTGCAGCCTTGAGCTGTGTTTCCTCCAGACGAATCTCCATGTCCGTTACGTCTAGCATTGCTTGGTCCTGCACTGTCTTGAGTACGGTTCGCCTCGTAATGGGCGATAGCAGCGGAGATCCTTTCTTCCAGTAGAGCTTCCAGCTCTTCGGCAATTCTTGGCAGTGGGGGAGGAGGAGGTTGGTCACGAGCGTTCACAGCTCTTCTGGGTGCCATGTTCTGAGAACACAACCCAACAGGGTTAGATATTTGTTTGATATCGTCATACTAGACAGTAGTAGTAGTATATATATTCACAGGTATATACCACATAAGTGACATCAAACAATTATTACTCTAGCAGAGTATTTAGTAGGCTTGCACTGAGGGAATCTACACGTGACAAAACTTGCTGTGGTTTCTGTGCACCAAATTCCATAATTATGTATGCATCCATAATTACGTAACTCTTTGCACAGTCCGCACAGTTCGTTTCATCCTCGTATTTCTTCCTTCAGATAGGCCATCGCTTTCAGGTAAAGTCACATATACTTGTGACATTCTACTTCTAGTATATGCTAATTATCACACATAATTGCAAGTAATTTCTCAGTTAGAGACAAGTGCTACTCTTGTGCACCTTAAGTCTCGTAGTGTCTTTTCTAGACTCTTGTAACTAGTTTCAGGTAGTGGATGTCGCGGGACGTTTTATGCAATGAAAACTTTTTGAAAATTGTTTTCGTGAAAGGATCCTAGAGATTGTAGACTAGACTCGAGAAGGAATCCTGGTTCACTACAATCGCAGCTCTGATACCAATCTGTCACACCCCTTTCTGCGGCGGAAGCACGAGGTGTGATCATGAAAGGTTCTCATTGCATACGAAAGGTAAACATACTATATGCTCATAACTTTGTTTCAAAATGCCAAACATTACATAACCGAAAACATGGTTTAAGTGTTTACATCACAAGACACCATTTTGTCTGATAAGTTTACAACTTTATTCAAAGATAAACAAAAGCGACATCCAAGAGCATGAGTAAAACCGCGCGCACATCCATCCTAGTTACCTGAAATACATGTGAGTTTTTGGAAAAACGTCAACATAATGTTGGTGTGAATTCATGCAGTTTTGTGTTGAACACGTTTGTATACTTTGTATGAAAACATGACAAGTATCTTGTGAAAATAAAGTATTCTTGTGGTATAAACCAAATAACGTATTCTTGTTTAGTTAATGGGTTGCAAGGCCATTAACATGTGACACGACATAGGAAGTCACCAAACCATAGGCATTTTTCTAGTAGTCGATTCACGACTGAGACACAAAAACACTACTCGGCTCTAGTGGTTACCAAGAGTGGGGCTGCCCTGAACCCGTTAGATCTAACCTTCTGTTATGCGGTCTTAGTATGTACACGATTAATGGTGCTTATGGTACCCTATTCGTGACACTATTTCTCGTTTATGATACCAAGTATCAATTCTCGTTTATTACATCAAGTATCAATCCTCGTTTATTATATCAAGTAACATGTATTTCACCCCCGAAGTTATAAAACTGAAAACAGTTAAGAGAAAAGGGGGAGCATGAACTCACAACTTTGCGTTCCTTGCGTCGTAAACTTCACCGGATTTGCTTAATTAGCGTCGTGACCTAAACGTGTAACAACTGTGCTTGTAATCACTATGAACAGTTCTGTTATCAATAAAACAATGTTATTTGATCCCAATGTTTGTTTGATTGTGTTTTACATTTTTCATGTTTTGACTTTTATGTAATTTCAAACTCTACATCGCTTTCTGGAGAGTTATACGCAAACTAGTGCGTAAACGTACTCAGTTTAATGCGAGAAATACTCCGGAACATCAACATATACTCAACATACCTTAAATAACCTTTACATAACTTAGAAATAAGTTTTGAAGGCTTTGGTATGGCAAAAACAAGTTAATTCGCTTACAGGGACTAAATATGACAAACTGCGAAAGTATGTCAATTTGAACTGTAACGAACATTCCGGAACATAACCATAAGTTAAACACACCTTAAATATCCTTGAAATAGCTTAGAAATAGGCTTTGAGGGGTTCGGTGTGCTAAAATAAACTTTTGGGACATTCAGGGACTAAAAGTGTCAAAAAGTGCACAAGTTTGCATTTTCGCGCATAACTTACGTTCTGAATACATTCGGACATCCAAAAATTTATGTAAGCATGACTACATTATATTTTAGTGTTCGCCTTAAGAAAAATCCATTCGTTTCGTCATTTGGATCGTTTTTCGCGCTTATGTGCATTCCGTCGTAATTAAGCGAACATCGCGTTCGTACGACCAAACGAACCATCCTCCGGCATATTTTTGAGTATGTTTTGAGTTCCCTATACTTTAACTTCATTTTAGAGCCTTGAAATGAGGTTAACGGGGTTCAAACGCATCGAAAAAGGTCTTAAAACACAACAGGGACCATTGCTGCCAAAAATGAAACTTTCTGATTCAGATGGGGTGCTAGCGTAGCGCGACGCCTGAGGGGCTACCAGTCGCGCTACGCGACTGACTGTTCTGGCAGATTCAATGTTTCTAATTGCAAGTTGCAACCAATTGATTCTTAACCACATGTTTTTACTTGCTTAGTCACTAGATAAGGATGGAATTAAGCTTCCATAACCTTGCAACAAGTGTACGGACTAGATCTTTTCCCCTTTTCCAAGAAACGATCCTAACGGCTCTACCTTTTCTATAAATACCCATCCACCCACAACCCCAAAACCCACAAATCTGATTAAGAAAGCTCTAAGTTGGAACCTTCGTTTCATACCTGAGCTATTTTGATCTGGGTTAGCATTCGGGGACCCTTCGTAAGTATTCTTTCGTTCTTTTCCTTATTTTTACTGCTTTTCGAGTCAGAAAGTCAAACTTTGTTTGACTTTCAGCGTTGACCAGTAATGGTCAATGCGAAGTTCGTTTGAACTTCGCAACGTGATTGTAATCACGATGGTCATAGTCCCTTGGGACTATGCCTACTGATTACCACGTTGTCTAGGGTCGTAGGGTAGGCGATCTAATAAATCGCCTATACCTTCGAACCCGACCCAGTTTGGTCGATCATTAGGATCCGACCAAACACATTAGGTGACCATAGTGTAGGGAATAACCTTCCGAGGTTATACCTTATGGTCACGACGTTTAAGTAGTTGTATGATAGGTAGTTTATATGCCTTAGGTAAATTACCAAAATACCCTTTTCATACATAATTGGTAATTTAGCATATGTAACCTAAACTTTTGTCACGTAACTGATTATGTAACATGTTTAGGCATATAATACTTGTCATAGGACTAGTTAGGCGGTCCGAACGCGTTTCACGCGCACGACGCGTTAAAGTAGCATAAGCTTCCTAAACGGGTCGTATTGGGTCGTAAACAATTATGTTAAGTTTCATTTAGTATGTAGGCTTTGTTAAACCAAATTACACGAGTCTCTACACTCGTTTGGTTTACGAAACCTCATTCTATCCAATCTTCCGATTTAGGTCCGGTTTATTAACATAGTTACCTATATTAGGTGCCGTTTGATTCCGAGATCTATAGCATTACTTGGTGGTTATCTTTTGACAACTGAGCAATCTCAAGTGAGTACATAGACCCCTCTTTTACTGTTTTCCAAACTGTTTTGGGGTGTAACAGATGTGCCTACTTGTTACTTTCATGCTTTCCTGTTTTCACATCATATACATGCTATGTTCGTTAGTACATTATAGTACATGATTTCATTACATCTTATGCTAGGTGTGCCCATTGTGTGCATTACTTGGTACATTGTTTTACATTACATTTTATGCTAGGTGTGCCCATTGTGTGCATTACTTAGTACATTGTTTTACATGACATTTTATGCTAGGTGTGCCCATTGTGTGCATTACTTAGTACATTGTTTTACATGACATTTCATGCTAGGTGTGCCCATTGTGTGCATTACTTAGTACATTGTTTTACATTACATTTTATGCTAGGTATGCCCATTGTGTGCATTACTTAGTACATTGTTTTACATTACATTTCATGCTAGGTGTGCCCATTGTGTGCATTACTTAGTACATCGTTTTACATGACATTTCACGCTATGTATGTTCATTTGATTACATACTTAGTGCATTGTTTTCACATGCTTACATATTGGTATGACATTTGGTTTGTTTACATGGGACAATACATTCATTAACACCGATCATGCCGTTCGTTAGTAGGTAGTGGTACCATAGGAATTGACAACTCCCGTTCCGGACATCCCAGGGTAAGGGGACAGAAAGGAATGACCGAATTCGTTGACATTAAGACAGATAGACCTTTAATTTGTTTAAAGGGTTTATCACCACAGTCGCCAGGCTTGGATGTATGCATTTTTACAATACCACATAAATGTTCATATTAAATAGTTGCATGCATTTACACAAAACATAGCTTTGATTTAAACCAAGTTTTACTTCAATACTTTGTTTTTGTGCATATGGTTTAGTTGAGACATTTCACTTGCCATACATGACATTTTGACATAGACATTTGACATGGATATTTTGACATAGACATTTGACATGGATATTTGACATAGACATTTGACATGGATATTTGACATAGACATTTTGACATGATTTACATTTGACACAAACATTTTTGACATTTGTTTTACATACTACATGATTTACATCTTGACATGAACACTTTGACATATTATTCAATACATTGACAAATGGTTTAAACATAGACCTCTTACATTGGTTGGTTTGGTTTGATTAAGTGATTAAGTTAACGATGCGTGTGTAATATGATACAAGCATGGTGGATACGCCGCTGGTACTTCCTATATATAAGTGTTTGTATGGTATTACATGGCGTAACGTTATTTGAATCATTTCAGTTTGAGACATAGAACATTTTATACAAATAATACACTTTTCACAAGACATTTATTTACAAACAACTTATCTTATACAAACACATCTTTACATGGTTATCTATTTAACCTGACAATTACTTATACATATCATCTGATCTTATTGTTTTCAATGATTTACAAGACAAAGCAAATAACAAGGTTCATGACTAAACATTTTCTCAAACATAAGTCATGAATCTTATTTTCACAAAACCTATGTATCTCACAGGCATTTTTATGCTGACGTACCTATTTTCACATGTGTTTTCAGGTGCTTTTCCATAGGATGTTGATCATGATACTAGGGCGGACCTGTGCCTTAGAAACTTTAAAAGAAGATAGACTATGTTTAATTATGTTCTGAACTCTTAAATTACCTGTTTGAAACAATGTAACACCTTTGTTTATAAATAAAAGACAACTTTGTATGCCATGGTTATGAAACAATTAATTCTGTCGCAACACGCCCCGATGTTTCCGCCGCGATTTGTTGTTTTACGCGGTCGGGGTGTGACAGAAGAGTTGGTATCAGAGCTAATGGTTATGGGGAATTAGGTTATTAGTAATGCTTTGACCTAGACTATAACTTTTCTAGGAACCTAACGCAAGTTATCTTGTGTTTAGATCTTAAAACATGTACATCACCTATCCTTAGGTGATTAACAAAACAAGGAAACAAAAATTTTTCCGAAACGATTTTTGAAAAACAATCATCTGTTTTTGAATAAATTTTTACAAGGTTTTGAACCCTCAATTGTAAGGTTTTGAACCCTCTGTTATATGGTTTTGAACCCTTTTCAGTATTGGTTTTTGGCCTTGTGCCTTCAAATTTTCAAAATCCCGTCAAACGTTTTGGGTTTTAAATAATGTGAACATGTGCAAACTGGAAGGGTGAATGCCTGTATTCTGAGTTTTCTGTCTAGGCAAGCACTTCGTATACATCTCAACCAGACGCGAGACCAGTTGTGCTTACCTGGGAATTCTTGGAGTGAGTGTTCACTTATAGGCGAGCATGTCTTCATTATACATTATTTTTGACCCATTTACTTTGATTAGTCACTGTGAGTCGTTTGTTTGCTTTGTGATACGGACAAATAACCACCATCTATGCTGTTTGCAAATTCTTGTTTTTATCATCTCATTCTTTTCATCCAATCATCTCACTCGTTTCTTTTCATGTTTTCCTCTTTTAGAATGCCTCCTCGACGCGAGAATCAGATAGCAACTGCCGAGCTGGCAGAAATTATTGCGCAGCAGATGGCTGCTCAGTTTCCAAATCTCTTTGCTCAATGGAACCAGGCCAACAACAACAACAATGTTCCATGCAAATACAAGGATTTTAACCAGGCCAAGCCACTCAAGTTTAGTGGTTCTGAGGGAGCGACTGGGCTTCTTCAGTGGTTCGAGAGTATAGAGAATACTTTTCGCCATGTGCAG
The DNA here is from genome assembly GCA_030545235.1 of Helianthus tuberosus. Taxonomy (NCBI): domain Eukaryota; kingdom Viridiplantae; phylum Streptophyta; class Magnoliopsida; order Asterales; family Asteraceae; genus Helianthus; species Helianthus tuberosus. The sequence continues at coordinate 131,450,679 of CM060436.1, read as the reverse complement.
TGTCCGGATAATCGCAAGGTCGAGTTCTCCTCGAGCGTATTTCAGAAGAGGGCTTTGACATGGTGGAACGGGGTTATGAGAGACCGGGGTGCAGAAGTTGCTCTCGCACAGACATGGGCTGAACTTAGAGCCCTTATGATGAGGGAATTCTGTCCTCGCCATGAACAGCGAGCGTTGGAGAAAGAGTTTGATGTTTTGAAGCAAGATAGTGGTGAGCACAGGGCTTATACTGATCGGTTTGAAGAATTGAGTCTGCTTTGCCCAACAATGGTCACCCCACTCGACAAAGCTATCGAGAGATACATCAATGGCCTACCTGACTCGGTACAAGACATTCTTACTGGTAGTAACCCTGCCACACTTCGTCAGGAGATCGAGCTATCTGCGACATTGACTGAGTCGCAGATTAGAAAGGGAAAGCTACACAGGAAGGGTGACAAGGGCAAGAAGCAGTCGGCTGACAAGGAAGATAGCAAGAAAGGTCAAAACTTGAATGGAAAGAACTCTGGTTCTTCGAAGAGGTCAAAGAAGCGTAAGGCTTCTCAAAATTTTGCTATCACTGCCCAAGCTAATCAGGCAGCTCTCAACCAACCTGCACAGCCTCCAGCGAAGAGACCCTATTCAGGGAATGCACCTTTGTGCAATAGATGCAACAGTCACCACCAGCCGCAACTTCCATGCCGTTTCTGTACTAACTGTGGGAAATCAGGCCATCTCGCCAATTTTTGTCGATCTGCTCAGAATCCCGCGGTTCAGAACCCGGCTCAACAAGCTGCTCCGCAACAGGGTCAAGCTGCAAGACCACAATACCCACCAGGTGCTTGTTACAATTGTGGGGATCTGACCCACTATAGGAATCGGTGCCCAAGGCTAGCCAACCAGAACCAGAACCAGAACCAGAACCAGAATCCGGCTCTGGCTCGAGGCCGAGTTTTTAACATGAATGCCCAAGAGGCACAGGCTGACGATAATGTGGTGAACGGTACGTTCTTTATTAATAATCAGCCTGCATCTGTTCTTTTCGATTCTGGTGCCGATAAGAGTTTCGTGTCTTTGTCTTTTGAGCAAATGCTTCGCGTGTCTAGAACGAAACTAGGCAAATCTTTGACAGTAGAGGTTGCTAGTGGTGAACCCATTATTCTTGATTCTGTTCTTCGCAACTGCCAGTTGAATCTTAACGACCATCTTTTCCCTATTGACCTCGCGCCTATGCAACTTGGAAGCTTCGACGTTATTGTGGGAATGGATTGGTTATCCAAGCATCACGCAGAGATAGTTTGTTCTAAGAAGATTGTTCGTGTGCCACTTTCGACAGGCGAGATCCTACAGGTTCAAGGTGAGAAGCCTACCGGTGGTCTCAAACTCATGTCTTGTTTTAAAGCTCGGAAGTATCTGCAGAAGAACTATGTGGCTTTCTTAGCACATGTTACAGAAGATAAAGGCAAGGGTAAGTCTATTTCAGATATTCCTGTCGTTCGGGATTATTCTGAAGTGTTCCCTGAAGATTTACCTGGTCTACCTCCAGCACGCCAAGTCGAGTTCCGCATTGATCTCGTACCTGGTGCGAATCCCATTGCCAGAGCTCCATATCGTCTTGCACCGTCTGAGATGCAAGAGTTGTCTAAACAGCTTCAGGAGCTCTCTGACAAAGGTTTTATACGTCCTAGTTTTTCACCTTGGGGTGCTCCCGTTCTCTTTGTCAAGAAGAAGGATGGATCCTTTAGGATGTGTATCGATTATCGTGAGCTTAACAAGCTTACCATCAAGAATCGATATCCCCTACCTCGCATCGATGATCTCTTTGATCAGTTACAAGGCGCTTCTTATTTTTCGAAGATTGATCTGCGATCTGGATATCATCAACTTCGGGTGCAAGAAGAAGACATTCCGAAGACAGCATTTCGTACTCGTTATGGACATTATGAATTCACAGTCATGCCATTCGGTTTGACTAATGCTCCTGCTGTTTTCATGGACTTAATGAATAGGGTCTGCAAACCTTATTTGGATCAGTTCGTCATTGTTTTTATCGATGACATTTTGATTTACTCTAAGACACGAGCTGATCACGAGCAGCATCTTCGTCTTACTCTGGAACTCCTGAAGAAAGAGCAACTTTTCGCCAAATTCTCCAAGTGCGAATTTTGGCTTAAAGAAGTTCAATTTTTGGGGCATGTTATCAACGAACGAGGTATTCATGTAGATCCCTCCAAGATCAGTGCGATTAAGGATTGGGATACGCCTACTACTCCTACTGAAGTTCGTTCTTTTCTTGGTCTAGCGGGTTATTATCGCCGCTTCATTGAAAACTTCTCTAAGATTGCAGTTCCTCTAACTGCTCTAACTCAGAAGAAAATGCCCTTTTATTGGGGAAACAAACAAGAGGAAGCTTTTCAACACTTGAAGCAGAAGCTTTGCGATGCGCCTGTTCTATCATTGCCTGAGGGTGATGATGATTTTGTCGTGTATTGTGATGCATCTAAATTAAGTCTTGGCTGTGTCCTGATGCAGAGGAACAAAGTCATAGCCTATGCATCGAGGCAGTTGAAGATTCATGAGAAGAACTACACCACTCATGATCTTGAGTTGGGTGCAGTTGTCTTTGCTCTCAAGATCTGGAGACACTATTTGTACGGTACAAAATGTGTGGTTTTCACGGACCACAAAAGTCTTCAGCATATCTTCAATCAGAAAGAACTCAACATGAGGCAACGACGTTGGGTTGAGCTTTTAAACGACTATGATTGCGAAATTCGCTACCATCCTGGTAAGGCGAATGTCGTGGCCGATGCATTGAGTCGTAAGGAACGTACTAAGCTTCATTGTGTACGTGTTCAATCTGTCATTCAAGCTCGATCCGATATTCAAGCACGCATTTCTCAGGCTCAACAATCTTGTGTTGCACAAGGTTTGATGGATAAGGAATTTCCTTATCACATAACGCCTGCTCTAGAACTGAAGGACAATGGATCATATTACTTCATGGACCGTTTGTGGGTCCCAAGCCAGGATGATCTTCGTACCTTGCTTATGGATGAAGCCCATAAGTCTCGCTATTCTATTCATCCGGGCTCAGATAAGATGTATAAGGATCTTCGTATTCACTATTGGTGGCCTGGTATGAAGAAAGACATTGCCTTATACGTATCCAAATGCCTTACTTGTCTTAAGGTTAAGGCTGAACATCAGCGTCCTTCGGGTTTATTGGAGCAACCAGAGATCCCAGTTTGGAAATGGGAAAACATTACTATGGATCTTGTTACCAAACTCCCGCACACAAAGAAAGGTCATGATGCCATATGGGTAGTCGTTGATCGTCTTACAAAGTCAGCGCATTTCTTGCCAATCCGCGAGGATTTTCCTACTGACAGACTTGCTCAAATCTATGTAGATGAAATTGTGGCTCGACATGGTGTTCCTTTGAACATCATTTCTGACAGAGATGCTCGTTTCACTTCTCATTTTTGGAGAACCATGCAATCTGCTATGGGGACCCAACTTAATCTGAGCACAGTTTATCATCCGCAAACAGATGGTCAATCTGAGAGAACAATCCAGACACTGGAGGATATGCTAAGAGCTTGTGTGATCGATTTTGGTGGTAGCTGGGATTCACATCTTAAATTGATTGAATTCTCCTACAACAACAGTTATCACACTAGCATCAAAATGGCTCCTTTCGAAGCTCTCTATGGTCGAAAATGTCGTTCACCAGTCTGCTGGAATGAGATTGGCGAGGCTCAACTTACTGGACCTGCCCTCATTTTAGAGACAACTGACAAGGTCAAGAAGGTTCGTGATAACCTTCAGGCAGCTAGAAACCGTCAGAAGATTTACGCGGACCCAAAACGCAAAGCCTTTGAATTTCAAGTCGGTGATCGTGTATTACTTAAGGTCTCACCTTGGAAAGGTGTGATCAGATTTGGAAAGAAAGGAAAACTTGCACCTAGATACGTTGGACCATTCAAGATCGTCGAAAGAATCGGAAAGGTAGCCTACAGACTTGAGTTACCTCCTGAACTGGGAAATGTTCATCCAACTTTTCACGTGTCCAATCTCAAGAAGTGTACAGCTGATGAGAACTACTCCATACCGCTTGACGAAATTCGTGTTGGCAAAACACTGAAATTTGTTGAGAAACCAGTGGAAATCATGGAACGTGAAGTCAAGTGGCTTAAACGCAAGCGCATTCCTTTGGTCAAAGTTCGCTGGGAAGCAAAACGTGGACCTGAGTTTACTTGGGAACGCGAAGATCAAATGAAGGCGAAATATCCACATCTTTTTCCACGAGTTTCCTCTAAATAAATTTCGGGACGAAATTTCCACAAGTAGGGGAGACTGTAACAACTGTGCTTGTAATCACTATGAACAGTTCTGTTATCAATAAAACAATGTTATTTGATCCCAATGTTTGTTTGATTGTGTTTTACATTTTTCATGTTTTGACTTTTATGTAATTTCAAACTCTACATCGCTTTCTGGAGAGTTATACGCAAACTAGTGCGTAAACGTACTCAGTTTAATGCGAGAAATACTCCGGAACATCAACATATACTCAACATACCTTAAATAACCTTTACATAACTTAGAAATAAGTTTTGAAGGCTTTGGTATGGCAAAAACAAGTTAATTCGCTTACAGGGACTAAATATGACAAACTGCGAAAGTATGTCAATTTGAACTGTAACGAACATTTCGGAACATAACCATAAGTTAAACACACCTTAAATATCCTTGAAATAGCTTAGAAATAGGCTTTGAGGGGTTCGGTGTGCTAAAATAAACTTTTGGGACATTCAGGGACTAAAAGTGTCAAAAAGTGCACAAGTTTGCATTTTCGCGCATAACTTACGTTCTGAATACATTCGGACATCCAAAAATTTATGTAAGCATGACTACATTATATTTTAGTGTTCGCCTTAAGAAAAATCCATTCGTTTCGTCATTTGGATCGTTTTTCGCGCTTATGTGCATTCCGTCGTAATTAAGCGAACATCGCGTTCGTACGACCAAACGAACCATCCTCCGGCATATTTTTGAGTATGTTTTGAGTTCCCTATACTTTAACTTCATTTTAGAGCCTTGAAATGAGGTTAACGGGGTTCAAACGCATCGAAAAAGGTCTTAAAACACAACAGGGACCATTGCTGCCAAAAATGAAACTTTCTGATTCAGATGGGGTGCTAGCGTAGCGCGACGCCTGAGGGGCTACCAGTCGCGCTACGCGACTGACTGTTCTGGCAGATTCAATGTTTCTAATTGCAAGTTGCAACCAATTGATTCTTAACCACATGTTTTTACTTGCTTAGTCACTAGATAAGGATGGAATTAAGCTTCCATAACCTTGCAACAAGTGTACGGACTAGATCTTTTCCCCTTTTCCAAGAAACGATCCTAACGGCTCTACCTTTTCTATAAATACCCATCCACCCACAACCCCAAAACCCACAAATCTGATTAAGAAAGCTCTAAGTTGGAACCTTCGTTTCATACCTGAGCTATTTTGATCTGGGTTAGCATTCGGGGACCCTTCGTAAGTATTCTTTCGTTCTTTTCCTTATTTTTACTGCTTTTCGAGTCAGAAAGTCAAACTTTGTTTGACTTTCAGCGTTGACCAGTAATGGTCAATGCGAAGTTCGTTTGAACTTCGCAACGTGATTGTAATCACGATGGTCATAGTCCCTTGGGACTATGCCTACTGATTACCACGTTGTCTAGGGTCGTAGGGTAGGCGATCTAATAAATCGCCTATACCTTCGAACCCGACCCAGTTTGGTCGATCATTAGGATCCGACCAAACACATTAGGTGACCATAGTGTAGGGAATAACCTTCCGAGGTTATACCTTATGGTCACGACGTTTAAGTAGTTGTATGATAGGTAGTTTATATGCCTTAGGTAAATTACCAAAATACCCTTTTCATACATAATTGGTAATTTAGCATATGTAACCTAAACTTTTGTCACGTAACTGATTATGTAACATGTTTAGGCATATAATACTTGTCATAGGACTAGTTAGGCGGTCCGAACGCGTTTCACGCGCACGACGCGTTAAAGTAGCATAAGCTTCCTAAACGGGTCGTATTGGGTCGTAAACAATTATGTTAAGTTTCATTTAGTATGTAGGCTTTGTTAAACCAAATTACACGAGTCTCTACACTCGTTTGGTTTACGAAACCTCATTCTATCCAATCTTCCGATTTAGGTCCGGTTTATTAACATAGTTACCTATATTAGGTGCCGTTTGATTCCGAGATCTATAGCATTACTTGGTGGTTATCTTTTGACAACTGAGCAATCTCAAGTGAGTACATAGACCCCTCTTTTACTGTTTTCCAAACTGTTTTGGGGTGTAACAGATGTGCCTACTTGTTACTTTCATGCTTTCCTGTTTTCACATCATATACATGCTATGTTCGTTAGTACATTATAGTACATGATTTCATTACATCTTATGCTAGGTGTGCCCATTGTGTGCATTACTTGGTACATTGTTTTACATTACATTTTATGCTAGGTGTGCCCATTGTGTGCATTACTTAGTACATTGTTTTACATGACATTTTATGCTAGGTGTGCCCATTGTGTGCATTACTTAGTACATTGTTTTACATGACATTTCATGCTAGGTGTGCCCATTGTGTGCATTACTTAGTACATTGTTTTACATTACATTTTATGCTAGGTATGCCCATTGTGTGCATTACTTAGTACATTGTTTTACATTACATTTCATGCTAGGTGTGCCCATTGTGTGCATTACTTAGTACATCGTTTTACATGACATTTCACGCTATGTATGTTCATTTGATTACATACTTAGTGCATTGTTTTCACATGCTTACATATTGGTATGACATTTGGTTTGTTTACATGGGACAATACATTCATTAACACCGATCATGCCGTTCGTTAGTAGGTAGTGGTACCATAGGAATTGACAACTCCCGTTCCGGACATCCCAGGGTAAGGGGACAGAAAGGAATGACCGAATTCGTTGACATTAAGACAGATAGACCTTTAATTTGTTTAAAGGGTTTATCACCACAGTCGCCAGGCTTGGATGTATGCATTTTTACAATACCACATAAATGTTCATATTAAATAGTTGCATGCATTTACACAAAACATAGCTTTGATTTAAACCAAGTTTTACTTCAATACTTTGTTTTTGTGCATATGGTTTAGTTGAGACATTTCACTTGCCATACATGACATTTTGACATAGACATTTGACATGGATATTTTGACATAGACATTTGACATGGATATTTGACATAGACATTTGACATGGATATTTGACATAGACATTTTGACATGATTTACATTTGACACAAACATTTTTGACATTTGTTTTACATACTACATGATTTACATCTTGACATGAACACTTTGACATATTATTCAATACATTGACAAATGGTTTAAACATAGACCTCTTACATTGGTTGGTTTGGTTTGATTAAGTGATTAAGTTAACGATGCGTGTGTAATATGATACAAGCATGGTGGATACGCCGCTGGTACTTCCTATATATAAGTGTTTGTATGGTATTACATGGCGTAACGTTATTTGAATCATTTCAGTTTGAGACATAGAACATTTTATACAAATAATACACTTTTCACAAGACATTTATTTACAAACAACTTATCTTATACAAACACATCTTTACATGGTTATCTATTTAACCTGACAATTACTTATACATATCATCTGATCTTATTGTTTTCAATGATTTACAAGACAAAGCAAATAACAAGGTTCATGACTAAACATTTTCTCAAACATAAGTCATGAATCTTATTTTCACAAAACCTATGTATCTCACAGGCATTTTTATGCTGACGTACCTATTTTCACATGTGTTTTCAGGTGCTTTTCCATAGGATGTTGATCATGATACTAGGGCGGACCTGTGCCTTAGAAACTTTAAAAGAAGATAGACTATGTTTAATTATGTTCTGAACTCTTAAATTACCTGTTTGAAACAATGTAACACCTTTGTTTATAAATAAAAGACAACTTTGTATGCCATGGTTATGAAACAATTAATTCTGTCGCAACACGCCCCGATGTTTCCGCCGCGATTTGTTGTTTTACGCGGTCGGGGTGTGACAAAACGGGTTTTATTATCGTTAGTCACTAGACTTGTATCGTACAAGTACAAGTCACTCTCTTTTTTGTATATGTTTTCTTGTGTTAAAAATAATTTATATTTTTAACTAAGTATCTTACTTATATTATTTTCTCCAAAAATACATATAAGTTTCTTGTATTTTGCACTTTGCACCCGAGTTATGTATCTTGTATGTTGTATGTGTATTTTTGTTACAAAAATTATGTCGAGGTTTGTATTTGAACACCATAGTTTAGAACACACTAGCAAACATTTGTCTAGAAAATATTTACTAAGTGTTAGAATTTTCAGAAAATTTCGCCATAGTCTCCCTTGGTAAACGGAGGTGTCCATGCTAAGTAGCATACCATTTTCTTTAATATACAACACATTAGATCGTTCTCAAATAATCAACCCGACATTCTGACATGCAAGATACTACTTTTGACGTTTCAGTTTTAATACATAAAACTGGACTGTTACAGAACGTCTTAATCGAACCAAAAATTATTGTGTAAAAATATCGGGGTCCAGTTCATTATCAGTAATTTATAGAAAATCGTTTACCGGACTGCAATCAGATTTGTTACATTCTGATTGCAGTCTACGGAATAGTTCGTTTAAAATTCCTCGTAAGTCCGTTTGATGAAATTCCAGTTGTAGGGTCACAAATACATCAGCGATCATCTACGGTAAAAATTTCAGGGGCTGGTTCTATTCAGGTTTCAAGTTGTGACTGAAAACGTAAAGCCCATTTTACTGCAGTAAAACTCAGCCTTAGCTGCTGTCATGAAAACAGACTTTTAAAATAGTAAACTACCTCAAAAAAATACAATTCCAGCGCCATTTTCTTCGTTTTTCCAAAATACACAATTTAGGCTTCAGAAATTCCGTTTTTCGATTTATTAAAGTCTGTTTACAGCCTGTTGAAGTCGGCTGAATAGGTACATCAGCATGTTATTTTGTGGTTTAAATGTTACTAAATCATATTAACATGTGTCCGAACAACGGGTTTATCAAAAGTTCGACGATCAAACATCATATATGTATTAACCAACCCTAAACCAACAAGTTTTCATCTTCAAATAATCTTTTATATTCAAGTTTCATATTCATCATCTTAGTGTTCTTATTCTTGTGATTTAACCATAAACATCATACTACATATTTTTGATCACCAAAAATAAGATGAACAAGGGTGTAATGAGACTTACTACTAGCACAAGGCTAGGGTAGAATTTCTAGTGCAAAGATGATGAGGAAAGATGATGAACAAGGCTAGAACAAAGCTCCTTAACTTGCAACCTCCATAGATCACCTTGCAAGCTTGGAATGGACTTGAAAATGGGGAAGATGATGATGTGAAAATGGTGGTGGTGGATTCGGTTTGGGGCAGCCGTGAGGGAGAGAGAGAGTGAGGTGAGAGAGGTGAATCTTGTGAATGATGGAGTAGATCATGTGCCATGCTTTAATAAATGTCTTCATATATTTTGTTTAGTTCTACAAGTAAAGATCTAGTAAAAATCTAAGCAAGATCAATTGAAATCCCATGAGATCAAGTAAGGTCCTTGGTGGGACCACCATAACCGTCCAGCATAAAGGGGGGGGGGGGGTAAAGTGTAACATTTTGCAACTAGGAAGAAATGGATAGTTGTTTCCAAGTATAAGCTTCCACATGTTATTTATTTGATATTTAGTGGGTGTTAGGGTGTTCGGGGATCATGACTGGCCAAGAATTAGATAAACAATGTGTTTGGCAAAAATTTGGTGTCCCGGGTAATGTCCGGTTGTTGGGTTAAATACCGTTCCGTTAAAGTGTTAATTTGCACCGTTTAGTGTCTTTCTTGTGCCCTTTTGCCCCCTTTCAATTCCCGACACTTAGGGAAATATTCTGGATGATAGAACGTAAATTATGTATGATATTTTATTGTTTAAAAGCTGGTTATAGCTGAATTTAGAGTAATTATGCACTTAAAGTGCGTTTCGGGTGCTTTTTAGTGCGTATTTTAGCTTTCGGAGCGTCTATATGTTAACCCTTTTATGTACTCTTGGGTTTTAATGTATTTTTTACGTTGGACCTACACCTAGGCCTCAGTTCTAATGTCTGACTGCTTTCTGCAGAGTTGTTGACATATTGTGTTTTACCGGTGAGTTTACTAGTATTTCTGACGCAACGCTCTTGTTAAGGCATAAAGCAATATTTTGTAGTATTAATCGTGCGTGAATTCACTTGTATATAAGGTAATCAATCAATGTTGACGTTTAAGCACCTAATTGCAGTCATTAAGTAATAATTAAAGTGTACGGAAATTACCGGTTTTGTGCCAGTTGTCACAATGGGGGTGGTGTGATGATTGGTGGTTGGTGTCATCGTGCACATATTAAGCATCGATGGAAGTTCAACTTTCTTCCCATTATTGGATCCTCCTGATGATCTACAACCTCAAGTGATAACCTCGTTCATGTTAACGGTGGCCACTTCATACATGTTAAGTTGAATGGGGACTATCCCATGCCTATAGTGAACAATCTATGGTTGACGTACCGAAGACTCGTTGTGGAACACTAGGATATATATATATATATATACATATATATATATATATATATATGGGAAGGATGTATAGAAAACTTATTTGTGCTAAGAAAACCTAGGAAACACAATCTATAACCGTTGATCAAGATCATCCAATGGCTCATAAATTTTGAAGCCTTTTTGAATTAAATTAAATAGAATGATGAGGTCAACAAAAGTACTTGAAGGGCATATAGGTAAAATCAACTATAATATTAGTACATTATATATATTATATTAATAGTGATTTGACATGCATGAAAGGAGATGAAAGAAGGCACACGAATATCAATGAGAAGTAATCAAAACCCCAACCCCATTTCAAACATTTCAAAAGTCTCAACCAAAATTCATCTCTTTCTCTCTCAAAAACATTCGATCTTCCCAAAACCCACCGGGGAAGAAAAGGGGCACCGGAGAATATAATCTGACCGGAGAAGAAAGTCTCGCCAGAGAAGAATAAAAAGGTGCTATGGTGAATCGCTAAACAAAATAAAAACAAGGTGCGGCGGTGAATCGAAATCCCTAGATATGAGATCAACATTTCAGTTGTTATCGTCCGGTAAAAGTCGTCGGAAATGGAAGAATGCAAGAACCAAGTGCATAAGCAAGTAAGTTTCATTCGGTTTTTATCAGTAGGTGTTTTGATCGGTGATGATTTTTGTTTTTTTCCGATCGGTAGGTGTTTTGATCGGATAAATGTTGGGTTTTCTGTTTTTGTCCGATCGATCGGTGTTTTGGTCCGATCGGTGTGTGATTTGATCAGTGGTGATTTTTGTTTTGAATGAGACTAGAAAGTGTTAATGTTGGTTTTTATGTTTTTTTTCCAATCGGTAGGTGTTTTTTGGTAGAAACTGTCTCGGGTTAATGTTGGTTGAATGAGACTAGGAAGTGTTAGTTATTTTGAGTAGAAACTGTCTCGGGTTATTTATTTATTTATTTTGGATTGCCAACTGCACGTTAAAACTATTGATTTGTAACAATAATTTGGTGGTTCAGCCGTGTATGGGATTGATTTGTAACAATAACTTGGTGGTTCGGCCGTGTATGGGTAGGTTAAAGTTACGTGGCGGGAACAGCGGCGAGTTCAAGAGGTAGGTGTTTTTATCGAAATTAGGTAAAATGTGTTAAACCTACCTTGTTTTTATCGAAAACAAATTAGGTAAACCTGTCTTATTAGGGTTCGATGTGTTAAACATCTGTAAACATATTATCGTAACATGTGTTAAACCCGTTTTATTTTTATCAAATTAGGTAACATGTGTTAAACCTGTCTTATATTTTTATCAAAAACAAATTAGGTAACATGTGTTAGACCTGCCTTTTTTGTCAAAAACAAATTAGGTAAACCTCTGCTATTAGGGTACAAGTCTAAGGGCTCAAAAGCATATAAAGAGAGTAACAAGATCGCAAAAACATATTTTAAAATAGGTAACATATGTTAAACCTGACTTTATTTTATCAAAAACATATTAGGTAACCTGTTTTATTTTTATGAAATTAAGTAACATGTGTTAAACCTGTTTTATTTGCAGCAACAAAGAGAGTAACAAGATCGCAAACTGGTAAGATACCGAAAAAGCGAAAGAAAGTAGACGAAGAAACGGACGATGAATGGGATGAAGAAAGAGAAGAAGTTGAAGGGGAGGTCGTGTGTAGGTTGAGGAAAAAGTCAAAGCGTGATAATTGGCCAGGGATTAGAACGAGAATATCACCAATCCAACTGGCCTGATGCATTAACGTGTTGTCGTTCGAACAAAGAATGGCAGTAAAAGAAATGGGATTTGGTTTATGTAACTATCGTAGTCACCATGAATTTTGTTTATTTTAAATTATGGCCATAACCCAAAATACAATATGACCATTCTGGTCTTCTCTGTAATATGTTGTAACTATCGTAGTCACCACGAATTTTGTTTATTTTAAACAGTTATGATGGGAAATGTATTTGGTTACCACTTATCAGTTAACATGTGTTATTAGTTAACATGTTTTATTCATTACCAATTGTAAGAAAAGTAGTAGACGAGCATTGGGTGGTGAACATACTGTTTCAATTGTTACCTGTGATACTCATTAACAAGTGTAACGTATGCTACACAGGATGAAGTAGAAAACAAGGTACATACCTTTAGTGTTACTTGAAAACAATAAGCAATTGAAACATGTGTTACACATCTTACGTAAGTATATGCAGTACATGGTGGAACATGTAAAGTAACATGTGTTACATACGATGTAGTGAATAAAAAACAAGGCACATATATAGTGAATAACAAACGTATAGATGTAACACGAGTATATGTACCACAAAGGCATACGCATGTTACATGTGTGTATGAAACACACTTGGTATATATAAAACACCTAGTATATGTAACGTGTATACATCCAAACATGCTAGTACATGTGATTTGTAACACATGTTACAAAAGTATATGCAACACATGGGCATCATTGTCATCTAATATGATCGAAGTAATCGCATAAAAGCAGTGTGTAACAAAAGTAAAACATGATGGTTTGATTGGTTACCGAATTGGTTACAGGGGTGCACCCTTTTAAAAAAACAAAAATAGGTCGTTAAACATAAAAAGTGGTCAAGGTAACATATAAAAGTGGTACCATACACAAGAATATACACATCTAGTAAAACAAGTTATGGGCAACCATGCCATTGTCAAATTACAACCAAAATACATGTTGAAAACACGAGCGGGATATTGTTTATGTTTCACATGAAACGTACATACGTTAAACTAAGTAACGAAGAACATAATGAGCTTCACCAATCAACTTCCAAAAAGTAGCTTACCTAAACAAAAACAACCATTGGAAAATGCATGCTACACACGTAACACATGTTACAACTATCTATTGTTTTGAAGTAACACTGAAAAAAGATATATTTACTGTTACTTCAAAACAATAAACAATTGTAACATGTGTTACACATCTTAGGAAAGATTGTAATAAAAGAGCTACATGTGTAACACATGTTACAACTGCCTATTGTTTTGAAGTAACAATGAAGGAATCTTTTTTCACAACATTATGCAGGTACATGTAAGAATGCCTATTGCTACTTCAAAACAATAGATAATTCTAACATCTTTAACACATCTTAGAAGGCCCACATGTAAAGGTGTAAGAAATGTAAAAAATGCAGATCTGTAACACATGTTACAAATGCTTATGGTTTTGAAGTAACAGTAAAGATATCTTTTTTCACAACCATTTATCTTAATAGTTAGATGTGTAACACATGTAATACGCCTAACGTTTGTTAGGAGACATTGTAAGACAAGAGCTACATGTGTAACACATGTTACAACTGCCTAATGTTTTAAAATAAGAATAAAGAAATCTTTTTAAAATGCCTATTGTTACTTCAAAACAATGGACAATTTAACATGTGTAACACATCTTAGAGGGTGGGCGGTTAGCACAAAATCATGTTACATGTCGGGGGTAACACATGTAACAAGTGTCAGAACTCAAAATAAAATGCATATTCTTATTTGAACCCTTAACATTATCCAGATACATGTCGCAATGCCTGTTGTTATTTGAAAAAGATAGACAATTTTAAGATGTGTAACACATGTTACAACTATCTATTGTTTTGAAGTAACAATGAAAAAAGATATCGTTACTGTTACTTCAAAACAATCAGCAATTGTAGCATGTGTTACACATATTAGGAAAGATTGTAATATAAGAGCTACATGTGTAACACATGTTACAACTGCCTATTCTTATTTGGAAAACCTTGTCATAAGGGCTACATTTTGTAACACATGTTACATGTGTAATGTGTACGTGTTACGTTGATCAATGCATATGAGACTTGTAAACAATGCATATTTTTTAAAAAATACAAACGTAAAAGTTATTTTTATTGCAGTGCTAACACTTTTATTGGAGTGCTAACACATGTTACAAGTTACGAATGAATATTTTTCAAAAATATTCAGGGTTTCATGCTGCCAAAAAGATTAAAGATAACCTTCATGAACATCAGGTCCAGTTAGCGGGAATTTCCCTCTGTCGTTAGCTCGTGCGCGTAGCGGTGATTCCTCGTCATACTCATCACTCCACATATCTGAAAATCGAGTTTGCACCGGTAATTAGAAAAACAAGAATAAGGTATTTTTTTTAGAAAAAAAAGCTTTTAAATCTAAATGTTAAAACCTTCTTCATTTGGTGAAAACATCTGAAAGTGAGACTGTTGAAGTTCTACCTCTGGTTGCATGTTCTCATCTCTAATATGTCCAACACCTGATTATACAATAAATCATAAACTTGTATAGTAATGGGTTTCAAACACCAACAAAACAAAAAGAAAATACAAATTGGTTGCTTGGGTGTGCAAGATATTAAAAAATGTGAAAAAACTTCAAATAAGTTAAACAAAAGGATCCAAAATAAATCATCTAATCCGCAACACCAACAAACATGTAAATGGCAGGGTGTTCATGATTGATTCATAAAAAATGAAGAAAAGGAACCAAAAGAAGATGATTACCCAGAAAAGAAGATGAATGACTCCTAAAAAAAGAAGAATAGGAACAAAAAAAAAACATGATTATCTTCTAAAAAAAGAGATCAAATTTTTTGTTCATTCACATACCTGAAGAACCTGATGCCTGCTGGAAGTAAACCGCCGGTGATTCATCGCCGATGAAGTTGTTCCGGAACACACGGCTAGGAGAATAAGCCTGAAAATCGGCCATGAAAGATGGAAAAAACAATGGAGTTAGGGGTTTTGAAGAAGAAAAGAATGGAGGATTAAGAAGGAAGAAAGAAATGGAAGTTCTGTATATATTTTTTGGTTTAAAAAGGTAATGAGTTGATGGGTAATAAATGTGACTTGATGGGATGGGGAAGAGGGTGAAGTGATGGCTTGAACAAATGACCAATTTGCCCTTTTGAAATGTGTTCTAAAGATATGATGTGGATCAATCTTCTCCACATAATTCAGGTTTCCCAAGTTTTCTAGATTAAATGGGTTTTCCATAGATACTTACATTATATATATATATATATATAATTACATATATGCCATGTCTACAATTGTATACATCGATAATGAATCCCGAACCAGACCCAGACCAGAGTGTTATTTTATCGAAGAGTAAAACAAAAATATATATAATTGTTGTTGTTGTTGTTATTATTTATATTATCATTATTATTGTTATTATTATTACTACTATTACTATTAATATTATGGGAAAATTACCAAAATAGCCAAAGACCAAAATGACTTGAGAAAATAGCCAGCTCATGCCCCCTGGAAGGGGGTATAATGTGTGGGATACGTCTTTCAAGCATGGGATGAGCCTTTCAAGGGGGATGTGTCTTTCAAGTGAGACATCATGCACGGGATGCGTCCAGAGAATTTTTGAAGCGTCCGGCGAGTTTTCCGGTGAGTTGCAGGTTTCCAGCAATGAAATCTGAAGACACTATTAAACAAGAAAACGAAGAACTCGAATGATGGAAGAGAATTATCATTACTACAGGATGATCATCTTCAACTGGAAGTTGAAGATCACCAAATGTAAGCCATCGCCGGACGTCACCGACACCTTCAGGTCTTGCACCGATGGAGACTCCCAGATGTCGCCGGATCACTTCCGATGGTTTTTAATCGAGTTTCAGTGACAAGCACATATCACAATTGACGATTCTAAGCGGTTAATGGAGCTAGTTCTTCACCGATTATGACCTAACTTTACTCACTACTCTTTCACCCTTGATGATTTCTTCAAATACCTCTTCCTTGATGAACTCAACGGTCCCATCCCATTCACCAAGAAACTTGCATAATCTTTTCGTCAGCCCGACTTCTGATTTCATACCTTTAGTGTTACTTGAAAACAATAAGCAATTGAAACATGTGTTACACATCTTACGTAAGTATATGCAGTACATGGTGGAACATGTAAAGTAACATGTGTTACATACGATGTAGTGAATAAAAAACAAGGCACATATATAGTGAATAACATACGTATAGATGTAACACGAGTATATGCACCACAAAGGCATACGCATGTTACATGTGTGTATGAAACACACTTGGTATATATAAAACACCTAGTATATGTAACGTGTATACATCCAAACATGCTAGTACATGTGATTTGTAACACATGTTACAAAAGTATATGCAACACATGGGCATCATTGTCATCTAATATGATCGAAGTAATCGCATAAAAGCAGTGTGTAACAAAAGTAAAACATGATGGTTTGATTGGTTACCGAATTGGTTACAGGGGTGCACCCTTTTAAAAAAACAAAAATAGGTCGTTAAACATAAAAAGTGGTCAAGGTAACATATAAAAGTGGTACCATACACAAGAATATACACATCTAGTAAAACAAGTTATGGGCAACCATGCCATTGTCAAATTACAACCAAAATACATGTTGAAAACACGAGCGGGATATTGTTTATGTTTCACATGAAACGTACATACGTTAAACTAAGTAACGAAGAACATAATGAGCTTCACCAATCAACTTCCAAAAAGTAGCTTACCTAAACAAAAACTGTCACACCCCTAAAATACCACATGCGGAAACACCGCGGGACGTGTGACGTACCAGGATCCAAGCCACCAATCACATTGAACTATAGTATATATTTAAATAAAAACTTTCATTCATTATCATTAAGTGTTACAAAACATTAAATGAAATTCGGTGTATACAGCGGAAGCATAAATCGTTTGTCAAGTGTTTCATAAACCACATGTACGAAACCGTTAGACTTGTCTTGCAATTCCAAGTATCTCGACCCATGACCACTCCAGCATCCCAGATAGCAAGTTCCAAATGATATAACCTATAGACCTGCAAGCATGCAGACAAGTGTGTCAGATAACGCTGGTGAGTTCAAAGTTTTATTAACGCGTTTAGTTACCAGATGTGTGTTTAAAACAGTTCAACGTTTTGTTTTGATGATGTTATTAACTCGATGACCGTATGTGGCTACTAGATGTGAATGCCCAACCACAATGCCTCTATCAAGGCATTGGTCAAGTGGTCAAGGTAATTAGCTCAACTAATAACCTCGAGTAGATGTAAGGGGTCTTACGTGATACAAGTTGTGATTGCCCAACCCCAATGCCTCTATTAAGGCATTGGTCAAGTGGTCAAGGTAATTAGCTCAACTAATAACCTCGAGTAGATGTAAGGGGTCTTATATATACACGATGTGAATGCCCAACCCGTGAACTCACCTTAGATTTGCTAGGTATGTTATGTTACGTTACCCGTTTTCCAAGTTAATCAACCAAACCCGAGTGCAGGAAAGACGCGAGTGGGTGAAGAAAAGATCTTCGATAGAGCTCGCTGCCGTCGGTTTCAGAGAGAGGGAGAATAGTGTTTTAGGGTTTCCGGGAATTGTTTTAAATAATGTGAACAGGCCGGGCCACAACTGGGCCGAACCTCCTATGGACGAAACTCATGTTTCTTCGAGCCCAAAGCTCATGTTTCGTCGAGTTCATGAGTTAATGAGGAACATGTTTCGTCGACCAAGATGTAAAACAATTAAAGAAGTCTGAACTTCGGAAGTGATGTAGTGTCAGAATATGTGAATGTCTATTTCAATTGTATGCTCAGAATATGCAGACTAAAGTGGCCGCATATATCGATGTGAAAGGGAGTTGTACTTTTAATTAACTATTAATTAATAGGTCTGGCTTTGTATATGTAAGTATACATGCATTCTAAACTTGGCTGAGATGTGATATGCATGAGTATGTCAAGTCTTTGAATTTAATATGTGCATATGCTAGTGGAATTATGTTGATTATTTAGAGATACTCATGAACATGCTGTGATAACATATTAAAACAAATCCCCAATTTACATGTAACCATCAACATAACAATCATTCATATAATATGCACATCTTAAAACGTGAAGCGAATTGTAAACCAAACAGGATCGTGAAATAAATAACGCGCAGAGAAAAGTCCTTGGAATCTCGGGTTGTCACATCATCCCTAACTTGAAAGAAATTTCGTCCCGAAATTTAATAATTAACTCAAAGCAGTACGGTGTTAAATTAGGATGACTGTGGATTTTCCGCAGGTGTCACATCATCCCCAACTTGAAAGGGAATTTTGTCCCGAAATTCATCAATGATATCAGGAGTTGACTCAACCGTTTGAGCAACTAAATATTAGGGCTCCCTTTGATTAATCCGTTCCCACAAGGACTTCGGTCCACGTACTGAGTTCCAACAAACTTCTTACGACTGGAATTCGACTATGCTAACGAATCTTGACGTCCTGGTCCCTGATTTCAATAGATTCCTCAACAACTGCAACTTTTCATTTAACCTCAGACTCCAATAAGGGTAACCCAAGCGTTTCACAGATCAAACATTGCCTTAATGTTCGTTACCCAATTCGTCAGGTCATTCGAGTTTGTAGGCGACGTGCCCGATTCTTTCTAGAATCCTGGATAACTCAACGTAACGTAAATTAAGCTTTCCAGGCTTCCCAAGCGTACCACACCCTCCCAGGGTGAGACTTCCAATATGACACGTTCGCCTGCAGCGAACTCCCGGTGTTTCCTAAGTTATCAGGGTTCCTGGCGATCACGCGTTGTCGCCACACAATTTCCAATACTGAGTGCAAGTCCTAGACCCTTGATTAGGTTGTCATCCACCTCAATCCAACAAGGAGTTTAACGTTACTGCTCATGCAATGCCTCAACAGAGCTGTCTGAATACTAGAATGGTGACTGCTATGGTAGAACTCAGCCAAAGGTATGTGTCCTCCCAATTTCACTAAGTCAAATCATATACATGTTCACAGCGTGTCTTCGGGTGTGAAGGGGTTCGTTCACTTTGTCCGTTTGTCCCCCGCTCATGTCAAGACGTGAGCCAAGGGTGTGGTGTGTTGCCTGTCATAAATCCAGCATGGATCCAAAATTAGAGGTAACAGGAGTTGGCACCTCGTGCCTAAATGACGCCTCACTCAGAGGAACATCCACAAGCTGTGAAGACTCGTCAGTCTCTTTGATTGCAAGAAAGTGTGCAGGTACTGTGAGACAGTCAACGATCACCTAGGTGATATTGTTTCCGTTTCGAGTTGTAAGTAAACTAGTGACAGAATCCACGGCAGTCTGTTCTCATTTTCCATATAAATGTTTCTGGTTGCTAATATCCCACTTTGACTTTCCCACAAGTCAAACATCGTTCTCATGCGTTGCAATGTGGGCCCTCAGGCCCGGTCATCCGAACATGGTCTTCAGGTTTTAATTCATCCTATCAAACTCAGGTGAATAGGATATCGAGGCCCGCGTGCTTTGCCTGCACTAGTTCCCTAAGGTTGCTGTATAGTGAGGTCCATATTCGTTCCATGAAGTAGCAAATATCGTTCGACCTGCCAAAGGTTGCTTCCCCATGCCCTGCATGGGTCAATCTTGAAAACTCTCTTCCTTCAGTTCTTCAGTTTAAAAAAAGCGGGTCTGATCAGGTATGTTAGAGTGGACAGCTAGCCGCAAAGCTCGTGCACGTCCAGGTTTCACGGTCGTATTCATCCAAAAGTTCCACCCAGCGATGCCATTAACTGATTTAGCTCTTTCAAAACCAGGGTACACGGGAGGTCCTTGTGATCGGTCTAAGTAGCGCATCTGGTACCGTCCAAGTAATGCCTCCAACTTAAATCCAACGACCATGGTTTCCATCGCAGGTTGTGATTCGTGCAATTCCTCTTGGTCTTCCGTCAATACATGGTCGAGGCAAACAGTTCTTGATTGTCACCTTGCTGAGTTCTGGATAATCAGTACACATACGAAAAGGCTTTATCTTCCCGAATATAGCTAGGGCTCCCCCAAAGCGAACAAAACTATGTCCAATGAAACTCCTGTCCAACAGTTCCTGTAGATAGTCCTTGCAACCCTCCTGGTGCAAGACGGTATGTGGCACGAGTAATCAGGGTTGCCCCTGTGGTGGAGTAATCAGGGCTGCCCCTGTAGATAGACTGATCAAACTGAGATTCTGCCTAACAGTGGTGTAAGTAAATCTGAAAGCTCCTCGGGTAGCACACTGAGAGGAATCATGAACAATTGGTGGATCCTCGATCCTCTTTTCCTTAGCCTCAACATCAGTAACGGTTGCTAACGTAGCGGGGTGATCCCTCCGTAGACACTTCTGGGCCTTCATAGTTGATATGGCGCTAATCTTTGCACCACTCTGTTGCTTTAGAACAAATAACGATTCTCCACACAAAATTTTCTCCTCACAATGTATGTCTGCGCGATTTCTGAATAACCAATCCACACTAACTACTGCATTGTAACCATCAGGGGTAGTAGAAGGAAGGTCGATGTCGAACACCTGTCCCCCAAGGTCGAGTTTGCATCCCAGCGAACATATAAGGCTTCAATTGACTTGCATCAACCGACTCCACAACAGGTTCGGTTTCAAGAAGCATCAGAGTTAAACAGAACAGAGACGAAGCGAATAGCTACCCATCCAAGCTATAGTGTTGCTATTGCGCTTGGTATAGCCTATGCCAATACTAAATGTCCTTCCATGAGCTTCATTTCCAGTGTTGTTTTTGTCACGAGAATTTCCAGTACTGTCGTCGTTCCCTTGGTTGTCGTCACCTTGACTTAACACAGTCAATCCTTGTCGAGGTCACCTTCGTTTCCATACTGTAAGCTACGATCACGAGTACCTTGATGTTGCCGCGACTGTTGTCTCTAATATTGTTGCCTGTAACGGTGTCCTGCGTCCTTTCACCAACAAGGTCCATCTTTTCACATTCCGTGCCACGTCCTAAGGCACTACTCATGGTGCGGGAGGTTACACAGTCCGCTCTACAGTCAATCGTCATCGATTTTGTCCCGATTGGTTCATAAGAGTCGACTCCCATGAGTCGCTGACTGGGGTTAAGGAGTCGATTGGAGTCAAATCGCTGTTGTTCGCTGCCGGTAACTAGGGTCGTTCAAATGCTGAAGTCGGTAAGGTACTACGTTTACCCTCTTGTCCATCGTTCTTGCAAGTTGACTGAGTAATACACGGTATGTCGTGAGAGTGTTGCAGGAGTGATCGCACTTCGGGATCTAAGGCGTCAACACGCTAAGTTCCAGCAAACAAAGATAAGTGAGGAAAGTATAGTCCAATCATTTGACGCTGAGCCATCCAACTCAGGGACGTTCGTACTAGCGCCTAACATTCTACACAGTTCGCTAGGCGTTCAGATGTGTGATCAGGTGATACTCGATAGCATCGAGATTCGTAAGGGTTCAGGAAGAAGTGTAAAGATCATGTTCAAGTAGGAGACAATCACTGCTATGACTCCTATAGACTGCTGAGTTCTAACATAACATCAATTAACAGAGCGAAACCCCTCTCACACTCGTTAAGCCTCACTGGGACTCACATGTACCCCACATTATTATTATGTGTGCACCCATAATAATAAGGCAATTTGCATGCTTATCTCAGTGCCTCTTAACTCGTGCTAAAAGGTTCCCCAAATTCGAGCAATAAGACAGATGACGCCACAACATAGATCATGAAAGTTCAAGAAGAGTCGCACTCTTAAAACACGTAACATGGGTTGGTAACATAGAAGTTCATACTGCAGTGTTAAGTGTGCATTCACGTGTGATGTTATTCATAAGCAAACACTAGATATACTATGCAATAGTAAAAGAGAAACGAACCTTGCAGTCTGGAGCTGAGTGTCATGGTCGATTTCGGATCTGTTCGGTTATAGTCTGGTTTTATAAAAACGGTTTAAAACCGAGTTCACTATAACCAGGGGCTCTGATACCAAACTGTCACACCCCTAAAATACCACATGCGGAAACACCGCGGGACGTGTGACGTACCAGGATCCAAGCCACCAATCACATTGAACTATAGTATATATTTAAATAAAAACTTTCATTCATTATCATTAAGTGTTACAAAACATTAAATGAAATTCAGTGTATACAGCGGAAGCATAAATCGTTTGTTAAGTGTTTCATAAACCACATGTACGAAACCGTTAGACTTGTCTTGCAATTCCAAGTATCTCGACCCATGACCACTCCAGCATCCCAGACAGCAAGTTCCAAATGATATAACCTATAGACCTGCAAGCATGCAGACAAGTGTGTCAGACAACGCTGGTGAGTTCAAAGTTTTGTTAACGCGTTTAGTTACCAGATGTGTGTTTAAAATAGTTCAACGTTTTGTTTTGATGATGTTATTAACTCGATGACCGTATGTGGCTACTAGATGTGAATGCCCAACCCCAATGCCTCTATCAAGGCATTGGTCAAGTGGTCAAGGTAATTAGCTCAACTAATAACCTCGAGTAGATGTAAGGGGTCTTACGTGATACAAGTTGTGATTGCCCAACCCCAATGCCTCTATTAAGGCATTGGTCAAGTGGTCAAGGTAATTAGCTCAACTAATAACCTCGAGTAGATGTAAGGGGTCTTATATATACACGATGTGAATGCCCAACCCCAATGCCTCTATCAAGGCATTGGTCAAGTGGTCAAGGTAATTAGCTCAACTAATAACCTCGAGTAGATGTAAGGGGTCTTACGTGATACAAGTTGTGATTGCCCAACCCCAATGCCTCTATTAAGGCATTGGTCAAGTGGTCAAGGTAATTAGCTCAACTAATAACCTCGAGTAGATGTAAGGGGTCTTATATATACACGATGTGAATGCCCAACCCTAATGCCTCTATCTAGGCATTGGTCAAGTGGTCAAGGTAATTAGTTCACGCCCGTCCTTTCGGCACGGTGTGAGGGTGCCAATCCTAATAGCGCTATCAACTAAATACCTCGTTGCCTTCCTGGCAACAATCGGTAGATGTAGGGGGTCTTACATAATAGAAACTAAGTAATAACAAACATCCCATTAACCTGCATTCCTCCCTGGAACGTTACCCGATATCCCTTCCCGGGATGCATGCTTGGAAAAGAGCAGTGAACCCACCTTAGATTTGCTAGGTATGTTATGTTACGTTACCCGTTTTCCAAGTTAATCAACCAAACCCGGGTGCAGGAAAGACGCGAGTGGGTGAAGAAAAGATCTTCGATAGAGCTCGCTGTCGTCGGTTTCAGAGAGAGGGAGAATAGTGTTTTAGGGTTTCCGGGAATTGTTTTAAATAATGTGAACAGGCCGGGCCACAACTGGGCCGAACCTCCTATGGACGAAACTCATGTTTCTTCGAGCCCAAAGCTCATGTTTCGTCGAGTTCATGAGTTAATGAGGAACATGTTTCGTCGACCAAGATGTAAAACAATTAAAGAAGTCTGAACTTCGGAAGTGATGTAGTGTCAGAATATGTGAATGTCTATTTCAATTGTATGCTCAGAATATGCAGACTAAAGTGGCCGCATATATCGATGTGAAAGGGAGCTGTACTTTTAATTAACTATTAATTAATAGGTCTGGCTTTGTATATGTAAGTATACATGCATTCTAAACTTGGCTGAGATGTGATATGCATGAGTATGTCAAGTCTTTGAATTTAATATGTGCATATGCTAGTGGAATTATGTTGATTATTTAGAGATACTCATGAACATGCTGTGATAACATATTAAAACAAATCCCCAATTTACATGTAACCATCAACATAACAATCATTCATATAACATGCACATCTTAAAACGTGAAGCGAATTGTAAACCAAACAGGATCGTGAAATAAATAACGCGCAAAGAAAAGTCCTTGGAATCTCGGGTTTTCACATCATCCCCAACTTGAAAGAAATTTCGTCCCGAAATTTGATAATTAACTCAAAGCAGTACGGTGTTAAATTAGGATGACTGTGGATTTTCCGCAGGTGTCACAAAAACAACCATTGGAAAATGCGTGTTACACACGTAACACATGTTACAACTATCTATTGTTTTGAAGTAACACTGAAAAAAGATATATTTACTGTTACTTCAAAACAATAAGCAATTGTAACATGTGTTACACATCTTAGGAAAGATTGTAATAAAAGAGCTACATGTGTAACACATGTTACAACTGCCTATTGTTTTGAAGTAACAATGAAGGAATCTTTTTTCACAACATTATGCAGGTACATGTAAGAATGCCTATTGCTACTTCAAAACAATAGATAATTCTAACATCTTTAACACATCTTAGAAGGCCCACATGTAAAGTGTAAGAAATGTAAAAAATGCAGATCTGTAACACATGTTACAAATGCTTATGGTTTTGAAGTAATAGTAAAGATATCTTTTTTCACAACCATTTATCTTAATAGTTAGATGTGTAACACATGTAATACGCCTAACGTTTGTTAGGAGAAATTGTAAGACAAGAGCTACATGTGTAACACATGTTACAACTGCCTAATGTTTTAAAATAAGAATAAAGAAATCTTTTTAAAATGCCTATTGTTACTTCAAAACAATGGACAATTTAACATGTGTAACACATCTTAGAGGGTGGGCGGTTAGCACAAAATCATGTTACATGTCGGGGGTAACACATGTAACAAGTGTCAGAATTCAAAATAAAATGCATATTCTTATTTGAACCCTTAACATTATCCAGATACATGTCGCAATGCCTGTTGTTATTTGAAAAAGATAGACAATTTTAAGATGTGTAACACATGTTACAACTACCTATTGTTTTGAAGTAACAATGAAAAAAGATATCATTACTGTTACTTCAAAACAATCAGCAATTGTAGCATGTGTTACACATATTAGGAAAGATTGTAATATAAGAGCTACATGTGTAACACATGTTACAACTGCCTATTCTTATTTGGAAAACCTTGTCATAAGGGCTACATTTTGTAACACATGTTACATGTGTAATGTGTAAGTGTTACGTTGATCAATGCATATGAGACTTGTAAACAATGCATATTTTTAAAAAAATACAAACGTAAAAGTTATTTTTATTGCAGTGCTAACACTTTTATTGGAGTGCTAACACATGTTACAAGTTACGAATGAATATTTTTCAAAAATATTTATGGTTTCATGCTGCCAAAAAGGTTAAAGATAACCTTCATGAACATCAGGTCCGGTTAGCGGGAATTTCCCTCTGTCGTTAGCTCGTGCGCGTAGCGGTGATTCCTCTTCATACTCATCACTCCACATATCTGAAAATCGAGTTTGCACCGGTAATTAGAAAAACAAGAATAAGGTATTTTTTTTAGAAAAAAAAGCTTTTAAATCTAAATGTTAAAACCTTCTTCATTTGGTGAAAACATCTGAAAGTGAGACTGTTGAAGTTCTACCTCTGGTTGCATGTTCTCATCTCTAATATGTCCAACACCTGATTATACAATAAATCATAAACTTGTATAGTAATGGGTTTCAAACACCAACAAAACAAAAAGAAAATACAAATTGGTTGCTTGGGTGTGCAAGATATTAAAAAATGTGAAAAAACTTCAAATAAGTTAAACAAAAGGATCCAAAATAAATCATCTAATCCGCAACACCAACAAACATGTAAATGGCAGGGTGTTCATGATTGATTCATAAAAAAATGAAGAAAAGGAACCAAAAGAAGATGATTACCCAGAAAAGAAGATGAATGACTCCTAATAAAAGAAGAATAGGAACAAAAAAAAACATGATTATCTTCTAAAAAAAGAGATCAAATTTTTGATTCATTCACATACCTGAAGAACCTGATGCCTGCTGGAAGTAAACCGCCGGTGATTCATAGCCGATGAAGTTGTTCCGGAATACACGGCTAGGAGAATAAGCCTGAAAATCGGCCATGAAAGATGGAAAAAAGCAATGGAGTTAGGGGTTTTGAAGAAGAAAAGAATGGAGGATTAAGAAGGAAGAAAGAAATGGAAGTTCTGTATTTATTTTTTGGTTTAAAAAGGTAATGAGTTGATGGGTAATAAATGTGACTTGATAGGATAGGGAAGAGGGTGAAGTGATGGCTTGAACAAATGACCAATTTGCCCTTTTGACATGTGTTCTAAAGATATGATGTGTTCAATCTTCTCCACATAATTCAGGTTTCCCAAGTTTTCTAGATTAAATGGGTTTTCCATAGATACTTACATTATATATATATATATATATAATTACATATATGCCATGTCTACAATTGTATACATCGATAATGAATCCCGAACCAGACCCAGACCAGAGTGTTATTTTATCGAAGAGTAAAACAAAAAAATATATAATTGTTGTTGTTGTTGTTGTTATTTATATTATCATTATTATTGTTATTATTATTACTACTATTACTATTAATATTATGGGAAAATTACCAAAATAGCCAAAGACCAAAATGACTTGAGAAAATAGCCAGCTCATGCCCCCTGGAAGGGGGTATAATGTGTGGGATACGTCTTTCAAGCATGGGATGAGCCTTTCAAGGGGGATGTGTCTTTCAAGCGAGACATCATGCACGGGATGCGTCTAGAGAATTTTTGAAGCGTCCGGCGAGTTTTCCGGTGAGTTGCAGGTTTCTAGCGATGAAATCTGAAGACACTATTAAACAAGAAAACGAAGAACTCGAACGATGGAAGAGAATTATCATTACTACAGGATGATCGTCTTCAACTGGAAGTTGAAGATCACCAAACGTAAGCCATCGCCGGACGTCACCGACGCCTTCAGGTATTGCACCGATGGAGACTCCCAGATGTTGCCGGATCACTTCCAATGGTTTTTAATCGAGTTGTAGTGACAAGCACATATCATAATTGACGATTCTAAGCGGTTAATGGAGCTAGTTCTTCACCGATTCTGACCTAACTTTACTCACTACTCTTTCACCCTTGATGATTTCTTCAAATACCTCTTCCTTGATGAACTCAACGGTCCCATCCCATTCACCAAGAAACTTGCATAATCTTTTCGTCGGCCCGACTTCTGATTTCATCTCCGGAAAGAATCACTTGCTTCCAACTCCTCTTTTATGTATCCTTTTAATGATTTCCACACTTTGGGCATTTTAAGAGATTATCTTTAAGTTATAGTAGTAGGCCCCCTTCCGGGTAGCATTACCCTTTCCTATTAGTCTGAGTCAGCAGTGATACAATCCCGCAAGGTCGTATTATTGAAAGATAACTAAGTAAGTTATTAATGCAAAAAGTGGTAGGCCCCCTTCCAGGCAGCGTTACCCACAACCTTTTGGTCTGAGTCACCAGGGATACATTTCTCGCATGGTTGGTTTAAAGTTTTAATAGTAGTTTATAGATAAGGGATTCAAGTGGTTTCCTACTTGCTTCCGAGGCAGTCATTCCCGCCCAATCCGTGGAGTAGTATTAAGCTTGAACCAGGTTCTCGCATGATCTATATAGTGAACGAGACATAGAATTACCCAACCACCTTCTAACCCCCTTCCAAGTAGTTAACGCGCTTTATATAGACCGTAAAGACACGAACATGTGAATCAACAACATATGAAGAATGGTTAGATAAATTCACCTTCAATATAAAAAAACTAGTTATTAAAGTCATTAATACAAACCCAAATAAAAAGGAGTCAAAGATTGGGAATCAAAAAGTAGTACATAAAAGATTTGTCTTCACTAAGTGACGTAAGAGTTTAGCCAAGCTGGCCTTTGTTTGACAAGAACTCTTACAATCGATCTTGGATCCCGAGACTACTACATACTCTAAATGATGGAAGATGGATGATGGTGGTGGATGATGGTGTTGTAGTGGTGGCAAGTGTGAGAGAAGTGGTTTGCCAAGGGATGGATTGGAATGAAACCAAGCACCCCTATTTATAGCTGAAGTCAGACGCTCAACACGGCCCGTGCCCGCCTGGCACGGCCCCGTGGCTATATCTCTCTCTCTCTTCCTTATTAACTACAGTGTTAGGTCTTGTACTAACATGACCCCGTGTGTCAACGACACGGCACGTGGCCAATGTACTTGCTGTACTATGTCAGATTCTGCGAATCTTAGAGTTGACCACGCCTCGTGTTGCCTTAGCACGGCCCCGTGTTGGTTGTCCGGTTTGTCCTTTGCTGTTTGTCTTTTCTTCTGCAGAGAATCTTGTCTTGGGCATGGCCCATGCCTGATGGGCACGATCTCGTGTCAAGTCTTCTGATCTTGTTATTTTGTTGGTTTGGATGTGAATGGGGGTTTGGCGAGTTGTGTCAATCCTCCTTCTTTGTATTTATGTTGATTTTTGCTGTTATTTTGCTCTTTTTGCGCGTTTAAGCTCTTTTGACCCTGTAAATTAAAAAGGAACAAAGAAACAAGCTTTTTCCAACATTAGTACCGAAAAAAGGTTGAGTTTACGCCGTATTTGATATAATTTATATGTTGTATTTTACGCACATCAAATACCCCCACACTTGAATCTTTGCTTGTCCTCAAGCAAAACTCTAAAATGTGGCTTACACACCCAAACAGAATAGGTAGAAGAGAAGATTTTGGTCTCACCTTTAGAGTGTCGGGAATCCATGTTCTAAATTTATTTTGTTTTTATTTTATTTACAATCTTATTCGTCACGATTTATTTAAAACACAATTTAAGAAAAAATATTTGTTTTGGGCATAACATGCCTATATAAAATTCCATTTAGTTATATACAAATTTACACACCACACAAGTGGTCACTCAACACACGGCCGAAGATGTATAAGTGAAAATGCTTGTGCCTGGTTTGGAACTCACTTCTACCATAGTCTTGACAAACAATCAAACCTCCTCCTTTTTGACGTTTAATCCTTGCAAATATCAAGAGGACTTTAAAGGGTACGTTATGGTTCGGGTTTGGTGTGTTTTATTGAAATGGCGAAAGACGTAAAAAGTATCGGGTTTTTCATTGATTTGTGGCATAGCAAAAAAATACTTTGGTTTTTTTGTGCCAAAGTTGAAACTGAGCAATAATCATAATTTTAATACCGATATCTTTACAAAAATAAAAGATGAAAAATGAAAAGGTTTGTTTTTGTGTGTTTAGAAATGAAAAGGGTTTAAGGCTCAAAGGGTTTATCTTAGGGGATGTTCTGGTAAAGAAAAGAAAAATAAAGGTTTTAAAGTGAAAAATTGGTTTGATCCAAATGCCTCCATCATTTACTTACTTGGATTTGTGTCGGTAAGGACTTGGGATGCATCACTTTGGCAAGTTCTAGATTCGCGAGAACCAAACGGGCTATTCACACAAGAAACGAAAATTGAGCAATTAGTATAGATGTATATTTATATGCTCGATAAAGGCTCAAAACTCACTTTTGTGGGAAAATGGGTTATAGTGTAAAAATGTATATATAATCAAATTTTACAAAGAATCGATATGCCCGTTTTTATAATTTTCTTAAATGGTTCTTTTTATCATGCCGCTATCAGGTGTAAATTAGTAAAAACATAATTTTTTTAGAATTTATTTTACTTAACTAAACCAAGATAAGTAAAAGAAAATAATTTTTTTTTTGAAAAAGTTTAAGGTGATTAGCGGTTTTCCAAGGCGAGTTTTGTGTAAGGCTTGTTTTAGAACAAATAATTCAAGGTTTTATCATCCTCCCCCCCCCCCCCCCCCCACACTTAAATTACACATTGCCCTCAATGTTTCCCAAATAGGATTTATTTTGGTTAAATGTGTAAAAATTGTGTGAAAATAGCAAAAAAAAATTTGTTACTGTCACTTACTGCACGGGAGCGTGCTATGGGGACAGGGCCCCATGTCCAAAGTTCCAGTAACAATTGAGAACAGAAGACTTACAGTAAGGTAGCCACGGTGGCGTGATAGGTGAGCATGGTCCGTGTCACCTTCTCGGCAGAATATTATAGACATCGGGCAGTTGGGCACGGGGGCGTGCCTGGTGGGCACGACCCCATGCTACAGACACTGTTTTGCAGTTTTTGAGTAGGGAGGCTTCTTGTTTGCGTGCAAGGGTTCCATTTTTCATCATCCTTTTGGGATTTCCAATTTCTTTAACACATTTATTGAAACCGTCATCAACCATACTTCCATTTCATTAAAAATAAAAGGCAAGTACAAGGAAATAAAAATTAGGGTAAATTACATTTTTCGTCCTTTATGTATGCATCAGATTGCAATGGATGACCTTTAACTTCAATAATTACAGTTACAATCCTTTATTTGCAAAACTCAAGACATCATAGGTCCTTTAACACTAACCTAGTTAAGTTTATCAGTTAAGTCTGGTCATGTGCAAGGCACATGAGGGTATTTCAGTCATTTTATGCTACCCTATCATTTTTTCATTGTTCTTCTTCTCCACTTGCCACCACCACTTCTGATGGACCGAAAACCGTTCAAAATGTCGGTTCATCTGAATCGACCACAATTGCCGCTGCAACGTCTCGGTGCCGGAAAATCTCGATATGGCAGCTATTCAACCGGTTCCGAAACTCTCAGATTTCTACGAGTTCTTCTCGTTTTCAAATATGTCTCTCCTATCTTACGTAAGCTTAGATCTAGTTCTCGATTGTGGATAAGCTTGTGGATAGTGAGAATTCTGTTATGATTAGGTCGAATTGGGTGTCATCGATGGTGGAGTTTGTTTGTAAGAGGCGGAATGTGTTGATGGCGAGGTCGTTGATTCTTCCAGTGGAGAGTTTTAGGGCTACTGTGTATCCGTTTGTTTATGCTGTGAAAGTTGTTGCGTCTGGCTCGATTGAGTCTTTTCAGAAGCTGTCGAGATCTTTAAAGAAAACGAATACGGGTAGTTTGGATTCGAGTAAGGCGGAGATGTTTGTTGGAGTGTCGGATGTGGTCACTCATTTGGCACCCTTTTTGGCACCTTCATTAGACCCAGCGTTAATATTCGAGGTGGGGATTAACATGTTGTATTTGTCTGATGTTCCTGTTGGCAAGCCTGAGTGGACTTCAGCATCAATTATTGCAATTCTTACACTATGGGACATGCATGAGTTTTCTTCTGCTAGAGAGAGTATAGTTAAAGTTGTAATGGTGGTGGGTTTGGTTGGGGAAGAAAGGGTTGAGAGAGAGAGAGAGAGAGATAAAAAGACATTAGATCTGATATGTTATATATATATTTTAGTTTATTGTTTTTTATTAAACTATTTTTTTAATTTAATCGTTTAAAAGACCAAACTACCCTTATTTGATATGACTTAACTGAAAATTTTAATTGGGTTAGTGATAAAGGACCTAGAGTGTAATGAGTTTTGCAAATAAAGGATTGTAACTGTAATTATTGAAGTTAAAGGCTATCCATTGAAATCTGAAACAAACATAGCGGACTAAAAGTGTAATTTACCCAATCCTAATTAACCTAAGATAGATAGATTCTTGAGGAATGCCTCCCCGAGATCATTATTTAAAATCCCTATAGCTACTTTCCTCGATCTAATAAGGTTAGACGTCGAAGGACTTGAGTTAATTCCGAGAGCACTCAATTAGAGGTCATTGAGCATCTCCTCTATCTCCCTTGGAAGGAAGATATAGGGCTCCTCTTCGACCTCTTCTTGATGGGGAGCGGGATTCACCGGAACCTCAAAGGCGATATTGAGAGGGGGAGGTTCCGGGATCTCGTATTCCCACCCGGTGGGTTGAATGACCTCGTTTGCGAGGTTCCAATCTTTTTGTGGCCAGATCGGTTCCATTGGAGGCATGGCCAAGATGTTCAACCTTTGGTGCAAAATGTTGATCTCCCTGAAGCAATCCTTTAGGCCCATGGAGAGGTAGTTCACCCTATCAATAAGAACTTCTTCCACCATGTTCATTTCCTCGAGAGACTCCCTTAAAGCACTCACGTATCTAACAAGAGTAGCCTCAAGAGAGAGTCTCCTCCCTCTTCGGTGATTCCTGGAGCTAGTTGATGAAGTCCCGCTTTGCTGGCTCGTCATTCTAGGAAAAATAACCGACCGTTAACAATTTAAGGGATATCAGACTATTCAACATGGCCCTGTGCCTATGTGGCACGGCCCCGTGCTGCATCACCGGTTGTGGATGTTTAACTGGGTTTCGAATTTGATTTCTTTTTCTCGATTGCTATCTCATGTTTAGATTTCAGGCGCTTCCGAGATCCAGAACCTTTCGATTTATACCCAACAGAAACTCTTATCGGATTCTTGTCGTTTTTATATTGACCGGTTATCTCTGCAAATCTATCCCTAGTACTAGCAGGAGGAGCAACAATCTGCATATCTTGAACCTTCTTTATATAAGATTGAACATGGTCTTTTTATAAGGATAGCTCCTCTTTATTACCAGATAAACGGTTCAATGTATACTTCGTTGAAAAAATAATCTCTCGCATCATACTTTGCACGTCGGGATCAAGCTCGGTCATATATTCACGACTAATTGAGTATTCGGAAGAGCAGTTTGGGGAAGCCTCTTTACACCATCTATTCAAAATGTATTGTTTTGGAAATTCCCGAATGTCCAAACTTCTCAAAACATAGAATATATGTCTACATAGAAAACCAAACTGCTCAAAACGCCTGCATGAACAACTGCATGTGCAATCAGACTTACGGTACATTACCTGAAAAACGCCAAAAACACTATCTCTATAACGCCATGTAGAGAATGTTTGTATAAAAGAATTAAAAAAAAACCCAACAACTGGATAAGAAAAAACAAATTAAATGTTATAATATAATATAATAAACGCCATGTACAGAAAACACCATATAAAAAACTAAAATGCCATTGTTTACCTCAAATAAGAATGTACAAGGCTCCTGGAAATCATTTATGTAAAACTTAACAAAACCATCGGGCTGATCTTCGTAACGTTGATTTCTGCAATCTGCAATTCCGATTAGCTCAGCTTGAACGTCACAAAAAATATTTTTCGTGTATATGTCAGCAGCTTGGCCCTCCAACACTTGGTAGTTACTCTTCAACTAGGGGCGTTTGTATCGAGATTCATGATCATTTTTCCGGTGCGTGTGATGCTGTGCTTCTATTGCAGTTTCGTAATGAGTCATGAACTTAATAAGAGTAGCTTTTGAATTACACACTTGACCAAAAAAATGATTCTCACTCTCCGACCTCGATGTCGTTCGCATAAGGCCCGACAGCTCGTCCATTCTATTGTATGCAGGGATCCAAGATTCCCTGAGTGCAAAAATATCAGATAGCCAGTCATTATCTGCTAAATTGAACTCTCCGATAACCACTTCCCATTCTGATTCAAACTCTTCGGGTGTAAGAATATCCGTCCACACAACACCACAAATATGTTCTTTGAAATTGGTGGAATTGCATAGCCTAACACCAACCTATGTATAACACGAAAACGCCATGGGAAAAAACATATATATTACACACAGACAAAGTTACATGAAAAACAGTGACAAAGGTTAAAGAACGCCATACATCTTAAAACGCCAAACATAAAAAAAGGGCATCAACCTTCAAAGAAAGTTTATGCATCACATGCCACATGCATAACCGATGCCTCGTGTCAACAAATACATCAGAAATAGCCTTCTTCATTGCTGGATCTTGATCAGTCACAACAACTTTTGGTTAAGAACCAACAGTTTTTAGAAAAACTCTCAACAACCAAATATAGGTATCAGCCGTTTCCGACGCCAATAATGCAGCACCAAATGTAACATTGCAGTGATGATTTTCTATACCAGTGAACGGTACAAACACCATAGCGTATCTGCATATGAAAACTCCATGAGAAATGAAACAATAATAAAAATGCCATTGCATGTAAACTCATAAAATGCCAATGCATGTAAACCAGTGAAAACGCCAAAAGAACAGAAGAAGTTGAATTATAAAATATTACTTGTTGGAACGATACGTGGCGTCAAACGAAATCAAATCACCAAACACGTGGTAATTACGTTTGGCTTGATCGTCACACCAAAAAAGTCCCTTCAAACAATTGTCTTCGTCTGTGAAGTAATCATACGAGAAATTAGGCTGGGGCTGGTTTTTTTTCATCCAAATGTCTAACAACCATCTCGGCGTCATATTCCCCTATAAACAAATTAATTTGCCTCTTGTAGTTCTTAAATTCAACTTTACTTGCACCAATGTCTTCAAAACCACCAAAACAAGTCTTCATAACATTAAACGCCTTAACTGGACCCAAATTCAACTTAGACATGCTGTGTATAACATACTTCTGGAGCTGAGTGAGGTGTCGTTCAGTTGAAAGAAAACGCTTATCTAGACGTTTAACAAGATCATGGTTGTCCTCCTCAACTACTTATAGACCTTCCATAATCCAGCCTCAAAAATTACACGTAATAGTGCACCACAATCAGTCCTCTTTGAAAAGTTGGATCGCAATAAACGTTCCTTTTGATTGGGGTCCAACGTATCAACCTTCTTGTCCTTATATACCCCAGCTCTCGTACACATGTAATACTTAATATGTAATACACCTTTGGCGTTTATCTTTTCAGTCCCTTTCCTGACTGAAAAACCACAAGTCTTGGCATACGTAACATACATTGAATAACAATCATCGAGGCTTGTGAATATCATGTCCATTCTGGGCTTTATTTCTTCACTAACGTCAGGAATGATAAATGGTAAACCAGTTTTGGGGCAGAACCTTTCACTCGAGGAAGCAACTTTGTCTTTGAAAACACAGTGAGGAACAAAATTTCAGAAAAACACCATTAAAAATAGAAAATGTCTCGTAATAACATTATAGATGAAAACGCCATTAATTGAACAATAAACATGACATAATAAACACATAATTTGAAAACGCCAAAATACACACACCATAACTTGATTGATTAACAAATATGATGAATTAACAATACTAATGCAATGTGATAATGAAAACGCCATGAGATGAATAATTAAAAACAGTTAACAACATGAATAATTAAGAAATATAACTTGATAATGAAAACGCCATAGTTAACAAAACTGATGTTTACACAAATTAACAAATAGTAATAACCGGTGTTTACAAATACTACTAAATAATATTCAAAACAAATCAGGTGTAAAACGCCAATGATCGTAAAAACATAAGAAATATACAAGATCCCAAACGGCAATTAAAATTAATAATGAAAACTCCAATTATCAGTTCTTACTAATTGTTTAACTACCAACTAAAACACGAATAACTTGGATACATTATGAAATATTAATTCGAAAAAAAACAATGAAACAAGCATAAAAGAACAAATCGCCAAATCTGTTGTATATGTGTTGCATGATTTGCTGAAACAAAAATATGAAACTTCATCGAATATTACTTTGTCGAACAGAATCCACGTTAGACGCCATAGATCTGAGAAAGCTTGGAAAGGAGGTAACAACTAATAGGAAATCTTCGGAGTTTTAATTTGAAACATAGTTATAACGCGAATAAGGAGGGAGCGTACAAAAGGACAATCGTACCCCTGCATATCATTTAGCGCCTCCTGCCACGTGTTGGGCTAGGATCCATTCTCAACGTGAGAACGAATAAAAAAACCAATCAAAATCAATTTTTTTTAACACAAACCTCATTGTAATTAAGATTTAGTCCCTGTGGTTTAGGCCATTTTCCAGTTTAGCCCAAAGGTTTCATTTTTCACCTGTGGGTACAAAAAGGTTTCACCGTTGCCATTTTAGTCTACTAGGTTAACTTCATCCATTTTTTTTTTTGTTAACATGAAGGACAATTCGGTCATTTTATATGTAATTTTGTTAACTAGAAGCACAATTCGGCCATATAAAAGGACTAAATTGCCCTTCTCGTTAACAGAAATAATGGATGAAGTTAACCCATTGGACTAAAATGGCAACGGTGAAACCTTTTTGTACCCACATGCGAAAAATGAAACATTTGGACTAAACTGGCAAAAATAGCCCAAACCATAGGGACTAAAATGACAATTAACTCAAAAAAGAATTTACAATGTCAAATAATTTATCACTTTTCTCAAAATCATTATTATTAGATTTTTTACACACGTGTAACATGTGTAAATGACAAACTTACACATGTGTAAATTTTCTTTATTTACGAATTCACATAAATATAAACGTGTAAATTAAATTTCTAACATTTTATTTCAATAATAATGATAAGTGTAAGAAATTTTTTTTAATATGAATTATTTTTTGACCAAGTTCTAATGGTTTTTTCATTCGTTCTCACGTTTCTTACAATATTTAGCGTTCTCATTTAAATATTTCCCTATTTATTTCGTCTTCAAACAAATTGAAGACCCTAACAAACTGTTTTGATGTTCGTTTGGTTCAGATATTTAGTTTTAGCTTTAACTCAATTATTCCATATATAAATAAGCAAACTTTTTGTGCATAACAACTTGTAACTTATGCTTTGAGAGTTTTTTAAAAAAAAAAAAAAACTTTACTTTTTTACTTTTAACCCAAAGGTTTTTACCTTTTGCAATTTTAACCCTACATAATTTGTTTTTTTAACTTTAACCCAAAGTTCTTCATTATTTGCAATTTAACTCCACAACTTTTGTCACTTACACTTTTCATCTTTGGCAAATTTTCGGTTTATGTATAGTTCTAAATTTTTCGAGTTAATACGACGCAACGTACGAATGTGGTTCAACTTTTTTATGTTTTGTTTCAAATTTTGCAAGTTAACACGGCGCAACGTGCATCTGTGGTTCAACTTTTTTATCTATATTTTTTCATGTTTGACAGGTTCATCGCAACACGCATATCCTAGGTCGAGTCAGTGTTGGTTGTCGATAACGGTTGTGTGACATTAGTACTATTTAACACTGTTTTACGTCCCGCCGCAACACGGGGTGTGCTTTGAGGGTTTCCCAAAGAAAAAATTGTTATGCATATAGTTGTCTTAACCTAGGCTTTGCGGGTTTTCCAAACAAAATGTTTTTCTTTTACTTTTCACCATAAAGTATTTCATAAATTACTTTTAACCCAAAACTATTTGTTTTTTTACTTTTAACCCAAAACTTTTTATCTTTTGCAATCTATTCTCACAACTTTTTTTACTTTCAACTTTGGTACTTTATAGTTTTCATTTTCCGCAAAGTTTTCGTTTTATGCTTGGTTCTAAATTTTGTGACTTAACACATCACAACGTGCGTCTTTGATTTAATGTTTTTACGTTTCGTTCTAAATTTTGCGACTTAACACGACGCAACGTGCGTGTGTGGATGAACGTTTTTACATCGTCTATTTTTCCCCGTTTGACAGGTTTAACATAACGTGGCGGGTTCTAGATCGACTGTGTCTTTGGTTTAACCTTTTTTATGTTTCGTTCTAAATTTTGCAAGTTAACATGACGCAACGTGCGTCTGTGGGTGAACGTTTTTACATCGTCTATTTATTCCCCGTTTGACAGGTTTAACATAACGTGCGGGTCGTAGATCAACTTAGTTATAACTAAAGAATACACGCCGCATTGCGGCGGGTCTCAATCCTAGTTGTTTAAAAGAGTTAACTTCCATTTTTGCTTCTTGTGGTTTGGTCTAATGGCCATTTTCCTCCCTGATATTTCTAACTTATCATCATTTTGCTCCCTGCGTCTAACTCCATCCAAAAAATCTATTAACTAGAAGGGTATTTTGGTAATTTTTTAGATAAACGCAAGGGCATGTAAGTCTTTTCACCTAAATAAACCTTTAACTGAGTTAGAGCCGGGGAGCAAACTGGCGACAAACTCGAAAGATCAGGGAGGAAAATGGTCATTTTTAAACTATTGGAGGAAAACCGTTAAAATGATCAAACCACGGGAAGCAAAACAAAAGTTCACTCTTTTTAAATAAACCAGTAGGTCCAACTTGCTAAACCCGAGGGGCTTAGATCCGTAACCGTAACTTACATGGGCAGTTAAAAAGAAAGAAAGTACATATGTTCAATACGAAGAAGACAAAACCAGCTTCGTGTTCCGGCTATTTGAGTCTATAAAAGCAAGCAATCGAACCCATTTTATCATTTGTAAAGATGTAAGATAACAAAATATACTCCAGCTATTTCACATATGTTTCTACTAAGGAATTCTTTTTTCACTTTAAATTAGTGAAAAGAAAATGAAGAACCTAACAAACTGTTTTGATTTGCCTGTCCTGGTTTTTGGTTTTAGCTTAACTCACTCTTTTAAAAACCTTTGCCCAACCCGTCGGTCCCATATGCTAAACCAAGAACCGCTAGGTAAATGTACCGGTCTAATTTAGAAAATCGTAACTAACATATGGGTGAAAACGAGTCAAAACTGAACCGAACCCGTTTATAACCAAAACCGTTTAATGGCTAAGAACACAACCGAGAACCATATAGTTTAAGGGTAGATGGGTATGGGTTGAAGCGGGTCGGTCAAGAACCGGTTCCAGGCCAGAACCGAATGTAATATTATCTTCTTTTGTGAACTGGGCTGCAAGTTTGGGCTATGGCTATTGTTAACAATGCTACCAGTGGCTGCAAATACTTCAGTAAGACTAATATTCTACATACATACAAGTAGACTCGAAAAAAAGTTGTTAGTAATCATGAGTTGAGTTAAGATTGAACACCGTTTATGTGATTTGAATACTGGATGGTGATGATCAATTAGGGTTGTCCGCCTGTGTAACTCACGATTTGAATGCTGATGGTAATGAAGGGTCGGCTGCTCAAACTTGAATAGTTGGCAGTGTAGAAGTCGAATGGGTCAAGTTAAACGGGTCAAGTAACAACAGTACAACAACGGGTCGCAGGTAGCGTAAAAAAACACATTAATTCGTAGCAAAGTTCCTGGATTATGACACGACTTTAAGTAATAATATTGGCAACCAACCACGATAATAAATATTTTAACTGTTCATACGTTTAAGGTGTGAATGGTTTATCCTCGTAAGTCTCGACCAGAATACGCAAATTGGCTCATTCACAAAGCTTCACAATCGGTCAATTAATAAATCAGTAGCAGGAAACAACTAATAATCACAGCGCCTATACCAAATGCAATCAAAACAAAAAGATTATTATGCTTCATCAACAAATCAAGTGTCAAAAACTCAAAATTTCATATTAAAACAGAAAACAAAGAATCTATTGTTTACCATACAAAAAATTCTCTTGATAAAGCTGCCTATCCAAATACTTTAAAGGTGCCTATCAAATTCCTGCTCCCCCAAATTATGTTAACTGGAAATTCAGTACAGGAGACAAATTAGCGTAAAAAAAAACATTTCCCTTTAATTATCAACCATAAGCTTTAGGGATCATAAACATATGTTTTAAAACGAGTAAAGTTTTCATTTTAAATTGTGTAAAGTTTTCAATTGTATGGACAAGTTGTGAATTAAAGATTTAGATACGAAACCCATCGTATGATTTACATGGACGATTTACCAATTTGCTTAAAAAAAGCTTCAGAAATATTTCTGATTCTATGACATATTTTTTTCATCTATAATTAAGAAACTGTTTTGACTTGCTTTGTAATTATCAACCATAAGCTTTAGTATGGCACATGGTGAGTTAACAGTAATAGTGAATAGCTTTGTAAACGACTTTGTAACACCATCTTCCATCATCCATATGACCCTTGAATCTTCAGCCACACAAGATTTCAACGTTATCATGGGATGTTTACAAAGGCATAATGAGATATGGAACAAAAGACTTGCGGTTAATATGATACCTGAAATTCAGTTCAGTAGACAAATGAGCTTGGAAGTTGGAAGGTCTCCATATCATCATAAACCGTAAGATTTGGCTGATCAAGCAGAAGTAGCGTTTCCGCGTAGGGCACACAAAGTGAAAAATTCATTCCACTAAACTCAACATCGTCAATGTGTTTAGAGTAAGGCTCATAAACAACATATTTGTTAGTCCTTGGACCAGCTTCGTAGATTTTAATGATAAGTTCACCACTCTTTCTAAATCCTATTAGCGATGCATGTGGCATGTTAACATCGATAGTGCATAGCTTTGTAAACGATTTAGAAACACCATTCTCCATCACCCGTACCACATTTATATCACGTTCAAGCACGGCAATAGACTCCCTTATCTTAAAAATTGACAAATTCCAAATAAACATATGGACGTCTGCTAGACTATCTGGGAGGTTTACTTCTCTAAATTCTTCACTTGTCATATCAAATGAAACAATCAGATTATACCACTTATACCACTGAGTCGACCAATGAGGCGTCCTATGTCTAGCAAGCCAGTAAAGAACTCCATCAACAACTACCACCTCCTTAAAAAATCTAATTGATTTACGAGGGAGATTGCTGCTATAAGGAGGTCTCCAAGCCCTTTTACTCAATGTAAAAACCTCAACTTGCCGTGGGATGGAAGTTATTCTTTCGATGTCAGTTGATTTAATAATATGTGTAACCTTGACAATCTTAGGGTCAGTAGTCTCACGGCAAACACCAAAACCTAGAGAGGTTTTATATATCCTCCCCGTTTCGAAATTAGGCACAACAACACCAACAGCTTTTCCAACAGAAGGATTCGAAATAACAGCCATGCACCTTCCAGGGATGAGAGCATCAAGGCTGTGAGAAAAACTGTACGAACACAACAAGCCATGAGAGCTGCCGATTGTGGTAGAACATTTGAGCGTGTTAACCAATAAGGGAGCGGTCAGCGAAACTCTCTGTTTGGGGAAGCTATCACCATCAACAACTGAAACATATTTTTCCTTAAAATCATCATCATACCTTAAAAGTAGATGTTGCTGTTGCTGGTGGCAGCTGTAAGCCTGTAACAAGCAATGAAATCAGAGCTGCTGATAACAGACTTCCATGTTTTGGAGACCGATTGGAATCGAATCA
The DNA here is from genome assembly GCA_030545235.1 of Helianthus tuberosus. Taxonomy (NCBI): domain Eukaryota; kingdom Viridiplantae; phylum Streptophyta; class Magnoliopsida; order Asterales; family Asteraceae; genus Helianthus; species Helianthus tuberosus. The sequence continues at coordinate 131,409,326 of CM060436.1, read as the reverse complement.
ACGACTTCACAGGAAACCTTTTCATGATTTCTGTTTGCATGTCGAATGGTACGTTGTGCGCCATTGATTATGGTATGAGTTTTAGGGTAGCAAGAATTGATTACTGTTAACGTGATTTAGAAAGAACCATTTTGGGCCAGTGTTAAATTGTTGGGCTTCTATAGTCTCTAGTCTATAGGGTAAAAGCTGCAAGAATCTGCTTGTTGAATTTTTTTTTTCAACGGTAAAACGAATCCTTCAAATGGGCTACTGGCGAAATTCATCACATCGGGATATACTCGTCTCCGAACTGGGGAAAACCCTCACCTAGGGCAGAAGCCCGTGAACACTCGCCCAAAGACAGGACAGTGCGCTGAGGTAAAACCCATTCAGTTCAAGGATCGAACTAGCGATCGCCACCTACTCGCCTAGTCTCTCATCATCACCAGGTGCCGAATTATTTGATGCAACCTATTGATATTGTTAAATTATTACATAGAACACTTATATTATTGTATAACATAAATAAAAGCTGGTTTCTTTTGTTATGTTACAAACATTTAATTTAGAGTAAATTGTGGTATTGGTTCGTGTGATTTAGTGGTTATTGCTATATTTTACAAAATACAAATGTCTTGTAATTTTTATACCAAGGGTTCTATTTTATTGCGGTTTTGTTTGTTGTTTACTTTGTTTTCAAGAAATTTACGCTATAGCATCTGAACTTTAATAAAACTATCATTTACAGTTTCGATGTTTTTTACCATGCAGGTTACGAGATGTGCCACACACACAATTATATTTTTTTGTAACTTTTAAAATTTGAAGCTTTATAAATATTTAAAATATAAAGCTTTACAAAATTCCAAATATAACGCTTTAACATGGTATTATCTATGTTTCGATGTATGTTTTTTCAAGAATCTAATTGTGTTTGATTATGTATAATTATCAAAGCACAAACGTAGAAGCTATTAAAGTCGCTTCGAGGATTCATTTTTGTCTAGTTTTTTTCCTATCACACTACTTTTATTAGCGTTTTGACGTGAAAATTTTAGCGTTTTTTCGTATGGCTTGTCCTAACATACATGTCATCAAAACAGAGCTTTGAAAAATTTACCACTATGTCGCATAGTGCGGGTTACACCCACACATTTTTTTATTAAAATGAAAAAAAAAGTTTTTGGCAAAACAGATTATAACCACAAGTTTTTTTTGGGTGCTACTTTCTACACCCCTCTATTTACTTTTTTCACTCCCCTCCTCTCACATACTTACAGGTGGGGCCTGCGTGGGACCGACAGTTTTCCTCTCACAAAGGGGGGTGTAATCAGGAAGGGAGGGGGGTGTGTATAGAATGAGCCTTTTTTTTTATAAAAAAGACAAAAAAAACGTTTTTGGCAAAATAGATTATGAAAAATTCATTTGAATACCAAAAAAAAAATTGAAAATCTAAAATGTCATAAAATAGTAACCAAGTTTTAAAAGTGTTCTAATTAGGTCACTAGTATTGTTTTTGTCCCAATTAGATAACTTAACATTCAAATCGAGCCATGTCCTTTTTTTCCGCATGTCAAAAAAAATGGAGCATAAGATGATGGGGCCGGATTGTTTTAATATATGAAATTATATTTATTAAAAATAAAAACACTTTAATTACATTAAAATTTAAAAAAAAATAAGTTAAAATTCACGTCATCACTCGACGTTAGCACCAAATAAAAGGGAAAAAAGAAACAAAAATCTACATTATCATGGTTACCTATGAAATGGATGAAAAACCTCTTAATTTTAGTGAAAAATGAATGTTAAATAACCTGATTGGAACACTTTAAAAACTTGAGTGAACTAATTAGAATAGGTTGTTATTCTAGAAAGTTAGCCGTCCGAAGAAAAAGAAGTAATATTAAGACTTATATTTCCTAGGATTTAGGTTTGAGATCCCATCTAAAGGTTCTTCCGCCGTCACACCAATCAAACCATCTTTCCTCTGACATTTATCATCTTTCCAATATCCTGTTCCAAACCCCCTCATCAGATCTTTGCTTTTCATCGACAATCACTTCAAAACAGTCCGATTAAGAAGAAATTTCACCTATTTTACTTCATCTCTGGCGATAGTTGCAGGTAATCTTTGACTTATACGATGTAAGGGGTGGGGGGATTTGCTCGTTTATGCAAATCCTCTTCTATGAACACCAAATTTTTATGAAGAAATTTTGGGGCAATTTTATTGTATGAAGTTGGGATGTGTGGGGTAGGTAAAACTAGCATAGAGTTATTATTTAGGTTTTTGTGAGAACTTTTATGTTGGATTTGGAAATGATTTAGCTAAACTATATCATTTCTACTCAATTAACGTAAGAAAAAAGAATTTATTTCAAACGTTAATACGGGCTTTATTGTTGGAGTGGATATTGAGTTAGGATTTTTAGGCTTGTTTGTATCACCTCTACTCAATTAAGTTAACGAAGGCTTTCGGTGATGATCTGACTATCAGTTCTACTCAATTAAGTTAAAAGAGTTTGGTGACGGCGTGATTATCACTTCTACTCAACTAAGTTAAAAGAGGACTTTGATGACGATTCAACCATCACTTCCACTCAATTAAGTTGAAAAAGGATTTAGGTGACGACTCGATGGTGTTATGGTTGAAGTGAATGTTGAGTTTGAATTATTTGGCTTGTATCATTTCTACTCAATTAAGTTAAAAGAAGATTTTGATGACCACTTGACCTGATGATGTTATGGTTGAAGTGAATATTAAGTTGGATTTCTCTAGCTGTTATGATTTCTACTCAATTAAGTTAAAGTAGGACTTCAAAGACAACTCGACGGTATTATGGTTGAAGTGAATATTGAGTTAGAATTCTCTGGTTGTCATTTCCACTCAGTTATGTTAAAGAATGACTTTGATGACAAAAATAGTCAACGATATTATGTATAGTGACTATTATGTTAGAAATTTTGTTTTGAACGATGAATATTGGGTTAGAATTTTGTGGCTTGTTTGGCAACGACTTTGAAACTACAATCAAGTAATGCATGGGACTTGAAGGTGATCGCTAAATGTAATCTGGTGTAAACAAGAAGTGGGGTTGAAGAAGTTTTGTTTTGGTGAGTTATAATCTTACATGGCAATTATTCATCAAGCCTTTGTATGTTTGTCAATCAAGCTTTAGTAATTCCATCATGTGCATGCTTTATGTATGAATTGTTAGTTATATGGTTTATAATTCTGATACTTCCGAGTTTAATTATTTTATGTACTTTTTTTTTTTTTTTTTTTTGAAAATTCGACTTCATTCACACCAAACCGGCAAAGTCCTCAAAGCGAGGACCGCCGAAAAAACATTACATCACATACAATGGGTACTTGATCCAACTATCCCATGACAACTCCTTATACTTAGATATATGATTTAACTAAAAAAACGACAACCATTTGATATTAGCCATAACTACTCTTCCCGAAGTAACCTTGTCTTGAAAGATCTTCTCATTCCTCGCTAACCAAATGCACCAACAAGAAACCATAATGATACCATGAATTATATTTTTACCCCATTTGCTTCCTGCGGCTTCTTTAAAAATCTCCAAAAGCTCTTTAACCCTGAAAGCCAAAACTGGACTTAAACGACACCATTGACCTACAGCAGCCCAAACCTCTACGGCCAGACAACATCCCGTGAACACATGCTCCGTAGATTCGTCGCACCACTCGCAAACCGAACACGTCAATGAACCCACTTGGACATTTCTTTTTGCTAATTTTTTTGTGTACTACTGTATACTTTTGTTGCCCTGGTCTAAAAAGGACCAGCAAGAGACTAGACAAAAAAACCAAACATGTTAAGAATTACAGAAATTTGAGGGAAAAACATTGACGTTGACCAAACCAAATTACACAACTTAGATCTATTACTAATCCAGTTAAACACCTAAGGGTGAAGGGAGTGGTGCGGTGAAGTGATCGGCAAACCGGTTTGCCGAGGGGCAACACCGGCGCCGTCCCGTTTTCCCGCGCGGCAAAGTTGTGAAGGCGGCTAACCATCACCGATCGACAAAGATGAAAAGTGATGATGCTGATGATGATTGAAGGGTATTTGTGGAGGGTAGGAAAAAAAAATAAAAAAAGTTTGCCACTTTCAAGTGTCTAAACCACTGCCAACACTTTTCACCAAAGTTTAAACTCTTCACACTTGCTGACATGGCACACTCTGATTGGTCCATTTTGTAGTTTGCCACTTTCACCTGTTTAACCACTCCCTTCACCCTAATTACACAACTTAAATCTATTACTAATCCAGTTAAACATGAGAAGCATGATGTCATCCACCATTTTTAGAGATGACAGAGACTCCTTGTTGAAGGAAAAATGATTTCGAGCTCTCCAACTTAGCCAAATAAAAGAGGGTTAGGATATAATAGGAAGTTTATTTGGCTAAGAAGGCTAGGAAGTAATCTTGACCATCCATTTAGTTAATCAAGGGCTAAGATTAAATGAGAGAAATTGAAAGAAAGAAAAGAGGCGCGTGGGTTTGTTTAGGGGCATTCTAGTCAATCCAAGTCAATAGTTTCTCTCTCCCCCAATTCCCCCCCCCCCCCCATTTTTTAAACGTTAATAACTCTTTTATACGACATTATTTTTTTTTATAAAAATTGCACCAAAAAACGAGCGTTTTTTATCTTCAAAAGAGTATACTATTGCTATATTTTCGGAAAAAAAAATTAAAACCCAGTTGCGTAAAACGCAATGGAAAAAACCCAGTTGTGTAAAACGCAATGAAAAAAAAACCTAAAAAATGACATTTTTCTAAAACGCAATGCACCAAAAACACAAAAAAATGTCTTTATTTGTAAAACGCAATGGCCAGAAAACACAAAGAAATGTCTTGTTTCTAAAACGCAATAGCCTAAAAACACAAAAGAAAGTGTACTTTCTAAAACGCAATGAACTGAAAACACACAAAAATGTGTTTTACCTAAAAAGCAATGCACCAAAAACACAAACAAATGTCTTATTTCTAAAACGCAATGATCAGAAAACACTTAAAATGTCTGTTTTATAAAACACAATGGACTGAAAACACATAAAAATGTGTTTTACCTAAAACGCAATGCACAAAAAACACAAAGAAATGTCTCCTTTATAAAACGCAATGGCCAGAAAACACTTAAAAATGTCTCCTTTCTAAAACGCAATGGCCTAAAAAAACAAAAGAAAGTGTTCTCTCTAAAACGCAATGGTCTGAAAACACCTAAAAATGTGTTTTACCTAAAACGCAATGACTAAAAACACTTCAAAAATGTGTTTTTCTAAAACGCAATGGCCAGAAAAGACATAAAAATGTCTTAGTTCTAAAATGCAATGGCCTAAAAACACCAAAGAAAGTGTTCTCTCTAAAACGCATCAACCAGGACAATAGTTTTGTCTGTGCTATGAATTGTTTGAACCAATGCAGTTTTCCAGAGGCAATTTACAGAAAATTAACTTTTCTAATGCATTTTTATTAAAGCAACCCTAGCCAGGAGCTCTGCCCCTTGGACCCCGCCAGGGGCTGCCGCCCCTGGGACCATGCTACTAGGGGCGCTGCCCCCAGACCCCCGCCAAGATCGTAAAACGCAATGACTAAATCAAAAACCCAGATAATCAAAATGAAATTAAAGAATTTTTTACATGGATCGAAGTCGGTTTCTTCAACGATTGACGAAATTTGAATGATTGAAACACTTATCAGAGATCGAATCGAACGGATCGAGTGATTATCTTCAAAATCACCCGAAAAAACGAGATTTTGTATGAAATTAAACTGGGTTTTCTTCAAAAAAAAAAAAAAGTTAATTTTTCATTTGTAACCCAAAGGTTTTCTTCCTTTTCATATTAGCCCCTTAGATTTTTTTTTATTCTTAATCCAAACTTTTCATCTTTTCAAAATTAACCCATCAAATTTTTTTTCCAACTTTGGTCCCCAAACTTTTAATCTTCACAATTTTTTCGTTTTACGTTTCGTTCTAAATTTTGTGAGTTAACATGACGCAATGTACGTGTGAGATTCCACGTTTTTTTCGTATATTTTTTCCTGTTTTACAGGTCCGTCGCAACGCGTTTTTTTTTCTTCCCATTTGACAGGTTCGTCGTAACCCGCTGGTCCTAAATCGACTTTGTTATTCTTTTCTACATTTTACACTTACGCTTCGGTCTAATTTCTTAGCATTGACACGCCAAAACGGGTTGTGCGGTTCAACGATTTACGTCTGCTTTTCGATCGGTGTTATTTTTTCCTTTTTTATTTATTTTGTTTTTACAAGTTTTTCCGATGTTGGTGGTCGCTGGCAGTGGTGTGACATTCGTGCTACTTGGCATACTTTTAGGTAATTTTATTAAGTTTTATACTAATAGTTTGTTTCAAGTTTAGCCCTATACTTCATTTACTTACAAAACTATTTTTTACGAGCGTATTTTTATGGACGCCTTAGTATAAATTTGATTTGCTCTATGTTTCGACGTAAACGTTTTTAGGAAACGGGTTACGTCAAATATAATACATTTTCGTTAAAAATCATTTTTAACGTACATAGTTTATGTACGTTTCGGTATAAATTCGAGTTAGTCTACGTTTAAATGTAAACTTCTTTGGGTAACGAGCCAGACCATATATATAATATGTTTTCGTATAATTTGTTTCGAACCGAGTGAAGTCAAATTGTGGTTTCCTTTTTCCTTTTTTTCAAAATTTCTAATTCATCTCTTTTGATTACGTGTGTCAGTTTTTCCTTTATACCCGTTACGTATTAATTTGCACTTGCTTATAATATATTTGTGAGATCTATTGGTATTTAGAGCTTAAACAATAAATATTGTAAGATAGATGAACCAAGTTTTGAATCATTCTTCTTCAATATCTCAGGTTGTTGTTGGTAACATATGAGGCCGATAATGATGCAGATCTTGCCACCGTCCATCAGTTTCGTAAGTTGATTTCTAACCTATATGTTAATGATCGATGATGGTTCTCTTCCTCGATTGCACAACCAGTAGCATATGGGTTAGTCTCTAATTTTTTGGTTTTGATGTAGTGGTTTCATCTTTAATGATGCTTTTTATCAAGGTTCTTGCGATTTGGTTTGATTTCGTCTGCGCCATTGTCTTCGATTGCTGATTCAGTTGTTGGTCGTATGTGTGAATTCTGTTTGTTATCTATTTATGCGGTGTTATTGTTTGGTGCCTGATTTTTCCACTGTTTGTGTTGATATTTTGTTGGATTTTTTGAATTATTTTCAGTTTTTTATATTGTGGTTTTTGCTGAAGTGAAGTAGTCGGGTCCCGAGTTGTGGGTTTTTCAGATAGAATGATGTGTGGTGATGGCACCATTTTTCTGTGTGGTTGCTCGCTCCTCAAGCGGACCCATAAAACTAAGACCCGAGAGTTGAGTCACACGTAGGACGAAATCATTCAACCTTGATCGTACTAAGCGGAATGTAACAAACAATTGGCTTCTACCTTATGTGAAACCGAACGCCGAGCATTCTTCTATTGTTCTTGCTTTGTAAGCCTCGGCCGCAACGCGGCAGGGGGTTAAACCTAGTTTTTATTACTTCGTAAATTATCACCAAAATAATATATTTTTTCAAGTTAAACGACTAATTGTAAATTATCATTAGAATAATTTTGGTTTCTTTAAAATTCTTTCTAAATACAGTTCTTTTCTTTTTCTCTTCTTTGTTTTTAAATGGATAGTTATAAGGACGTGTTATATTGGGGTGGATATTGGGCAATGATGATGACAAACCCACCGAGGGGGGTTCGATCCTGAGCCACACCCCGGTTTTCATCCGGCTGTTACTTCAGCGAGGCATCTCGTGTGGAGGCAGTACGGTTTCCGGGGGAACGCCGTAACCAAGTCTGACCAACCCAGCGCAGGCCCGGTTAAGACAACATAGTCTGGAGAGATCATGGCTAGGGCCGCCGTTTAAGCGGTTTGACATTGAGTCACTCAAGTCACCGTTCAAAAAAAAGTTACAAGGATGTATTCTTTCATCTAACATTAAAATATTTCCATATCTTGTAAATAATTCTAAACTAGTTAAATTCCCCCGCACTTTGCGGCGGTTATTCATTCGATATGGTTTTGATTCATTACGACATCGGTACAGTATCGCCACTCGGTATATCAAACGAAAGATAAAACCCAAAAAATAAAGTCACTATATGACCAAAATAATATCGATATGTGTTTTACATCAATCAAAAACCATAAATATGAATATCAATAACGGTTCTGATAATAAGGATACCGATAGCGACGTTATACCGTCGAGATCGCCAGGGCATCGATGTTGCTAAGACAGTATCTTAAATGTTATAGAAAACTTAAAATAATAAAATAATAGAAACTTAAAAAAACTATAATATTATATGAGAAAACTTAAAATAATAATATAAGGAAACAATAAAATAATAAACTGTAAAATAATAAAATAATGAAAACTTAAAAAACTATAATATTAAAAAAAAAAATCTTGAACTATTCATCCTCAGTTTCTATTAAATATGTATAACGTAAAGTAATAAGTTTGTAATTATGGGGTTTTTTTTATAGTTCTTGCAAGTTAGTTCTTTTTCTTACTTTATTACTTCTACATTACAAATGAATCGCTCCATATTAGGGTGAGGGTTTGGGCAAAAGATGGTGGCGACTGGTTTTGGGTGGCGAGATGAGGGTAATGGGATGGGGCTCATTTACCAATTTCCCTTCAGGATGACAACCTATAGCCTTATGCAGGGTTAATTTCAAAAAAGATCGATTTTAAAAATAATTTATCAAATTTATCTTTTTTCTCAAGCAAACAATTACTTTCTATGGTCCTAACACTTCCTACTCATCAATTTACTCGAAATTAACCGTAAACTTACTTATACTCACCTTCTCCCAGTTCTTATATTTAGATCGCTTGACACCTACTTGTTGCTGTTTTTATTTGCCAGACCTACGATTTCCATGTTCTTTTCGGTCGATATACAAGGCGAGTGATTACTTTGTGCTCTTTGGCTTTCTCAAATCATGATTTCCATGTTCTTTTGTAGTCGCATCATAACTTATGGTTCTTTTGATTTTGAGGAGTATATATATAGGGTAAATTACACTTTTTGTCCTTTATGTTTGTATCATATTGCAATGGATGTCCTTTAACTTCAATAATTACACTTACAATCATTTATTTATAAAACTCGTTACACTCTACGTCCTTTGGTCCTAACCTGGTTAAAATTTTCAGCTAAGAATGGCATGTGCTTTGCACATGAGGGTAGATCGGTAATTTTCTTAATATATTTAAATATATGTAAACAAATACACTAAACTCTCTTTTAAAAACCAACAACCCACAAGCCACCACCACCTTCACCAAACCATAAACCCATCAGCCACCATCACGCACACCACCATTTGTGTAGAAACCCAACCTTCCAATAAAAACCCATTCACCTCATATATATGTAACCATATCCCTTAACCTTCTTCAATCACACACAATCCATCAAATTCCCCCAAATTCAAAACTCTAGAATTTCAATTTCCCTCCAAAAACCAATGACACCAAGGAAGTCTGTGCATCTGCCGTAGATAAGAAGAAGAGAGCGAATGTGAATCTGGATCTGTTTAATCAGGATCTGAATCTGGATGTGTTTTGATTGAATCTGGATCTACCCAAGGAAGCTGGTGCACCAGAGTTTTTGAATCTGGATTCATTTGAATGGATTTATCTTGCGTTTCAAATCTGGATCTAAGTTGAACCATGAACCAACTAAAGAATAGCCAGTTTGAAACTGTTAAGATAAGTGGACCAAGCAGCTTTTGGGTTCAAGAAATCCTGACGCGAGTTGCTGTTGGATGTGATTTTTGTTGAGCAAATAATTTCTTCAATGCCATTAGTAAGACCTTGTTGTTGATGTTGCTCTTGAATTCAGATTGGTTTACAGACAACATGAAGGCCTATTTCCACATTCACAATGTGACCCCCCGTGTCATCAGGGCTTTGTAGGGTTGAAGTTGTTTATTGGTTAACATGGAACACTTAAGAAAGCATTAGGAGATTGAAACCCCAAGATATATTTCCTGAACCCTCTTCTAGTGTCTCTTGAGAAAATCTAGAGAGAGTAATGATAACAGTGGTTGTAGTTGTCGGCCGGAGACAACGTTTGCGCCGGCCGGAGATCGGAGAGAATCTAGACAGAGTGGGGGTGTGGGTAGATGTGTTTCTGAGAGATTTATGCATTTTATTTTTTAAAATACTTTTGTTTTTTTATGTATGAATGGGTAAAATGACTAAAGTGCCCTCATGTGCAAGACACATGCTATACTTAACTGAAAATTTTAACTAGGTTAGGACTAAAGGACGTAGAGTGTAATGGGTTTTACAAATAAAGGATTGTGACTGTAATTATTGAAGTTAAAGGGCATCTATTGCAATCCGATACAAACATAAAGGACGAAAATTGTAATTTACCCATATATATATATATAAGGGAAGGCTAGACAGAAAACCCTCATTTTGGTAGAAAACTCTGGAAACCCAAATCTCCACCCATTTTTACCCAACCTCCCGACATTTTTTTTTTGAAAAAAATAACACATGTAATATACATGTTTTAGAGTGTTTTGGGCCAAAAAAAAAACAAAAAAGCGCCGAAGGGATTTTTTTTTTTAAAATAAACAAATTTCAGCAATGTCCGGTCGCCTAACATGTGTTAGGCACAAATGACAGAAATTGCTGAATTTTTTTTTTTTTAAATTATCCCTTCGGCGCTTTTTTGATTTTTTTGGCCCAAAACTCTTAAAAACATGTATATTACATGTGTTAATTTTTTCAAAAAAAAAATGTCGGGAGGTTGGGTTTTCTAGGGTTTTTTATATAGATAGGGTTTTCTATATAGCCTTGCCCTATATATATATATATATATATATATATATATATCTATACTCTATAATAAAGGAAACGGTTTTCTAGGGTTTTTTATATAGATAGGGTTTTCTATATAGCCTTGCCCTATATATATATATATATATATATATACTCTATAATAAAGGAAACTTGTTTTGTGACACCTGTCACTTTCTCATGCTTTCTCACCTTATTTTCTATTTATCTATGTTAAATTAAATTAAATAACAATAATAATAATTTCTCACGTTCTATTTATCTATGTTAAATTAAATTAAATAACAATAATAACAATTTCTCACGTGATATCCTCTTTCCCTTCTCATTAGAAACCCTAATTCCAAAATCCTATACCCTTTTCATCTTATACAGTAATATTAGTTCCGATTCGTTTGGGTGAAGAAAAAACAACCCGTTCAATGGCAGTGGCGGATCTTATACCTTCGCAGCCGGATGTACAACATCCCAGCCAATACGCTGCCGTTTCCTCGGTCTGATATCAACGTTACTCATCGGAAATTCCGTCACACGCTCCATCTCCATGATCTGATACAGATCTAATTAAAATTGATTCAAATCTGATGGGAATTTGATGATAATATGAACAGATCTCCGGTTGAATTTCTTCTCTCCGATGGATGATTTGTAGCGGATGATCGCCATACTTAGAGGTGGGCATAGGTAGTCGGAGAGAGTTCATGTTATGTGGTATTTCATCTGATTTAGGAACTATTTGTGCCTAATGTTAGTGGAATTTGGTGAATTTTAGGGTTACATTGACTTATTAGTCTCAGATAGTTTATGTGATTGTGTATTTTTTCTGTGGCTTTTAACTTGTGTTACTAAATTTTAGATGTTTTTTTTTAAACCAGCAAGCTGTAGCTATTAATTTTAACTAACATGTAACAATTTGTATTACTCAGGACCTGCAAGGTGTTATCGTCAGATCAAGAACAAGCCCTATCCAAAATCTCACTACTGCCGTGGTGTTTCTGATGCTAAAATTAGGATCTATGCCGTCAAAAGATTATCGTCTCTAGGAAGTGGTATGAGATCAAATTTAACTCTTCTGCTGCATACCATATGATGTTACAGATTATCTTTTTCATGAATTAGTGTCTTAATGTTTGTTATGTTGTTGCAGTGGATTCACCAAGTTCAGCCGTACTGATTATTTGCAGTGGAAATGTGAAAATCGTATCGTCTCTGATGGTGTTAACGCCAAACCTTTTAGTGAGTTTAGTGTTCTGCTTAGTTGATACTTGAAAAACCATCTTAACTGATCATCGAATTGCTTACATCAATAACATTTTTTTGTTTCATTGGAATCTTAGCGATCACAGTTGTTGGTTGATTCGTCGTCGCCATCTAAAAAGTGCAGCCGGTGAATAGTGACGATCTACGAGACGGAAATTGCAGTTGCGATGTTATGGTATGTTTTTCCAAGATGGTTATAAACTTAGATATTCAAGTCCGTATCTGTTTTTCAACGGTATTATTATTTTCTTTAATTTTTATTTTAATTGTTCTAAAAATAAAATAATATGTCGTAATTGCATGGAACACATGAATAATTAAAAATTGCAAATAACCTAATTTCCTCCCTTCCGTTAAACTTAATTTAATTTTCTAAATATTAGATATTTTTTCCTCTTATTAATAATAATATATATTCTTTGTATTAATTTCTCGATATCTCTTGATCATTAATAAAAGAAATCAATATCTCTTGATCATTAATAAAAGTTATCAGTTTTATGAAATTCTAGATAAATCAGTTTTTAATTTAAAAATTCTAGATAAAATCAGTTTTATCTAAAGTTATTATAAAATTCTAGATAAAATCAGTTTTATCTAAAGTTATTATAAAATCAATTTTTATAAAATTTTAGATAAAATCAGTTTTATCTAAAGTTATTATAAAATCAGTTTTAAAAATTCATGATAACTCAAAAAAAAACATTATCTATTTATACATCTTTACCTTATAAATAGTAGACTTAATCATTCTAAACAATCAGAGCTCATTCTAAACCTAAGCAGTCAATAGCGGTGCTATAGCGGTTAGCGGACCTTAGGGTGTGTAACGGTCCAAATAGCGGTGGCCTATAGCGGTTCCGCTATTAGCGGCGCTAAATACCGCTATTTGGCCGCTATTTGCCGCTATTTGGAAACCTATATAGCGGTTATAGCTTCAACTCATTAAAAACCCAAGTCAAAGAGTGTACTGCTTGGTCCTTAGTTGCTAGGTAATAATAGAGAAGAAATGGTGGCTATTTGGAAACCTATATAGCGGTTATAGCTTCACCAAACCACAGGGACTATCCGTGCATTTTACTCGGTTATTTAAGTTTGGGTATTTTAACATATAACCCCCTCCATCTTCATTAGTTTATATTTAGTCCTCATACTTGTGAATTTATATATATTTATATATATATAAAAATACATAAATTATGCATGATATAAAAATTACCGCTATATCACCGCTATACCACCACTATAAACTATATATCATATAGCGGATCTTGACCGCTATCCGCTATTTTACCGCATTAACTGCATAGTTCTAAACAATCAGAGATGGAATGGAGAAGTCTAATCTATTTGAATGATATTGATGGCAAAACAACAGCTTTTACGATAAAGGCAAAAGTACTTGGGCTTTGGAGAAAACCAAATCCCACAAAGGTTGGTGAGATATGGGCTATTGAGATGGTGCTCATGGATGAAAAGGTACATCTTTAACGACTTTAATTAGTTAATACGTATTTACTTAAGGATTTTTTAAGTTTTTTTTAACATACATTATTTTTCATTGTAATGTCAGGGGACGAAAGAGCAAGCCACTGTATGGAGTAATAACTTTAAAAGACATGAAAAAATGTTAGAAGAAAAAGAATGTTATACAGTTTTTAAACCCCGAGTTGATGAAGGTAATCCAAAGTTTAAACATTTTGACACCAAATATGTGCTGACCTTCAATTTTGAAACAACTATTAGAAAGTGTAACAACTTCATAGGCCCAACATATGGTTTTGAGTTTTCATCATTTAAGGATATTAAAGATGGTGGAGTTTCTTCAAAATTTCGAATTGGTTCGTTTCCTAAACTAACCAAAGTAATAATATACCCGTTATAATCAAGTTTTATTATTATAACCTTTTTTTTCTTTCATTGTAGACTTTATTGGTTATGTCGAGAAATGGTTTCCAAGGGAGGATACAACAACACGACATGGAAAAACGTCCTACAAGATGGACTTAATTTTGAGAGATTTGAAGTTTGTTTTTCTTTTAAATATCGTTTTTCTATTAACTTTTTTATACTTTATTTCTTCTTATTCGTTAAATTAATGACAAATTTAGGGGTATTGCTTTAACGTTGACATTGTGGGAGGAATATTGTGATCAGATGCAAGAGTACATCTCAAAAAATAAGGCAGAAGTACATGTTGTACTTATCGTACAATTTGGTAGCATCACTGACTACAAAGATTTGTCAATTTTTTGTAGATTTAACTTTTTATATTTAGTTATTATACTGACTTACTATATGTTTCACCTTAGGCAACATCAATGTCTCAAACGCTTTCAATATCACTAAGCTGTTCCTCAATGAACGCAATGAAAAGATTATTAATTTTAGAAGGTAAAATCCACATGCTTTGTGATAATAGATATATTTCCATAATGTAAGTATTGTTGATTACACAATCTTTTACATCTTTAACAGTTACATTGCAAAAAATTCTGCTGCAACACCATCGGTTAATCGTCCTATTGGCCAGTCCAGGTAACATCTAACGAAGCAGAGTTCCTGTAGAATAATTTTTTCAGCACTATTGGTCGGATTAGTGAAATTACCAAGGTTTGTTCAATCTATAATTTATGACTCATAACAAATATTGACTTTGCCAATACTCATATCCTAATTAAATGTTAAACCTTACATATTTACATACGTTTTTGCAGGTTATGCATGTTATTGTTGTTGGTACAGTGACAGCTGTAAACAAAGACAACGAATGGTATTATCTAAGTTGTGAAAGTTGTAATCGCAAGGCTTCCCCAAGTTTGATATTCCCAGAAGAAGACGATGATGGAAGTGATGCTGTTGATATGAAAGAAGTTTTAATATGTACTAATAAGGATTGCAAAAGAGATGTCGTACCGGCGGTTTACATGTATTTAATCAACATATACTATTATCATATATATATCGTACTATTCAACTACATTAACATATACATTTACTTGCTATTGTAATGATTTTGAAAAAAAAAATAGATTTTTAATGAAATTTGAATTATATTTTGTACTTTTAAAATATCCTATATATTGTTAACTATATTTTTTTAAATAAACAAAATAAAACCACCTCTTATTTGTTAAACCGCGTGTACACGCGGGTTGTAACCTAGTATATATATATATATATATATAGTTAGAGTAAAATGAAAACTTATACGAGTTGTGAGAACTTAGAGAACTTGGCCTTCCGAAAGGGTTTTTTTTTAATTACCAAAAATCCTAAAAAAATCAACTTTTCCAAAAAAATAACAAGTTTTTTCCATATACGGCAGTCGTAAATGCTGTAAAAGTGATGTCATACTTATGTCATCAGCTTTTTACAGCTGCTGTAATGGCCGAAAACACCACTTCGAATTTTTTTTTTATTTATTTTACGCCAGTATTTTCTAACATTTTAATCTAGGGGTGTGAAAAAAAATGGGGGCAAAACTCGCACGTGAATGCCGCGAGTTCTCTAAGTTCTTATAACTCAGAAGGGTTCTCCCTTGATCGTGATCCTATATATATATATATATATAGGGTAAGGTTCATGCGAGAACCACCCTTATTGCGAGAACCGCGAGAACCAATGTGAACACAAAATAAAATCTAAAAAAAATCCAAAAAGCACTCAAAAATTTTTTTTAGTTTTTTTTTAAATCGCTATATTTAGTTAGCAAAAAAAGAAACTTTTTTTTCGAGTAACAGTTATCCATGCACATGTGCATATGTATCACTACTTCGACAAATTCCGTAATACGTCATCAGTAATAGACAATTGCACTTTAATTTACAATACCATCCATAATACACTACTTTTTACATTACCAATACTCAAAATGCACATGTGCATCATTATGTATAACCATGATATAACGTGTTTTGGTACAAAAAGTTTGTGATTTTGAATGGAGAAGTAGGCCCATATACATGTTTTTTGGTTAGTTATATCTAGTGGTTGATGGTTTGGTTATAGTTGTTAATTTATGATGTAATATGTTGATTGGATGGTATAAATGGTGTTGATATACATGTAATAAAGTGAAAATATTGGTAATGGTATTGTATTATGGATGGTAGGAGGTAATGGTATTGTATTATGGATGGTAGAAGGTAATGGTAGTGTATTATGGATGGCATGATAGATGAAAGGCAAAGTGTATTCAAAGTAGTGTACCAAAACACCTTATTTCATGTTGATACATATAGGTGCACATGTGCATTTCTAATATTTGTAATGTAAAAAGTAGTGTATTACAAATGGAAGTGTAAATGAAAGTGCAATTGTCTAATAATTGTAATGAATTACGGAATTTGTCAAATAAATGACAAAAATGCACATGTGCATGTTTGTGTATTATGGATGGAATGATAGATGAAAGAGAAAATAGTGTACCTACACACCTTATTTCATGTTGATACATATAGATGCACATGTGCATTTTTAATATTATTAACGTAAAAAGTAGTGTATTACACGTGGTAGTGTAAATGAAAGTGCAATTGTCTAATATTTGTAATGAAATACGGAATTTGTCAAAGAAATGATACAAATGCACATGTGCATGGATAACTGTTACTCTGAATTTTTTTTTTTTAATTTTTTTATAAACAAAATATAGCGATTTTTCCAAAAAAAGTAGTAAAAAAATTTGGGTGTTTTTTAGATTTTTTTAGGTATTACTGTTTGTGTTCACACTGGTTCTCGCGGTTCTCGCAATAAATGGTGGTTCCTAACGGATCCTTCTGAAGGATCTGTTAGGAACCACTATTTATTGCGAGAACCAGTGTGAACACAAACAGTAATACCTAAAAAAATCTAAAAAACACCTAATTTTTTTTTTTTACTATTTTTTTTTGAAAAAATCGCTATATTTTGTTTATAAAAAAAATTCAAAAAAAAAAAAAATATATTCGAGTAACAGTTATCCATGCACATGTGCATTTGTATCATTTCTTTGACAAATTTCGTATTTCATTACAAATATTAGACAATTGCACTTTCATTTACACTACCACGTGTAATACACTACTTTTTACGTTAACAATATTAGAAATGCACATGTGTATCTATATGTATCAACATGAAATAAGGTGTGTAGGTACACTACTTTCTCTTTCATCTATCATTCCATTCATAATACACAAACATGCACATGTGCATTTTTGTCATTTCTTTGACAAGTTCCGTAATTCATTACAAATATTAGACAATTTCACTTTCATTTACACTACCATATGTAATACACTACTTTTTACATTACAAATATTAGAAATGCACATGTGCATCTATATGTATCAACATGAAATAAGGTGTTTTGGTACACTACTTTGAATATACTTTCCCTTTCATCTATCATACCATCCATAATACACTACCATTACCTTCTACCATGCATAATACAATACCATTACCTCCTACCATCCATAATACAATACCACTACTAGAATAATGGGCAATTGTCACCAAAATTTGCCACCGAGAAAAAACGATAGCAAATTTAGAGACGTATTTCTCACCAAAATGTAAATTAAAGCCGCTTTATAAATTAGGTGGCTAAATCGTGACAAATAAAAAGAAATAAATGGTATGTTTTAATTGCCACCATTTAGTGGTGGCAACGTGTGAAAAATAATTAAGCGGGCGAATATTTTGGCTCTCAACATATTGGGGTTTTGAATACAGTCTCAAAATCAATCGCTCATTCATATTCCACCTAACTCTGCTCCCACGCCTTGGTCACTTTACAAACCCTAATCTAATTTCCCTCTCTCTAATATCAGAAGTCACGCGATTAGGGGTTCAATCAATTGCTTGTGATCGGTCGAGGATGATTCAGTCGTGTTCACAGAGAAGTTATTAAGGCCATCGGCGTCATCGATGAAGCTCACCATGGCAATCGGTATTTGGATGTTGCTATTAAGCAATTTAGTCGTAATGGATTTCAAGTATGTTTTCCCCCTTTCATTTATGCTTATTTTATTTGTTAAGATTCAAAGAATTTCATTCTGAATCCAAGGATATTGAGATATCTAGGTAGAATGGTAGTTAGACGCCTACTTCAGTTTCATTTCCTTTTCATTACATGATTAAGTATTAGAAGGTTGCTGATATCCATGCCTTTTTTGTAATTTAAAATATCATGCTTTATACGGTTGTAATCAAAATTCTCACTAAAAGACTTTATTGGTCTCATGCTATTTAGGTTTTGAGCAGACTTAGAAAAATACTTCATTATAGTTGGTATATTAGAGAGACTTCAACAACATATATGCTTGCAATTCACCATAATTTATTGTAATTGTTATTTCTAGGTGATTTTTTTAACATGTGGTTTGAGATTTCTTGTCTCCAATTTTTATACTTTAATTTGGTTGCTACTGCTATAAGGCTATACCGATGACTTAACCTACTGGAATGATATCAATCGAAACTAAATTCCTAGGGGAAATTTACTAGTTATTTATATTTTACTTGTTTAGTTGCACTGTCACATCACAGGTTTTCTTGTGTTTATGTGCTCTTGTTACCAGCAAGCACAATTCATAAAATAGAAGTCTCTGGTTTACATGGGCGCGTTTAATGCTTTGAAAAAGCTTTGGTTTATAAAAATAAGAAACTAAGTGATGAATGTTTTGTTGTTAATGCAGGAACAAAAAGGTTTATAAAAATAAGTAACTAAGTGGACTGCTACCCGTAGGCTCTGTGTATGCAACATTTGTTAAAAGGAGTCAGCCCCATTCGACTCATCTCACTGCAAGAAGAGAAGGGTCGGATGAGATGCTTTTTGACAGAAGAATGTTTAGGCCAGCTTATGATGAAGAGGAAGAGGATGTATGTTATTCTTCACCTGTAGATACAATTTTGTTTAGGGGAATGTAGGATTTTTTCTCCTAAAAAGGATTCAATCTTTAAAACTTTGATAAAAAGGATCAAACTTTTATAAAGGTATGGCTGGTAAAAAGAATGACGTTATGAGTGGCAAGTTTGACCATGATGACTTTTTCTGATGTAGCTCGGACATGATGCTGAATTGTCATACGAAAATTGGTTAACTTACCAAACATATAACCATAAATGAAAGGATGTTAAAAGTTTATATTTATCTTAGAGAGAATGTTATATATACATTTTTCTTAATATTAATATGGCAGTGCTATGTTACATTCTATTCTTTCAATGACAGATAGAAGACCTGTTCTACACTGGTTCTCTCTATATTGGAGTAACAAAAAGAAGAAAATGCTCCGAAAAATTAGGATGGGGGACTTCTCTTGCATTCCACAAAGTTCTAAAGTAAGATGATGATTTTCTTCTCGTGTTGTATCATCTTTTTCTTAAAGCCATTTATTATGACTTATGAGGAGTTTTAACGTGAAATATTGTCTCACTATGAAGTGATCTCTTCATGTTATGGAGAAGTACTTACATAAAAAGGTTAAAATGAGTAAAAATATATACTTAGAAAATTATATATACCTACAAAAGCCATCGTGATCTACAATGCTTTGTTTTGATTGGTTGATGCTTGTACGTGCCATTAATAGAATAGTTGGGTTTTTGGCTGTTCACGCTTGTTCGATACACTCATCTTGCATTTTTTTTCTTTTCCAGGTTCGCTCCAATCCCCTCATCAGCTTTCTATCGTTTATTATCGCTGCACCAGTCTTGCATAAAGAAAGAATATGAAGGCTACACCAGTCTTGCATAAAGAAAGAATGTGATCCTGGTTAGTTTACTCATTATCCGCTTTATGTGCGTGTGATCCTGGCCTTATCTGGATCAGCTATGTGTTTGAACATAAAGGGGTGGGTCGGAGAGTATAAAGGTTAAAGATGTTATGTAGGCAACTATTTGGCTTGCTAATAGTTATGGTAACATTTTATATTTTCATTGTCATATCAGTAGTGAAGATTCTACTCACCAAAATATTTTGATTGTCATAACATTTTATATTTTCACTTAATGACGGTTTAAGTGAGCATCTTATATTTTCATTGTTATTTTTTGAAGAAACACTAGATAAATGGTCGGAACCGAGATATCTAGGGGGTTTGAATCCGCATAAAAGGGGTTAGCTCTCACTCGATTGATTCAGTTGCAGCTGATCTTCTTCTCCGATGGTTCTGCAAAAAAGAACACCGTTAGCCTCGTCAAGGGGAGAAGGGGGTTCTCTCCTTGACCCGACTCCGGTGTGAGAATAAGTATTGATAATGAAGAAGAAGATGTGTTTGAATAGTGTGAATAGTCTGAATTCATACCTGAGTTGTTTCTCATATTTATAACCGGGAGCCTTTGGGCGGGAAAACCCGTTAGTGAAAAGTTGACGGAAGATGCTAACCCCGTAAGCGGTTACATTTCCTTCCGTCAAGCTTCTTGATCCATCGTAAGTGCACACGGATCGTGGCTTAGATCGATGGCTGGGGATTTGCCACGTGTAAAGTGATTAATTGGAGATTACTCTCCAATTACATGCTATCGTTGTGGTTTCAGGGATGTCTGAGATGGCGACACGTGTCCAGGCGGTTATAACCGTCTTAGTGGTGCACGATTGAAGCCCTTCTAGAAGATTACTGTTGTAATCTGGTGTGACTCCTTATCGTGTGGATTCAGCTAAATAAATAAATCCCAAGCCTGGGTAAATAATATCCAAGTCTGGATATTGGGCGGAAATGTTCAATGTAGGATTTTCACCCTTTGCTTTGTGGGAGAAAGCGCAAGGACTTATGATTTCCCTTTGGCGCGCAAGTGTTGACTGTTGCTTGTTTCTTCTGTGTCCTCTTTGTTGGACCAGTGCGCGGCCGCGCAAGGTCTAAAGAGGATTAAAGATGAAGTTGTGGTTTTTCTCTCAAGTCTTCTTTATTGGACCGGTGCGCAGCCGCGCAAGGTCTAAAGAAGGTTAGGAAATCGAGGTTGTGGTATGGTCCAAACGCTCGGAACGAGGTTTTTTGGGACCTTACCCCATCAAGTCCCCCCAGTCTAGTGTTGCTCTTATGCAAATAAGTGGAGCACTGGACTATGAGAGAGAAATGCTTTTTGCTGCAGGGTCTTTGGCGCGCGAGTGGAAATTTTTTTATGAGAAAATACTCTTGCGCATTATCTTTTGTTTTTTCGATAAATCTTTGGGGAAAACTTGTGAGTTTTCTTCTTTGTTCTGACCTACTTCGTCATGATCTGGCGTTCATGACGTTATTTGAATATAAAACATAAATACATGTAGTACCTTTTCGTCTTTTCTTTTATTGGAATATGTGCAGACGTTGTCGTAATTCATTTATGACGTGTTTCTGGTAACGCCGTTTTAGAGGAAGATGATCTGATAGTTAATCATTACGGGTTCTGTTGTCCTCTCTTGTCGATGCTTGAAGGAGTATCTTCCGGTTAACTGGAAAGATCAGCCTTTGCTTGCGTACCGGCGGCGTCGAAACAGGTGTTATTCTGATCCTTCTTTTGGGAATGAAGAGATGCCAATTGTTGATGGGGGGATTGAGCTGGCTGTTGTTCCCCCTTGTTAGGGTGTTCGGGGAAGTACTGTATACCTCTGATGAGGCTTCAGTTATGTTTTTTGGCGTTTATTTTGTAAAGAACGATTTGATGTTCTGCTGCTGTAAATGCTGCTAAAGGTGCCTTGCTGCACTAGTAACTTTCCTTTGTTGATGCAATGTTATGCATTCATGTTTTGTGTTTATGTTTGAATTACAATATGTTGCATGTGTATAATTACTTTGTTTAGGTATAGCGAATGAAAATGGTATTGTGCTCATGTGCGAACGTAAGTCTAGACTGTGCACGAGGCTTGCTATTTTTTAGACCGTTCATGAGGCTTACAATGTTCACCATACTGTTTTCACGTATACCAAAGGAATTACATGCAATTTGTAACAAACAATAACATGTAAAGATAATTTTTGCATTAATAGGGTGTGGGCCCAATAAAGTGAAAAAAATACCTTGCCTGTATAAGTCTGACTTGTTGAATAGCTTGGCTAGTTGCTGCGTGTTCCCGGTGTGGGGAATAGTTGCTAGTTGTGTCCTTTTAACTTGGTGCTCGTTGATTGGTTGTACTAGCGTATTTCCATGGATTGTCAGGGTTGCGCGTTTATGAATGAGCAAGTGTATGTGTGTTCGCTCGGAGAATACACGTATGGCGACTTAAAGGAGTATGCGCGGATAGCGACTTATGTGCTTAAATGTAAGGGAGCAAGCGCGTATGGCGACTTACGTGCTCAAATGTAAAGAAGCCTGCACGTATGGTGTCACACCCCGACCGCGTAAAACAACAAATCGCGGCGGAAACATCGGGGCGTGTTGCAACAGAATTAATGTTTCATAACCATGGATACAAAAAGTGTTTCGTTTTATTAAACATTGAATATTTACATCGTCTGGAAATCTAAATACACAATTTTAAACATAGTCTATCATTGTTATTGAGTCACTAAGGCCTCGTCCAATCCTATGTGAGCATGCATCTTATCAATCGATATCATTCAACAATACCTGAAACATATGTGAAAACGAGGTCAGCAAAGAAATGCTGGCGAGTACATAGGTTTTGTGAAAATAAGATTCATGACTTCTGTTTAAGAAAATGTTTAGACATGAACCTTGTAATTTGCTTTGTCTTTGTAAATCATTTGAAAAATAATAATTTCGGATGATATGTATAATAAGAGAATAATGCATGATTAAATGAATAACCATGTAAAATGAGTTTGTATAATATAAGTTGTTTGTAAATAAATGTCTTGTGAAAAGTATGTTACTTGTATAAAATGTTCTATGTCTCGAACTGAAATGATTCAAATAACGCTACAATATGTAATACCATACAAACACTTATATATAGGAAGTACCAGCGGCGTATCCACCATGTTTGTATCATATTACACACGCATCGTTACTTAATCACTTAATCAAACCAAACCACCAAAGTAATGTTCATGCCCAAATGTAAATCATGTAATATGTATAACCAAAATGATATGTATGGCTAGTGAAATGCATCAACTAAACCATAGGTGAAACGCACAAAACAAAGTATTGAAGTAAAACTTGGTTTAAATCAATACTATGTTTCGTGGAAATGCATGATCAAATGTAAATCATGTCCAAATGTTTACCCAATCGTTAACCCATTTTGTAAAATCGTTCTATTCGTTCTTGTTATTGTAATCATTCAAAGCGTTCTTGTTTTAATTGTGAAACTACTTAATGGTCGATTCTCTAATAACATTCAAACCTTCTTGACGCGTTCCTCGGTCCATCTCGCTCTCGCTCTCGTTCTTAACAAACCCTTACCAAAGGATAAGTTAATAATTCCGTTCTTAACAAACCCTTACCAAAGGATAAGTTAATAATTACAGATTCAGTCGCTACCCACAACCCCCACACATAACAATGGGTGCAGTAAATAACGGGATTTGTCAGATCCTATGGTACCATAACCTAATACTGGTCGGCTTGATCATTGCTAATGAATGTCATCGGTCATGTAAACTACAACCAACAAGTTTGTTCACTTTTTGAAATTTGTTATTAGTTTTTGAAATCATTGTATTCGTTCTTGAAATCATTGTTAGCGTTCTTGAAATAATTGTTATTGTTCTCGAAACCACATTGTAATTGTTATTTAAATTATTGTAAAACATTTAGCACATATGAGTCACCCCAAAACAGTTGAAAACAGTAAAAGAGGGGAATAATGTACTCGCCTGGGAGTGCTTAGGAGTCTTGAACAACTACCAAGTAAGCTAGAGGAGTCCCGGAAATCAAACGGTACCTAATATAGGTAACTACATAATTAACCCGGACCTAAATCGGAAGACTGGGTAGCAGGAGGGTTTGTAAACCAAATGAGTGTAGGAACTCATATGATATGGTTTAACAAAGCCTACATACTAAATGAAACTTAACCTAAGTATTATCGACCCATCGCGACCCATTAAGGTAACTTATGCTACTTTAACGCGTCGTGCGCGTGAAACGCGTTCGGACCGTCTAACTAGCCCTATGACAAGTGTTATATGCCTAAACATGTTACATAATCAGTTATGTGACAAAGGTTTATGTTACATATGCTTAATTACCAATTATACATGAAAAGGGTATTCTGGTAATTTACCTAAGGCATATAAACCACCTATCATACAACTACTCAAACGATGTGACCATAGGGTATAACCTCGGAAGGTTATGCCCTATACTAGGGTCACCTAATGTATTTGGTCGGATCCTAATGATCGACCAAACTGGGTCGGGTTCGAAGGTATAGGCGATTTATTAGATCGCCTACCCTACGACCCTAGACAACGTGGTAATCAGTAGGCATAGTCCCAAGGGACTATGACCAACGTGATTACACTCACGTTGCGAAGTTCAAAAGAACTTCGCATTGACCATTACTGGTCAACGCTGAAAGTCAAACAAAGTTTGACTTTCGGACTCGAAAAGCAATAAAATAAGGAAAAGAACGAAAGAATACTTACGAAGGGTCCCCGAATGCTAAACTCGATTCAAAAATCTCAGGTATGAAACAAATGTTTCAACTTAAAGTTTCTCAAATCAAGTTTCTAGTGATTTTAGCAATGGGGGGTATGGGGTATTTATAGGAATACCCGAACCGTTAAGATCGTTTCATGGAAAACGTGCCTTAATCCCATCCGTACATGTGTTGCAAAGTTATGGTGCTTAGGTGCTTAAATTCCATCCATACATGTGTTGCAAAGTTATGGTGCCTAAATTTCATCCTTATCCGCTGACTAAGCAAGTTTAGAATGTGTGGTTGTGAATTAAACAACGGCTAATACATCGAATCTGGTCCCGAATGCGAAAAACGATCCAAATGACGTGACGAATGGATTTTTCTTATGGCGAACACTAAAATAAAATATTTTAGTGCTTACATAAATTTTTGGATA
Organism: Helianthus tuberosus; assembly: GCA_030545235.1. Classification (NCBI taxonomy): domain Eukaryota; kingdom Viridiplantae; phylum Streptophyta; class Magnoliopsida; order Asterales; family Asteraceae; genus Helianthus; species Helianthus tuberosus. The sequence goes on along the minus strand of CM060436.1, from coordinate 131,384,190 downwards.
TCCGGATGTATTCAGAACGTAAGTTATGCGCGAAAATGCAAACTTGTGCACTTTTTGACACTTTTAGTCCCTGAATGACCCAAAAGTTTATTTTAGCACACCGAACCCCTCAAAGCCTATTTCTAAGCTATGTAAAGGATATTTATGGTATGTTTAACTTATGGTCATGTTCCGGAAGGTCTGTTACAGTTCAAATTGGCATACTTTCGCAGTTTGTCAACTTTAGTCCCTGTAAGCGAATTAACTTGTTTTCGGCATACCAAACCTTCCAAAACTTATTTCTAAGTTATGTAAAGGTCATTTAAGGTATGTTAAGCCTATTTCACTATTCCGGAGTGTTCGTTACATTAAACTGGTTATATTTACGCATCGATGCGCGTATAACCTTCCAGAAAGCGATTTAGAGTTTGAATTTAAACAAGAATTGATATGTGCAAATGATACACATATTTTTACAAATCCCAAGTATGAAATATAATATTTCATTGGTTCGGTATTTGTTTGATGGCCGTGAAGGCACAGGTGTTACAGTCTCCCCTACTTTAGGAAATTTCGTCCCGAAATTTATTTAGAGGAAACTTGTGAGAGCTTGGAAATATGAAGTTGAAAAGATCAAACAACATTGGTTAGGGTTCTGAACTTCTAGTAACCTTTAATAACATCATGTTTGCAATGTAAGAGGGATACTTATATACAAGTATATAAAGCGTCATTGGTGCGTCCACCGTACCTCCATTACATCGTTCTCATTCCGTTATTGTTGTCACTATCGGCTCTTACACATAATAAATCTTACTGGGTTTATGTGCACTAAATTTCATAATTATGTACGCGTCCATAATCAGACCATTCCTTGCACAGTTTACACAGTCTATTTTATAATATGTAGGGGAAAACCAAATGAATGAACCTGTGATGAGTGTGACTAGACCGCCATAAAGTCCTTTTAATTAAATCAATAAATGATCTAAATAGACTATCAAGGAGTCTGTTCAGCTACATCACTAGATGTCGTTCTTTAGCCAAATTGTGAATCAATCTTTTAGGCTAGACCACTAAGAGGGTCTCTTATGAATCATGGAGTGGTACTATATAACCCAAGGGTCTTAGCTACCAGGTAGAAGCCCATAAGGATTTAAGGTAGTACCTTTTGAATATCCTACTATGAATCTCTCATATGAAAACATGAAAGATTCTTTGAGGATTTGAAAATCGGATCACACAAAATCATAGAGGATAACACATAAACACATATCACATAACCACAAAATTGTTCGTTAATTTGTCTTGTAAATTGCGTACATGCATTTAAAGCACACTTGGAATCCATTCCGTGGATTTCATTTGGTACTTTAAACGTTATCAAGAATCCAACTATAAAGATAGAAAGATTCAAAAAGAAAATTCGATTTCGATTACTAGGAACCGAAATGTTCGAATTAAGGTACATAAGGAATCCAATTAAGGACTCTGATTTGAACGATAATCATCCACAAGGATCTAATTGTAAAGATAAAAAGATCCCATATGAATTTTAGAAGTTGAAGATGTTTTGAAACCTTGCACTGGATGTGCTTAGGTCAAAACATGATGTAAAATGCTTTTGAAGTTGAGATGCTTGATATGTCAAGGCGACATATGAAGCAGAATTTTGAAGGTTAAGTCAATGTATGAGGGAAATATTTTTGAAAACTATGCATGGGGTTCTTTTAAGAAAAATGTGTTTAACGTTTTTGAAACCTTATATATAATACTTTTGAAATCATAAAGTAGGTGTATTAGATAGATATATTTATAAAAATGTTTTAAAATCATGCGAGATGAATTTTGAAATTATGTATAAGGTTTTTGAAAGACATGAATGATGCTTTTCGAAATCATGCACTTGATAATAAAATGTATTGTGTTAATATTGTCTTCAGACTATATGAAATATTTTGAAATTAGGAAGGTTGGTTTTGATAACATGGTCAATGTTTTTGAAATAACATAGACAATGCATCTAGAAAAATTGTTTTCAAACTATATGAAATGTTTTGAGATCATGAAGATTGTTTTGAAATACTGGTACTGTGTATGTTGAAAAATCAAAACGTAATGGGTATGAGATTTGAAAATACCCTTAGTTATCTAACCAAGGATTTAAAGGTACAGATGTGCGAAAAGCACGATTACTCATAATGTCACTTAATTTTCTGTACTTTGTTTCTTAGAGTGAAACGAGTACTTAAAATTTTTGAGGGAATCATGAGCAATTATTTGAAAGAGAGAAATCACAAGAGTAGTTTGTAAGGTACATAGTTCCTTGATGTAGGTATCATAGGAAAAGCCATACACACCTAGCAGGGGGTTGAGCTGGTTGGTTGGGGACTGCTTTACCATTGTGAGCGACCATGGCGAAGTTCTGAGAAGCCTTTCGCTTCTTTGACTTCTTAGGGGATCGTTCATCCATGGTCTTTGATTCCTCGATTGGTTTCTCGGCCGGTGGTGTTGTCGCCTGACTAGGTCCTGCCTGTCTTGGTGACTCTTGAGTGGCTTCATCCTGGAGATGATACATGGCAGTAGCTAATTCAACAGTCTTCAGGACTACTTCGCCTATTCGCTGAGCGAATTTGGCTGCTTGCTCAGATATCTGGGCGTCATCGTGATGAAGAGACATTCTTGAAGAAAAAGAAAGGCATAGGGAGAAACAGGTGAAAGGTTTTTGGACAATCAAAACAGAATGATAACGTATGAAAATTGCGATCATTTGTTTGTTACATAAGGCAAACAAATGAGACGGTGACTAATCAAAGTAAATGGGTCAAAAATAATGTATCGCGAAGACATGCTCGCCTATAAGTGAACACTCACCCCAAGAATTCCCAGGTAAGCACAACTGGTCTCGCGTCTGATGAGATGTATACGAAGTGCTTGCCTAGACAGAAAACCCAGAATACAGGCATTCACCCTTCCAGTTTGCACGTGTTCACATTATTTAAAACCCAAAACCTTGACGAAGTTTTGAAAACTCAAAGGGGTTCAAAACCATATAACTAAGAGTTCAAAACCTAGTAATCAATCATCCTAGAACAGATGATTAGTTTTCAAAGCGGTTTTGAAATTTATGTTCTTGTTGTGGTCGTCGCCTAAGGATAGGTGACGGTATTGTTTTATGACTAAACGCAAGTAAACTCGCGTTAGGGTCCTAAGAAGGTTATAGACTAGGTCAAAGCATTACTAATAACCTAATTCCCTATAACCATTGGCTCTGATACCATCTTTTCTGTCACACCCCGACCGCGTAAAACAACAAATCGCGGCGGAAACATCGGGGCGTGTTGCAACAGAATTAATGTTTCATAACCATGGATACAAAAAGTGTTTCGTTTTATTAAACATTGAATATTTACATCGTCTGGAAATCTAAATACACAATTTTAAACATAGTCTATCATTGTTATTGAGTCACTAAGTCCTCGTCCAATCCTATGTGAGCATGCATCTTATCAATCGATATCATTCAACAATACCTGAAACATATGTGAAAACGAGGTCAGCAAAGAAATGCTGGCGAGTACATAGGTTTTGTGAAAATAAGATTCATGACTTCTGTTTAAGAAAATGTTTAGTCATGAACCTTGTAATTTGCTTTGTCTTTGTAAATCATTTGAAAAATAATAATTTCGGATGATATGTATAATAAGAGAATAATGCATGATTAAATGAATAACCATGTAAAATGAGTTTGTATAATATAAGTTGTTTGTAAATAAATGTCTTGTGAAAAGTATGTTACTTGTATAAAATGTTCTATGTCTCGAACTGAAATGATTCAAATAACGCTACAATATGTAATACCATACAAACACTTATATATAGGAAGTACCAGCGGCGTATCCACCATGTTTGTATCATATTACACACGCATCGTTACTTAATCACTTAATCAAACCAAACCACCAAAGTAATGTTCATGCCCAAATGTAAATCATGTAATATGTATAACCAAAATGATATGTATGGCTAGTGAAATGCATCAACTAAACCATAGGTGAAACGCACAAAACAAAGTATTGAAGTAAAACTTGGTTTAAATCAATACTATGTTTCGTGGAAATGCATGATCAAATGTAAATCATGTCCAAATGTTTACCCAATCGTTAACCCATTTTGTAAAATCGTTCTATTCGTTCTTGTTATTGTAATCATTCAAAGCGTTCTTGTTTTAATTGTGAAACTACTTAATGGTCGATTCTCTAATAACATTCAAACCTTCTTGACGCGTTCCTCGGTCCATCTCGCTCTCGCTCTCGTTCTTAACAAACCCTTACCAAAGGATAAGTTAATAATTCCGTTCTTAACAAACCCTTACCAAAGGATAAGTTAATAATTACAGATTCAGTCGCTACCCACAACCCCCACACATAACAATGGGTGCAGTAAATAACGGGATTTGTCAGATCCTATGGTACCATAACCTAATACTGGTCGGCTTGATCATTGCTAATGAATGTCATCGGTCATGTAAACTACAACCAACAAGTTTGTTCACTTTTTGAAATTTGTTATTAGTTTTTGAAATCATTGTATTCGTTCTTGAAATCATTGTTAGCGTTCTTGAAATAATTGTTATTGTTCTCGAAACCACATTGTAATTGTTATTTAAATTATTGTAAAACATTTAGCACATATGAGTCACCCCAAAACAGTTGAAAACAGTAAAAGAGGGGAATAATGTACTCGCCTGGGAGTGCTTAGGAGTCTTGAACAACTACCAAGTAAGCTAGAGGAGTCCCGGAAATCAAACGGTACCTAATATAGGTAACTACATAATTAACCCGGACCTAAATCGGAAGACTGGGTAGCAGGAGGGTTTGTAAACCAAATGAGTGTAGGAACTCATATGATATGGTTTAACAAAGCCTACATACTAAATGAAACTTAACCTAAGTATTATCGACCCATCGCGACCCATTAAGGTAACTTATGCTACTTTAACGCGTCGTGCGCGTGAAACGCGTTCGGACCGTCTAACTAGCCCTATGACAAGTGTTATATGCCTAAACATGTTACATAATCAGTTATGTGACAAAGGTTTATGTTACATATGCTTAATTACCAATTATACATGAAAAGGGTATTCTGGTAATTTACCTAAGGCATATAAACCACCTATCATACAACTACTCAAACGATGTGACCATAGGGTATAACCTCGGAAGGTTATGCCCTATACTAGGGTCACCTAATGTATTTGGTCGGATCCTAATGATCGACCAAACTGGGTCGGGTTCGAAGGTATAGGCGATTTATTAGATCGCCTACCCTACGACCCTAGACAACGTGGTAATCAGTAGGCATAGTCCCAAGGGACTATGACCAACGTGATTACACTCACGTTGCGAAGTTCAAAAGAACTTCGCATTGACCATTACTGGTAAACGCTGAAAGTCAAACAAAGTTTGACTTTCGGACTCGAAAAGCAATAAAATAAGGAAAAGAACGAAAGAATACTTACGAAGGGTCCCCGAATGCTAAACTCGATTCAAAAATCTCAGGTATGAAACAAATGTTTCAACTTAGAGTTTCTCAAATCAAGTTTCTAGTGATTTTAGCAATGGGGGGTATGGGGTATTTATAGGAATACCCGAACCGTTAAGATCGTTTCATGGAAAACGTGCCTTAATCCCATCCGTACATGTGTTGCAAAGTTATGGTGCTTAGGTGCTTAAATTCCATCCATACATGTGTTGCAAAGTTATGGTGCCTAAATTCCATCCTTATCCGCTGACTAAGCAAGTTTAGAATGTGTGGTTGTGAATTAAACAACGGCTAATACATCGAATCTGGTCCCGAATGCGAAAAACGATCCAAATGACGTGACGAATGGATTTTTCTTATGGCGAACACTAAAATAAAATATTTTAGTGCTTACATAAATTTTTGGATGTCCGGATGTATTCAGAACGTAAGATATAGACGCTCTAATTATGCTAGTCAATATAAATGCTTGTGCATATATATCCGTCATAGCTTAGATAAGTGTCAGGTTGTAACACTTTCATGTTGAAAAGTCATGGCACTTGAATTAACATAAGTGCCAGTTTAAATGTTTATAAGTGATAGCACCAACTGTTTAGTGTATACTAGAAGGTGTTCACGTTATGTAAAAGAATTCTGGGATTTGTTCTCTTTCCCTCATTTTGTTTAAGGAAAAATCAAAAGGATCTTTCAGAGGAATTTGTAGTACCTAGGTTTTGACGAAAACCGTATTAGTCAAGGCTTATAGCCCCAAGAAGCAAAGCTCCAGAAGTTATGCGTTGTGCGACCTCAGATCTGCAGCTCGTTGATCCTGAACGTTTTTTTTTTATTGAAATCCATGCTTAAAGCTTGAGTGAGCACGTATCTAAAATTGCAGATAAGAAAACCCACATAGATCTTAAATGAAACCCCCAACTCTGGAGTGTTTGTGAAAAATTTGGTTCATGGCCATCTGGAACCAGTCGATCCAGTATTCTGGAGCTCTCTCTATGAGTTGATCTGAGGAGTCCTTTTCGTCTGAGTGATTGTTATTTGTATTGTATTGATTCCCATGATTCCGTTAATCTGGGTATTTTGGGTTATAGAACCCTTGAACTCAAATCGAGGACCCGATGGGTGAGACAAGGAATTCTCTGCCATGTGAAAACAGAGAATGAAAAGAACTGAATCGAAATGAGATGAAAACTGATAAGACAGAGGAATCGGTGGGCGCCAATGAAGAAACACTAGATAAATGGTCGGAACCGAGATATCTAGGGGGTTTGAATCCGTATAAAAGGGGTTAGCTCTCACTCGATTGATTCAGTTGCAGCTGATCTTCTTCTCCGATGGTTCTGCAAAAAAGAACACCGTTAGCCTCGTCAAGGGGAGAAGGGGGTTCTCTCCGTGACCCGACTCCGGTGTGAGAATAAGTATTGATAATGAAGAAGAAGATGTGTTTGAATAGTGTGAATAGTCTGAATTCATACCTAAGTTGTTTCTCATATTTATAACCGGGAGCCTTTGGGCGGGAAAACCCTTTAGTGAAAAGTTGACGGAAGATGCTAACCCCGTAAGCGGTTACATTTCCTTCCGTCAAGCTTCTTGATCCGTCGTAAGTGCACGCGGATCGTGGCTTAGATCGATGGCTGGGGATTTGCCACGTGTAAAGTGATTAATTGGAGATTACTCTCCAATTACATGCTATCGTTGTGGTTTCAGGGATGTCTGAGATGGCGACACGTGTCCAGGCGGTTATAACCGTCTTAGTGGTGCACGATTGAAGCCCTTCTAGAAGATTACTGTTGTAATCTGGTGTGACTCCTTATCGTGTGGATTCAGCTAAATAAATAAATCCCAAGCCTGGGTAAATAATATCCAAGTCTGGATATTGGGCGGAAATGTTCAATGTAGGATTTTCACCCTTTGCTTTGTGGGAGAAAGCGCAAGGACTTATGATTTCCCTTTGGCGCGCAAGTGTTGACTGTTGCTTGTTTCTTCTGTGTCCTCTTTGTTGGACCAGTGCGCGGCCGCGCAAGGTCTAAAGAGGATTAAAGATGAAGTTGTGGTTTTTCTCTCAAGTCTTCTTTATTGGACCGGTGCGCAGCCGCGCAAGGTCTAAAGAAGGTTAGGAAATCGAGGTTGTGGTATGGTCCAAACGCTCGGAACGAGGTTTTTTGGGACCTTACCCCTTCATTTTTTTAATGGCAGCTTCTACTTGAGCTATTGCGAACGCGGGAAGCGATGTCTCACCAAATTTTCATGTTTGAGGTAATATTTTTGATAGTAGACTTATTTTTTCCCATTTCGTTGCTAATAGCTCTTTGTTTTCTCGCACGTAGGTGCTACCAAGGAAGCAAATGTCTAACAAGATTTTTATGCATAGGTAAATTCTTCGTTATGATACCGTTTTCATGTCTGAGGTTTGTACACCGACTTCTAATGTCTAAATGTCTACTATATCGAATCAAACACTAGATTTTTTAGAATTGAAATCCCTGGTCTATGTTAGACAATGCAAGACGAGTGTGTTGGTTGATAGGGTCAACATAGTGTCAGGTTGAGTATCGTAATTTTATAAAACTGGAAATAGTAGTAACATTGGAAACCGGAAACAGCAATAAAGGGATTTTTTTTGTAGATTGAAAAGTTGAACTTAGTTATCATTGGTTGTTTTGTAGATTGAAAAGTTGAACTTAGTTATCAAGGAGCTCGTTAAGGAAAATGATGAAGAAAAAGAAAGGATAAATGGAATTATTGCCGGGTTATTGGCTGAAAAAGAAAAAGATAAGGTGGATAAAGATGCTATGCTCGATACGATGTCACAAATTGAAGCTATGTTAACAAGTACAATTTGAAGATAGGCTACAAACACTTGGTTTTGAATGTTTCGATGTTTATCGTATTAGGATTTTTTAGTTAATTGATGTGCTAGCTGGTATTTCTATTAGAATATTTTATATGCTTTTGATACACATATGTAATTTTGGGTTTTCGTGATCTTATTAGACTTTTTATCTAATTTTGTAATTTTAGTGATTATGTAATTTTTATGAAAAAAACAGGGAAAAATGAAAAATCAAGCTGAATAAAAAACCAATATTCAAGCAATCACAAAATAGTAGCAAATAATTCAGCAAGCTCACTAAATACCCACCGGTTTTCAATGAAAATGGTGGTTAAATGGTGGAAAATCGGTAGCAAACATGATGGTTAAATGGTGGTAAAGCGGTAGCAAACAAGGTGGACCGTAGCAAACTTTTCAATGAAAATGGTGGTTAAATGGTGGCAAATCGGTAGCAAACATGGTGGTTAAATGGTGGCAAATCGGTAGCAAACAAGGTGGACCGTAGCAAACAAGAAGCGGTGGCAAATAATTTTGACCAATTTTGTGGTGGCAAAAATAAGGTGGCAAAATATAAAAATGGTGGCTATTTGGTGGCATTAAGGCAATTGACACGGGTGTTTTTGTCACCGCATTTTCGGTGGCGAAATGGTGACAACAGGGAAATTGCTACTGTTTTGTGACCAAAAGTTTCATGACAAAAACCTTCTTTTCTAGTAGTGTACCATTACCAATATTTTCACTTTATTACATGTATATCAACACCATTTATACCATCCAATCAACATATTACATCATAAATTGACAACTATAACCAAACCATCAACCACTAGATATAACTAACCAAAAAACATTTATATGGGCCTACTTCTCCATTCAAAATCACAAACTTTTTTGTACCAAAACACGTTATATCATGGTTATACATAATGATGCACATGTGCATTTTGAATATTGGTAATGTAAAAAGTAGTGTATTACTGGTGGTATTGTAAATTAAAGTGCAATTGTCTATTACTGATAACGTATTACGTAATTTGTCGAAGTAATGATACATATGCACATGTGCATGGATAACTGTTACTCGAAAAAAAAAAGTTTTTTTTTGCTAACTAAATATATCGATTTTTTTAAAAAATATTAAAAAAAAATGAGTGGTTTTTGATTTTTTTTAGATTTTATTTTATGTTCACATTGGTTCTCGTGGTTCTCGCAATAAGGGTGGTTCTCGCATGAACCTTACCCTATATATATATATATATATATATAGATCTCTCTCTCAATAATTCAGATCTCTCTTTACCTCAACACGAATCGACACATCTAATCCATATCCGGCGACGTTTTTTTTCACGGTGTTTCTGGACAGCAACGCCTTTTTTTTTCACGGCGGCTACGGTTCAAAATCGTTACAAATCAATGTCCATTCCAAATCTGTATGGGAAGGCAGACGATGATTCGGTATGGCGGCTAGGGTTTTCTCAGGATGAAGGTCTGGTCAAAATCGTTCTAGATCTATGTTTGTCCCATGATCAAGCTTTCAGATGAAGGTCTAGCAAGAACAGAGAAACCCAGGAAGATGAAAACTCTAGATGATGAAAACTTCAATTTCAAGAAGAAAAAGATTCAGGTATCTAGCATTTAGATGATGGAGAAGCTCTCTGGTCATTGTTAAGAGGAAGATCAAATAGATATGCCTCATAGATTCTGATTTGCAGATGTGGATATGAACAAAATTGAGCCATGAGAATTGCCTAGTGAGTTTTTCTTAGCTTCTAGTTTTTATTTTCTTTATTTATTTATATTTTTTTCGTAATCTTAAACTCCTTTGTTTTTTATTGAAAAGGGTTTGCGATATGTGATGTGGTTTGATTTTGTTTTTCTTAAACTTCTGTGTTTTAAACTCCGTTATTTTTCTTTCTTAGTTTTTTTCATAAACACGCTTCTTTGGATTTTTTAATGATTTATGGGTTTTTTTATTGCCAAAGTTCTAGTTAGTTGTAGATTTATTTAATTTTTGAGTTTGCAAATATGCGTGGAGATGACTTGAACAAACTACTATAACTTTCACCAAGTTACACACGTTATCTAGAAGATGTTACATGTGCACACATAAGTACTTACATGACATAAAGCAGGAGCTCAACTTTTTACCTAGTTACACATGTTACAAACAATGTGTTACACATATGTGTAACACATGTATCATTCGTGATAACATGTAAAACGCGTTACATGACTAGCGTAACTTGTGTAACCTGGTCACACAAGTCATGCTTTGTATCTTTTTTTAACACAAGGTGTTACATTTGTCACACTTCTCATAACACTCATAAAGTTATGTTACACACGTGTCACTATGTTACTGTTTTTTAACTTCTGCCAGCATGTATACATACCCCTTGCATGTCAATAGGTGATCAAGAACATACTCCCCGGTATCATTTTTACGAATATAGGTAGTTACATGAGTTACACCGGAGGCTAACACATTTATAGCCAGGTTACACATGCGACCTATATGTTGTAACACATGTTACACTGCGGGTAACATGTGTTACATACAGGGTGTTACATGTGTTACACCCAGTGGGTTAGAGACGTATATCTATGTTACACATATAGATTACACATGCGACCTATATGTTGTAACACATGTTAGCTACGTATGTTACATTTCTGTCAACTATATTTCTGCCAACTACATTCTAAACTCTTTGTCCTATATGTTGTAACATGTGTTACACTTCGGGGTAATATATGTTGTATACAGGGTTTACACATTTTTACAAAACATTATAGTAAGTTTAAATGTTAAAATGTTTTTTAGATGGGTTTTAAATGTTAAAATGTTTAAACTTCATAATTTATTCGGAATATCTCATTAATTTTACAAATAAAAAATCGTGTTTTTTTGGTGGGATTATTAGCTATATATGTAGTAACAACGTTACACAAGTTACTTATAGTTACCCTAGCCCTTTTTTGTACACAAAGGGGAGCTGCACATATGTAACACATGTATGTAACATGTGTTACACTAGAGAGGTAACACATGTATAACCACGTTACACATGTTACATAGTTGTTATAGGTATTACAACAAAACTTTACACATGTACACATGTTACATATGATGGAGAGTGTGAAACATGGGTGTTTAAGTGTTTATTCTACGTGGTTTAGCTTGTTTTGCACGATCATATGCTTGGAATTGTTTTATTGCGAGTGATTGTATATTTGCAGACAAAACAAGTGAATTCGATGAAGTTACGGAGTTTAACGATGAAGCGGAACACGTGATATTAATAAAGGATCGATGATGGCAGCCATTAAACATTAATTTGGAACTCTCAATTCATCCTTCATTATTCACGAAAAGATTGGCAGCACATATTCATACTTGGAGCTATTAATTCATAGTCAAACATCATCATCATCATCAATTAAGTGACACTACACCTTGGACTTCTTGAGAAAACCATATCTACCTCATCATCAGAAAAGGACATCATAGTCACGTGAAAGAAGAAATTGGGTTTGCTTTCTTGGGAATAAGATAGTCAACATCATCATTAATATAGAGAGAAGGGATGTAGGGATTGACTTCTTTGGATGCAGCCGTCATTCATTAGAAAAAGAATATTATTTTTACATGCAACTATTATGGTTAACATAAAAGAAACAGAATGTTTCACATGGGGTTTAAGTTTGGGACATGTAGCTTACGGATGTAAACCGTTACCTACTCTTAAGAAAGAAAAGAGGTGCACGTGAGCTGTTAGTGTGGACTTTAAGTTGGGAGCCATATATTATGAAGTTCAGCAGCCATTTAAAAACACTTGGGGATCCACGAAACCTATCCTTATCCATCGATTATGAGGAGCAACCAATTAATTATTTTGGGCTCCCATAATTCATCATTAAAAGTCACACATCATCAACACTTGATGGGGGGGTGGCTCCATAAAGACTCACGGCCCAACATACTCATTACCTACGAATGATTGGCAGCCAACATCCACAAAAGTCAGCAGCAACACAATCTTGGTGGGCTCTCATAACTAAAAAGAACATCATCATATCATCATCATCACATGTGAGGTTGAATGGTGATGGCAGACAAAGACTTTGGAAAATGGACATGCGACATCATCATTATGAGACATCCATGCACAATTCCGTCGTCACAATTGTTCGTAGACAGTGATTTAGGCCGTCGGCCATTTTGAAAAATCCATGAGGCGTCGCCGACGGGGCTTCAGGCCGTCGGGGACGGCCTCCCAATTGTCCGACGCGGTTGGCTGACTTCTTGGATCGTTTGACGAATTAAAAACGTTTTTTTTTTTCACGAACCAAAAGGGAGTTACACATGGTTTTGTTTTTTAATTCATCTTGGAGCCATCATGCCACTTATCATTCATCACCATTCCATTGCACTTCATCTCTACAACGGGAAATCATCATTGAAGAATCATCCACCATTCTTAACCACCAATTCCTCCACAAAACCCTAATTCTCCATACTTCACCATTACCAATCATTCCACAAAGCCTAATCATCCATCATTCCTTCATCCATCAAGCTTCAAGATGACTTCATTCACGTTCCAAACATCCGATGATCAAGCTTCTTCAACCATGAGCGGCTAATCATCTAGGTTTCACCCCGGTGTAGGTAGTTGTTAATTTTAGGGTTTCGAATTGTTCTTGTTTCAACTTAGTGACAATTTGTGTTTGATTTTTGAAACCTTTGATAATAGAGTTACATTTGTTGCGAATTCGTAAGTTGTCGAACGATGTTAAAAGTTATGACTTTGCGAAATGGTGATATATAATTGTGCATTGTCGTGGTTAGGATTTACTTGTGTTGATTACAAAGTGTATTCTTGTCCGTTCTTCGGGACGTTGATAGTTATTAGCACCTAAGTCACGGTACACTAAATCCGCTAATCATATGCATTTGAGTTGAATCTAAAACTTGTAGAAATACTAGGTTAACAATTACCGAAACCGGGTGTGATTCCTTTTTCTTATTATTGTTCTAGTAACCAATTTTCTCGTAGTCGTTAATTATTAGTTGTTAATCAATTCACTTAGTCTAAACTCACATCTCTCAATTAAACAAAAACATAAAGATATTCTAGCAAGCTTCATAAATCGTGACATTTGTTTTAATTCAATCGAATCCACACACAAACCACATACTCTTCGTGGTTCGACCCCTTGCTACCACTAACACATAGTTAAGGGTAAATTGGGCTTATAAATATTATTTTTGACCGGAGCGCGACACTCCGATCAAATTTTGGCGCCGTTGCCGGGGAGTGCGTGCACTTTGTGTTTGGATTATTGTTTGAATTTGCGTGATTATCTGTTTAATTTGTTAGTTTTCTTTTTGTACTTGTCTTTTTCCTTGTTATGCGGGGTGTGTTACTTGTGCAGGTTACAGGTAGTGCATGCATACGCGGAACTCCAGGAGGACTTCACCTTTAGTCTACGAACCGGAAATCGAAAGAGTAGCAAGAAGAAATCTAGCAAGCCGGTTAGAGGCAACACTTGCTTCTAATCAAACCAACCAAACACCACAACTCACACCGACCATTGAAACCGATTCAATGGCGAACCAAAATTCCAACCAAAACTTCAACCAAAACCAAAACCCGAACCAATTTCAATACCGAAGCAACTTCAATCCCGCTTCAAATGTGCAACCTATGCCTTAAGAGCGACCGGGTGGTAACAACAATAACGGACCACCCACACCACCTTTCCAAAACCAAAATCCCAATAACACCCAACGAACACCCCAACAACAAAACCTTCATCGACACAATTCCCTACCCATCAATCTTGATGACCGGAATGTCAATTCTGATCGTCGAGGTAATCGAGATCGTGGCAATCCTGCGAACGAAGACCCCTTCTTCAACATAGACGATTTGAGGAATGCCATCCCCGATGACGAATAATATAGTGTTCCCGGTTATCAATCACCGGAACATGTGAGCATACATACGGAAAATTCGGACGATGGAGGATATTATGATGATCGGGTTAACGACGAGGAAGATTGGGGATACGTGAATAGGGGAAATGTCTATAATGCGAGAGGCTTTGAAGATGACGAGTTCGGCTATCAAAATGCCAACTTTTTGGGGGATGATGATTATGGGTACGGGAACGTGAGAAATGATGGTTACGGAAATAACCGTCAACCACGAAACAACAACCAACGGAACCGAGTTGATGGGTTTTACAACAACAACAATAACAACAATGGTAACCCTAATCGGATTCCTCGTTTCGTGGGAGGTGGTAACCAAAGAGGCAACCAAGGTAGAAATCAAGGTGGGGATAGAAGAGGTGACCGAAGAGACAATCGAAGACCGGTCGATCAAGAGGTTAACGGTCCACAACGTCGTCAACAACCTCCACGGGGAATGAATGACCGTTTCCGACCGGTGGTCACCGAGAATGATTCACCGATTGTGTGCGAAAGAAGAATGTTCGATTGTAAACCGCATTACATCAATATACTTCCCCATTTCAACGGGAGGTCTAATGATGAACCGTATACACACTTGGCGGAATTTTCATCGATATGCAACACGATTGGGGGACACAACTTCGCACTAGAGGAGGTCAAACTTCGCTTGTTCCAATTTTCGTTGAAAGACAAGGCAAAACAATGGTTTCTCACACTTCCGGCGAATAGCATCCGGACATGGGGAGAGATGCAACAAGTCTTTTTAGACGAATACTATTCGATGGCGAAGACCGACGACACTAGAGATGAAATAAGGTCATTTCGGAAATTATCGAGTGAACCGTTACATGAAGCATTCACTCGATTCAAAGAATTGATGCGAAGATGCCCACATCACCAAATAGAAAAGTGGGAATTGGTGAAGTGCTTTGTACGGGGTATAGATGATAATACAAGGAACCGCCTTGAATCAACGAGCAACGGGACTCTCTTGAGCAATCACGAAGATGATGATTGGGAGTTTTTGGAGCGGATGAGCAAACGGTCAAAAGAGAAGGAATCGGCCGATAGAGCTAAGAAACATCCCATTTCCCGGTTGCTTCCCGATCTTGATTCTAAGGATCGAATTTCTACCTTAGAACGGGAAATGGCTCGTATGAAGAAAAAGGAAGTGAACGCGGTACAATTCGCGGTTTGTGAAGAATGTGGAGATATTGGGCATAGAACCGAGCAATGCCCAACGGGGTCGAATGATTACACCGAGGAGGTAAACCAAGTGTATGGGGATCAAAAGCAATATGACATGAACTCCAACACTTACCATTCGGGTTTGAGAAATCACCCTAATTTCCTGTATGGCAATTCTTTGAATCAAATGAATCCGAATTTCCAAGTGGGGAATCAAGGTGGTAACCAAGGGGGTTACCAAAGGAATTACAACCAAGGTGGTAATCAAGGGTATCAAAACCGTGAAGGCAACTATCAACGGGGTTACAACCAAGGTGGAAATGGGGGTGGTGCATCAAACTCCCAAGGTGATGATTCGATTAATTCGAAACTAGATGCCATCATGAATACTATGAGCACTCTTACCAACTCACATCAAGCTCTCATGAATTCAAATCAAGAAATTAAAACTGAAATGCGGAAAGAGTTCGAAGTGAGGGATAAATCCCAAAAGGCATTAGAGAAGCAAGTGGGGCAACTTGCTCAAGAGATGGCTCAGATTCGTGGAAGCGGAGGAGGACTTCCAAGTGACACTACAGTGAACCCGAAGCATCAAGGTTCTAGCACAAGCAACGTGAGGAATGCACGCATTAGCGCGGTAAGTATTCTTTTAAATGATGAAGTTTGTAGTGTTGAAAGCATTCCACCACCACAATTTGTTGATGGTGTAGTGGAAGATATAAGTGATGAGCCAGAAAATGAAAATAAACAAGAAACGATTTCACAAAGTACACTTGAAAATGTAACTAAAAATGCTTTTTGTGAAAATTGTTTAAATTAACTTAACCCGCTTAATACATCGAAAAGTGAAGAACGGTGCCCACCAAAGGACGAGGGGTGGGAAAATTTTAAACAAGCTAAAATTAATTTGCCGTTACTTGATGATATTAAAAAGGTTCCGCTCATGTGGAATGCTTGAAGGAGTTAAGCATCGAAAAACGGCACAACAAATTACCCGAACCGGTTGAATTGATATCTCATGTGAGTGCTGTTTTATCGAGTGCCCTTCCCCAAAAAGCTCAAGATCTGGGAGACCCTCTTATTCAAATTCAAATCGGAACATTTAAAATCGAGAGGGCGCTCCTTGATCTTGGAGCTTGTGTGAGCATCTTGCCCGGGAGTTTGTATGACCAATATGATTTTGGTCCATTAAAAAAATTTGATACTCCCGTGGTATTGGCCGATCAGACTCCCACGCATCCAAGGGGGATGGTGGAGGATGTGATTGTTAAGGTGGATGATTGCTACTACCCAGTTGACTTTTTGGTAGTAGACTATGTTGGGTGTGTTGGGGACACCCAACCGATAGTCATACTAGGTAGACCGTTCTTGGCAACTGCTAATGCCATAATAAATTGTGCAACGGGAACGGTAAGCATGAAGTTTGGGGACCGGGAATTAAATTTAAATGTTTTTCCAAAATTTACTAACCCACTCGGTGAGGATAAGTGTCCTAAAAAGGACATGAATCCAAACAAAAAGGTTTGTGCTATGGTTGGTAGGTTTGGAGAAACAAAGAAGAAGAAAGCAAAGAAGTCACCTCTAGAAAAGAAAAAGGAAGAGGAGGTGAGGAAGTTTGGACCGTTCGGCAACAAATGGTACGAATCACCGGTGGGTGATTTTGAGGAGCTCGTGGATGGCAAGCATGCCATTCGGCCACCATGAGGTGGTAAGTTAATTGTTGTTGTATATTTTGTTCCGCATTTCGTTTTGGTGTTATCCGTAGTTTAGTTAGTATTGTTGTTGTTGTACAATTTTGTTATTTAATTTTTGCCTAGTTAAATGAACGTTGTGGGTGTGTTCCCTATATAACCCTCACGAGACCTCTCGTCCTCCCAAGCTATTGGGGGGTTTAAAAGGGCTTGTTGCATAAGCTAAATGCAACCGTGATTCCTACGAAAGTGAGTTAGGATTGTTATTGTTGTAAATTATCTTTTCCACAAAAAAAAAATCAAGGTAATTTAACGCATGACTTGGTAATACTTTTATAAAAATGGTAGAACTAACCACCTAACAAATTTCAATGGTTGTGAGAAGCATGCTTCTACACAAGGGTTAGAATTTGTAGGTATATGATGTTCGAGAGACAACCGTTTTTATGAAGAGAAGAAGAAGAAGAAGATATGGGTATCAAGCGACAACAATCAGGTGCATGCGTTTCCTTTTTACCTTGATTCTTAGTTTAGTAATAAATAGATTGTATTTTGTATTTTATCTTTCCGGGGTGAAATTTTGGGTAGGGTAGTCGTGTCACATCCCTTGTGCATTTTAAAACTCTAGTTCTTACACATTGAGGACAATGTTTACCTCAAGTGTGGGGATGGGGGAGTAGTAAAAGTTTTCGATTTTGACCTGTTCATTTAAATACTACACTTTGAGGACAATGTTTACCTCAAGTGTGGGGATGGGGGAAAATTTCAAAAAAATTTCAAAAATTCTTGTTTAAAAAGCGATCTTTAAAGCACAAGTAACTAAGTCAACGAGGGATGGCACAACCCATTTGGTCTTTTGTCATGGTCAAGTTCAAATTAATAAGCATAATGGGTATTTAGCGGGTGGTTATTTGGGAATAATTCGCCTAAGGAACTAGCATTTTATGCATATCACATATCATACCCTTATACGTGAGGTTTTGAGCCACTTTTGTATCATAGATTTACCTTCACATGTTTCTTTGTTTGAGTGGACCATTAGTCGCGTATTGTAGAACTTGCAACTTTGGATATGTTCAAGACCATAGACCGAATACAAGCATGAGAATGATTAAGGAATTAGGTAAACCTTTTCCTTTTACACCATTTTTATATCCTTACCCAAAAATTATCCCTTAGTAGCCAACTTTGAGTCTAATCATTTCGTTTGATCACCCTTTAGCCTATAACCTTAAAACCTTTTCCTTTTAAATCCGTGTGATGGAAATTCGATTATAGTAGCAAAGTTTGTATAGTTGTATTTGTTTGTT
The DNA here is from genome assembly GCA_030545235.1 of Helianthus tuberosus. Taxonomy (NCBI): domain Eukaryota; kingdom Viridiplantae; phylum Streptophyta; class Magnoliopsida; order Asterales; family Asteraceae; genus Helianthus; species Helianthus tuberosus. Next base: position 131,365,665 of record CM060436.1, on the reverse strand, counting down.
TCGAAAAAAAGGAGAAAAATCAGAAAATGTACGAAAAAGAATAGAAAATTACTGAGAAAAGAACAAAAGTTTGTGTTTCTAGTTGATGAATAAAAGGCGAAAATCATTGCCTTATAGTTGATGTTTATAGTTTAGTTTTGTTTAGTTTAGTGGTTTGTAATAAAAATCGAATTTCTCATCACCTTAGCCACTTTAAAATATCCTATTTCCTACCCTTAGCCTAGCCCCGTTACAACCCTTGCAAAGACCTTATGACTTAGTATTCGTGATCGGTGGTGGAGAATGATTGAGTTGCAAGCCTATGCGGGTACGTGTTCTAATCGGTTTTGAGCGATTATTTGTTGAAGTGCTAATACATTATACACATTAGCAAAATTTTTAAGCCGAGTGGAGAGAACATTGTGAGGGATATGCATGACTTGTTAGTTTTACGGGCGGGTTAACCTTGGATAACTATTATTATATGTGATTATTCACTTGACCGGTAAATATGTGGAAATTGTAAGAATGTGAACTTTTGTATGACATTAGACCTTAACCTTAGTCTCGGGAATGGGGAGTGTATTTTTTTCGTTTGACCCACGTGAAAGTGAAAAACAAATTTGCTTGAGGACAAGCAAATGAAAAGTGTGGGGATGTGATGGAGAGTGTGAAACATGGGTGTTTAAGTGTTTATTCTACGTGGTTTAGCATGTTTTGCACGATCATATGCTTGGAATTGTTTTATTGCGAGTGATTGTGTAACACCCTTGCTATTATTTTAGGGTTTTCATATTATTTACGTAAGTAAACATGTAATTATAATTACATATACATTGAAAAATACGGTTAAATTAAAACATTTTCAGATTTAAAACAATACAATACAATATGTACAAAATCGTCGTTTTTAAATGACGACGAAACCATGTGCGGAAGCTTGTATCTTGATCGTGTTCGGTTCTTCAATAAGCTTGATCTTCATCCGGGGCATCTTGGCATTCACCTATGATCAAAACCAACATAAAAGTTAGTTTCGATAACTTAAATATAAGTCTAAACAAGTTCTAAGCAACGAATAATCAAACAAAATAATTATTTCCAACTTTGATGTCTTAAACAACCAAAATACATACGCTAGTGTATTTTAACCCAAAATCTTTTGCTCGGGTTCGTAATAATAATATTTTTTTTAAATTGCACGACTAGTTCATAGGCTATGTGCATAAACTGTTTTTGACCTATTTAGGGAATTTAAGCAATTTAGTCTAAAACTTGCCATTTTCTAATGTTTTTGACCAACATTGTCCTTTTAACTATAAATCTATATATATACGCGTACCTGGCTCGAGTCAATACATAGACCCGTTTTATACCTTGCTTTATCTAACTGATATTCTATGGCGTCGCAATCAACCAAATTGCTAATTGCTCCTGTTAACATATGACTTGACAACAATCATTAGCCGATATTGTCAAATGGTGTTTTCACCACCATTTGACCCGTTTGAACTGTATGACCAACATTCGCATAGGTTAATAAAATATAGTTTTCAATTTCTCACTTTCACATCCGACTCATTTCGGATTTTAACTCAAGATCCTTTTTAAACTAAATTTACATTAGTCGACGCTTAATTATATTTCCATTTTTTTTTACCCTCTTTCTCATAAACCATGGTTTCTATTATTTATATTTGTTCCGACCCGTATCATTACGCGTCGGATCCCGTATTTCGAATATTAATCTTCTCGCATTCATAACTTATAGAATTTATACGTATTCTACCAAGAAGTGTAAGTTTCACTTACCTTGCATCCGGTTATGTCCTTTTTCCGCGTACTCGATCCGTTTGACCCGCTTCTTTTCCCAAGTCTTCATCTAGCTTGTCTAGCGTCAAACTATCATCATCACAATTTGTAAGACGGTTAGATTAGTCATGATCGTTTACGACTATTCCATCCTACGGGTTTTATGTCGAATTTATCATTCGACCATATCAAAATTATCATTCGATCTAATCATTGGTCGGTTTGACTTTTTAAAAGTCAGTTGACTTATCAACATATTCAAATGCACATTTGGTTCATTGAACTCACTTAGGCATATCTCATCCGAACTCTTAATGAAATCAAATTTTACACACAACCAATTAGACCGCGATTTCATTTAGGCATTTCATATCACTGAAAATGGGTTGTTTTTGGTGACTTGTTTAACCTGTTTACAAGCCTTCAAAAATTATGATTTTTTTGTGTGGCGTACCTCTCGGAGGGTTAGACCTTGTGTTAAAATTTCAAGATCTAACACTTTACAAAAAATTCGTAAAAATTCATTTACTAAGCTGCAATCAGATTCGTCACTTCTGACTGCAGCTTACGGAAAAATTCATTTAAAATTCCTTGTTTATCCGATCGACGAAATTCCAATTGGAGATTCTTTTAATCACTTAAAACTATATACAGTAAGAATTTGAGATCATAACTCAATTCCTAAATTGAGTTATGACATTCGTAATGGGCTGCAAATTATGCCAGAAAACGCAGCTTGAACCTTTGATACGGAAAAATTCCTAAAACGCTCAATTTTCGTCGAAAAAATGCGATTCCAGTGGGGTTTTAAAGATATTTCCTGGAATTACGTTTTAGACTCAAGAAACACATGTTTTTGTCAAGTTTTGTTCAGGTTACAGCCAATACAAGTCGGCTGTAAATTCTGATCAGGAGCTGTTTGAATTCAGCTTTCAATTTAAGCATGTTCTTGACATCATAACACTATTTTTTTTCAATCAAAACCCTAAAAACATCTCATACACAAATTTAGTCAAAACCCACTTATCACCTTCAATGGTGATCATGAAATTCTCAAGCATTGAGCATAATTTCAACAATCTAATAACTAGGGTTTGTTCCTAAACACTATTTCATTCTAATTTCACCCAAACAACATTCATGCAATACTAATTTCGGATTATAATTGTTCATCCAGAATTTTGAATGGAATCAAACAACGAATTTTGACATACCTTGTGATCCCCTAGGCTTGGTGATCACTAATTTCAGCTTGGTTTTCCATTTAGACTTGATTTGCCCCATGAATTTGGTTGATTTTGAGTGACCTAGGGTTAACTTGAAGGAGCCCCTTTTGCTCCTGCGCTTCTCACGACCAGAACACACATTAGAGTGTGTGTTTTGGTGTTTTGGTTTATTAATTAAAAACCATATTAGTTTTATATCAACTTTGGTCCCTCAACTTATTCAAGTTTTATTAAGGGTTTCTTAACTAAGTTTCCTTATTATTTCAAGAATTCATGACTAACTAGGTTAATTATTCCTAGTTAACTAAGCGGGTTCCGGGAGTTAAATCCCGTTTTATTTTAAGTCCCGTTAACTCGGGCCTCTTATAAACTTTATTTCCTCTAAAGCTTTTATTCCCTTTTTAATTTAATATTAGGTTTATTTATTTAAATCCTAATATTTACCGGGTTAATTTCACCACTAACGGTATTTTACCCGTTCATAAATATTAACGTGGTTTGATTTCCAAACCTGTTTTCGGGGTGTTACAAGTCTACCCCCCTTAAATATGTTTCGTCCTCGAAACCTTTCTTACGTAGTTCCTCAAGTTTGACTCTTTGGACTTAGTTTTGGTAATTACTTGAGCATTGCTCGCATTTAATAATCTTACCAGGATAATATGGTAATGCCCTTTTTGGTTTCCAAACGTATGCGCCTTTCACGCGTAAGGCATCGTAGGCTGTTACTTTCATCTTGTATTTCTTATTCTGATCACTTATTTGACCGAGTTGTCATCTGATCACTCGATCATATTTATTCTTTAATATGTTTACTGCAAGGTAAAATTCTTCTCTTTTTTTTATGGACAGGCGCTTTGTATAAGTCGTAACGCTATCTTGACTTTGAAAGGCTTTACCGGCTAGACTGATTAGTCGCCGTCAATTTATACCCCGTCATTCGGGTTTATCTATTGCCAACCAGGCTCTTTGCGTGTTTTGTGATTTCATATCTCGTAATTCACGTTACGCCGTGGTTATATTCTGTGTCACTTTTGTGACCATGATCACATCACGTTTTGTTTAAATTTATGTCGACTTTTCATTCCGAAAATCTTTCTCTCGAATGTATAGCCTTGCACCTATCGGTGTTAAGATCTATATTCTTTGATTTTAATCATTTTCCGAATTCTTCTCATAATATTCATATTTGTTAAAACGTTGTTTCTTACTAAAACTGAATTTTAGTTTAACGTTTTTCCTCTTAACCTTGTCAATTACTCATATCAAGGAAATTGACAACTCATAATTTATTCCTTTTCGTTCTCGTTTTACACGGGGAATCATAACTAGTTCCCTCGCTTTACTCTATTGACCCGTAGGTTCTTTCACTTAGCCTCATTCGCTATTTCTTAAGATTTTCCCCCTTTTAAGGTGGGATCTCAATAGTTCGTTTCTTTCCGTTTATGACCCAAGGGTCTTCTTGATCCCGTAGACCTTAACTCTACTTTTAAATCCCGTAGGTTATGATGATCCCGTAGATCGTCTTTTATTCGTGTCTATATCCAAATGTATATGTATACATATATAGCTTTAAAGCATCCCTTGTTATGTTTGGAATCATTTAATTTTGCTTTTGAACTTTAGTTGACCTTGACCGTAGTCTAAGGTTTCATTTGTTTACTTTCGGACTATCTTTCCGACTTTACGACTTCTAACGTCATTTACACGTCGGCTTGTCCTACACTTACCGTTACCCGGTTCATACTTATACTCCTTTACAACCCATTACCCGGGTCCTTCTATCTTAATGTTTTTAGCTTTCTGGTTTCACCGGTTTGCGTTTTCCTATTATATTAAGCGTTATTCCTTAATAGACTCGTTTGACTCATTTTGGGTGAATCTTCATCACTTATGAATGTCAAACTTCACTCTTTATTTGACCCGTCCAACTTTGAAATGGTTGAACGTAATTACCAAAATTTATGTTTGCGAAAATTTTTGTCATCTTTTAGTCATGACTCATATTCCAGGTCTTTTGACTTTCTATTTCGCATTCCCGTCTCTCGGTTTACGCATTCACCCACAATCCTACCCGTCCATCGGGTATATTTACCGTAATCATTATCAAGTAACCATTCTTATATGGTTTTAGACGTCATTTTAATTTATTTGGTCGTCTTAGCGAAATCCATCGCTTTTATTCAATTAAGTCCTTTATTCATTATTTAATTTGTTTGACTTGTCCATGTGAATTTCATCACTTAAGTCAGTCAAACCTTTATCCCCATGCCTTAGCATTCTCATTAGTTGGTTTGTATTTTCATTTACTTCGATCTTTGTCCCTTCTCTCGGGCTCGTCATTTTAACGTAATACGCTTCCGTCATCCGACTTGCGTTTACGTTTACTATCAAACATGTTATTTATTTGATTCATTTGGGTACCATTTAAGTTAGTCCCATTCACCCCATCCTTACTACATCGGACGTAAATGTGTCTGCTACAAAAAGTTCATGGTATCATATGCCACTACTTACTTGGACAGAGAAAGCGATCAGCACATGATACACATGACCTTTTTATAGCTTTCACATCACACCCTATGTAAGTAATGCCTCTATTTATTTCATATCTCTGATTTCATTTAGTAAAACCTTATTTAATTGCAAAACAACAAACATTAGTTTTACTAGTTTTACTAGTTTTACTAGTTTTACATTTGAACATATAAAATGTTTTTCTTTTCTATCGAACTATTATATAATCACATTTGTTAATGTGATCACTACTTTTCTCAATAGCATTATATTGAGAGTTTTCCACTTGGATAATTACCCCCCGTCCAAGTTTCCATATGAACTAATCCTATTATTTCTTTGTTATTCATCATCGTGAATAACACATATTTCTATTAAACTTCTCTTAGAAACATCATCCTGAATAGATATCCTATTCAAGTATTATCAGATATATGCAACCGTTATCCCCTACGTGTTTGTTGCATATTACTACTTACGCGATTAAATTTAAAAGCGTGCACCTGATAATGCTTGCCCTTAATGGGCTTTCCTTGCCTTTGACTTTGTTCGCGATCGTCACGCGATTTAGGTCCTCAATGAGTGTGCTCAGCTTGTCATACCTCGGACCGTTCCACCGTCATATCCACAATTCGTTCAACTCTCGTCATCTTCAGATGCGAGTGTCCTTCAACTAAACATTTACAAAAGTTAGTAATTTCGACACTTATAAACGCCCGTATTGTAATACAAGGCTTTTTACTATACGTGTCAACGCACGTAATTTCGTTAACTGTATCAATCATTTTAATTGGGGCAGCGTGTATTACGCGATAACCCTATGTGTTGCTTATAACACTTTAACATGTTAAACCATTAACATAAATGTACTTACCGGATTTGCGATCAAGCCTCGAACTGAACACTTTATTCTTTTAACCGTGAGCTCTGATTACCAACTTGTAACACCCTTGCTATTATTTTAGGGTTTTCATATTATTTACGTAAGTAAACATGTAATTATAATTACATATACATTGAAAAATACGGTTAAATTAAAACATTTTCAGATTTAAAACAATACAATACAATATGTACAAAATCGTCGTTTTTAAATGACGACGAAACCATGTGCTGAAGCTTGTATCTTGATCGTGTTCGGTTCTTCAATAAGCTTGATCTTCATCCGGGGCATCTTGGCATTCACCTATGATCAAAACCAACATAAAAGTTAGTTTCGATAACTTAAATATAAGTCTAAACAAGTTCTAAGCAACGAATAATCAAACAAAATAATTATTTCCAACTTTGATGTCTTAAACAACCAAAATACATACGCTAGTGTATTTTAACCCAAAATCTTTTGCTCGGGTTCGTAATAATAATATTTTTTTTTAAATTGCACGACTAGTTCGTAGGCTATGTGCATAAACTATTTTTGACCTATTTAGGGAATTTAAGCAATTTAGTCTAAAACTTGCCATTTTCTAATGTTTTTGACCAACATTGTCCTTTTAACTATAAATCTATATATATACGCGTACCTGGCTCGAGTCAATACATAGACCCGTTTTATACCTTGCTTTATCTAACTAATATTCTATGGCGTCGCAATCAACCAAATTGCTAATTGCTCCTGTTAACATATGACTTGACAACAATCATTAGCCGATATTGTCAAATGGTGTTTTCACCACCATTTGACCCGTTTGAACTGTATGACCAACATTCGCATAGGTTAATAAAATATGGTTTTAAATTTCTCACTTTCACATCCGACCCATTTCGGATTTTAACTCAAGATCCTTTTTAAACTAAATTTACATTAGTCGACGCTTAATTATATTTCCATTTTTTTTACCCTCTTTCTCATAAACCATGGTTTCTATCATTTTTATTTGTTCCGACCCGTATCATTACGCGTCGGAACCCGTATTTCGAATATTAATCTTCTCGCATTCATAACTTATAGAATTTATACGTATTCTACCAAGAAGTGTAAGTTTCACTTACCTTGCATCCGGTTATGTCCTTTTTCCGCGTACTCGATCCGTTTGACCCGCTTCTTTTCCCAAGTCTTCATCTAGCTTGTCTAGCGTCAAACTATCATCATCACAATTTGTAAGACGGTTAGATTAGTCATAATCGTTTACGACTATTCCATCCTACGGGTTTTATGTCGAATTTATCATTCGACCATATCGAAATTATCATTCGATCTAATCATTGGTCGGTTTGACTTTTTAAAAGTCAGGTGACTTATCAACATATTCAAATGCACATTTGGTTCATTGAACTCACTTAGGCATATCTCATCCGAACTCTTAATGAAATCAAATTTTACACACAACCAATTAGACCACGATTTCATTTAGGCATTTCATATCACTGAAAATGGACTGTTTTTTGTGACTTGTTTAACCTGTTTACAAGCCTTCAAAAATTATGATTTTTTTGTGTGGCGTACCTCTCGGAGGGTTAGACCTTGTGTTAAAATTTCAAGATCTAACTCTTTACCAAAAATTCGTAAAAATTCATTTACTAAGCTGCAATCAGATTCGTCACTTCTGACTGCAGCTTACGGAAAAATTCATTTAAAATTCCTCGTTTATCCGATCGACGAAATTCCAATTGGAGATTCTTTTAATCACTTAAAACTATCTACAGTAAGAATTTGAGATCATAACTCAATTCCTAAATTGAGTTATGACATTCGTAATGGGCTGCAAATTCTGCCAGAAAACGCAGCTTGAACCTTTGATACGGAAAAATTCATAAAACGCTCAATTTTCGTCGAAAAAATGCGATTCCAGTGGGGTTTTAAAGATATTTCCTGGAATTACGTTTTAGACTCAAGAAACACATGTTTTTGTCATGGTTTGTTCAGGTTACAGCCAATACAAGTCGGCTGTAAATTCTGATCAGGAGCTGTTTGAATTCAGCTTTCAATTTAAGCATGTTCTTGACATCATAACACTATTTTTTTTTGCAATCAAAACCTTAAAAACATCTCATACACGAATTTAGTAAAAACCCACTTATCACCTTCAATGGTGGTCATGAAATTCTCAAGCATTGAGCATAATTTCAACAATCTAATAACTAGGGTTTGTTCCTAGACACTATTTCATTCTAATTTCACCCAAAAAACATTCATGCAATACTAATTTCGGATTATAATTGTTCATCCAGAATTTTGAATGGAATCAAACAACGAATTTTGACATACCTTGTGATCCCCTAGGCTTGGTGATCACTAATTTCAGCTTGGTTTTCCATTTAGACTTGATTTGCCCCATGAATTTGGTTGATTTTGAGTGACCTAGGGTTAACTTGAAGGAGCCCCTTTTGCTCCTGCGCTTCTCACGACCAGAACACACATTAGAGTTTGTGTTTTGGTGTTTTGGTTTATTAATTAAAAACCATATTAGTTTTATATCAACTTTGGTCCCTCAACTTATTCAAGTTTTATTAAGGGTTTCTTACCTAAGTTTCCTTGTTATTTCAAGAATTCATGACTAACTAGGTTAATTATTCCTATTTAACTAAGCGGGTTCCGGGAGTTAAATCCCGTTTTATTTTAAGTCCCGTTAACTCGGGCCTCTTATAAACTTTATTTCCTCTAAAGCTTTTATTCCCTTTTTAATTTAATATTAGGTTTATTTATTTAAATCCTAATATTTACCGGGTTAATTTCACCACTAACGGTATTTTACCCGTTCATAAATATTAACGTGGTTTGATTACCAAACCTGTTTTCGGGGTGTTACAGATTGTATATTTGCAGACAAAACAAGTGAATTCGATGAAGTTACAGAGTTTAACGATGAAGCGGAACACGTGATATTAATAAAGGATCGATGATGGCAGCCATTAAACATTAATTTGGAACTCTCAATTCATCCTTCATTATTCACGAAAAGATTGGCAACACATATTCAAACTTGGAGCTATTAATTCATAGTTAAACATCATCATCATCAATTAAGTGACACTACACCTTGGACTTCTTGAGAAAACCATATCTACCTCATCATCAGAAAAGGACATCATAGTCACGTGAAAGAAGAAATTGGGTTTGCTTTCTTGGGAATAAGATAGTCAACATCATCATTAATATAGAGAGAGAAGGGATGTAGGGATTGACTTCTTTGGATGCAGCCATCATTCATTAGAAAAAGAATATTATTTTTACATGCAACTATTATGGTTAACATAAAAGAAACAGAATGTTTCACATGGGGTTTAAGTTTGGGACATGTAGCTTACGGATGTAAACCGTTACCTACTGTTAAGAAAGAAAAGAGGTGCACGTGAGCTGTTAGTGTGGACTTTAAGTTGGGAGCCATATATTATGAAGTTCAGCAGCCATTTAAAAACACTTGGGGATCCACGAAACCTATCCTTATCCATCGATTATGAGGAGCAACCAATTAATTATTTTGGGCTCCCATAATTCATCATTAAAAGTCACACATCATCAACACTTGATGGGGGGTGGCTCCATAAAGACTCACGGCCCAACATACTCATTACCTACGAATGATTGGCATCCAACATCCACAAAAGTCAGCAGCAACACAATCTTGGTGGGCTCTCATAACTAAAAAGAACATCATCATATCATCATCATCACATGTGAGGTTGAATGGTGATGGCAGACAAAGACTTTGGAAAATGGACATGCGCCATCATCATTATGAGACATCCATGCACAATTCCGTCGTCACAATTGTTCGTGGACAGTGATTTAGGCCGTCGGCCGTTTTGAAAAATCCATGAGGCGTCGCCGACGGGGCTTCAGGCCGTCGGGGACGGCCTCCCAATTGTCCGACGCTGTTGGCTGACTTCTTGGATCCTTGACGAATTAAAAACGTTTTTTTTTCACGAACCAAAAGGGAGTTACACATGGTTTTGTTTTTGAATTCATCTTGGAGCCATCAAACCACTTATCATTCATCACCATTCCATTGCACTTCATCTCTACAACCGGAAATCATCATTGAAGAATAATCCTCCAATTCCTCTACAAAACCCTAATTCTCCATACTTCACCATTACCAATCATTCCACAAAGCCTAATCATCCATCATTCCTTCATCCATCAAGCTTCAAGATGACTTCATTCACGTTCCAAACATCCGGTGATCAAGCTTCTTCAACCATGAGCGGCTAATCATCTTGGTTTCACCCCGGTGTAGGTAGTTGTTAATTTTAGGGTTTCGAATTGTTCTTGTTTCAACTTAGTGACAATTTGTGTTTGATTTTTGAAACCTTTGATAATAGTGTTACAGTTGTTGCGAATTCGTAAATTGTCGAACGATGTTAAAAGTTATGACTTTGCGAAATGGTGATATGTAATTGTGCATTGTCGTGGTTAGGATTTACTTGTGTTGATTACAAAGTGTATTCTTGTCCGTTCTTCGGGACGTTGATAGTTATTAGCACCTAAGTCACGGTACACTAAATCCGCTAATCATATGCATTTGAGTTGAATCTAAAACTTGTAGAAATCCTAGGTTAGCAATTACCGAAACCGGGTGTGATTCCTTTTTCTTATTATTGTTCTAGTAACCAATTTTCTCGTAGTTGTTAATCAATTTAATCAATTCACTTAGTCTAAACTCACATCTCTCAATTAAACAAAAACATAAAGATATTCTAGCAAGCTTCATAAATCGTGACATTTGTTTTAATTCAATCGAATCCACACACAAACCACATACTCTTCGTGGTTCGACCCCTTGCTACCACTAACACATAGTTAAGGGTAAATTGGGCTTCTAAATATTATCTTTGACCGGAGCGCGACACTCCGATCAAATTTTGGCGCCGTTGCCGGGGAGTGCGTGCGCTTTGTGTTTGGATTATTGTTTGAATTTGCGTGATTATCTGTTTAATTTGTTAGTTTTCTTTTTTGTACTTGTCTTTTTCCTTGTTATGCGGGGTGTGTTACTTGTGCAGGTTACAGGTAGTGCATGCATACGCGGAACTCCGGGAGGACTTCACCTTTAGTCTACGAACCGAAAATCGAAAGAGTAGCAAGAAGAAATCTAGCAAGCCGGTTAGAGGCAACACTTGCTTCTAATCAAACCAACCAAACACCACAACTCACACCGACCATTGAAACCGATTCAATGGCGAACCAAAATTCCAACCAAAACTTCAACCAAAACCCGAACCAATTTCAATACTGAAGCAACTTCAATCCCGCTTCAAATGTGCAACCTATGCCTCAAAAGCGACCAGGTGGTAACAACAATAACGAACCACCCACACCACCTTTCCAAAACCAAAATCCCAATAACACCCAACGAACACCCCAACAACAAAACCTTCATCGACTCGAGTGGCCAACACCTGAATCGAAACGTCAAAACTCATCGCGCCGAACACTCGAATCGAGTGGCCAACCGACCGACTGGCCATCCGATCGGATTGCCATCCGATCGGGTTGCCACCCGATCGGACTGCCACCCGATCGGCCAGGCTCTCTCCTCACTTTCCTTTTTAGGAAACCCTATAAATACCCCTCACATGTCACATCACTTGATGTGACAACTCTCTACTCGACCTAGCCGCACTTCAGCTTCATTTCTCTCGATTTCTCCCGATTTTTGTAAGTTTTCAACCTAAATCTTGTACTTTCTTAATCTACACGCACTCCTACACCTTTCTATCTTTTGAATCTTAACTTTTAACCGTGAAATCACCGGATTTGAGGTGTTCTAGGGTGATGTTATCATGGAGTTCTTATGAACTTCAATATTTGGCTTCATTCCACCAAGAACTTAGATCTAAAGGATTTCCACAACATTTATCAAAGTTTTCTCTTAGATCTACACGAATTCATAGATAAAAGGATTGAGAGAAGGTTTTCCAACTTTCTTTCAACTCTTTTACACTCAATGCACTCAAACCCGATAGAATCGGAGCTCGTTCTGATCTTCTACCCATTCTTGGTGATGTGTTAGTTCCAGATCCGGATTCTATCCAAGAGATATTGACTTCAGGTTTGAACATGAACTACCGACTCGAACCGTGAACCGGTCAGAATAGGGTGATTCCTGTTCGGTCGAGTCACTTGGGCCGAGATAAGGTTTTTGTTGTTCAAGCATGTTATCAAAATATCTCATTCAAACACTACAAAACTTCAAAACGAATCAAGTGTCAAGACGAATGGATCGTCGGGACAGATTGCCGTCCGATCGGATTGCCACCCGATCAACCGGACATCTGATCGGATTGCACTTGGTTCCACACTTAAACTATTTTCAAACTATTCAAGGACCTGAACGTTGAAACGGATTACCACCCGATCGAATTGCCATCTGATCGAGTGACCATACGATCGTGTGACGTTGGGACTTGGATACTTAAACAATTTTCAACATGTTCAACACAAATGGGTTGCCACCCGATCGGATAGCCATCCGATCGAGTGACTGTCCTGCTGTGAACTTGTTCTCAAGCTAAGAAGCCTCGCCAATCGGATTGCTGGCCGATCGAATGACCGTTCGATCGACCGACCTGAAAGGTAGAGATACTTCTCAGTATTTAAAATACTATAACAAAAACTTCAAAGTGCAAACCATCATACACAAACACATCCTCACCAAACGAGATGATAATCCAATCGAATGGCCATCCGATCGGATGACCATCTGAACGGATTGCCACCCGATCGACTGGCCATCCGATCGGGTTGCCATCCGATCAGATTCCTATCCGATCCTTGGTACTCTTGCATCATTTTACGCACCGACTTTCGCTTATGCTATTGTTAACTGTTCAGGCTAATTCCGCTCTAGCGCTCCCTCCAATCCATTAACTCAACCGCTGTGAGTATACTCGACCCCTTTTTGCTTTATGCACTTTTGGGTGTTAAATACGTTACTTATTCTAAATCACGTCGAACACACAACGAAAAATCTATTTATACGCTGGCCTCAAACGCATGTTATACGTGACTCGATGAATGCTTGTTTGTTATGTTAACACATTGATGGTTGTCTACCTGCCTTAGCAACGATAGTACTATAGTTTGGACTCAGCACCTATTTATTCAGGGGTTGTTAAGGACAATCACTTCACGTGTTCACAGTGGTGAGTATGTGATGAGCACTCGCTACTCGCAGTCATTGGTATTGATAAAATCTTTGTCGATAACTTACATGCTTCACATTAAACGTTGTACATGCTGGTTATGTGTAAACGATTTCGAACTCTATTATGCTATTATCAAACTTGTATGCTCACCTTTAAACTATGTGTATTGACTTTTACTTTAACGTATGTGGCAGGTGTTTAAGATGCTAGGATGCCTTGTTTGCTGTGTGATGAAATCGAGGCTAGGAAAGAGTCTAGAAACAAACAAACAATTTATTTTTATTTGAAATCTGAGTTGTCGGAACAGAACTACTTGTCTTGATTTTTGTCTGTAATAACTATGCTACTTATTATGTCATGGTATGGGATGTGATACTTTAAATAATTGGTAATCGTAGTTGTTATAGAAACTTCTGGACAATCTGTTTCGCTCAGTGCCGCGTCCCGATGTTTCCGCCATCGGTAGGGGTGTGACAGATTGGTATCAGAGCCATAACTATAGGGAATTAGGCAAGACTCGACCTAGTCCGGGTTGATGTCTTAGAAACGACCTAGTCTATAGTCTAAGTACCAACAGACCGACTTGTGCATACCTAGTATGGGTTTTGTACGAGCTTACTTGTTATTCTCGCTATTTCTCGCTCGAACTCGCTGTACACTACACACTTTCGCAAACCTCACATACTACGGTTCTGCGCAAGATTAGCTTTTCCTAAGACTGATCTCACACACAAACGGATGATCTGGTTAATATTAGGTGTGAAAACCGCAAACTCTCGACCAGATTACTCGTTCGAATTGCTATTTTTCCTATAAAACAAGAGAATTTGTGTTGAATTAGGAGTGAAATCCATACTTTGACGCAAATCTCCTTATCTATCTCGTGGTTTTATCACACAAGCAGGAATGAATTTGTTAAGTTAGGGGTGAAACCAGAACCTTGATGACTCGTTCCACTCTTAAGTGTGGTTTTACGACACTCTCACCAAAGTCTCGACGGACTCCAACAACTTGAAGTCACACTAAACTGGAAGGATGCGTGCCATTCGCCCAAAATTCGAGGCAAGAGCACAGTCCCAAAGGCCAAAGTGTGCACTTAAAGTCCTTGTGAATAGTCGAATCACTTTGGGAAGTCGATGTCTATCACACCCGAGACAGTCTATTTTCGATTTCTATGTGTTTAGATTCTGAGCCCGCAACTGCTGACTCTGATATTTGTCGATTTTGTTGGTGCATGCGTCTGTCGACTTCGTCTTGTATCGAGTCTTGTATGTATATAGATAGATCAGGGCACGTAATACGAGAATATTGTCAAAATTAGGTCAACAGGCAGTTTCACATGAAATCAGAATATGTAATTTCGTTTGAATTGAACAAGTGATTTCGCACGAAATCATCTTGTTAATTCCGTCCGAAACAGGTATTCCATGTGAAACTCATTCCGCTTGAGCCTGTTCAAGCGGAATTAGAGTGTCTATAAATACCCTTGATCTGATTTCGTTTGAGAGAGACTTGTATGTGTGATTCCGGAGCTGAAGTGCTGCCGAAGTGTCGTTTCGCTGTAAAACTTTGTCAAATCAATCAGAAAGACAGTTAAGGTGAATATCTAGCTGAATCGAACTTGATATGTCTATTTCCGCCTTTCATATTGAGTAGAACGCCTCTGAACGACTCATTTCGGGTCAGAACACGACCCTACACGTGGTATCAGAGCTCAGGAGGAGGAGTTCTACCGATTTCAGCTTGATTTCATCAGATTTTCTAACTTCTACACCTTCTTTTTAAAATTGAACAAAATTTCACGGTTAAAATGGTTTGAATTTCACACATTATATGCGAAATTGTGTTTTAGCAAAGCGTTGAGAAAATTGGACCTAAAATCGAGCTAAAACTTGATCAATTTGACAAAAGTTGGACCGAAATGATGACATCAGCATAATTCCGCTTGAAATTGCTCCTAATTTCGCACGGAATTATAATTCCGCTTGAGTATTCCATTTCAGTGTGTTATTTCGCTTGAACTTTCACACAAAATCAGTGATTCCGCTTCAAATAGGTATTCTGTTTGAAAGTTTCAAACGAAATCACTGATTTCGCACCAAATCGGTATTTCGTGTGAAAAGTGATTCCGTGTGAGTTGGTATTCCGTTTGAAACTGGTTTGCAGGTAATTTCGCTTCAACAGGTGATTCCGTTTGAAAGGGTATTCCGTTTAAAGAGTTAATTCCGTTTGAAAGTGTCTGTTTTGTGAAAAAGTTTACCAAATCATGGAAGAGGAATTCTATAACGCGTTTGCTACATCCCCAACTACTCCGGCTGCCATTGCTCAAAACATGAACATGGAAAATGAGACTGGAACTTTGCAAAAACCCCCGAAGCTAGTGGGAATTGAGGAGTATTACGGATGGAAAGATAGATTTGAAAACTGGGTTCAAGCTAATCATTTATGATCTTGGGAATGTGTTGAGAAAAGGTATGTACTACCACGTACAGATTTGGGAGTTGAAAAGAAGATTTTTGAATTTACGGATAAAGAACGAGACATGTACAAAGCAGAAAAGATGATGATCAGTTTACTCCAGCAAGCCATTAAAGAAGACATATTCGTATTGCTTCAACATGATAAGACTTCACGTTCAATTTGGGAAGCACTTCGAATTAAGTTTGAGGGAAGTGAAAAGATGATCAAGAGTAAAAAATCATTG
Organism: Helianthus tuberosus; assembly: GCA_030545235.1. NCBI lineage: Eukaryota > Viridiplantae > Streptophyta > Magnoliopsida > Asterales > Asteraceae > Helianthus > Helianthus tuberosus. Next base: position 131,349,342 of record CM060436.1, on the reverse strand, counting down.
TTAAAGAAAGAATTTGATCTATTTTCAAGTTTGCCGAGAGAAGACACAAAGAAATTGATTGAAAGATATTGTCACTTAGTAAGATCAATGTCATTGTTAAATATCAACAAAGATCGTGCGGAATGGGTTGACAAATTAGCTGATGCATTGCCTCAGAAAGAGTGGGGAACATACTTGATGATTTTGAAAAATACTGGAGAATATGATGGTTTGACAATTTCTCAGTTCATCGAAAAAATTGAAGGACAAGATCTTGAGCAGCAAAAGATAGTTAGGATGAACAATCCAAGTGCACAACAAGATGTTAAGATGTACTTCAAAGGGAGTGTTCAAAATGTTGAAGCTAGTCTGAAAGTCCAAACTGCTTTCAGTGCAGAAAACTCATCGGGATCTGTTAATCAAAGTTCAAGCAGCAGCAGTGGATTCTCTTCGTACCCGAATGTGAATCCAAAAAGTTCAACCTCAAGTCATCAATTCCAAAGCTCAAACAGCAGTAATGGTCAAGTTTTAAATTGCAACATCGCGTTGCATCTTCAGAATGGCCAAAACTTCTCTGAAGAGGTTGTTAAAGATCACATGTCATTACTTGCTACAGTGTTAGAATCATATGAAGGGTTGGTTACTGGAAGGATCGGAAATCCTATGCTGACGAAAGAGGATTACGATCAAATAGATGCAGAAGAAATGGAGCTTATGGATATTAAATGGTGTTTAGCTAGTGTTTTGAGGAGAGCTGAAAAGTTTAAAATGATTACAGGAAGAGATGATTTTAGAGATGCAAATGTTTCTACTTTAGATTTTGATAAATCTAAAGTCACTTGTTTTCGATGCAGGGAGAAAGGTCATTTCAAGAGAGAATGTAAAAATGGAGAAGCAAGTGGAACACAGAATCCATTTGGCGGCAATGATTACTATCGAAAAGCCATTTATCAACAAATTGCTCATCAACCATATCAACAAAAGGAACCACAAACTGCTCATGCTAAAATGATCGTAGAAGCAAATAAGAAAGCTTATTATGGTATAATCGATCAAGATGATGAGAAAGTGGCTGAAGGTTTCAGTTGGGACAAATATATTCCACCTGATTCCAAAATGTCAGCTCTTACTGCACAAATCATTCAAGAGCCAGTCTTTGATCAATCATCATCTGATGACAGTGATGATGAGGAAGAATCGCATATTAATGTTGCAAAAACTCATTTATCTCCTGAAAGTTTTGAATTTTATTTTGCAGATAGATTGAAGAAGCTAAATGAGAAACGCGCAGCAAAAGGAAAGAAACAAAGTAAAGAAGTTAAAGTTACTGAGAAGGAAGTTGAAATTGAAAAGTTAGTTGATGATGAGATGATAGCATAAACTGAAAAAGTGATTAAAGTTGAAAAAGTGGTTGAAGTTGAGAAGATAGTCGAAGTTGAAAAGATTATCGAAGTTGAAAAGATTGTTGAAGTCTTCAAACCGTGTCTAAAGTGTTTGGAATCTTGCAAGCAGTGTGCAGAGAAAGATGAAAAGTTGAATGAACAGGAGAAAATGAAAGAGACATTATTGTTCAATCTCAACTATGTGAAAGAATCGTATGATGTGTTGAATAGAACGGTAACTGGTCTACAAAATACAAATTCTGAAAGAGAAGATGCGTTGACAATGATGAATGCTACGATGATGACAAAGCAGAAGGCCATTAATCATTACATTGAAGAATGTGCCAAGTTGAAGCAGGAGTTGGAGACAGAAAAGATAGAGAATGAGAGAATAAGAAGATTATTACAAAGTTATTCTAGTTCTGACTATCTAATTGATCGAATTTATCCAACTGTTGCAGGTTTAGAAGCTTTTCAAGATGAGAAGACTGACAAGAAGGATACTGGTAAGGAAACAAAGTGCGAATTATAACAAGTGTCCGCCTCCGATTTGGGAAGGTTATTCTCCCAGAAAACCAAATGAGGAGCAAGTCAAAAAGGCTGTCAATATAAAGTTAAAGTCCGAAACAATTGATGAGTTACTAGAAAATATTGACGTCACTTTCACATCGTCTGACACTGATCATGAGTCTGAGTTAATAAAAAAGGTGGTCGATCAGGTGTTGGATAAAGATGAGGAGTCTGAGTCAAAGTCCGAGTATGGAAGTTCAAGTTCATTTGTCAAAAGTTCGAGTTCGTCGGTCAACAGTTCAAAGACGTCGGTTAAAAGAATTTACAATAAAGAATTCCTGTTATCGAAATCTAATTTGAATGACGAACCAGTCAAAGTGGCATATACTTTGAAGGATTCAGATAAATTATGTCACGGCCCCCGACCCGGTTTGACCCGTTTCAGGAGCCGCGGGACAGAAATCCCGTGGTATTTATTTAATTGAGTTTAACAGCGGAAGTTTATCATCAGGATCGTTTAAAGCTAAAATTTTCCTGATTTATTTTATTTCACAATTCGGGATAATACCCCGATAATTTATAATATTAAGATTTTACTACGAAATCTTTATATTTACAAAACATATTTCTTTATTTTATAATGAGCCATTATCTTAAGCTTGAAATGCTCCCCAGCACTTTTCCTGAATTACAACAGATCACCTGAAACATGTTTGAAAAAGGTTTTGTCAGCGGGAAATACTGAGTGAATCATTCTATTTACTTAAATGACACATTTGTTATAATTTACAGTATTAAGAGCGATTACAATGTTTCTATTATCAAACCAATTACCAACGGTATTTGTCACTCGACCGAATCTGTGACTATGGTCATATCCCCCAATTGGCTGCCCCAATGGTGACGATTATCAAGTAATGTATACAAAACCCCACATACCGGCTGTAACTTGGTGATTACAAAGACTTAATCCCCGTAATTATAACTTTGAAATTAAACATGCTTTTATAAATAAATTTGATAAAAAGAGAGAATGACTCACATTGCTGATTTAATACGGACAGAGTCTAGTCTATGAATTAACTTGGTTAACCTAATTTAGATAACAATGCACACAAAACTGGGTTAGTAATCAATACAGCATTTACGATAACTCACGAGATCAACATCACAACGAGTGACAAAGTGCTATGCTTAACTTCTGTCGAATTAACGACTAATGACAAAGCATCACCCTAATGTGGGCAGCACTTAAACACCCGTTGAGTACATTGATCGATCGGAAAATGAATCGTAGCAGCGATCGTGCTAATACCCTGTTTTGTGGCAGAATTTCGAGACCCGGGGGTGTAATTTAGAGTATTCAGTTTGTATCTCAGTGTATAGTGCGAATTCTTTCGACGTTGTAAGTCCAGAATTCAAGTGCCACTGTCCTCTATTTATACACAAAATTTAACTATCTTACGGACCGTAAGATTAACAATGTTGTGGTCCGTAAGGCTGCTTACGGTTCGTAAGCTTAACAATGTTACGGTCCGTAAGGAATAAAAATAGGCAATAGGGTAGCCACGATTGGGACTAGCTCAGCTGACTCTACAATTTCGAATTTCAGTTATGTGACAATGATTATTTAAGGATAATCGTCAATTAGGGTTTATCCCCCCTAAGTTTTAGGGGCCCTAATCCTGATTCCGATTGTTCTGAAAATTTTAGGGTTTGTGCGGAATCACTTAGGTGTCTCAACTAGGTTTTCCTAATGATCAATTAAAGTAATAATTAGGACTTTTTAGTGAGAGTTGTTACATTCTCCCTACCTTAATAAAAATCTCGTCCTCGAGATTTACTGGAATAAATGTGGATATTTTCGCTTCATTTCTTATTCCAGCTCCCAAGTGTATTCAGCTCCTCTCTTTGAATCCCATCTGACTTTGACTAAAACTAGTCGTTTGTGTTTGAGAAACTTAATCTTTCGATCCTCAATTTGAAGAGGTTTCTCAACAAATTTCAGCTTTTCGTTTACTTCTATATCTCGAAGAGGTACTATCAGTGATTCATCTGGTAAACATTTCTTGAGATTGGATACATGAAATACATCATGTACTCCTGCTAATTCTTCTGGTAGTCGTAAACGATAAGCGACTGGTCCTATACGTTGGATCACTGAAAATGGACCTACGTACCTTGGACTTAACTTTCCTTTCTTTCCGAATCTAACTACTCCTTTCCAAGGAGAAACTTTCAATAGTACTTTGTCTCCAACTTGGAATTCAAGTGGCTTGCATCTATTGTCTGCATAATTCTTCTGGCAATCTCGAGCCGTCTTCAGCCTTTCCTTGATTTGAGTAATCTTATCAGTCGTTTCTTGCACTATTTCAGGACCTGACAATTGATTTTCTCCTATTTCTGCCCAACAAACTGGAGTTCTGCACTTTCTTCCATACAGTGCTTCAAATGGGGCAGTTTCAATACTTGAATGATAACTATTGTTATAGGAGAATTCGATCAGAGGTAAATGATCATCCCAATTTCCACCAAAATCTATCACACATGCTCGGAGCATGTCTTCAAGAGTTTGGATTGTCCTTTCACTTTGCCTGTCTGTTTGTGGATGATATGCCGTGCTTAGGTTTAGTCGAGTTCTCATTGCTTGCTGGAAACTTTTCCAGAAATGAGAAGTGAAACGACTATCCCTATCCGAAACAATGGAGAGTGGAACTCCATGTAGAGATACGACTTCATCTACATACAATTTTGCAAATCTTTCCATGCTAAAGGTTTCTTTCATAGGTAGAAAGTGAGCAGATTTGGTTAATCGATCCACAATTACCCAAATCGCATCATTACCTTTTCTGGTTTTGGGTAACTTAGTAACAAAATCCATTGTTATAAGCTCCCATTTCCATACTGGCATTTCTAATTGTTGTAGTAGACCTGAAGGTTTCTGATGTTCTGCCTTAACTTGCGAACAAGTAAGACATTTAGAAACATATCTAGCTATATCCTTTTTCATTCCTATCCACCAAAAGTTCTTTCTTAAATCTTGGTACATTTTATTGTTTCCTGGGTGCATAGTATACCTAGATTTATGAGCTTCTTCTAAAATCTTAGATCTTAAGTCTCCCTGCTTAGGTACCCAAATTCTACTTTTGTGGAATCTCCAAATTCCATCTACTCCTTGTTCTAATTCCTTGATTCGTCCTTTCATTCCTTCGGCATCATCCTTGATTGCTGTAGTTTGAACATTCTTCAATTGTTCCATTAAATCTATTTGTAGATTTAATCTGAGAGCACGAACTCGTCTTTGTTTCTCATAATACTTACGACTTAAGGCATCTGCAACTACATTCGCCTTTCCTTCGTGATACTGAATATCACAGTCGTAGTCACTTAGGATTTCCATCCATCTCCTTTGCCTCATGTTTAACTCTTTTTGCCCAAATATATATCTTAAACTTTTGTGGTCTGTGTAGACAGTAAATTTACTTCCATACAGATAATGTCTCCAAATCTTAAGGGCAAAAATTACGGCTCCTAATTTTAAATCATGAGTCGTATAGTTTTCTTCGTGCTTTTTCAATTGCCTTGATGCATACGAAATTACCTTCTTGCGTTGCATAAGCACACATCCAAATCCTAGTTTTGAAGCATCACAATATACTTCAAAATCTTCAGTTCCTTCTGGTAAGGTTAGGATTGGAGCATGGGTTAATTTCTGTTTCAAAATTCTAAAAGCTTCTTCTTGTTTGGGTCCCCATTCAAACTTAGTGGCTTTACAGGTTAGCTTAGTTAATGGTACAGCTATCTTGGAAAAATCCTTAATAAATCGTCTATAATATCCAGCTAATCCTATAAAACTTCTAATTTCCATTGCGGACTGTGGAACCTTCCAATTGGTAATTGCTTCTATCTTAGCAGGATCTACATGAATACCTTCATGATTTACCATATGTCCTAAAAATTGCACTTCCTTTAGCCAAAATTCGCATTTCGAGAATTTGGCGTACAACTTTTCTTTTCTTAACAAAGTTAAGAGTGCATGAAGATGTTCACAATGCTCTGTCTGACTTTTGGAATAAATAAGTATATCGTCTATGAAGACAATTACAAATTTATCCAAGTACGGTTTACAGATCCTATTCATCATGTCCATAAATGCTGCAGGTGCATTTGTTAACCCAAAGGGCATGACTGTAAACTCGTAATGACCATACCTAGTTCTGAAAGCAGTTTTAGGTATGTCTTCTTCTTGTACCTTCAATTGATGATATCCGGAGCGTAAATCTATCTTAGAAAAATATCTAGCCCCCTGAAGTTGATCAAACAGATCATCAATCCTAGGTAATGGATATCGATTCTTAATTGTAACCTTATTCAGTTCTCTATAATCGATACACATTCTCATTGAACCATCCTTCTTTTTTACAAACAACACTAGCGGTCCCCAAGGGGATGAGCTAGGTTGTATGAATCCTTTACTTAGTAATTCATCTAATTGCTTTTTCAGTTCTAACATTTCTGTAGGTGCTAACCGATAAGGTGCCTTGGCTATCGGTGTAGTTCCTGGAATTAGATGAATCCTAAATTCTACTTCCCTATCTGGAGGTAATCCCGGTAAATCTTCTGGAAATACATCAGGATATTCTGAGACTACTGGTATTTCCTTAAGATCTTTACCCTTAGTGCTAATGATTATCGAAATCATATACACTATTCCTTGTTTTCGTTCATAATTAGCAATTTTCATTACTGATATGAACTTCATGGGCTTACGTGGTTTATCTCCTGTAATCCTAATCACTTCTCCGGTGGGTGATTGAATTTCTATGGAATTCTGATCACAAAGGATTCTAGCATGGTTGGCTACTAACCAATCAATTCCTAATACAACATCAAATTCAGCCAAATTCATCGGCAATAGTTTTGCAGAGAATTTATGTCCTAAAAGTTCTATGTTTCCTTCTTGCAAAACTTTATCTATTTTAACTGAATTTCCGTCTGCTGTTTCAACTGTAAAAATCTGCCTAATATTGGTTAAAGGTAAACTAAGAGCTTGGCAGAATGAAGTATTTATAAAACTTTGGTTTGCACCAGAGTCAAATAATACTTTTGCGTACACGTTGTGAACTAAGAACGTACCCGCTATCACATCCGGAATGAGTTCTGCTTCTTGAGTGGTCAGCTGAAATGCCCTGGCATTCTTCTTAGTAGTTCCTTCGGTCGCCTTGGGTTTGTTATCTACTGGTTTGATCAATTTAGGACATTATGTTTTATAATGCCCCACTTCTCCACAGTTAAAACAGATTACGGTTTTCTTTTTGCAGTTTTCTTCACGATGTCCTACAGTTTTGCAAAAATTGCAAGTGATATCGCATCTTCCATAATGTTTCTTTTTGCATTTCCTGCAGAATGACGAAGCTGGAGATTGCCTTGTTCCCTTTCTCTTGAAACTGTTATTATTACCCACACGAAAGCCTTGGGTAATTTTCTGAGCTAGTTCCTTTTTCCTATCTTCATCTCTTGTGCGCACCAGTTCATCCGTTAGAGTATTAGCTAATTCTACCGCATCATCAATAGTGCAAGGTCTCGCAGCTTTAACAATATTGCGGATTTCACTAATTAGCCCCCAAATATAGCGAGAAATGAGTACCGGTTCTGGCGAAGCCAGTGTTGGTACCACTCTAGCATATTCAAAGAATGTCGAGGTATAACCGCGACAATCTACACCCATCATCCGATGATTTAGAAACTTATTCGTCATCTGTTCCTTTTCATACTCAGGACAGAATTTTCTTTCCACAAAATTCTTAAATTCTTCCCAAGTCATAGCATAAGCTATTACTCTTCCTTTTGATTGTAACACAGTGTTCCACCATTCGAGTGCTCCTTCTTTGAAGAGATTTGATGCGTACATGACCTGATCATCTTTACCACATTTACTTATTGCAATGACTGCTTCGGTTTTCTCTAACCAACGCAGTGATGCAGTTGCTCCTTCATTGCCTGCAAATTCAGTGGGTTTACAAGCAAGGAATTCTTTGAAAGTGCAAGCAGGCGTTGCAGTTTTCATTTTCTTTGGTAATGGAGCATGATGTGGTTCCCTATCATGATTAACATGATTATTGCCTCCATTTACACTATTACTGAAGTTATCTTCAGTAATCTGTTTACTAGGGACAATTTGTTGTGGTTCGATTGGATTATTTATAGCAGCAACGAATGCTGGAATAGCATTGGCTATCCCTTGAGCAACAATGTTTTCGATATCTTGCCGAGTCATATATTGATCTCTTGAATGTTGCTCAGACTGATTAACCTCATTTACTGGTTCATTATCAATGTTTGCCATCTGATAATATATATATAAATTTTATTAGTATCTGCTAAATAACAATTATATACAAACAATCAGAAAATTTTACAATACAAGTATAGTCAAAACAATCGATTTCTCGATTTCATTTTATATCTAGTATAGTATGCATCATTACTCGCCAATATCTTACAGAGTTTTATTCGTTATTTACAGACTAACTTTACTATTACTATTATACAACCACCGTTTTACTATTCTATTATCCCTCGTCACTTGCCGTTCTAAAAACGCAGTTCCCTCTCATCATACTTCCAGGCAATTTGTCCCCCTATTTCCCTGATTCTACTTCCCGCCTCAAACAACTCTTCACCAAAGTGGCGAAGTTCAGCCATGTTTTCATTACTCATGGGTGGATTAGGTAGGGGTTCTGGATTGAATTGTGGAAGAAAGGAATAAGGATCGTTGACAATATTTTGGAATTGCCAATCGTTTGTCCACCATTCGTCCATTCCTATGGGTTGGGAGTGGACTATTGGGTCTGGAATTGCTGGTTCCCAATTCATAGGGAGTTGGTTTTCAAGAGGATAAGTAAAAATATTAGTATTGACAGGCTGAATTGTTTCACAGCTTGCCAATAGAAAATCTATCTCATCTTGAAAGGTCCTTCCCTGGTTTTGATTGGAACTTTCTCCGATTTCTATTTGGGTTGGTCTAGAGCCTTGCCCAACTTCCATTACTATTTCTTTAGTACCTTCCTCCATCTGTATTCCTATCTCCTTAACCTCTTCCTTATCTTCAGTTTCCATTTCCTGCTGTTTAGAACTTTCTCCGGTTATAATTTCTTTTCCCTTTTTCAAAGGATTGTTTATTTTGGGAAGTTTTGTAGCTGGCTTTTTCTTACGTATACGACTCCCCCAAACATATTTCCTTCTTTTCTTGGGTTTTGGCTTTTTCAAGGGTGGGGCATTGAATTCTACAGGTTGTTCTATATCAGGAAAGTATCCAGTAAATTCTTTGGAAACTTCGATATTCACCGGGTAAAGATTAAGGTTCTGAAAGGCTTCAGATATTCCACTCATGCTGATGTAGCATATATGCAAAATGCATAAAATACTAAGTTAAAATTCATAAATAACCTTTTAATTTATTACATACTGTGTACTAATTTATTACAAAGATAACTGGAAAACACACTTAGGGTTTGAAATTTTATTTATTGCACAAGGTTTCTAGATTGTAAGGGTAAGGTGCTAAAACTTTAAAATATTTAAAGATTTATATTTTCTGCTACTGTGGCTAGCATATATAAATTTGCCCATTTCTCATCTAGCTTATCTTCCCAAGGTGATTTATTGATTAATTCCTGGGTTTCCCGTTTAATCTTCTTTTCTCGGATTTTCTCTTTACTTTTCTTAATAATCATCTCCCTCCTTCTAGGAGAAAGTGATTCCTCGTATTGTGCCTTTTGCACAAATATTCCTTCTTCAGGAATTTCAGCCTGATTCGAGGATTTGGTTCGGGATGAACTTCCCTTCTCATTGAATGATCTATCTAATTTAAGATAGATACTTGCCAGCTTTTGTTTACCCATACTGTAACTAACAAATAGTCAGTTAATAATACACATAATCACAGAATAGTAATCAGGAAAAATTTAAGTATTTCTAAATACTTATTTAGCTTAACTCAGTGGCTCTGATACCACCTTATTTCTGTCACGGCCCCCGACCCGGTTTGACCCGTTTCAGGAGCCGCGGGACAGAAATCCCGTGGTATTTATTTAATTGAGTTTAACAGCGGAAGTTTATCATCAGGATCGTTTAAAGCTAAAATTTTCCCGATTTATTTTATTTCACAATTCGGGATAATACCCCGATAATTTATAATATTAAGATTTTACTACGAAATCTTTATATTTACAAAACATATTTCTTTATTTTATAATGAGCCACTATCTTAAGCTTGAAATGCTCCCCAGCACTTTTCCTGAATTACAACAGATCACCTGAAACATGTTTGAAAAAGGTTTTGTCAGTAGGAAATACTGAGTGAATCATTCTATTTACTAAAATGACACATTTGTTATAATTTACAGTATTAAGAGCGATTACAATGTTTCTATTATCAAACCAATTACCCACGGTATTTGTCACTCGACCGAATCTGTGATTATGGTCATATCCCCCAATTGGCTGCCCCAATGGTGACGATTATCAAGTAATGTATACAAAACCCCACATACCGGCTGTAACTTGGTGATTACAAAGACTTAATCCCCGTAATTATAACTTTGAAATTAAACATGCTTTTATAAATAAATTTGATAAAAAGAGAGAATGACTCACATTGCTGATTTAATACGGACAGAGTCTAGTCTATGAATTAACTTGGTTAACCTAATTTAGATAACAATGCACACAAAACTGGGTTAGTAATCAATACAGCATTTACGATAACTCACGAGATCAACCATCACAACGAGTGACAAAGTGCTATGCTTAACATCTGTCGAATTAACGACTAATGACAAAGCATCACCCTAATGTGGGCAGCACTTAAACACCCGTTGAGTACATTGATCGATCGGAAAATGAATCGTAGCAGCGATCGTGCTAATACCCTGTTTTGTGGCAGAATTTCGAGACCCGGGGGTGTAATTTAGAGTATTCAGTTTGTATCTCAGTGTATAGTGTGAATTCTTTCGACGTTGTAAGTCCAGAATTCAAGTGCCACTGTCCTCTATTTATACACAAAATTTAACTATCTTACGGACCGTAAGATTAACAATGTTGCGGTCCGTAAGGCTGCTTACGGTCCGTAAGCTTAACAATGTTACGGTCCGTAAGGAATAAAAATAGGCTATAGGGTAGCCACGATTGGGACTAGCTCAGCTGACTCTACAATTTTGAATTTCAGTTATGTGACAACGATTATTTAAGGATAATCGTCAATTAGGGTTTATCCCCCCTAAGTTTTAGGGGCCCTAATCCTGATTCCGATTGTTCTGAAAATTTTAGGGTTTGTGCGGAATCACTTGGGTGTCTCAACTAGGTTTTCCTAATGATCAATTAAAGTAATAATTAGGACTTTTTAGTGAGAGTTGTTACAAATTATATTCTGATAAGGAATTTCCAATAAGAGGTGTTAAACCAGAAATGATAAAAAAGATTTTCAAACTAATAGAAATTAATATTTCTGAAATAAAAGATGAAAATCTTTCTAAAAAACCTAGACCTTACACCTCAAGAGATCAATAAAAAATAAATAAAATTTTAAACAAGAAAAGGAGTTACAATTCTAGTTCAGGTTATCGAAAGAAACCAAACCATAACGGTAATTTCAAAAAGAAAGGACTTGGTTTTGTTCCACCGAAAAATCATAAAAATGAGAAAACTTATAAAACAAAAACTGTATTTGTTTCAGGGACAAGTTCAGAAGAAGAACAAAAGAGTTCATTCTGGAAGCAAACAAATAAAGAGTTCTTTGCAGAGAAACAAAAGTTTAAGAAGAATGGAACTTATCAGAGAATGGAAACAAGAACTTGTTACAGATGTCAAGAAGTTGGACACATTGCCTGGAACTATCCGAAGGCAACCAACATCAAACAGGAAGTTGTTTCTAAATTGAAAGAAAAGATTGTTGAGAAAAATGAACCACCAACTGAAAAATTCAATTTTTTAAAAAATTCAACATATGAAGTTGGTGAATGTTCAAAGAAAAGATTTTACAAAAGAAGAGTTAATCTTGACAACCAAATGTGGGTTGTTAAGAAATCAGATGTAAAATCTGGCAATGAATCTGATTCCACAAAGTCAGAGGAGCCACATGTTGATCTAAAAATTGAAACTTCAGTTCCACTAATGGATGATGTTAATTTTCCACCATTAAGGGCTGAAAATTTTAGAAAAAATGGAAATGTTGAGATTTCGAATCAATTCTATACTGTGAAGAAAGAATTTGATGTCAAAAAGGTTTTTAATGGAAATGTGAAAAAGATTTTTGAAAAGATGGTCGATGGGAAGGTCACTAGGGTTAAAGATTTTTATGAATCAAAGAAAGCAATTTTTTACCCAAGTGAAGTTGAGGAGGAAACATCCAAGTTTGGTGAAGCTTGGATGTCTGTTTTTCCTATGTAAAAAGTATGACATGCCGGAGCTCCCAGGTTGGTAATCATGGAGCAGGAATCGGCATCTTTCTTGAGAAATTCACATTTGTGATTTTTCGACTTACAAGTGGTAAATCAGGGACATTAAGTTGTACTTGATTTTCTACAAGTGGTATTGGTTGTTTGAACTTAAAATTGTTATATTTCTCAAAATGATTGAAGTTGAAAGACAATGTGATGAACAAAAACCCATTTTTACAAGTGGTACCAACAAAACTTATTTTCTGAAAAAATCATTTTGATTAAAACAAACTTAAGTGTTTTGAAATCAAAATGAGAAAATAGTTTGTTGTAAGGGGGAGTTCTGATTGTTTATGCCAAGTGGATGGCGATTTGAAGTGATTCGATATCAGTTGTCACTTTTCTTCTACAGTTTGTTTTCAAATGTCCTTAAATGATTTTGAATTTTAGGGGGAGTAAGAATTTCAGAAAATCCAAAAACATTTGAAAATTTGAAAAAGACAAAAACATGATAAAATTGAAAAAATGAGTTTTGTTGTGAAAAGGAGGAAATGATAGTACATCAGTGGACGTTCACAGCATGCTAAAGAAATGGAAAGAAAAATGTGATAAACGGTCTCACTAATGATGTGTCTGGACACACCTAAAGTCGAAGCCGTCATCTCTCTGATTTTGCGGAAGCAATAGCCTGAGCTCTCACGGCCCTCGCAATTTAACCCTTTACAGATATCATCTAGGTATACTCACATGTAAGACTGAATATTGGGATCTAGATACGGGAGTATATTCTGAGGTAGGACACGCGAATAAGTTTAAGTGTCTAAAACACTAATCTCGTATCTCGAAACAGTTGAACTTTGTGTGAGAATTTAAGTGGATCAGTATACTGACAATCTAAGTGAATCGTTTGGAACTTAAAATGATTAAAGCTTAATGGTGTTGGTGATTTGTCTCAAAAACTGATATGATCCTCTTACACAAACTCACAAAAATATTGTCTGTACATATTTCTTTATTGTATTTCATTTTGTTAAAAAAATCCAAAAAGATTTTCGGAGTGTTTTAGCATAAACTTTTGAAAAATTCAAAAAGATTTTCGACAATTGATGTTGGAGAGCTGATTTTTAAAATTCCAAGTGTTAAACATGATGAGCATTTTCATGAGGGAGAATCTGTGTTTAAATGAGAAAAGATTTTAAATATTTATATACCAGTGGTCATCAGAAGCTTTTAAAGTGTTAAATCTTTCTGGAAAAAATACCTGCAAATAATATATAAATTTGTCAAATTTTAAATTTGTGAAATTTATTTTTGGGTAGAGATTTGTGCAGGAAACAGTGAGTTAGGAATTGGTCCTGAACCTGTGGAAAGAGTGTGAGCTATGTTATAATCATGGAACATCAGAGGGGGAGATTAGTTGATAAAAGAGAATAAAGATTGAGGATGCTTTACAGTGTTAGATATTTCAGAGAAGTTCGAGAGGACTGATAAAGATTGAAGATTGAAGACTCGACACTGAAGACTCGTCAACATTCGCTAACAAATCGCTGGTCATCATTCGCAATCGCTGCTCGATACTCGCAATCGCTATAATTAGTCGTTATACACGCTGTGAAGGATAGGGAAAACGTGCAACTGATGCGTAGTCGAGTGTTATATATATTAGGTGTATATTTTAAGCCCCTTTAACACTTTTTAGTCAAGTTTTAAATTTATAAAACACGATATTTACTAACACTAGACACACATATGGGCAAGTGCACCCATCGTGAGCGTAGTATAGTGTTGGTAAGATACCGAGGTCGTCCAAGGACACAAGAGCTTTTAGTACCAGTTTATCCTCAACGTCTAATCAAAATAAAAAGTTTAGAAAAATGTTTTAAACTAAAAAAAATAAAAACTAACTAAAATGCTGAAAATAAAAATAAAAGAAAAACAGATAGACAAGATGAATCACTTGGTTCCGACTCGTATCTAGTGTAACCTTTGATTATTTCCGCACTTTTGCACATAATTAAGAGATTATCTTAGTTATTGTAGTAGGCCCCTCTTTTGATGGTGATGTTACCCTCACCCCAGTAGTTTGAGTCAGCAAGGATACAATCCTAAAAGGGTGGATTATTGGAAGATAATTAATTAAGTTATTAATGCAAATTATGGTAGGCCCCTCTTTTGAAGGTGACGTTACCCTCGACTAAGTAGTCTGAGTCAGCAGGGATACAGTCCTAAATAGCCGGGTTATAGTATTAATAGTAGTTAACTTATGAGGGGATCAAAGAGTTTGGACCCCCGCCATCCAATACCGTTAAGTATTGAAGGAGGTCCTACTAAATTTGACCCAGGTCCATTGCAGGACCTCTAAACGCTGAACAATGGCAAGACCTTTACCAAACCGTTCCCTTAACCCCCGACCAGGTAGCCAACATACCTCCATATAGACCGTGGAGATATGAATGGTGAAAATCTTTTATTTTATATAGACAGTAAAATAATGCCAAGACACCACGGACAAACGATAAGGAAAGGTCACCTTCAACATAAGCAACTAGTTATTAAAGTCATTAATACAAAACCAAATAAAAAGTGCAAAAGATTAGAAATAAAAAGTATTACACTAGACACTTTGTCTTCACCAAGTGATGTAACAGACTTAGGAAAACATGGCCTTGATTGTCAAGAACTCTTACGATCAATCTTGGATCCCGAGACGACTCACACACTCTATGATGGACAATGGATGATGGTGGTGGATGATGGTGTTATGGTGGTGGTGGGTGGTGGGTGAAGTGTGAGAGAGGTGGTGTGCCAAGGGATGGTTTGAGCTTGAGCCAAGCACTTCTATTTATAGGCTGAACAGAAGCTCGGGCAAAGCCCCGTGTCCACATCCTTCTCTTTCTTCATTTAATGCAGCTTTGTCTTATTAGTTGACCACGCCCCCGTGTCCGCTGAGCACGACCCCGAGGTGCAGAAGAATCTTTGTACTATGTAGATTTGCTGGATTGTGTGAATCTTATAGTTGACCACGGCCCCGTGTCCGCTGAGCACGGCCCCGTGGTGGGCAATAGAAGCTTCTACCACTTTGTCTTTTCTGCTGACACTTGGGCATGCCCCCGTGTTGGCTGAGCACGGGGCGTGTTCAGTCTTCTGATCTCTTGTTTTGCTTGGGAAGATGTTGTTGTGGGGTTAGGCATCTCACGTTTTGTTCCTTTTCTTGTATTTATGTTAGATTTTGATGTCTTTTTGCTTCTTTTGTTAATTTGAGCTCATTTAATCCTGAAAATACAAAAGGAAGACAAAAGCACACTTTTTCCAACATTAGTACTAAAAAGGGGTTAGTTTTACGCCTCATTTGATGAAATTTATATGTTACATTTTGAACACATCAAATACCCCCACACTTGAATCTTTGCTTGTCCTCAAGCAAAACTCTTTAATATGTGGCTATTTACACTCCCAAATGGAATGGGTAGAAAAGAAGGTTTTGGGCTTGTCATAGAGTGTCGGGATTTCCAAGATTCTTTATTTAATTTTATTTTTATTTATTTACAATCCTATTCGTCATGATTTATTTAAAACTTTTCATAAGATAAATTACTTATTAGGGCATAACGTGCCTTTGTAAAATTCTATTTATATACAAGTTCACATACCTCACGGGGATCACTCAACACTCGGCCGAAAATGTATTTTTGTGGATCACTCGAGAGCGGCATGGAACTTACTCCTACCATAGGCTTGCCAAGCAATCAATCCTCCTCCTTTTTAACTTATATACATTTGTAAATATCAAGAGGACTTTGTGGGTAAAGGGTTAGGCTTGGGTTAAAGGTAGGTGGTTGGGTTGGTGGTTAGTAGAAAAAAAGGGTTAAAAAGCGTAACAAGTGTCGGTTTTCGTAAGACTTTCTATTTTCGTAACTTTTATTTTGATGAAGCTATTATTCAAACAAAGTTATTTTTGATGAACTTGTTTGTTTATTTTCTTTTGCTTCATCATCAACACAAATGTTTTTTTTTTTTTTGAAAAGTCATATGAAGAACCGAACTTGTTACTAAAACAAAGGGTTAAAAATGAAAAAGGTTTTGGTGGGTAAAAAGGGTGTTTGGTTTGGGTTATGAAATGAAAAGGTTTAGGCTCAAAGGGGCTAACTAGGGGGATTTTGGGTAGGTGGTTAAGAAAAAAAAGAAAAATAATGGTGTAGAAATAAAAAGGGGTTAGTCCTAATGCCTCCATCATTTACTTACTTGGGTTTAAGTTGGTAAGGACCGGGAATGTATCGTCATGGCAAGTTCTAGAGTCGTAAGAACCAAGCGACTATTCGCACAAGAAACGAAAATGAGCATTTAGTCAAATGATATGTAAGTGTTTGCTCAATAAAGGTTCAAAACTCACTTTTGTGGGAATGGGTTTTTTATGTGATCAAGTATATATAATTAAATTTTAACTAAGCTTGTCATGCATTTTCATAATTTTCTTATGTTGGTTCTTTTTATCACGACGCTATCGGTTGTAAATTCGTAAAAATATAACCTTTTTAAGAACTTGAATTTCCCGAGTTATATGAAGAACCGAATAAAAAGGGGTTACTCCTAATGCCTCCATCATTTACTTACTTGGGTTTAAGTTGGTAAGGACCGGGAATGTATCGCCATGGCAAGTTCTAGAGTCGTAAGAACCAAGCGACTATTCGCACAAGAAACGAAAATGAGCATTTAGTCAAATGATATGTAAGTGTTTGCTCAATAAAGGCTCAAAACTCACTTTTGTGTGAATGGGTTTTTTATGTGATCAAGTATATATATATATATATATATTTTTTGAAAAGTCATATGAAGAACCGAACTTGTTACTAAAACAAAGGGTTAAAAATGAAAAAGGTTTTGGTGGGTAAAAAAGGGTGTTTGGTTTGGGTTATGAAATGAAAAGGTTTAGGCTCAAAGGGGCTAACTAGGGGGATTTTGGGTAGGTGGTTAAGAAAAAAAAGAAAAATAATGGTGTAGAAATAAAAAGGGGTTAGTCCTAATGCCTCCATCATTTACTTACTTGGGTTTAAGTTGGTAAGGACCGGGAATGTATCGTCATGGCAAGTTCTAGAGTCGTAAGAACCAAACGACTATTAACACAAGAAACGAAAATGAGCATTTAGTCAAATGATATGTAAGTGTTTGCTCAATAAAGGCTCAAAACTCACTTTTGTGTGAATGGGTTTTTTATGTGATCAAGTATATATAATTAAATTTTAACTAAGCTTGTCATGCCTTTTCATAATTTTCTTATGTTGGTTCTTTTTATCACGACGCTATCGGTTGTAAATTCGTAAAAATATAACCTTTTTAAGAACTTGAATTTCCCGAGTTAAACCTAGACAAGTAAAAAAAATGAAAATTTTTGAAAAAATTTGGGGTGATTAGCGGTTCCAATAGAGTTTTGTGTAAGGCTTGTATTTAGGACTTGCAAGATTCAAGGTTTTAGCATCCCCCCCCCCCCCACACACTTAAATTACACATTGTCCTCAATGTGTCCCAAAAATAAGTTTTTAGGTTGATTGAATGTGTAAAAAGGTGTAAAGAGCAAAAATTTTGGGTTACTGGGCGCTGAACACGGCCCCGTGTTATCCGGGCACGGCCCCGTGTTCAAGTGCCAGTAACAAAATTAAAACAAGAGAAACAGAAGCCTGGACACGGGGGCGTGTTGGGTGAACACGGCCCGTGTCCAGTTACCTAAACGGGGTCTTTTTCTGCAGACTGTGCAGCACGGGGCCGTGTTGGGTGGACACGGCCCGTGCCGAGCTTACTATAAACGAAGAAATTTGTCGGATGGTTCTGTTTTCCTGTATGGAGTGTTGGTTCAAGTTTCCCTTGCATCCTTTGCCATCTCAAGTGTGTTTTATTCATTTCAACACCATCCAAAACACCAAATTAACTAAAACCATCATTCATTAATCATAGAGAGAATTACATAATAGTCCTAAAAATTAAAAATAAAGCAGAAAATAAAAGTTAAAAATCCTAATGGTCAAGTGATCCGTAAAATCTTCCTAAGGAGTTCTACTTCTACAATAAGAACCAAAAATTCCGGAAGTAGACTTCCGGTTTAAAAGTCTTGTAGAACTCCAAGCCGAACGGTGTTCCTTAGATGTTGCTAGAGCCATTCTTCGATTTCCCTAGGGAGAAGGGAGGCGGCTTCATGTTCCTCGACATCTGGTGGAGGATGAGCGACACCAACCGGGACCCCTCGGAGTATGTCTCGAGGAGGTTCCGGATGTAGGGCGTACCATTCGGCCGGAATGATGACTTCCGGCACCACATTCCATGCCCTTTGGGTGATAATCGGTACCAAAGGAGGAGAGGCGAGAATGTTCAACCTTTGGTGCAAAAGGTTGACCTCCCGGAGACATCCTTCTAGTCCCACCGTCAAATGATTAATGCGGTCGACCAATGCCTCTTCCACACTTGCTACTTCATCAAGAGCTTCTCTTAAGGCGTAAACATAGTTTACAAGAGAATCCTCAACTGTAGATGATCTTCTCCCCTGCCGGTTGTTCCTGGAATGCGACGAAGAGTTTCCGCTTGTTCTGCTTGCCATTCTGAGAAAACATGCCGAAAAGAGTTCAATTTTATGGGTTCACTACTTCGGACACGGCCCCGTGTGCAGTGAACACGGCCCCGTGTTCAGATATCTGCAGGATTTTTGGACAAGGAATCTTGGGGTTTCAAATTGTTTTTATGATTTTTGAAGCATTTTTGAACTTAAACAACTTAAAACATTGTTATTGAACTTATCTTTATCAAGATTCCATGAACAAAAATCTAACAAACATCTCAATAAGGCTTGAAACTATAGAAGGTTCAAGCTTTAATGGAAGTATGAGGAAAATTGAAGAAGATGAAAGTGGATAAAAGAGGAAAGGACAAGAAGATGGTTGAGAAACTTCTTTTAGAAAATACCTAGGATGGTATGTGAGAATATTCCTCAAATCTCTGTCCCTGGAATGGTTCAAATGTGCAGGATTCTTGGCTGCATTTATAGAAAACGACAGTACGTTGCGCACGGCCCCGTGTCGGCTGGACACGGCCCCGTGTGCAGATGGAATCCTGACACATTTTTGTCCACATTCTGACAAAATCAGAAGGGAATCTTTTGGGTGGACACGGGGGCGTGCTGACCTGGACACGGCCCCGTGTCTAGAAGCTGTCTTAAGGAACTCTTCAAATTTCAAGGAAGTTTTCCAGATCGGGTGGTTCCTTACTGGATGGAACAACCCCAAAGTGCCTAAGATACCTCAATTGATCAAGATTAAGACGAGAACGCAAGAGGTTGTCGGTGAGGGTGATTCCTAAGCTATATGTAGGTGGACAAGTCCAACCCTTTTCCGGGCTCTCGTTAAAGAAGGTGTATGTCGAATCGCTCAGGTCTATGTATGCATCAAACGAAGTTGATGGGGAGTCCTTCACGGCACAATCGACACAGGGACGACTATCGCTCAAGTCCTCACTAGAGTTAGAAGTATCATTGGAAACAATGAAGTTGTTTGAATGCGTTTCCAACCTCTCTTCTTGGTTATCGCTTTGGAAAAGATTATTGAGGTCTCCCCTAAGTTCTTCTAACCAATTAAAAATTAGATCTTCTAGTTGAAATAATTCATCGAGAAGCATTTCTCCTAGAATATCCGGTTGGGCGCATTCGAGGGAGCGATAGGGATTATTTTTACTTTCGCCCCTCTTAAGGATACTAGGAAATCATGGGTCTATATAGTGGGGTTTATAATTTAGAAAAAAGCATTCTAATTCTTTATGGTTACCACCACACAATTGACACCACATAGTACCATAAGAGTGCCGAAAGTAAAAAGTATCAGTATCACTCATGTTTGTGTCAGAAATTACCAACCGTCGGGATCTTACGGTTCTGTTTTCAGTAACTGAAACTTGGGCACGGGGGCGTGTTGAGTGGGCACGGCCTCGTGTTCAGCTTACTGTCTGACTTAAAACAAGATTACCAGTTCCAATGATTGGGCATGGGGCGTGTTCAGCGGGCACGGCCCGTGCTGAGTTCTACAGAAGCTGAAAAATTAAAAAAAAACAATCCTAACAAAAATAATGAAAAATAAGAAAAACGATTAGGCCGTTGATTCCTAACTTTCTTAAAATCCTTGTGTCCCCGGCAGCGGCGCCAAAAACTTGATGCGTAGTCGAGTGTTAGATATATTAGGTGTATATTTTAAGCCCCTTTAACACTTTTTAGTCAAGTTTTAAATTTATAAAACACGATATTTACTAACACTAGACACACATATGGGCAAGTGCACCCATCGTGAGCGTAGTATAGTGTTGGTAAGATACCGAGGTCGTCCAAGGACACAAGAGCTTTTAGTACCGGTTTACCCTCAACGGCTAATCAAAATAAAAAGTTTAGAAAAATGTTTTAAACTAAAAAAAAATAAAAACTAACTAAAATGCTGAAAATAAAAATAAAAGAAAAACAGATAGACAAGATGAATCACTTGGTTCCGACTCGTATCTAGTGTAACCTTTGATTATTTCCGCACTTTTGCACATAATTAAGAGATTATCTTAGTTATTGTAGTAGGCCCCTCTTTTGAAGGTGACGTTACCCTCACCCCAGTAGTTTGAGTCAGCAAGGATACAATCCTAAAAGGGTGGATTATTGAAAGATAATTAATTAAGTTATTAATGCAAATTATGGTAGGCCCCTCTTTTGGAGGTGACGTTACCCTCGACTAAGTAGTCTGAGTCAGCAGGGATACAGTCCTAAATAGCCGGGTTATAGTATTAATAGTAGTTAACTTATGAGGGGATCAAAGAGTTTGGACCCCCGCCATCCAATACCGTTAAGTATTGAAGGAGGTCCTACTAAATTTGACCCAGGTCCATTGCAGGACCTCTAAACACTGAACAATGGCAGGACCTTTACCAAACCGTTCCCTTAACCCCCGACCAGGTAACCAACATACCTCCATATAGACCGTGGAGATATGAATGGTGAAAATATTTTATTTTATATAGACAGTAAAATAATGCCAAGACACCACGGACAAACGATAAGGAAAGATCACCTTCAACATAAGCAACTAGTTATTAAAGTCATTAATACAAAACCAAATAAAAAGTGCAAAAGATTAGAAATAAAAAGTATTACACTAGACACTTTGTCTTCACCAAGTGATGTAAGAGACTTAGGCAAACATGGCCTTGATTGTCAAGAACTCTTACGATCAATCTTGGATCCCGAGACGACTCACACACTCTATGATGGACAATGGATGATGGTGGTGGATGATGGTGTTATGGTGGTGGTGGATGGTGGGTGAAGTGTGAGAGAGGTGGTGTGCCAAGGGATGGTTTGAGCTTGAGCTAAGCACTTCTATTTATAGGCTGAACAGAAGCTCGGGCACGACCCCGTGTCCAGTGGGCACGGCCCCGTGTCCACATCCTTCTCTTTCTTCATTTAATGCAGCTTTGTCTTATTAGTTGACCACGCCCCCGTGTCCGCTGAGCACGACCCCGTGGTGCAGAAGAATCTTTGTACTATGTAGATTTGCTGGATTGTGCGAATCTTATAGTTGACCACGGCCCCGTGTCCGTTGAGCACGGCCCCGTGGTGGGCAATAGAAGCTTCTACCACTTTGTCTTTTCTGCTGACACTTGGGCACGCCCCCGTGTTGGCTGAGCACGGGGCGTGTTCAGTCTTCTGATCTCTTGTTTTGCTTGGGAAGATGTTGTTGTGGGGTCGGGCATGTCACGTTTTGTTCCTTTTCTTGTATTTATGTTAGATTTTGATGTATTTTTGCTTCTTTTGTTAATTTGGGCTCATTTAATCCTGAAAATACAAAAGGAAGACAAAAGCACACTTTTTCCAACATTAGTACTAAAAAAGGGTTAGTTTTACGCCTCATTTGATGAAATTTATATGTTACATTTTGAACACATCACAACATATAGTTAGGTTTCTGTATTCTGACTGCCTCATGTGCTTCGGTGCCTTACGTGCTTATGTGTTTCCGTGCTCAACGTGATTACGTGTTTATGTGCTAATGTGTTTACGTGCCTATGTGCCTACGTGCCTGTGTGATTATATGAATAGATGTGTTCCTGAGCTTTACGTTAGTCGCTACACTATACTAGGAATAATCGAAATTTGTGTTGAGTCCTGTGGCGATGTCTGTTGCAGACAATGTCGTCATCTGGATCTCGCGCTACTCAAGTTGCTCGCCGAAAGCAAGCAGATAAACGTCTCGCCGCTATGGTGGCTAAGCAAATGGCGAAAGATGTTCCTCAGATCGTCAGTGAACTGTACGAAAATGTGAGCAAATATTCTGAGGAGTCCAAGACTGAAACACCTAAGGCTACTTTTAGCTTCAAGCAGTTTAAAGCTTGCGGACCGAAAGAATTTACTGGCGAAGATGGTCCTACGGCCTTCTTTCAATGGTTTGATTCGATCGAGGTCACCCTGCGCCAGAGTGGCTGTCCTGACGATCTCCGCACTCTGAATGCTACCGGCGTCTTCCAATCCCGAGCGCTAGATTGGTGGACAGCCGAGAGAAACAAACTCGGAAACAACGCAGCTTATGGTTTGACTTGGGATGAGTTGAAGGACGTCATGTTGGAAGAGTTCTGCCCTCCCCACGAGCGCCAAAAGTTGGAGGACGAATTCTGGCATATCAAGCAGAAGGAAGGTGACAATGCTGCTTTAACTGCTCGCTTCAAGCAGCTTAGCATAATCTGTCCTGATCAAGTCAAGACTTCTGATATGGCGATCAAGAAGTATATTCGAGCTCTACCAGATTGTGTCACAGATTTTGTGCTAGCTTCAAAGCCAGCAACAATCGAAAAGACTTGCCTGCTTGCCGCTGAAATAAACGACAAGCGAGTCAAGTCTGGCTTCTGGATAAAGCCGCCAAGAATCTACATCAAGCTACCACCGCACCAACCGCTGAAACCGCCATCGCTCCTCAGTCTTCAAAAGCCTCTCGACGCAAGAGGAAGAACAACAGCAACTCCAGCAACAAGAATTGTGTTGTAACCACTGCTGCCCCACTCCAAGTTGTGCCAGCTCAGCAGCAAACTCAACACCGCCAGGTTGCAGCACCGGTAACCCAAGCACCGCCGACAAAGCTTGCTTATACTGGTCCTCACCCTGCATGCCCGACTTGCACCTATCTTCACCCAGTGGGGATCGCCTGCAGATTTTGTGTACATTGCAACATGTACGACCATTTCACCGCCAACTGCCGTACAGGTCCTCGACAAGCACCAGCACCAGCTACTGCTCATCAAGCTCTGCTCCCTGCCCCTCAAGGCCAACAAGCAGCTCTGGCACCCGCGGTCAATGCTAGAGTCTGCTTTGTGTGTGGTGATCCCAACCACTTCGCAAACATGTGCCCCAATTGGGTTGTGAAACAAGAGCCTCAACAGCAGCAGCAGAAGCAGCCTCAGCAACAACAGCAACAAGCCGCTCATGCTCGAACCTTCAACATTAATGTGCGCCAGGCTCAGGCAGACAACAACGTGGTCAATGGTACGTTCCTTGTGAATGGTATTTATGCTTCGTGTTTGTTTGATACTAGAGCCGATAACTGCTTTGTATCGTTTGAGTTCGAAAAGCTTCTTAATCGTAAGCGCACCCATCTCCCCTCGACGTTCGATGTTGAAGTTGCTACCAGAAGAACCGTCGCTGTCAACTCTGTTCTTCGTGATTGTACTCTCGAGCTCAACAATCACATTTTCTCCATCGATCTTATTCTGATGCAGCTCGGTAGTTTTGATGTCATAGTAGGCATGGACTTTATTCGTGAAAATCATGCTGAAGTTGTTTGCTTCGATAAGATGATTCGATTCTCGCTCGCTAATGGTGATCAATTATGTGTCTATGGTGAAGTCACGTCGAAGAAACTCTAACTCATGTCATGTGCTCAGGCTAGCAAGTATCTCCGCAAGGAATACCAAGCTTTTCTGGCACACATTGTAGTAGCGGAGAAAAAGGAAATTAAAGAGGTGAAAGACGTCCCCGTTGTTTGTGAATTCCCCAACGTTTTTCCTGAAGATCTCCCAGGTTTACCTCCAAGTCGTGATATCGACTTCCGCATCGACCTCATTCCTGGAGCAAACCCTGTTGCAAGAGCCCTTATCGACTCGCTCCGTCTGAAATGCGCGAACTCTCGAGTCAGCTCCAGGAATTGCTTGACAAAGGCTTTATTCGCCCTAGCACTTCTCCTTGGGGCACACCAGTCCTTTTCGTCAAAAAGAAGGATGGGTCGTTCCGGATGTGCATCGACTATCGGGAATTGAATAAGCTAACAATCAAGAATCATTACCCGTTACCTCGCATCGATGATTTGTTTGACCAGTTACAGGGTGCTACGTGTTTCTCCAAGATCGATCTACGCTCAGGCTACCACCAGTTACGCATACAAGAGGAGGATACTCCCAAAACCACTTTTCGCACTCGATTCGGCCAGTACGAATTCGTTGTTATGCCTTTTGGTTTAACCAACGCACCCACGGTTTTTATGGATCTGATGAATCGCGTGTGTAAACCTTTTCTCCACCGTTTCGTCATCGTGTTCATCGATGATATCCTGATCTATTCCAAGTCGAAAGCCGAACACGTGCAACATCTACGTTTGGTTCTCGAGCTACTCCGGGGGAATCGACTCTATGCCAAGTTCTCCAAGTGCGAATTCTGGCTGGAGGAGGTTCAATTCCTTGGTCACATTGTCAATAGTCAAGGTGTCACAGCCCCCAACCCCACCCTGGGAGCGGGTGCTGCGAGCCAGTCAGATGGTATCGGTGTTTATTAATTACGCAGCGGAAAAATTTTCATCAGGATCGTAGTTAGGAAATAATTTCAGAGTTTATAAAAACACCAACTTTTAACATTAAATAAATGGGCTAAAACCAATATTCCATTCAATTGTTTTATAGGGATAAACCCAAATAAATAAAACATAATTTCTTCTTTTATTCAGGTATTTATAGCCACTTTATTTAACCCTTCAGGGCTCCATAGCTGGCTTCTATTATCTTTACAACAAATTACCTGAAACATGTTTTGAAAATATTTTATCAGTAATAAATACTGGCGAGTTCATTCCATTTTTATAAAAATATATTGTTATACTTTACAGGATTAAGTTTTTTATAGTTGTTTATATTTACCCAAAAACTCAATCAGTATTTGTCACATGGTGGCAGTTCAGATGTGACAGTGGTCATATCACTCATTGGTTCACTTTCGTCCAATGGTGAAGTTTATCAAGTAATAGATATATAGTATATCTTACTATTATATTGGTCACTAGGTGATTCCTGTAACGGTGGTCAAATCACTGTTGATCATTCTTTCAACTAGTGACTCGGGTCATATTACTATTGATGATTCTATCAACTAGTAATTGTGGTCATATCACTGTTAATCATTCTTTCAACTAGTGACTCGGGTCATATTACTGTTGATCATTCTCTCAACTAGTAATTGTAGTCATATCACTGTTGATCATTCTCTCAACTAGTAATTGTAGTCATATCACTGTTGATCATTCTTTCAACTAGTGACTCTGGTCCTATCACTGTTGATCATTCTCTCAACTAGTGACACTTATCAAATAATATATACCAAATTTCACATACCGATAATAATTGCTGAATACATAACCCAACTATATAATAATTAGAATATAATATAATGTATTGTATATAAATACATATTTCATTGGTTTATTAAAATATTATTGTAACATTATAATATTTAGTATTGCAATATATATTCAATTACATATAAATTATGCAACTAGGAAATTAACTATAGAGATGATGACATGTTATTATTAAATATAGATATACCAAAAGCAATGAACGTTCTATTAAACTAATTCATAAACTTAGTTTGTTACAATAATATAATTGTAAGAGTTATTATGCCTAAACCAATAATTGGTTAATTTCAATATCAAATAACTGTTCATTTCATTAAGCGTAAATACGGCTAAAGCTGGTTAGCAATAATTACGGGTCATGCTGAATTTCTAAATTGGAATAATTGATAAGTTATTATATTATATTACATTATAATATTATAACACATTTAATATATTATATGTGTTTATACTATATAATATAAATTAATATATATGGTTATATTATAATATATCTTAACATAATCTTATATACATTATGAGCCAAAATTTTTAATAGTGGTTTTCTAATATAACTAATGATGTCATTTATTTTAATAATGATTAATAAAACTCTCTTTTATATACACACCATTTAAATTTATTTCAATCATACATTAAATTTATTAGTAATCTAAAAATAATATTAGTTATAGGCTATGGCTACTGGGGTACAATTTCCCCCGTGCTTGTGGTCATTCTACTATTGGCTAACTTTTTGGCCATTAGTAACGAGGGTCAATTAATGTATAAAACCTCCCATACCGGCAACTATTGCAAAATATAAAAACTTAATCACTGTAAGTAAAACTGATAAACATTGAGGATTTTGAAAAGCATTTATAAATATAATTGTATCACAAAAAATGTGATAAAACTGTGAGAAAAGAGAATAGACTCACTTTGTAACTTTAAGTATAGTAACCCTAATTCAACCTTATCCCTACGTCACGAGACAGAACCCCAACGAACTTAGTCGGGCAGAGCCTTGACAAGCGTTATGGGCTCCAGATCAATGGGAAAGGGTATCAGTGATCGGGAGTTAAAACACTTAAAACGGGGCAGGACATTATTATTATTATGAGGTGAAAATAAAAAAAATAAAAAAATAACAATTAGAATCTAGAAAGAAAGATGGCGACATATAGAAGAGGCAGAAGGGAATTTAGCCAAATTTCTTCAACACTTTCTCCTATTTATAGAAAAGGTGAGTTAGGAGGCCACGCCTCATTCCCCTTTCAATTCAAAGACACGTAGCTACCCATCTAATTGATATGTTTTTCCTATTTCATTATTTTATTTTTATTTCCTTACTGACTATGACTATCTCGACACTTGCACAAATTCAAAAATCTCAAATGTTAACTTTATTATTATTTTATTATTATAATTAATTTAACTGCTTCGCTTATTTGGCGCTTATAACTTTTAAAATATAACGTTTTATAAAACAATAAATACGTAATTAGAACGAAAATATTTGTATCTACATTTTGAACCAGGTTTTATTAAAAATGGAGTAGGTTCAACTATATTGTATTTTTATAATTTAATTATTAAACGGTTTCTAGGCCCGTCTAGGTACTTCATATTTCTAACGGTCAGCTTACTCGTAATCTACCCGTTTAATAATATAAGTTTTATATACTTTATTTTAATATAAAAATAGAAATGACACACATATACAAGCCAACTAATTAGTATAACATTACAACCAATATAAAATTGTTTTTAAAACTATATGGGTCGAATAATTATTCTAAAAATAAAACTAGTTACTAATGGTGAATAAATTTAAACAACCTATAATTCTTATATGATAAAAAAATGAAATGTTACATCCTCCCCACCTTGTTTTAAATCTCGTCCTCGAGATTTGGGCTACGATTTCTCTTTTAGAGTTATGTCACGTCTTAGTTAATAATAACAGTTTTAAGGTAAATGATACAGAATTAAAATATTAAATTTTGTGAATATGAGTTGTACAATAAATAGGACTCAATGGTTCAACTGCATTAATTCAAGAAATCGATGTCAAACGAATGAGATGAAATGATATAATTTCCAAGGTGACTAGGTTCACGTCAAAAGAGATATATGGTCAATAGATGTCTAAATTGAATGTTTACAAGTTGTAAATGACTTTAGAAACAATAGAATTCATTGTTAAAGGAAACTTACTTTGATTGTCAACTGAGGAAGATTTAGAATCAACAAGCTCAAAATAAAATAGAAGCACGAAAATGATTTGTCAACTATCGAAACATGACATAAGAAAAATCACAGTGTTGACATTTACTGAATTGCAAGGATACACCGAAAATATAATAGAATTTAGTGTATGATTGTCTTAATACATAATTGTATCAAGACTATTTTTAATGATGAGTCAAATGAAAGACATATGTGGTTTTGAATGATTCGTATGATTATCATTAGCCCAAGCTACAAATTTATACCGACGCCGCAAGGTGTCGTAATGATTGAAGCAGCTCAATAATTATGGTGACCGAACAATTTCACCGTGTTCGTAATAAACTGAAAGCTTTAATGAAATAAATTTAGATATTCATTTCAAATAGGATTTTCAATTGATGATGAAAAGACCAAATGAATATCATAGAATTTTCGATAAATGATGAAAGAATCTTTAGAGGTATACCAGAATATAATACGAACTTGTGTATTCTTATCTTAACACATAATTGTATTAAGACTAAATGAGCCAACATAAAATAAATCCGTACATCGGGTGTGAAAATGAGATTAGCGCAAGCTTCAAATTAAAGAAAACGCCACCACAAGGTGTCGTAACCAAATAAATGATTCAATGAAAGTGAAGACCGAACAAGTCTATCATTGTTCTGAATAGATGAAGTACTTGATAGAATGCATTTATTTATAAACTTTTATATATATACTAGAGTCAAATAATAACTTAAGTTAGATATTAAATATCAGCGATTACGTCTGGAATCATTTCTGCTTCTTGCGTAGTAAGTACGAATGCTCGCGCATTCTTCTTAGCTTCGTCCGTTGTTTTTGCCTTATTGTCGAGTGCTTTGGTTAGTTTCGGGCAATATGGTTTGATGTGTCCCGTTTCTCCGCAATTGAAACAAATATTAGTTTTCCTTCTACACTATTTCTCTATATGCCCGGTCATCTTGCAGAAGTCACAGTAAGGCGTTCTCCTAAAATGACATCTTCCTGAATGCTTTTTGTTACAGCTTCTACAGGTAGGTTGCTCCAATGACGGTTCAATTCTTTTCTTCTTGAGTTCTTGGGAATTTTTCTGGGCTAACTCGTTCTTCTTGTTTTCTTCTCTTGTGCGGATTAGTCCATCTGTCAGGATGTTAGCTAGTTCAACTGTTTCTTCAATAGTCTGTGGTCTAGCGGGCTTGACCATGTCTCGGATTTCGCTAACTAATCCCCAAGTACGGGTTCTGGCGAAGCCAGAGTTGGTACCATTCTTGCATATTCGAAGAACGTTGTCGTATATTCACGACAATTCACATCTATCATTTTATGATTTAGGAACTAGTTAGCCATTCGTTCTTTTTCATAAGGGGGACAATATTTCCTTTCTACCATTTCCTTGAATTTTTCCCAATTCATGGCATAAGCCATGTCACTTACTTTTGCCTGAAGAATTGTATTCCACCATTCTAAGGCTTCTTCTTTAAAGAGGTTGGACGCATACATCACCTTATCTTCTTCGGCACATTTGCTGATTTTAAGAACAGCTTCCGTCTTTTCCAACCATCGCAAAGCAGCCGTGGTGCCTTCACTGCCTGCGAACTCAGTTGGTTTACAAGCTATAAATTCTTTGTAGGTACACCCGAGAGTAATCGTCTTCTTTTCCTTGGGAAATGGGGTTTTGATAATATCATCATTGCCTCCATTGACACTATGACTAAAACTGTTGTCACGAGTATGCTTGTTACTCACAACTTTGGTGAGTTATACGGGGTTTATAACAGCTTTAATTATTAAAGGTAAAGCATTAGCTATTCCTTGGGCTATTAGATTTTCTATAACATTTTTATCCAAAGGATTTTCATTATTAGCATGAACTTCTGGATTATGTGATACTTCATTCGACATCTGAATTATAAACATTTTCAATTATTAATATCCCAGAATAATTAAAACAAAATAATACTTCCAGGAATCATATGTGCATATCTACATATATATATTCATATATTTAAATCTACAAAAATAACACATATGTTACTTTGTATTAATTTCCTAACTTTATTGTTTCAGATTAGGTATTAAAAGAACACCTAAATAGCTTAAACAAGTGGCTCTGATACCACCTTCTGTCACAGCCCCGACCCCACCCTGGGAGTGGGTGCTGCGAGCCAGTCAGATGGTATCGGTGTATATTAATTACGCAGCGGAAAAATTTTCATCAGGATCGTAGTTAGGAAATAATTTCAGAGTTTATAAAAACACCAACTTTTAATATTAAATAAATGAGCTAAAACCAATATTCCATTCAATTGTTTTTATAGGGATAAACACAAATAAATAAAACATAATTTCTTCTTTTATTCAGGTATTTATAGCCACTTTATTTAAGCCTTCAGTGCTCCATAGCTGGCTTCTATTATCTTAACAACAAATTACCTGAAACACGTTTTGAAAATATTTTATCAGTAATAAATACTGGCAAGTTCATTCTATTTTTATAAAAATATATTGTTATACTTTACAGTATTAAGGTTTTTATAGTTGTTTATATTTACCCAAAAACTCAATCAGTATTTGTCACATGGTGGCAGTTTAGATGTGACAGTGGTCATATCACTCATTGGCTCACTTTCGTCCAATAGTGAAGTTTATCAAGTAATAGATATATAGTATATCTTACTATTATATTGGTCACTAGGCGATTCCTGTAACGGTGGTCAAATCACTGTTGATCATTCTTTCAACTAGTGACTCGGGTCATATTACTGTTGATCATTCTCAACTAGTAATTGTGGCCATATCACTGTTGATCATTCTCTCAACTAGTGACTCGGGTCATATTGCTGTTGATCATTCTCTCAACTAGTAATTGTAGTCATATCACTGTTGATCATTCTTTCAACTAGTGACTATGGTTCTATCACTGTTGATCATTCTCTCAACTAGTGACACTTATCAAATAATGTATACCAAATTTCACATACCGATCATAATTGTTGAATACATAACCCAACTATATAATAATTAGAATATAATATAATGTATTGTATATAAATACATATTTCATTGGTCTATTAAAATATTATTGTAACATTATAATATTTAATGTTGCAATATATATTCAATTACATATAAATTATGCAACTAGGAAATTAACTATAGAGATGATGACATGTTATTATTAAATATAGATATACCAAAAGCTGTGAACGTTCTATTAAACCAATTCATAAACTTAGTTTGTTATAATAATATAATTGTAAGAGTTATTATGCCTAAACCAATAATTGGTTAATTTCAATATCAAATGACTGATCATTTCATTAAGCGTAGAATACATTATAATGTTATAACACATGTAATATACTATATGTGTTGATACTATATAATATAAATTAATATATATGGTTATATTATAATATATCTTAACATAATCTTATATACATTATGAGCCAAAAATTTTAATAGCGGTTTTCTAATATAACTAATGATCCCGTTTATTTTAATATGTTTATTAATTATATTTTCTTTAATATAACTATTTTAATAATGATTAATAAAACTATATTTTATATACACACCATTTAAATTTATTTCAATCATACATTAAATTTATTAGTAATATCAAAATAGTATTAGTTATAGGCTATGGCTACTGGGGTACAATTTCCCCCGTGCTTGTGGTGATGCTACTATTGGCTAACTTTTTGGCCAATAGTAACGAGGGTCAAGTAATGTATAAAACCTCTCATACCGACAACTATTGCAAAATATAAAAACTTTATCACAGTAAGTAAAACTGATAAACATTTAGGATTTTGAAAAGCATTTATAAATATAACTGTATCACAAAAAAGGTGATAAAACCGTGAGAAAAGAGAATGGACTCACTTTGTAACTTTAGGGTTCAACTAGAAAGCCTTCTGGTAGAATCTTGGGTATAACTTCTGAGCTATTTTAAAATATATATATATATATATATGCACTCGTGTTAAGTATAGTAACCCTAATTCAACCTTATCCCTACGTCACGAGACAGAACCCCAACGAACTTAGTCGGGCAGAGCCTTGACATGCGTTATGGGGCTCCAGATCAATCGGAAAGGGTATCAGTGGTCAGGAGTTAAAACACTTAAAACGAGGCAAGGCATTATTATTATTATGAGGTGAAAATAATAAAATAAAAAAATAACAATTAGAATATAGCAAGAAAGATGGCGACATATAGAAGTGGCAGAAGGGAATTTAGCAAAATTTCTTCAACACTTTCTCCTATTTATAGAAAAGGTGAGTTAGGAAGCCACGCCTCATTCCCCTTTCAATTCAAAGACACGTAGCTAGGGCTGTAAACGAACTGAACGTTCAACGAACAGTTTGTGAACCGTTCGGCGGGAAGTTCGTTTATGTTCGTTCGTTTAATAAATGAACGAACATGAACAAGAAATTACGTTCGATAACTTAAATGAGCGAACATGAACAAAGGTCTCGTTCGTTCAATTATGTTCGTGAACGTTCGGTAAGGTGTTCGTGAACATTCGTTCATTTGCGTTCGTCTTTGATCGTATGTTGACTATGTTCGTGTTTTAATTAAAGATTTTTATACTTTCATATATTTTATCTATACTTTTTATACTATTAAACTTTTATTTATGTCATTACCGTAACAATTAAACTAGGAAACTCTCTTTCACCTTGTTTATGCACCATTTCCCTTTCTTTTCTCATTATTTACATCAACGAGTATGATCTACCTCCGTTCAACAATAAGGGATTCAAGTTTTAGTGCTACTCTCTGGGCCATCCACCTTTATCCTTCATCGCGTTCGCCAAATTTATGTGTGTTCGCTTGTGTTCGTGAACACGCTCGTTTCCTTAATGAACGAACACGAACATAAAATCTCGTTCGGTAAGTGTTCATGAACCGTTCATGAACATATTTATTTCCTTAACGAACGAACACGAACAAGGCCTCGTTCGTGTTCGTTCGGTTCGTTTACAGCCCTACACATAGCTACCCATCTAATTGATATGTTTTACTATTTCATTATTTTATTTCCTTTCTGACTATGACTATCTCGACACCTACACAAATTCAAAAATCTCAAATGTTAACTTTATTATTATTTTATTATTATAATTAATTTAACTGCTTCGCTTATTTGGCGCTTATAACTTCTAAAATATAACGTTTTATAAAACAATAAATATGTAATTAGAACGAGAATATTTGTATCTACATTTTGAACCAAGTTTTATTAAAAACGGAGTAGGTTCAACTATGTTGTATTTTTATAATTTAATTATTAAACGGTTTCTAGGCCCGTCTAGGTACTTCATATTTCTAGCAGTCAGCTTACCCGTAATCTACCCGTTTAATAATATAAGTTTTATATACTTTATTTTAATATAAAATATAGAAATGACACACATATACAAGCCAACTAATTAGTATAACATTCCAACCAATATAAAATAGTTTTTAAAACTATATGAGTCGAATAATTATTCTAAAAATAAAACTAGTTACTAATGGTGAATAAATTTAAACAACCTATAATTCTTATATGATAAAAAAATGAAATGTTACACAAGGTATTCACGTCGACCCCGCGAAGATCGAAACTGTCAAGAGTTGGGTCACACCTAAGAACCCGTCTGAAGTCCGTTCTTTTCTCGGACTAGCGGGCTAATATCACCGATTTATCGAAGGATTCTCTAAAATCGATGTGCCGCTAACCTCTCTCACGGAAAAAGACAAGCCTTTTGTTTGTGGAACTGGACAAGAGACTGTCTTTCAAACCCTCAAGTACATGCTTTGCAATGCTCCTGTTCTCACTTTACCCGACGGAAACGATGACTTTATTGTCTATTGTGATGCCTCGAACCTTGGCCTTGGTTGTGTTCTCATGCAACGAGACAAGGTTATTGCTTACGCATCTCGTCAGCTCAAGATCCACGAGAAGAACTATACAACCCACGATCTCGAGCTAGGCGCAGTTGTTTTTGCGTTAAAGATTTGGCGACACTACCTTTATGGTACCAAGTGTACGATCTTCACCGATCATAGGAGCCTACAACATATCTTTGATCAGAAAGAACTAAATATGCGTCAATGCCGGTGGGTGGAACTTCTCAACGATTATGACTGTGAGATTCGTTATCATCCTGGCAAAGCAAATGTCGTTTCCGACGCTATCAGCAGAAGGAATTATTTGCACAGCGCCCATAATATTCAAGCCTAATATGATCTTGAAACCCTCATTCGCGAAGCCCAGCATGCCTACTTTAATGAACGCACTTTGAAGAAGGAAAGGATTCTCAACGATGGAGCCCAGCTAGAATATAAGTCGAATGGGATATTCCATTATCTGGACCGAATCTGGATCCCTAACGGACCAATTTACGACGAATTTTGATGGACGAAGCTCACAAATCCCGATATTCTTTTCATCCCGGTGCCGACAAGATGTACCAGGACCTGCTCTACAAGTACTGGTGGCCGGGTATGCAGAGAGATATCGCCCTCTATGTTTCGAGATACCTGACTTGTTCGAAGGTCAAGGCTGAGCTCCAAAGACCCTCTGGCTTACTCGTTCAACCCGGGATCCCTGTGTGGAAGTGGGAGGGTATAGCTACGGATTTCCTAACGAAACTTCCGCGAACGCCCTCAGGTCACGACAGCATCTAGGTTGCCGTTGACCGTTTGACTAAATCTTCTCACTTTCTACCAATACGGGAAGACTACAAGGTAGAAAATTAGCCCGAATCTACACCAAAGAGATCATTTGTCGACATGGGACGCCTCGCGACATCATTTCTCTGCGATGCTCAGTTTACCTCGCGTTGTTGGGAAATGTTTCAATCTGGTCTCAGTACTATGCTTAATCTAAGTACAACATTCCATCCCCAAACCGATGGTCAGACTGAAAGGACGATTCGTACCCTTGAAGAGATGCTCCGTTCGTGTGTCATAGATTTCGGTGGTAATTGGGATGCATACTTACCTTTGGTCGAATTCTCGTAGAATAACAGTTATCATTCCAGGATTCAATTGGCACCATTTGAGGCATTGTATGGAAGAAGATGTTGATCGCCTATTGTATGGCACGAGATCGGGCACTCGCAATTAACTGGTCCTGAGCTATTACAAGAAACGACTGATAAAATCCTCCAAATTCGAGACAATCTACTGAAAGCTCGGAGTCGTCAGAAAAGTTACGCCGATAGACGACACAAGCCCCTCGAATTTGACGTTGGCGACCATGTACTCATAAAGGTATCACCTTGGAAGGGTGTGGTCAGATTCGGCAAGAGAGGAAAGCTCGCGCCTCGATATGTTGGACCCTTTAAGATTTTGGAAAGGATCGGAAAAGTGGCTTACAGACTTGAACTACCGAAGGAACTTAACAACGTCCACCCGACTTTCCACGTTTCGAACCTCAGAAAATGCCTGGCTGATGATGATTTACATGTACCCCTCGAGGATCTTCAAGTAAACGAAACACTACACTTCGTGGAGAAGCCTGTCGAAATCATGGACCGACAAACCAAGCAGCTCAGGCGCCCACGCATTCCCATTGTGAAAGTTTGCTGGGAAGGCAAACGAGGTACAGAGTTCACTTGGGAACTCGAAAGCGACATGAAGGCGAAGTACCCGTAGTTGTTTGTTACGGCTTCGGCCTAATTTCGGGACGAAATTCCCTTAAGAAAGGGAGGCTGTAACACCCCGTGTTTCGAAAGTCAAAGTCAAGATTGAAGTCAAAGGAAGACAAGATTGCTAATTCCGATCTGTCACTCCTTGGTCAACTCCTATTTTGACTTATTTGACTTGTAGATAACCTATTTATGTTATCGCATTAGTTGTATTATGTGGAGTATATATTAATAATCGAGGTTTAATCGCATATTAATCGCATGTTTAATCGATTTATCGCTTATCGCTATCGCTTTCGCAACTCAAATTATGTGTTCTGGATATTGTTTTACGTGTGTGTGCTAATTATGTGTTACTTGTGCATGTTATGTTTATGTTGAGGTGTTAATTGAAATCGCAATCTATCGCATCGTAAATCGAATCGAGAACGCTAAACGTAAGTCAATTATAGTGATTGTATGTTAGATATAGTAGTTGGGATTAAAAGTAATTTGATCGGTAATTCTATCGCAACGCTCGCTCGAATCGAATCGCAACGCTCAACACCCGAATCGAAACGTCAAAACTCATCGCGCCGAACACTCGAATCGAGTGGCCAACCGACCGAGTGGCCATCCGATCGGATTGCCACCTGATCGGGTTGCCACCCGATCGGACTGCCACCCGATCGGCCAGCCTCTCTCCTCACTTTCCTTCTTAGGAAACTGTTAGGATCGGAGGCTCTCATGATTGTGTTTGTTTGTATAATTTGAACAAATCAAATAGAAATGAACAGAGTTTAAGTGCAGCGGAAATGAACAACAAACTTTGTAGACACAATCAAAGAGAGAAGTAGTTTTGATAAACGCATGCTTTACTTTAAGTCGAAAGATTTACAATACAAATCAAAAGATTACAAGTATGCTTACAAACTAAACTCCCCCTCAGCCTGATACTCCATGGTTGATCGTACAAGATGAAAGGAGATGAGCAAAAAGCTCGAAGCTCAAATAGAACTGTACAGGTACTGCTTTATTTATAGTACAGACCAAACCACTGAGAATCAAAGCTGACGTCACCATGAAAGTGACATCTAACAACCTAACAAACTCTAACCACTGATCTATTAACCACTGACAATACAAACACTGATTACATTCTAACTACTGAGATATAAACACTGATTCTTCATACCACTGTTGTGGTCTAAGCACTGCAGTTGAGAATCAGTACTTTCTTCAAAGGGTGATCAGACCTTGAATGGGCATTGCTTTGATCTTCAACAGTGCTTGGATCCCATCAGTAGTTTGAGCTTCAATCTTTATGCTTCATCAGCGCTTTGACTTAACAGTAGTTTACAAGATCAGCAGTTGTTAAGAAGGGCAGTATTTGGAGCATATCAGATGTTGGAGCCACTGCAAAGGGAAAGTTTAGTGCAAACTGTTGCTTATGATGAATCCACTGTTCTGAACCAGTTTTGGCTTCACATCATCTGTTCCTCTGTAGGGTTCAATCCCAACAATCTCCCCCTGGAACAGATGATGCCAAAACACTTCATTATTCAGGATCTTTATTTTCTCATCAATAATTCCCTAACTTGTCCTTTGAATTGTAATTCAAAGTTCATGGAATCTGTGTCATCCTCATCCCTGCACAGTGTAAGCTCAAGGAGATCTTGCAAATCTTCAATACCCAGGCCAAGTGTTGTTTCCCTTGATATATGCTTCACTTCACCATTAGACCCGAGCAAAGTCAATACGTGGGTCTTTTGATCAGACATCCACTTTAGTATTTTTTTTTTAATCCAATGGGTTTCTTGGGAGAGATTTATTTGAGGAGTTTGGAGATTTAAGCCTGGTAATGACAACTTTGAGCAGTGTCTTGAGATTTTGCTGTTTCTTGTAGTTCTGCTCTAAGTGTCTGAAGAACCATCTTCATGATATATTCTTTTGAAGCTTTGTCTTCTTTTGGTATTTCTGCATCCATCTGCTTTGTTTCCTTCTTTGATAAAGGATGGCAGCAAGTGGTGTTTGTGGTGGTGGTGATGTTTTAGATGTGGCAGTGGTTGATTTAGTGGAGATGGCAGTGGTTGTGGTGTGTGTTGATGTGGTATTGGTAGCAGTTGTTTGGGTGACAGTTGTTGTTAAATGGTGGAGGTGTAAGTGATTTTGTGGGAACAGAAGTTGTGGTTGAAGTAGTAACTGGCTTAGTTTTAGAAGCTGTGGTGGTTGATTGCCTTGCTTATTTTTTTTTAACAGGACTCTTCTTTAATGAAGTACCAACCTCTTCGTTTTCTTTTTGCAGAACTATCTTTTTCTCAACCAAAGCTCTGTTCTCATCCCTTACCCTTTTAATATCAGCAGTGGTTTTGAGACCAGCTGAATTAACTTGACTTTGAACGATCCTCATTTGTGTATCTTCATCATCTGCTTGAATTTTCAGGGTTTCATCACCTCCCTTTCCCTTTTCTTTGACAGATGTTTCAGCAGAAGTTACAGAAATATTTTCCCCAGAGCCATTTTTCTCCCCCTTTTTGGCATCATCAACTCTTTCGAAGATAGGTACAGGGGTTGAAACAAATTCCACAGCTCATCTGGAGTAGGAGCAGATGATGGAGTAGCTGTTGGAGGTGGTGCAGTAGTGGATGCTACCCTTTGTGCCTTCAACAACTGTTGCAGCATGTCTTTGATTTCTGCAACAGATGTATCCAGTTTATCAATTCTAGCCGTCAATTCTTGGTACACTAAACCATCACCCAACTTAATGGGGTCATCTGATTTCCCACTAGCAGTGGTTGCAACAGTGGTTGATTGAGGAAGTGTATCCCAAAAATCATCCACTGTTGCCCCTTTGTCTTGGTACTGGGGACTTCTTTCTTCATAATGAGAAACGCTTTTTAGTGAACCAGTGAAGACTGGATACACAAGAGTTCCCAGTGAAGAAATTGCCTTCAAGGAAGTCTTATTGATGAAACTACTGTCCAAGTGCAAACCAGTGGGTTTAGCACTTGTAGTGGCTGCTTCACTTGAACTACCACCAAGAGTTACTTGTAACTCAAGGGGTGTAACCTCCTCAGTTGTTGCTGGGATAGCAGAGGTATAAGCATCAGACTCAGTCACTTGTTAGAGTATACTCTCAGTGATAGGTGGTTGAGAGGAACTGATTTATGTCTGAGTTATATCCAAAGCATGCAACAAGGTCATTATTGATGGTGGTATTTGTGAAGTGATGATGGGAGTTGAAAGTGAATTTGCCCCGGGCAGTGGGCTGTGGATGATGGAATCAAGTGATTCCAGAACGTCATAATTTGGTGTCCCTGTTCTTACAACCTGTTCTTTTTTATAAGAAACAGGAGGAGTTTGAGGCATGGGTTGAGACCTTTCTACCATCTGCTGTGAGGAAGTAGCAGCAGTGGTTTCTAGTGACTTTTGTGTTGTCACTGGCAGTTGCTCTGGGATCTCATCTTCCAGAGTTGCCTTTATTGTAGGTTTGGGGGGGGGGGGCTTTTGAATTTTCTTTTGTTTTCGTCTTTTGGTGGATTTAGGTGTGGATTTCACAGCAGTTGTGTTACTGCTATGATCACCTTGAGCAGTGGGCTCAGCAGCAAGTGCCCGAGGAGCAGTGGTAGCTGCTAAAGTCTGCTCAGG
This sequence comes from Helianthus tuberosus, assembly GCA_030545235.1. Taxonomy (NCBI): domain Eukaryota; kingdom Viridiplantae; phylum Streptophyta; class Magnoliopsida; order Asterales; family Asteraceae; genus Helianthus; species Helianthus tuberosus. The sequence continues at coordinate 131,309,862 of CM060436.1, read as the reverse complement.
AACCTCTGCTTTTGTTTTGGAAATTTTTTATAGCCTTGTAAATGTTTCAGATGTAAGGCCATTTATTTGAAAAAGTGATCATGGTATCTGATGCACACAACTGTTGAATAACATCTGTCCACGTGTAACCTCTGTTGTAAATCAGTGTTTTGCACAAACAGAGGATACACTTTGGCAGTGGATAGATTTTACTATTTAACAAAGTTTTAATGCCATCATTGCTTTAAACAGACTTTGAGGATTTATAATTCAATTTTAAACTATTTTTAAGGTTAATTTTTTATTTTTCTAAAAACATTTTTATGCTATTTACACATGGAACACAAGAAAGCTTGCTTTAATCCATGTTTAGCATTCCAATCATAGTGATCCAGTTTGTACATCTACCAACTGATCTTTAGGATGGACATGTTGAAGATGAAATCAAACCTTTTTATTGCAATCCCTCACAAAGTGATATCTGATGGTGAATAAATGAGATACTGAATTTTTGATGATATATTTCAGCTACTTGAAGCAGCATCATAATATTCTTCAATCAGTGGTTATAAAAACATCTGCTTGCTTTTTGCCTAGTCAAAACACTTTGATATTTATACTTGTTTGAGTATGATAAATCTTGACAATCATGATCCTAGCATATGCAATTTTCTTTGAGGACCCACTTTTCGCCAAATAGATTCTCATCCTTTGGTTGTGGCACAAGATTTTCAAACTTGTTGTCACTGAACTGCTGAAGCTCCTCTTAAATGACAGCTACCCAACTTTCTGTCTTTCAGTGCTATAAGGCACATGACTTGTCATTATTTAATGGTTTTTGTAAAGTATACGACAAACAACATGTAATTATGACTACATATACTTTGTAAAAATACGGGTTTGTTTAAACTTTACAATTTTAAAATAATACAACATAACATAATTGAGTTCGTCATTTAAAAGTTACAACGAAACGACGTGCGGAAGCTTTTATGTTATTCGTGTTCGGTTCTCCGTTGAGCTTGATCGTCCTCCGGTAACTCTTGAAATTAACCTGTGATCGAAACCAACCTAAAAGTTAGTTTCGATACTTAATAAATAGCTTAAAACATGTACATCGCATCAAACAACAAAACAAAAATAATTTCTCAGATTTATGCCTCTCGCGCCACGCGAGAGGCTCAACTCGTTCTTTCGCGTGCCGCGACGCCTGTCGCGTGTCGCGCCCGGTTTCAGGTGGTCCCTCGCGTGGCGCGGGGGAAGCTCTTTTCCAGCAGGTCCGTATCTGGACCTGCATTTCCTGCCCAGCTCTAGTTTTGATCAAACTCTAAACTTCAAAATGCCATGCAAATCACATTATATCAGTTTTCTAATATTCAAGGTTCAAATTACGGGTTCTTATGCAAATCTTAACCCGTTTTGCATATCTACTCATTTTGACCCGTTACGGGGTATTTAACACTTTTAAGCTTAATTCACGCTTCTTTTAGCTTACACCCTATCTCCATTTTATACATATCTCAAGGACTCAATTAAACGAAACGCTTATTTCTAAACAACTCTTAAAGGTTGTTTTCCCCTATTTACCCCTCAATGACTTTTTGGTCAATTTTAAATCCTTCATTTTGCGACGAAGAGCTTTCGCCAATAATTGACCACGATATCGTTTCTAACTACAATACAAAATATGCGTACCTAGCTCGGATCAACATATTGACCCATTTAATACCTTGCGTCCATAATATGCTAATTCATAGCATCGCTAAATCGTAACCATTTTATCCTGTGCACATAAGACTCGACAAGCACTTATTAGTCATTATTTGTCAAATGGTATCTACATTACCATTTGACCCGTTTGGTCTAAACGATTTAAACACTTTGCGCTTATATTGGAATGGTATCTATTTACCATTTCATTAAATAACTAAATTCAGATTTCTCACCTCTTTAGCTATGTCTCTTAAACCCTTTTTCTTACGCATTTAGCCCGACATGACTTATGTCGCTTAGTGTTGTTTTATATTTCAACTTTTACCTATTTGTTCATGACGAAATCACCATTTCCCCTTTTTACTCGTTTAGGCTTACTTATAAAATAGTTGTTCGAAAACCCATTTTTATTTATGTCACTTCATGACATTTTGCCTCTTTATCATAAAACATGGTTTTTCATCATTAGATATGCTTCGACCCGTATCGTTTCGTGTCGGAGCCATATCATGAATATCATCTTAGTCGTGTAAGAAACTTTTAGAACAAACACATATTCTATAAAAAGTGTAAGTTTCACTTACCTTGCATCCGGTTATGTCCTTTTTCCGCGTACTCGATCCGTTTGACCCGCTTCTTTCCCAAGTCTTCATCTAGCTTGTCTAGAGTCAAACTATCATCATCACAATTCGTAAGACGGTTAGATTAGTCATAATCGTTTACGACTATTCCATCCTACGGGTTTTATGTCGAATTTATCATTCAACCATATCAAAATTATCATTCGATCTAATCATTTGTCAGTTTGACTTTTTAAAAGTCAATTGACTTATCAAAATATTCAAATGCACATTTGGTTCATTGAACTCACTTAGGCATATTTCATCCGAAATCTTAATGAAATCAAATTTTACACACAACCAAGTAGATCGCGATTTCATTGAGGCATTTCATATTACTGAAAAAATGGGCTGTTTTTGGTGACTTGTTTAACCTGTTTACAAGTCTTCAAAAATTATGATTTTTTATGTGGCGTACCTCTCGGAGGGTTAGGCCTTGTGCTAAAATTTCAAGATCTAACTCTTTACCAAAAATTCGTAAAAATTCATTTACTAAGCTGCAATCAGATTCGTCACTTCTGACTGCAGCTTACGGAAAAATTCATCTAAAATCCCTCTTTTATCCGATTGACGAAATTCCAATTGGCGATTTTGTTAATCACTTAAAACTATCTACAGTAAAAATTTGAGATCATAACTAAATTTATAAATTGAGTTATGACATTCGTAATGGGCTGCAAATTCTGCCAGAAAACGCAGCTTGAACCTTCGATACGGAAAAATTAATAAAACGCTCAATTTTCGTCGAAAAAATGCGATTCCAGTGGGGTTTTAAAGATATTTACTGGAATTACATTTTAGACTCAAGAAACACATGTTTTTGTCACATTTTGTCCATGTTACAACCAATACAAGTCGGCTGTAAATTCTGATCAGAAGCTGTTTGAATTCAGCTTTCAATTAAAGCATGTTCATGACATCATAACACTAGTTTTAGCAATCAAAACCCTAAAAACATCACATACATGAATTTAGCATCAAGAATTCTGAATTTACTTCATATTTCTACTTAGGGTTTGTTCCTAAGCAATCACACTTCATTAATTCGGCCATAGCCTCTACGATTCATACATAGATCGCATCATGCAAAGTTAACTAATTTTCACAACTTCATGAATGTAAAAAATTCGACATACCTTACGATCCTCTTGACTTGGTGATCGTTTATATATATTCCAATCTGAATTTGGCCTTCATTTGATCCTCCAATTTGAAGGTTTTGTTGAATTAGGGTTCATCCCCTTTTTCTCTGGCTCTGGTCGATCCTACGAACACACACTGTGTTTTTTTCTTTTTCTTTTTTTGTTATTTATTTAGTTAACTTTCAAGTTAACCCTTTTGGCCCCTCATGTTTATTTTGTTTCAAAAGAAGCTATAATTTATTATTCATCACTTAATCATATATTACTAACTAGGTTAATTATTCCAAGTTAACTTAATGGGTTCGGGAAGTCATAACCCGTTTTATTTTAAGTCCCGTTAACTCGGGCCTTCTATATACTTTGTTTTCTCAAAGTATTTATCCTCGTTTTATTTATTATTAAACTTATTTATTTAAATCCTAATAATTTCCGATTTAATCTTTTCTGCTAACGGTATTATACCCGCTCTTTAGTATTAACGGGGTTTAATTACCAAACTCGTTTTCGGGGTGTTACACTTCATTCCACCAAGAACAACTTAGATCTAAAGGATTTCCACAACATTTATCAAAGTTTTCACTTAGATCTACACGAATTCATGGATAAAAGGATTGAGAGAAGGTTTTCCAACTTTCTTTCAACTCTTTTACACTCAATGCACTCTAACCCGATGGAATCAGAGGTCGTTCTGATCTTCTACCCATTCTTGGTGATGTGTTAGTTCCAGATCCGGATTCTATCCAAGAGATATTGACTTCAGGTTTGAACATGAACTACCGACTCGAACCGTGAACTGGTCGGAATAGGGTGATTCCTGTTCGGTCGAGTCACTTGGGCCGAGATAAGGTTTCTATTGTTCAAGCATGTTATCAAAATATCTCGTTCAAACACTACAAAACTTCAAAACGAATCATGTGTCAAGACGAACGGATTGTCGGGATGGATTGCCGTCCGATCGGATTTCCACCCGATCGGATTGCCACCCGATCGACCGGCCATCCGATCAGGTTGCACTTGGTTCCACACTTAAACTATTTTCAAACTATTCAAGTACCTGAACGTTGAAACGGATTACCACCCGATCGGATTGCCATCCGATCGAGTGACCATCTGATCGTGTGACATTGGGACTTGGATACTTAAACAATTTTCAACATGTTCAACACAAACGGATTGCCACACGATCGGATAGCCATCCGATCGAGTGACCGTCCTGCTGTGAACTTGTTCTCAAGCTAAGAAGCCAAGCCAATCGGATTTCTGTCCGATCGAATGACCGTTTGACCGACCGACCTGAAAGGTAGAGATACTTCTCTATTTTTAAAATGCTACAATGAAAACTTCAAAATTCAAACCATCATACACAAACACATCCTCACCAAACGAGGTGACAATCCAATCGAATGGCCATCCGATCGGATGACCATCCGAACGGATTGCTACCCGATCGACTGGCCATCGGATCGGGTTGCCATCCGATTGGATTACCATCCGATCCTTGGTACCCTTACATCGTTTTACGCGCCAACTTTCGCTTATGCTATCGTTAACTGTTCAGGCTAATTCCGCTCTGGCGCTCCCTCCAATCCATTAACTCAACCGCTGTGAGTATACTCGATCCCTTTTTGCTTTATGCACTTTTGGGTGTTACATACGTTACTTATTCTAAATCACGTAGAACACACAACGCAAACACTATTTATACGCTAACCTCAAACGCATGTTATACGTGACTCGATGAATGCCTGTTTGTTATGTTAACACATTGACGGCTGTTTACCTGCCTTAGCAACGATAGTACTATAGTTTGGACTCAACACCTGTTTATTCAGGGGTTGTTAAGACAATCACTTCACGTGTTCACAATGGTGAATATGTGATGCGTACTCGCTACTTGAAGTCAACTCGCAGTCATTGGTATTGATAGAATCTTTGTCGATAACTTACATGCTTCACAATAATCGTTGTACATGCTGGTTATGCGTAAACGATTTCGAACTCTATTATGCTATTATCAAACTTGTATGCTCACCTTTACACTATGTGTATTGAGTTTTACTTTAACGTATGTGGTAGGTGTTTAAGATGCTAGGATGCCATGTTTGCTGTGTGATGAAATCGAGGCTAGGAAAGAGTCTAGAAATAAACAAACAATTTATTTTTATTTGAAATCTGAGTTGTCGGAACAGAACTACTTGTCTTGATTTTTGTCTATAATAACTATGCTACTTATTATGTCATGGTATGGGACGTGATACTTTAAATAATTGGTAATCGTAGTTGTTATGGAAACTTCTGGACAATCTGTTTCGCTCAGTGCCGCGCCTCGATGTTTCCGCCATCGGTTGGGGTGTGACACATCATCAGGTTTTCGTGGTGACTATGGTGTTTTTTTGTTGGCTACTATGTGTTTTAGAGAAAGAAAGTTAATGTTTTGGAGAGATTGTTTACTGATGAGTTAGCATTGACGACAAATTTGAAGAAATGAAACAAGATATCCGACGGAAGGATGATTGTTTACTGATGAGTTGGTCTATACTTGTAGGGGTATTAGTTTAAATTTTTGTGGGTGTTTACTTTATTATCCTTTTCAAGTCGTGTAATGTTTTGGTAATCAAATCAAACTTCGTTTGTTCTTTGTGGCCATTTATTGTATTGAGTCAAATGGAAATGAAAATGAAACAATGCTTTGAAATTTTCTTTTGCACCCTGATATATAAAATACATTACATGTAACATTTTATATGTAATAGTCACTAATCACATGATATACGCTATGTCACACACGTTATACAACAGATGCAACAGATTGATCGATGTTACACATGTGTAACATCGTTCCCAAAGCAAAGAAACACTAGGTTTTGTATCACCCATGTTACATTTTTGTTTTGTAACATATGTAACATCATTTCAAAAGCAAAGAAATAGTAGGTTCTGTATCACCTTAGAAGTTATATGTTTTGCTGACAAACGCCATGTCACACATGTTACACACTATAGAGTGAAACAACAGTATTGAATGGTGCTACACATTTCCCATTCTGTCGTAACATGTGTAAATTTTTTGGGGGTATCGATGTTGTAGGTTTGCTACATCATGTAACATGTGTGTTCCATGATTACTATTTTCTATTTTGTAACATCCAAGTAACATGTGTGATCCATCATAACAATATCTGGGATGTTTTGTTCCGCACAACCTTTTTTACCATGTTATACACGTTACAAAACAACATACCATTCACATAACACATTTTTGCGTTACAATATGGAACAACAACATATAAACAATACCTCATTAACATAAAAACCACAACTACTTCATAACATGTGTAACTTTTTGGGGGTATTAACTGTAGGTTTGCTACATCATGTAACATGTGTGTTCCATGTAACATCTTCTCTACAACATGTCTAACATCTTTAAACTTCAGAGCCCAAACGCGGAGATAAGGTGGTATTGTTTAAGATTGTAATATTTTTTTAGATTGTAATGTTTAAGAGGATTTGTATTATGTTTGATGGTGCCTTTTTAACATATGTAACACATGTGTACTAAAGGAATGATGTAACCAACATTTTATTAGGTCATTATTTGGTATTATTTTAGGCACTTCTTACATAAGTTACACATGTTACACATGTTACGCTCAACACCAGTTACATATGTAAATCAAAACAAAAGTCATTTGTCATGGATAGAATACATGCTACATATTTTTCATATGTTACATCGAAACTAATTTTTATTAACATTTTTCCCTGATGTTTTGTCTATTTGTTAAAAAAAACCATCTGTGCAATAGGTGTTACATTTATTACCAAGTGGAACACTCTTTGAATTCAGTGTCTACACATGTTGCACTTCATATAATGTGTTTTAGTTTTAATATGTAAACAACGGTATACATGCAACATTATACATGTTTTTGCATAAAAAATGTAGTATCAACGTTGCACATGTTACTTATATTTACACCAGCCCATTTTTGGTAACAAAGGGGCTGAACATATGTAACGCATGTTTGTAACATGTGTTACACTAGAGGGTAACTCCTGTACAACGTCAAAGGTATGCATGAGTACTAAAGGAATAATGTGACCAACATTTTATCAAGTCATTATTTGCTATTATTTTAGGCGCTTCTTACATAAGTTACACATGTTACGTTCAACACCAGTTACATATGTAAATAAAAAAAAAAGTCACTTGTCATGGATGAAATACATGCTACATATTTTTCGTATGTTACATCGAAACTAAGTTGCATATGTTACACAACCAAGCATTGTTTTTATAACTTTTCCCCAAATTATGTTGGATAGTCTTGATAACTCAGCTACATATGCTAAACATTCGAAAAATACAAAATATGGAATACAACGCTAAAATGGACACAACATATCAATTTCACATGCCTTTTTTCACCTAGACAACTAATACATTCAATTCCAATAATCATTGTTTTCTTATCCTTTTTTCACTTGCCACATTGACCAAAAAATAATATCCCATAAAACAACCTATTAGCCATTTTATTAGCCACTGATTGAAATCATATCCCACTAAATAACCGATTAGCCACTGACAGGAGGTGGTTTCAGCAATCACAACAACCGATTGGCTGCTGCAACACTTAACGATGGTGGTTGTTGGAATAACACGATTTGTTTAAAGTACACTAGGTGGTTTCACTTACCGATTGACGGCTGCAACGTTTAACGATAGTGGTTTCACTCACCATCGACAAAGAAAAAGACGGTTGTTGGTTGTGGCGGTGGTGCCGAATCCGGTTTCAATAATTGTCGGTTGCTGGTACGAGACGTTTCCAGATCTGAAAATTTGTCACCATAACTTCAGATCTGAAAACTAGTCACCACGATGTGAAACTGAAAAAATGGTGAAAGAAGTGGGGACATCCTATCTTATTTGTCTCTCTTAGATGTCTCTCTGACGAATCAGCGAAACAGTTACGATCGATGCTTCAAATGTAGAAGATAAAAGCCTGCTTCAAATTTTGAAATGAAAGAAAGAGAATTGAGGGGAGGTTTGATGTTGATAGAGAGAGGTTGGTGGTTTTTAATGGTGGATATTATGTATGTAGATTGTATAGGGATATGCACCATTTTTTTAATTATATATCAAGTACTTGCTTGTAATGTTTATTGACTAAAACACCCCTCAACCCACTTACCAACAACAACAACAACAACAACCATACCCAGTAAATCCCACAAATAGCAAAGCTACTCATAGGGTCTGGGGAGGGTGGGATGTAGACAGACCTTGCCTCTATCCCTAGGGATAGAGAGGCTGCTTCCAGAAGAGACCCTCGGATCTTGTTAATCAATGGTCCTTATGTAGTTTACTAGGTTTTCTCACTACAAAAAAGTTTTTTATATATCATTTCCCTATATATATATATATATATAGGTACGTGATCATGAGAAAACGCCCTAAAGTGTGAGAACGGTGAGAACGCATCCTGATGGAACACGTGGCGCGGATGTAATCAAGGTCTGAGGGGTTTTTTCGTCTTTTCAATAATCTTTTTTTCCCGAGTTCGTGCGTCACATGCTGCTTCATTTTTGGCGTCTAATATAATTTTGGCGTTAACTAGATTCATTAATTACTTGGCGTTTTACTGTTTTTTGGATCTGTCTCATTGAATTAATTCTTTTTGTGTCACATAGTTAATTTTTTTAGCGTTATGGCGTTTCCCATGTCACTTTTTTGGCGTTCATGGCGTTTGTTAATAATTGATTACCATTGATTAATATTTTATAAGATTACAATAATATGAAATTAAAATAAACTAATAGTCTTCTATGGATGAGATTACATCAGAGTTGTACCCATAGCTTTGTTCCTCACTTTCTTCAGATTCATCATCATCAAGTTTTAAATTGGCGTATAACGCCATCATTTCGTCTTTTTTTGCCGCAGCCTATACTTGAATATCATTGCAACCCTGGACTTTGCACCGTTCGAAGGTGCTAAATCACAGAGTTTTTCAAGCAGATGTAACATCTATGTCTTCAACATTTCCTCAATCGGCAATGAATATTTCACCCCGTGTTGATAAGTCACTTCAACCGCTCATGCTTCTTCATGCACCACCCAACTGCTAACTGTTGGTAGAGGAGTATCGTCAATATCATCATCATCATCATCATCATCATCATCTTCTGTCTGAAATTTTCTCTCCAATCTTCTTATTACTGTTCTAGTTCTTTCACAATCGTTGGCCCTTGGAACCCCAAGGGCCAGAATATCCCGCTAAACCCCTTCAGACATACCAAGTATGGCCTTGATTGTCCTTATCTTCACCCTTCTCCTATCATAGAACTTTAAGATGAATCGTCTCTCTGACCTTTCAAACCTCCATGCAATAACCTTAGCCATTTTTTTAAGTTTTTGGTGTTTTGGACAATATGTGGCGTTTTCGACAATGTTTGGCGTGTTGATTTGTGTTCTCATGGTCTAATTTTATAATGACTTTTTTTCCAGCGCATTGATAGGTAATTATGGCCTTTTGAAAAGATAAATGAATTCAATTCCCCAAGTATTTGGCTTTTAATATAATAAATGTTAGTAATTATGTTTCCGTCGCTTCATTTTACTGTTTGTAGTTACTGTGTTTTGTTTCAGATTCATCTTTTTATGGCTGTAACACGTCCTATCTTTACGGCTGTAATTATGGCGTTTTGTTTTCCAATGACGTTTAGATAAAGATGTCACGTTTTGTTTTATTCTCTTGCACATTGTTTTAACCTTTTTTTAGATTTATTATAATAGTATTTGTCCAAAGTAATTTTATTATAGTTTGGTAGTTTTTGGGGCGTTTTATGGCATGATGGCGTTTCACAAGCATTTGTCCGTTTGGCGTTTTATTGTATTTTTCATTACAGAATTAATGTATTGTTGTTCTTAGCTGAAAATTACATAACAAACAACAGAAAAAAATTAAAAAAATAATAAATAGAAGCAATTTATGATCTAAATCTTCAGTGTCATCAGTCTTTTTCTTCTTTTGAAACTACAAGAACTGTCACAAATAAATGACGTTTTGGGTTTGGTGTGGTTTTTTTTCTTGTTCGAGTGTTGAAGTGGGTTTGTGGATGTTGGAGACATAGATCGACTCCATGTGGGTCTCTTCTCCTCATCCAAACCTTCTTAAAAAACAAAGAAGATAAAATGACATATGGGTGTCATCAGTCATTTTTTCTTGAAATTTGTCCATCTCATGTAGCAAAATCTTACTCCCCTCACCTAACAAACCATTCAGCGAAACTTCATGCAGAACATTACTGAGTATCAAAGAAAGGAGGTTTGTCATCGTTGATTTCTCTCAACTTTTGGCGTTTTACAGTGAGTGCTATTTAGGAACCATTGTGTTTTGTGTGTTTTTTTGATGTGATCAACGGAAGGTGGTGAGACGTTTCTATTTAAAGGATTTTTTTTGCGCGTAATTTAGGCGGGATATTATTTATAACAATAAATGCAATTAACAATTATCCGGATGTAAGGCTTGGTGTTTATATATTATGGTGTTTTACGTTTTATGGCGTTTTTTTAGCCTAAGACCTTAACTAAAACACAGAAAAAAACTACACAGTGATAAAATTGGCGTTTTGTATTTACTTGGCGTTTTATATTTTCAATGGCGTTTTATGTAAGAAAGGATGTTTTACCTTTTTTACCCTCATTAAGCGCGTCCACATAATAAAATTTAAGTTATTTACGAAAATGCCACCGCGTCAATCTAGTCCATAGATCGTTTTGATCGGACGATCCATAAACGTTCTCACTGTTCTCACACTTTTCACCGTTTTCCATAAATCCTGACCCTATATTTATAACCCACTAAAATCACATATAATTACCAAAATCAACAATTTCTTTTGAGAAAACAAACCTCCCAACATTTTTCTAAAACATACACAAATTGAATAATAATTACGTAATCGAAACAGATAGGATCAACACCATTTGTCAGGTTCGGGTATCAAACTTACCAATCTTTATTACACTAAATTATCAAGTTGTGTCATGTAACAACCTTCTCATACACAACTTCAGTCATAGGAAAATGCAGGGGCGGATCCAGGGGGGGTTCCTGGGTTCCCAGGAACCCCCTCGGTTTGGAAAAAAATGGAAAAAGTTAGTGGAAACTTGATCGATTTCGAAAAAATTAGTGAGAAAATACCAAAAGGAACCCCCCAGGAAAAATTCCTGGATACGCCACTGGGAAAATGTAACTCATACCTAGAGATGAAGGCTTGTAACTACCACCTACTACTATATGTGACTACAACGACGATGACGAAGACAACGATGACGATGATAATGGGAAAAACTCAAATGCATATGAACTGAGAGATGGTTTTATATTAGTGGGGTCGCCGATCTTGCTATTGGGCTTTGGATAGTGTGTGATCTTTCAGATCTCAATGACCATCCCCGAGTGGAACCACATCAATCTAACATTTAAATCATTGTTGGTAGTCTCAAGTCGTACTATTCAAAATCAAGAATACCGAAACATAGATATAAACAAAGATCTAACTACTATAATAAAAGAAACCAATTTTTGTACACGTGTCATTCATTGAAGGTATCCTCAAATTTATATTTATCTAAATAAATAAATAATAAATTAATATTAAATCTTATCATACTTTAATAAAATATTATCCTCAAATCTAAATTGTTAATTTAATATATTTTTAAAACAAATACCTCTCTTATCTATTTATCTTATATTAAATATATAAATAATAAATTAATATTAAATGTTATCCTAATTTATTAAAAGCATAACTTTTTTTATTATTTGGTATACAAAATTATGTTTATTCAACTCGAGTAAAACGTGAGGTTTTTAAGGATATAATTTTTTTATTATTTGGTAGATTTTTCAACCCGACTATACACGGGTTTTTTTAAAGATACGACGTTTTTAGTATTTAGTATACAAAATTACATTTATTTAGGATATAATTTTTTTATTATTTGGTAGATTTTTCAACCCGACTATACACGGGTTTTTTAAAGATGCGACGTTTTTAGTATTTAATATACAAAAAAATACATTTATTTAATCTGTGTAATACACATGATTTTTAAAGATATAACTCTTTTTTATATCTATTCAACACGTGTAATATACGGGGTTTTTAAGTATGTAATTTTTTATTATTTGGTAGATTTATTCAACCCGATTATACACAGATTTTTTTAAAGATACGACGTTTTTAGTATTTAGTATACAAAATTACATTTATTTAATATGTGTAATACACATGGTTTTTAAAGATATAACTTTTTTTATTATTTGACATATAAAATTACATTTATTTAACCCGTACAATATACAAGGTTCATAAAGATATAAGTTTTTATTATTTAATATATAAAATTACATTTATTCAACACGGGGTTCTAATCTAGTTAGTTCATATTAAAGAGAGAAAACAGACAAAGTTTATATTCATAAAAAAATATAGAAAAATAATTCATCTAGTCTTCTTAAATTAATTCTTCCTTTTTCTTTCGTTGGGTGATGGGTCCACGGGCCACGGCTAATACTTGAAACAGGAGGTTGTGTTGTGTACTTGATTATTTTTCCTCAGTCCAGCCCACTTCCAACGTTTTATGGCCCATTCGAGTATATTTCAAATCATTATCTATATACATTTTAGAGTTGATTATGAATATAATGCTTAAATTTAACTTTTGTTTAAATATTTTCTAATCTAAATTCACTGAACTATTAAACATCCTTATTTCACCGAACTATTATTTTATTTAATTTCTTCTTCTGTTTCATTCGAGACCCATCATCTTTCTTTCTAATTCATTCAAAGTAAGGGGCTGTTTGTTTACGTTTTAATGAGGTTTTTAATGGTTCAGACCTTTTACTGGTTCAGCATTTAGGGGCTGTTTGGCAACATCTGAATGGTTAAGTGCTGAACCAGTAAGAGGTCTGAACCATCAAGAGCCTGTATAATGCTTAACCGTTTAGAGGCAAATGTCTGACCAATTCAGATTAGAGATCTTAATCATTCAGACTCTGTATAAATCTTAACCATTCAGAGGCAAATGACAGAATCATTCAGACATCTGCTAGTGAAACAAACAGTCTGAACGATTAAGTGTTGAACCAGTAAGAGGTCTGAACCATTAAGAGCCTCATTAAGAGGTAAACAAACAGCCCTTAATGGTTCAAACTGTTTGTTTCACGAGCAGATGTCTTAGTGATTCAGACATTTGCCTCTAAATGGTTAAGCATTATACAGAGTCTGAATGGTTAAGGCCTCTAATCTGAATTGGTCAGACATTTGCCTCTGAACGGTTAAGCATTATACAGGCTCTTAATGGTTCAGACCTCTTACTAGTTCAGCACTTAATGGTTCAGACCTCTTACTAGTTCGGCACTTAACCATTCAGATGCTGCCAAACAGCCCCTAAACATAATATATAACTCTTTGAATTTTGACTTTTCAATCGTTCGCACTTCTGTATCTCATGTTCAACACAATCATATCGTTTAAGCGCGTTTTCTCCATTACCGATCACATTTTATTCTTCGTATCACCGTCGTTAAAATATGTAGTTGCATCGTTTTAGTTTGTTATCCATTGATACATACAAAATTCAAATATAAACTATCGGTTCACGTATTGTGTAGCAATGATGAACACTTATTTATTTGTATATAAATGAGAAGTAGGTAGAACTAAGATACTCTATTCTATTTTTTTAAGAATAAGAATAATTGGTTGATTACCATACGAACCAAGAATCTTTTAGCTACCGGATGCTATCAAATGTTGTTGTGGAGCAATTACGTGGAAAAACTAAGAAAATTATATGTGCACTACAACGACTCTAGTTGATTTATTGGTTGAATGCATATAATGGTATTTGAAAAGTTGGTAGCAATGCTCACCCTCAACCAAACCCTATACCAAATGCACGAGTTGCTCGCCAAAACCATGATATTTTAATTAATTAGTTAGAATATGTCGGGATAACTTAGATAATACTTAAAATGTATTAATGTGGATTAGTATTATGTATGACGAAAAAGTAAAAACCAGCATGGAATAATGCAAGGTACACGTTTGTGCTCAAATAATACGAGGCTCTTTTCCTCATAAAAATTGCTTTAATCTTATCTTATAATTTATATATCATCTTTGTATATATATATATAAAAACTTTTTTCTATAATTCAAATCTTAGAGAAGCATAGACCTAAAGCCATTGCTTTATTTTACTCTATCTTGAGCCACCATTGCTTTATTTTACTCCATCTTGAGCCACCCTTAAGTGGAACTACGGTCATCAATACTTAGTTGCTTTTTTTATATATTAGCCACCCTTAAGTGGAACTACGGTCATCAATACTTAGTTGCTTTTTTTATATATTAAAAGTCGAGTTTCTTATTAAAAACTTGGGTTGAACCCTTAAATTGTAATATGTATAATATAGAACCTTACGATAACCCTTAGACCAAAAAGTTATGGTTCTGCCAAAGGCGTAAATGATCCAAGGCGCTGACGAGCTATTTGAGATTGGCTTGCTAAAAGTTGGAATCAATGGGGGCTTAAACAAGCATGAGTTTGAGCCTAAAAATAAATTTGTTTAATAAGTAAACTTTTGATTGAGTTTCACTTACTGAGTTCGAGCTGGCTCACGAGCATAAAAAACCTATTATTTATGTAGTTTTATTTTATGTATTTAATATATGTTTATATTATAATTGAGTAAAATGCAATTTGTGTCACTGTGGTTTAGGGGCGGAGTCAGCTTGAGTCCCAAAAATGAAAATTCCGTCTCCTAAGTCCCCAAGCGTTAAAAAGCGCTACAACTTGAGTCTATGCAACTAACTTAGTTAACTAAACTAACTAAATGTCCATTTATCCTTTTTCTTTGAGTCCCTGTGGTTTAAAACTCGTTATCTACTTGAGTCCCTGATCGAATATTAATTGTATTTAAATAGACATTTTGGGAATATGTTTTATGAAGTATAGAAATTGTATTTAAATTGCCTATTTTACGAATATTAATGTAAGATTAACATAAACACCTACAAAATACCTTTTTTTCATATAATAAAGTTTTATGAAAAAGATTATACTAATTCCATAGCGACTTATAAAAGACATTGAAGGTTAAACTATGATTATAAGAGGGATAAAATGTTAATGAGATTTAAAAATAAAAATAATAAATACTATATTTGTTTCAAGTATAAAGACTTGTTCTTGATTCTCATATCCATAATTTATTGGGTATATTGAGGTTAACATCTAATGACACGATATATATGTTTCTGTACATTAAAGATCCATCTTTTTTTTTTTATTTACACTAAAACCATATCATATAAGGGATGCGTATTTTACTAATTTTTTAATCTATTTTTTTAATATTTTATACTTTTAGTTACCACCTAATAAACCAGTACTTAAAGAGATTTAAATCTACATTAAATTTAGACCACTAGACTATAAGATCATAAAATACATGACAATTTATAAACAAAAGAACGTAAAAATTGTACAATCACTTGTACATAGCATAAACCATGTATGGTTAGAAAGAAAATGAGACAGTCATCATATACTAATGTTATGTGTTACGATAAAAACATTAGATGATGTGATTATGCGATTTTTATAGTTCGTTGTGTATATTTTTAAATTTTTATTTAACGTATAAAGGTAAAATAATCACAAATCACGAGTTATATAAAGTTTATACGAATAGTATGTAATATGTGATATATACAGACATTAATGTAACTGAAAAATTATTCTAATTTGTTCATTTTGGTATGTAATATAACTAATATTGACATTTTATATTGTACTAATTTTATGCATTTTGGTATGTAATCTAACTAAAATTATGCGTTCTGGTATATTATGTTAAGTGTTTATATTAAGCTTACGTCAATATTCGCAATTTGAATACAATTTATATACTTTATAAAACCATATTCGCAAAATACACTATTTGAATACAATTAATATTCGATTAGGGACTCAAGTGGATAACGGGTTTTAAACCATGGGGACTTAAAGAAAAGGATAAATAGACATTGTTGGTGCATCCGTCTGTCGACTTCGTCTTGTATCGAGTCTTGTACATAGAATGATAGATTAGAGCACGGAAATCAAGGAATTGTGTTTATAGGTATTTCCGCTTGAAATGGTCAATAACCATTTCAAGCGAAATCACATGTTCTAATTTCGCTTCAACTCATGTTGATTCATTTCAAGCGAAATCACTTAAAAGTGATTCCGCTCGAGACAGCTTCAAGCGAAATCAAACTTCCTATAAATACCTTGAGTGCCTTTTCATTTGTAACTTTCCGGTCAGTGTAACGAAGTGCTGCCGAAGTGTCCACAGACTTGTATTTGATCTAAAATCAATATACGGACAGTTTAAAGTGATATTTCAGCTGAATTGAACTCAATACGTTTGTTTCCGCCTTTCGTATAGAGATAAACTCTTCTGATCGACTCGTTCGGGTCTGAAAACGATCCTACAAGTGGTATCAAAGCTCAGGAGGAAGAGTTCATACCAATTCAGCTGCAATTTCTGTTTTCTACACTTTCTTTTCAAAATTAAACAAGTTTTCACGGTTAAAATTGGCTAATTTTCTCACAATGAGTGCGTAATGATGTTTTAATAAACCCTTGAAAGTTTCAGATCTAAAATCAGCTTAAAACTTGATCTATTGGACCAAAATCAGATCGAATTGCTGACATCATGCTAATTCCTCTTGAACTGTCTGGTTGATTTCGCTTGAAACTACACATTGTTCCTGATTCCGTTTGAAAATACTTGCTGATTTCACTTGAATACGATATT
The DNA here is from genome assembly GCA_030545235.1 of Helianthus tuberosus. Taxonomy (NCBI): domain Eukaryota; kingdom Viridiplantae; phylum Streptophyta; class Magnoliopsida; order Asterales; family Asteraceae; genus Helianthus; species Helianthus tuberosus. The sequence continues at coordinate 131,292,513 of CM060436.1, read as the reverse complement.
CCGCTTGAAATTGCCTTGTGATTTCGCTTGAAATCACCTATTCCGCTTGAAAAAGGCTTATTCCGCTTGAAATTTGAGATTCCGCTTAAAAGATATTCCGCTTCAGGGTGATTCCGCTTGAAATTGGCAGATTGTGAATCTTTTGAAAAACGAAACATGGAGAACGAGTTTTATAATGCGTTTGCTAGTCCGATGACTGTAGCTCAAAATACGATGCTTGAAAATGAAACGGGAACTATGCAAAAACCACCGAAGCTTATGGATATTGATGATTTTAGTGGATGGTCTGAACGTTTTGGTAACTGGGTGGAAGCTTATCACCTAGATGCATGGGAACACACGGAAGTTCAATATGTTAGACCAGTCGGGAACAATCAGGTGAAAATACCAATTAGATAATTAAGTGATGTGGAGAAAAAGAAATACAAAGATGAGAAATTAATGATTAGTTTGTTGCAACAAGCGATTAAAGAAGATATCTTGATCTTACTTCAACACAATGGAAGTGCATTTTCGATTTGGAAAGAATTAGAAGCAAAGTCCCTTGGTAGTGAAGATATGCCCAGGAACAAGATGTCACTTATGAAGAAAGAATTTGATCTATTCCGTGGTTTGAGAACGGAAAGCACCAAGCAGATTATTGAAAGATATTGTAACTTGGTGAAAAACATGACAAGATTGGGCATCAACAAAAATAAAGATGAGTTGATTGAGAAGCTGGCTGATGCGTTGCCACATGATGTTTGGGGAACATTTCTGATGATGTTGAGGAATAATAGAAAGGAATATAGCGAGCTAACACTGGGTGGGTTCATCAAACATCTTGAAGCTCAAGAGATGGAGCAAAGAAAGATTGCTAGAATGAAGAATTATGATGGAGAACAAGACATCGGATTGTATTTCAAAGGTGGTGTTAGTAAAAAGACAATTTTTTCTCCAAAAGTTGAAACTGCTTACAATGTAAAAAGTCCTTCAGAAAGTTCATCTCAGGGATCAGGCAGCAAAACTGGATTCACTTCATTTCCAACATTTGATCCATATTTTTCTACAACAAAAAGTGGAAAAGTTCTTCAATGCAACATTGCTTTGAATCTTGAAAATGATCAGAATTATACCGAGGAAGTTGCTAAAAGCCACATGTCCTTGTTGGTAACAGTGCTTGAATCCTATGGAGGTTTAGTTGCAGGGAGGATCGGGAATCCAATGCTAACGAAATAGGATTACGATCAAATTGATGCTGAGGAGATGGAATTGATGGATATAAAATGGTGTATGGCTAGTGTGTTGAGACGAGCTGAAAAATTTAAACAAATTACAGGCAGAGGTGATTTTCGTGATGCTAATATTTCAACTTTACGATTTGATAAGTCTAAAGTTACTTGTTTTCGTTGCAGGGAAAAAGGGCATTTCAAGAGGGAGTGCACTAATCGTGAAGCAAGTGGAGCTCAAAATCCCTTTGGAAACAATGACTACTATAGAAAAGCGATATATCATCAAGTTACTCAACAGCCACATCAACAACAACAGGCACAAACAGCTCATGGAAGAAAAGAAATTGAAGATTCAAAGAGAGCATGTCTTGGTAATCAAGATAATGGAAAAGGATTCGATTGGGATAAATACATTCCAAAAGATAGTAAAGCATGTTTGGTAGATCAAGAAGATGAAAAATTGGCAGAAGGTTTCAGTTGGGACAATTATTGCCCAGACAAAGAATTCCTGGCTAAAGGTTTCGTTGCTCATGTTATTAATGATTATACTGATGAATATTGGGCAGAAAAATACAGAAAAATTAAGGAAGCTGAAGAAGAGAAATGGAAAAGATATGCAGAAGAAGAAGAAGAAGAAGAAGAAGAAGAAGAAGAAAAGAGACAAGCTGAAGCAGAGAAAAAGAAAAAAACTGAAGAAGTTCAAGTGAGAATAGTCAAAGAAGTTCCAGAATTTGAAATCAAAACAGATGCTGATGCAGTCAAAGTTCCAGAGAAGTGTATGAATTGTGAATCTCTAATAAAGCAAAATAATGAACTGCTACACAACATCAAAAGGCTGAAAGAATCCTACGATGTTTTGAACAGAGAGATGAATAAGTACCTTGAGTCGAACAGTGAACAGGCTGTAGCAATGAATACACTCAAAGGGGCATACATGAGGCAGCTTGACAATGTCATTTATTACACAGAAAAATGTGCTGAACTTGAGAAGAAATTGGAAATTCAGAAAATTGAAACAAATAGAGTAAATGAATTGTTGAAAAGTTACTCATGTTCTACTTTTATTGTTGACAGGATTTACCCCATTGTGGAAGGAATGAAGACATTTGAAGAAGAAAAGACTTCGGAAGAGAAGAAGTCCGAAACAAAAGAAGATGATGAAGTGATGATTTCTGGTAAGAAACCAAGTGTTGTCTATAACAATTGTCCACCCCGGTCGAAAATGGATATTCTCCTCGAAATCCGATTTCTGAAAGAGTCGAAAAGGCAACAAATTTACAAAGGGAGTCTGAGTCTTCAGATAATTTGCCAGAAAGTATAGATGTCACTTTCAAGTCGTCCGATACTGATCATGAGTCCGAATTAATAAAAAAGATGGTCGATCAGGTGTTGGATAAGGATGAAACAGAGGAGTCAATGTCGGAGTCAAAATCAGAACCAAAGTCAAAGTCCGACACGTCAAGTCAAAAAGCCAAACAGGGAAAACAGGTGTATTATAAAGAGTTCTTGTTATCAAAATCTAATTTGGATGATGAACCGATAAAAGTAGCATATACTTTGAAAGATTCTGACAAATTATATTCTGATGTGGCTTTTCCAATAAGAGGTGTTAAAACAGAAATGATTAAAAAGGTTTTCAAACTAACAGAAATTAATATTTCTGAAATAAAGGATGCAAATCTTTCTTAAAAACCTAAATCTTACACCTCAAGAGTTCAACAACGTTTAAACAAGAAAATGGGTTACAATTATGGTTACAGTTTTCAAAAGAAACCAAACCATAATGGTAATTTCAAAAAGAAAGGACTTGGTTTTATTCCACCGAAAAATTATAAAAATGAGAAAATTTATAAACCAAAAACTGTTTTTGTTTCAGGGAAAACGACTGAAGAAGAGAAGGAGCAAGCATTCAGAAAACAGACGAACAAAGAATTCCTTGCCAAGAAGCAAGATGAATTGAAGAAAAGCTTGGCTCAGAAGAAGATAGAGACTAGAACCTGTTTTCAATGTAAAATGGTTGGTCACATTGCCAGGAATTGTCCAAAGGCAATGCAAACAAAACAGGAAGTCTCTGGTAAACTAAAAGAAAAACTTGTTGAGAAAACCGAACCACCAACAAACAGATTCAAAGTTTTTGAGAATTCAATTTATGAGATTGGTGAATGTTCGAAAAGTGTTTTCAAAAGAAAAGAGAAACTTAATAACCAAAAATGTGATGTTAAGAATTCAAGTGATAATTCTGGTGATGAATCTGATTCCACAAAATCAGATGAGCCACAGGTTGTTATGAAAAAGGAGAAAACGGTTCCGCCATTGGATGATGAGAATTTTCCACCATTGCGGACTGAGAATTTGAAATCTAAAATCGGCAAAGTTGAGATTTCAAATCAATTTTATTCTGAGAAGAATAAATTTGATGTTGAAAAAACTTTCAATGGAAATGTGAAACACATTTTTGGAAAAATGGTCGATGGTAAGGCCAAAAGAGTGAAAGAATTATGTGCTTCCAAAAAGAATGTTCACAAGTTTGTTGAAAGTGAGAATGAAAAAGAAGTGGTTACACCCAAGGATGGTCAGGCCTGGGTGTCAATATTTTTCAAAGAATAAAAACCTGACTTGCCGGAGCTCCCAAGTAGGTAATCGCGGAGCATGAATCGGCATCATTTATTGTTTATGAAATTTGTTTTTGTATAAGTGTGACTTGCCGGAACTCCCAGGTTGGTAAGTGAGGAGTAGGTATCGGCATCCTGAGAATTCAACCTACATGTGGTATTGGTTGGTAAGTCATATGGTTGAAAAGAGTTTGTGATACAAGTGATAAAATCAAGGTCATTAGGTTGAACTTGATTGGACCATTCTTACAGGTGGTACTTAATGTTTAAGATTAATCAGGGACATTAACTTGTACTTGATTTATCTTTCTTACAAGTGGTTAAGAGAACAAGATGACGAATCCCCTAACCTACGAGTGGTTTTTATAAAATCAACAAAACTTATTTTCCGGAAAAACCATTTGATTAAAACAAACTTAAGTGTTTTGAAATCACAATGGGAAAATAGTTTTGTTGTAAGGGGGAGTTCTGATTGTTTAAGCCAAGTGGATGGCGATTTGAAGCGATTCGATATCGGTTTTCAGTTTGTTTGTACAGTTTGTTTTCAAATTTCCGTTAAATGTGTTTGAATTTTAGGGGGAGTAAGAATTTCTGAAAATCCAAAAACATTTGAAAATTTGAAAAATCCAAAAACATGAAAAATGCAAAAATGAGTTTTGTTGTCAAAAAGAGGAAATGATAGTACATCAGTGGACTGTCACGACATGCTAAAGAAATGGAAAGATAAAATGTGATAAATGGTCTCACTAAAGATGTGACTGTAGGCTCAGCTAGACTAGTAGATTTGCGGTAACGATACAAACTTAAATGAAAAAGCCTAGTTCTAGTGGGAAACATGGTCAAAAGCATAGTACTTAGTTTTGTCCTTCTTGATTGTGTGCCTACTCAGTAATCGCTGATTGTCGAAAGACATAAAACTGGTTAAGTCTGTGAACTTTCACAACTTTGCTGAAAAGTGGCTGTGATTGTGTATTTCATTTTGCAAAGATTTAAACTTGTTTGATTTCTTTATTTTGTTTACGCATTGGACATCCTCTGCGTATACGTGAGTATCGACCTGGATGTTATTGCCTAAACGTTCTGCTTTATTTTCTTTGGTGTTTCGTTTAAGCTTTGGACCTCCTCTGCGTATACGAAAGTATCGACCTGGTGGTTAAAGCCTAAACAACTTCAACTTATTTTTATTTTCTTATTTTGTTTAAACATTGGACTTTCTCCGCGTATACGGAAGTATCGACCTGATTGTTAATGTTTAAACATTCTACTTTGTTTTCACACAAATCACAGTTGATAAAAGTTTAAATGCATTACTTGAGTCAGTGTATTGCATGATGAGGGGATATGCTGAGATCGTGGGGTTCATAAGAACTTAGTGCAAAATTAATATACCTTAACGTATCGGTAAGCATTTCGAAAGTTTTTAGTTTGAGTTTAAGTGGACAACAATATCGTCAATCTACGTGAATCGTTTAGAACTTAAAATGTTTAAAGCTTAACGGTTTTGGTGATTTGTCTCAAAAACTGATATGATCCTCTTACACAATCTCACAAAAATAGTGTCTGTAAATATTTCTTTATTGCATTTATTACATTCAAAAATTAAAAAAAAAAAGTTTAGTGTGTTTTAGCATATTTTTATTTTTTTTGAAAAATTCAAAAAGATTTTCGACAACTGATGTTGGAGAGCTGATTTTCAAAATTCCAAGTGCTAAACTTGATGAACATGTTTGGGAAAGAATGTATGAAGAAGTTGTGTTTTCAAGTGGTTATCAAAGATTAAATCATTTTTGAATGATACCTGCAAGTGATTTCTAAATTTGGAAAAAATTTAAATTTGTGAAACTTATTTTTGGGTAGAGATTTGTGCAGGTTAGCCAGGTTTCGATACCTGAGTTAGATGAGTGCCAGGTTAAGATCTAAGAACCTGTGGAAAGTGAATTCCAGATTGTGATCCCAGCTTAGTGAAAGGGGGAGTCTGAAGACATCAAGAGGGAGTCTGAAGATTGTAGAGACAGATTCAGATCCTGAAGATTACGAGAAAGAGAAAGAGTTTGATTGAGGATGCTTTCAATGAAGAATTTTTGGAGAGAGCGAGAAGACTGAAAAAGACTGAAGGTTTGACAACCGAAGACTCGACACCGAAGACTTCGTCAACATCCGAGGGGAGTCTGTTGGTGCATCCGTCTGTCGACTTCGTCTTGTATCGAGTCTTGTACATAGAATGATAGATTAGAGCACGGAAATCAAGGAATTCTGTTTATAGGTATTTCCGCTTGAAATGGTCAATAATCATTTCAAGCGAAATCACATGTTCTAATTTCGCTTGAACTCATGTTGATTCATTTCAAGCGAAATCACTTAAAAGTGATTCCGCTTGAGACAACTTCAAGCGAAATCAAACTTCCTATAAATACCTTGAGTGCCTTTTCATTTGTAACTTTCCGGTCAGTGTAACGAAGTGCTGCCGAAGTGTCCACAGACTTGTATTTGATCTAAAATCAATATACGGACAGTTTAAAGTGATATTTCAGCTGAATTGAACTCAATACGTTTGTTTCCGCCTTTCGTATAGAGATAAACTCTTCTGATCGACTCGTTCGGGTCTGAAAACGATCCTACAGACATCCGGTTAGTTTTGTTAACTGAGTTAGTAACAAGGACTCAAATTATAATGCTTTTAGGGACTCATTAGAATTATTACCTATAAAAGTTAGGATAAAAGTAACTAAATAGTATACATATAACTTTTAATTAAGAGAAATATATATAAATTAATTAAAATTGTATATAAACCAATTAAGAAATAATAAAGAAGCCAAGTTCGAACCGAGCTCAAGCTCTCTCTTGCAAGTTCAACGAGCCGAGATCGAGCTCTTGTAAGTTAAACAAGCTAAGTTGGGATCAACTCAGCTCGTCTCGTCTCATTTTCACTCCTAGGTTTCGACACCAAAACAATAGATGAGTATGAGGTGATGAAAATAGTCCATTTAGTTAAAGTTTAATTTATCAGCATCTCTCGATTTCTCAAGTATAACCAATATTTTTAACCACATAGGATTGAGAATACAAAGAAGATATGATTAAAATAGAAAATAAACAACGGGTACATCAAAATTCTCAAGAAATCAACTTCATCATAAATAGGGTGAACAACATGGACCCCTCAAGGGTAGGGACCTTACTTGAGGGTGTACCGGTGTGGTACCATTTAAAAGACGATGATCGCAGACAAAACAAAAAATAAAGTACACTCTTGGTTAATCCCCCGTTGTGTTAAAATATAGGATTGTTAAATGGATGCATTACAATGGTAAATGGTGATAAAAGAAGGTGCGTCCAATTATCCAGACGTTTGGTTTTTTATATAATATGTCGCCAGTTAAAAAAAACTATGGTGATAACACCACCACACAATTGTGATACATGATATCTCCCCGTGATGTTGTGTGATACCGTGATACACCGCCGCAAAGGGGTATATCACGTGGTGATGGAGGAAAATCATGAGGGTGGTCGCGACATGATGGTTTGTGTTGTGTGTGTGAGTTTGACTTTGATGTTAAGGTGTTAAGTTGTGATTGGGTGTGATATTTATTTTGGAATGCGATTACCATTGCAAGTGTGATGAGTGGAATGTGATGAAATAAGGTGTCAAATGGTAATTGGATGTGATAATGTGATGGAATGTGATGACCACCCCTTCCACTCTAAGCGAAAATGAACGAATACTCTTGACGGAAATGAAGAACGCTAACCATAGTCTTAATAGACGAACTCATCATAATTATATACATATTAAACACAGGTCGGTGGCATATGCCACCGACAAAACAGCCACTAACTTTCCAGAAATTACAATATTGCCATGCATGCTTCTTTTGTCTTCTCTGATGATGATCTTTAGCTGCCCCTCAAAATTATAATATATGCCTCCTTCTCTCCTCATTAATGCCTGTTATATATATTTAGCCTTCTCCCTTTTAATATACAGGCTCGGCCCAATCAAGGAAAATAGTAGCAATTTTAATTCGGTCCCTAACGGTTTACTCTACTCAACTAGCTAGATATTTCTTTATTACTCTTTTTCGCTCCATTTGCACCATGACCCATCAAACCCCAATATAATATAACACTAAAACTAAATAAAAACAAATAAAACCTATACATAAATTATATACTTCACATGGGACAAATATGTATATTTTACCACACATCAAATATCACCACACTTAACCTTTTTTCGTCCCTGAAAAAAACTTATATAAACGGAATCATAATCAGAAACATTCTGGTTCAAAATATAGATTATATTTATATAATATTAAAGACAAAGGTCGGTGGAGACCTTTGTCTTTAGTTCTTAAGTTTTACAAATATATATACTTAGCCCCTATACATTTATCTTCTTTCAATTTTCATATATTATAATTCTAATCCCTATACTTTTATTTTTAACCCCTATACTTTTAGTTCTTTCATTTTACACTCTCAACCTAGGTAACTTAAGCATTCACTTTTAACTTTTAGTAATTGATAACTTTGATCTGCCGACTTTTTCTACTTAATAACTTAACGTCTTATTTTATTTGAATTACTTTTACGACTTTAGAACATAGCGTCACACATTAATATATATTTTTTTTTATCTATGTCCAACCATATTAATATCTAAATTACTTTTACGATTTTACACGGTTGTCTAAAATATTGTTACAACTTTACAATGCAATGAGCGAGCCATATCATCATCATCATCATACTCAGTATATCCCACCAATAGCAAAGCAAAGGTAGGGTCTGAGGAGGGTAAGATGTAGACAGCCTTACCTCTACCCCGTAAAATAGAGAGGCTGCTTCCAGTGAGACCCCCGGCTCGAGCCATATATATATATATATAATGACGTTAATTTCACGAACGTACCGTGTGTAACAAAGTCAAAAAAACGTGTAATTCACGTGCGGGCATCACATGTTAATTTCATCATTGTAACCACAATCCTTATATAGGTTATACTGAGTTTGATCGGATACGTCAAACACGTGTTTTATGTGGTTAACGCATCACATAATGTGTCGTCAGCTCTAAACAACTAAGGTGCTGCCGACGTAACGCGCTGTGTATCGCAATTTTAATGTATATGTAGTTTTAAAATTCACGTTTCAACGTAAATGACTCACTTTTTGACATAAACTTTTTTCTCAAGCGAGTCTGGTAAAAATAATACGTTTTATACTTATTTTGTATAAGTTCGTAAACTGTATTTGAAAGCAAGTCGGGTCAAATATAATATGTTTTCATTCGATGGCGATGTATTTTTTTTTAAGTAAAGAGTCAGGTCAAATATACAGTATAAATACGAGTTACTTTAACTTTTGACGCCGCCGCAACGCGCGGCGGGTCAAAATCCTAGTATGATACTATAAAGTGTTTGTAAAAGGTAACTAAAAAGATTAACAGAAGATAAAATATTATTTATTATAATAAAGTATTATATTATATTATATATCTTACAATTTCAAAGGACATGTACAGTAGTTTTTTTTTTTTTTGCTTTTTAACTTTTCTTCTTTTGTCTTTATTGTATTTTTTTTTATACTTTTACCCCCTTTAACTTTCAACTTTCAGTGTTAACAATTTCATCCTCTTAACTTTCTAAAAATTTTCCACAACACGTCGTAACTATTTTCTTACATGCTTATTTTTATGTACGCGTGAGTATAAATTAAAGTTGGTTTATGATTCAACGTAAATTTCTTCGAAAATATGTGTCAAATATAATTCGTTTTCATGCTTATAAATGTTTATTTTTATGTATGTTTTCAGTTAGTCTACGCTTTAACGCAAATTACAATTAGCAAGTTATATGGATAGTGCTTTTATCCTATTAGTTTTTTTTGTTTCTTTCTTGATTTTTTTTGGACTTTATTATTTCTATTTTTTAGTGGGGTCTATTTGGTCAAATTTAACCACAAATATTAACTGAGTTAGGGCTAAAGGACATAACTTGCAAGGGTTTGCAAACATCGAGTACGTTTTCTATAATTATTAAAGACAAAAGACACAGTTCGCAATAAGTGGCATACATAAAGGACGATGTTTATAATTTACTCATTTAAATCAATTGGTCCCGCTGTCCAATTTAAATTTATTTTTATGGTTTTCGGTCAATTTAAAACATGTGTCGATATTCCTTTGAGCATATTTCTTTCAGTTGGTATACTGAACCAAAATAGATATCGACCGAAATCCCGCAGCGTAGCGCGGGTAATCTTACTAGTTTATTATAATGTTAAGTTGTATTAACTACTTGCCACTATAACACGTGAAAAGTTAACCAATTCAATTAAATTCGAATGTTAATTAAAATCTCGGCCAACGTTTTACCTTTTTATATATGTTCCCGTATTTAAAATAAAATTTTTATATTATAAATATGTTGGTTGTCAGTGGCGGATCCAGCCAGTTTTTTCACTGGGTTCCTTTTTCCAAATCATACAAGGTTTACACTACAAAAAAACGTTTTTTTTTCCAAATCGACTGGGTTCCTGGGAACCCGTAAATAGCCTCTAAATCCGCCCCTGTTGGTTGTCATCCTTAGGCCGTGGGGTATGGGGCGGGGGTTTGGGCGTGGGTTGGGGTAAAACGCCCAAGTGACCACCCCGGGTGGGCTTGGGTTTGGGCGTGGCCCCTTGGGGCTTGGGTTTCAAGCCGGGCGTGGGGCGGGGGAGCAAGGTGAGTTGACGGTTTGTGATTGGCCCATTAAAAGTAGCCGTTGGGGTAGCCGTTGGTGGCTACTTTTTAAAGTAAAAAACTTTTTTTTTCCTTTATAAATACTTACCACATTTAACATTTTTTTCACACAATATCAAAACATAAAACACATTATTGCCATGAGTTCTTCAAGTTATAGTGAATCGTCATCCTCGTCTGACGATGGTGCGGAAATATTTCTACAAACGATAGCGGCGGTGGTGAAAGCTATCGTGGAAGACGAAGACAATGAGGAAGAGACTCAACAACCTAAACGGAGGAGAAGGTACATCGCTCGTGAACGGCACACCGCTAACGATTTGTTGGTAAGCGATTACTTCTCAGCGGAACCTAAGTATGATGAAAAAATGTTTAGGCGTCGTTTTCGTATGAGTAAAAATTTATTTTTAAGAATATCTAGAGATCTTGAGGAGAAATATGTTTGTTTCCAACAAAAACCCGATGTCACCGGGCAATTAGGATTTAGTACGTGGCAAAAGGTTACGACCGCACTTAGGCAGTTAGCGTACGACTATGGGACAAGGATCAGATTGGAAACGTGATGTACACATGTATCATTCTTCACAACATGATTTTGGAGGATGAAGGTAGAGCAGTCGTTACCTACTACGAGGACGATGACCCCCAACAAGGTAACGTAACAGACGAAGATAAAGCGGCAAATGAATTTTTAATAAAGTCAAGGGATATACATCAGAACCTTCGAGCTGATTTGGTGGAACATGTTTCAACGATTCCTGGGTTCGAAACCGACGAAGACGACGAAGAATGACTGTTTTTTATTTTGATAATTATTATGTATGTTTATGTATTTTAAAAAAAAAAATATGTTGTATGTTTATTTTTTATTTAGTTATAAATAAAAATATATATAAAAAATGATGATGTGGCTAGGCCACGCCGCCCAGCCACGCCCAACCCAAGCCCCACCATACCGCTAAAACACTTGCCTTTGGGTTTTTAATATCTAAAATCCACGTGTCACCAAATGCCCAACCCAAGCCCCACCATACCCCATGGTCTCATATCCTATCAACCTCAAAAAGTTGAATCTCGATAACTCCCATTGGCTTACGTTAAATACTTTTAGAGGCATCAACATCAGATGACACATAAATCAAGATCATCGAGCGGTCTCCTCAGATAGGAGTACAACCAAACTAATCCAAGATAATAGTGTTGGGCTATGCGGTATAGTGATGGTCCATCCTTGGTGGATGATCCGTCACGTAAACGCCACGTAGATCGGGTGTGAGGATAGACAAAGAGGATGAAGTTAAGGAAATGGGGGAATGGGCCTAATATATATATATGTATATACTGTATGTATAGGTGTGTGAGAAAGGGGGAGGGGCGTCTTTGCCGTCGAGACCCCGACGTTGGCGACGATGGAGAACCGGCGACGGAGGGCATGAAATGGAGAGGGGGACGGCGTCTCAAGGTCAACATTGCTGGACGGTCCCCATACCGTCCAGCCTTAAGAATCGAACAAAATGGGATGTAAGATGGTACATGAGTGTATGGGGTTACTTGCATATAACATGGATTTATTTTATATACAGATAATAACAGTAGAACAAATGAAAAAATGGTTAATAAACAACAAAAATATATAGCAAACTCAAAAAATCAGATTAGGGATGCATATGTATATCCTTAAGATACTAAAGTGGCTCTCATTATTGGTTTCAAACCAACAGCGATTCAAACAAGCTAAATCCTCTAATCGATAACTAAACAAAAAAAAAAAACTTTAATTTTATTAATTAGGATAAATCATCCAATCATTTTTTTCTATCAAAATTCTCACTTTTATCTAAAAATGAGTGATCACCACCCCTACCCCCTTAGAGATCCAATAAACCTAAACAATGAGTTAAAACCGCAATCTAATCGTTAGTAGCTGTTTAACTTGTGATTTCACTAGAAAGTACCGAAACCATACCATGAAGAGGTGTAATCGTACATCATTTCAGACTAGCCTTAAAAATGGTAGTTGGTAACTCAAGATCTAGCATTAAAATGACAACCACTTGAGGTCCACTGTCAAGTATAGCATTTACTTTAAGGATTTCTAACTTTTTAGTTGTATTGTTAGATACTATTTTATCATGTTATATTGACTTTTTTATAAATCATCTGCATTCCATTCACACCGGACGCATATTGCGTTTTGAGATTCATATATACATGAATATACAAGCATTCCAAGGAGATATATAATATGAACTTGGAATACAAGATATATGTATATATAAAAAATAGTGTTTTAAGCTCTTGAATATGTATTAGATGGGTGATTTGGTTCGAATCGTTTTAATATTGCAAGTTAATACATTGAAACAGAAGACAAACTGATAAAAACCTTAGTCGCTAGCCCTTTTTAAATGGCAAAACTAAGTCGTTTAAAACCTACATTCATAGATCTAGGGGTTACAACATTACTATACATGACTCGTTGGACTCGACTAAGCAGCTCCACAAAATACAAATGGTATAAACACATGTTGGTTGTCAAGACACGACTTCTTGTGTCTGGTCACTTTGCATGAAGTGGTTTTCAAAACATACTAACCCACCGGGAAAAAACTGGTCAACAAGCCCACAAGAGGGGAAACCCCTAGATATGTGTAAGAAAATCCAACATATATTTTATATCAAATGGAGCTCGTTTGTACCGTTTTCTTATATTAATTTTGAAAATAAGTCGGTACTTTTCATTTTCAAAGTAAAAAAATACATAAACTGACAAAAGGAGCAAATTTATGTCGAAAAACAAGAATTTTACAAGAAATCAGGAAAGTCACACGCCCTCGTGCTCCACCCACACGCCCTCGTGCTTCATCTCCAGAAAAAGACAAAAGATGATATCTGACACAGGGCCGTGCATGATCAAACACGCCCCTGTGTCACCCCTGCAGCAAAACAAGACAAAGTAGGCCACCACACACAGACCATGCCTCTTGGGCACGCTCTCGTGTCAAGACTCATCAAATCAAGACAAAATAGGTCATCAGGCACGGGGTCGTGCGTCCTTGGCACGCCCCCGTGTCATATCTTCAGAAGATTTGGAGATCTTGTATTTTTGGGACCCATAAAGTTGACTTGGGTCGTGCTCCACCTCAGACGAACCATGTCTATATACGAACTTGATTAGAAAATACAAAAGGAGCTTAGAAGATTACTCACACGAGGTCGTGTTACTATGACAAGGGGTCGTGCCCTTTCAGATCCGACCTATAAATAGAGTGCTTGGGTTGCCATTCTCCTCATCCTTTGGCATCCACTCTCTCTCACTCACTTCCATTTTCCACCACCGTTTCCATCTTATATAGAGTTTGGTTTGTCTTAGGATCCAAGATTGTAAGAACTTATATGTATAACAATTCAATCGTGTTGATTAAAATCGTTTGGAAGACTCTGACGCACAACACGGCTATTCGGATTATGGATACGAAGGTGAACCGTATCCTTAAGCTGAATATTTGTACGGCCAGCCAAACTATCCCAACCAAGCAAGCATAACGCGCGTAAGTCTGTAACGAGTGTCGATATAAAGTCGATTGTTACAGAATCAAAACAGTTGCGTTTGGAATAAGAAGTCCAACAACTTGTTCATTATTTGTTGTTGTCTCAATACCCACAACACGCAGTTCTTCAGTGTGTTTGCAAGCTTCTTTTGGTATCATCACATTTTTGTACCATTTAAGACTAACTTTAATTTGAGTACAACTTTCTCTCTCAAACCTTTCTAAAAGTTGAAAAAAATAAAATATTAACAACTAACAAAGATTGAAGAACAAAAGAAGAAAGTGTTCCTCTTTGTTACCAAGCATGTCATCTAAAACAATTAACAAGACATTGTTGTTCAACAGGATTTGCTTCCGGTGATCTCTGTTAAACTTCTTCGGGATTTTCTGTTTGCAATATATATATATATATTGATGACACGAGAAAACTGGTGAAAAATGTTGAGGATACCGAGGTTAAAGAAGAAGGGACTCACGAGGCAAGTTTGGTTGGTGTCGGAGGTGATGAATCTGGTGATGAATCTGTAGAAGTTACGTAGCTTTCGGTGTGACCGCATTACGGCCATGGAGTATGATATGCACGACTCATATAAAACTTCGTAAATGGATTATAATGGCAAAATACGTCACGTTACGACAGTTTTAGGTGCGTTTTTGAATTAAATTGATTTAAAAAAAATAAAAAACTATATATGTTTTGTAAAAATAAAACAACTTTAAATTATATATGTTTTATAAAAATAAAACAAAAATCTACAATTTTTCAACAAAAAAAAACACAACAAATGCAACCAAACAACAAACCAACAACCCATTTTTTCCACCAAAACCTTACTTTTCCCCAAAAAATAAACAGCTAGTCCAAAACGCCCCGCTTTGGCCAAAGCGGGGCGCTTCGGTACGAGGTCATCAGACAAGGACTGACAGGCTCAGCCCTTGTCTGTTGACTTTAACCTAAAGCGCCCCGCTTTGGCCAAAGAAGGGCGTTTTAGGGTGTGCAAATAGACCAAGGGGTGTGGGAATAGCCTGGGCCCTCCCATATAGGTGCGCTTTAGGTGTGTGAATAGCCTGGGCTCTCCCATCTACATATTCAATTCGTTGATGTCTCGTCAACAACAGTCAATTTTCCAAACAGTGTAATCATCGAGTGCCCTCCCATCTATACATAAATAGACAATCATAATTTTATTGCTTAAACTTAAACTCGTTATTATTAATTTAATAAGACCATCAAGGCATGTAACATCTGATGATACCTCATCACGTTAGTGATGGTGTGAAACACCATCGCAAGTGGTTTTTTCATGGTGTAATGGAGGTTTTCGTGATACCTATCATGGTCATGAAGAGCGTGTTGTGTGTGGGTTTGACTTTGAGTGAAATGAGCTGTTAAATTGTGATTGGATGTGATATTAATTTTGGAATCTGTTGTGTGTTGCAAGTATGATATATAAAATGTGAAAAAAAAACCTAAGATGCTAAATGGTTATTAGATGTATTAGAAATTTTGTGTGATTATTGTGATGAGTGCACATATGATGTTATTGTTTGTATAATTGTACATAAAGTAAACAAAAAGGATATGCCTATAAAGTTATGAACCTTTTCATTGAATCAAATAAAATATAGTTCAACCCTCTCCATTGCCTCGTCTATCTACCCTTCAAGATCCCATCCACCATTAAACGAACCAAAAAGAAAAAAAGAAAGAAACTTCCCCTCCCTCTCTCTCTCTCTCATTCATGGCACTTCTCACGCTCCCATTTTCTTCAGAAACACAAAAAGTTCAACCCACAAAGCGCAAAAAACAACACCAACAAAAACCTAAACCTAAATCCAAACAACCGAACACATCATCATGGGATCATTTCAAGAACTTGTTGACTTGCAAACAAATGGACGTTGTGGGGCCCAATAAGGAGCATGAAGAGGTTAATGGGTATTCAAAGCTGAAATCTTGTAGCTCCATATGTAGTTTTAGGGATGTTGTGCATGGGAATACAAGGGTGGTTCATAGGGCTGATAACTCACCGGAGAGTAGCACTGCCGGTGCGAACTCCGGCAGGAAAAAACAGTTGACTGATGATGGTGGGTCTTCTTCTTCTACTTCAAAGAGTCATGGAAGTTACACATCATGTTCAAGAGGCATGCAGTTCAGAAAGCTTTCTGGATGTTATGAATGTCATGCCATTGTTGATCCTTCAAGGTCAATCTCTATTTATTTATTTTTTAGTATATGTTGTTCTAAGACTTACTTTTGAGTTTCTTTGTTAAGTAACCAATTTGAATCCTACTCAAAAAAACTGAAATTTGAAGTTTTTTGGTTTTACAAGAGTCAGATTAGAGACAATTCGTCTCACAAAACATTGGGAGAGTCCACCACTAAAATTAGTTTCTTTGACGGTACATTTAGTAGTACCCATAAAAATTTTGAATTCGATTTTTAAACTGATTACAAATATCTATATCTAAATAAGATATTTGATTTAAATAACCTAAACTTTCATCATTTGGCCGATAATACTCTCAACTTTCGATTTGTATACCAGCACTCCCAACTTTCAACTTATTGGGCGATAACACTCACTAACTAACAGAACCCTAACACAGTTAGCTGATGTCAGCTGTCACGTCATAAAAATGCCATGTCAGCTGCCACGTCATCAAAAATGTCATGTCAGTTGCCACGTTAGTAAAAAATGGCTACATCAGATGCCACATCAGCAAAAACTAACTGAGTTAGGATTCAGTTAGTTAGGGAGTGTTATCGGCCAATAAGTTGAAAGTTGGGAGTGTTGATGTATAAATCAAAAGTTGGAAGTGTTATCGGCCAATTGGTGAAAATTAGGGTTATTTAAATCCAATATCCCTATCTAAATTTGAGTTATACATTACAAAATATATATATATATATATATAATAACGTTTTCTTTGAATCGAGCTATGAAACAACCCGATTTTGAATTCACCTTATAAAATATCAATTCGAGAAAGCCGATTTGAATAAACCCAAAAACCGATTCGATAAACCCTATGATTATCTTTTTAATGATAAACAGGTACACAATACCAAGAAGCACCATTTGTGTGTGTTCAAAGTGTGGAGAGGTTTTCCCGAAAATGGAGAGCTTGGAACACCATCAAGCTGTGAGACATGCTGGTAATCTTTTTTAATTTTAATTTATTATAATAAACCAATTTTATATTATCCATTTAACTGAAAAGTAAAAATTAATCATTTGATATAGAATTTAAAAACGTACTATTAATATGCATAGACATATTTGGTAGCCTTGCCTAGAAGTGTCACTTCTTGTCATGACTCAATAAATTGTTACCATTTATTTTCATTTGTCATCTACTCATGTTCCTCCTTAAAAGTTATTACTATTTATGTTCATTGGCATCTACCACCTCATAAAGACGAAAATAACAAGTTTTCTGCATTGTCATGTTCACTCTTACCAACTCATGTTATCCTTAAATTAATAGTAACATATATTATTTGATCAATTTAGTCGAAAAAAGATTTCCGTAAGCTCTTCAGTAAATTTGATTTACCTCTCACGTGAAATTTGATTACCTGTCACGTGACGAGGTAGAGAAAAATTTAAAATAACCTCGGGTTGTGTTATTTACCCGTTTGAATTTTGAAAATTTTAAAAATATTATATATTTAAATGTCATTAAATATGTCCTTTTTAGATACTATTTTGAAACTAAATCAAAGTAAGATTTGTATCTAAAAGCTTTGAATAGATACTGAATTTTATTTATTTCATTATTATTATTATTTGATGTACTTTTTCTTTTATTTTTTAAATTACTAAATTCATGAAATAAAAAAAATCTTTTATTTTATAAATTACTAAATCCATGAAAAATCTTTCTTTTACACAAAAGCTTGGAATAGATGATCCACCGACACTATTCTAGTGTGTTACTTGTACTTGCCATTTGTAGCAAGGGCATTTACGTAACTTCACTCACACAATATTTTTTTATAAACAGTAACGGAGCTGAGTCCGGATGATTCGGGTCGAAACATAGTGGAAATAATATTCAAATCCAGTTGGCTAAAACCCAACCACCCGATCTTCACAATTGAACGGATCTTAAAAGTGCACAACACGCGCCGCACGATCCAACGTTTCGAAGACTGCCGTGACACCGTCAAGACACGCGCCACCGCTACCGCCACGCGCTGCGCAGCCGACGGTAACGAGCTCCTCCGCTTCCACTGTACCACCGTCGCCTGCTCTCTCGGCTCCCGGAACTCCTCCGCCCTCTGCTCCGCCGTCCCCGGCTGCGGCGTCTGCACCGTCATCCGCCACGGGTTTGAAAACCCTAAGTCCGCTGGAATCGTCACCGCCGGTGGTGGTGGTGGCGTAAGGACGACAGCGAGTAGTGGAAGGGCACATGATTGTTTAAGGGTTGACCACCGTGAGCGTCGGGCGATGCTGGTTTGTCGGGTGATTGCTGGAAAAGTGAAGCGCGTGACGGAAGACGCGCCGGCGGAGGAGGATGGGGCGTACGACTCGGTGGCTGGGAATGGTGGGTTGTACTCTAGTGTTGAGGAGTTGTACGTTTTTAATCCTAGGGCTATTCTTCCTTGCTTTGTTGTCATATACAAGGCCTTTGAAAGTTGACTTGTTTAATGAGTGGGGGCATTGTTTATTTATTTAATTTATACTATGATGCGGGGTTATTTTTATCTTTACACTAAATTGCTTTTAACAATTAAAATGTACCACTAATTCTATTAGTGAAGTTAGACAATGATATCTTGGCCTATTGGTTAAGGGAGAGGTGAGAAGTTTTGCTTCTCTTGGAGGTCATGGGTTCACGTCCAGACAAGAGGGTTTTAATACTAATTTAGTGATACTAACATACTAACTACTAACCCGTTTAGCGATATCCTAGCCGTACGCTGTTAAAAAAAAGACATTATTGAATGATGATAATTAACTTGTAAAAGGTAGAATGATAGTTTTTATGGAAATATAAAATCGGTGGTAATTCTTATAGATAAATAGAACTACTCATAGTCACCGATAGTGACATAGAACTATTTCTCATTGAAGGTAAATCAAATGTAGATGATGAAAGTAATAATGAGAAGTATACTCGTAGCTAGGGCTGTTCACGAGTCGAATCGAATCGATCAGACCTTTACTCGTGCTCGGTTCATTTATAAACCGAACCGAAACGAACTTTTTTTTCAACTGAGCCAAAGTCAAGCGAGCGTCTTTCGATCCGAGCATTTTTCAAACGAACGTCGAGCGAGTATCAAGCATCGCAGAACAAAAAAGGAAACTGAGGATGGGGGTACTAGTTATCAAAATAAAGTGTCGCTTTCGTCCCTGAGGTTTCGTCCAATCATAACACAAGTAAAAATTTAACAAATAACAAGGAATACAAAAACACTCATCCAGTTCTATCGAGATTAACTGAGCAGGAAGATAAATCGTCGACCAATTGAAACATACCCTTGTTCTATTGGAAGTTTGAAATTAAATGAATTGATTGAAGCAAAACCCTAGCTAGTTGGCGTCTTGGCGAATGATGATGGAGAAATCAAATGATGATGCCCAATGGGGGGTTTTGAGTAGGATCTTGTACTTTTGAATCAAATGGCGGGTTGAAACTTGAGTATTGATCGACGCTTCACATTTCAGTATATGAAATTTTGACTCAATTACCCAAATGGAAATGTAAGTATTGGACAATGTACTATTGGTATTCGACTTTAATTCTAATTAATTAAATGATCTTTATTTGGACTTTGGACCAAACATTGTTAATGTTTGACTCTAGTCATTTCATTAAAAATGATATATATCAAAAAATAAATCGGACCTTTGCTCGTGCTCGGTTCATTTACAAACCAAACCGATCTGAACCTAGCGTTTTTTCAATCAAGCTGAATTGAACGAGCAAATTCTAAGCATTTTTCAAGCGCGCACCGAACGAGCGTCAAGCAATTTGAATAACCCTACTTGTAGCCAGGGGCGGACCCAGATTGAACGGGTTGAGGTCACCAGACCCCAATGTTTTTCAAAAAATTAGTAGATACGGTATGTTAAATTTTATAAGGACCCCATAAATACAATTAGGTGAACACCATAAAAAGAAAATAAAAGCTGATGTAGTGGTAAATTCTCACTCTTTACCAACAAGAGGTCATATGTTCAATCTTTGCACAGCTTTTTAAAAAAAAAAAAAAAATCTAATTCAAACCTCGCTCTAACCCGACCCGAATGAGGACTGACCCGAAAATTTTAACGTTTTGTTATAAAGATTTTGAACACCGAAAAAATGGACCCCATTGGAAAAAATCATAGGTCCGCCACTGGTTGTAGCCATTAGATATAATATTTTATATTATGTGTTTACTTTGGTATCATTGTAAGCAAACTATGGTTTTGCGTTTAAAAATAACATAATACGAAGAAGATTAAGGTATTTTAAATTTTAATGGTACACAAATTAAATACTTGAATATGATTTAAATAGCATTTAATATGATATTCAAAAATTTGTATTTAATAATGTGATACAAACTAGATATTCAAACCAGATTCGTATAGCATTAATTACAGGCAAAAGAAAATGTTTTTTTTTGGTGTGATAAATACACCCAATATATAGATTAATATACCAAAGGGTAGTGCTTTGGATGGTAGATTAGAGGCGTGTGACATGACGCCTATGTAGATGATCATGGGAGTCATAACCACACTCTTTAGCCATACTATGCAAATACTAATATTCGTAAAATGCAACATATAAATAATATCAAATGAGGTATAAAAACAACCATTTTTAGTAGTAATGTTGGAAAAAATGTATTTCTTTGTTTACTTTTGATTTTCAGAGTTGACGCCTATATGAAGGATCATGAGAGTAATAACCACACCCTTTAGCCATACTACGCAAATACATACTCGAATTTGAATCATGTAACATTTATTATTTGAATCATGTAACATTTATTATGCCACACAAAAAGGTTTCCCAACAGATACGCCATACAAAAAGGTGGCGTGGCCCTGTTAAGACAACGTAGTACTTGGGACAGAAATGGAGCGGGCCTGCGTCTTGCGGGTGTGTATTAACCGTCTGTTGTGAATTACACCTTTCAAAAAACAAGTTTTCCCAACATATACACGAATCACATTCGAATATCGGGTTTGTGTCATGGCCTAAAATATAGTTTATGTGGTACTATTATGGGACTGAAAAATGACATGCTATTCTATATGGTCGACAATTTAATCACGCATCGCCATCTAAGTGAAATTGTTATGGTATAACTATACAGATATGATATATTTAAAATGATGACTGCTTTCATATATTCATTTTTTTTAAACCGCAAACTACAATTTTATTTCTCACCAAATACCAAAAGTTATAAAGGATAGTAAGATACTAGCCAACCACCTGATTAAAAGTTATTCACCAAACAAAAACACAGACTGAACAAGGATAAAAAAACATATTACAAACTATGTGTTAATACATTTCAAATCTTGTCCATTCGTTCCAGTCCAAGCTCTCCCTTTTCGCCCTGTATTTGATCCATAAAAACGTTGTTGCCTGCATCTC
The DNA here is from genome assembly GCA_030545235.1 of Helianthus tuberosus. Classification (NCBI taxonomy): domain Eukaryota; kingdom Viridiplantae; phylum Streptophyta; class Magnoliopsida; order Asterales; family Asteraceae; genus Helianthus; species Helianthus tuberosus. The sequence continues at coordinate 131,270,777 of CM060436.1, read as the reverse complement.
GCCAAATATTGTATCTATATTAATTCGCTTCCCGCTGAAGATGAATACGTTCCTCGCTTTCCATAAACTCCAACATGTTGACAATATTATGATTTGTATAAACTTTCTTTTCTGCATTTCGATCGTAGCTTGTTTGTAGACTTCCAATAAATCCTTCATAGTAAACCCGTAGATTTGTTGGATTTTACACCACACGCTCACTTTATGCCATAGAATCGATGCCACATAGCAAGCCGTGAATAGATGATCCTCGTCCTCCTCTTGTTCCCCGCAAAGTTTACACATCCCCGAACCTTGTAGCATGCCCCGTCTCTTTAAGCCACCCATTGTTGCTAAACAATTTTGAATTCCGCGCCAACCGAAGATATTAACCTTCTTCGGGACCCATTTATTCCATTCGTAAGGATAAAAAGGAACCGCAAAACTTGTTCATTTTGTCCGAATAGAAGAGACCGAGAACTGCCCATCTTTTGCTGGTGTCCACACCCACTTATCAGGTCCAGAGGCCAAGGTAACTGACCGTCACCGAATCAGGTCGTTTAATCGTAGGGATGTCAATGGGTCGGGTTTGGGACGGGTTTAGGTAATCCCAAACCCAAACCCGGTTAGATAAGCTTGTCCCAAACCCGTCCCAAAACCCGTCGGGTTTCTAGCGGGTAAATACCCATCGGGTATCGGGTATACCCGCGGGTTTCGGGTAAACCCATTAATTTAAAAAGATTACTCGTTGGGTATACTCATCTCAAAACCCATTAGGTATTTATTGGGTAACTACTAACCGGTTACATTTTGTATTGTCATTATAAAAATATATATCAAATAATTACAATGTATACGGAATATAATATCTATATGTGTAAAAAATGGATGTATCATATATATACATATTTAATAATATAAAAGATATTATATCAGGTATACAATGGGGTAAACGGGTATACTTTATCGGGTAATTGGGTCGGGTAAACGGGTATATCACTAAATCCCAAACCCATCCCAATCTATGTAGTTGATCACACTCCGTTGCTGAAGTCGGGTCCTGTCTCCATTCATTCCACCAATCTATCTTCCACCGATACCCTTTTTATGTCTTTCTAACGCGAATAGAGCCGGGAGAACAGTGGCGGATCTAGAAAACCCTTATAGGGGCAACGTTTCAAAGAAAAGGGGTAACGAAATCGAAAAAACGTCAAAATTTTTCAAAATTTACACTACCGTCAGAGCGTTAAGGAGCAACGTAGGTTACCCCTTATTAAGAGGTACATCCGCCCCTGCGGGAGAAGATCCTTAAAGGACCGTCCCCAACCCACCAATCCAGCCAAAATCTTATATTTCTCCCGTTCCCCACCATTCCTTTTATTAGATGCCCAAAATTCAGATTATATGATGTGAGCTCCTTACCCATTTTGATTATCCCATTCCAAATACCAGTTATACCTTCTTTGATTGACATATAAGTTCCTAATTACTTAAATGTCGTTTGTTTAATGGTAAGCTTGATAATATTATCAATTAATTATTTGGATATATAGGTGAGATCTTGGAACTTATAACATACACATTAGTCCATGCTTCTAGTACAATATATTATTGGGAACACATGCATCTATAGTTGTGTTTCTAGTGTTTGGGAGTTTGAGCTAAGGATTTCAGTGACAGATTATTATAAGTTGGAGTAGTTATGGGAATCTTTTAATTATAAAATCATAAAATTAGTCATTTCCAGGGAAGAAGTTTGCTTGCATGTGATAGAAATGGGTCCAAAATATGTGTTTGGGTATACACACATTTAATATTATTAGACCAACGGGTGCATGTAACACCTAGATGTAGTTAAGAGTATGTTATAATAAGAGTTTACTCTCGTTTTCTAACAAGTGATACATTTACATAGGTAGAAATGTGTCAAAACTCTCGGTTTGGGTCATACATACATTTTCAGGATCAAATTGTTTTCATGTGATATAGTGGGTGAGAAACCTATGTCGGTTAGGTAAACAAGCCCAGAGGCTCGAGAGCTACTCATGATCGGCTCGGTTAAAAGCTCGAACGAGTCGAGCCTTAACGAGCCCGAGCCCGAGCTCGAGCCTGAAATACAAAGCTTGTTTAGGCTCGCGAGCCTAAACGAGCCCATACAAAATTTTAATATTTTAATATATAATATATTAATAATGATGATAACATTGATGAGCCGAGCTAGAGCCAAGCTTTTGCTCGTTTAAGCGATGTTGAAGTGAGATCAAGCCGAGTTTTTAGCTCGTTTAAGGTTGTTCTCAAAATAGTTCGAGCCGAGCTCGAGCTTTGGGTTTTATTCGCGAGCCGAGCTCGAGCTTAAAGAAGTAGGCTCGAACCGAGCCGAGCTCGAGCTTCATAAAAACCTAACGAGCCGAGCTCGAGCCTGGTCGAGCTCGGGCTCGACTCGGCTCGTTTACACCTCGTTTACACCCCTAGTTAGGTTGTAATCAGACCATATAGGACTATAGTCTATAAAACCACGACGTAGTTAGAATATGTTGTAATGGAAGTTTAATTTGGGTTTCTGGTAATAAATTTTACTTGAATGTTGTAAAAATGAGACAAAACCTAGGTTTCGGTCATACACCCCTTACTCCCTGAAACTTACGTTATTATTAGACGTAAAATAAACGTTTTTCCGAATTTCATTTGGGGTTTGATAAATCGGCTTTACTTATTTTGTATTTCAAAGTGTAAAAAGTACGTAGTTTTTTTATATTTTTTTAGAACGACAAAATCTTATTAGAACAAACAAAACAAGTCCTCAAGCTAAGGACATTGTACAAAGTAAACAAGAAATAGAAGGAAAGCAACAAACATTGAACAAAAAGGAACATAAACATGTTAAATAGTGGATCATTGACCCACTCAAACCATCTCCAATCTTTATGCTTCATCTGTGTGATACAATTAACAAAGAAGCCTTGACATCCTCACACACCTTTTCCGTTTCGAAATACTTTGCCGTTCCGCTCCCTCCAAAGAACCCAAATGGTTGTATACATGATGCCTAGCAATGTTTTTTTTATATGGAAATAACGAAGATCGGTTGATTTCAATTATTTGAAGAAGATTATTTGAAGGGGATACATGTACATATTCCTTTACAAAAATGATGGCATTGATCAAAATTTCTTTAGTTAAAGTAGTTTATGATGTTGCTTATATTGAATTATATGTGAAGATGGTCGGTCCAATGGGCTAAGGATAGGCATGGGTTTAGGGTCATCAAAAAATAGAGGCCTTCAATTTTTAAATTTTTTTTATATATGGATTAGTTAAGAATGAGATCAAATACAAACAATTGTGTCTGTAAGAACTGTAAGAACCAACAGATAATTGACAAGTGTCCCTCAATAAAAAATTAGTTTAGGGGTAATTTAGATCTTTTGAACATATTTATTTATAACTAATTAAAAATAATACTAAAATATCCCTAAATACATGCAAGTTTAATTCAAATCAAAGTTTGAATTTTTTAACATATTCATGATCGAACCAAAAAAATATAATTAGCACTACACTATATCATTAGCATAACATTTTTAATCGTTCTTCATTATCAGCATATCGTCCTCAATCGTTCTCCATTATCAACATAAACGATATTAGCACAACACCCTCAATCGTTCTCCATTATCAGCACATCACATGTGCTAATTATATCTACTTTTGGTTTTCAAATTTGACACAGATGTGTTGATTATATATATTTTTGGTGTTTGTTTGTATTATATTGTAATTAACACATAATCAACACATTATCAGCATAATTGTAAAACACCTTTTGGTAACTTTTTTAAAAGTCACTTTTCTAAATAAAAAAAAGGTATAGCAATATAGTACTTATATTAAAGATAAAAAAATACTTGATTTTATGGTATAATTTTTTTTTTAAAAATAATCAAATATATAAAAGTTATTTTAGTTTAAAAAACTTTGATGGAATTTGTATTTAATGGAAAATGTTCAAATGACTAGCAATTTTACGAAATTGCCCCTAACTTTTTAGTAGCAATTTTTAATTAGGAATAATTGCATATTTAACTTTATAACTTTTAGATTGCAATTACTCCTTGTTTTATTTGAGAACAGTAACTTCGAATATTAGTTATTGTTTGTGTCAAAACCTTCACCTATATATGAAACTGGCACACTAACTTCGAATCCTACAAAACTTTGTTTTTAGGAAACTTGAAATTGCATATATAGGTTAAACTTGACAGTTGACTTTGTTTTTCTTATTGTTTTGTTTTGTTCTTGGCAATGTGACAAATGATTGACAAATGATTGTTGATAAAATATTTTTATTATTGTCACAGTAACTTTGTTTTTATTATTGTTTTGTTTTGTTTTTGTATTTTTTTTTAGATTGGATTGATTCAAGATGGAAGATTATAACATAGATGCACCAACATGTGAGAACATGGCTCAATCAAAATGGGTAAATTTGCAATTTTACTAGTTAATAGAGAGGAAATTTGCAATTTAATTTTTGGTATACATATGCAATTTCAAAGTTTTTTAAGGGGAAATATATGAAAAAACCCTGGCACACTAACTTCGAATCCTACAAAACTTTGTTTTAAGGAAACTTGAAATTTCATATATAGGTTAAACTTGACAGTGACTTTGTTTTTCTTATTGGTTTGTTCTTGACAGTGAATGACAAATGATTGACAAATGATTGTTGATAAAATATTTTTATTACTGTCACAGTCACAGTAACTTTGTTTTTCTTATTGTTTTGTTTTGTTCTTGTATTTTTTTTGTTAGATTGGATTGATTCAAGATGGAAGATGATAATATAGATGCACCTAGGGCTGCAAACGAACCAAACAAACACGAACAAGACCTTGTTCGTGTTCGTTTGTTAAGAAATATATGTGTTCGTGAACCGTTCACGAACACTTATCGAACGAGATTTTATGTTCGTGTTTGTTTGTTAAGGAAATGAACTTGTTTGTGTTCGTTTGTGTTTGTTTGTTAATTTTAGGCAACGAACAAAAACAAACGTTGACGAACACAAATGATCACAAACTAATGTTCATGAACACAAATGGAAACAAACGAACACAAATAATCGTTCATGAACAGAATATATAATACACTGACACTTATTAGATATTTAATTTGTCGGAATTTTGAAGTATTTAAATAAATATAAAAACTAAAAACACTAATGAACTATCGAACACAAACGAACATGTTACCGAATGTTCACGAACATAAACGAACGAACACGACCTCTGTTCATGTTTGTTTATTTAACTAAACGAACGAAATTTCTTGTTCGTGTTCGTTTGTTTAATAAACAAACGAACACAAACGAACTTCCCGCCAAACGGTTCACGAACTGTTCGTCGAACGTTTGGTTCGTTTGCAGCCCTAGATGCACCAACATGGGAGAACATGACTCAATCAAAATTGGTAAATTTGCAATTTTACTAGTTAATAGAGGGGAAATATGCAATTTAATTTTTGGCTTGGGTATATATGCAATTTCAAAGTTTTTTAAGGGGAAATATGCAAAACACCCTTTTAATTATAAGGGTTTTATTTGTAATCAATACCAACCCTTGATTTAAACTATCAATGGCTTAGATATGTTCTTACGGTTCATACAATTAGCACTGTTCGTACAGGATCTCAACTCGGATTAGTTAAACAGTTCTTAAATAAAGGTCCCAATTAATGTGATCAGTTTTTAAAGAAAGACCAAAAGCCCGATCATTCCAATTTAATGTGACTAGTTAATGCAATGATAGGATTAACGACTAGCAGTAGTAATCATCTTTGTTCCATCGAAAATGCGCCATTCCAAAATCCAAACCCAACCGTTCATCCTAAAATCCCTAAATCAAGGCCGCCAACATCGTTCCTTTAAATCTTCGAGTCTTCGCTTGTTGTTATTACTCAATGGCGTCATTGGGGATTGGTGAGTTGTGAGAATTTATGGCTAAAAATCCGATATTAGGGGTAGGCGTGAATGATGAATCACAAATTGAATGATAATTAGGTAAGTTTTTAATTTCTAACGGCTATTTTTGTAGCAAATTCTAATTTGTATATAAAACATTCTTGAATTCCTAGGGTATGTAGTATTCTGTTTTCTAATATTGCCGGTCCAAGACCCCGGGTAAAGAGGAGGGTTTTTACTTTATATTTTAAGTTGTTGTTTGCACACTCTTTATTGTGAAATTGTACAAATTCAAAGGACCTTCACTTTGTATTACGCTTAACGTCTTCAAAAACGTTGAAACTGTCATGTATGTGAATACACATATTTGTGCCAAATATTATAATTTTGAGGTATTGCTTAAATCATTATGGTAGAACTATAGTGAACTTCTATTTAATTCTTTTATTTACTTTTGAATCATATGTTATGATAGAACTTTTGTACACTTCACAAACTTCATGTTGTGTTTTAGTCAAGACAAAACTTGTGTATATAATGTTTGTCTTATATTACCGTCTATTGTATCACACATAAGCATATCAAGTTAGATTTTATAAATCATGGTGTTACAACAAGTGGGCAATTTTTTTTGTAATGGTTAGAAATTTGTCAACATATAGCCAATAGACCACTATAATAACAAAAGTTAGTGTCAAGATTTCACCATTGTCATAGTTTTTCTTTTTTGTGTTATGTTTATGACACTGATCTCCTTTCCGACCCTCGAACTTTTCGCTCAGTAGTGTTATGTATATAGTTTCCGTATAGAAATTTTTGGGTATATACGTTTTCGACCCCCGGTTTTATAGAAATTTTTTGGTATATACGTTTTCGACCCCCGTCTTCATTGTCAAGCTACGGCCATGGTTGTAGAAATCGGCCTAGGCGGCCGATTAATCGGCGCCTAGGCGCTAGGCGGTCATCTACTGCCTAATTTTGAGCTAGGCGGTCAATTAATCGGTCATGGTCAAAAATCGGTCAAAATCGTTCCTAGGCGGTCAAAATCGGTCCTAGGCGGTCAAAATTGGTCAAAATCGGTCAAAATCGAACCATACTATCTGAAACTTGAAGTATTTATGTGAATTTTGAAGTATTATTTTTATATTATTGGGTATATATATATAATTTTGAAAAAATACATATAAAAATCCCATTCCGATTAATCCTGATTAATCCCGATTAATCCCTAGGCTGTACCTCACCGCCCGACTAGCGCCTAGCGCCTTCTACAACATTGGTTACGCCACTGTTTTTTGCGTCGTACTAAGATACTCGTCTACAACAACAATTCCAACCACCAAAGTCATCATGCAATTCTAATCCAACGACAATTTCAACCACCCACAACAATTCTAACTCAACGATGATTTCAACTGCTAAAGTCGTCGCCACATATCAGCATGCTTTCCCTAAGTAAAATCATACACACCTCACGTGTCGGTCATTATAAAGTGCATGATTTTATATAGGTGGTTTCTTGGGCATGATGTTGGATGTTAGTGTCTTTATGGTTTGTTCAAAACTTCATGGTGGGTTCAAAGGTGCTAGAGATAAGACTAGTTCAATATTAAAAAATTAAGAATAATAATGTTGCCCCCTTAAAGAAAGATCAAATACCCTACTTGCCACCTTTCAAGCGTTCTTAACCATATGGTTGAGTGATGTGAAAAGAAAAAAAAATATAATCATTAGGCATTTGTCGCAATTAAAATGCTCAAATTGTTATAATCTAAAAACAAGATGGTCTTAATGGTAAATTGGTAATACTAATTTATAATATAACAGTTGAAGTACAAGATCTAAGTCCAAATCTATATATTACATGGAAAATCACTTTAAAGACGTCACTGTATCTATACTTTCTATAAAATGAGAAAACACGATAAAATAAAAAAAAGCTGATGTGGCAGCCATAGAGACTGTCTAACAATGTTTTTCTTATGTCATTATTGCGTCATAAGTCTTAATATATAAAATCACTTAAAAAAACATCTAAACCTCTGCCCATATCCCTTTATAATAGCCAGCAGAGGTTGAAGGTTCATACAATGCCATTATATCAGCAGAGTTTAATTGTCGGGAATTTCAAATTCAAAACGCATGGGAATACATAATTTGCAATTAATGCATGTCACTTACACACTCATGTCAATTATCTTCTTATATAAGGTTTGGGGTGCGTAAAGCGTGATATGTTTTTATTGATATTTTAAGCCCATTTTACACATTAGTCAAGTTTTAAATTTATAAAAGTAGATATTCTACTAACACTAAACACACACTTGAGCAAGTGCACCTATCGTGAGCGTGGTATAGCTTTGGTAAGATACTTAGACCGTCTAAGGACACAAGAACTTTTAATACCGGTTTATCCTCAACGTCTAATCAATCTAATTTTTTTTTAGAAAAGTTTTGAAATATGAAAATAAAAACTAAAAATGCAGAAATTAAGTAAAATAAAAACAGATAGACAAGATGAATCACTTGAATCCGAGTCGCCTTTAATGTATCCTTTGATGATTTTCGCACTTTCGGACTTTTTAAGAGATTATCTTAGTTATAGTAGTAGGCCCCTCTTTTGAAGGTGACGTTACCCTCAACCCAGTGGTTTGAGTCAGCAGGGATACAATCCCAAAGGGTCGGAATATCGAAAGATAATTAATTAAGTTATTAATGCGAAAAGTGGTAGGCCCCTCTTTTGAAGGTGACATAACCCTCAGCTAAGTGGTTTGAGTCAGCAAGGAATACAATCCCAAAAAGCCGGTTTAATGTATTAATAGTAGTTTACATCTGAGGGGTTCAAGCTATTCGCACCCCCGCCATCCAATACCAGTGGGTATTGAAGGAGGTCCTAGTAAGCTTGAACTAGGTCCTTGCAGGATCTATACACTGAACAAAGCAAGAACCTTACCGAACCATTCCCCTAACCCCCGACCAGGTAATCAACATGCTTTTATATAGACCGTAAAAACATGAATGATGTAATCTTTTACTTTATATAGACAGTAAAGTAACATCAAGATACCACAGAAAAATGATAGGAAGAATTCACCTTCAACATAAGAAACTAGTTATTAAAGTCATTAATACAAAACTAAATAAAAGAAAACAGGCATTACTGTACCTTTCATAAACAAAGTCAAAAATTTTCAAAAATCAAAATAATGAGCAAAGTATATCTTCTCATAGAAGATTCTCTACTTTCGCGCCAAAAAGCCCTATAGCAAAAAGCATTTCTCTCTTATAGTCCAGTGCTCCACTTATTTGCATAAGAGCAACACTAGACTGGGGGGACTTGAAGGGGTAAGGTCCCAAAAACCTCGTGTTAAGTACTTGGGACCATACCTGTAACAACCCGCACTTTCGTGCGTTGTTACCACTCGTTCTACTCGTTACGCCTAGCACCAGAGATTCGGATCATAATGTAACTATATCGCATAAATCGCTAAATCGCAGTATTTTCGCATATTATCGCATATTTTATCACTATCACATCACATTTCACTTGCTGACAACCACGAAGATGTCAAGTGAGGACCAATTCTACCCTCCTTGATAGCCGTGATGACATTGAGAGAGGACCTATTCTACCCTCCTCATTAACACACAATAACGTTCACGATGACATCGAGAAAGGACCTATTCTACCCTCCTCGATGACCGTGAAGCGTCACAAGGTAATCGCATACTCGAAACGAAACCAAGTTATTGTATCGCAACTTTGAAATATGGATATGTATATACGACCCAATGTGACTAATTATGATAGATATATGAAAATATGGATAAAAAGGTGTGACCCAAAACTATTTCAATGCTTAACAATCGAAACGGAACACCTAAGCGCAGCTCGCCGAAGGACAGCCGAACGGCTAGGCCAGCCGATCGGATGGGCCAGCCGATCGGATGGGCCAGCCGAACGGACGGCCCCCACTCACCATCCTCTCATCCTCCTTGCCTATAAATACCCCCCAGTCACAACAAGAACACTTGATGTGACTGCTGCTGTTCGACCAGACGCTCCAACCCCTTCATCTCTCGATTTCTCGCGATTCTTGTAAGTTCTCGATCTAAACCTTGTACTTCTATGATCTACACTCAATTTCACACCTTTCTATCTTTTAAAAATCAATTTTTAACCGTGAAATCTACTGATTTGAGGTGTTCAAAGAAGATGTCATCAAGAGTTCATCTGAACTTCAAAGTATGACCTCATTTTACCATGAACAACTCAGATCTGAGTGATTTCCACATGTTTTTATAACAATCTCACCTAGAATATTATGTATCTGATCAAAGTAATGTGTGATTCCGGGTTAGACATGGAAAAACCGTCAAAAGCGGTCATATCTGATGGAACGGGGTGGTTCCCGGCTGTTAAAACGGGCCGAATTCGATGGAATTTCAGTAGTTTAACATGACGACACATCATCTCAGACAATACGACCGGTAACTTTTTCAAAAACAATTGAGAGTGACTTAATCAAGAGGAATTGCACGAGTTGCCGTCCGATCGGACTGCTGTCCGGTCGAACGGCAGATCAACCTCAAACCAGCCGATAGATTAACATGCCAACCGAACGGTCAGCATGTCAGCTGACCGGGTAACATGCTAACCGACCGGTCAGCATGTCAGCCGATCGGATAACATGCCAACCGAACGGTCAGCATGTCAGCCGACCAAGTAACATGCTAACCGACCGGTCAGCATGTCAGCCGATCGGATAACATAACAACCGGCCGGTCAACATGTCACCCGATCGGGTAACATGCTAACCGACTAATCAGCGTGTTAGCCAATCCGGCTCATCCAATCGGGTTGCCACTAGCCCTATTATTCAACTTTTCTCCGCACCTCGCTTACGCTACCATTCCGTGTTCATGCTAAATCAGGCGCACTCTAAATTAACCCAGTCAAGTTGTGTCCTCGATAGATACGCACGGTGAGTATACTCGAACCCCTTTTTAATCGTATTTTTGGGTGTAACATACGTTCCTAATAAATCGAACTTAACAAATGAATTACTCAATCAAACTACTTATCACCTGTGAATGACTGTTATGCATATTTATACGTGATGCTAGTTACATACGCGTTAGGACTCATACTCGCGAGGTCCCGCCTTAACTAGTATAGTACTATAGCACCCGACGGGGTCTAGTTAGGATGAATAGCAATCGCGGTCGAAGCTCGAGTGACTTAGCTGTAGTATCTGTCTTTATGCATGTATGTTGAGGTATCCCGTTTATGTATTTGGTAATTCGCAACACTTTTATCTATTTTATCGCTACACTATCAAACTTGTATACTCGCCAATACTTTTGTATTGGCGTTGTTTTAACGTATGTTGCAGGTTAGATCGCTATCTACTTCAATCAAGCTAGGAAGTCTAGAAACTCGCCTAAAATCTAGGTTGTCGGATTTGTATTGTTCGAGAGGACAAGAAATCTGTGATAACTTACGTGATTGTATTATTTGTTAGTATGGGATAACGAATGTAATAAATATTATCGCAATATAGTTGTTATGGATTCTCTTGAGCAATCTAATTCGCCTAGTGCCGCGCCCCGATGATTCCGCCATCGGTTGGGGTGTGACAATACCACAACCTCGTCTTTTAACCCTCTTTAGACCTTGCGCGGCCGCGCACTGGTCCCACAAAGAGAACTTAGAACAAAAACAGCAAGCAACATCGGCGCGCCAAAAGGAAACTAACGAATCCTTGCGACTCTCTCCATAACAAACAAGGATAAAAATCCCAGCAAACACTCTCGCTTTAATAATACCCAGATTTGTATATTATTTACTGCACCGATACCACATGATAAGGAGTCACACTAGATTATGGCAGTAATCTTCTAGAAGACTCAATCGTGCTCATCCCGGGCTCCCTTGAAGTCACGATGATGGCATGGAATTGAAGAGAAATCTCAACTTGCCCACTTTCCACGTGGCAATTCCCTAGCCATTGATCTAGATCACAATCCGTGTGCTCTCACATACGATTGAGAGGATTAACGGAGGGAAAGTAACCGCTTACGGAGTTAGCATCTTCCGTTAACATTTCAATAACAGGTTTTCCCGCCCAAACTCCCGGCTATAAATAGAAGAGTAATTCTGGTACAAACTTAAACTTACATTCACTTCACTTATACTTCTTCTTCCTCAAATACCGATACTTATTCTCACGCCGGAGGGTGGTCACGGAGAGAACCCCCATTCTCCCCGTGGCGAGTCTAACGGTGTCTGTTTTGCAGCTATCGGAAAGAGAAGAAGATCCATTCCCCTGAACCAAACGAGAAGAAACCAACCCTCTTTATGCAGAACCTAACCCCCTGGGTTATCTGATTCCGGTCATTTAACCAGTGTTTCTTCAGAAGTGAATGAACAGTAATAACCAATATAAAAAGAAAATAAATTGGTTGTTTAACCAATATAAAAAGAAAAGAAAAACCCTCACCAAAATTCAAAATTGAATTATTAAATCATTAAGAATTTATTTCTACATATACATTTTTAAGTTGAGGGAATAGTGGCAGGCTTGTCTGGCACTTCCCTATTGAACCAACCCATTTTTAATTTAATTTTATTCCCAGTTTAAAATTACGGTTTTAGCCTTTATTTAAAATTACGTTTTTGCTCACAGTTTAAAATAAAATTATATTTTTGCCCCTGGCTCAAAATTACGCTTCTGCCCTCAGTTCAAAAACCAATTTTTAATTTTATTCCCAGTTTAAAAGTACGGTTTCGCCCTCCGTTTAAAATTACGTTTTTGCCCCCATGTCAAAACAAAATTATGTTTTTCCTCTAGCTCAAAATTACAATTTTGCACTCAGCTCTAAATTACGTTTTTGCCGACAGTTCAAAATAAAATTATGTTTTTCCCTATAGCTCAAAGTTATGATTTTGCCCCCAGTTTAAAATTATGATTTCGCACCCAGTTCAAAATATAGTTACGATTTTGCCCTCTGTTCAAAATTATGATTTTCTTCCCATTTCAAAAATTTCGATTTTTTCCCCACAGCTGCCTGGCACTTCCCCATTGGTCTAACCAAATTACGATTTTGCCCCGTTTAAATATACGGTTTTGCCATTGGTTTTGTTTTCTCTCTCCCATCCTAATTACGATTTTGCCCTCGGTTTCAAATTTACAGGTTTGATATCGTTTTTGTTTTCTGTCAAACTACGATTTTGCCCCAGTGTAAAATTACAGTCATGCTTTCGTTTTAGTTTTTTTTTACAAATCTATGGTAGTGTTTTGTTTTAATTATTGACTCGGTGTAATTTTTATTCGTGTCAGGTGGTTGCGTGGCACACGCTCATTTGTCCTGAAAAATTACAATTTTGCCCCAGTTAAAAATTATACTTTTTCTATCGTTTTAGTTTTTTTTAGCAAAAGTATTGATAGTGTTTTGTTTTAATTGGTTTTCTCGATGTAATGTTTTTTGAGATCGTGTTATGAGTAGTATGTACAAGTAACCGAAACACAGACGTATATGAAAGAGAAATATTTGGCTTAGTGCCCCGCAACGCGGGCGGGGCAACACCTAGTTCTTATAGATAAATAGAACTGCCCATAGTCACCGATAGTGACATAGAACTATTTATCATTGAAGGTAATTAGGTAAATCAAATGTAGATGATGAAAGTAATAATGAGTGAATAGTTTCAGAACTATACTCGTAGCTAGGGTTGTTCACGAGTTAAATCGAACCGATCAGACCTTTACTCGTGCTTGGTTTGTTTACAAACCGAACTGAACCGAACGTTTTTTTTTTCAACAGAGCCAAAGTTAAGCGAGCGTCTTTCGATCCGAGCATTTTTCGAACGAACGTCGAGCGAGTATCGTGTGTCGCAGAACAAAAAAGGAAAGTGATGATGGGGGCGCTAGTTATCAAAATAAAGTGTCGTTCCCGTCCCTGAGGTTTCATCCAATTAGAACACAAGTAAAAAATTAACAAATAACAAGCAATACAAAAACACTCATCCAGTTCTATTAAGATTAACTGAGCGAGAAGATAAATCGTTGACCAATTGAAACATACCCTTGTTCTATCGGAAGTTTGAAATTGAAAGAACCGATTGAAGCAAAACCCTAGCTAATTGGCGTCTTGGCGAATGACGATGGAGAAATCGAATGATGATGGCCAATGGGGGGTTTTGAATAGGATCTTGTACTTTGAATCAAATGGCAGGTTGAAACGTGAGTATTGATCGACGCTTCACATTTCAGTATTTGAAATTTTGACTCAGTTACTCAAATGGACATGTAAGTATTGGACAATGGACTATTGGTGTTGGACTTTAATTCTAATTACTTAAATGATCTTATTTGGATCTTGGACCAAACATTGTTAATGTTTGACTCTAGTCATTTCATAAAAATGATATATATCAAAAAAAAAAAAAAAAATCGAGGTGAACCGAACTGAGCGGACTTTTGCTCATGCTCGGTTCGTTTACAAACCAAACCGATCTAAACCTAGCGTTTTTACAAACCAGGGGCGGACCCAGATTGAACGGGTCGGGGTCCCCGGACCCCAATGTTTTTCAAAAAAATTAGTAGATACGGTATGTTAAATTTTATAAGGACCCAATAAATACAATTCGGTGGACACTATAAAAAAGTAAAGCTGGTGTAGTGGTAAATCATTCTCTTTAATTATCAACAAGAGGTCATGAGTTCAATCTTTGTATAGCCTTTTTTTGTTTTTTGTTTTTTTGAAATCTAATTCAAACCTCGCTCTGAACCGATCCGAACGAGAAACGACCCGAAAATTTTAAAATATTGTTATAAAAATTTTGTACACCGAAAAAATTGACCCTATTGGAAAAAATTCTGAATTCATTACTGCTTGTAGCCATTAGATATAATATTTTATGTTATGTGGTTACTTTGGTATCATGGTATGCAAACTATGGTTTTGCGTTTAAAAATATCATAATACGTAGAAGATTAAGGTACTTTTAAATTTTAATGGTACACAAATTAAATACTTGAATATGATTTAAATAGCATTTAATACGATATTCAAAAATTTGTATTTAATAATGTGATACAAAATAGATATTCAAACCAGATTCGTATAGCATTAACTACACGCAAAAGAAAATGCTTTTTTTTTTTTTTTTTACAATGTGTAACAACATATTTTATAGGGCTTTATAAGGGGCATTAAAAATTTTGATAATGCCTTTACATCATTACTCATGGACATTATAGAGGGATGAAAAGAGAGAAGCATTTCTAGAATAATGCCCAATAAGAAGGAAAAACAATGAAACTAATAAATGAAAGGGCATTATGAAGCCTTAACCATTACATTAACCATTATGATGATGATGTGTCAAAAAATGCCCCTTAAGGGGCATTAACCATTACCCATAGTCTAAGTCATTTAGAAGGTCGGAAGTGATTAACGTAGTATTTATTATATGAAACAAGTAATCTATTTTTTTAATGGCAAACGATACTTTTATTTCACACCAAATTTTACATCAAAAACATATTCAAATGGTTAGTAAAAAACTAGCCAATCACCTGAAAATTTCTCACCAAATTACATATAACTAAAACATAAAAAACAGTCTTTTCGTAACCAACTTCAAATTTTAACCATTTATTCCACTCCAGGTTTGATTTTCCCCCTGCATTTGATCCATGCGAAGGATGTTACCTGCATCTCTCCAAATATTGCCTCTATATTCACCCTTTTTTCCACTAAAAATGAGTTCGTTTCTCGCCTTTCAAATGGTTTAACACGTATTCAAAATTTTTGTTTTTACGAAGCTTCTTTTCCAGACATCAATTTTCCTTTGTTTGTAGAGTTCCAGTAAATCCTTAATGTTGAAAGCGAAACAAGTAATCTATTGAGGACACGATTATAACATGATTCGCCACATAGGAAACATAAATGAAAGGTGGCGTGGATTGAACCACAATTACCACGGGCCGACTTTTCTCACTTTCCTAGATTTTGACACTTAAAAAAATAAATTAAAATAATAAAGGGAATAGTGGTTTAGGTTATGACCACACCTTAGAGTAGTGATTTTGGATGGTGGATTAGAGGCGGGTGACATGACGCCTATGTGAAGGATCATGAGAGTCATAACCACACCCTGTACCCATACTACGCAAATACATACTCGAATTTGAATCATGTAACATTTATTATGCCACACAAAAAGGTTTCCCAACAGATACGCCTTACAAAAAGGTTTCCCAACAGATACACGAATCACATTCGAATATCTGGTTTGTGTCATGGCCTAAAATATAGTTTATGTGGTACTATTATGGGACTGAAAAATGACATGCAATTTAGGGATGACAATCGAACCCGAACCCGAACCCGAACCCGATGGATATACCTGAAACCCGAAACATCTGGGACGGGATTGGGGTCGGTTAAACGGGTTTGAGAGGGGTTTGGGACTAGTTTTTATTTTTTTCGTGGGTTTGGGATTTGGTGATATACCCGTTTACCCGACCCAATTACCCGATAAAGTAAACCCGTTTACCCGACCCAATTACCCGATAAAGTAAACCCGTTTACCCGATTGTATACCCGATATAATTTCTTTTATATTTTTAAATATGTAAATATATAATACATCATTTTTTCTATACACATAGTTAATTTATCCCGTATACATTATAGTTATTCGATATATTTCTTTAGTGGTAATACTAAATGTAACTGATTAGTAGTTATCCGATGGGTTTTGGGTCGGGTATACCCAACGGGTAAACTTTTTAAAATTAATGGGTTACTCGAAACCCGCGGGTATACCCGATACCCGATGGGTATTTACCCGCTAGAAACCCGACGGGTTTTGAGACGGGTTTGGGACAAGCATATCTAATCGGGTTTGGATAAACTTTCTTTTCCGCATTTCGATTGTAGCTTGTTTGTAGACTTTCAATAAATCCTTCATAGTAAACGCGTAGATTTGTTGGATTTTACACCACACGCTCACTTTATGCCATAGAATAGATGCCACATAGCAAGCCGTGAATAGATGATCCGCATCCTCCTCTTGTTCCCCGCAAAGTTTACACATCGCCGAACCTTGTAGGATTCACCGTCTCTTTAAGCCACCCATTGTTACTAAACGATTTTGAATTCCGCGCCAACCGAACATATTAACCTTCTTTGGGACCCATTTATCCCATTCGTAAGAATAAAAAGGAACCGCAAAACTTGTTAATTTTGTCCGAATAGAAGAGACCGAGAACTGCCCGTCTTTTGCTGGTGTCCACACCCACTAATCAGGTCCGGAGGCCAAGGTAACCAACCGAATCAGGTCGTTTAATCGTTGTAGTTGATCACAATCCGTTGCTGACGTCGGGTTCTGTCTCCATTCCCATTCCACCAATCTATCTTCCAACGATACCCTTTTATGTCTTTCTAACGTGAATAGAGCCGGGAGAAGATCCTTTAAAGGATCGTCCCCAACTCACCAATCCAGCCAAAACCTTATATTTCTCCCGTTCCCCACCACTCCTTTTATTAGATGCCCAAAATTCAGATTATATGATGCGAGCTCCTTACCCATTTTGATTATCCCATTCCAAGTACCAGTTATACCTTCTTTGATTGATATATAAGTTCCTAATTACTTAAATGTCGTTTGTTTATGGTAAGCTTGATAATATTATCAGTTAATTATTTGGATATATAGGTGAGATCTTGGAACTTATAACATACACATTAGTCCATGCTTCTAGTACGATATATTATTGGGAACACATGCATCTAGAGTTGTGTTTCTAGTGTTTGGGAGTTTGAGCTAAGGATTTCAGTGACAGATTATTATAAGTTGGAGTAGTTATGGGAATCTTTTAATTATAAAATCATATAATTAATCATTTCCAGGGAAGAAGTTTGCTTGCATGTGATAGAAATGGGTCCAAAATATGTGTTTGGGTATACACACATTTAATATTATTAGACCAACGGGTGCATATAACACCTAGATGTAGTTAAGAGTATGTTAGAATAAGAGTTTACTCTCGGTTTCTAATAAGTGATACATTTGCATGGGTAGAAATGTGTCAAAACTCTCGGTTTGGGTCATACATACATTTTCAGGATCAAATTGTTTTCATGTGATATAGTGGGTGAGAAACCTATGTCGGTTAGGTAAACAAGCCCAGAGGCTCGAGAGCTACTCGTGATCGGCTCGGTTAAAAGCTCGAACGAGTCGAGCCTTAACGAGCCCGAGCCCGAGCTCGAGCCTGAAATACAAAGCTTGTTTAGGCTCGCGAGCCTAAACGAGCCCATACAAAATTTTAATATTTTAATATATAATATATTAATAATGATGATAACATTGATGAACCGAGCTAGAGCCGAGCTTTTGCTCGTTTAAGCGATGTTGAAGTGAGATCGAGCCGAGTTTTTAGCTCGTTTAAGGTTGTTCTCAAAATAGTTCGAGCCGAGCTCGAGCTTTGGGTTTTATTCGCGAGCCGAGCTCGAGCTTAAAGAAGTAGGCTCGAACCGAGCCGAGCTCGAGCTTCATAAAAACCTAACGAGCCGAGCTCGAGCCTGGTCGAGCTCGGGCTCGACTCGGCTCGTTTACACCTCGTTTACACCCCTAGTTAGGTTGTAATCAGACCATATAGGACTATAGTCTATAAAACCACGACGTAGTTAGAATATGTTGTAATGGAAGTTTAATTTGGATTTCTGGTAAGAAATTTTACTTGAATGTTGAAAAAATGAGTCAAAACCTAGGTTTCAGTCATACACCCCTTACTCCCTGAAACTTACGTTATTATTAGACGTAAAAGAGATGTTTTTTTGAATTTCGTTTGGGGTTTAATAAATCGGCTTTACTTATTTTGTATTTCAAAGTGTAAAAAGTACAGTAGTTTTTTTATATTTTTTTAGAACGGCAAAATCTTATTAGAACAAACAAAACAAGTCCTCAAGGGAAGGACATTGTACAAAGAAAACAAGAAATAGAAGGAAAGCAACAAACAAAGAACAAAAAAGGAACATAAACATGTTAAATAGTGGATCATTGACCCAAATGGTTGTATACATGATGCCTAGCAGTGTTTTTTTTATATGGAAATGACGAAAATCGGTTGATTTCAATCATTTGAAGAAGATTATGTGAAGGGGCTATATGTACATATTCCTTTACAAAATGAAGGCATTGATCAAAATTTCTTTAGTTAAAGTAATTTATGATGTTGCTTATATTGAATTATATGTGAAGACGGTCGGCCCAATGGGCTTCTAAGTATAGGCATGGGTGTAGGGTCATCATTAAAAAATAGAGGCCTCCAATTTTTTAAAAAGTTTTTATATATGGATTAGGGCCAAATAATGAAAAAGTTAAACCAGTTTTTAAATAAAGGTCCCAATTAATGTGATCAGTTTTTAAAGAAAGGCCCAAAGCCCGATCATTCCAATTTAATGCGACTAGTTAATGCAACCATAGGATTAGCGACTCGCAGTAGTAATCATCTTTGTTCCATCGAAAATGCGCCATTCCAAAATCCAAACCCAACCGTTCATCCTAAAATCCCTAAATCCCTAAATCAAGGCTGCCAACATCGTTTCTTTAAATCTTCGAGTCTCTGCTTGTCGATATTACTCAATGGCATCATTGGGGATTGGTGAGTATTGAGAATTTATGGCTAAAAATCCGATATTAGGGGTAGGCTTGAATGTTGAATCACAAATTGAAGGATAATTAGGTTAGTTTTTAATTTCTAACGGCTATTTTTGTAGCAAATTCTAGTTTGTATATAAAACATTCTTGAATTCCTAGGGTATTTAGTATTTTGTTTTCTAATTTTGCTGGTCTCAAGCTCAGGTAAAAGAGGAGGGTTTTTACTTTAAATTTTTAGTTGTTGTTTGCACACGGTTTGCTTTCCCACGTGCGGACGCGGTTTGCTTTCCCACTTGAGGAAAGATGAGAAAACTCACCTTGTGTATGAAAATGGATGTTTTCGTCAACATACAAGGCTTGCGGGAATCACTACGGTTACCGCACATAGCAATGCGGTCCAAACTGTATCCTATTGTCAAAAACAAGTGGAACTGACACTTTAACTTCAGTGACCAAACCAGCAAGTGGTCTTCCCGGGCACTGACAGCAGCGGTCAGCTGACCGCCCAATGCACAGCTGCCCAGCCCACATGCATAAAAGCTGGTAGGCAGACTGACAACACCAGCAGGACTTATTCTCACGCTGGAGAGTGGTAACAAGGAGCAACCCCACCCCATCCTCATTGTTACGAGTCACGGCGTGTTTCCTTGTGCATGAGACAGACTAGAGGACGACCCAGATATCGATCGAGGAAATAAGGGATTAACCCTACTTGACGAAACTCAACTCGTGGACTAATCCCTAGATTATCCACTGCTTCATCATTGGCGCCCACCACTATTCCTCTTAGCACAGTTCTCTCTTCTTTTCAAAGATCATGTTCGAACACCAGAATATCAACATGGGGGGACCCTTCATCCCAACAAGCGCAGGTCAAACAGGGAACACTCCCCAGAGCCAACCAACAGGCCATATTGACACATCCGCACACATGGGTAATCTCTCAGCGAATATGCTAGAGGTTCCCCAATTTACCCCAATTTTACCACCAGGAGTCGATCACCACTCCTAGTACTTACAACAGCAGGCTCTCTTGAACGCAGCCTACGCACAGGCTTGCGCGGGCACGCAGCAGGCCGGAGGCCTAAGCCAACCCCATTCACACCCGCGCCACGTATTCTTCAATGTGAGGCACTACCTTGTAACGCCCATATTTACAAAAGGTCAAAACGACAAACATTTATGATTTTTACCTTCTTTTCGACATTTACCAAAATACCCTTTATATATATAGTTCGAGTAAACACAACCATCAAAAGTTTGTCACGAGTGTTATCCCGAACTACCATATTAAATCACAAGTCCTTAAACTTACTTACGAAAATCCTAAATATTTAGTTAACATTACAACCAAAAAGGAGTTTTGACCCGTTTGACACAACACATAACCGGAAGCGCATAGCGGGCATGAGGTGCAGTGTGTTCGATCCAAGCTCTCCTTCATCAAAGATGAGATTTACCTATCATACACAACACCAAAAACGATCATTAGTTTATTTTACTAAACATAAACTATAGCTTTCCTTTACTTA
The DNA here is from genome assembly GCA_030545235.1 of Helianthus tuberosus. NCBI lineage: Eukaryota > Viridiplantae > Streptophyta > Magnoliopsida > Asterales > Asteraceae > Helianthus > Helianthus tuberosus. The sequence continues at coordinate 131,249,635 of CM060436.1, read as the reverse complement.
TCTTTATACGGCCCATTAACAAAAATCACTATTTTTATTACATCCTTGTTGTAACCATTCTTTCCATTCTTACATCAAGTCCGTTTACACACATTCATTTTTAACTTTCCATTAACATTCAAGCTTAGGAACCATCCGACCCATCCGTAACGGGTCAAGGTTTAACCATCATCATACAAGTCTTAATTGACCCATTCGTAACAGGTCAATACATACCATACCATTTTAACACAATTTCATCATTTTGACCCGTCTATAACAAGTCTTTACTTATACCATTTTATCATCATACTTTCCAACCATTTTTACCCATTTGTAACGGGTCATTACGCATTGTTTACTCTTTTATTTTCTAATCATACTTTCAATACTCAACACATCAAATTTACCATGTTCTACAATACAACTTTACACTAGGATTTATGAACCAAGACTAACTTTCATACTCTACATAAAGGATAGACAAAGTTCATATGAACTTACCGTGATCTTGCATTCCTAGCGCCTTGGATTGACTTGTACCTTCATCCGTTACACGACCTAAACGTCTAATAAAACATAGTACGTGTGTAGGTAGTGATACGACGCTCCAAGCAAACCCGGTGAAGTTTACGACGCAGGATACACAAAATTGTGAGTTCATGTCCCCACTTTTAAACTTTTACTTGTTTTCTAAACTTGGGGAAAATACATGTACGATGGTATGTAGAATACAAAAACTAAGGAATGATACATAGATCATGTGACGTATAGGGTGCCATAAGCACCGTTAATCAATTACATACCTAGACCGCAGAACAAAATGTTAGATCTAATGGGTTTCAGGCAGCCACACTCTTGGCCACGCTTTTACCAAAAGTGCTTTTGTGTCTCTAGTGAATCGACAAGTAAAAATGCCTATGGTTTGGATGCTTCCTATGTCGTTACATATGTTAGTGGCCTCGCGAACCATTAGCGATCTCGTATTCCTTACATTTACAGAAATACTTGGTTCGATACAATTACATACCATGTTTTCTACAACGAATACTTAAATGTTTTACACAAAACTGCATGAATTCGCACCAACATTATGTTGATGATTTTCCAAAACTTACATGTATTTCAGGTAACTAAAGTGGATGTACGTGCGGTCTTACCCTTGCTCCTGGATGTCGTTTATGTTTTTAGCTATGTTGTGTCAAGAATCCTATGCCTATTTTGTGGGATTTGGTTATTATATTCCATCCTGTGTGGTGATATAAGAATCAAAGCCTTGATGTTCGTCTTTTAAATAAAGTTGTAAACTTTTCAGACAATATTTATCTTGCGATGTAAACGCTAGACCTAACTTATGTTTTGGATTTGTAATGTTAATGGCATTTTGGAGTTATTTTATGAGCATGTAGTATGTTTACCATTCGTACGCAATGAGAACCTTTCAGGATCACACCTCGTGCTTCCGCCTTATAAAAGGGTGTGACAGGCAAGCTGATGATAGTGTGAATCCTTTTCATGAAGACTACTAGACGAAAGTAATCTATCATCACACAAATGAGCAGCCGTAAAAAACGAATAAAAAACAAATCGATGAAGGTCCATCAAAAGAGAAGAAACAAGCCTTGATAATGATTCAAGAGGATGAAGTTTTTAATTGGAATAAATATATTCCAAAAGAGAAACTTTCTTTGGTTGCTGAGATGAGACCAAGCTAGGAGGAACGTCATGCACGAATGAAATTGAGTGAAGTGTACGCGATTTTCATAGAAGCAAAGCGTGCAAAAAGATGGAATGATGAGAGGAAGTGTTTTGTAGATCCTCAAGGGAATCCGGCAGTTGATCCTGATATGGTAGATTTTAAAGCACTTGTTGCTGCTATTTCGACTGCGGGAGTGTATTCCTCAAGGATCAGAGAGAATCCAAACTATAAGAAAGAAGTGGATGAGGGAATAAGAAGGGTGATCTATGCCAGTGTCGAAAATAAGAAGAGCGTTGAAGAAATTGTTGACGAAAGCCTGAAGATGCAGGATGAGATTCTAAAAAAGACTGCTGACAACACACCTGTGGCAGATCAAGTTGAGGTAACAACTCAAACTAAATCTACCGAGTCGTCTGATAATGCTAAGTCAACTGATAAAATTGATGAAATTGATAATAAATATAAAAACAAAACTGATGAGCAGTGCAGGTAATGCATGGAAACATGCAGTGGCTGTACTGAGAAGGATGAAAATTTAAGATCCATAAACATTGAGTTTACTAAGATAGAACATATTTTAAAGAAAAATGTATTGAAATGCTTGAAAATGAAAAATTTTTGAAACAAAAAGAAGAAGAGCTGACACTAAAGTATGATAGTCTGGAAAAAGAAAACAAAATTTTAAAACAAAAGTTTTCGGCTGATTGCAATGAATGTTTAAAATTATTCAAGGGTTGCAAAAAGAATATGATGGATTGAAATTGTCATATCATACTGTAAAAGTCTGGATGGGAGATTGTCAAAATGTTTAGAAACAACAAGATTTATTGAAGCCAAATATGAAGGAAAACAACGGGTTTTAAATCAATATAGTGATGAGGTTGCTAAACTTAAACAAGAATTGGCTGAAAAAGAAAAAAGTTGTTAATAAACTTCAAAGTTATCATGCTTCTTCATACATTCTGGAACGTATTTTCAACATCACACCAGATGATAAAGATTCTGAAAAGACAAAAAGGGAATTGGGTCAGCATATCATCAGGTGCCACCACCGTTGGAGAATAATTATACATTCTATGATGACGAGAAAGTGGCAAAAGTAATAAACATGGTTGACCAAATACCTGACAATATTGATGTGACTTACACCAAATCTGATGATCTTGGTGATTCAGAGGTGGTAGGTAAGGTTGTTGAAAGCGTTCTGATAGAGGAGTCTACTAAAACAGATAAGTCCGAATCACATGATGAAGATAAGGAAAGTTTTCATGAAAATTATCTAGAGAATTCAAAATCCAAGAAAGATGCGAATGATGATTCAATAGGAATGACATATTACATGATTGGATCGGACAAATTGTTCTCAGATATTGAAGTTCCGATTCAAAATGTGATTTTGGAAAAGATCGACAAAGTGTTTAAATTGGTAGAAATTGAGAAATTTGAAATTTCAAAGTTTGCTATAAAGAGCAAGAAAACTTTTTATAACAAACCTGATTACAAAAAGAAAAAACATGAAGGCTAGTTTGGGTTATAAAAAGAAACAAAATCAAAGAAAACAGGCTGAAAAATCAAATCATCAGAAAAAGACGAACTTTGTTCACGGAAAAAGTTTAGAAAAAGAGAAAGAACTCCAATTTAGTCGATAGACTAATGAAGAGTTCTATGCTCAAAAGAAACAGCAACAGCAGGCTAAAGATGTTTCAAAGAAAACATGCTTTAAATGTCAATAAGTGGGTCATGTTAGTCGTAAATGTCCACAAAATCTGAAGCCTGTTGATGTTGAGAAAATGAAAGTTGATGAAGTAAAACAGAAGTCATCCAAGGTTGAATCACAACAAACTTGGAAACCAAAAACACCTAGATTTGAGACTAAACACATTTGGAAATCAACGGCTTATTTGACAAAACCAAACCAGTTTTGGAAACCAAAAGTTGATTTATCAAAACAAAACATTCAAAGTGATTCAAGATTTTATCAAAGGAATGTTTCAAAAAGACCAGTTTTGGTGGTCAAGAAACAAAAGACTTCTGTGAGTGATAAAAGGAAAATTGATTCAATCAAGAAGGTTTGAAAATAAGAACGAAAAAGTTTTTGTTGAAAATGCAAAGATTTTCCAAAGTTGAACAATTCGTATTGTGTCACAATACCCAAGGTCAAACAGGCCTGGGTTGCCTTATTCAAGTAATTGAATTAGTTGAATGTGTAGGTGCTTCTGGAGACAGCTGATTGTCAACCTGAAGAAGGGAGCAACCTAGCACGGGAGGTGGTAGGTCCCTGCAAGTGAAAAACAGGGAGTTTGGTTTTTTACATATCCTGTTTATTAAGACTTATTTTGGAATTAGTGATATATTTTGAGTTACATCCTTGATGTATTATATAATTCCAAGGTATAATTTTTAGTTAAAATAATAATATTTTAACTTAAATTATATTTATCCAATTATTTGGAATTTTGTTAAAGTAATATATTTTCAACTTGGTTTATTATATATTTTCTACACATGTATACTTTCCAAGCATATGTATACTTGTATTTGTGTATATTCATACTTGTGTATTTTGTCAAGTATTGGTGGGTATTCCGGTATGTATTTATACGTATGAGGATACGTATTTTCTTGTATTTATTAAGTATTTTATACTTGCATTTGTGATTATTTTTCTGAAATATTATTTTTAAACAACTAAAAATCACCAATTTATATTCTCAAAATATACATATTTTGAGAGGATTTTTATAGAAAAATATCTATAAATTTATTTGGTAAAAATAAGTATATTTCCATATAAATCTAAAAAATAAAATATTTTTAAGATTAACTTTAGAAAATGTATATTTCTAGTTTCACCCAAAATAATATATTTTTAACTTGTTTAAAAATATATATATATATTTTCTCCATCAAAATAATACATTTTCTTTTTGAAAAAAAAAAATAGGATTTATTTTTGTAATACTTGTAAAAATTCATGTCTTGCCATTTCCTTGGTTTCAAAAATACCGTTCATCACATTTGTTAAGTTACGGATTTATTTCCGGAATATATTTACTTATAGTCCATAAGCCCGTTTATCCGATTGTCCGATATTCGGGTATGATTCATATATGTGTTCTCTTGGAATTTTGGTAGTATTTGCATTCCAATTTTTTGGTATATTGGTGTGTTATATTATTTTCAAGTTCCTAAAATAATATAACTAATACACATAATATACAAATAACACACAAGTTGTGACATCCAAATATATTTTCCTAAATATATACTTAGTCACTTTTATTTATCAAAAATCAACCTCCAATGTTTGTAATTTTTGTAATAAAAATTGTGGCAAACTTTTATATGAAAACTATGTTCAAAATTTACTTATAAACACTTGTTTAAAAATATTTTTCTAAGTGTTGAATTTCTACAAAATTTTTGCCATAGTTTCCCCTTGAAAATGGAGGTTTCCATGCTTTCAAAGCATATCATTTTATTTTAAAATCATCATCAATCATCAACAACTCAATCAAGACTTACCATGAGCCAAGATCATGCAATTTACACTACACCATGAACTTGAAATTTTGTAAAAAAACATGTAGTAACTTACTATGTTATTTAGTAGGTTTAGTTACCCTTTAAAACATGGTCATTTGTTTGTAATTCACATTCTTGAAAGATTTAGTCATTTACAACTTGTAAGATGATTTTTCTAAAAATAATTCTCTTGTATTTTTCTTGTTACAATCATGTTTCTAGTCTTGATTTAACACCAAAAATATGATTAGTTTCCTTAGAAATCATGACTTTGTAAATCTTGTAAATAAACTTGGTCTCTTGAGAAAAGTATTTTTGAAATCATCCATTTACAAGACTTTTAACATGTATCAATCATCATCATACTCCAAAACAACTTCATTTTCATGATTCACATAAAGGATGATCATTATGATTTCTTCAAGATCCATCCTTATACTAGCTAGATCATGTGTTTAATCATCATCTAGCAAGCTTTTTATGGTGATCTACACCATAAACACAAGAAATCAACAAGCAAGATTCATACATACACTTAATCAACTTAGATTTCATGTTATTTAGTTTTATGTTAGTGATCATCTTCATATTTCTTTATGATTCTTGAGTTTAACCACTTACATAACACTTTAACCATTATGATTAAAATTAAAAACAAGATCAAGAAGCTTACTACTAGCTCTATGATACGTGGTTGTAAACCGGTGCTCGTTATTGTTTAACTTGATGTTTTTACGTGAGTTTTAGTTTCGAATAGCCTACTTTTAATCAAGAATGTGTTTTGCAGGTTTGATGGAGTTTAAGGAGCTTTTCGGGAGCTTTACGAGTCACCGGGTCGAAAACCGGAGCCCCGAAACGTGTTACGGATCAATCGGGAGTGCGAGGAATCAAAAATGGAGAATTGGTGTTCATGAGGTCGTCGGCGACGGGGTATAGCCCGTCCCGGACGGGCTCTAGATAAGCCCGTTTGCCAAAATCAGCCGTAACCAGTCACTTAGGCCGTCGGCCATAAAGGGGTTTTGGGGAGCCCGTCGGCGACGGGGGTGAGCCCGTCGGCGACGGGTAGTGCTTTGCTGAAACGCGAATTGTTGTTCTTTGGGGGTTAATCTCGATGCCTATTGGTCAAAGGGCCTCCAATTCGGGGAGTTACACTTGTTTTGAGTTTGAAACTTGTTCTTGGAGCCATTATCATCTATCATTCACCTACCATTCAACCTACCTTCATCTTTACAACCCGAAATCATTATCAAGAATCATCACCATCATCACAATTAATCCATCATCCACAAACCCTAATCCTTTCACCATCATCATCTTTCACCAAACCTCATCATTCACCATTCTCAAGGCTTCAAGATGACTCCATCCGCATTCCAAGCATCCGGTGATCAAGTTGCATCAACCATGAGCGGCTAATCATCTCGGTTTCACCCCGGTGTAGGTAGTTGTTACTTTTAGGGTTTCAATTTGTTCTTGTTTCATATTAGTGACAATTTGTATTTGGTTTTTGAAACTTTTGACAATAGTATTACATTTGTTACGAATTCGTGAATTTTCGAACGATGTTAAAAGTTATGACTTTGCGAAACGGTGATATGTAATTGTACGTTGTCGTTGTTAGGATTTACTTGTGTTGATTACAAAGTGTCTTTTTGTCCGTTCTTCGGGGCGTTGATAGTTAGTAGCACCTAAGTCACGGTACACTAAATCCGTTAATCGAATGCATTTGAGTTGAAACTAAAACTTGTAGAAATCCTAGGTTAACAATTACCAAAACCGGGTGTGATTCCTTTTTATTATAATTGTTCTAGTATCCAAAATTCTTGCAATCGTTAATTAGTAGTTGTTACTCATCTTTATCACATCATCTAGTTTAAAATCATATCTTCCAAATAAACAAAAACACAACATTATTCTAGTAAGCTTCATAATCGTGACACAATTGTTTAATTCATTCGAATCCATACACAAACCACATACTCTTCGTGGTTCGACCCCTTACTACCACTAACTATTTGTTAAGGGTAATTTGGGCTTATAAATATTATCTTTGACCGGAGCGCGACAATCCGATCAAATTTTGGCGCCGTTGCCGGGGAGTGCGTGCGCTTTGTGTTTGGATTATTGTTTGAATTTTTGTGATTATCTGTTTAATTTGTTTAGCTTTCTTTTTGTACTTGTCTTTTTCCTTGTTACGCGGGGTGTGTTACTTGTGCAGGTTACAGGTAGTGCATGCATACGCGGAACTCCGGGAGGACTTCACCTTTAGTCTACGAACCGGAAATCGAACGAGTAGCAAGAAGAAACCTAGCAAACCGGTTAGAAGCAACACTTGCTTCTAATCAAACCAACCAAACACCACAACATACACCATCCATTGAAACCGATTCAATGGCGAACCAAAACTCAAACCAAAACCTTAACTCGAACCAATTCCAATACCGAAGCAACTTCAATCCCGCTCCAAATATGCAACCCATACCTCCCGAGCGACCGGGTGGTAATAACAACAATACCGGACCACCTACACCACCTTTCCAAAACCAAAATCCCAACAACAATCAAAGAACACCTCAACAACAAAACCTTCATAGACACAATTCCCTACCCATTAACCTAGATGATCGGAATGTCAATTCCGACCGTCGGGGAAATCGTGATCGCGGCAATCCCGCAAATGAAGACCCATTCTTCAACATCGATGACTTGAGGAATGCAATCCCCGATGATGAACCTTATAGTGTTCCCGGTTATCAATCGCCGGAACATGTGAGTATTCATACGGAAAATTCTGATGACGGGGGATATTATGATGATAGGGCTAACGATGACGAAGATTGGGGCTACGTGAATCGGGGAAACGTCTACAACGCAAGAAGGTATGATGATGAGGAATTTGGCTACCAAAATGCCAATTATGTTGGGGACGACGTATACGGTTACGGAGGTGGAAGAAATGATGGTTATGGGAACAACCGTCAACCACGAAACAATGACCAACGGAACCAGAATGACGGGTTTTATAACAACAACAACAATGCAAACCCTAACCGGATTCCTCGTTTCGTGGGAGGTGGTAACCCAAGGGATAATCGAAGAGATGATCGAAGAGGTGAAAGATGGGATAATAGAAGGCCGGTTGATCAAGAAGTTAATGGTCCACATCGTCGTCAACGACCTCCACGGGGAGTGAATGATCGTTTTAGGCCGGTTGTCACCGAGAACGACTCACCAATCGTTTGTGAGAGGAGGATGTTTGATTGTAAACCACATTACATCAACATACTTCCTCATTTTAATGGAAGATCTAACGACGAACCGTATACACATTTGACGGAATTTTCTTCGGTTTGCAACACTATCGGGGGTCACAACTTTGCTTTAGAGGAGGTCAAACTTAGACTATTCCAATTTTCACTAAAGGATAAGGCAAAGCAATGGTTCCTCACACTTCCCGCAAATAGTATTCGCACTTGGGAAGAAATGCAACAAGCGTTCCTTGATGAATACTACTCAATGGCGAAGACCGATGACGCTCGTGATGAAATTAGGTCTTTTCGCCAATTATCGGGCGAACCGTTACATGAGGCCTTTACAAGATTTCGAGAAATGATGCGAAGATGCCCTCATCATCAAATTGAGAAGTGGGAGTTGGTTAAATGCTTTGTACGGGGTCTAGACGACAATACATGGAACCGACTTGAATCCACAAGCAATGGGACCCTCCTAAGCAACCATGAAGACGATGATTGGGAGTTTTTGGAACGAATGAGCAAGCGTTCGAAAGAGAAAGAATCGGCCGACCGAGCCAAGAAGCATCCCGTTTCCCGGTCACTTCCCGATCTTGATTCTAAAGATCGGATTTCTACTTTAGAGCGGTAAATGGCTCGAATGAAGAAAAAAGAAGTAAATGCGGTTCAATTCGAGGTATGTGAAGATTGTGGTGATATTGGACATAGAGCGGAACAATGTCTAACGGGGTCGAGTGGCTATACTGAAGAAGTCAACCAAGTGTATGGAGATAGGAAGCAATATGACATGAACTCCAACACTTACCATCCGGGGTTGAGAAATCACCCTAATTTCCGGTACGGTAACGCTTCGAATCAAATGAACCCGAACTTTCAATCGGGTAATCAAGGTAATCAAGGTGGATCATCGTACAACAACCGTCAAAGTGGTAACCAAGGGGGTTATCAACGTAATTTCAATCAAGGGTACCAAGGTAGAGACAATAATTATCAAAGTGGGTACCAAAGGAATTACAATAATCAAGGCGGTAATGGAAGCGGGTCGAACAATCAAACCGGTGGCGATGATTTGAGTGCCAAAATGGATGCTTTGTTGAACATGCAAAAAGAATCTCAAAAGACAAACGAGATTAGGGATAAAGCACATGAGGCATTGGCAAAGCAAGTGGGCCAACTCGCGGAAGAAATGGCTCAAATGAGAGGAAGCACGGGAAGACTCCCAAGTGACACCGCGGTGAACCCTAAGCATCAAGGGTCAAACTCAAGGAACACACGTGAGGTACCAATTAATAAAATTACTTTACGTAGTGGTCGAGTCGTTGATAATGGTGTCAAAACACCATCACCCCAGTTTGTTGAAGGGGTGGTGGAGGATGCTAGTGAAGATGAGAATGAGAATGGTCAAACGGGTCAAAATAAAAATGACTTGAAAAGGAACAATGATACCCCCGTTGTGACCATCCCCGTCCCCAAGGCTAAGGAAAAGGGTGTGGAGGCTAATACCGCCCCTTATCCCGAAGCATTGAAGGGACCCGTGAAAAAAGTTGTAAACAAAAGAGGTCCACAACAAGACGAGTTGTTGGAAATTTTTAAACAAGTAAAAATCAATTTACCTCTTTTGGATGCAATTAAACAAGTACCGTCGTATGCTAAGTACTTGAAAGATTTGTGTACCCAAAAACGCACTCACAAATTTCCAAAAAAATTAGATTTAACCGAAAATGTGAGTTCGATTCTTTCGGGTGCACTTCCACCTAAGCTCCAAGATCCGGGTGCGCCTATCATTTCAATTCAAGTAGGCGATTTTAAAATCAACCGGGCACTTCTAGATCTTGGTGCTAGCGTGAGCATTCTACCGGGTAGTTTGTATGACCAATACGAGTTTGGTCCACTTCAGTCGTCTAACACCACCGTGGTGTTAGCCGATTTGACACCTAAACTACCCCGTGGAATTGTTTCGGATGTGATAGTGAAAATCGAGGATTTCTATTATCCGGTGGACTTTTTAGTGCTTGATTATGTGGCCAAGGACCCAACCAAACAACCTACGGTGATTTTGGGTCGACCGTTCTTAGCAACCGCGAATTCTCAAATTGATTGCAAAACGGGAACGGTTGACATGACATTTGGAAACCGAAGGTTGAGGTTGCATGTTTTTTCCGGACTTATGAACCCTCTAGTTGATGATGAATGCTATATGGCGGACGTCGTTGACACGTGTATACCTCTTTGCGACACAGTCGTAGATGGGGAAAACACAATGGAGGATTGTTATATGTTTGACAGGTCACAGGTGGAGATGGATAAGAGCATAGACGAGGAAGTGAGAAGTTTGGAGGTGCTTGCGGTTAGAGAGGGAAAACCGACATGGACGCACCAAGTTGAGAGTTTACCGGAGAGCATCGACACCAAGTTGAAGCCGTCATTAGTAGAGCCTCCGGAGGTTGAATTGAAGGTGTTGCCTAAGCATCTCAAATATGCTTATGTTGGTGAAGGCAACACGCTCCCGGTTATTATTGCATCAAATTTAACCATGGAGCAAGAGGATAGATTGATGGATGTTTTGGTCACTAATCGGGCGGCGATTGGATGGACCATTGCTGATTTAAAGGGTATTAGTCCCTCGGTGGTGATGCACAAAATCATCACGGAAGAGAATGTGACTCCCGTTCGAGATGCACAACGGAGATTAAATCCGAACATGCGGGAGGTTGTGAAGAAGGAAGTGCTGAAATGGCTAGATGCGAGTATCATTTACCCTATCTCGGATAGCCAATGGGTGAGCCCAACACAGACGGTTCCCAAGAAAGCGGGCATACAAGTCGTCAAAAATGACGCAGGTGAAGAGGTAGCCACTCGGCCGGTAACCGGGTGGCGAATTTGTATTGACTATAGGAAGTTGAATACCGCAACTTCCAAGGATCATTTCCCTTTACCGTTCATTGATCAAATAGTTGAGAAATTGTCGGGACAAAAATTTTATTGTTTCTTAGATGGCTATTCTGGTTATAATCAAATCGCCATCCATCCGGAAGACCAACCAAAGACCACGTTTACTTGTCCTTACGGCACTTTCGCATTTAGGCGAATGCCGTTTGGATTATGTAACGCCCCCGCCACCTTCCAAAGGTGTATGATGAGTATCTTTTCAGATATGGTGGGGAAGTCTTTGGAAATCTTCATGGATGATTTCTCAATTTTTGGGTCATCTTTTGAGGCTTGTTTGGATCAACTAGATAAAGTATTAAGAAGGTGTGTCGAAACTAGTTTGGTCTTAAGTTGGGAAAAGAGCCATTTTATGGTTCAAGAGGGAATAGTGTTGGGACACGTGGTGTCAAGTCGTGGGATAGAGGTTGATCGTGCAAAGGTACAAGTCATATCTACTTTACCATATCCCACGACCGTTAAAGGTGTTAGGTCATTTCTAGGTCATGCGGGTTTTTACCGGCGGTTTATTAAGGGTTTTAGTGACATAACCAAGCCTTTATGTAATTTGCTGTTAAAAGACCAACCGTTTGATTTTAATGAAAATTGCCAAAATGCTTTTAACAATTTGAAAGAGAAGTTAGTTGAGGTCCCAATCTTGCAATCGCCAAATTGGTCTTTTCCTTTTGAAATTATGTGCGATGCGAGTGATTATGCAGTGGGGGCCGTGTTGGGACAAAGGGTTGAAAAGAAACCCGTTGCCATATACTACGCGAGTAAGACTCTTTCGGATGCACAATTGAATTATACTACTACCGAAAAAGAGCTACTTGCGGTGGTATATGCACTGGATAAATTTCGGGCATATATATGGGGTAGTAAAGTGATTATTTATTCTGATCACACTGCAGTTAGGTACCTCATGGAGAAGAAAGATGCAAAACCGAGGTTAATCCGATGGGTGTTGTTGCTCCAAGAGTTCGATTTGGAGATACGGGACAAGAAGGGTACCGAGAATGTGGTAGCGGACCATTTGTCTCGGTTGATGGTTGATGAGGATCCTAAATCGTTAGAGATCAATGAGTCGTTTCCCGATGAGTATATTATGAAATTGGATAAGTTGCCTTGGTATGCTAACATTGTGAATTATCTTGTTACAGGTGACTTACCGGCACATTGGGATAGACGGAAAAGGCAACACTTCATGTCCTAAATCAAGTACTATCGGTTGGAAGAACCGCATTTGTGGAAGGAGTGTGCGGATCAAGTTATAAGAAGATGCATTGATGACGAAGAGATTCCAAGCGTGTTGCAGCATCTACACTCATTTGCATGTGGTGGTCACTTTAGTGGTCACAAAACGGGTCATAAAGTGTTAAATAGTGGTCTTTTTTGGCCTACTATTTTCAAAGATGCAAATGAGTTTGCCAAAAATTGCATAGAGTGTCAAAAACTAGGGGGTATTTCAAAAAGGGATGAGATGCCCATGCAACCAATCCTTGTAGTCGACATCTTTGACGTGTGGGGAATTGATTTCATGGGCCCATTCCCCAATTCCTATGGCAATTTGTATATCTTGGTGGCCGTTGACTATGTGTCAAAGTGGGTCGAAGCAATAGCCACCAAGACGAACGACCACTCCGTAGTGTGTAATTTTGTTCAAACCGATATTTTCTCAAGGTTTGGGATTCCTTGGGTCATCATAAGTGATGGAGGATCTCATTTTAAAAATTTTCGGTTTGGGAAACTTCTTAAACGGTTTGGTGTTGACCATAGGATTGCTACCCCCTATCACTCGCAAACAAGCGGGCAAGTTGAGGTGTCAAATAGGCAAATCAAAGAGATTTTGCAAAAGACCGTGCGGGCGGACCGTAAGGATTGGTCAATTAAATTGAACGATGCTTTATGGGCCTACCGTACGGCACATAAGACACCTATTGGCACTACACCTTACCGGTTGGTTTACGGTAAAAATTGTCATTTACCGGTTGAACTTGTGCATAAATCGTTATGGGCTATCAAAGAGGTTAATGTTCAATATGACGATGCAGGTAAGGAAAGGAAACTTAAGTTATGCGAGTTGGAGGAGCTACGGGAAATGGCATATGAATGCGCGTCCAACTACAAGGATGGAATGAAGAAAGCGCATGATGCCAAGTTGAGAAAGAAAGAGTTCGAGGTTGGCCAAAAGGTGTGGCTTTACAATTCGAAGCTCAAGTTCTTTCCTGGAAAGCTCCGGAGCAAATGGATGGGACCCTATGTGATCACCCGGGTCGGACAATTGGGTGATGTTACCATCGAGGACCCGAAGGACGGGATACGACAAACGGTAAATGGTCATCGGCTAAAACCGTTTCTTGATGGTAACGAGAAGGTAGAGGAAAGCAAGGAATCGGTGAGCTTCGTGGTAAGCATCCCGGTTTACGAGGTCGAATGAAAAGGACCGGTAACAAATTTTGTAAAGTTATGTACCATCTATTTAATTGTTTGTGTGTTCTTGTGTTTAATCGTTTTTGTCTCATACTAATCCTCTTGATTGTGTGAAGTTCGGATATCACGAATAGGTTTTGAAGACAAGAAGGTATGTTTTAAGACTTATTTGTGTGTATTAGGGACAATACATGACTTTTCGGGGGGTGGTAGGGCCGTTAACGGTTATTGTGTTTTCAAAATTTTAACTTATAAAAAATTCACAAAAACGATTTTAATAATTTTTAGGATTTTTGTTTGTGAATAGTCCTTTTATTAAAAACCCATAAAAATCTCCTATTTTTCGGGTAGGGCCGTTAACGGTTATTGTGTTTTCAAAATTTTAACTTATAAAAAATTCACAAAAACGATTTTAATAATTTTTAGGATTTTTGTTTGTGAATAGTCCTTTTATTAAAAACCCATAAAAATCTTATATTTTTCGTTAAAAAAAAAAAATCTTGGGAAGCCGTCGGCGACGGGCTACTAGCCGTCGGCGATGGGCTTTAAAAACCCCCGTCGGCACACTTTTACCCGTAGACAGATCATTAAGCCGTCGCCCCCACTTCCGTTTTCCCCTGCCCGTCGGCGACGGGGTCAGGCCCGTCGGCGACGGGTTGTCCTTTGCGATCCGCTGCCAGCTCGTTTTTGACACAAGGATTCGAACCAAACACCTTCTAAACTCCCTAAAACCGGTCCTAAACCCAAATTTCACCACATATTCGACCCATTGCAGCCTCATATCACACATTACACCTATATCCCTGCCATCTCTCTCTTAAACACCCACCTACCATATCCATCTTCTCCAAAAACTCCAAGAACCCTAAAAACTTCTAGTCTCCATAACTCCTTCAATCTTCCATCAAAGCAACTAATCTTACTCAAAATCACCTGATTCTTGAGTCCATTTTGAGTAATTTTTCGAGAGGAACAAAAACCCCAACACGGTTTTCATCAATTCTTGCTAGTTTGCAAGATTTCTGGGCGTGTAATTTAGGGGTTTTGAAAGGGTGTTCATCAAGTTGCTTGCTTTCCATCTTTTCTTAGTTCTTCTTGTCTAACAACATCAAAGGTATGGATTCTCCTTAAATTTATGCTTGATTATCATATGTTAGTGTTTTTCTTCCGAAATTTTAAACTTTTTAGTTTAAGAGTAGGTTGTTTAGACAATGTATGTTGTTCTAGCATGATTTTGAGTAAGATTAGTTGCTTTGGATGGAATTTGAGCATGTTATAACTTTAGTGATGTGATTACACTTGTTATGAACATGATTGAACATGAAGGTGATGTTGAATATATTGTTGAATTTATGAGAAATTGTAAGATTAACAAGAAATTGATAAGTTTATGATAAAGTGAGCGACTTTAGAAGTTTAAAGAGGCGATTTTACATTCACTTGTTACTTTAAATGTCAACATCACACATCATGTTCAAAGTTTGAGAGTTTAGTAAAGGTTTGGGTTTATATTGATGTTTTGCTTGTTTGTGATTGTAGTGATGGCTGGTGGTAAAAGACAAAAGACTACAGGGCAAGCTTCATCATCAGGAGTCGGTTCTTCTTCTGGTTTACTACCGAGGAAGTGGGAGCAATTAAGCTCCATTGCAGAGGGTGATGCAAGACTCTACAGATAAGATTGGGCATGGACAAAGTTCAAAGATAGCAAAAGCGCCGAAGTTTGGGATGAAGAGAAGAGAAAACCTTTATCGGAATATCAAGATAAGAAGTTGGAGGCCAAGCTCTGGAAATGGAAAATGGTCAACAACGTGAGTACCTCAGTTCCGGAAAGGAGTTTATGTGAAAGAGTGGTGAATGTCGAAGAGTTCAAACAAATTGGAGTAACACAAATGTTTGAGAGGTTGGGATGGGAAAAAGTGCTTGATTGGTGCGAAGATAACACTTCGCGGATTTATTTGTCGGAGGTATGTGAATGGTTGTCGACACTGAGGTTTATGAATAAGGATAGCTCTCCTGCGGAATGGAATTTGGTCGGGAAGACAACTCGAGGGACAATGAAGATGTCTTTCGAAACCATCAACCGCATTGCACGCTTTGATTCTTTGGGGGTGCAAGCATATGACTATCCAACCATACAACAATTTTTGGATACTCATGCGAATGATGGTGATCCGGAGCAGATGACCGCGGTAGTTTTACCTTATCATGATGGGGGAGAGGCAAAGAGAAAGCACATGACGATTGAGGGAAAGATTCTCCAAGGGATTAATGTTGAGAACATTTTGGTGAGGTTTGGTGATCGTGGAAGTGTTAAGGCGGGTGATTGTAGGGTGGTGCATTCTTTGCTATATGGGACCCCGACACTGTCATGGAGACATATAGTGATGATGAATACGTGGTTTACTCGAGAGTCATTCCATAGGCGTTTTATTCCATACGCACGCCTCATTAGTGCCATGATTGTTCAACAAAGTTGCCTACCTTCGGAATCACTATGGGTAACTAAACCGTTGGAGGAACTTAACAAGGCCTCCATGAAGAAGAATTGGAACATAGAAGTTAAACTCTCGGGGAACAAGTACGTTGTGACCGACAAGTTGGGTCATAAGTATGAGTTCCTTACTTCAGGGGCACCACCGGAATCGGAAGAAGATGAAGAGATGGGGGATGAAGAGGAGGAAGCTGAACCCTCCGGTGCACAAAGACCAAGGCAACGATACATGTGGCCACATAGGGAAATTAACGCAGATGTGGCGGGTTTTGTGACCATGAGACGGGTTCCTTCTTACAAAAATTTTGAGCGGGGGCAGCAGGAGATATATGACAATGTCTCTGCTTGCATAGGTGAAGGACGGGAAACAATCGAAGAAGGGAAGCTTGGGAGGGATCCCATGGATCCTCAATGCAAGAGTATTGGGCAGCTCAAGAAGCCCAGAGGGAAAGAATGAACAAGTTTATGGAAGAGCAACAACTGTTCCAAGCAATGTAGAGGTCATACATGGAACAGTTGGCGAAGAGGCAAGAGGATGAAGAAGCCCGAAGACGGGCATGGGAAGAAGATGAGGTTAGGCGTCAAAATGAAGCTAGAGAATTGGAACGACGCCGATGGAGTGATTTGGCTGTCTCTCACCAAATGGCGATTAACAACACCAAGATACTCCACGATCAGGAGCGCCATCAAAGAGACCTTCAAGCCGGTCTCCCGTACGCCGAACACTTGGGGTGGAATGATTACCCCAATCTTCCTCATCCACTAGGTCCATCCGATCCCACCCCTCATTGGCCCGAGGCAGTTGGTTCTAGCTTTATCCCGATTCCATACCAACCGCCGCCTCAAAGGGAGCAGAGTCCCCTTGATAACTATAGGGAGATGTTCGAGTCCCTCACTGGTTATCAATACTAGCCCAACCCGCCAGTGGATCCAAACGAACGATATCAGCGGTAGAGGTATGGTATGTTTTTGTTGTTGTTGTTGTATATTATTTTGCTTCAGTTATTTTTATTTCATGTTATTTATTTTCGCCTAGTTAAATGAACGTTGTGGGTGTGTTCCCTATATAACCCTCACGAGACCTCTCGTCCTCCCAAGCTATTGGGGGGTTTAAAAGGGCTTGTTGCATAAGCTAAATGCAACCGTGATTCCTACGAAAGTGAGTTAGGTTTATTGTTGTTGTAAATTATTGTCCACATAAATCGAAGTGAAATAACACATGGCTTGGTAATATATTGCATAAAAAGGGTAGAAATAGGTAACTAACAAATTTTGATGGTTGTGAGAAGCATGCTTCTACACAAGGATTAGAATTTGTAGGTACAACATGTTCGCGGGACAACCGTTTTTATGAAGAGGCGAAGGAGATATGAGTATCAAGCGACAAAAATCAGGTGCATGTGTTCCCTTTTACTTTGATTCTTAGTTAGGAATAAGTGGATTGTACATTGTATTTTATTTTCCGGGGTGAAATTTTGGGAAGGTTAGGCGTGTCACATCCCTTGTGCGTTTTAAAACTCTAGTTCTTGCACATTGAGGACAATGTTTACCTCAAGTGTGGGGATGGGGGAGTAGTAAAAGTTTTCGATTTTGACCCATTCATTTAAATTCTATACATTGAGGACAATGTTTACCTCAAGTGGGGGGATGGGGGAAAATTTCAAAAATTTTTCAAAATTTCTTGTCTCAAAAGCGATCTTAAAAGCACAAGTAACCAAGTCAACGAGGGATGTCACAACCCATTTGGTCTTTTGTCATGGTCAAGTTCAAATTAATAAGCATAACGGGTATTTAGCGGGTGGTTATTTGGGAATAATTCGCCTAAGGAACTAGCAAATTATGCATATCACATATCATACCCTTATACGTGAGGTTTGAGCCACTTTTATATCATAGATTTACATTTACATGTTTCTTTGTTTGAGTGGACCATTAGTTGCGTATTGTAGAACTTGCAACTTTTGATACGTTTGAGACTATAGACCGAATACAAGCACGAGAATGATTAAGGCATTAGGTAAACCTTTTCTCTTAAAACCATTTATTTATCCTTACCTGAACAAATTCCCTAGTCGCCCGGTTTGAGCCTAAACCTTTCGTTTGACCACCCTATAGCCCATAACCCTTAAGCCTTTTATTTTTAAACCCATGTGATGAAAATTCGATTATAGGAGCTTAAGTTTGTATAGTTGTTATGATTCAAAAAAAAAAAAAAAAACAGAAAATGTTGCGAAAAAGATTGAAAAAGCTTTGAGAAAAAACACAAAAAGAAGTGTTAGTAGTTATTGAATAAAAGGCTTAAGTTGTTGCCTTGTAGTGATGTTTATAGTCTACTTTTGTTTAGAATAGTCTTTTGTAATAAAAATCGAATTTTCATCACTTTAGCCACTTTAAAAATATCCTATTTCCTACACTTAGCCTAGCCCCGTTACAACCCTTCAAAGACCTTTTGACTTGTGCTTAGTATTCGTGTTCGGTGGTGGAGAATGATTGAGTTGCAAGCCTATGCGGGTACGTGTTCTAATCGGTTTTGAGCGATTAATTGTTGAAGTGCTAATACATTATACATGTTAGCCAATTTTAAGCCGAGTTGAGAGCACATTGTGAGGGATATGCATGAGTTGTTAGTTTTACGGGCGGGTTAATCTTGGATAACCATTATTATATGTGATTGTTCACTTAACCGGTAAATATGTGAAATTTGTAAAGAGTTTGAACTTTTGTATGACAATAGACCTTAACCTCTGTCTCGGGAATGGGATGTGTATTCGTTGTTCGACCCACGTGAAAATGAAAAACAGATTTGCTTGAGGGCAAGCAAAAGACAAGTGTGGGGATGTGATACGTGGTTGTAAACCGGTGCTCGTTATTGTTTAACTTGATGTTTTTACGTGAGTTTTAGTTTCGAATAGCCTACTTTTAATCAAGAATGTGTTTTGCAGGTTTGATGGAGTTTAAGGAGCTTTTCGGGAGCTTTACGAGTCACCGGGTCGAAAACCGGAGCCCCGAAACGTGTTACGGATCAATTGGGAGTGCAAGGAATCAAAAATGGAGAATTGGTGTTCATGAGGTCGTCGGCGACGGGGTATAGCCCGTCCCGGACGGGCTCTAGATAAGCCCGTTTGCCAAAATCAGCCGTAACCAGTCACTTAGGCCGTCGGCCATAAAGGGGTTTTTGGGAGCCCGTCGGTGACGGGGGTGAGCCCGTCGGCGACGGGTAGTGCTTTGCTGAAACGCGAATTGTTGTTCTTTGGGGGTTAATCTCGATGCCTATTGGTCAAAGGGCCTCCAATTCGGGGAGTTACACTTGTTTTGAGTTTGAAACTTGTTCTTGGAGCCATTATCATCTATCATTCACCTACCATTCAACCTACCTTCATCTTTACAACCCGAAATCATTATCAAGAATCATCACCATCATCACAATTAATCCATCATCCACAAACCCTAATCCTTTCACCATCATCATCTTTCACCAAACCTCATCATTCACCATTCTCAAGGCTTCAAGATGACTCCATCCGCATTCCAAGCATCCGGTGATCAAGTTGCATCAACCATGAGCGGCTAATCATCTCGGTTTCACCCCGATGTAGGTAGTTGTTACTTTTAGGGCTTCAATTTGTTCTTGTTTCATCTTAGTGACAATTTGTATTTGGTTTTTGAAACTTTTGACAATAGTATTACATTTGTTACGAATTCGTGAATTGTCGAACGATGTTAAAAGTTATGACTTTGCGAAACGGTGATATGTAATTGTACGTTGTCGTTGTTAGGATTTACTTGTGTTGATTACAAAGTGTCTTTTTGTCCGTTCTTCGGGGCGTTGATAGTTAGTAGCACCTAAGTCACGGTACACTAAATCCGTTAATCGAATGCATTTGAGTTGAAACTAAAACTTGTAGAAATCCTAGGTTAACAATTACCGAAAACGGGTGTGATTCCTTTTTATTATAATTGTTCTAGTATCCAAAATTCTTGCAATCGTTAATTAGTAGTTGTTACTCATCTTTATCACATCATCTAGTTTAAAATCATATCTTCCAAATAAACAAAAACACAACATTATTCTAGTAAGCTTCATAATCGTGACACAATTGTTTAATTCATTCGAATCCATACACAAACCACATACTCTTCGTGGTTCGACCCCTTACTACCACTAACTATTTGTTAAGGGTAATTTGGGCTTATAAATATTATCTTTGACCGGAGCGCGACAATCCGATCACTCTAATGGCTAGGGAAGTGGCACAAGAAGGTTGATGAAGAATATGAGAGAAAATGGGAGGTTAAAGGCTCCACAAAGAGGTCCTTCAAGTTCCTACACTTCAAGCTTCCTTAGATAGGCTTCTTACACCTCTAAATCACCTTGGATTGCTAGGAAATGAAGTGAAAATGAGATATGTAGGTGGGTGTGTTGAGCCGAGATCAAAGGGGAGGAGAAGGGGGTGTTGTGTGAGTTAGAAGATGAAAAATGATGGTTATGAAGATATCTTGTGTTTTTATAAAGTTCATCCTACAAAGTGCTTAATCCATGGTCATTATGTTTAGAATATTCTCAACAAGGTGCCTAAAATAATCAAATAAAATCCCAAGTGGGACCCATGTCCCCTAACCATCCATATGGGGGGTGGGGGGGGGGGTGGTGTTGGTTTCATTTCAACATTAGTTACATGGTTTAGTTAGGATGTAAAGATGTTAGTTAGGTATTTTATGTGTTTATTGTTTATGAGATGTAATATGATGTTCGGTGACCATAACTAGCTTCACAATACTAAAACAATGTTTCTACTGAAAATTTGGTGTTTCGGGTAGTGTCCGGTTGTTCGTTTCGCTACGGTTCGTTAAAGTGCTAAATTGCGCAGTTTCACTAAGTATGAAGCACCTTTTGTGGCAGTTTCGATTCCCGACACTTTGTAAGTTATTCTTGACAATAAAACATAAATTCTGCATGATATTTTGGTGTTAAAAGCTGAATTATAGCTGATTTGTGCAGAATTTTGCATTTAAAGTGAGTTTCGGGTATCTTTTGGTGCATAGTTTAGCTTCCGGGAAGTTTACATGCTAACCCTCATATCCATACTTGAGTTTTAATGTATTTTAGATATTGGACCTACTCCTAGGCCATAATTCTATTGTCTGACTGCTTTCTGCAGAAATGCTGGCACAGTGTGTCTTACCGGTGAGTTTACTAGTCTTTCTGACGCAACGCTTAAAGTAATGCAGAAAGCAATATTTGAAGTACAAAACATGCATGAATTCATATGTATAGCAAGTAATCAGACAATGTTGACGCTTAAGCACATAATTGCAGATATTAAATAATAATTAAAACAGTACGGAAATTACCGGTTTTGTGCCAGTTGTCACAGTCTCCCCCCGTTAAAAGAATTTCGTCCCGATTTTGACGTTTCACCATGTTGAAGCAGGAACAAAATATCTTCACTAACAGATTGTTGTAACAATGTTATCATTCTTAATTCATTAGAGTGTTCCTTTTTATCTTCGTCTGAATATTCTTTAATTTGAAGTAATTCATTTTTATCGTTTATCGGTTTCTCATATCCCAATGTTAACATAAACCAACTATCATAAGCATACGCTTTCACCCAGTTTTCAAATATGCCGCTCGACCAATGATAATCTTCGATATTCATTAGTTTAGGTGGCCTTTGATGATTTCCGTACAGGTTATCAAAATTTAAGCTTTCTGAAATAACGTATGAAATGTTTTTCGTTGCGGGTGTCGTTTCGGACATAAACACATTGTAAAATGTGTTGTAGAATTCTTCCTCCATGATGTTCGAATTCTTCGATTATCACTTGTAAAAATTTAATACATGATTAATCACTTGAATCAAATTTGAAACTCAACACAACTTGAATAATCAGATTTGTGCGAATACGAAGAGGCTCAGTTCGCGCGAATGGACACAATATACGTAAATCCGTGAATACTCAACAATAAACCAACTTTAAATGTGTGCGAACGTGGAAATAATTGATTCGTGATAAACTGTTGATTCGTGATAATCGATTCGGATCTAAAGTGTACTCTGTGACAACTGCCACTTTCGGGTAATTTACTTACATTTAAAACGATGATTTACATTAAGACCCCCCCCCCCTCACTTGTAACCGTGAACAAGGGGTCCCACACCCCTTGTTTATGTGTAAAAATATCTAGATATTTGTTATTTACTAGTGGATGAGAATGATGATTAATTACAACACTTAATCACTAAGTTACTACACTTTACCTCTTTCATCTTTCATTACACACCAAGAACTCTCTCATCATCTTCATTCATCTTACCAAGAACACCAAAAACCCACTTCACTTTAGTCTTTTATTTGTTGATCAAAATGGATTTCCAAGTAACATAAGAGGATCTAAAGCTTTTGTAAGTAAAAGGAAGGGTTTTCATCCATTCAAGAGTATTCTACCATCAAGATCTTCATCTTTTTATTTCTTAATCATCCTCCAAGATCATCCCTAGCCTAGTGCTAGAAGTAAGCTTCAAGATCTATTTTTTTTTCTCATACTTATATTATGTTATGATTGTTATTATAACTAATAATAACTAGATAATCATACATAATAAACATGAAAAATACAAAGAAGCAAAGATAATAATCATGATATATTTATGTTGGTTTATATTGTGATTTAAGACTTGTTATATGCATAGTTGATCTTGTTATGATGATTATGATATAAATAAATTGTTAGAGTATGTTTTATAAATATGATCTAACAATTATACATGTTTATGTTAAAGGGTTTTTAACATCAAGGTCTAAAGGGATGATCATAACCTTTGATCTTGTGAAAGTATTAAAGGTTTTTATTTAAAAACAATACTTCAACAAGATTATAAAAAGTAACATACAACTAGAGATTTTTATAAAAGTTGTTAAAACTAGAATTAAACTTGGTTTTTGAACTAGTTAGCATATGTTATGATCATGTTTAAAACCCTACATGATTTGGAAATCATCTTGATAAATTTTATGTTATAAAAGTCTCATATATTTTAGTTAAGATGTTGAGTAAATTGATGGTGATTTGGAAAAGAAAATGATATGTTTATGAAACATGGTAAAGTTTAAAAATACAAAGGTTATATGGCCATTTTTCATAAAAAACTTTATTTTATAAAGTAACAACATTTTTGGTTAAATCTTGACAAGATTAAAAAGGTTTTCAAAGAAAGGTTTTTATAAAATAAAAGACAAGATAAATATATATTTTTTTTTTGAAAATATATATTTGGTTACTTTAACAATTTTTGTGTTATGTATTACTTGATGTATTAGTTATATATATCAAAGTAGGAACTTGAATCAAATTGTCACATTTAAACTCAAGACACTTTATAACAAAAGTCCTACAAGACTTCATATAATTACGCCTTAAAAGCGAGTACGGACAATCCGAAGGATCGGACACCATTTATGGTCAAAACGGACGACGGACGAATCCATAAACGAATCGCCAATCTGAAGAGTTACTACGACGTGAGACGATCTTTCGACACGAAAATATAAATATGCGATCGATAACAAGGTTCGGATGTTTATAAACTTATAAAAACTAGTATGTTTTTATTTACTAAAAAGGTATACTTAGTAAATTTTTATAAAAATGTTTTTTTTTATAAAAATGAAATACTTACACTTACAAGTGGGCTAAATTATAACAAATGGGCTTACTTTACTTAATGGACTATTTTTATAACAAATGGGCTTATTTTACTTAATGGGCTATTTTTCTACAAATGGGCTTATTTTTCATAATGGGCTTAACATAAATTCATGGGCTAAGCCCAAATACCAAACATATGGGCCAAGGCCCAACACTATTGAAGCCCAACACTATTGAGACCCAACACTATTGAGGCCCAACACTATTGAGGCCCAAAACTACTGAGGCCCAACACTATTGAGGCCCAACACTATTGAGGCCCAACACTATTTAAGCCCAATAACTTGAAAACATGGGCTCGGCCCAATGATCCCATTATTGTGAACACAATCATACAATTGATACATATAAGACACGAAATTAAGAGGACTAAATCCGACTATACAACTCACAAGATACAAGATGACATATATATATATATATATTTGGTGAAATATATATATATATATATATAACAGTTTAACAACTCATTCATCTAATACACAGTTTAACGAACAGTAAAGACATACAAGTCTTACACATATTGAAGACACAAGACTTGTACTCAAGTTATTTACAAAGACCGAAGTGTCTAACAAATATAAGAACATTTTTAGGTCGCAACGCTATTCAGGACGACCGCACGTGAGATCTTATTTACATCTATTCACAGGACGCGATACTGTGAGTTCATGTCCCCTGTTCATTTAAATGTTTTACAACTTTACAACTATCGGGGAAAATACATGTTCAACGTATGTTAAAGTTAGGGAATGAAACACCTTAGATCTTGTGCGAATTAGGGTTATACATCTAAGTACCATTAATCCAGTTTGGACCTAGGTACAAGTGGTTAGATCTAATGGGTTTTGGCGAACCCCACTCTTGGTCGTGGACCCATACGGAAGAGTGCTTTTGTGTCCCAGTCGATAGGAATCGACACAAAAATCGTCTAGGGTTGGATTGCTTCCTTTTTCGTCACACATATTAATGTCCTTGCAAAACATTAATGATCAACGATTTCATTGACACTTTACATACTACAACTTACATTTTAAATACATCTTTTACAACTAAATTGCATGAATTCACCAACTTTTGTTGATGTTTTCCAAACTTAACATGTATTTCAGGGAATTAAAGGACCATGTCGGATTTCCCAGTCAAGATAACAAGTACCGGAACTCCATGCCATCTTTTGGAGGGTTTAACTATTATATTCCGCCTCGTTGCGGAAATATGACGGTTTAAACCTTAGTAGTTTATTTTAATGTTAATGTATGAAACAATAACACTTTACTTTTACGTTAATGGTTTGTAACCGACACACTAAACTTATGTTGTAATCTTTTTGGAAACACTTATGTAATGGCAATGGCAATGGAGTATGTTTTATTCATATAGTTTGTTCATGTACATCGATATTTATGCAATGAAAACCATACAGATCACACCTCGCGCTTCCGCTACGTGCGGGTGTGACAGTTTGGTATCAGAGCGTCGATTGTAGTGAACCAAGATTCTTTATCAAGTCTAAGTCTACAATCACTAGGGATCTCTCATGAAAACCATTTAAACACAAACACATGTTTTCATTTGCATAAACATTTTTCATGGTCCATTTTCAACAAGAATTCATCTCATACAAATCAAGCAAGGACATTAGTGTCTTAGTCATCTAAATAGTAGACATGCAACTTTAAGTTAATCCACACAACTCAATTAGGATAACTTAAAATGAACATTATGTGAAAAATACATTTTGTGTATATATGTAAAGTAACAAATACTCATACATGTTGAACAACTTATTTCTCAGGTCATCATGTCTTCATCTGAAGGTAGTAATGTATACGACGACGTAGACCCCATGGAGATTGTTTCCGACGATGATTTCGTGCCAGAGGTTCAGGTCATCTTATCTGATAGCGATGCTACATCTGACAGCGACATGGATGACTTCCAACCGTTCGCACTTCTGGGCGATATCATAGATGATGATGTGTTAGCTATCCCTCCTATACTCAACGATATGGTTATTCCAGGTCACCCGGAGGGTGAACATATGGTAGAGATTATACCCTTTGACGTTGCTCCTCTTAATATCATTCCTTTTATCGTCGATCTCGATGATGATGATGACGTCGTTCCAGTGATTCCGGTGGATCACATGGATGCTGATTTGGGAGACGGAGAGGTTCACGATGTGGTTATTCTAGACATTGCATCACCAGTGGTCTCGGTGATCGATATTTCTTCTGATGCAGATACCGATTCGGATGCTTCCTCTTATGCGTCCGTTACTTCGTCCGCACTGCAGGCCACTGGCCTACAGCGCAATGCAGACATTGGAGATGACGTGAGGCCAGCAGAGCCAGCCATTCCTGCATCTATTCCAGTCCCTGCACCAGATGCATCTCCCGAGCACATTCGTCTCATGTACTTCGCACCTATCATATCACCGACTGATCATACTGATGAGGCCGGAGCATCTGGACATGCACACATACCACCCAGTGATATGGACTTATACTATCAACAGTTTCTCTCTGTCCCACAGGTCCCGGCCGAGCCTCTTATTGCACCACACTCTCCACCTCACGTTATGCCCATGACAGATCCATACCACCCATTGCATTACCCAGCTGCTACTACCGAGTTACGTGCTCGTGTGCTGACACTCGAGCATCAGATAGACTTTATTATCTGTCGAGTTAGTGAACTCGAGGATGAGCTTACTCACCTTCTTGGTTTGGTACTTCTGGCTCCACCACCACCAGCCCATTCACCACCCCATGCTCCACCACCACCGCCAGGGTCACCACCATTACCCCCACTACCACCTCAGATGCCACCAGTTGATTTACCTGCTCGTGTTCTGACGCTCGAGCAGCAGATTGTTTTCCTTAACCGTTTGGTTCTTGATTTGGAGGGTAGGGTTTCTCATGTTCACAGGTTATTGTTCCCGATTCCACCACCAGTCTTTCCCCCACCATAGACTATGTTTGCAGGTATCATACTTTTGAGACGGGTATCTATATCCGTTTTGTGTACATATGGACGCTCCACCAAGTTTTGAAGACAACCGACATACAGCGGATCACACAGTTGGAAGGAAGATCTTGTTATCTCTTTTGTTGTACTAGACTAGTATGACCGGGTTATGTAGCCCGAGTCGATTTTTGTTTCCTTTCAAACGATTATGTAACCGGTTGACTATATATATGAAAAACTTGGTGTTATCTATTAAATGCATCTGAGTGGTCTGGTTGGACATATCTTATTGTTTATGTTAACTTATTTACTCGCATTATATGTTTCGTGGTGATATTGCTATTAATGTTATGAATATTTTTTTTCTTTTCTTCTTACTTAGTAAAAAAAAAATTATTTAACAAACCAAATCAACGTCTAATCTTTATCCTATTTCTCCTTTGGAAGAATCATGCCACCGAGGAGAGTTTTACGTTCACGGACAGTTAATCCACCCCCACCTCCACCAATGCCTACGACCGAGGCAGAACTGAATGCACTAATAGAACAGAGAATCGCCCAAGCTATCGCACTGTATGAGGCATCCCGCGCCGACCAAAGTGGTGGCACCGGCGGATCGGGAGGCCAGGGCCAAAGTGGTCCTTCAGGTGGAACAAATATTACGGGTAACGTTTATTTGTTTTGTTACAACTCATCAAATTTCTTTCTAAATCTATTCATGCGATTCACTATTTGCTCATTCAAAATCCGTTGTCCAATTTCAGGGTGCACATTCAAGCAGTTTCTGGACTGCAAGCCACTTAACTACGATGGCACAGGCGGTGCTGTGGCTTACGTGAGATGGACTGAGAAAACGGATTCCACTATCAGAATGAGCAGATGTTCCGCTAATCAGCAAGTCACTTTCGTTAGTGGCTTGTTTCTCAACGAGGCTCTTACATGGTGGAACTTACAAGTGCAAACTTTGGGTGATAACTCTGCTTATGCGTTGACTTGGGATGAACTGAAGGAACGTATGAGGGATAAGTACTGTTCTCGTGCTGAACTCCAGAAGTTGGAGAACGAGTTTTGGAACCTTACCATGGTCGGAGCTGATATCACGGGATATACGCAAAGATTTCACGATCTGTCCCGCGTGACTCCTTATCTTGTAACACCAGAATACAAGCGTATCGAACGCTACATCTGGGGACTTTCTGACAAGATTCGAAGTCTGGTTACTACAGCTAAACCCACGACTATTACTCAGGCTGTGACTATAGCCGTGAGTCTTACTGAAGACGGGGCCAGGATGAAAATATTCATTGAGAAAGGTGATGATAAGAAGGAAACACATGCCGAGTCTTCCAACCGTGGGAAGTGGAGTTACTCGAATTTCAAGAAGGGAACCCGCGGTAATAACAACAACAACAATAGTAACAACAACCACAACAACAATAACAATAACCCCAACAACAACAACAACAGGCGACAGAATAACTCGCAAAAGGATGCAAGGGCGTTTGTAGCCACAAACGACGCTGGTCCTAAGAAGTACGCTGGTACTTTACCTAAGTGTGAGCGATGCAAATATTATCACTTGGGTGATTGTCGGGTGGTCAAGTGTGACAAGTGTGGCAAGAATGGCCACCGTGCTGAATCATGTTGGGGAACGGGAAATAATACTGGATCGGGAAGTGGATTTGGTAACAAGAATGGGAACGGTAATGGGCGTGGTCAAGGATGTTTTGGATGCAGAAGCAAAGATCACTTTAAGAAGGACTGTCCTAAAGAAAACCAAGCTCGTGGTCGATCTTTTGTGATTGGGGGCAAGGATGCGCGCCAAGACCCTAATGTGGTCACTGGTACGTTCCTCCTCAATGATCATTTTGCATCCATATAATTTGATACCGGAGCCGATTTTAGTTTTATTTCTATAGAATTTAAAAATATTCTGGGCTTGGAACCTAGTAAACTAGATGTTCCATATTCTATAGAATTGGCTAACGGTAAACTAATAGAGACGGGAGAAGTTGTTAAGGAGTGTACCTTAGAACTTGGCGAACAAAAATTCAATATCGATCTCTTACCCGTTGAATTGGGTAGCTTCGACGTAGTGGTTGGCATGGATTGGCTATCCAAAAATCGAGCTGAAGTCGTTTGCCACGAGAAGATCATTCGCCTACCACTACCGAACGAAGAGACACTTGTTATACATGGAGAGAAGCGTGACACCCCATTGTGGATTATCAATTGCATGAAAGCACAGAAATGCTTACGGAAAGGTTATATTGCCTTTCTAGCGCATGTTGTGGACAAGAAGGCCGATGGGCCGAAGTTGACGGATATTCCGGTAGTAAAAGAATTTCCTGAAGTCTTTCCTGGAGACTTTCCAGGACTACCGCCTTATCGACAAGTCG
The DNA here is from genome assembly GCA_030545235.1 of Helianthus tuberosus. Lineage (NCBI taxonomy): Eukaryota > Viridiplantae > Streptophyta > Magnoliopsida > Asterales > Asteraceae > Helianthus > Helianthus tuberosus. Next base: position 131,220,252 of record CM060436.1, on the reverse strand, counting down.
AATTTCATATCGACTTGGTACCAGGAGCCGCACCTGAAGTCAGATCTCCATATCGATTAGCACCTCCTGAAATGCAGAAATTGTCCACACAACTTCAAGAGTTGTTGGATAAGGGATTCATCAGACCGAGTTTCTCGCCTTGGGGAGCTCCAGTTCTTTTTGTGAAAAAGAAGGACGGGACATTCAGAATGTGTATCGACTACAGAGAGTTGAATAAACTCACCATCAAGAATCGGTATCAACTACCGAGGATTGACGACTTATTCGATCAACTTCAAGGGTCGAGTTTTTATTCAAAGATAGACTTACGATCGGGGTATCATCAGTTACGGATTCAAGAAGAAAGCATACCGAAAACGGCTTTTCGGACTCGTTACGGTCATTACGAGTTTCTCGTTATGCCTTTTGGTTTAACGAACGCACCGGCGGTCTTCATGGATTTAATGAACCGCGTGTGCAAGCCGTATCTCGACAAATTCGTCATAGTGTTCATTGACGACATCTTGATATACTCACAATTGGCAGACGAGCATGAACAACATTTGAGAACCATCTTAGAACTACTCAAGAAGGAGAAACTATACGCAAAGTTTTCCAAATGTGAGTTTTGGATTCGTGAAGTACAATTTCTCGGGCATATAGTGAACGAGAAGGGTATTCAAGTAGACCCGTCGAAGATTGAATCGATTAAGAATTGGGAAGCGCCCAAGACTCCTACTGAAGTGCGGCAATTTTTGGGCTTAGCGGGATATTATCGGAGATTTATTGAGAATTTTTCAAAGATTGCTCAACCGCTAACTTCTCTTATACAGAAAGACAGGAAATTCGATTGGGGAGAGAAACAAGAAGCAGCATTTCAACTTCTTAAAGACAAGTTGTGCATTGCACCAATCTTATCATTACCTGACGGTACCGATGACTTTGTAGTATACTGTGATGCTTCGCATCAAGGTTTGGGTTGTGTACTCATGCAACGTGAAAAGGTTATCGCGTACGCGTCCCGCCAATTGAAAGTTCACGAGAAGAACTATACCACTCACGACCTAGAGTTAGGCGCGGTGGTATTTGCTTTGAAAATTTGGCGGCATTACTTATATGGTACACAGTGCACTATTTTCACAGATCATAGGAGTCTACACCACATATTCAACCAAAAAGAATTAAATATGCGTCAGCGACGTTGGGTTGAATTATTGAACGACTATGATTGTGAAATCAAGTATCATCCAGGCAAGGCGAACGTTATAGCAGACGCCTTGAGCCGTAAGGAACGAGTTAAAACACTAAGAGTGCGAGCACTAGAGATGACGATTCACACAGATCTTACAGCACAAATTCAAAATGCACAACAAGAAGCGCTCAAGGAAGAGCATATTCTAGCAGAATCACTTCGAGGCATGGAAAAACAGTTAGTGCCAAAGGAAGATGGAACTTTGTACGTTGCAGGTAGAATTTGGGTTCCATTCTTTGGAGGCCTCTGAGATCTCATTTTTGAGGAAGCACATAGGTCAAAGTACTCGATCCATCCTGGATCAGATAAGATGTACCAAGACTTAAAGGAGTACTATTGGTAGCCTAACCTCAAAAAGGATATTGCTATCTATGTTGGAAAATGCTTGACCTACGCGAAGGTCAAGGCAGAGTATCAGAAACCATCGGGTTTACTACAACAACCCGAGATTCCCGCTTGGAAATGGGAACAAATATCTATGGACTTCATTACGAAGTTACTCAGGACCTCGAAAGGCCATGACATGATATGGGTAATCGTCGATAGATTGACAAAGTCCGCACACTTCTTACCGATTCGGGAGAAGGATAGTACTGAGAAACTAGCGGAAATCTATCTCAAAGAAATAGTGGCTCGTCATGGAGTGCCTATTTCAATCATTTCGGACCGAGACGGTCGTTTTGTTTCAAGAATATGGAAATCATTTCAACAGGCCTTTGGATCTCAATTGAATGTAAGTACGGCCTTTCATCCATAAACTAACGGCCAGAGCGAACGGACAATCCAAACACTCGAAGATATGCTTCGTGCATGTGTTATGGATTTAGGCGGCAATTGGGATAATCATCTACCTCTAGTTGAGTTTTCCTACAATAACAGCTACCATACAAGTATACGAGCTGCACCATTTGAAGCTCTTTATGGTCGAAAGTGTCGCTCTCCGCTAAGTTGGGCGGAAACAGGCGATAGTCAATTAATTGGTCCGGAACTAGTCCAAGAGACTACGGATAAAATTTTTCAGATCCGAGACCGTATCAAGGCGGCTCGCGATCGACAAAAGATCTACGCGGATGGAAAACGAAAACCAGTATCTTTCAAAGTTGGAGACAAAGTTTTGTTAAAAGTCTCACCATGGAAAGGCGTAGCGAGGTTCGGTAAACGTGGAAAGCTTAACCCGCGTTACATTGGACCATTTGAAATCTTAGAAAAGATTGGCACTGTTGCCTACAAGTTGAAGTTACCAGATGAACTTAGCAGTGTACACCACACGTTTCATGTGTCGAATCTTAAAAAGAGTCCAACACAAGTAACCGTTACCATTCCTGCGGATGAAATTCACATTGACGAAAAACTCCAATTCACTGAAGAACCTGTTGAGGTCACGGACTGGAAGGTCCAGAAAACACGGAGAAGTCGTATCAAGTTAGTAAAAGTTCGTTGGAACTCTCGTCACGGACCCGAGTATACTTGGGAACGTGAAGATCAAATAAAGGCAAAATATCCTCACCTATTTCCGAAGACTCCTGTAAAGAATAACAAAGCTAGAATTTCGGGACGAAATTCTCATTAACAAGGGGAGAATGTGACAACTGCCACTTTCGGGTAATTTACTTACATTTAAAACGATGATTTACATTATACAAGTATGTGTTTTGAATATTCGGACTGCATGATTACATTATATACATCTTAGAAAACTCATGGAATATTCATTTATTATTACACATGATTCACTTTTATTGGGTACATTTGAAATAGTGCAAACAATCCATCAAAACAACTAGAGTAGTGCCTAGTGAACTAGAGTGCTGACGAAAACTCCGGATCCACAGAAAACATCTAAATGACATCTTTAGGACTCGGACGAGAGTCCAACATCAATTATATATTAAACCCTATATGGGAATACAAGGGTTTGGTTAATATTTTACCAATGCCCGGTAGCACTAAAAACTGTCCGAAAAGCGCTAAAAGTGACCATTTCATTAATTTTCCGCAAAATTCAGCAATTGTATTTTTATTTCAAGATGCAAAAATTGTTGTTTAAAGCACCAATTTCATATAAAAATATTTATGGAATATCAATTACACACATAACTGAAATTTTCCTACAACTTCCATAAGCGAACCTTTCGACTATCTACTTGCGGAACGAGTACTAAACATCTAGCCGAACTATATTTTGGCACATGTAGCGAACTAGTTAACATTATTTTTGGTCTTGTAAAGCTAGTTTATGAACATTTCAAGTCATGAATCATCTCGAAAAATTGTAAGCTTTAAACATCTAAATACTTACATCTTTTATTCTCATTTTGAAACCTTATAATTTACCAACATTTTTCAACAACATAAGGCCCCCCCCCCCCCCCTCACTTGTAACCGTGAACAAGGGGTCCCACACCCCTTGTTTAGGTGTAAAAATATCTAGATATTTGTTATTTACTAGTGGATGAGAATGCTGATTAATTACAACACTTAATCACTAAGTTACTACACTTTACCTCTTTCATCTTTCATTACACACCAAGAACTCTCTCATCATCTTCATTCATCTTACCAAGAACACCAAAAACCCACTTCACTTTAGTCTTTTATTTGTTGATCAAAATGGATTTCCAAGTAACATAAGAGGATCTAAAGCTTTTGTAAGTAAAAGGAAGGGTTTTCATCCATTCAAGAGTATTCTACCATCAAGATCTTCATCTTTTTATTTCTTAATCATCCTCCAAGATCATCCCTAGCCTAGTGCTAGAAGTAAGCTTCAAGATCTATTTTTTTTCACATACTTATATTATGTTATGATTGTTATTATAACTAATAATAACTAGATAATCATACATAATAAACATGAAAAATACAAAGAAGCAAAGATAATAATCATGATAAATTTATGTTGGTTTATATTGTGATTTAAGACTTGTTATATGCATAGTTGATCTTGTTATGATGATTATGATATAAATAAATTGTTAGAGTATGTTTTATAAATATGATCTAACAATTATACATGTTTATGTTAAAGGGTTTTTAACATCAAGGTCTAAAGGGATGATCATAACCTTTGATCTTGTGAAAGTATTAAAGGTTTTTATTTAAAAACAATACTTCCACAAGATTATAAAAAGTAACATACAACTAGAGATTTTTATAAAAGTTGTTAAAACTAGAATTAAACTTGGTTTTTGAACTAGTTAGCATATGTTATGATCATGTTTAAAACCCTACATGATTTGGAAATCATCTTGATAAATTTTATGTTATAAAAGTCTCATATGTTTTAGTTAAGATGTTGAGTAAATTGATGGTGATTTGGAAAAGAAAATGATATGTTTATGAAACATGGTAAAGTTTAAAAATACAAAGGTTATATGGCCATTTTTCATAAAAACTTTATTTTATAAAGTAACAACATTTTTGGTTAAATCTTGACAAGATTAAAAAGGTTTTCAAAGAAAGGTTTTTATAAAATAAAAGACAAGATAAATATATATATATTTTTTTGAAAATATATATTTGGTTACTTTAACAATTTTTGTGTTATGTATTACTTGTTGTATTAGTTATATATATCAAAGTAGGAACTTGAATCAAATTGTCACATTTAAACTCAAGACACTTTATAACAAAAGTCCTACAAGACTTCATATAATTACGCCTTAAAAACGAGTACGAACAATCCGAAGGATCGGACACCATTTATGGTCAAAACGGACGACGGACGAATCCATAAACGAATCGCCAATCTGAAGAGTTACTACGACGTGAGACGATCTTTCGACACGAAAATATAAATATGCGATCGATAACAAGGTTCGGATGTTTATAAACTTATAAAAACTAGTATGTTTTTATTTACTAAAAAGGTATACTTAGTAATTTTTTATAAAAATGTTTTTTTTATAAAAATGAAATACTTACACTTACAAGTGGGCTAAATTATAACAAATGGGCTTACTTTACTTAATGGACTATTTTTATAACAAATGGACTTATTTTACTTAATGGGCTATTTTTCTACAAATGGGCTTATTTTTCATAATGGGCTTAACATAAATTCATGGGCTAAGTCCAAATACCAAACATATGGGCCAAGGCCCAACACTATTGAAGCCCAACACTATTGAGGCCCAACACTATTTAAGCCCAATAACTTGAAAACATGGGCTCGGCCCAATGATCCCATTATTGTGAACACAATCATACAATTGATATATATAAGACACGAAATTAAGAGGACTAAATCCGACTATACAACTCACAAGATACAAGATGACATATATATATATATTTGGTGAAATATATATATATAACAGTTTAACAACTCATTCATCTAATACACAGTTTAACGAACAGTAAAGACATACAAGTCTTACACATATTGAAGACACAAGACTTGTACTCAAGTTATTTACAAAGACCGAAGTGTCTAACAAATATAAGAACATTTGTAGGTCGCAACGCTATTCAGGACGACCGCACGTGAGATCTTATTTACATCTATTCACAGGACGCGATACTGTGAGTTCATGTCCCCTGTTCATTTAAATGTTTTACAACTTTACAACTATCGGGGAAAATACATGTTCAACGTATGTTAAAGTTAGGGAATGAAACACCTTAGATCATGTGCGAATTAGGGTTATACATCTAAGCACCACTAATCCAGTTTGGACCTAGGTACAAGTGGTTAGATCTAATGGGTTTTGGCGAGCCCCACTCTTGGTCGTGGACCCATACGGAGGAGTGCTTTTGTGTCCCAGTCGATAGGAATCGACATAAAAATCGTCTAGGGTTGGATTGCTTCCTTTTTCGTCACACATATTAATGTCCTTGCAAAACATTAATGATCAACGATTTCATTGACACTTTACATACTACAACTTACATTTTAAATACATCTTTTACAACTAAATTGCATGAATTCACCAACTTTTGTTGATGTTTTCCAAACTTAACATGTATTTCAGGGAATTAAAGGACCATGTCGGATTTCCCAGTCAAGATAACAAGTACCGGAACTCCATGCCATCTTTTGGAGGGTTTAACTATTATATTCCGCCTCTTTGCGGAAATATGACGGTTTAAACCTTAGTAGTTTATTTTAATGTTGATGTATGAAACAATAACACTTTACTTTTACGTTAATGGTTTGTAACCGACACACTAAACTTATGTTGTAATCTTTTTGGAAACACTTATGTAATGGCAATGGAGTATGTTTTATTCATATAGTTTGTTCATGTACATCGATATTTATGCAATGAAAACCATACATATCACACCTCGCGCTTCCGCTACGAGCGGGTGTGACAGTTTGGTATCAAAGCGTCGATTGTAGTGAACCAAGATTCTTTATCAAGTCTAAGTCTACAATCACTAGGGATCTCTCACGAAAACCATTTAAACACAAACACATGTTTTCATTTGCATAAACATTTTTCATGGTCCATTTTCAACAAGAATTCATCACATACAAATCAAGCAAGGACATTAGTGTCTTAGTCATCTAAATGGTAGACATGCAACTTTAAGTTAATCCACACAACTCAATTAGGATAACTTAAAATGAACATTATGTGAAAAATACATTTTGTGTATATATGTAAAGTAACAAATACTCATACATGTTGAACAACTTATTTCTCAGGTCATCATGTCTTCATCTGAAGGTAGTAATGTATACGACGATGTAGACCCCATGGAGATTGTTTCCGACGATGATTTCGTGCCAGAGGTTCAGGTCATCTTATCTGATAGCGATGCTACATCTGACAGCGACATGGATGACTTCCAACCATTCGCACTTCTGGGCGATATCATAGATGATGATGTGTTAGCTATCCCTCCTATACTCAACGATATGGTTATTCTAGGTCACCCGGAGGGTGAACATATGGTAGAGATTATACCCTTTGACGTCGCTCCTCTTGATATCATTCCTTTTATCGTCGATCTTGATGATGATGATGACGTCGTTCCAGTGATTCCGGTGGATCACATGGACGCTGATTTGGGAGACGGAGAGGTTCACGATGTGGTTATTCTAGACATTGCATCACCAGTGGTCTCGGTGATCGATATTTCTTCTGATGCAGATACCGATTCGGATGCTTCCTCTTATGCGTCCGTTACTTCGTCCGCACTGCAGGCCATTGGCCTACAGCGCAATGCAGACTTTGGAGATGACGTGAGGCCAGCAGAGCCAGCCATCCCTGCACCTATTCCAGTCCCTGCACCACATGCATCTCCCGAGCACATTCGTCTCATGTACTTCGCACCTATCATATCACCGACTGATCATACTGATGAGGCCGGACCATCTGGACATGCACACATACCACCCAGTGATATGGACTTATACTATCAGCAGTTTCTCTCTGTCCCACAGGTCCCGGCCGAGCCTCTTATTACACCACACTCTCCACCTCATGTTATGCCCATGACAGATCCATATCACCCATTGCATTACCCAGCTGCTACTACCGAGTTACGTGCTCGTGTGCTGACACTCGAGTATCAGATAGACTTTATTATCCGTCGAGTTAGTGAACTCGAGGATGAGCTTACTCACCTTCTTGGTTTGGTACTTCTGGCTCCACCACCACCAGCCCATTCACCACCCCATGCTCCACCACTACCACCAGGGTCACCACCATTACCCACACTACCACCTCAGATGCCACCAGTTGATATACCACCAGTTGATTTACCTGCTCGTGTTCTGACGCTCGAGCAGCAGATTGTTTTCCTTAACCGTTTGGTTCTTGATTTGGAGGGTAGGGTTTCTCATGTTCACAGGTTATTGTTCCCGATTCCACCACCAGTCTTTCCCCCACCATAGACTATGTTTGCAGGTATCATACTTTTGAGACGGGTATCTATATCCGTTTTGTGTACATATGGACGCTCCACCAAGTTTTGAAGACAACCGACATACAGCGGATCACACCGTTGGAAGGAAGATCTTGTTATCTCTTTTGTTGTACTAGACTAGTATGACCGGGTTATGTAGCCCGAGTCGATTTTTGTTTCCTTTCAAACGATTATGTAACCGGTTGACTATATATATGAAAAACTTGGTGTTATCTATTAAATGCATCTGAGTGGTCTGGTTGGACATATCTTATTGTTTATGTTAACTTATTTACTCGCATTATATGTTTCGTGGTGATATTGCTATTAATGTTATGAATATTTTTTTTCTTTTCTTCTTACTTAGTAAAAAAAAAAAAATTATTTAACAAACCAAATCAACGTCTAATCTTTATCCTATTTCTCCTTTGGAAGAATCATGCCACCGAGGAGAGTTTTACGTTCACGGACAGTTAATCCACCCCCACCTCCACCAATGCCTACGACCGAGGCAGAACTGAATGCACTAATAGAACAGAGAATCGCCCAAGCTATCGCACTGTATGAGGCATCCTGCGCCGACCAAAGTGGTGGCACCGGCGGATCGGGAGGCCAGGGCCAAAGTGGTCCTTCAGGTGGAACAAATTTTACGGGTAACGTTTATTTGTTTTGTTACAACTCATCAAATTTCTTTCTAAATCTATTCATGCGATTCACTATTTGCTCATTCAAAATCCGTTGTCCAATTTCAGGGTGCACATTCAAGCAGTTTCTGGACTGCAAGCCACTTAACTACGATGGCACAGGCGGTGCTGTGGCTTACGTGAGATGGACTGAGAAAACGGATTCCACTATCAGAATGAGCAGATGTTCCGCTAATCAGCAAGTCACTTTCGTTAGTGGCTTGTTTCTCAACGAGGCTCTTACATGGTGGAACTTACAAGTGCAAACTTTGGGTGATAACGTTGCTTATGCGTTGACTTGGGATGAACTGAAGGAACGTACGAGGGATAAGTACTGTTCTCGTGCTGAACTCCAGAAGTTGGAGAACGAGTTTTGGAACCTTACCATGGTCGGAGCTGATATCACGGGATATACGCAAAGATTTCACGATCTGTCCCGCGTGATTCCTTATCTTGTAACACCAGAATACAAGCGTATCGAACGCTACATCTGCGGACTTTCTGACAAGATTCGAAGTCTGGTTACTGCAGCTAAACCCACGACTATTACTCAGGCTGTGATTATAGCCGTGAGTCTTACTGAAGACGGGGTCAGGATGAAAATATTCATTGAGAAAGGTGATGATAAGAAGGAAACACATGCCGAGTCTTCCAACCGTGGGAAGAGGAGTTACTCGAATTTCAAGAAGGGAACCCGCGGTAACAACAACAACAACAGTAACAACAACCACAACAACAATAACAATAACCCCAACAACAACAACAGGCGACATAATAACTCGCAAAAGGATGCAAGGGCGTTTGTAGCCACAAACGACACTGGTCCTAAGAAGTACGCTGGTACTTTACCTAAGTGTGAGCGATGCAAATATCATCACTTGGGTGATTGTCGGGTGGTCAAGTGTGACAAGTGTGGCAAGAATGGCCACCGTGCTGAATCATGTTGGGGAACGGGAAATAATACTGGATCGGGAAGTGGATTTGGTAACAAGAATGGGAACGGTAATGGGCGTGGTCAAGATTCCCTAAATTCAGTCTTACGGGTGAATATACTATATTGATATCTGTTCTCTGGGTTAGTGTGAGGCCTTGCTCAGGTATGAACTACCGTTCAGTCAAAGAGACGAAGGCTCGACTTTAAGGTGTGTTCCATTTAGGAATCTTCTTTAAGACTGCACTTGATTTATATCTTTTGATTTTTCTCAATTTTTATGCTATTGATGTTGTAACAATACAGAACCATGAAAACAATTGACAAGAGTTCCCCCTCTCAAGTCACAAAGATGTCCAAATGAACAAGACCCTACACCTATTTAGAGTAACAGTACATTCGTACGGATGCACATCTACGAATGGATTTCAATGTTACGGATGGGCTTAAGCTGGTACGAATGCACATGGTCGATTCGTACGGATCGACCCTATATCCATCCGTACGGATGGACTTCCACATACAAGCTTTGTTTAGTTCAGCACCAGTCTTGTTCATTTCTCAGCTACGATACGTGATTGACGGAAGCGATAGACATATGCACTCATAAAAATCCTGCCTATCTATTTTTCTCGCTTTACAAAACTCCTAAAAAGGTTATAAAGGATCTTGAAGCTTTGATGCAAAGATTTTTTGGTCGGGTACAAGTAACATTCGAAAAGTACACTGGGTTGCTTGGGATCGAGTCTCCATTCCTAAAAAGGTGGGGGGAATAGGATTCAACAAGATGGGGAGGGTTAATGATTCTTTATTGATTAAGTGGGTGTGGAGATTTAGATCTGAAGACTCGAGCTTATGGCGTAGGGTGGTTGATGCGTGTCACGGGTCTAGGAGTTAGTTTTACCTTCAAAAAAGAATATTTCGGGGGATGCTAGAATGCTATTGTGAGGCTTGTAACCTGGATTTTGGAGGAGTGAACGCTCATGATCTTATTAAGGGTAGGGTGGGAAACGGGGCCAACATCAGATTTTGGCCGGATCCATGTTGTTTCAACACTTCTCTATTTTTGGCAAGACCAAGACACTTCGCATTGGAGATGGATAAGACTTGCTTGGTAGCAAATCTGATTATGCAAGTTAATTTAACTATTTCCGGTACGTGGAGATGGAGTAGGTCTGATTAGAGGAGTGCACCAATGTGAGGCGTTATTGGACTCGGTATCGATGCTGGGGCAGCATGATACATGGTTGTGTCAAGGGGATGTCTCAGGGCACTTCACGGTTAGTTCTGTAAAAAAATTGGTGGTTAATTTGGGTGATTATAGTCAGAATTTCGTAATGAAGTGCTGCAAATGGATCCCATCCAAGTGAAATATTTTTGCGTGGAGGGCAAAGTTGGGTCGCCTCCCTACCCGTGTGGCGTTGTCTAGGAGGAATATATATACACGTGGGTTTCCCCTACTTGTGTTATGTGTGCGGAAGGTGAAGATTCTCCGGGGCATATTTTCTCTTGCTGTTTGATCTCTACGTTAGTTTGGTAAAAGATAGATGCTTAGTGCAGGCTTCCTCCTATCTTTCCCTTCTTTTTCAGATATCTTTTGGTTGTTCACGAGGTTTTAAAGCTAGATAAAAAAAAAAGAAGTAGAGATTATTCATGGTATTATCATGGTCATGTGTTGGTTTTTTATGGAAAGCAAGAAATGAGAGGATTTTCTCAAACAAACGGGTCAAAATTCAAGATATTTTTTCAGCGGTGAAATCCACAACTTTTCTTTGGGTGAAGCATAGGTCTAGATATAAGTCCATAATTTGGAAGGATTAGTGTGTTTCGCCTATATATATGTTGTAAGTTGCAGTTTCTTGTTTGGTAGCCCTGCTATTTTTTGTGTGGGGGGTGTTTTTTTCTAATGAAAGTCAATATTCAAAACATAAAAATAAATAAATAAATAAATAATATGGTATTAAGAGGTTTCCTATCTTAATTAAGTGTCTCATGTATTACATTACATTACACATTTTTTTTTGAAAGGTAAACTTCATTCACAAACAAGCCGACCCAAACCGGGCCGACCAAAAACTACAACCAAAGGACAATTACATATTTACAAACGCACACCACTCCCTCCACTCCGTTCCTTTATACTTAGATCTATTCGACCACCACAAAAAAGTCAACGCCTTAATTTCGCTAACAATGCCATCAATTTTTTACAGGTTTGTTTGGGGGGATACATTACACATTTGGAAACAAAATCTCAACAAAAATTGTAAAAATATAAACTGATTCTTGCACATTAAAATATTGCAAGTACAATGAATCTCAAAAGTAAACTAGTGATAGAATTCAGCTAACATTGAGATTAGATTCCATAAGTAAAGGAAAACAAATACATGATTAAAACTGAAACAAAATCATTAGGCAAATGTTTAAGAAGATCAAACACCACTTATGTCTTTAGTTTTTCATTGGTCCGGAAGTGTTTTCTTGAATGAAATATTAACTTAATCACCAGACAAAAAGAAAAGTTTAATCATTAATAAACCACCACTTTTGACAAGGAAAAGGGATTTGCATCTTGTACTTGAATCTTACCTTTGCCTTTTCTTTAATTATTTGTTAATTAAATAAAGTAGTTCAGTTATAAAAATAATAATAATAATAATAATAATAATAATAACAATAATAACAATAACAATAATAATAATAATAATAATAATAATAATAATAATAATATGCTAGAAATAATCTTATGTTAATGTTGTAAAATTTTGTAAACTTTAGGGCCAATATTGTGCATATAATAATATATTCATACGTACATTCATATTATTTTTTACTTGATTTTTAAAAGATAATAATCTTTAGGCCAAAATTTTGTAAACTTTAGGGCCAATATTGTGCATATAAATCATATATTCGTATGTACATTCATATTATTTTTTACTTGAGTTTTAAAAGAAGATAATCTTTTTAAAGTAAATAAGAAGTATTGTATTTTTAAGTATGAAAGTTATTAAGCTTTGTTAGTTAGTATGAAAGTTACTAAGCTTTGTTAGTTATGGTCAATGTTGTAAAACAAGGTCTAGAAGGTCGAGCACTTGTCGAGTAATCGCTACAAGGTGGGATGTTGAGGCGATTTTCTCCAACTCCGCTTAATTACCAGGAATGAATCGATCAAACATGGTTAACCTAAGCCAGAATCAGATATAGTTAGTCAGTTTGGGCTAAGTTTGACTTGAAAAAAAATAAACATATATGTCTATTGAATACCATTTTTAAGAAATGAATATCAATTTTTGGAAATACTTTACTATTTAAACATGTATTTTTTTGTGTATATTGATATTCATTTATTTTGTTATAAATATTATTAAACTCATGATATTTGTGTTGGAACCAATTGGATCAATACCTTCTCAAACTTCGACACAAGAAAAGAAAACGAAAAGAACGATAACAAGAGATAATAACACAAAGTATTTTCTAGAGTAAAGTCCTATTTGAGTCCCTGTGGTTTGTGCAGTTTAACGATTTGAATCCAAAAATCAAAACTGTATTGATTTGAGTCCCTGTTGTCTCTAATTTTAACCATTTGAGTCCCTGTGGTCTCTAATTTTAACCATTTGAATCCAAAAACCAAATGTTTCTGATTTGGATGTTGTTTACTTTTGGATTCAAATGGTTAAAATTAGAAACCACAGGGACTCAAATCAAGACAGCTTTGGTTTTTGGATTCAAATGGTTAAACTGCACAAACCACAAGGACTCAAATAGGACTTTACTCTATTTTCTATTATTTAAACCCACAAATAAAACATTGACCCTAGCCCATACCATTATAGCCTAGTGTCATCTTAGGGGTATGATAAGGCTTAAGTATCATGAGGTCCTGGGTTCGATTCCAACAAGGAGGTTTTCCCAGATTTATTGGGTTTCCTCCTGAATTAGTGTTAGACTAGTTTGAGACTGTCGGTACATGAGTTTATTAGTTTTGGGTTTGCTTTGTAATAGTTTGATAGTTAGAAGGGCTAAATGTGCAATTCTTGTAAACTAAATTAGGGGCGGCGTGTTTGTAAACCCAGCGTACTTATTAAATACGCTGGGTAGTCGGTTATTATATACATGAAGCATGAAACCCTTAGTCTCTAAGTTTTTTGGACTAAGGCATTTTGGTGTTCATCATGTGTTTGCTCTCTGATATTATGCTTGAATCTGATTATCCAGGACCTTTGATGTTTATATCATTATGGGATTGCAAATCAACACTGGTTGATTAGTTCTTGGTCAAGAATCTTCACCTTCTACTTGTTTTTCTTACTTTTTATCATTCAAACACCTAATCAATAGGAGCTTGGGTATTGTCAATCACTATCACTATGATCCGAATCTCATTTGGGACTCACAATTAGTGTATAGGCATTATAACCTAGTGGAGATGGATATGATCGGGTGGTTCCGTTGGAGGCATGATGATACTGCAGTGGTTCGTTAGTGATCCAAATTTGTCGTTTAAAAAAAAACATTAACCCCGCCAATCTATTTATACTAAAGTAATAACTTGGAGAAGACTGTAGGTCCACCCGGAGGATCGAGTCAACCTCTATTCCTGTTTTCTGACAAACCCGAGAGTGCGGAATCCAAACGGGTAAGTTAAACTAAGTTACGAAAACATAAAACACAAGATTCACCGATTAACACTCCAATGCTCTCATAAACTCTCAAGGCGTGTGTGTTTACAGTGTGTTCGCTCTCAAATCTATTCAGACTTGTCTCTGAGTGTTTCTGTCTACTGTCTGTGTATTTATACTAACATGTACGACGAAATCCTATTGTCGACGAACACCCACGACGAACATACATCATTATGACGAAATCCAGTGATTTTGTCACATATGGGGATTTCTCCAACATGGGGATTTCATCACATGGGGATTTCGCCACAAGGGATTTCACCACAAGGGATTTCGCCAACAGCATCTTCGTCACATGTTGGGCTTGGGCCATGGGCTTCATCATGTTGGGCTTTGTCAATGGGTTACACAAATAGACAACACATAAGCAATACTAACATGTATACTGCACAAACGCAGTTACATGTACATTGAACAATACAAAGTAAATAACAAACCGAGTCAAGACAGGAGGTTGTCTTGACTACGGCCTTCACTTTGTAGCCGAGTCGAACCGAGCCGAGCCGTATCCACATAACATGTATCAACAAACTCCCCCTTGGATGCTGCTCGCGAGGTTCGTAATCTCGTTCTCCATCTCTTGATGGTTCATTCATTCTTGTCGTAGGATCTTCAAAGTCTTCACGTGTTGTAAGTAGAAAGTGTATTAACAAACTCCCGCTTTCATTTAGGAAGTGTATCAATAAGCTCCCCCTTTGATTATGCTCGTGAATCTTTTGATATTCGATACTTTAGATCCTTGTGGTGTTGATGATTGATCAGCGGCAACTCGATCATCTTTATCATTTGAGTGCCTTCACATCGTGTCTTCATTCAGAAGCTTATCATCGAACATGTTCTCTTCGCCTTTAGCATCTGCACATGCAAGAAAGCTAAACGCGTAAAGAGAACAACTGCTTGGAATATAGTTAATATTAAACAAATGACACACATGAGACCAATTCTTCAACCAACTTCCGTCCCACAATTTGTTTGAAAACTTAACAGATTTTTCAATTTTGATTATTAACTTTCAAAACTTGCAAACTCTGACCGTTTATGAAGATTCAGTCGTTTTGGTTTTCATCAGATTTCAGGCAACGAAGACTTGAGTTCCAACATCGGTTAATCAAAACTAAAGTAGAATCTTTTTTACTTTTATAAAGTTTATATTAAAACACACCTAAAATCTTTTAGGCATTTTAAATATTTCAAACTTAAAGACTGAAAGCAGTAAATAAATATATACAGAGTTGCAGAAACTAAGAAAAGTAAATATATACAAACATTCTTTTTGCGAGTTTCGAGGGTAAGAGAATCATATCATTGTACGGTCATGCCAAAACGCTCTTGTTGTTCTTATTGTTAACATATAGATAAGCATCCTATAACAATTATCGGTATTGTTGTTCACATAAGCTCAACTTATCAGATGTAATCATGGCGAAGGGATACGTTAAGGTATGATTTATACTTACCGACCGGTGTTCATCCACATCACGACACATTCCCGTGTCAAGGTATGCACGAGAGTTCATCTTACTGGTGAGTATACCATTTATCATCTGTTTTGACGTATATGAAAATGTGAGAAACTCACTTATTTTGATTGAAAACAAGCCCTATGTGATAGAATCACTTATTGATGAGGAACTTGATTTTCAGATGCATGAGGGCTCAGGAGCAAGTACGTGAACAGGTCAGTACTATCGTACAACACAGAGACGAACTTGACTCCCAGATGAATGTGATATATTATCACTTGTTTTGAGGGACATGTGATTGTTGATCACTTATTGAGGTCGTATGTAGTATGTACACGTATCTATGGTATCATGGAAGATCTAGACTTCGTCTCCGTTTGTTTCGGTAAAAGAAACAACCATGATACCCAGATGATAAACAGTATAAAGACCACATATCTCAGAACCTTGGCAATCTCTCAAACGAAATTTCGGTACTAAGACCATATGCCAATGAGTGGTTCCCACACAGTCTTCAGTCGATTTAAGGTTTATATCACCCTGCACACTTTAAGATGATTGTGAGCCTACCGATACATCTTATATGGAGCTGCTTAACATTTTTCATTTTGCATTTCAGTTTAAAGAGGTTTAGACAGACCACTGATGTACTATCATTTTCTCTTTTGCTCGCCAGGAAACTCATTTTTGTTTTTATATTGTTTTTTAGTTTTGAAATTTTTCGATGTTTTTGAATTTTTCAAATTTGGAATTACTCCCCCTAAAATCAACAAACTTAAAATAAATTTAAAAACACAAAGATATTTACAAAAACGATTTTCCGATGCGGATTACTCTTGCTTGACCTTAATGCCGTTTACCAATAATAAAAAGTCAAATCTTGATTTATCAAATGCTTTGGTAAAAAGGTCTGCACGTTGGTCATCGGTATGGACCTTAACAACATCGACGAGTTTCATAGTGAAACAATCACGTGTGAAGTGATATTCGAGTTCAACGTGTCAGGTCAAGGAGTGTGTTGTACGAGAGGATAATAATTCATAAAGCAGCTTAAATATCGACAAGTATAGGAGAGATTAGAAATTCAAAACCGTATCCTGCAACTGCTTCGTGCATTGCCAGGAATCTGAGTGCTCTCCCAAACTGGATATCCACCCGATGTGGACTTCAAAGTCGATTTTATAGCTACTGAGAAATCTCTTCACAACAACAAGATCATAGACCTCTGGGTCCGGCTGGTCTTTCACATTGCACCTGTAACAACCCGCACTTTCGTGCGTTGTTACTACTCGATATACTCGTTATGCCTAGCACCAGAGATTCGGATCATAATGTAACTATGTCGCATACATCGCTATTCAAAGGATAATCGCATATTTTCGCAATACATTATCGTTACATCACATCACAAACACTAACACTCACGATGACATCGAGTGAGGACCTATTCTACCCTCCTCGATGGCCGTGATGTCTCGAAACGCAAACAATTAATGCTAACAAAGACTCTCAGGTGAGTGCTATAGCTCCAGTCGTCGTGACGATGATGACAATACGAGTGAGTGGTACCCCGTCAGTCATTGTGGCACAACACACAATAACGTTCACGATGACATCGAGAAAGGACCTATACTACCCTCCTTGATGGCCGTGAAACGTTGCTAGTAATCGCACACTCGAAACGAAAACCAATTGTTATATCAAAACTTTGAAATATGGATACGTAAATACGACCCCTAGTGATATATATATGCATATATAATAATAATATAAATTAACTATAGAAAGCGCGTACTCCAAAAACTATCGCAACGATCAAAAACAGAGAAACTCCCCGCGCTGGAGTGGCCATCCGAACGGATGGCCCATCCGTTCGGATCCGAACGGATTGCCATCCGAACGGATGGGCCATCCAAGCCAACACCCTTCAGCCTTCTCTGTTGCCTATAAATAGCATGTCACATCACTTAAACAGTGATGTGACAGCTCCCACTCGACCAAGCACGCTCTAGGACCCTTTTCTCTCGATTTCTCGCGATTCCGGTAATATCTCAAACTAAAACTCGTACTTCTATCATCTACACTCAATTTTACATCATTCTGTCTTTTAAAACTCAATTTCTAACCGTGAAATCTACTGATTTGAGGTGTTTTAAGGTGATGTCACCAAGAGTTCATATGAACTTCAAGGTGTGACCTCATCCCACCATAAACGACTCAGATCTGGGTGATTTCCACGTGTTTTTACAACAATCTCACCTAAAAATCTATGTATTTAACCAAGGAACTGTGCGATTTCGAGTTAAACATGAGAAACCGTCAAGAACGGTCAGATCTGATGGAACGGGGTGATACCCGGCCGTTAGAACGGGTCGAAACTGATGGAATATCAATTGTTAATACGAAATTACACTGTCCCAGTAAAACCGCATGTATTCCTTCCAAAAACACTCAAAAACAGTTGATCAGAACGTTAAAACAGGCGTTTCATCCGACCGGACAACATGTCATCCGAACGGACCACAAGTCATCCGATCGGATAGCATGTCATCCGACCGGATAGCATGTCATCCGACCGGATAGCATGTCATACGACCGGATAGCATGTCATCCGACCGGATGACAACCATCTGACCAGGACAACATGCCATCCGATCGGACAACATATCATCCGATCGGATAACATGCCACCCGACCGGACCAAGTGTCATCCGACCCGAGCTCCCCTCATTCGATCGAATGTCAGAAGGTAAAAACCAAATCAACAGCCATCCGACCGGATGAGGTCCCATCCGACTGGATAACTGTCATTTGATACTATTCCCGCTTAACCATGCATCGTTTACTATATCATTCGATGATTAACGCAGACGTACTCGCAACCGATCCAATCAAGTTGTATTCTCGCTAAACACGCACTGTGAGTATACTTGAACCCCTTTTAATCGCATTTTGGGTGTAACATATGGTCCTAACAAATCAAACTTATCCAACGAATTATTCAATCAATCGAATTATCACTTGCGAATAACTGTTATGCATAGATATACGTGATGCTAGTTGCATATGTGCTAGGGCTTATACTCGCGACGTCCCACCACGACTAGTATAGTACTATTGCGCCCGACGGAGTCTAGTTTGCCATCGCGTATTCGAGCATCGAGGACTTGGTTTGTAGTATCAGTCTTGTGAGTATATATGTCGTGTGTTATGTTTATGCATGTGGAAATTCACAACACCTTTTAATCTATTACGCTATACATATCAAACCTGTATACTCGCCAATACTTTTGTATTGACAAATATTTTAACGTATGTTGCAGTCTAGATCGCAGGCTATTTCAAATCAAGCTAGGAAGTCTAGAAACTCAACTAAAATCTAGGTTGTCGGATTTGTATTGTTCGAGAGGACAAGAATTCTGTGATGACTTATGTGATTGCATTATTTGTTAGTATGGGATAACGAATGTAATAAATATTATCGCAATATAGTTGTTATGGATTCTCTTGAGCAATCTGATTCGCCTAGTGCCGCGCCTCGATGATTCCGCCATCGGTTGGGGTGTGACAGCACCGACGAAGGTCTTTGTCTTTCTCTTTGAGAAGTAGTGTGCGGTTGTTCAATCCACGCCAAGGCATCCGCACACCCGATGTAGTTTGATCAACCAACACATTTTCTTCAATCACACCGTAGAGAAAAGTACCCTACACGTTCATCTTATGGACTTTGAACTTCTTGTGAAAGAAAAATCCATGAATCTCTGAAAAGCTTCAGACGTGCTGCAGGCGCGTACTTTTTGATTGAAATCTATCCTCTTGACCCGATCAAAAACCATAACAACCAAATTTTGGCACATTTTTCATCTAGTCGAATTTTTCAACTTCATTCAACCACATTCTTTCATCGGAATTTTTGTCTTCTTTTCTTTTTCATTTCTCTCCATAAATGGCAACAATATTCTCCTAGATGTAACAATATTTCGGAGCCTTATGTCGCCGATCTTGTGCATGGACGCTCCACTATCAACAATCCTAAGACTATCAATAGTTCCTCCTGGAACATCCTGCACACTCATTTAGAGATTAGTTGGAGAGGGGGACCCAAGCCTTCGTGGTCTTGGGTCTTCCATTTTCATCGATATAAGTTACTTCCACTTCTCGATGTTTTGGAAATTGTGATGTATCTCCCTCTGAAACAGTTATCGGTTTTGATTTCCAAATCCGTTTTTGTTTTTCATGTTTAACATTTGATTTAACAGATTTTGTTTGGACAACCTCCGGTTTTAAAACCTTTTCAACATTTTTTCGTTGTTTCTTTATCTGTTTCACTTCTTGTTGTTTAACAAGACGAGGGTCCTATTTTGGTGAAACAGTTCTTTTATGGTATTTGTTACCATGGGGGGGGGGGTCAACCTTTGACTTTCCCTTGGTGAGATATGGACAATTTCTGACAATGTGCCCATACTCACCGCATTCGAAACATGATCTCCGCTCAACAAACCTCGGAGTATCATAACTGTAAGAGCTTGATGATGAACTTCGTGATCTTGAGGTACTTGGTCCTACATCACAACCGTTTGTGTGTTGTGTGTAATTGTTTTGACTGTTTCTTTTCAAAATTTTAACTTGTTTAACAAAATCCATGTTGGATTTGTTTTTGAAAGTTTCAATTTTATCAGTCCCTCTGGATTTCACGAAGTTTATCTTCCGAACCTTCTTCTTGTTTTGGCTCTGTTTGCCTTTTCCATTTCCTTGGTGAACGTGACCTTGCTTTCGTTGATTGTGTTGTGGTTGTAATTTTTGATTCCCATATTTCTTTCTAACTTCGGATTTTGGGATAGGAGCACACTGAGTTACTACAACTTCTGGGCTCGACTTTCCCAAAAACTTACTGGTAGAATCTTCGAAAACTTTATCAATCAAAGATTGATTGACATTTTTGATAGGGAAATCCTTGTCTGAATATATTTTATCAGATCCAATCAACGTGTAAAGCAAGTTCACGCTTTCACAACTTCCCGATGAGGATTCAACAGACTTGGCTTTAGCAGTCACAAACGGTTTTGCAGGTGGATCACAAAGAATGTATTTTTCTAGAGGTATGTCTTCCTCTTTTGTTACCGTTTCTGACTGTTTAGAGTTAGTATCCTCGGATTCATCATCTGACGAATCAACATCCTCGACAATGACTGGAGGATCCTGATTTCGTTCAGCTGTTGACACTTTCGCATCTGCTGATTCATCCGAATCTGAGGATGCTTCCTTTTTGTAACCTAGCCCAAATGTGAATTCCTCAAGGCTCAATGAAACTGAGGGCTCAAAATGAGGTTTATTTTCCTCATCAGGCATCGAAGAATAATCGTGTTTAACAGGTGGTGGACACTTCTTATAACCTATGCATGTGACATCAGTTTTCTTTTTCTGAACATCAATGATGTGATCCAGCACATAGCTAGAGCTTAAATAGCTGTCTAACTTGAGTCGGATCGCCTCACTTTCAGATTTAACACAAGCCATTTCTTTTTGCATTAACTCGAGCCTATTGATGTAAAGGTTTATTTCAGTTTGTTTTCTTGAAACCATTTTCGTTAGCTCGGTCTTATCCTTTTTTAATGTTTCAATTATATTCTTAAATTCCTTTTCATAATTTTCACGAAACATGTTAGCCTCTGTGCATTTTGAAAGATCCACGATCAAATGTTGATTGTGGATAAATGTCACATCATATTTGTTTTGCAAATCGTCATATTTGCTTTGCAAATCAGACAATTTAACATTTAATCCAACACACCTATCACACCTATCACAACTATCAGATTTTGATTCATCGACACGTACCTGACTGGAATCACTCTCAGATGTTGACTCATTTGCATCCGAATCAACAACCTCCCTTGATGATTCACATTCAGATCCATCCTTGCTTGAACTTGAACTTGAAGTTGTAACATCTTCAATTGAAGTTGAAACGTCTTCAACTGAACTACTGTCATGTTCAGAACTGTCATCGTTTCGCGATGATTCACCATTGCTAGCATCTTTGACAATTTTAGCATAAAACGCCGTTTTTGTTTGACTACAGTTCCTTGGATCAAGAGATGATGGTGCTACAGTAGAATTATGGCATTGTGAAGCAACTGGTGGTAATGGATTTCCATACAAGTCTGTTGTTCTTTCCGGTTGGGGAACTGATTGTATTGGATTTCCATATATGTCTGTTGTCATTTTCGGTTCACTTTGCTTTTGATTAGTAACCGATGCCCATTGTTCTGCCGTAATTCGAGGTGGTGTGGGAGAAGGTTACTAAGCTTTGTTAGTTAGTATGAAAGTTACTAAGCTTTGTTAGTTATCGTCAATGTTGTAAAACAAGGTCTAGAAGGTCGAGTACTTGTCGAGTAATCGATACAAGGTGGGTTCTCCAACTCCACTTAATTACCAGGAATGAATCGATTAAACATGGTTAACCTGAGCCAGAATCAGATATAGTTAGTCAGTTTGGGCTAAGTTTGACTTGAAAAAAATTAAACATATATGTCTATTGAATACCATTTTTAAGAAATGAATATCAATTTTTGAAATACTTTACTATTTAAACAGGTATTTTTTTGTGTATATTGATATTCATTTATTTTGTTATAAATATTATTAAACTCATGATATTTGTGTTGGAACCAATTGGATCAATACCTTCTCAAACTTCGACACAAGAAAAGAAAACGAAAAGAACGATAACAAGAGATAATAACACAAAGTCTTTTCTATTATTTAAACCCACAAATAAAACATTGACCCTAGCCCATACCATTATAGCCTAGAGGCATCTTAGGGGTATGATAAGGCTTAAGGACCCTGAGGTCCTGGGTTCAATTCCAACAAGGAGGTTTTCCCATATTTATTGGGTTTCCTCCTGAATTAGTGTTAGACTAGTTTGAGACTGTCGGTACATGAGTTTATTAGTTTTGGGTTTGCTTTGTAATAGTTTGATAGTTAGAAGGGCTAAATGTGTAATTCTTGTAAACTAAATTAGGGGCGACGTGTTTGTAAACCCAGCGTACTTATTAAATATGCTGGGTAGTCGGTTATTATATACATGAAGCATGAAACCCTTAGTCTCTAAGTTTTTTGGACTAAGGCGTTTTGGTGTACATCATGTGTTTGCTCTCTGATATTATGCTTGAATCTGATTATCCAGGACCTTTGATGTTTATATCATTGTGGGATTGCAAATCAACACTGGTTGATTAGTTCTTGGTCAAGAATCTTCACCTTCTACTTGTTTTTCTTACTTTTTATCATTCAAACACCTAATCAATAGGAGTTTGGGTGTTGTCAATCACTATCACTATGATCCGAATCTCATTTGGGACTCACAATTAGTGCATAGGCATTATAACCTAGTGGAGATGGATATGATCGGGTGGTTCCGTTGGAGGCATGATGATACTGCATTGGTTCGTTAGTGATCCAAATTTGTCGTTTGAAAAAAAAACATAAACCCCGCCAATCTATTTATACTAAAGTAATAACTTGGAGAAGACTGTAGGTCCACCCGGAGGATCGAGTCAACCTCTATTCCAGTTTTCCGACAAACCCGAGAGTGCGGAATCCAAACGGGTAAGTTAAACCAAGTTACGAACACGTAAAACACAAGATTCACCGATTAACACTCCAATGTATGAATCTAGAAAACGGTTACAAAGCAATGTTTACAAGATGCTCTCATAAACTCTCAGTGCGTGTGTGTTTACAGTGTGTTCGCTCTCAAATCTATTCAGACTTGTCTCTGAGTGTTTCTGTCTACTGTCTGTGTATTTATACTATCATGTACGATGAAATCCAGTTGTCGACGAATACCCACGACGAACATACATCATTATGACGAAATCCAGTGATTTCATCACATATGGGGATTTCGCCAACATGGGGATTTCATCACATGGGGATTTCGCCACAAGGGATTTCACCACAAGGGATTTCGCCAACAGCATCTTCGTCACATGTTGGGCTTGGGCCATGGGCTTCATCATGTTGGGCTTTGTCAATGGGTTACACAAACAGACAACACATAAGCAATACTAACATGTATACTGCACACACGCAGTTACATGTACATTGAACAATACAAAGTAAATAACAAACCGAGTCAAGACAGGAGGTTGCCTTGACTACGGCCTTCACTTCGTAGCCGAGTCGAACCGAGCCGAGCCGTATCCACATAACATGTATCAACAAAGACACTATCCTAAACCAATACCAACTCAAACTACTTTAAATAAAACTATTTAATTAAACTAACATTTATTTCTATATTTAATTAATCAAGAATATACATAACCATCCTTCAACTTTTGTTTTCTTTCACTTTTCACCCAAACTTAGGATTAAACCAACAATTTTACACACACACACACAGATATATATATATATATATATATATATATATATATATATATATATATACACATATATAGTGTGAGGTTCATTGGGGAACACTAAAAAAGTGGGGAACAGCGGGGAACCGACTCAAACGAACTCCGATTGGACTCATTCCAGCGGCGTTGGAACCGGCTCCTCGAACCCTAACTAGGATCTCTTAACCCTAAACCCTAAATCATAACCCCTAAACCCTAAATATATTAAGGTTTGGCTTTTAAGGTTTAACTTTAGGGTTTAGCATTAGGGTTTAGATTTAGGGTTTAGAGTTTAGCTTTAGGTTTAGGGTTTAGCTTTAGGGTTTAGTTTTCGGGTTTAGCTTTAGGTTTAGCTTTTAGGGTTTATAGTTTAGATTTTACGGTTTAGCTTAGGTTTTAGCCTTATTTTTTAGCTTTAGGGTTTAGAGTTTAGGAGTTAGGATTTAGGGTTTAGGGTTAAAGGATCTTAGTTAGGGTTCGACGAGCCGGTTTCAACGCCGCTGGAATGAGTCTAATCGGAGTTTGTTTGAGTCGGTTCCCCACTGTTCCTCACTTTTTTAGTGTTCCCCAATGAACATTCCCCTATATATATATATATATATTGGAGAGTTCAAATGAGAAGAAACTTTTTGTAAGAAGAAAAAAGAAGAAATTTCAACCAATAAAAATGTTTTATTTTACTTCATTTAATATAAGTATTTAATGTTACTATAATGGTAATATGGTAAACCTACAAAGATCATTAATTAGTAGTATTCCTCTTTAATAGGTAACTACATTCACAAGTGGCCTAGTGGTGGAGTGACTTGGGTTCTCCAATGGAGACCCAAGTTCAATTCCCATTAGTGCCACTTTGGTGGCCACCGACACCCGCTTTAAGACGGACCGAGGACACTCGAGGTCTCAGGTTTGAAACATGTTTCTTACCCCTCTTTGATGGCTATGGGTATTTGCCGCCAGGGATCCTTGTCGGGTGGTGAACTGGGAAGGGAGATCCCTTCCGCGGTCAGGGGTACCGTGCAACTACCCTTTTTTTTTACATTAAAATTTGTAACTTATCTTAAAAATATATATTTTTTCAAAAAAATAATAATAATAATTTAGAGTGTAGGATAAATTACAATGTGTATATGATAAATTACGGGTTGTGTAGGATAAATTTCAGCACGTGTAGGGTAACTTTTGATGTGTCTAGTAAAAAAAAAACATTAGTGTGAAAGATGATAGTTTTTATAACTAATTAATTAGTCAAAGATGATAATAAATGGGCAAATTGGAAATAAATAATCCCAACTCACTGTTATTGGCCAATAATAATCCCAACTCATTTAATCACCACTAATAATCCGAACTATTCACTTTTGTTTGTAAAATACTCCCACGTTAAAAAAACACTAACTAGATTAAAATATTGCTGATGTGGCTTAACATGTGTGGACTGACGTGGCTGGTTAACATCTTACCCGTGTATAAAATGATTATCATCCTCATTTGCACACACAATCGACTGAATTTGCCCAATTTGTAGAATTAGGGTTTTGAAGGAGAGTGCGATTGTGTGTGCAAATGAGGCTGATAATCATTTTATACACGGGTAAGATGTTAACCAGCCACGTCAGTCCACATATGTTAAGCCACATCAGCAATATTTTAACCTAGTTAGTGTTTTTTTAACGTGGGAGTATTTTACAAACAAAAGTGAATAGTTCGGATTATTATTGGTGATTAAATGAGTTGGGATTATTATTGGCCAATAACAGTGAGTTGGGATTATTTATTTCCAATTTGCCTAATAAATGAGATAAGTGAAAAAGTATTTAATGTTTTACAATTGTACCATTTGTTCTTTTTCTTCTCAAATGAACCTTCCCCTATATATATATATATATATATAGGGAGAAGATCATGCGAGAACCACCTCTTATTGTGAGAACCGCGAGAACCAATGTGAACACACCAAAAATGCCTAAAAATAGCTAAAAATCACACAAATTTTTTTTTTTGAATTTTGTAATATTTTTATAAAAAAATCGCTACTTTTCGAAGCCAAAAAAAAAAAAAATTTTTTTTAAATTTTTAAATTTTTTTTTTTTTTGCTTCTAAAAGTAGCGATTTTAACATAAAAAATATTAAAAAATTCAAAAAAAAATTTTTAGATTTTTTTTTTATTTTTTTAGGTTTTTTGGGGGTTTAGTTTTTAGCATTTTAGCTTGGGGGGGGGGGGGGTTTAGGTTTTTGGGGGGTGGGGGAGGGGGGGTTTAGGTTTTGGGGGGGGGGGTGGGGTTAGGTTTTTTTTAGCATTTAGCTTGGGGGGGGGGGGGGGTTTACGTTTTTTTTTTTGGGGGGGGGGGGGGTTAGGTTTTTTTTAGGTTTTTTTAGCTATTTTAGGTTGTGTTCACATTGGTTCTCAAGGTTCTCACAATAAGGGTGGTTCTCGCATGAGCCCCTCCCTATATATATATATATATATATATATACTAGTCTAAGTACCCGTGTAATACACGGGTGGCTAAACAACAAATAAATTATACTTTGACACGTAAATACTTTATTACAGCTTCGTTCGAATATTATGATGTATTTTAATCTACATAAAGGTAAAGTTAGTACCTCAGAATATTATGATCAATGATGCCTAATGATATGTTTCATACTTTTTCAAAACAAAATACGTTGTTATCATATAAATTTGAATTTAAAATATAAAAAAAACAAATTCATCGTACTACAAATGTAAAAAAAGGGGATCGATGATGTGTATGTAAGAAATATGATTTTCGGATGTTCAATATAAATTGAAAATCTGTTACTCTAACACTTACGGTTGCTGGAGTTTCGTAACAAATAACTTCGAATTCGTTTTAGACCAATTGAAAAAACAATCAGTTGTTCATTACTATACTTGTAAATATATTTACAATTAGTTGTAAAAATATTAAACATCTAATAACAAATTTATATCCTAAAATAAACAAAACAATAGCTATTAAAATTGTTTGAGTAAAATATATAAAAGTAAATATTGGTTACCAAAAATTACCGTCGAATTTACTGTTATTTTAATAAATATTTACGGAAAATATATATGAGGATAACATTTAAATAAAAAGTCATCATTACAAATATATCATATCAAGTTCTGCAAAATCAGCTATCCTTCTTCACAAGCTTCAAGAAACATCAAAGGCGGTTCAAAAAATTAGTAAAGGTAACTTCTGACTTCATCTCCGATCAGTTGTAAGAAGATTCTTACTTTGATTTACCAACTAAATTTATCATCTGTATTACAAACAACTCACGAATTGTGTTTATTTCCAACGATTAATGAAGAATTAGACGTGAAATCAGAGTTAGGTTTTTATTAAATTGAAAGTTCTGTATGTTATATGTATTTAAGAAGGATTATATGTATTGCATGTGTTTTAGTGTATATAATATCGGTTAATACTTTGATTTGGTTGATAGATTTTGATTATATTGTTATGAAAAAAAAATGTTAGTTAATAGTGTGATTTGGATGATTGAATAGATATGATTATCATTTTAAATTTATGATCCAGAATTTTTTTTGTTGAATTGTATTCAAAATAAGATTATATTTAACTCATATTGAACACTATAAAAGGATAATTTTTGGTAAAAATTAATTGACACATTTAATTATTTGTAATATTCTATATAAATATAATGATCAGATAAAAGTTGCTTTAGTCTTGTTTATACGTATATTGTATATAGTCGTTGTATCAGCAAAATGTGTGTGAAAATCTGTTTAAGAGGTTATTTTCTTATTCATATGAACATATATGTATCGATTCAAGTTCAAAACTAAATGTTTATAACATATGTTGGTATAATGCAGGTTTAAAAAATGAGTCACTCATGCATTGCAATCTTAGAAGAGCCATCCTCGTTAAAACTTGTATGTATAAAACTTACAAAATAATATATATAACTTGTATTACAAATTATGTAAAACCTAAATTTAATCGCAGATTCTGCCAATTGATTTTGTTAAGAATGTATATGGAGAATATTGGCAAAGGAAAAAAGTAATGATAAATCATGAAAGTCGTAGAAGTTGGCCAGTTTCTTTAAGAAGTGTAAGTGGGGAATCCATTATAACCGACGGATGGAGTAATGTAGTAAGGGATCTTGAATTGACAAAAAGGACGATATTGCGATTAAGGATAATGGAGGACAACAGTATGGAAATCAGTTGCTTCGTTGAAAACATATGCGGTGAATCTTTTGTAACATTCAATCGTTACAACATTTTAAAGATAATAGTAAGTATACTATTATTTCTTAATGAATATTTATTTTGTCATACTTGAAATATAAATGATTTACATAAATATATATCAATAAAATGTTACATTACTTTTCAGGTGCTTCCAGAAACTTATGTCACAAAATGTTACTCGTACGTACCAGTGAACGACTGTTATAACATAAATGCAGCAGGTCATACTTGAAAAGTTGAGACGGACAAAATCAATGATAATTATGTTTTTACAAAAGGTTGTCCGAAGTTATTTCATGATCTTGGAGTAGAAGAAGATGATTTACTGTTGTTGACGAAAACTGACAACGACACATTTGCGATAAACATATATCGTAGAGGAGTTGAGTTAGTTCTGAACATCAAAAAAGAAAGTGATGATGAATCTGTGCTGGAAATACCTAAAGACACATACTACAAAAACGTTGACTTTGTAAGTATTTTATACTAAATTATAAGAGTTTAGTAAAAATTCCGACTTACTTACGTATGTTATTGTATGACAGGCTTTCTGTGGAGATGATGATTCAATTGGTCAGTTTATGTGTCAGGTACTAAGCTTCCATTTATGTAGATTAATATACATTAGAATAAGCTTTTGTGATTTTATTAAGTATCAATGTATCATAAACAGATGAATGAAAGTCGTAACAAAGAGGAGGTGAATAAGAACGTTGGTGGAGAAGAAGTCTCGAACGTGGAAACAAAGAGTGTTATGAGAGAAGAGATAAACCAACAACCAAAAGAAGATGTAATAATTTGAATCATAATAATACATGAGTAGTAATTTTAATAAGTTTAGCCATATTTATTTTTTACTTCTTGGTTATTGATGTCAAACATAAGAAGTTGTGTTAACAGGTTAAGAAAAAAGGAAAACAGATTGAGGGATATTGTAAGGCAGACGACAGTAAGGCGCTGATATGCGGAACATATGTGGAAATGCAAACCGTTTCAACAGTTGGAAAAAGAACACGCAGCCGGTTGGTACGTATAACAACATTTATTTATGATTAGCAGAAACAAATTAAGATATATAATACATATTTTATTTTAAACATTATGTGTTTCTGTAATAATTAGGAAAAAGACATTAGAAAGACATCTGGTAATGAATTGAAGATATTAGATGTTGCACCAAAACGTGTTGCAAGGAAGAATTCTGTTGATAAAGATGGTAACTATGAATTTACACAGAAGGTAGATAACAGAATGGTATGTTTTTAAAATACTAATTGATAAACTGTAAGACTATAACATTCATAAGGCTGATTTAATTGTTAATTATCATATTCATGCATAGATTGCCTGCTAATGTTGTAAGAATTGGCGGATTCAAAAACAAAGTGCATGAGTTAAAAGTGAGGAACATGAAGGGAAAAACAATCGATATGAATCTTAGGCGGCAAAAGAATGAAGATACTGTGAGGTATGCAATCGAAGGTTGGCCAATGTACATGAAAGAGAATGGGCTTCGTTTGGGTGACACAATGCATTTCAAATTTGTAAGCACTGGAAATCTGCTAATCTTATCAGACGTGGATGAAGTTACTGCAGGTTGAAAAGGTAAATTTATAAGCTAATGATGAAGGTTTTTGCGTACTCGAAATCACGACTCTTTTATGCTACTTATGTTATGTTTACTTTTGTTTTGGACATGTAATCAGTGGTTATGATGTTATGTTTACTTTTGTTTTGGACATGTAATCAGTGGTTAACCTTAAAGACAATTAGTGTTATATCATCAACCAAAAAACCATATTTTTGAATGTAAGTAACGTTGGTATCGTCTATAAAAGGTTGTTGATTAAGGATGTGTATGTATATATATTTACATAATAAGTTGTTGTTGTTTATATGTGAATCGGATTCTTTATATAATGTTTTATTTTGTTCATAGGTAGTTTAAGGTTAAAGACAATTAGTATTATATCATCGAACCACGTAACATATTTTATAATGTAATTAACAGTTGGTATCGTGTATAAACAGTTGTTGATAATCAATGTTTAAATAGATATATTTAGAAAGTAAGTTGTGGTTGTTTATATGTGATTCGGATTGCTTATATAAGTTGGAAGTAAAGATGTACTACAAATGTAATATAACACACGCCAATACATGTTATCTTCTTAATCTTTATTATAGGTTCGTTCGGATTGCTAAATATTTAAATCATAAATACAGAATTAACAAAAAAAAAACATTAATTACAATTATGAAATGACTAAATATTTAAATCTTTTATTTTATAATGATTTGGAAATTGGAAATACGACACTTTAATAAAGTGTTAATATCGATAGTAAATCAAAATAATATCGATAACATCAACTCATAAATACTAAATAGGTGAGACAACGGTCTCTTCAAACGATGCTACTTTGTATAGTCCTCGAAAGGCCTCAGCGTCTCGTAAGTATTGAAAATCTTTCAGTCCAATTTGTATCTCAAGAATACCACAGCGATCGATCTTAAAAGACCAAGTGTCACCTTTGTTCTCAGCTAATTTGTTACGCCATGAATCAAATGGAATTGAATTTACGGTTGTAAAAGAAGACACTTCTGACCATAGTTCGTCTTCAAATTTAAATAGCTTCACATTTTTTTCAGGGGTGTTTCCAACAATAAACATATGAAGTGTGTTGCGGATTTTGAAAAAACTGGTTTGGCGACCAATAACATCAGTACATTGTGGTATGGAAACCTTAGAGAAAGTTTCAGAATCCACATCAAAAGCAATCGTATAACTTTTAGCAGGCGTCCAATAGTGTGGAGATGGAAAATATAAAACATTATTGCATAAAGTTCCGGAAGACAACCAATATAAACTTGAACCGTAATCCGATCCTTTCAAGAAAGTTAGAGTTTTCCGTTCACATGTGTTCCGAGAGTACACACGCGGTACAACATCATCCTTACGACGTTGGAGAAGTAATATTTTAACATCGTTAGATGAATCAATATAAATCCCAACTGCATCTTTCTGTAAATCAAAAAAATGTTTAGGTTTCTTATCACACAAATTCAAAAATTGGTTAGTTGTTAGGTTCCAAAGAATCAATTCGTTCGGTAACCAATGGATGGAGATCAGTAAAAGACCATATTCAGAAGCAAGAATTGTTAGATTTGAAAGACATGTGTCAACGGGGAAGGAAATAATCTTCCTTGAAGAAATGTCTAGCTTTCCACTAATCAAGTTATGAAGATCAATTGATGACTTGGTCAGCGTGATAAGCTTACGACCTTCATATTTAGCGGTACGGCGATAGTGAATAATCGCAAACAAATGTGAAGACAATTCATATCGCCATTGTTTGGAAACACATCTTAATCGAGCAACACACTTTGTTGGTAGCCTTGATAGGATTTCGTTAGCAAACATTTGAAATTCAAGACGTTCCATCCTACAAAATATTTCATAAGAAACAATTGATGAGAATTATGTACTCGAATTTGTGAAGTAAGCAACGAAGTTGCATGAATGATATACAAAACATATAATAGAGCATAACTGAATCGTATGAAGATGAATGACAAATTAAAAACATAACATAATGAAAGATACATAACCAAACCGAAATTCCGAATTGGAGATAATTACCTTTTCTCTCAACACAAATAATCTGACCAACTAAAATGTGCTTTATTTATAGTTGCATTGGAAGGTAAACTTTATAATTAATGAGGATATTTTATTTAAAGAATATGATATATAAGATATAATCCATTAATCCATTAAATTCATTAAATAAGAAAATAAATGAAAATATTGTCTCCAGAATTAGATAAATGGACCATTCTGAACCATGTAAGTTGGAAATGATGTACCTAATCATAATTTTATTTTCGACATTTATTAGAATAGATAAATAAGTGTAACTAATTTTATGTGATTGACCAATTTCCATATTTACATATAAACTATAAATTTTAAAGTAAGAAAGTTTGGAAAATGATGTACATAAATGTAACTTAAAATTCGACATTCATTGAAATAAATAAATAATTGTAACTAATTGTATGTGATTGTGCAATCTCCATATAAACTATATATTTTAAATTTAAAAAAATTGCCTAAAGTTAAACATAAGAATACAAAGTTTTATCTTCTATAATTTGTTTGAAAATAGTTTGTTCTATTTAAGATGCAAGATTAAATAAGGAAAAAATAATAATTAATGATAACATATAGCTTATTAATCGTTAATCGATTAAGAAAGTAATTAGTCGTTACTATATTAACGTAGTCAATTCCTTGAAAGAAGAATTATAAATGGAATGATATATATCATTATTTTTTATCAAATTAATTAATATAATACGAAGATGTAACAAATATAAATAAATAATAGAATATTCATAAGGTAAGTTGTGCTAATTGATAATTTCCCAAAATTAATTAAAAAAAAGAGTTGACTTATTTCGGTTAAGTACCCGGGTACTACACGGGTGGCTAAACACTAAGTAAACACATAGAAATACTATACGTTTAAGCGTTAAACTGTTATTTAGAAACAAAAATATTAAAAGATTGTTAACCATACGTTTAAGCGTTAAACAATGTAAAAGTCACAATGCCAGTACAATTTTGCACACGTATAGAAATCCTAATTCTGTTGAATATACTTTAATGCGTAAATACTTCGTTATAGGTTTCTTCGAATATAAACAAAAATGATACAAAGTACGTGAAGTAAGATAAAAAGATGATAAACATAAAAACCTCACAATCCATTGAATATCTCTTTATATACAACATTCATTGTTTTATTTGTAGGCCTGCCTTCATTGTCAAGTATTAGTAACTTGATTCCATCTCGTCTTGTAACCCTGGATAAAGCTACGTACAATTGACCATGTGTGAAAACTGGTTGTCTTAAGTACAAACCAACCTTAGATAGCGACTGGCCTGGCTTTAGTTAATCGTCATCGCAAAACATACCGTTATTGGAAATTGCCTCCTTTGAAATGCAAAAGGAATCTTTTTGTCCGAAGGTACCAAATTCATTCTAGGTATGAATGTCTGAGAACCAATATTTCCACCTGAAATTATCTCAGCTTCAATAACACGGCTGTAAAGTTTTGTCACCTTTAACCTTGTACCGTTACACAAACCATTTCGTTGGTTAATATTTCGCAACAACATTACTGGAACACCAACTTTAAGCACTAACCTATGATTTGGTAAACCAGACACTTTAAGACCATTCAGCACGTCGGGTGAGTATATTTTTTGCTGATCAACATTGCCATCTTCAGTAGGGCATAAACTGTCAGAACTAAGATACTCTTTTTCTTCACCTGGGAAAACTGCCAACAATCTGTCGTTAATCTCGTGAACAACCTCATTCTTAGGCGCAAGTATAGCTCTGGTACTAAAGTAATTACGATCATTGTAGTTCTCCAAGATTGACGGATAGACAAAATCAATCAGGCTACAAATTGGATCAGATGTGATGTCAATTAAAAGCTCAGGTGGTATTTCAATTATTGCTTCTCCATCATTCGAACCACCAACATTTCCCTCACCAACGTCCAACAACCATTTTGCAAAATTACTGATCTCTTCAACTTCAAATGACGGTCTTCCAACGGTTAACCTCATGTTTCTAGTTAACGTTAACAACTTACACTTCCTCCACAAATAAGACGAACATAATGAGGCATTCACAATTTCTTGTCGTCCACCGTTTGGAACAACAGGTAATATTTGCCTAAAATCACCACCAAATACAATAACCTTTCCTCCAAATACAACATCAGACCTGGATGAATTAGATATATTGAAAATGTCATGCATAGTTCTATCCAAAGCCTCAAATGCATGTTTATGAACCATAGGAGCTTCATCCCATATAATGAGTTTGGTCTGTTGTAGTAATTTAGCTACATCATCGTCAGGTTTAATGTGACAAACAGAATCCTCATTAAGATTCAAAGGTATATGAAACCTAGAATGCGCCGTTCTTCCTCCATCCAACAGCAATGATGCAATTCCGCTAGATGCAACGTTTAATACGATCTCACCTTTTGACCTAATTGCAGCAGACAATGTTTTCCATAAAAATGTTTTACCAGTCCCGCCATAACCGTAAACAAAAAAATACTCCTCTATTGTCTCCATCAACTGCGTTCATAATTTCTTCATATACTAAACGTTGTTCATCCGTTAACAAATTGACCTGACCTTGATAAACATTTTGTAAATCTGTTCTGTCATATGCAAGCTCTTCGTTAATCAATCGGCAGCGAAAGTTATCTAAAGATGAAGTATCCGGGTAAGGCATTGATACAAATCTTCGAAGCGATGAATTATTTCGAGTTAAAAACTTCTCAATTTCGCATAAAACATAGTTCTTTAGTTGCTCATCAGGAATTGATAAACATGTGTAAAATCAGAACCACATATAAATTTAATGGTAAATTTTTAGTAACTGTAACAAAAACCTAATATGAAATTTATAATTTTACCTGAAACACGATGATACTTTGAGAATCTGTACAGAAAATCATCTGTCATATACTTCCATGTACTTTCCCAGACTACTTCAGGTCTAGATAAAGTGCTTGACAGTAACATGGTCGCGAATAAATTGCGAATATAACCTGCGCTACCTGATATATTTGCTTCTTTGATGGCCTCAATGTACTCCGAGTCATCATCTAACAAACCAAGCGCATAGCAAGCATCTCTAAAAGTATCGTACACTCGACCATTAACTGTTTTAATATCATCAAACGATGTTGGTCCTTTAACTTTGTTAAGAAGAATTCTTAAATAGTATGCTTCACCGGTAGACGGAGAAACGGAATGAATTCTGCCAATTGTTTTTCCTTTTATTCTCGGAACCCATATACGCTGGTCAAGCTTCCACACATAAAAACGTGGAAACTGTACATATGTTAGTGTACGTGCAATAGTGTCGTTAGGATCTTGATTACGTTGCATCCAAGAAAAAAACATTGATGAGTTCACAGATGGCTTGTTTAGCACCTGATTAATATCTTCATCAGGACCGAAACAAACTGTTTGTTGTCCAGGAAGATGGAAAGGCAACCTCATAACAGAAGGACTCCTATAATTAACTTCATTCGAAAAAATCCTCCAAGAGGCTTCACAAGCTGATATATACCTACAATCACAATACTCTTTAATTTCATCATTTTCTGCTTGCTCGTTTTCATTATTGCTCGGAACCACAACAACTGTTGCTCTATCAGGACCTTTATTAATATATTTGAACAAATACTTTATTGACGCCGCTTGGTTGCACCATTCAACGTTTATATACGCCTGATATCTTTTCAAAAGTTTTTTGTTGTAAGGTACAACACTTCTGTTGTCTAACTCAATTCTATTTTTTAAAACGAAGAAACCGTCATCTCTTCTTCTGTATAAGGGAAATCCGTTACAATCCAAGGTTGAGTGATCTTGAAATTTCTTGGGAAAACCTTTTGAACATTTTCTATCAACCATACATGGAGAGCTCATTCTAGCGTTACCACATGGACCATGAATCATATGGTCTTTCACAAGCGTATATAGTTCCGGGTCTTGGTTTATATCAGGGATTTCTATAGAAATAAACTGATCAACATGGTCTACAGTTGGAAGTTTGTAATCATTCTCCATGAATAAGCACATATGCGCATGAGGCAATCCTCGCTTCTGAAACTCAATAGTGTAAACAACTACACAAAAAGGTAAGAAATTGTTAATTATCATTGAGATCGTGTTCAAAATAGAAAATTTAATAATATACTAGCTGAAGCTTTTCCAAACAAATGACGGTCTTTCAAATCTTTACAAATTGCATCCAGCTTTATTTTAAAGATTCGCGATAAAATATCTGGCCTATCCTCCGGATTAAGATTTGTGTCCTTAAGAAACCTTTGAACCTCCGGCCACTTGGGATTGCAGGTAATGGTTATAAAAAAGTCGGGATAACCATACCATTTACAAATGGCCATAGCGTCAAGATAGTTTTGCATCATATATCGTGACCCGCCTGTAAACGAAGATGGAAGGAAAATACGTTTTCCAACCTTAGACAAATCTTGTTGGCCGTTATATCTTAGTTTTCGAATATTCTCGTATGTATCAGACCTGAGATCATGTTGCTGAAATCTTATAAAGTTAAGTCGCTCGCTCTCAATCATCGTATAAGCATCAACCAAGAATTGTTGGAATAACCGTCGAGAATTTAGAATCAATGAAAACTGGTTACTACGATCTTGTACACGATACGCAAAAAACTCTCTCATTGTACAACTCGGACGTTTCTTGTTAGTAACATCAATGACACCCCTATGGGGTATGTCAATTCTGTAACCGTCGTCTCCATATGGGAACAAAATAGGATACTGAAGTGCAAGATAGGACGGATGCAACTCACTTATTCTTTTTAATGACCCTGTTTGTGTGTCGACAACGATATCTCTATTCTCAAGAGCATTATTAATATCTCCAACAATAAGAGCAGCAACCTCGGAGGAAGTAGGTAAGTTATAAGTCCGACCATCTTGTTCTCTTTTCCCAATAAGGCGAAGCTTTAAAGTAGTATTAGGATTCTGTTGGAAGCAATCCCTAACCATCCTATAAATTTTCACAAGCACATTGTTGGCATCCAACATTGCTTTGATTTGTTGTATCAGCTTATTATCAGTTTCGTCTGAAGAGGTTGATGAGGAAGCATCGTCTGAAGACGTGTTTCATAAAATTGAAATAGTAAGTAAATATATACTTAAAATAAATGTTATTAAAAAAATTAGTTCATGAATGGTACCTAAAAACTGATTGCCTGTTTGCCAACTCATTTTCAGTATCGTATATGTATAACTGACAAAATTTAGGTTTCCCTCCGTTTTCTGGCACAAGACTACCAATAGAATGATAATTTTCACCACTAATTCTGTAGCAAAAAGGAGCATTACCAGTATTAACGGTCTGGTCAACCTTACCACCCATTGACGTAAACGCGAACATAGAATTGTAACGTCGAATGTTCTTCAAAAAGTGCCTGCTTTCATTGTCATTGGACATGAATAGACTTTTATAATAAGGTGTCACAGATTTGTAATCAGGTAACACAACTTTGGCATAACCACAACATAACATATGACATATTTTGCCACCCTCTTTTCTTCCACTTCCTTTCTCTGCATCCCATAACTTTGCATAACAAACTTCACAAGTAATAACTTGATCACCATGATCCAAATAATCTGTTAAAACGTACAACATTAGAGTTATATATACAACATTCATTACAATAATAAGATATACGTATTTAAGACTTGGTATTTTTACACTATGTAGCACTACTTATCACCAAACCTAACCTGTGGAAACACCTTTATAAGGATCTCGTTCTACGGTTTCCTCTGTGGTCAAGTCGATCATTGGTATAGGAGATGAAATACGTGGTTTGGATACCAACTTACGTTTCCCAGATGATAGTCTTTGCAAATTACAGTTCAATGATGATGTGCAGGTGGTTGATGTGATGCCAGTTGAAATATTAATTCGAAAACCATTTTCTCTCGTTGTCCGATTGCTAGTACTACAACTAATGTTACCTAGTACAATTGACAAAAAACATACTCAAAATATCGATGCAAAACAATACAAACATAAAAAAATATAAAAACAATAATTAAAACATTACTTACTTGTTACCATACTTGACGAACTTGGAGTAACATTATTAGCCACATCAGGAGTGGATTCAAAATTGTGACAACCAACTTTGTTGACTATGTTATCCGATGTAACACCTATGGTAGTAGATCTTCTTTTGTCAATAATAGATCTAGGTAATCGCATGCTATCTCTATCCTTGTTTTGTAGAATCAGAGTCACTAATAGAAAATATTAAAGCACCCCAAATAAATTCATTGTCACGTATTTATACAAAAGTTAATTATTTCTAAACGTAATTAAAATAATATACAAATAATTAAACAAATGTATAGCGTCTAAAATAACATACCGTCAGGAACTGGACGATGTTGTGTAACACACGGACTGGAAGTGGAATTAATATTGGTGGATACAATATTGAGGGATGACGATGTAGTTCCCCCATTTGATCTCTTATTATCTAATAATAATTTTCTTAATTTTCTTCTATGAGATGCCTCGTCTCGAGTAACAATTGGGAGGACAGCTAACAGAAAATCGTAGACATATTGACAAAAATTATAATGAACAAACAATAACAAATCAAAATAGTTAGTTGTAGATAAGGAAAGGATAATTTTCAGTTTGTTATAAAAATATAGATTAAAAATAATACCATTCGTTATGCTTGATAAAGGTCTTCTGCCTCGTCGAACTTTGAAGATACATAAATAAAAAAAATAAATAATTAATAAACAATTCGAGCATAATAGTTAACTAACTAAGTAGGCATAAAATAATCGAAATGGACAATGAAGTAATTAGTGTTATACCGTTAACAATGTCGGAGGATGTGTTTCCATTTCGGTGAACTGCGGATAAATATATATATATATATATATATATATATATATAATCAAATAATTGAGCAGGAAAAAAAACTGTAAAACTTTAAATAACTTACCATCCAGAGTGTTTTCTTTATCAATGTCATTGTATACGGAGTCAATCTTTGGTCGTTTAGGCATTGCTGGGAATTTAAAAAAAAAAGTGTTACATTAAAGAGTTGGTATGTTGGATCACATGTTAAGTAATATTTAATCAATCAAGATTCATATATAAAATGTAACAAACCATTATGGTGGTAATTGTGTACATCGATCAATATTTTATACGGACTCATAAATCATAAAATTTATGTAAACAGATATAAACAAAAAGCAGTTGCACACCAGTGTATATCAACAATAGAATGAATTCACATTAATGAACAAAAAATAATATGAAAAAAATAATAATTTCTAAAAAAAAATAAAACAAATAAATTATATAATAAAGTGAGTACTTGGGAACAATAAAAACAGAACCAAAACAAATTATATAACTTCTAACTAAAAGGAGGAATAATAGTCTCTATAAATAACGCTCCATTAACTCCGTTAAATGTATCAACATCTTGTAAATAATGCAACTCTTCGTCCGTTAGTTTAACGGTAACCATATGTCCCGAATCACTCATTAAAATCCATGTGTTGTACTCCATTATATGTGGTTGGTGCCGCCTACTTTGGAAAGAAACTGTTTGAGAATTCTGAAAAGATATAACCTTATGCCATACTTCACCTTCGAGTTTGAAGAGTTCAACAATAAGCTCTTCTGGTTCGGAAACAACAAACATGTGAATATTCCGATTTAATGTGATAAGATGCCCTTGGCTAGGAATAAGATCTCTTGTCAAAGGAAAATTAATAAGTTAATTAATAAGTTTGAATGTTTCAGATAAAACATCAAAAGCAACTATAAACTTCTTTCCAATTACCAACCAACATTGTGAAACAATGAAGTATACAGTCTTAGCGGATAGTGTTCAAACAGACCACGCATAAGAACTTGAACCAAAGTTAGTTGAATTGATGAATTCGACATCTCTCCATATACCAAAACGTCGAGAATAGACACTTGCAAATACATTATTGTATCGACGCTTGATGTGGAGTACTTTAAGGTCGTTAGATTGATCATAGTAGATAGCGCCAGTATCATATTCGTGAGCGTATCCATGTATAGGGTAGTCTTCAGATAAAATAGTATACCAATTAGTAGTTGGATTCCAAAGGATAAGTTTTCTAATACAGTAAACTAATAAAAGTCCGTCGAGAGAAGAAAGAAAACGTAATGACAGTGGTGGAGTCTCGAAAGGAAAACATATACTTTTCGTTGAACCAAATTCAATCTTGCCACTGATTACGTTATCAACATCTATTGACATATCATTCAAAGATATTAGCTTCCGATTTTTAGATTTATTAAGGCATACACAATGCAAAATGGCAAACTGATTACTTGATAATTCTGCACACCATGCTTTACAAACACATTTGAATCGACAAATTGATTTTGCAGGGAGCCTAGACAAAACTTCCACGACTAAGGTGTCAAAATCAATAGCTTCCATGATCTGAACTACATAGGAAGGAAAAAAATATGAAATACAGAACAATGATGATTTGTGTATATATATCTATATATATAGTACTATAAGGATACAATATAATCACACCAATTAACTTAAGTGAGTGATAGTATGCGAAAACAAATATTGTGAAAAAAAACATACATGTTGAAATAAATTGTTAAATCATTAGAATAACAATACATTAAGATAGAAACTGAACAAACTAACCGAGTTCAAAGGTTGAATAACCAGGAGCAAATTAGCAACGGAATAAACGTGTTTTGATCAATTCTTATTGAATCAGCCAATATGAAATGAAAGGGTGATATAGAACTAAGAAATTGAAACAACTCTATATCAATATATAGAGATAAAATATACAAAAAAATGGAAATATATTAATGTAATATGTTAGTTTTGGAATTGATTAAATTGTAATATAGATTTCCATAAATAAATTTTCTTACCTTATATTCAATATTTTTTAAAGGAAAATGAGATTGATCACATCTTTCCAGTTAAATAACTAAATTGTATTGTGGAAATATGAAGATTGTAAATACCTACTAAAATAGACATATCAAACACTAACAACATTGAACCTATTACAAAATAAGTTCTTGGTATCATTACAAAACATCTAAATAAACTAAACCATAGTAAAGTAATAAAAGTTTTCATGTTCATCAACCAAACCACCAAAATGTATCTATTTAAAAGACTAACAAACAACTTACCAAAACATAGTTGTTTTACATAAAATGTATACCAATCTTCCTTAGATCAAAGTTACATCATTCAACACAATCTTCCTCTGTGAAGTTAAATATGTGAAGTGCAGCATGTGTCCAAACTGCAACTGGTTATCTTCCATGAATTTCCTCCAACCATCAACGGCGTAACGTAACATACCACCGTTTAACTCTGTCTTTGTTTCATAAACTTCAACATCACCATTCATATTTTGCACAGATAAAGGTTGCAAGCTTTCACACAGGCCTGCTCTATTTACAACCTCAACAGGAAGCCGCTAAGAGCGTTGAAAGAAAGCAAAATATAAGTGAATGTAAAAAATTAAAAAAAATATGATGGTAAATCATGTAAAAACAAATCCTACCAGCCTATATTCTGCTTTACGACTAAAGTTGAAGAATTCAGGATCCATGCCGACAGCGGAAACCTTGTTTGCATTCCTTTTAACCTTATTTCGATGGTTCACATTTTGAACAGCAGTTAACCGTTTCTTTGCCTTGTTTAAGGAAAATAAATATATAGAGCTGGTTAACAACAAATATAGTATATATTGTACAATTAAAGTTATCTTGTACAAAGACTACTTATGAAATTGGATAACATACTGATTTGGCTGACAAACTAATAGTTTGCTTAAAGATTTTTACACATAATATATACACTTTGTACGACTTATAAACAATTAAGAACATTGATTATAAACGTATTCACTTTTTACTAAACTAATACTGGATTCATTCTACTTGAACATCAATCTAAACAGATTCAAGACTACCACAAAAAATATAATACGAAAAATTAAATAATTTAAATTTTAAACTTGTTATTCAGCAACAATTATCAATATTCTTTCAAACCTTATGAATATAACTAAGCAAAGAATGACAATAAAAAAGGATATTAGTAAACTTAAAAAAAATACATAAAATATTTAATACCTTGACAGTTTGAGCAGATGTTGTAGAACGTTTTCGGCCTTTGCACTGTTTGTTCAAATTATTGACTGAGACGGATCGGTCGACAAAAAGTTTACCTTTTCCCTTTCCTTTAACCTGTTGTGAAAGAATAGAGTTAGCACATCAAATATTTTACATCTTATATGTTTTATAAATTTAAAGCTAAAATTATAATGCATCATCTTACATATACAAAATGTACTATATTTTGAGAAAAAAAAAGGCTAACATACATCCCAGACTGTCTTTCAATTTGATCTAATAAAGTTGCAGGTTATTTTTCTAATATACTAAAGATATTAAATAAATTGTACAATGTAATCAGAATTTAATTAATATTTGACTGGTAAACCTAGGAAATAAACAATGTAGTTCTTAAACCTCTAATACAACTAATATGAGCATTGAAACTATTTCATGTACCTTACTTAAATAGCAAATTGATTAAACAATGTGTTTGTACAAACAAACAAAAAAAAAACAAACCTATAAAAGTAATAATATAGATGCAACCGTAGGTTTATAATAAGTACTAATGTTCGTATGGGTTAATTGAAGCTTGAATTCATAAAAATGATTTATAATACGGAATTATCATAACTAAATTAATATAAAAATATAATAGTGGTTGTAAACTTACATCTTGGCTTGTCTTGAAATGTAAACCATCACCTACTTTCAACGTCTCTTTAACATGAACCTTCTTCGGTGTACTTGACGGGACTGTTCCTGAAGGACTTTTATCAGATGTGGGCTGGTTATCATCTACCTCTATGTCCTGCAAACATCATATTTAAAAAAAAATTAAAAGATGGATAAAAATGGATACAAAATTTAATACTTAATAGATTCGAACCTTAAAAAGCGCTTTATCATAATCGGCCTTAGAGATCTGAATTACATCATCATCATCATCATCAGATTCAACCTTCTTGCTCAACCTTATCTCAACCTCGTCTCGATACACGGTTAAGCCAAACATAACATCATTAAGTTTTTCAAAAACCAGTAAATCATCTTCTTGAACGCCAAGATCATTGCAAAGTTGAGTCCAACCTTGTGAAAATACATAGTTTGAATTAACCTTACTTGTTGACACTGTCCACGGAGAACCCTTATAATTAATTTCATATGAGCCAGCCATTACATTGTCTCCAAAACATTGTTGAACAAAAGAATCTTCAATGATCTACATAATATGAAACATAACACATTGAATGTTGGCTATGTACGTTAGAGTATAAAAAAGTGAAAAACATGTTAAAGATAAATTGTAATGAAAATGAAATGAGATTACGTACCGTAAAACCCAAACTTAGATGACGATTAATTGTGAAATAAGATTGACGACATACGCCATTAACATAAGATGAAAGATGGAGACCAAAATGGCTCAATGGAAGAAATGTAAGCAGACAATCCTTTTGAAGTTCAAGTTCTGAAACAACTGTTTCCCAGCCGTCAGTTAAGACCGGCATACCTTTTACTCGTTTCAACATTACGACCCATTTTTTCCCACTTGAGTGATATATACGCAGCTTCCTATCGGCCCAATCCTCTCCATAAAATAGAGTTACAAAGGTGATCGGGACATCCTGTATATATATATATTTTAATTAAGTATATTTAGAATTATAAGTTTCAAACATCAAAATACAAAAAAAAAAAAAAAACTCAAAAAACTCAATTATAGGTAAAATAAAGAATGCTTACTAAACTCAATGATGATGGGTTCAGAAGATACTTTACAAACGAAGTATACATTTTCAAATCTGCACAAAAAATATATGCTAAGACGAATGATTTAAAAAAAAAAACAAATAATTTCACATTCTCATACTTTACCGAACAGTAATATATACAGTATACACAAAAAACACTACAGACAGAACACTGATTGAACTAACAATACTGAAGATTCAAACCATGAAAACACAAACTTATGTGGTTCAATAATCGAAAATTTCTATGACCTTACAGACATTATTATAACTAATTTTTATGTTTCTGAAATTTAAAGTTCTTATACCCGTATCTATCAAATTTTTAAGTGAATGTTTAAATACAGAATCATAACCTAACGTTTATCTATAAAAAAAATCGGTATATAAACAAAAGTTGAACATAGGATAACAAAAATAAACTACAAA
Organism: Helianthus tuberosus; assembly: GCA_030545235.1. NCBI lineage: Eukaryota > Viridiplantae > Streptophyta > Magnoliopsida > Asterales > Asteraceae > Helianthus > Helianthus tuberosus. The sequence goes on along the minus strand of CM060436.1, from coordinate 131,175,763 downwards.
CACTAATTTCTAACAATTAAAGTCTCAATCTTACGGAAAACAACAACATAAACGGTTAAGATTCGAAGTATATCAATGTATAGGTAAAAAATCAAAGATAGAAAGGATTATATCAAACATTCATAAATAATGTAAAGGAACTTAATGTTGTTACCTACAAATCAAGATGCCAAGCCCTAATTCCGGCGTCGATCAGCTTAATACAGATGATTCCGGCGATAATCGTAGCAGTAGTTCCGGTCGGCGATTCACTTTATCATTGGGATGATGAAGTTTTGATATGACGGTTGCGTATGGTAAGGAAAATAAAACATAATTACAACCGCCATTTAAAATGTTACATAAACATCCCCTATGCTTTGAACATTGACGCCAATACAATGGATTTAACCATAAATTACCACAACACCCTTTTAGTTCCACTAATGGTTAATAAATATTGAATAAAGTGTTAAAATATTAGTATTTTTAAATCATGTATATCTAACCACAAAGAATTTCCTTACAATGTCTAACCACAAGGAGTTCACTTAAAAACGTTAAATTCTGTATATATAAAGTTTTTAAATTTATAAACGGATTGTATTTTTTAAATTCTGTATTACTTAAAACGTTAATTTTTTTTTTTAAAAATAGTATGAAATACTTTCTATAAACTGATTAATATATATGTTTAGAATAAATTATGGTAACTGTTTATAAAAGAATTTGATAACGTATTTTGTACATTACTTAAATACATTACATCTATAATTAAATTGCTCATAAATTTAAAAATGATCATGAAATTGAATTATCGTTACAAATTTAATAAAATAATATGAATATTTTAAAGTTACATATAACACAAAAAATATATAATTAAAGTTTTATATAACACAAAAAATATATAATTAAATTCAAACTTTATAAATAAAGACTTTGAAAATTCAAAATAAGACGCTTTTACTGGGACGGAGGGAGTAACATTTTTTTTTTTAAACGGATTGTATTAAAAATGATTCTGATTAATATATATGTTTATATTAAATTATACGTTTTTTAAATAATGTAGAGTATATATAAGAAAAAAAGTAGAATAATCATGACATATATATAAGAAAAAAAGTAAAATTAACAACAATTAGCAAAAAAAAAAAAATTTGTTTTTCGAAAGAAACAACTAAACCATGAAACAATCACGTTCATATCAAATAACCACACAAGTCAAACCATTGTCAAATTTCGAAAAAAACCCAACAAAAATATCCAAATACTGAACACAAAACAAACGATCATATCAAATGTTTGAATTATAGATGACTAAGTTTCTTTCTTTGGAATTAGAAGCACTTCATCGACACCAATGTCTTTACGCATCTTTGATGAAGACTGAGAAGAAACATCATCCACGTCATACACGGTATCCAAATTGCGCTTCAAGTCACGTTCGCTGTTCGTATCCAAGTCAGCATCCTTCTGATCAAACGATGTTGTAAAGCCAACTTTAAAAACATTTGAGCAAGGGGTTACATCGTCTCCCGTTTGGGATATAGAATCCTAGAAAAATAAAATAAATAAATAGGGATGAGTTATAAATATACATTTAACAGATAATGAGTAAAACTTAAATCATATATAAGGTAAAGGATAGTAAACCTTAACAGGCAAATCATCATTACGATTTGAATCGGATGGTTCGACATTGACGACTTCCTCATCAATAGGCTGATTTTTTTTTAAAAAAAAAAGTAAAAAACAAAAATGATAATAATTAATAGTTAAACATTGTTGGCAAATTGTAATAATAGTACAAAGGTGAATTGGAATAAATATACCTGAATAGTGTCAAAATGTTTATCAAGCTCGGACAAAACCACCGGGTTATTAGTCATCTTGCAGACTGAGTAGCCATCAGACTTCTTGCTAATGTTAAAAGAAGAAACAACAATCTTGAACGCAAACTTCATATTGAGTAAAGAATTTAGCTCCTTTGGAAAGCTTCCTTCGTTTGCTAACTGTTGAAAAACAAAAATATACTTTACTGTTGTATAATAACCAAAAATATGGTAAAAGGAATTATTTAGTACATACTTCAATGTTGTTGTCTAAAAGCTGATTAGCATTAACCTTCAAAAGCTTTGTCACCTCATGCTCAAACAATGTCAGACTCACAATACCAGTACAATCTTGCACACGTATATAAAGCCTAATTCTGCAAAATATATTAATGAGATTTACTTTTTTTGACAAACAAAACTTAACATGGATAATATTTACCTTGGAATTGATGAAACGTTCTTTGTATTACAAACATCAGTCTTGCATTCCAAAACAGTAACCTCTTCAAAACCATCAGTACCATCCTGCTTCTCTTTAACAACAGTAATGGTTGAAACCTTTTTGTTGCAGGTTGTGCACGCGTTGTAAAACCACTCATTGTTCGATGCAAAACTCTTGATAGTCCCAACAATGACAACAAACTTCGTCTGTGTTTAAGATATAGATAATGTATAACAAAATAGATAAAGGAAAACATATTAACACAATTTTTATCCGTGTTACCGTATCTATTGAGTTTAACGACCCAATGGGATAAAAAGTCAAGTCAGAAAGGAACTCTTCAGTGGCATACTTCACAACAGAAGAACTTAAGCCAGAATAACTGGAAGAAATTTCGGGAGAAAGTTTCTCGATAAATCTAATAAAAAATGAAAAATAATTATTTACAATCACAGAGCTGGCTACAAAAGTATAAAAACATATTAGGATAGTGAACCTTTGTTTAAACTCAGCAACTTCATCAATATCACTGTTAATTAAGACTCGGGTGACGGTATACAAATTTGAAACAGACAAATGCCCTGTACATAATTATAAATTTCTTTTTAATTAATTTAAACAACTATTTAAAGTGAAACCGTAAAGAAAAAACACAATATATTTAAAGTAATACGATACCTCCCCAGAATCTGTATTTCCCAAACTGAATGATTACGACGACATTTTTTTCACGTCGATTGCTGCTCTCATACTCCATTATTTGATCCGCATAACCGTCCCAAAGTGTCACAAAGATCTGCTTATTGCTGAACATTAAAAAGGTTAACAATAAAAGTAGTAGTTTAGAATACATAAAATAAAAAAGATAATATTATAAGGAATAAAAGTGAATAAAAAATAAATAAATACTTCAAGTCTTCAAGCATAAAGGTGACTTTCTTCTGGTTTTTTCCATTATTAGTTTCCATATCTACCTCGAAGGGAAAACTTTTGACCACAAAACCAATTACATCTGGGGAAAAAAGGTAAAAAGTGTCAACAAAATAAAAAATGTGTTATGTTGTATTATATAGTTTTAATTGTATATGATACCAATTGGACTTTTAAAGAACTTATTGTCAGCTGTTGGATCCTCCACAACAGAATCAAACGGAGTAAAATCAAAACCCCATTCAGAACCAATAGCCTCCTGGCATTCCACAACAACGGTGTTGTTATTAAGGTTAATCTTCAAACCACCCTTAGCGTACTTGACCTTCTGACGATTCTCACCCAAGAAAGGATTTCGAATCGTCAAACAACGCTTTTCTTCTAAAAGATGCTGATATCCAGATGCGTTTTTAGCCAAAACAAAAGCTTGCATTTTTGTTCCCTGACAAACAACAGCATTATTTTATACAAAAAAATACGTACTTTAAGAATTAACAGTATATAAAAATAAATTAAAACATAAGTGTATGAACGCCTACCTCACTGTCCATGACTATCATATCATAACAATAAACTTTTCTAGCGTTATTGAAATCAGCTCTTGTCCACAAACGAACAATGCGTATTCTGATGGTGTAGTTATCAACGTTGAGGTCCAAATTATTCAACATTGTGATTGCAGCTTGTTCCATTTCTGCATAAAATTCAAAGGAAGGATTAGAAAAAAAAAAACAACAATATATACTAACACATTGTAATAAATTATCAATCAATATCTTATAAAACAGTCAATGGTATTCTTACCAACGCTTATGAAATCTGATATACAAATTTCTGAGTAGAGAAGATTGATTTCAATGTGAAATGTTTAAAGAATATTTATAATAGGTAGGCAATGTTAATTAAGTAAACATTGTATATTATATAAAATTAAAATATCGAAAAAATCAATTATAATAAACCATGAACATGGAAATATGTAATAGAAAGGTATTTTCTAAAAATACAGTCAACCAATTTAAATGTCCAAAAATAGGTTAATATGTGAAAAAAAATTATAAATTGAAATGTAACAAACCACCTTATTAAACGGATTTGAAATATTAAATTCCTTCTTTAATATTTGAAACATGAAGCTTTCCAGCATTCTACAACCTTAGCAGTTATAAACTCAGCACTGACAACCTTCTTCGACAAGCATACTGAAATGAAGATACAAAATATGTTCTTGAGGCTTGTATAGCATTGCAAAACAATACCTAAAATATGACATATCACACATTCAGGAGCATATCCATATAATGTGCATCCATATCTATACTATATTTCTTTACTTTTTCAGCTAATTATAGGTCTGTAAACGAATCAACTGGAAAAAAAATGGGGCATATAATCAATTTCCATAATTATCAATTTGAAATTGCAGAAAGTAAGGAGGGAATTTTTATGATTAATAAGTTTCAAAGTAATGAAAAAATTTAAAATTTGCAACCTATTAAGTCAAAGTTGAGTTTCTGTAATTAAAAATAATATAAAATCTATAATGCAAGCTTTATAAAAAGTTTATAATGTAACAACATAGTGTTATATTGTATATATAAGGGTAGGGATATGGTAAAAAGTGTCTAAAATGTGAGAAGGGTAAGAAGTGTTTTAAACCATTGGATATTTGATCTAATGGTTGAGATCAATAGGGTATAAAATGTAAATTGTGTTTTAATTAGAAGGACCTTATGTAAAATTGAAGGGCAACAGTGTCTTTTCCAATGTTTCAAATATGGTAACCGCCATCAATCTCCTAAAAACTAGCTATTCAAATTTAATTGCTAAATTATCTCGATCCTAAATTCTAAAAATAGAAAAATATGTAACTGCTGCAAAGAAACGTATAACACTATACATCCATCATATAACACTATACATCTATCATATAACACTATATAACAATATATAACACTATACATCCATCATAGGCATGCTACCAGAAAAATATAACACTATATAACACTATGCATCCATCATATAACACTATATAACCAAAGAACACTATATAACACCATGTAACACTATTATAACACCATATAACACCAAGTAACACTATATAACACTATGCAGTTCTGAATGGTTGTTGCACTACAGAATTATATAACACTACACACATTCGTATATTAATTCCTAAAATCGAATTCCTATAATAAAGGGTGGAAGTTATTTTTGGCAGTTATCTTTAAATCAATTAATTGAAAGAAAATAGAAAATTACTAATTCACCCTTTTGAATTAATTTAGATATAGGACACTTGTCATCACCACATTATTTCTTACCCTTCTCACACTTTGGGCACTTTTTACAGGATCCTTTACCGTATATATAATACTAAGTTCATAATACTATTTTATGAATACCTTAATATTATCTGAATACCTTAATATTAAAATCTTTATATATGCAAAATAAGTTTATATATCGTGTTTTGATATATAATATGTGTAGATTTATTAGATATATATAACACATTGAACAGTGACTTTATAAACACTATACTTAGTTGTAAACAATAATCAGCAATGTTAATATGCGAATATATCAATTTAATTTTATCCATAAAAGTCATGGCATATAGTGGTTAAAATAAGAATTAAAATGAAAATTATATAAAAACTTGAAATTCTAGAACAAAAACAATGTTAAAACCAAAAAACTTGAAAGGCAAAAAACATGCCATAATTGTCATATAACTAATTACTACGGCTAACGTAAGGTACAACCCTCTCAACACTCAAAACCTGCTCATTTTCATCAAAAGAATAGTGAACATGGTCACGGACCTTAATTCGAGCGGCTTTCATAAACTTCTTCCAAGAGGTTAAAGCGTATCGAAAACCACGACCATTGGTTCTTCTTTCACGTCTGGTACCGTTGGTAATCTGCAGTGGCGGATCCAGATGCAAAAATCTTATGGTCAAATCTTTTAAACCTTCATCAAGCTTAGCCATGCGTGAAACATGATCAGGAATTCTCTAAATTGAAACAAAATTAATAATAAAAGTTAATGTTTGTTAAGTAAAAAAAAAACATAAAACTTGTTTTTAAAAGTTTTTAAAATGATATCCAAACTTACAAAATAATCTTCACCAGCCATACGAACAAACCGAGTAACACCACCATGTATTTGTTCTTCAACTTCATTTTCAGCATCTACAGGTGCAACTTCAGTCTGCAAATTAATATATATAAAATGTATTACATTCTGATATGTATAAAATTTATAATTAACTACCAATATTTAATTTACCTCATCAACATCTAAGTCAGGATAAGTGATTTCAACACCGTTTTTTCCAAAGACTTTTAAATAGAAAAAATTACCAAAACCTTTGGTGAATAAGAAATAACAACCAACCTCCAACTGAAACAGACTAACAATTACATCCATACCAACAGTAAAACCGACTTTGCCGTCAGATGTTACAATGGAAACGTTAAACGTTTGGTTGTCTATCATTACAGTAGAGGTTAAATCATTTGACAAATAATCGTAACTTTTTGGCAAAATACATTGAGGAATGACCTGTAGGATGATAAAAAAAAAGAAAAAAAAGGTTAGTATTAATATATCTAAAGTAATAATTCAATACATTTGGAAAAATAAAATCATATTTATCTTACATAAAAATTACATGATGGAGGGAGCATATATGTCCAGAAAGAGCCACGACTAACCCCATCAAGGAAACTTGTTAATTTAAAGGTAGTAGGATCTACAGGATTAAATACTACCAAACATCATTTGGTTAGACCCAAGTGTTCTACAACATTGAACCAACCACGAAAGAAAAATAACCTCCCTTTATAAGCGCTTAAAAAAACATTAAAGACACGGCCATCTTCAGTGTGTATCATAACATTAGTAGGGCCTTTGTCAACACCCCATAGTTTGGAAGCAGCATCATCGGGAATGGACTAATAAAAGAATGAAATGGAAAATGAATTATAATTATAGTCAAAGGATTAAAACAATACAATAATAATAAACTGTATTTAATAAGATGAAAAAGAAAAGAACACAAATAACTAAAGTAATAATTATTCATTTACCAGAATAAGTTGGTCTGCTCGATTCATTACCCTACAGAACCAGGGTGCTCTGTAACTGAATTACATAATACAATGTTAACAATATATAACATGGTAAGGTTATTGTTAGAAAATAATAAAAATAGCCACAAAATACCTTGATGAACTTTCACCCATAGTAAATACCTACAAAAACAGGATACATAAACAAACGACATCAAATCAATTATTATGCAATCAAAATAATTAACAAACAAAGGATTCATGAATAAGTTGAATCAGGATTTATATAACTTAAAAATAACCAAAATAACAAATTGAAAAAATTCTATAAAAAGATAATTAATAAAAATATATATTACATAACAATCGATAAACTGATTTTAGTTTCAATAAGTTGAATCAGCACTTGTATATCAATTGTATTTAGAACAATTGTAAATAGAGATTAGGGTTTATGATATCGAAAACAATTAACATATCCGTTACAATCAACTACAACATAAAAACCAAACAACTTAATTGTGGTTTTCTAATAAAAAATAAAAATCAATAACAGAGGTGGAATAAACTTACCGATGCTTGTATTTGGATGTCTGATGATGAACAAAAAAAAGAGCACGCTTCTAAAGTGAACGATTGAAACATTATATTAAAAGCAAAATTATGTATATATGCAATACAAATGGAAACGGTTCCAAAATTACCTAAAATAAATTACGATTATTTAATAAGATTGCAACCTTCCATATATAATGAAAAGAAGGCGGTTAAAGAATTGAAGGGAATATACAGGAGATCTGTGGTGAGAAAAATAAACACTCTGTTGATGAAGCAACCAGTGAGAGAGATTTGATGGAATTTTTTTGAGGGGTCGTTGACATTGCCGAGGAGCGAAAGAAAATGATATCACTTAGCATTTCCTGAGACTCCTTGACAACATCAACGACACCTCCATGTTCCAAGCAAAACACTTTCATTGTATTTTTCTTCAACTGAGGGTTTCTTCTGATTAGCTTTAATATGTATCATCTAAAATGTATAATACAATAAGTTAGTGAATAATAAAAACAAAACGATACCTTAATGAAGAAGTCCCAGGAATATTAGAAACCTACAAAAAAAGGTTTGAATGACAAAAAAAAAAAAATCAGATTATATATTGTAAATCATCCGTAATGTTAATACTCAAAAATCAACAGATCTTGAGAGAAAATCAGATACAGGCTTAAATTAAAATAAAAATGATCAAAAAACAAACCTATCAAACACATTTAAAAATAATACATTCAAATAATTTAGGGTTCATAGAATACAGATTCAATCAAAATGAAACAATTTTTTCATGAAATTCAGATTTAGCGATTTGAATAAATGTAAAATCAAATTCAATAACAAAAAAATACAGTGCTGGAGTAAGTATGAATAAACATCATACTCAATAACAATAACATAATGGTAATAAACATAAAACACAGATCTGGAATTACATTCGGAATTAGGGTTTCTACTACAGAACAATACTTCTTCAACAGAACAAAAGGTATTATAAACACAGATCTGGATAATAAACATATAAACAACAAATCTATAATGACAATCGGAGATAGGGTTTCTTGGATAATAAAAATTAATCATAAACAAAACAAAAGGTAGTATACATTACAATTGGTTTAGGGTTATGAGTAAACATAAAATTCTATACCAAAAATTATACAGATAATAAACATAAACAAAAAATCTAAAATGACAATCGGAGATAGGGTTTCTTGAACAGATCAAAAAAAGAAAGATTAAACTAAGAAATTAAAATCTACACTTACAGATTAAGATATGGATGAATGAAGAAAATGAGAAATCGGTTGAAGAAGATGAAGAAGTCGAATTAGAAAAGAATGGAAGAGAGAAGGCGGTGGAATTATTGATGAAATGAATAGCCTTGAATGAAAATAGAATAGAATGAAATATATACATACACAAAATGCCGCCCAAATTGTAATTCTCTGGCCAAAGAGAATAGCCACATCAAAGTCAAGAAGTCAACCCTTATTTTGCTTTAGTATAATAGATATATATATATAGGGGACCGCTAGAATGAGAACCACCTCTAGTTATGAGAACCGCTAGAACTACTTGATCCGGGGCGAGGTGGACCAATTTTTTTTTTCAAAAACGTAGATGCATGTATTATAAACACATTCGTAAAAAAAAATTAAAAAAAAATGCCGTGTGTGTAGTTTTTTACACCACAAGTTTGTGGTTTACGAGTTCCGTAAATTTACGGAACTCGTAAACCACAAACTTGTGGTGTAAAAAACTACACACACGGCATTTTTAAATTTTTTTTTTACGAATGTGTTTATAATACATGCATCTACGTTTTTGAAAAAAAAAATTGGTCCACCTCGCCCCGTACGGTGTGGTTCTCGCGGTTCTCATAACTCGAGGTGGTTCTCATTCTAGCGGCCCCCTATATATATATATATATATATATATACATATATATAGGGGACCACTAAAATGAGAACCACCTCCAGTTGTAAGAACCGTGAGAACCACACCGTACGGGGCGAGGTGGACCAAATTTTTTTTCATAAACGTAGATGCATGTATTATAAACGCATTTGTAAAAAAAAATTCAAAAAAAAAAAAAAATATGTCAGGTGTGTAGTTTTGAGCACCCAAAGTTTGCGTTTACGGGACCCGTAAATTTTATTTAAAATTTACGATACCCGTAAACACAAACTTGTGGTGTTCAAAACTACACACACGACATTTCTTTTGAATTTTTTTTACAAATGTGTTTATAATACAAACATCTACGTTTAGGAAAAAAATTTTGGTCCAACTCGCCCCGGATTAAAAAGTTCTCACGGTTCTTACAACTGGAGGTGGTTCTCATTTTAGCGGTCCCCTATATATATATATATATATAGTTTTTAGAAAATTAATTTCCTTATAATTTAAGATGTTTGAGTATTCCCCGAATATCTTTATCTAGATCAAGTTACTCACATGTAACACCCGAGATTTTTTTTTAATTTAATGTTTTACGTATAGGAATTTTTCAAAATGTGGTTATTAATATATGCATGTATATTATATAAAAATCTATAAACTCCCTATTTTTATTGTTATGATACAACAACAACAACAACAACAACAATAATAAAATAAATAATGAACAAAAGTAGCAATTAAAATTTACAATGTCTAAGTAAGATTATAATAATATTGTAGGATTTCGTGATCATCTAGACGTAATGTAATCTGTTTCAGTTACAGCATTGTATTCATCTTTTACGAATTTAGGTTTCTACTACCCCGTAGTCAGAAAGACTAAACTCGTTATTTTGTTATATGATTATGTGGTACGGACTCTAAAACAACATAACGTGTACGGATTTAGATTTTCACTACCTCGTAGTTGGAAATTTTGATTCGTTATTGTATGCTTTTGTGATCTTCAAGATTATGTGCTATTATATTTAAATATTAGTTATGTTGTTTTAGCAAATATTGATTATGACACACTAAACCACTGATTGTGTCGCACCGAAAGGTGACGCACTGAAAAACTGAATGTGAACTACTGAATATGATTATGTGACGCACTGAACTAGTGAATATGACACACTGAAGGTGACTAACTCAGTGTGTTATATATATTGTTTGATAGATATTGTTAAGAAAATGTATATTGCATTGTTGTCCTCCACTGAGTAAACCCCGTTTACTCAAGCGTACATTTTCCTTCTAATGTACGTTAGGTTGCAAGGATATTCAGGAAGACGTGGATGGATGGTTCCAGGGATTAAAGATGCACATGGATTTTCATAATATTTTTTATGTTTTGTACAATATTTTTAACTCATTTAAAAGAATGTAAAGTTTTACAATTTATGGAATGATGTTTTAACCTCTGATGTACTGTATAAGTGACACGTTAGTCCAAGCGGGTTTGGGGTGTTACGGCTATTGTATCAGAGCTCAGGCTCTTTCCTGTCGATAAACCTTTTTTCTCAAAATAAAACTTGTGTGGTAATTGGTAGACGTTGGTTTATGTAACACCCGCTTCCCAGGATAAGCTCTGGGGAGTATTACGCGTCGTATATACAGAACGCATAGTAATTAGAGAATTCACAACGGAAGATTCTGAACTTTTATTAAAGAGTATTATGTATCTCTCATATTACACAATAATATCATTTTAACTATACTAGAGATCTAAACCTTTAGTAGCCTTCTAGACCTTTATTTCTTCGTATGCTAGTCTCAGTGTCTACAATTCTTGCAATCACATAGCACCTAGGATGTGTGCCTGAAAAATATTTAGGACTCAGCATAAACTGGTGAGTTCATGAACATAAATGATTTTATTCAAAACATATATTTATCGACTATAACATCAATTAGATATAATCATGGAAAACAGATAAGAACAGAGTAAGCACAGTATGTTCACATAACCATGCTATGTATACAAACTCTACAAGCTAAATCAGACACATATAATCAGCCCTCAATCATCCTATCAATCATTGCCACATATCATAGATGCTATACACAGTCGATTCCATAGTTAATACCAATCAGACAGAACATCACATCCCGTTTTAGAAACGGTTCAGAGGAACTCACCTTGCTAGCTTGTAGTTCTTGAGCCTTCAGATATTTAAGCTTCTTGTAAGTCTATAGTCCTGGTTCTAAGACTTATGATAACTAAGCATCTAATTTAACATAGTACAATACGCATAAGTGCAAAAACCGAATCAAACTTTAATGACAATCACGAGATCAAAATCTCAATGTAGATGACAAAGTATAACCTTATTCAGGTAGCCCTTAAACATCCGTTGATTGGTTTCAGATCAATCGGATAGGGTGTTGTTTCAGTGATCAGGATTTAGTACACTTTCTATGGAGTAGAGTTTCGAGGTTTAGGGGTTCTGATATTCAAACGACAGAACGAGAGAAAAAGAAGTATCATTTTCTGATCGTAAAGGTGCAAATGAACAAGTCCCAGACCCAGCCTTTATATAGGCCAGGTGGACCTCTCCCGTGCGTCATGGGAGGAAACAGGGTATCTCCCGCGTGGCGCCAGGGAGGTCAGTCTGGCCTAGGCTCCCACATGTCAACCTAGGTCTGCCACGTGTCACCACATTGTGACACGTGTCCCCGCCGCCTATTTCGTCCAATCATATGTTTTTTCTCGATTTTCGCACTAATACTTATCGTGTATGCTCGGATCTTGATCCCAATTGGTTCGGTTTTTTATTGTGAGTTTGGTAGGGTATATTTGTGAGGGCTGGTTCACCGAATCGCAAGTTTCGTTGCACGCATTTGGGGTTTTGATTACGGGTTTATTCGGGACATTTTGGATTTTATTGACAAAAAGACTCGGGTTGTTACAGTTTAGGACTGCTAGTCTTCCGCTAAAGCAATAGCTTAGTCCTTATATAATTTTTCTAAGCCACAAATTCAAAATTTGATCTAAGCTTTTGCTAAGTTATGTTTTCTCTAGAAGAAATGAAATATGAGACTATGTTATTATAGTTATGTAATACTAGATTGTCTCTTATGTTATTAATTTTTATTTGGAGGACGAAGTTAATTTTTTTAGTTAGTAGATTTGTAACACCGAAGTTTTTTTAATTAATAGTTAACCGTATAGGAATTTTTCAAAATGTGGTTATTAATATATGCATGTATATTATATAAAATGTATAAACTCCCTGTATTTATTGTTATAATATATAAAATAATAATAATAATAAATAAATAAATAAATAAATGATGAACAAAAGTAGCAATTAAAATTTACCATGTCTAAGTAAGATTATAATAATATTCTAGGATTTCGTGATCGTCTACACGTAATCTGTTTCAGTTATAGCTTTGTGTTCATCTTTTAAGGTACGGACCTCTCTCCACATATGTGTATGAGTTTTGGTTTCTACTACCCCGTAGTCGGAAAGACTAAACTCGTTATTTTGTTATATTATTATGTGGTACGGACTCTAAAACAACATCATGTGTATGGATTTAGATTTTCACTACCTTGTAGTTGGAAATTTAGATTCATTATCGTATGCTTTTGTGATCTTCAAGAATGTACTATTATATTTAAATATTAGTTATATCGTTTTAGCAAATATTGATTATGACACACTGAACCACTGACTGTCTGGCACCGAAAGGTGTCGCATCGAAAGGTGACGCACTAAAAGACTGAATGTGATTATGTGACGCACTAAATGTGAACTGACTACGCACTGACCTACTGAATGTGACGCACTGAAGGTGACTAACTCAGTATGTTATATATATTGTTTGATAGATATTGTTAAGAAAATGTATATTGCATTGTTGTTGTCCCACAGAGTAAACCTCGTTTACTCAGACGTACATTTTCCTTCTAATGTACGTTAGGTTGCAAGGATATCCGGGAAGACTTGGATGGATGGTTCGAGGGATTAAAGACGCACATGTATTTTCATAAAATCTTAAATGTTTTGTACAATATTTTTTACTCATTTAAAAGAATATAAAGTTTTACAATTTATGGAATGATGTTTTGACCTCTGATGTACTGTATAAGTGACACGTGTCACACCCCGACCACGTAGGACAGCAAAACGTGGCGGAAACGTCGGGGAGTGTTGTAACAGAATTAAATGTTTCACAACCATGGAAATTAAAGTTACGTTTTATTTATCAACAAGAGAGTAACATTGTCTTAAACACGAAAACAAAGAGTACATAACATAGTTAAACTAAGTCTATCTTCATTTTAAGTCTCTAAGGCACAGGTCTGCCCTAGTATCACGGTCATCATCCTACGCAAAAGCTCCTGAAAACACATGTGAAAATAGGTACGTCAGCATAAAAATGCCTGTGAGATACATAGGCTTGTGAAAATAGGATTCATGACTTAAGTTTAAGAAATTGTTAAATAACATTTAGTCATGAACCTTGTAAATTATTTTGTAAATCATTTGAAAAGCGATAAGATCAGATGATATGTATACATAAAAGAATAATACATGGTTAAATGAATAACCAAGTAAAATGAGTTGTATAAAATAAGTTGTTTGTAAGACAATGTCTTGTGAAAGATATGTTATTTGTATAAAATGTTATATGTCTAAATTGAAATGATTCAAATAACGCTACGATATGTAATACCATACAAGCACTTATATATAGGAAGTACCAGCGGCGTATCCACCATGCTTGTATCATATTACACACGTCTTGTTACTTAAATCACTTACCCAAACCAACTACCAATGTATAAAGTCTATGTTTAAACCAATTGTCAAAAAGTCCTTGTATAAACCATGTCAAATGTTAAAAAGTCCAAATGTAGTCAAGTAATGTGTAACAAATGTTATGTATTGTAAGTAAAGTAATGTCACATAAACCAAATGTAGAAATGTACAAAACAGAGTATTTTGAATATATCAAAAAGTTATGTTTTGCAAAGTAAATGCATGTTTTATTGATACAAACATTTATGTGGTAAGTTAACGCATACATTCAAGCCTTGAGACAGTCGGATAACCCTTTTAGTCAAGGTTATCAAAAGAAATGTTTTCGGATTCAGTCATTCCTTACACCCAAACAAACCTAGGATGTTAGGAACGGGATTTGCCAAGTCCTATGGTACCACTACTTACTACCGAGCGGCGTAGCTAATGTTAATGAATGTATATAAGTCCCGTTTGTGCAAACCAAATGTTATAGCAAATGTAAACATGTTATATGAAAACAATGTACTAAGTAAGCTAAGTTAACATACAAAGCAGAAAAGTCATGTAAATCAATGTGCTAGCATGCTATCAGTCAACATACATAGCAAAACAATGTAATGTAAATCATGTACTATAAGTGTACTAATGAACATAACAAGTATATGATGTGAAAACAAGAAAACATGAAAGTAACAAGTAGGCACACGTGTTTCACCCCAAAATAGTTTGAAAACGGTAAAAGAGGGGAACTATGTACTCACTTGAGATTGTTCAGAAGTCCTAAGATAACCACCAAGCAATGCTAGAGATCACGGAATCAAACGGCACCAAATATAGGTAACTATGTTAATAAACCGGACCTATATCGGAGGATCGGATAGAATGAGGGCTCGTAAACCAAATGAGTATGGGAACTCATGTAGTATGGTTTAACAAAGCCTACATACTAAATGAAACCTAACCTAAGTGCTTACGACTCATTACGACCCGTTTAGGTAGCTTATGCTACTTTAACGCGTCGTTCGCGTAAAACGCGTTCGGACTGCCTAACTAGTCCTATGACAAGTAAAATATGCCTTAACATGTCTAATATTGTTGCTAAATCAGTTTAGATGTCAAAAGTTATGTTACATATGCTTAAAATGAATTTTGGCGGAAAAAGGGCAATTTGGTAATTTACCTAAGGCATATAAACTACCTATCATACAACTACTTAAACGAAGCGACCATAAGGTATAACCTCGGAAGGTTATTCCCTATATACTATGGTCACCTAATGTGTTTGGTCGGATCCTAATGATCGACCAAACGGGTCAGGTTCGAAAGTATAAGCGATTGTTTAGATCGCTTACCTTACGACCCTATATAAGCACTAAACTAAAAGTGATGAGCTAAGCATGTTAAAATGTGCTTAACTAAGTTTAGAAAACAGGTTTGGTATCAAAACAAACGGTTTTGATACCTAAGAGTAGTTTGGTTACAAAATACGCAAGAATGCGCATTTTGCCTAAACTACGACTCGTCACTGAGCCTAGATAACGTGGTAATCAGTAGGTATAGTCTCTAGGGACTATAACCATCGTGATTACGCTCACGTTATGAAGTTCAAACGAACTTTGCATTGACCATAAACTGGTCAACGCATAAAGTCAAACAAAGTTTGACTTTTAACCCTAAAAGAATAAAAAGAACGAAGGAACACTTACAAAGGGTCCCCGAAAGCTTTGATTTCTCAAGTATTCTCAGGTATGAAGTGGGTATTACTTCAACTTAGAGAACTCTCAAGAATTCAAGTGGGTTTTGATTAAGGCATGGGGGGGGGGGTATTCATAGTTTTCGGAGAGCCGTTAAGATCGTTCCTCGAAAACCGTGCTTCAATCTCCACCCTACACCTCAAGACCCTGGTTTTACAAAACCATTTGAGCCCATAGTATTGCCCAATACCATGTGCAAAGGTGGAATAGGCCAGATTCAATGTTTCTACATTCTACTGATCTGGGGACTGCTTACGGACCGTAAGGGTGATGGCTTACGGTCCGTAAGCCATCAACTTTGGCAAAATGACAGTTTTGGTCCCAGTTATGCAATAAAGCCATTTCCGACACGTTTAAGGCCCGTTAACCCCATTTCAAAGCTCTAAAATGAAGTTAAAGTATAGGGAACTTAAAATGTGCTAAAAAATATCTAGGATGTCGGTTCGTTTGGCCGTACAATCGCGATGTTCGCTTAATTACGACGGAATGCGCATAAGCGCGAAAAACGATCCAAATTGCGCGAAGAATGGATTTTTCTTATGCCAAACACTAAAATAAAATATTTTAGTGCTTACATAATTTTTTGGATGTCCGGATGTATTCAGAACATAAGTTATGCGCGGAAGAGCAAACTTGTGCACTTTTTGACGCTTTTAGTCCCTGAATGACCCAAAAGTTTATTTTAGCACACCGAACACCTCAAAGCCTATTTTTAAACTATGTAAAGGATATTTATGGTATGTTTAACTTATGGTCATGTTCCGGAATGTCTGTTTTAGTATGAATCGTCATACTTTCACAGTTTGTCGAATTTAGTCCCTGTAGGCGAATTAACTTGTTTTTGCCATACCAAAGCCTTCAAAACTTATTTCTAAGTTATGTAAAGGTTATTTAAGGTATGTTAAGTATATGTTGATGTTCTAGAGTATTTGTTGCGTTAAACTGGTTACGTTTACGCACCAGTTTGCGTATAACTCTCCAGAAAGTGATATAGAGTTTGAAAATGAACAAAAGTCAAAACATGAAAAATGTAAAACATAAACAAACAAACATTAGGATCAAATAACATTGTTTTATTGATAATTGAACTGTTCACAATGATTACACTCACAGATGTTACAGTCTCCCCTACTTGTGGAAATTTCGTCCCGAAATTTATTTAGAGGAAACTCGTGGGAATAGATGCGGATACTTCGCCTTCATTTGATCTTCACGTTCCCATGTAAACTCGGGCCCACGTTTAGATTCCCAGGGAACTTTGACCAAAGGAATGCGCTTGCATTTAAGCCACTTGACTTCACGTTCCATGATTTCCACTGGCTTCTCAACAAATTTCAGTGTTTTATCAACAGGAATTTCGTCAAGTGGTATGTGGAGGTTCTCATCAGCTAAACACTTCTTGAGATTGGATACGTGAAAGGTTGGATGAACATTTCCAAGTTCAGGAGGTAACTCAAGTCTATAGGCCACCTTACCGATTCTTTCGACGATCTTGAATGGTCCAACGTATCTAGGTGCAAGTTTTCCTTTCTTTCCAAATCTGATCACACCTTTCCAAGGTGAGACCTTAAGTAATACGCGATCACCGACTTGAAATTCCATGGGCTTGCATCCTTGGTCCGCGTAACTCTTTTGATGGCTTCTAGCTATCTGAAGGTTATCACGAACTTTCTTAACCTTATCAGTTGTCTCTAAAATGAGGGCAGGTCCAGTAAGCTGAGCCTCGCCGATCTCATTCCAGCAGACTGGTGAATGACATTTTCGACCATAAAGAGCCTCGAAAGGAGCCATGTTGATGCTGGAGTGATAACTTTTGTTGTAGGAGAATTCAATTAACGAAAGATGTGAATCCCAACTACCACCAAAATCGATCACACAAGCTCTAAGCATATCCTCCAGAGTCTGGATTGTTCTTTTAGATTGACCATCCGTTTGCGGATGATAAGCTGTGCTCAGATTAAGTTGGGTCCCCATAGCAGATTGCATGGTTCTCCAAAAATGAGAAGTGAAGCGAGCATCTCTGTCAGAAATGATGTTCAAAGGAACACAATGTCGAGCTACAATTTCATCCACGTAGATTTTAGCAAGTTTGTTGTGACACCTGTGCCTCCACGGCCATCAAACAAATACTGTATCAATGAAATATTGTATTTCATACTTGGGAGTTGTATAAATATGTGTATTATTTGCACATATCAATTCTAGTTCGATTTCGGGCTCTAAATCGCTTTCTGGAAGTTTATACGCGCACCGATGCGTAAATATAACCAGTTTAAGGCAACAAACACTCCGGAATAGTGACATAGGGTTAAAATACCTTAAATAACCTTTACATAACTTATAAATAAGTTTTGAAGGGTTCGGTGTGCTAAAATAAACTTTTGGGTCATTTAGGGACTAAAAGCGTCAAAAAGTGCATAAGTTTGCATCTTCGCGCATAACTTACATTCTGAATACATCCGGAGATCCAAAAATTTATTTAAGCACTAAAATATTTTATTTTAATGCTTGGCATAAGAAAAATCTATTCGTCGTGTAATTTGGATCATTTTTGCGTCCGTTACGACTTCCGTCGTAATTAACCGAACAACGCAATCGTACGGCCAAACGAACCGACATCCAAGATATTTTTGAGCACATTTTAAGTTCCCTATACTTTAACTTCATTTTAGAGCTTTGAAATGGGGTTAACGGGGCTTAAACGTGTCGAAAATGCATCGAAAACCAAGTTTGGAGCTGCAGGGACCAAAACTGTCATTTCAGCAAAGTTGCTGGCTTACGGACCGTAAGCCATCACCCTTATGGTCCGTAAGGCATCCCCAGATCAGCAGATTCAGTTTAAACAGCTATTAACAGTTGTTACCCACTCCTAATCCCTTTTGCACTTGCCTCTTCCTGATAATGGGGGGCCAATTTGAGTTACCTTAGTGTTGCAACAAGTGTAGGGACAAGATCAAAGCACGGTATTCGAGGAACGATCCTAACGGTGGTCCAAATCCTATAAATACCCAACCCAATCACTTGCAAAACCCACTTGAATTCTGAGTTTTTCTCAAAGTGGTTGTGGTTACACACTTCCTACCTGAGATTACTTGGAAGATCAAACTTGCGGGGACCCTTTGTAAGTGTTCTTTCGTTCTTTTCATTCGTTTCAGCGTTAAAGTCAAACTTTGTTTGACTTTATGCATTGACCAGTTTATGGTCAATGCGAAGTTTGTTTGAACTTCATAACGTGAGCGTAATCACGATGGTTATAGTCCCTAGTGACTATACCTACTGATTACCACGTTATCTAGGCTTAGTGACGAGTCGTAGTTTCGGCCAAAATGCGCATTCTTGCGTATTTTGTAACCAAACTACTCTTAGGTATCAAAACCATTTGTTTTGATACCAAACCTGTTTTCTAAACTTAGTTAAGCATGTTTTAACATGCTTAGCTCGTCACTTTTAGTTTTGTGCTTGTCTAGGGTCGTAAAGGTAAGCGATCTAAACAATCGCTTATACTTTCAAACCCGACCCGGTTGGTCAATCATTAGGATCCGACCAAACAAATTAGGTGACCATAGTATATAGGGAATAACCTCCCGAGGTTATACCTTATGGTCACGACGTTTAGTTAGTTGTATGATAGGTAGTTTATATGCCTCAGGTAAATTACCAAAATGCCCTTTTTACGCCAATATTCATTTTAAGCATATGTAACATAACTTTTAACATCTAAACTGATTTGGCAACAATATTAGACATGTTAAGGCATATTTTACTTGTCATAAGACTAGTTAGGCGTTCCGAACGCGTTTTACGCGAACGACGCGTTAAAGTAGCATAAGCTACCTAAACGGGTCGTAATGGGTCGTAAGCACTTAGGTTAGATTTCATTTTAGTATGTGGGCTTTGTTAAACCACATTACATGAGTCCCCATACTCATTTGGTTTACGAGCCCTCATTCTATCCGATCCTCCGATTTAGGTCCGGTTTATTAATGTAGTTACCTATATTAGGTACCGTTTGATTCCGTGATCTTCTAGCATTGCTTGGTGGTTATCCTAGGACTATTGAGCAATCTCAAGTGAGTACATAGACCCCTCTTTTACCGTTTTCAAACTGTTTTGTGGTGAAACACATGTGCCTACTTGTTACTTTCATGCTTCCCATGTTTTCACATCATATGCTTGTTTTGTTCATTAGTACATTTATAGTACATGATTTCATTATGTTTTTGCTATGTATGTCCTTTGTTGCATACTTAGTACATCGTTTTACATTACATTTCATGCTATGTATGTCCATTATGTGCATACTTAGTACATTGTTTTACATTACATTTCCTGCTATGTATGTCCATTGTGTGCATACTTAGTACATTGTTTTACATTACATTTCACGCTATGTATGTTCATTTGATTACATACTTAGTGCATTTTTTTCACATGCTTACATTTTGGTATGACAATGACATTTGGTTTGTTTAAATGGGACAATATACATTCATTAACATTGATCACGCCGCTCGTTAGTAGGTAATGGTACCATAGGACTTGACAACTCCCATTCCTGAACCCTAGGTTTGTTTGGGTGGAAGGAATGACCGAATCCGAATACATTTCTCGGTGGACCTTAGACTTTGTGCTAGGGTTTATTCTACGGTCACAAAGTTTGGATGTATGCATTTTCACAATACCATATAGATGTTTATATCAGTATAGCATGCATTTGTTCCACAAAACATAACTTTGATTTAAACCATGTTTTACTTCAATACCTTGTTTTGTGCATTTTTACATATGGTTTAGTTGATATATTTCACTTACCATACATGATATTTTGGATACACATTACATGATTTGCATTATACATAAACATTTTGACATTGACATACACAATTCATGATTTACATTAGACATAAACATTTTGACATTGATATACACAATTCATGATTTACATTAGACATAGACATTAGACATGGTTTTCACACAAACATTTTGACATTTGATTATACATAAACATTTTACTTTGGTGGTTTGGTTTGAGTAAGTGATTTAAGTAACGAGGCGTGTGAAATATGATACAAGCATGGTGGATATGCCGCTGGTACTTCCTATATATAAGTGCTTGTATGGTATTACATATCGTAGCGTTATTTAAACCATTTCAATTTAGACATATAACATTTTATACAAATAACATACTTTTCACAATACATTGTTTTACAAACAACTTATCTGATACAAACTCATTTTACTTGGTTATTCATTTAACCATGTATTATTCTTTTATACATATATATCATTTGGTTTATTTATCACTTTTCAAATGATTTACAAGACAAAGCAAATTACAAGGTTCATGACTAAACATTTTCTTAAACATAAGTCATGAATTCTATTTTCACAAAACCTATGTATCTCACATGCATTTTTATGCTGACGTACCTATTTTCACAAGTGTTTCAGGACATGATGCATAGGATTTATCAAGATACACTTAGGCGGACTTGGGCCTTAGCGAGAATAAAAGATGCAAGACTAGTTATTTATGTTATGTTTCTTTGATTGTCAAGACATTGTAACACTTTTAATCAATAAAACAATATTCAAATTTCCATGTGTTATGAAACAATGATTCTGTTACAACACTCCCCGACGTTTCCGCCACGTTTTGTTGTTTTATGTGGTCGGGGTGTGACAGAAAAGTTGGTATCAGAGCTCATGGTTATAGGGAATTAGGTTATTAGTAATGCTTTGACCTAGTCTATAACCTTCCTAGGACCCTAACGCGAGTTTACTTGCGTTTAGTCGTAAAACAATACCGTCACCTATCCTTAAGTGACAACCACAACAAGAACACAAATTTCAAAACCACCTTGAAAACCAATCATCTGTTCTAGGATGATTGATTACTAGGTTTTGAACCCTCTAAATTTTCAAAATCTCGTCAAAGTTTGGGTCTTATAATGTGAACACGTGCAAACTGGAAGAGTGAATGCCTGTACCCTGAGTTTTCTGTAAAATGCTAGAGTGTTCATACAAATCCGCAGTATCGGACCAGTCACTCTTACCTGGGGACTCTTGGGGTTAGTGTTCACTTATATGCAAGCATGTCTTCAGTGATACATTAATATGATCCGCTTACTTTGATTTGTCACCGTCTCATTTGTTTGCCTTAGGTAACAAACAAATGATCGCAAATTCTTATGCATTGCCATTCTGTTTTCTTTTATTTTCCAATAACATTTCATTGTTTCCTCCTATATCCTTCATTTCCTCCAGAATGTCTCTTATTGCAACAAAGCGCAGATATCCGAGCAGACTGCCAAATTTGCCCAGCGAATAGGCGAAGTAATCCTGAAGACTGTTGAATTAGGCATTGCCATGTCTCGTCTCAACAATGAAGCCACTCAAGAGCCACCAAAGGAAGCAGAAGTCAAGCCAGCACCACCAGCCAAGAAACCAATCGAGGAATCAAAGACCATGGATGAACAGACTGGATCCCCTAAGAAGTCAAAGAAGCGAAAGGCTTCTCATAACTTCGTCGTGGTCGCTCACAATGGTCAAGCCGTCCCCAACCAACCAGCTCAACCCCCTGCTAGGAAGCCATACAATGGAACCGCACCCTTGTGCAACCAATGTAACCTTCATCATCATGCTAGTGTGAAGTGCCGCAAATGCCAGATTTGTGGACTTATAGGTCATACAGCAAGGGTTTGCTCAACTGCAGCTGTACCAAATCAAGCAGGACCCATCCGTGTGGCAACACCACCTGCTAAGAAGCAATACAAGGGAACGGCACCAATATGCGACAAATGTAATGGGCATCACCAAGCTCACTTACAGTGTCGTCTGTGTGTATCATGTGGGCGAGTTGGTCACCTGGCAAGTGCTTGTCGATGTAACCCGAACCAAGGTGGTCCAAATCAACCACAAGCCAATCCTGCTCAAGCTCGCTTCCCGCCTGGATCGTGCTACAACTGTGGCAAGATGGGTCATTTCGTGAATAAATGCCCGAAGCTTGCTAAGGCAAATCCAACCCACTGATGAGCAGTCGGCTGATTAGAAGATGTTGTTATCTTATGCTTTTGTTTCTTCTATTTTCCTGTAATGTGAAACAATCTGTTTTGTTTATAAATAAATTGTTGTTCACAATTCTGATATACAAGTGTAGTTACATGAGTGTATGGCATTTCCCTATGATACCTACGACGAGGAACTACATTCTTACAAACTACTCTTGCGAATTTCCCATTCTTGTGTTCGCTCATGATTCCCTTGGAAAATTAAGTACTCGTTTCACTCTAAGAAACAAAGTACAGAAAATAAAGTGACATTACGAGTGATCGTGCTTTTGCACATCTGTGCCTTCGAAATCCTTGGTTAGATAACTAAGGATATTTTCAGATCTCATACCCATTACGTTCTGATTTTTCAACATGCATAACATAAGTTTTCAAAACAACCTTCATGATTTCAAAATGTTATTAATACCATATAATTACTTATATCAAGTGCGTAACTTCCAAAGCATCATTCATGTTTTCCAAAAACCTTATACATACTTTCAAAATTCAACTCATGATTTTAAAACATTTTATAAATATACCTACCTAGTACACCTACTTTATGATTTCAAAAGTATTATACATAAGGTTTCAGAAACATTGAACACATTTTTTTAAGAACCCCATGCATAGTTTTCAAAAACATTTTTCCTCATACATTGACTTAACTTTCAAATTCCGCTTCATATGTCGCCTTGGCATATCGAGCATCTCAACCTCATAAGCATTTTTCTTCATGTTTTGACTTAAACACGTCCAGTGCAATGTTTCAAAACATCTTCAACTTCTAAAATCCTTATGGGATCTTTTTATCTCCACAATTAGACCTTTGTGGATGATTTTCATACAAATCAGAATCCTTAGTTGGATTCCTTGTGTACCTTAATTCGAACATCTCGGTTCCTTACAATCGAAATCGAATTTTCTCTTTAAAAATCTTTCTATCTTTATAGTTAGATTCTTGATAATGTTTAAAATACCAAATGAAATCCACGGAATGGATTCCTAGTGTGCTTTAAATGCATGTGCACAATTAACAAAATGATAACAAATTAATGATCAAGATAAACAATTTTGTGCTTATGTGTTTTTGTGTTATGTATTTCCTTTTGTGGTTTTATTTTCGTTATCCAAATACTCGTAGAACCTTCCATATCTTCATATGAAGGATTCATAGTAGGATATCCAAAGGTACTACCTTAAATCCTTAATGGGCTTCTATGTAATAGTTAAGACCCTTGGATTATATACTACCATTCCATGATTCATAAGAGACCCTTTTAGTGGTCTAGTAAAAAAGATTGATTCAAAAATCTGGTTAAGAATGACATGTGATGATATAAGCTGAAAAGACTCCTTGGTTGTCTATTAAAATCATTTATTGATTTAATAAAAGGGACCCTATGGTGGTCTAGTCACAATCATCACAGGCTCGTTCACTTGTTTTCTTCCCCTACACATTTTTAAGATGCACTACGTGACTATGCAAGGAATTACGTAATTATGGATGCATACATAATTACAAAGTTTAGTGCACGGAAACCGCAGTAAGATTTATTATGTGTAAAAACCGACAGTGGCAACAATAACGAAATGTGAACAATGTACAGGAGGTACGGTGGACGCACCAATAACGCTTAATAGACTTGTATATAAGTGTCCCTCCTACATGGTAAGCATGATGTTATTTAAAATTACTAGAGGTACAAGAACTCTAACCAGTGTTGTTCGATCTTTTCAACTTCATGTTTTAAACTCTCACAAGTTTCCTCTAAATAAAATTTCGGGACGAAATTTCCTAAAGTAGGGGAGACTGTGACACTTGTGCCTCCACGGCCATCAAACAAATACTGTATCAATGAAATATTGTATTTCATACTTGGGAGTTGTATAAATATGTGTATTATTTGCACATATCAATTCTAGTTCGATTTCGGGCTCTAAATCGCTTTAAAGGTTATACGCGCACCGATGCGTAAATATAACCAGTTTAATGCAACAAACACTCCAGAATAGTGACATAGGGTTAACATACCTTAAATAACCTTTACATAACTTAGAAATAAGTTTTGAAGGGTTCGGTGTGCTAAAATAAACTTTTGGATCATTTAGGGACTAAAAGCGTCAAAAAGTGCATAAGTTTGCATCTTCGCGCATAACTTACATTCTGAATACATCCGGACATCCAAAAATTTATGTAAGCACTAAAATATTTTATTTTAATGTTTGGCATAAGAAAAATCCATTCGTCGTGTAATTTGGATCATTTTTGCATCCGCTACGACTTCCGTCATAATTAACCGAACAACGCAATCGTACGGCCAAACGAACTGACTTCCAAGATATTTTTGACCACATTTTAAGTTCCCTATACTTTAACTTCATTTTAGAGCTTTGAAATGGGGTTAACGGGGCTTAAACGTGTCGAAAATGCATCGAAAACCAAGTTTGGAGCTGCAGGGACCAAAACTGTCATTTCTGCAAAGTTGCTGGCTTATGGACCGTAAGCCATCACCCTTACGGTCCGTAAGGCATCCCCAGATCAGTAGATTCAGTTTAAACAGCTGTTAATAGCTGTTACCCACTCCTAATCCCTTTTGCACTTGCCTCTTCCTGATAATGGGGGGCCAATTTGAGTTACCTTAGTGTTGCAACAAGTGTAGGGACAAGATCAAAGCACGGTATTCGAGGAACGATCCTAACGGTGGTCCAAATCCTATAAATACCCAACCCATTCACTTGCAAAACCCACTTGAATTCTGAGTTTTTCTTTAAGTGGTTATGGTTACACACTTCCTACCTGAGATTACTTGGAAGATCAAACTTGCGGGGACCCTTTGTAAGTGTTCTTTCGTTCTTTTCATTCGTTTCAGCGTTAAAGTCAAACTTTGTTTGACTTTCTGCATTGACCAGTTTATGGTCAATGCAAAGTTCGTTTGAACTTCATAACGTGAGCATAATCACGATGGTTATAGTCCCTAGTGACTATACCTACTGATTACCACGTTATCTAGGCTCAGTGACGAGTCGTAGTTTCGGCCAAAATGCGCATTCTTGCGTATTTTGTAACCAAACTACTCTTAGGTATCAAAACCGTTTGTTTTGATACCAAACCTGTTTTCTAAACTTAGATAAGCATGTTTTAACATGCTTAGCTCGTCACTTTTAGTTTTGTGCTTGTCTAGGGTCGTAAAGGTAAGCAATCTAAACAATCGCTTATACTTTCGAATCCGACCCGGTTGGTCGATCATTAGGATCCGACCAAACACATTAGGTGACCATAGTATATAGGGAATAACCTCCCGAGGTTATACCTTATGGTCACGACGTTTAGTTAGTTGTATGATAGGTAGATTATATGCCTTAGGTAAATTACCAAAATGCCCTTTTTATGCCAAAATTCATTTTAAGCATATGTAACATAACTTTTAACATCTAAACTGATTTGGAAACAATATTAGACATGTTAAGGCATATTTTACTTGTCATAGGACTAGTTAGGCGTTCCGAACGCGTTTTACGCGTTAAAGTAGCATAAGCTACCTAAACGGGTCGTAATGGATCGTAAGCACTTAGGTTAGATTTCATTTTAGTATGTGGGCTTTTTTAAACCATATTACATGAGTCCCCATACTCATTTGGTTTACGAGCCCTCATTCTATCCGATCCTCCGATTTAGGTCCGGTTTATTAATGTAGTTACCTATATTAGGTACCGTTTGATTCCGTGATCTTCTAGCATTGCTTGGTGGTTATCCTATGACTATTGAGCAATCTCAAGTGAGTACATAAACCCCTCTTTTACCGTTTTCAAACTTTCTTGGGGTGAAACACATGTGCCTACTTGTTACTTTCATGCTTCCCATGTTTTCACATCATATGCTTGTTATGTTCATTAGTACATTTATAGTACATGATTTCATTATGTTTTTGCTATGTATGTCCTTTGTTGCATACTTAGTACATCATTTTACATTACATTTCATGCTATGTATGTCCATTGTGTGCATACTTAGTACATTGTTTTACATTACATTTCATGCTATGTATGTCCATTGTGTGCATACTTAGTACATTGTTTTACGTTACATTTCATGCTATGTATGTTCATTTGATTACATACTTAGTGCATAGTTTTAACATGCTTACATTTTGGTATGACAATGACATTTGGTTTGTTTAAATGGGACAATATACATTCATTAACATTGATCACGCCGCTCGTTAGTAGGTAATGGTACCATAGGACTTGACAACTCCCATTCCTGAACCCTAGGTTTGTTTGGGTGGAAGGAATGACCGAATCCGAATACATTTCTAGGTGGACCTTACACTTTGTGCTAGGGTTTATTCTACAGTCACAAGGCTTGGATGTATGCATTTTCACAATACCGTATAGATGTTTATATCAGTATAGCATGCATTTGTTCCACAAAACATAACTTTGATTTAAACCATGTTTTACTTCAATACCTTGTTTTGTGCATTTTTTACATATGGTTTAGTTGATATATTTCACTTACCATACATGATATTTTGGATACAGATTGCATGATTTGCATTATACATAAACATTTTGACATTGACATACACAATTCATGATTTACATTAGACATAAACATTTTGACATTGATATACACAATTCATGATTTACATTAGACATAAACATTTTGACATTGATATACACAATTCATGATTTACATTAGATATAGACATTAGACATGGTTTTCACACAAACATTTTGACATTTGATTCTGCATAAACATTTTACTTTGGTGGTTTGGTTTGAGTAAGTGATTTAAGTAACGAGGCGTGTGAAATATGATACAAGCATGGTGGATACGCCGCTGGTACTTCCTATATATAAGTGCTTGTATGGTATAACATATCGTAGCGTTATTTAAACCATTTCAATTTAGACATATAACATTTTATACAAATAACATACTTTTCACAATACATTGTTTTACAAACAACTTATCTGATACAAACTCATTTTACTTGGTTATTCATTTAACCATGTATTATTCTTTTATACATATATATCATTTGGTTTATTTATCACTTTTCAAATGATTTACAAGACAAAGCAAATTACAAGGTTCATGACTAAACATTTTCTTAAACATAAGTCATGAATTCTATTTTCACAAAACCTATGTATCTCACAGGCATTTTTATGCTGACGTACCTATTTTCACATGTGTTTCAGGACATGATGCATAGGATTTATCAAGATACACTTAGGCGGACTTGGGCCTTAGCGACAATAAAAGATGCAAGACTAGTTATTTATGTTATGTTTCTTTGATTGTCAAGACATTGTAACACTTTTAATCAATAAAACAATATTCAAATTTCCATGTGTTATGAAACAATGATTCTGTTACAACACTCCCCGACGTTTCCGCCATGTTTTGTTGTTTTACGTGGTCGGGGTGTGACATTTGTCAGCAGAAAAATCCTCACGGATTGGCAAGAAATGCGCTGACTTAGTAAGACGATCAACAACTACCCAGATGGCATCATGACCTTTCTTTGTGCGCGAAAGTTTAGTAATGAGATCCATAGTAATGTTTTCCCATTTCCAAACTGGGATCTCTGGTTGCACCAATAAACCAGAAGGACGCTGATGTTCAGCCTTAACCTTAAGACAAGTAAGGCATTTTGATACATATAAGGCAATGTCTTTCTTCATACCAGGCCACCAATACTGAATACGAAGGTCCTTATACATCTTATCTGAGCCAGGATGAATAGAATAACGAGACTTATGGGCTTCATCCATAAGCAAGGTGTGAAGGTTATCTTGGCTTGGGACCCACAAATGGTCCATGAAGTAATACGATCTATTACCCTTCAGTTCCAGATCAGGTGTTATGTGATAGGGAAATTCCTTATCCATCAAACCTTGTGAAACACAAAATTGTTGAGCCTGAGAAATACGTGCTTGGATATCGGATCGAGCTTGAATATCAGATTGAACATGAACACAATGAAGCTTAGTACGTTCCTTACGACTCAATGCATCAGCTACGACATTCGCCTTACCAGGATGGTAGCGAATTTCGCAGTCATAGTCGTTTAGAAGCTCAACCCAACGTCGTTGCCTCATGTTGAGTTCTTTCTGATTGAAGATATGCTGAAGACTTTTGTGGTCCGTGAAAACCACACATTTTGTACCGTACAAATAGTGTCTCCAGATCTTAAGAGCGAAGACAACTGCACCCAACTCAAGATCATGAGTGGTGTAGTTCTTCTCATGTATCTTGAACTGCCTCGATGCATATGCTATGACTTTGTTCCTTTGCATCAGAACACAGCCAAGACCCAATTTCGATGCATCACAATACACGACAAAATCATCATCACCATCAGGCAACGATAGAACAGGCGCATCGCAAAGCTTCTGCTTCAAGTTTTGAAAAGCTTCCTCTTACTTGTATCCCCAATCAAAGGGTTTGTTCTTATGGGTTAGAGAGGTTAGAGGAACTGCAATCTTTGAGAAGTTTTCAATGAAGCGGCGATAATAACCCGCCAGACCAAGAAAAGAACGAACTTCAGTAGGAGTAGAAGGCGTATCCCAATCCTTAATCGCACTGATCTTGGAGGGATCTACATGAATACCTTGTTCGTTGACAATATGCCCCAAAAATTGAACTTCTTTAAGCCAAAATTCGCACTTGGAGAATATAGCGAAAAGTTGCTCCATCTTTAGGAGTTCCAGAGTAAGACGAAGATGTTGCTCATGGTCAGCTCGCGTCTTAGAGTATATCAAGATATCATCAATAAAAACAATGACGAACTGATCCAAATAAGGCTTGCAAACCCTATTCATTAAGTCCATGAAAACAACAGGAGCATTAGCCAAACCGAATGGCATAACTGTGAACTCATAATGCCCATATCGAGTGCGGAACACTGTCTTGGGAATATCTTCTTCATGCACACGAAGTTGATGATACCCAGAACGCAGATCAATCTTCGAAAAATAAGAAGCGCCTTGTAAATGATCAAAGAGATCATCTATGCGAGGTAGGGGATATCGATTCTTGATGGTAAGCTTGTTAAGCTCACGATAATCGATACACATCCTAAAAGATCCATCCTTCTTCTTGACAAAAAGAACGGGAGCACCCCAAGGTGAAAAGCTAGGACGGATAAAACCTTTGTCAGAGAGCTCTTGCAGCTGCTTAGACAACTCTTGCATCTCAGACGGTGCAAGACGATATGGAGCTCTGGCAATGGGATTTGCACCAGGTACGAGATCAATACAGAACTTGACTTGGCGTGCTGGGGGTAGACCAGGTAAATCTTCAGGGAAAACTTCGGGATAATTCCGAACAACAGGAATCTCTTGGATAGACTTACCTTTGCCTTTATCTGCTGTGACATGTGCCAAGAAGGCCACATAATTCTTTCGCAGATACTTCCGAGCTTTAAAACAAGACATGAGTTTGAGACCACCAGTAGTTTTCTTACCATGAACCTGTAGGATCTCACCTGTCGGAAGCGGCACACGAACGATCTTCTCAAAATAAACTACCTCTGCGCGATGCTTGGCTAACCAATCCATACCCACAATAATGTCGAAGCTTCCAAGTTGCATAGGCATGAGGTCAATAGGAAAAAGATGGTTGTTAAGGTTTAGCTGGCAGTTGTGAAGAACAGAATCAAGAACAATGGGTTCACCACTAGCAACTTCTACAGTCAAGGGTTTTCCTAGTTTCGTTCTAGACACGCGAAGCATTGGCTCAAAAGACAATGACACAAAACTCTTGTCGGCACCCGAATAAAAAAGAACAGATGCAGGCTGATTATTAATAAAGAACGTACCGTTCACCACTTCATTGTCCGCTTGTGCCTCTTGTGCATTCATGTTGAAGACTCGACCTCGAGCCTGAGCCTGATTCTGATTTACATTCACCAATCTTGGGCACTAGTTACGGTAGTGGGTCAGATCCCCACAATTGTAGCATGAACCAGGAGGAAAATGAGGTCGTGCAGCTTGACCTTGTTGCTGAGCAAGAGGCTGAGCAACTTGTTGAGCCGGGTTCTGAACTGCCCGATTCTAATTAGCAGGAATGCGGCAGGTGGCAGCAAGATGACCATTTCTTCCACAGTTGGTGCATTGACGACACTGGAGATGTGGTAGGTGATGGCCGTTACACCTGTTGCACAAAGGTGCATTGCCAAGATAAGGCTTCTTGGCTAGTGGTTGCGCATGCTGATTTGGTGCAGCTTAGGCCTGTGCAGTAACGACATAGTTTTGGGAAGCCCTTCGCTTCCTAGACCCCCTTGAGGAACCAGAATTCTTTCCCTTCTTGTTTTCACCTTTCTTGCCATCCTCCTTATCAGACGCCTGCTTCTTACCCTTGTCACCCTTTTTATGCAGCTTTCCCTTTCGAACCTGCGACTCAGTCAATGTTCCTACTAACTCGATCGCCTGACGGACTGTGGTAGGGTTACTACCAGTGATGATGTCTTGTACAGAGTCAGGTAGACCATCGATGTACCTTTCGATAGCCTTGTCGAGTGGGGTAACCATTGTTGGGCATAACAAACTTAGCTCCTCAAACCTATCAGTATACGCCCTGTGCTCGCCACTGTCTTGTTTCAAGTCATCAAACTCTCTCTCCAAAGCTCGCAGTTCATGACGAGGACAAAACTCCCTCATCATAAGGGCCCTAAGTTCGGCCCAAGTTTGTGCTAGAGCAACTTCTGCACCAGGGTCTCTCATAACCCCGTTCCACCATGTAAGAGCCCTCTTCTGAAACACACTCGAAGAAAACTCGACCTTGCGATTATCAGGACACTGAACGTGACGGAAAGTGTTCTCAATGCTCTCGAACCATTGAAGAAGCCCAGTTGCTCCCTCAGAACCACTAAATTTGAGCGGTTTAGCCGAGTTGAAACTCTTGAAATTGCATGGAGCATGATTGTTGTTGTTGGCTTGGTTCCATTGAGCAATAAGATTTGGAAACGCAGCAGCCATTTGTTGTACGATAATTTCTGCCAGTTCGGCATTAGCTATCTGATTCTCGCATCGAGGAGGCATTCTAAAAGAGGAAAACATGAAAGGAAACGAGTGAGATGATTGGGTGAAAAGAATGAGATGATACAAAAATCAACAAAAGCAAAGATGGGGGTCATTCGTCCGTATCACAAAGCAAACAAACGACACACAGTGACTAATCAAAGTAAATGGGTCAAAAATAATGTATCGCGAAGACATGCTCTCCTATAAGTGAACACTCACCCCAAGAGTTCCCAGGTAAGAGTGACTGGTCCGATTATGTGGATGAACACTCTAGCCTTAGACGGAAAACCCAGGGTACAGGCATTCACCCTTCCAGTTTGCACGTGTTCACATTATTTAGAACCCAAAACTTCGACGGGATTTTGAAAAATTCAAAGGGGTTCAAAACCATATAACAGAGGGTTCAAAACCTTGTAATCAATCATCCTAGATCAGATGATTAGTTTTCAAGGCGGATTCGCACTTGATGTTCTCGTTGTGGTTATCACCTAAGGATAGGCGAAGTGCATGTTTTAAGATCTAAACACAAGATAACTTGTGTTGGGGTCCTAGAAAGGTTATAGTCTAGGTCAAAGCATTACTAATAACCTAATTCCCTATAACCATTGGCTCTGATACCAACTCTTCTGTCACACCCCGACCATGTAGGACAACAAAACGTGGCGGAAACATCGGGGAGTGTTATAACAGAATTAATTGTTTCACAACCATGGAAATTAAAGTTACGTTTTATTTATCAACAAGAGAGTAACATTGTCTTAAACACGAAAACAAAGAGTACATAACATAGTTAAACTAAGTCTATCTTCATTTTAAGTCTCTAAGGCACAGGTCCGCCCTAGTATCACGATCATCATCCTACGCAAAAGCTCCTGAAAACACATGTGAAAATAGGTATGTCAACATAAAAATACCTGTGAGATACATAGGTTTGTGAAAATAGGATTCATGACTTAAGTTTAAGAAATTGTTAAATAACATTTAGTTATGAACCTTGTAAATTGTTTTGTTTTGTAAATCATTTGAAAAGCTATAAGATCAGATGATATGTATACATAAAAGAATAATACATGGTTAAATGAATAACCAAGTGAAATGAGTTGTATAAAATAAGTTGTTTGTAAGACAATGTCTTGTGAAAGATATGTTATTTGTATAAAATGTTATATGTCTAAATTGAAATGATTCAAATAACGCTACGATATGTAATACCATACAAGCACTTATATATAGGAAGTACCAGCGGCGTATCCACCATGCTTGTATCATATTACACACGTCTTGTTACTTAAATCACTTACCTAAACCAACCACCAATGTATAAAGTCCATGTTTAAACCAATTGTCAAAAAGTCCTTGTATAAACCATGTCAAATGTTAAAAAGTCCAAATGTAGTCAAGTAATGTGTAACAAATGTTATGTATTGTAAGTAAAGTATTGTCACATAAACCAAATGTAGAAATGTACAAAACAAAGTATTTTGAATATATCAAAAAGTTATGTTTTGCAAAGTAAATGCATGTTTTATTGATACAAACATTTATGTGGTAAGTTAACGCATACATTCAAGCCTTGAGACAGTCAAATAACCCTTTTAGTTAAGGTTATCAAAAGAAATGTTTTCGGATTCAGTCATTCTTTACACCCAAAAAAACCTCGGATGTTTGGAACGGGATTTGTCAAGTCCTATGGTACCACTACTTACTACCGAGCGGCGTAGCTAATGTTAATGAACGTATATAAGTCCCGTTTGTGCAAACCAAATGTTATAGCAAATGTAAACATGTTATATGAAAACAATGTACTAAGTATGCTAAGTCAACATACAAAGCAGAAAAGTCATGTAAATCAATGTGCTAGCATGTTATCAGTCAACATACATAGCAAAACAATGTAATGTAACTCATGTACTATAAGTGAACTAATGAACATAACAAGTATATGATGTGAAAACAGGAAAACATGAAAGTAACAAGTAGGCACATGTGTTTCACCCCAAAACAGTTTGAAAACGGTAAAAGAGGGGAACTATGTACTCACTTGAGATTGTTCAGAAGTCCTAAGATAACCACCAATTAATGCTAGAGATCACGGAATCAAACGGCACCTAATATAGGTAACTATGTTAATAAACCGGACCTATATCGGAGGATCGGATAGAATGAGGGCTCGTAAACCAAATGAGTATGGGAACTCATGTAGTATGGTTTAACAAAGCCTACATACTAAATGAAACCTAACCTAAGTGCTTACGACCCATTACGACCCGTTTAGGTAGCTTATGCTACTTTAACGCGTCGTTCGCGAAAACGCGTTCGGACTGCCTAACTAGTCCAATGACAAGTAAAATATACCTTAACATGTCTAATATTGTTTCCAAATCAGTTTAGATGTCAAAAGTTATGTTACATATGCTTAAAATGAATTTTGGCGGAAAAAGGGCATTTTGGTAATTTACCTAAGGCATATAAACTACCTATCATACAACTACTTAAACAAAGCGACCATAAGGTATAACCTCGGAAGGTTATTCCCTATATACTATGGTCACCTAATGTGTTTGGTCGGATCCTAATGATCGACCAAATGGGTCGGGTTCGAAAGTATAAGCGATTGTTTAGATCGCTTACCTTACGACCCTATATAAACACTAAACTAAAAGTGACGAGCTAAGCATATTAAAATGTGCTTGACTAAGTTTAGAAAACAGGTTGGGTATCAAAACAAACGGTTTTGATACCTAAGAGTAGTTTGGTTACAAAATACGCAAGAATGCGCATTTTGGCCGAAACTACGACTCGTCACTGAGCCTAGATAACGTGGTAATCAATAGGTATAGTCTCTAGGGACTATAACCATGGTGATTATGCTCACGTTATGAAGTTCAAACGAACTTCGCATTGACCATAAACTGGTCAACGCAGAAAGTCAAACAAAGTTTGACTTTTAATGCTAAAAGAATAAAAAGAACGAAGGAACACTTACAAAGGGTCCCCGGAAGCTTTGATTTCTCAAGTATTCTCAGGTATGAAGTGGGTATTACTTCAACTTAGAGAACTCTCAAGAATTCAAGTGGGTTTTGATCAAGGCATGGGGGGGGGGGGGGTATTTATAGTTTTTGGAGAGCCGTTAAGATCGTTCTGTCACACCCCGACCACGTGAGACAACGAAACGTGGCGGAAACGTCGGGGAGTGTTGTAACAGAATTATTGTTTCATAACCATGGCATAAATAAATTCTGTTTTATTGAATAAATGAACTCATTGTTTTAATACAATCAAATAAGTACAACTATGATCTTCCAAGTTTTAAAGTTGCTAAGGCACGAGTCCGTCCTATATGTAGCATGTATCAACAATCATTGCAAAGCAGTACCTGAAACATGTGTAAAAATAGGTACGTCAGCATAAAAATGCCTGTGAGATACATAGGTTTTGTGAAAATAAGATTCATGACTTATGTTTAAGAAAATGTTTAGTCATGAACCTTGTAGTTTGCTTTGTTTTGTAAATCATTTGAAAAGCAATAAGATCAGATGATACGTATAAGTAAAATAATAGTGTATGGTTAAGTGAATAACGAAATAGAATGTGTTTGTATAAGAGAAGTTGTTTTGTAAAACAATGTCTTGTGAAAAGTATGTTATTTGTATAAAATGTTATATGTCTCAAATTGAAATGATTCAAATAACGCTACAATATGTAATACCATACAAACACTTATATATAGGAAGTACCAGTGGCGTATCCACCATGCTTGTATCATATTACACACGCCTCGTTACTTAATCTCTTACTCAAAGCAAACCAACAATGTAAGATGTCTATGTTTAAACCAATTGCCAAATGTATTGAATAATATGTCAAAATGTTTATGTGTCCAATGTAATGTGTAACCAATGTGATTTGTATAAATAAATGTAAGATTTAAACAAATAACCTTATAGTAGCATATTAAAAGTATACTTTGGATTTGTAAGTAACATATTAAACTATGTTTTGGTTTCATAAATAACATATCAAAATATGCTTTAGATGTGATAAATAACATATATGTTGGTTTTGTACAATATCACACATGGGAGTATATCAAACTATACTTTAATAGTGTGATTTGAGAATTCATTCAGACCTGGTGCATCAAAATACACCTTTGAGACTATAGAAATACCACAAAGGCAATCCCTATTTGGATGGAGCAACAAATTGGTTTCAGACATTCCATGACAACAGGAATGGGGTGTCAAATCCTATAGCGCTATATCATACTAACAATCGGTCAGGTGAACATAAAATAAGTACAATTCAACAATTTATTTTATGTTCTTTGAGAAATCAATGTTTAAACCATAGTTAGTCCTTCAGTTTGTCAAATGATAAGTAATAACATGTATAATCAATTATACTTTTGGAAAACATGAAAGTAACAGATAGGTACACATGCTTCACCCCAAAACAGTTTGGAAAATAGTAAAATAGGGGAACTATGTACTCACTTGAGATTGCTCAGATGTCCTAAGATAACCACCAAGCAATGCTAGAGATCACGGAATCAAACGGCACCTAATATAGGTAACTATGTTAATAAACCGGACCTAAATCGGAAGATCGGATAGAATGAGGGTTCGTAAACCAAACGAGTATGGAAACTCGTGTAATATGGTTTAACAAAGCCCACATACTAAAACGAAACTTAACCTAAGCGTTTGTGACCCATTACGACCCGTTTAGGTAGCTTATGCTACTTTAACGCGTCGTTCGCGTGAAACGCGTTCGGAACGCCTAACTAGCCCTATGATAAGTAAAATATGCCTTAACATGTCTAATATGGTTATCAAATCAGTTTAGATGTCAAAAGTTATGTTACATATGTTTAAAATGAATTTTGGCATCAAAGGGGTATTTTGGTAATTTACCTAAGGCATATAAACTACCTATCATACAACTACTTAAACGAAGCGACCATAAGGTATAACCTCGTAAGGTTATTCCCTATACTATGGTCACCTAAAGTGCTTGGTCGGATCCTAATGATCGACCAAACGGGTCGGGTTCGAAAGTATAAGCGATTGTTTAGATCGCTTACCTTACGACCCTATATAAGCACTAAACTAAAAGTGACGAGCTAAGCAT
Organism: Helianthus tuberosus; assembly: GCA_030545235.1. Taxonomy (NCBI): domain Eukaryota; kingdom Viridiplantae; phylum Streptophyta; class Magnoliopsida; order Asterales; family Asteraceae; genus Helianthus; species Helianthus tuberosus. The sequence goes on along the minus strand of CM060436.1, from coordinate 131,138,257 downwards.
GTTAAAACATGCTTAACTAAGTTTAGAAAACAGGTTTGGTATCACAACAAACGGTTGTGATACCTAAGAGTAGTTTGGTTACAAAATACGCAAGAATACGTATTCTGACCGAAACTACGGCTCGTCGCTGAGCCTAGATAACGTGGTAATCAGTAGGTATAGTCACTAGGGACTATAACCATCGTGATCACGCTCACGTTATGAAGTTCAAACAAACTTCGCATCGACCATAAACTGGTCAATGCAGAAAGTCAAACAAAGTTTGACTTTCGGACTCGAAAAGCAATAAAAGAACGAAGGAACACTTACGAAGGGTCCCCGAATGCTAATCTAGATCAAAATAGCTCAGGTATGAAACAAAGGTTTCAACTTAGAGCACAAATGATCAGATTCTTGTGAGGAATGAAGTGAAATGGGTTGGGTATTTATAGTTTTCGGTCCACCGTTAGGATCGTTTCTTGGAAAAGAGGGAATGATCTAGCCCGTACACTTGTCAAGATGTTATGGTAACTGAAAATGGCCACCATAGGAGTTTAACAAGTGGCACTTGACCTTTGGGAGGGGTTAAAGGCTGTTAACTGCTGTTTAAAAACGATTTGCTGCATCTGACCCAGGCTAGCGCACCGTTACATTAAAGGTGTAGAGGTGCGCTAGGCCTTAGTTTGGCAGATTTACAATTTTGGTCCCTGTCATGAATTCAGCCCATTTTCGACACGTTTAAGGCCCGTTAACCCCATTTCAAAGCTCTAAAATGAAGTTAAAGTATTGGGAACTTAAAACATGCTCAAAAATATCTCGGATGTCGGTTCATTTAGCCGTACGGTTGCGATGTTCGGTTAATTACGACGGAATGCGCATAAGCGCGAAAAACGATCCAAATGACGCGACGAATGGATTTTTCTCATGCCAAACACTAAAATAAAATATTATAGTGCTTACATAAATTTTTGGATGTCCGGATGTATTCAGAACGTAAGTTATGCGCGAAAATGCAAACTTGTGCACTTTTTGACACTTTTAGTCCCTGAATGACCCAAAAGTTTATTTTAGCACACCGAACCCCTCAAAGCCTATTTCTAAGCTATATAAAGGATATATAAGGTGTGTTTAACTTATGGTCATGTTCCAAAATGTTTGTTACAGTTCAAATTGGCATACTTTCGCAGTTTGTCAAGTTTAGTCCCTGTAAGCGAATTAACTTGTTTTTGGCCATACCAAAGCCTTTAAAACTTATTTCTAAGTTATGTAAAGGTTATTTAAGGTATGTTAAGCCTATTTCACTATTCCGGAGTGTTCGTTGGGTTAAACTGGTTATATTTACGCATCAGAGGGCGTATAACCCTCCAGAAAGCGATGTAAAGCTTAAAATCGAACAAGAGTTGATATGTGCAAACGATACACATATTTTTTACAAATCCCAAGTATGAAATACAATATTTCATTGGTTTGGCATTTGTTTGATGGTTGAAGTGACACAGGTGTCACACATTCCTCGAAAACCGTGCTTCAATCTCCACCCTACACCTCAAGACCCTGGTTTTACAAAACCATTTGTGCCCATAGTATTGCCCAATACCATGTGCAAAGGTGGAATATGCCAGATTCAATGTTTCTGCATTCTGCTAATCTGGGGACTGCTTACGGACCGTAAGACGGACCGTAAGGGTGATGGCTTACGGTCCGTAAGCCATCAACTTTGGCAAAATGACAGTTTTGGTCCCTGTTATGCAATAAAGTCATTTCCGACACGTTTAAGGCCCGTTAACCCCATTTCAAAGCTCTAAAATGAAGTTAAAGTATAGGGACCTTAAAATGTGCTAAAAAATATCTAGGATGTCGGTTCGTTTGGCCGTACAATCGCGATGTTCGCTTAATTACGACGGAATGCGCATAAGCGCGAAAAACGATCCAAATTACGCGACGAATGGATTTTTCTTATCCTAAACACTAGAATAAAATATTTTAGTGCTTACATAAATTTTTGGATGTCCGGATGTATTCAGAACGTAAGTTATGCGCGAAAGAGCAAACTTGTACACTTTTTGACGCTTTTAGTCCCTGAATGACCCAAAAGTTTATTTTAGCACACCGAACACCTCAAAGCCTATTTTTAAGCTATGTAAAGGATATTTATGGTATGTTTAACTTATGGTCATGTTCTGGAATGTCTGTTTTAGTATGAATCGTCATACTTTCGCAGTTTGTCGAATTTAGTCCCTGTAGGCGAATTAACTTGTTTTTGCCATACCAAAGCCTTCAAAACTTATTTCTAAGTTATGTAAAGGTTATTTAAGGTATGTTAAGTATATGTTGATGTTCCGGAGTATTTGTTGCATTAAACTGGTTACGTTTACGCACCAGTTTGCGTATAACTCTCCAGAAAGTGATATAGAGTTTGAAAATGAACAAAAGTCAAAACATGAAAAAGGTAAAACATAAACAAACAAACATTGGGATCAAATAACATTGTTTTATTGATAATTGAACTGTTCACAATGATTACACGCACAGATGTTACAACACGTCAGCCCAAGCCGGATTGGGGTGTTACATTACATCTCCTTATTTGATCAAGTTAGAAGTACAAAAAAACTTTTGCAACCATGTTACAATTTTATCGTAAATAAATAAGCATCTTTTACAATGTAAGTTGAATAGGAAATATAATAGTGGGTAAGGATCAAATAGAAAGTAGGTTTTAATTGAGAAGTCTAAGAAGTCATATGGGGCTGACACGTGTGTTTTTAACATTTTAAGTTGGAGGGGCATTTTGGTCTATTGAATTCTTTATGTTAAAACTCCCCAGATCTAGATCTGAACTATATCTTCTTCATCCACATAATTCTTCTATCTCCATAGCCATCCCTTCTCCATCACAACTACCACCACCATCGCCTTCCACCAGTACCGGAAGACGACCAGTCACCGAAGATGGAGAGACAAAGGTCACCGATCATGGCATCCGGCGATCCTGCTTCGTCAACGAAGAAGATACACCGTGACGTAACGATGATTGATTTTCTGATGGACTTCCGGAGAAGGTTAAGGTGAACCTCGTCGCTATATGTGCAACTTTAGGAACATCAAGTTTTATTCTATTCACAAAGTCTAAAAGAACACCAGTGTAATGTCTTTGGACTCCTTAAATTCAACATTTACAAGTTTTAGTGGTGGCTCGAGTTAAAGAACTTCAATGGATTCTATGAAGGTTTTAGTTTTTTATTAAGTTTTTGAATTTGTATTTTTTATGTTACGCCATTATCCATTGCCTTTTACATATAATATGTGGTGATTGTATATAGATGTAGACAATAGTTTGTTTTTTGTTATGTTTTCCTTAATTTATTATGTTGTTGTGTTATATATATATATATGTGTGTGTGTATAGGGTAAGGTTATTGTAAAAAAAAGTTAAAAGTGTGAGAAGTGTGAGAAATATTGTGGAGATGACATGCGTTCTCAATCTAAATTAATTCAAAAGGGTAAACAAGTAGTTTTATCATTGATTCAATTAATTCAAAACCTTCCATAACCGCCACCTTATTTATAGGAACATGATTTTTTTTAAAGATCTCTATAAAAACACTACGAATAACACTGCAACCACCATTTCGCATATATATAACACCATTCAATAAGTATATAACACCATTTTAAAGATCTCTATAAAAAAACACTACGAATAACACTGCAAACCACCATTCAGCACATATATAACACCATTCAATAAGTATATAACACCATTTTAAAGATCTCTATAAAAAAAACACTACGAATGACACCGCAAACCACCATTCAGCACATATATAACACCATTCAATAAGTATATAACACCATTCAATAAGTATATAACACCATTCAATAATTATATAACACCATTCAATAAGTATATAACACTATTAAAGACACTGCAGTATCAATGATGATGAAGGAATGATGAATCTGCTGTATTGATGATGATGATGATGATTCGAGATGTAAACTCACGATGATGATGATTCAAGATGGATTGATGATGATGATGATTCGAGATCTTTGATCTGGAGAAGAAGGAGGATTCGAATACACAGATATGGAAGAAGAAAGGTTGAAATTAATCGCTACAGTCGTCGGAGAAGCTGTTAATCGAACTGATTGTTGAAGTTTGAAGCATATTCATTGATTCGATCGTTGTTGAAGTTGTTATTCAAACAGGTTGTTGAAATTTGAAGTGTTAGGGTTTTATTTGAAGCAACAAATCGTTATTTGAAGCTGTTGTTCGAAAAAATCTGGAAGAAGAAAGAGGTTTCGAAATTCTAGGAATTTGATTTACAATTTTCTATTTTCAAGTGGATATAAAAGAATCTATTACCCCTACAATTTTCAAATCAGTCCAAAAAATAAAACATATTTTACAATTTGGTCCCTATTAATCTCAACCATTAGATCAAATATCTAATGGTTGAGATTCTTTATTACCCTTCTCACACTTTTGGTCTTTTTTACAGGAATATATATATATATATATATATATATATATATATATATATATATATATATATATATATATATATATATATTGTGTCTTATATAGTTTTGTCTACTTTATGTTGGGTTTGAAGAAATAGAAATTAAATTGTAGATTAATTATTTTTTTATTTCTAATAACCCGACCAACTAACACGTAACATCTATTGCGTTTTATTAAATTTACTGTGTTTTATGTTTGGGATTGGTGAATTTGAAATGAAATTATACTAATTATTGATTATATTCCTTTGATTAACTAATTTTCAAAATTTTATATTTGATTTTGTATTGTGTTTTTAAAATACGTTAGTTTATTGTTTTTAGTTCGTTGGGTTTTACAACAAAAATGATAAAACATAAACTTTTTTTGTGTTTTAAGTTGTGTTTTATAAATAAAAAACACATTTTGTTGTGTTTTTGGTCCATTGCATTTTAGTAAAAACACTTTTTTTTTGTGTTTTCGTTCTATTGAGTTTTATGAAAAAACACTTTTTTTGTGTTTTTGGTCCATTGTATTTTATAAAGAACACATTTTTATGTGTTTTTAGTTCATTGCGTTTTAGAAAGAACACATTTGATGTGTTTTTAGTCCATTGCGTTTTAGATAAAACACATTCTTATGTGTTTTTAGTTCATCGAGTTTTAGAAAGAACACTTTATTTTGTGTTTTTGACCCATTGCGTTTTAGAAAAGACATTTTTTGTGTTTTTTTGTCCATTTCGTTTTAAAAAGAACACATTCTTTTGTGTTTTTACTTCATTGCGATTTAGAAAAGACACCTTTTTGTGTTTTTTGTCCATTACGTTTTATAAAGAACACTTTTTTTTTGTATTTTTAGTCCATTACGTTTTAGAAATAACACCTTCTTTTGTGTTTTTAGTCCATTGTTTTTTAGAAAGAACACTTTATTTTGTGTTTTTATCTATTGCATTTTAGAAAAAAAAACACTTTCTTTTGTGTTTTTGTTTATTACATTTTAGAAAGAACATTTTTTTTGTGTTTTTAGTCCATTGCGTTTTAGAATAAAATCATTTTTTTGTGTTTTTTGTCCATTACGTTTTACGCATATGAGTTATTAATTTTTTTTTTTCAAAATTATAACAATAGTGTGCTCGTTTTAAAGATAAAAAACGCTCGTTTTTATGGTGCAATTTTTATAAAAAAATAATGTCGTATGAAAAAGTTATTCACGTTTTAAAAACGAGAGAAATTGGAAGAGAGATAAACTATTGAGTTGGATGAACTAGAATACCCTTACAAATTTCACCCGCCTCCTATTTTTTTATCAGTTATATACTCATTTAATCCAAGCCTTTTTTAATTAATTAATAATCAAGATTACTTTCTAACATTGCTAACCAAAATAAACTTCTTAATATATCCTAACTCGTATAAGAGTTTTCTCTCATCGCCCTACTTTATTTTTCCCACTAGAAAAAAAAAATATATTTAAAACTATTTATTACAAAGTTAATGTAGCCTAACGTTTTTATGATTACACCACACGTCTTTATTTTAAGATTCATTCACATAATTTATGGTCCTTGAGTTTTTTAACTTAGTATTTGACTCTTATAAAAAGGGTCGTATTATTGGCACACCTTGGGGGATTAAATCGACACCCTCAATACGCATCGTATAGGCCTATACGATGCGTATTGAGGTGGGTTCAAACTTCTATGTCTGCCAAAGGCTGCCATTGTCCCCTACCAAAAAGTAATACGCATCGTATAGGCCTATACGATGCGTATTGAGGGTGTCGATTTATTTTATTTTTGCAAGGTAGCTTCCTGTCACGCGATAGCTTTCCGTCACGCGAACGAAGAAGCAGCACTTTGGACATTTGTTGGTCTTCAAACATCTAGGAAACATTATTTGAGAATACCCCTGAATTTATCGAAGCTGTCGAATGAGATCCTCCACTGTTGGGTTATCATCTTTCAACCCCATTTTTCCTAAATTTATCGATTATGTTTTTCAACAGGGATGTAATGCAATGATTCCTCTCAATTGAATAGACCGACACTTGCTTCATAGGACTCACTTGAATCGTCTCAATTGAATAGACCGACACTTGTTTCATCAACTACAATTGGAATTGATCTTGGAACAACATACTCTTGTTACCATCAATAATCTTGGAATTGATCTTGGAACAACATACTCTTGTTAACAACGGTTCTCCAATTCCAGATCAATAATGTAAGGAGAAGCGTTGAGATAACGGACATCCATCAAGCTCAAAAAGAAAACTTGTGTTTCCCATAGTCACAAACGATTGCGGTTTGTATTTCGCATAGCCACCGTTTCGGTAGTCAAAAAAGGTTGCGGTTTGCAGATTCAATCTTCATTGCTTCATTAAAATTAACAAGGCGGTCTCTTTGCTTCGTCCACTAGAACTATTTGTGTATGCATTCTTAGGGTTTTTATTATTTGATCAATGGAAGTTGAAATCGACATAAAGGACATTGATGATTCAATCGCAAACAAAACCAAACACGATCAGGTATCGGAGAACGTGTACTTCAAAAATTCGGTTACGTTTTTCAATAGAAATAAGACTCACTTGAATCGTCTCGGAAGTACTGAACAACAGAAATAACAGCTTCGGAGAAACCGGACCGGCTTTGAAATAAAAGCATGCCTTGAACGAGTCTAGAACATTCGTAATCCTCAACCGGCTTTGAAACCGGATGGAATCTACGAAGAAACTGTTCGATTTCACGGTTTGTTTGAGAACCTGATTCAGATACACAACGGTCTCTTTGCTTCGTCCACTAGAACTATTTGTGTATGCATTCTTTTGGTAGTTAACAACGCTAACTAGAAAAAAAATATGTAAAATTAATCATATCGATTGCTATAACAGGATGGATGTGACACACACAGATAGATAAGTTGTCACAGTTGTCAAAGACTGTTTGTCGGGTTTCCAATGCTCACACAGGGTGATAAACAATGCTGATACGCACACATGTGTTTTGAAATAGGCTTTGTTCTTGGTTTAATGAAGTTACACGTAACATCTAGTTATATTCAGATTTAAACAATGCACGCCTCAACTGAGATAACGGACATCCATCAAGCTCAAAAAGAAAACTTGTGTTTCCCATAGTCACAAACGATTACGGTTTGTATTTCGCATAGCCACCGTTTCCATAGTCAAAAACGGTTGCGGTTTGCACATTCAATCTTCAATACTTCATTAAAATGCCACTAGTAGAAGAACCCGACACGTCTTCATGTTACGGAGAATGTTCTAGAAATTGAAGGAAAAGATTTGTTGAAATCGAATTTGACAACTATGACAGCTTATTAAAAGTAGCAATCACCTCCAACCGAAATCCACAAATTCCAACAGTTTCTACGTAGCTTATTCTCCACACACCATGAAATCGAACAGTTTCTTCGTAGATTCCATCCGGTTTCAAAGCCGGTTGAGGATTACGAGTGTTCTAGAGAACTTATCGTGTGTTGCAGTTTGGACATGTGTTTATTCCAGTAGTCCTGGTACTATTTGTGTGTGCATTCTTTTGGAGAACTTATCGTGTGTTGCAGTTTGGAAAGATGACCGAATAGAGATTTGAATAACAAACTATGGAGAACTTGTTTGCATTATCCATCAACAAAGGCCGGTGAGGCATTTGATGAGAGTTGTAAGGAGACGCGTTGAAATCAAGGGTCCTGAAGAAACCAAATTCGCAACAATGAGTCTGAGTCCATTGTTGTTCGTGAATGTTTCGAATCATCATAGACGAGGTGTTGGGTTCTTCTGCTAGTGGTTGGGCTTCCAGTGCTCACACAGGGTGATAAACAATGCTGATATCATTATAGAAGGGTTGGGATTCAAGGGTTTATGAGTCAAAGTTAACATTCAGATTTAGATTCAGAAAGCATATGATTTTGTACTTGGTTTATTCTCTTTAATCTATTAGAACGATCCTTGTTTTGTCACGTACATGCATTTAATTCCAAACATCCTTGTAGGGTTTAGAATGTTTGAAGGAAATGTTGGTTCAATACCACCGGTTTCTAACTTTATGCTTGCATCCACCACAGTGAATATTAACTTTGTTGGAATTTGTGGATCAACAGAAATAACTGAATAAATGTTTCTCAAATATGAATGCACGCAACGAATTTGACAACTTTGGATATATTCGAAACCAACTAAAATACGTTGGGTATATTCGAAACCAACTAAAATACGTTACAATACGTTAAAATACCCTAAAATACGTTAAAATACGTTCAAGGTACGCTAAAATACGCTAAAATACGTTCAAGGTACGCTAAAATACGTTAAAATACGCTAAAATAAGCTAACTTACGTTAAAATACGCTAACTTACGTTACAATACGTTAAAATACGCTAAAATACGTTAAAATACGCTAAAACACGTTAAAATACGCTAAAATGCGTAAAAATACCCTAAAATAGGTTAAAATAAGCTAAAATACATTAGAATACGCTCAAATACTGTAACACCCCGAAACCGGGTTTAGTAATTAAACCCCGTTAACATTAAAAGATGGGTAAAGTACCGTTAGTGGTAAAATTTACCCGGTGGAATATTAGGATTTAAATAATTAATCCTAATAATATATAAAAGTGAATAAAAGCTTTTAAGAAATAAAAGCTTAGAAGGCCCGAGTTAACGGGACCTAAAATAAACTTAGTCATAAATATTCCCGAACCCGCTAAGTTCACTAGGAATATTAAACCTAGTTAATAAGTGGGAATGTTATTGAAAATAATTAGGTTGTGATCTAATTAATAACTAACCAAACACGAGGGACCAAAGCCGGGTAACTTGAAATTGGAATTATAAACTTAAAAATAAACACAACACACACACAAGTGTGTGTGTGTGCGTGCGTGGTTAAGATCAGGAGAAAGCTCCATGGAGCTTTAACCCTAACAAGCACAAATCCAAGAAATTGAGAGGCCAAATCAGTCCCAAATCGAAATCCAAGCTCGTATTCATGAACACCTAGTTGAAAGGATCACAAGGTATGTAAAATTGTGACATTTTGATCCATCTCAAATTCTAGGTTATTTGCAAGAAAACTGAAATTGAGCTTGATTATGTCATGCATGAGTGAATCTTGAAGTGATATGATGTCTAGGAGTAAACCCTAGTCAATAACATGTTAGATTGTTGGAAAATCTATGAGATTCATGATGATCCATTGATAAGCTAAGTGGGTTTTATGTTAATATGATGAACCCTAGGAAATAGATTGTTGATCTAGTGTAAATTGACAATTTACAAGTGATTTCAGAAATTATAGAAGTTAACCACTTTGTAAGATGGTTGATTATGTGAAATTTGGGCTAAGAGATAAGCTAGAGACATGATAAATAAACATGTAAAATTCTGCCCTTAAGGTGTTCGTTGAAATGCCTCAAAGAAGGCTCGAAACTAGAATTTTGTAGTTAAAACATCTAGTTGTGATGTTTCGGCTATTATGCAAAATGTGATTAAAAAGAGTTCTAAATGTGTTAAACGCGATTAGAACTTTGGTTAAAACGGAGGTCTAAAGATAACGCCTACCGGGAAATTAAAGAATGCTAAAACTAGTTGATAACTCGAAAATGCAATTAGCATACTAATGGGCATTTGACTATTAAAAGGTCAAACTGACCTATAATACGATAAATAGCAATTTTGATATGAAATGCATAAGGTGGAATAATCGTATTAGAGTATGATTAAACTAACCACCTTGAAAACAATGATGATAGTTGACGCGTAACAAGCTAGGTGGAAGCTTGGAGCGAAAGCGGGTCAAACAAGTCAAGCATGGAAGAAAGGTGTAGCTCGGATGCAAGGTAAGTGAAACTTACACACTTTTGTAGAATACTTGTTTACTTTACAAGTAATAAATGCGATAATGATAATAATGAAAATAT